>CM066037.1:283653686-286053686 GCA_033557465.1 Ichthyophis bannanicus
GTTGAACCCCATGGTGAAGTAAGTTTTGGGGATCTCATGAGCCTCGAAACCACAACATTACCTGAATTTCCCCCACAGCAGGACTCCACTGTGTACTGAGCCATAGCAGTGATGGAAGTGTGTTATAGAGGAGCTGCTTACAGCCACAATGGGTAAGAGAGAATGGGGGTGGGGGAGGTCATGAGAAGGAAAGATTATGTGAAGTGAGGGCGGGGTGTTATATATGAGAGAGAGAGAGAGAGAGAGAGAGAGAGAGAGAGGAGAGAGACATTGGATGATGGCTGGGTAAGAGCTATATTGTTTTGCTTCATGATGCCCCTCACTCTCTCATTCACTACTTATGTGTATCTTACCATACTCTAGTCCCCAGTTTTGCGATGTCTTTTCATCTTGATTAGACTTTAAGCTCTGATGAGCAGGGACTGTCTTATATTTTTATGTACAGCACTGTGTACAACTTGTAGCACTATACAAATTAGTAGTATTAGTATATATTACCAGGCCATGGTACTATGTGAAGCAAAGAAGGACGTTGTCTCAGGTGCAGCTATTAAGGGTCACCACTATGATGCCGACAACCTACTCATCTGGGGTGATGAGAAAGGGAAGAGGAGAAGGGCAGTTGTCTTCTTTTGACAGATTTATTAGGCTCTCTTTTCCCATAGAAAATGCAAAGCAGCAAATTAGGCCCTTAAAAAGGATCTGCAATATACCTTTGAAGGGGAAGGGTATTGTAACTAAATGTTTCAGCAGCCGGCGACTAAATTTTTACACTGACTGCTCGATTCCAAGAAAATTGGTCAAGGCCTGAAGTACACAATTTGTATTTAGGCACAGAAGTAAGTAAACTTCCACTATCCATTTTGTTCAACTAGTGTCAACTTCCAACTGAGTTTTGTTTGCATCTTGGTTATACGTCCCATTGTAAGAACATAAGTGAAGCCGCTGACAGCCTGTAAGTTCTGAGACCTTACCCTTCCTATAAAAAAATTGTTTATTGTAATTTGATTTCAAACTATATACTTCACTTTTTCACTTTCTGCTATTATATTGGGAGTATTTGTTTGATGTGATTTGGAGAACATAAGATATGCCAACTGGTTCAGACCAAGTGTCCATTAAGCCCAGCATCCTGTTTCCAACAGTGGCTTATCCAGGTCACAAGTCTCTATCAGGTTCCCAAAAGTATACACATTCCGTGCTGCTTGTCCAAGGAGTTAGCAGTGGAATTCTCCAGTCCTTCCTTCCCCTTTACCATTTTGGTGGCTCTTCTCTGTACCTTTTCCCAATTCTGCCATATCCTTTTTAAGGCATTGCGACCAGAACTGCACACAATATTCAAGATGCAGTCGCACCATGAAGCACTACGAGGCATTATAATATCCTTGGCTGTGTTTTTTATTCCTTTCCTTATGATTACTTGCTTGGATGCTGCTGCACACTGGGCAGAGGGGTTCAATGTACTATCCACGATGACGCCCAGATATTTTTCCTAAGTGTGATTCCTAATGTGGAACCTTGCATCATGTTTAATTAAAATATTTTTTCTCACCTACCCCACTTGTTTCTATTTCACTTTCACATATCCCTTTCCCTTTGTGGTCTTATTTCCTCAAAATGTTCGTTAACTCTTCTCCCCTCTTCCTCCCACCTGATTATTTCTTAGCGGGAAAAAAATTCAAGTGCTCAAGAAGTAATTAGTCCTTACCTGCTAATTAGTGTTCCTGAAGGAACTCCAGTCCAGTCCCTTTACTTCTGGGTTGTGCAACCCTTCCTGCAGCTTGGAGGCTGAGCCCATCATCGTTTTGATGATAGTGTGGTATAAATACCACTGGCACCACCCACAGGCACCAGTAATCTATTGAAAAAGCAGATCTATCGGATACCCACTTAAGCACCTATAACTGTAACATGCAATAAACAAAATAGACTATAACCCCAAACAAACACTTTTTTTTTTTTTTTTTAACTTAGGAAGTATCGGAGGGAAAGGAGGAGAAGTAAGGAGAAGGCTTACCTGAGGCTGACCTAGACTTTACTCACTTCCCACCGGCCCCTTCCTAGCAGTCCGTCACGCTCCCAGGACCTTTTGACAGGGATCCCCCGCTTCCGCTTCGCCCTCTGACTTCGGTCCGTTGATCTTTTCTGCCTACCGAAAAAACGAAACTGGGCGGGATCAGGGACTGGACTGGAATTCCTTCAGGAACACTAATTAGCAGGTAAGGAATAATTACTTCTTCCTTATCGTCACTCCAGTCCAGTCCCTTTACTTCTGGGATGTAAAAGAGCAGTTCAAACCTGGGAGGGGTTCGCCATCCCGAACCGAAGTACTGCATCCCCAAACCTGGAATCCGCCCTCCTCTGGGCATCCAGCCTGTAGTGCTTGGTAAAGGTGTGCAGCGACGACCATGTAGCCGCTCTACAAATGTCCAGCGGCGGAACCAAGCTATGCTCTGCCCAGGAGGTCGCCTGCGCTCACGTAGAATGTGCTCGAAGACCCCCTGGAACCTGCTTCCCTTTCAGGATATAGGCGGAGGCAATCGCCTCCCTGATCCACCTAGAATGGAAGCGGTGGCCACCGCCTCTCCCTTGTGCGGCCCTCCAAATTGAACGAATAAACGTTCGGACTTTCGAAAGGAGGCCGTGCGGGAGAGGTAGCGCTTCAGCACTCTATGCACATCCAGAAGACGAAGCTTCTCCCCATCCTCAGATTGTCCTTCTCCCGCGAAGGATGTGAGAGATACTGTCTGGTTCACATGAAAGGGGGAGATGACCTTGGGTAAGAAGGAAGGAACTGTCCGCCAGACCACCTTATCCTTAAAGAACGAAAGAAAGGGGGGCTGAGAAGACAGCGCTTGAAGTTCGGAAACGCGCCTAGCCGAACAAATAGCCACCAGAAAAACCGTCTTTAGGGTCAAGTCCTTTAGGGAGGATTTCCTTCCTGGTTCAAAATGTTCCCTGGTTAAGGCATTCAATACCAGGTTGAGGTCCCAGGGAGGGACTACAGATCTTTGATGGGGACGTAACCTCCTGACCGCTCTTAGAAACCTGCTCAGATCTGCGTGGTCTCCTAAGGATTTGGAGTGGAGGAGTAGCCTAGTGGTTGGGGCAAGGTACTTCAGGCCGGAAGGTCGGGGGTTCAAATCCCACTAGAGGACAGCAACCTTGGGCTGGAAGGACTGGGGTTTCTAGTCCCACAGGTGCTCCTTGTGGTCTTGGGCAAGCCACTTAACCCTCCATAGCCCATGTTCCCTGTAAAATAGTTATCTCCAAGTTATAATACCCTGTTCAATGTAATTTCAGTTTGTTCAATGTAAACCGCACTGATGCAGAATAGCGCGGTATATAAGAGAATGTAAATAAAAAATAAATAAAAATTTACCCCGGACTTTACCACTATAACAAGAAATGGCCGCTAACTGGACCCGCAGCGAGCTAGCGCTAACCCTTTCTCGAATCCCGCTTGTAAAAACTCCAGGACCTCCGGGACCGAGGCTGCAAGAGGCTTCTTCTGGTGCTCCGCACACCAGGCTTCAAAAATGCGCCAAACTCTCACATAGGAAAGGCAGGTCGAGCACTTTCGCGCGCTCAACAATGTTGAAATCACCAATCCCGAGTAACCTCGCTTCCAGAACCGCGCCCTCTCAATAGTCAGGCCGTAAGCGAGAATCGATGCACGTGAGGAGGCATGCGAACTGGACCCTGCCGTAACAGATCCAATCTGCATGGGAGCTGCCATGACCGGTCGGCTGTCAGCCTCACCAGATCTGCATACCAAGGGCGGCGAGGCCAATCCGGGGCTATGAGAATTACCAAGCCTTGGTGGGCTTCCACCCACTGCAGCACCCTCCCTATGAGAGCTCAGGGAGGGAAGACATACAGGAGACCTTCCGAAGGCCACCTTTGGACCAGGGCGTCCAAGCCCTCGGACATCCTTTCCTTCCTGCGACTGAAAAACTGGCTTGCCTTGGCCGTTGCATATCGAGCCATGAGGTCCATGATCGGCGTCCCCCAACGGGCTACTACTTGGTCGAATACTTCCTGTGCTAGCTCCCACTCTCCGTGGTCTATCCTGAACCTGCTGAGGTAAATCGGCCGTTACGTTGTCTGTTCCGGCCACGTACTGCGCTGAAAGAGCCAACAAATGGGCTTCTGCCCACTGCAAGAGGCTGTCCGCTTCCTTCTCCAAGGAAGGACTGCTTGTTCCCCCCTGGCGGTTGATGTAGGCCACCGTGGTGACATTGTCGGAGAGGACGCGGACTGCCCTTTGACGAACCAAGGGCTCGAGAGTCCTGAGTGCTAAGGCTACCGCCCTCAGCTCCAGCCTGTTGATGGACCACTGAGATTCCCTCGGAGTCCAGCAACCCTGTGCAAACTGGTTCTCGCAATGAGCACCCCAGCCTGTTAAACTTGCATCCGTCGTCAGCTGTACCCGCTGGGGAGGTTCGAGGGGCATTTCGCATTCTAGGTTCCTTGGGCACCTCCACCACAGAAGAGCCTTCCTGATCCGAGGAGGGCAGGGTAGCCGCATGGCCAAGGGATGATGCTGATGGGACCAACGCCGTAATAACGCGCGTTGAAGAGGTCGCATATGTGCCCTGGCCCACGGCACTACCTCTATCGCCGCTGCCATGGTTCCCAGTAATTGAAGGTAATGCCAGGCTGTGGGGCTTCGCCTTAACAGGAACTGAGAAACGAGGTTCCTCAGGTCTCTTAACCATCTGCTGGAGTGTCCGAGGCCATATTGAGCACCTTCAGCGACTCACTTATCAATGCAGGGAGCTCTTCGATGAAAAACTCAAACTATGCAGGATTGTTCTTCCTCCGGAATCTCTCCCTCTTCGAGCTCCACCTCCTCTTCCCCTACTTCTTTGTCCAAGACCTCCACTTCCGGAATGTCAAGTGACAGGGACTCGAGAGGGTCCTCGCTCAACAGCCTTGCGTGCTTGGGTGGGATCCCGGAGTCAAGGGTCTTTCCCGGACCGGCCACCACGTTTCCCTTCACTGCCACTGGCTCTCCTGCTCCCTGCCAGCGCATACAGTAGGGCTTTGTGCAATAGGAGGACAAATTCTGGAGAAAAAGAAGTGTTCCCAGTCTCCCTCCGCCCCAGTGGACGAGGGGGGAAGGGACAGGGAAGGGCCCAGCAAATCTAAGGCTGTGGAAGGAGGAGAAAGGACCTCCCCCCTCCCCCTTCCAGGGGGTCTCCAGAACCCTGGGAAGCCTGAGCCATGGTCAAATGGATTTCTTGCTCCACAGAAGCAGCCTCTGCAGCACAACCCCTGCAGACCCCTGCTTCCGAGGCGGTACCCCTACGAGTGCAGCAGGAAGGAAACCGTGGTTTGCCCGTCATGTCCCCTTTGGCCCAGGAGGACTTAGAGTGTACCCAAAATTCTGAAGTTAAATTTACATCAAAAAACAGAGAATCCAATCTTTAACTAAAATTTCGATAAAGAAAATTAAAGTTATATAAAAATAAACAAATGAATTGAAAAATTTCAATCTGGAGCCTGGAATTACCGGTTCCAAGAGTCCTCCCCCACCCCCACACTAGAACGGCACAGAGAAAGGGTCTTTTTATTTATTTTATTTAATTAATTCAAGAAACCCTGTGTGCCATAATTCTTTTTAATACTTACAGTTTGCTGCTCTTCCCCTCAACGCGCTGTCTTGTAAGAGGGAACCAGCCGTCCTCTGCTGGTTCCCACGTGGTAGGCCGCAGCCACGTGTAACCCTGACCTGCGAATGGCGGCCTTGCACTCGCCGCCGGTCTACGGGCTCTCTGACGGGCCAGAGTTCGTCTTCCTGCGCTCTGGTGCTGCCTCCAATGCACTGCCACCCCGGGGGCTGCTGCGGGAGGCAGATAAGGCCATCAGGGAAAACCGCGATGCTGCCTCCAGCGCTCAGCCACCCGAAGGCTTCGGCGCGAGGCAGAAGAGGTCGGCAGAAGAGGCATCGGTGAGCCGGCTGGCAGAGCAAGCGGGAGGAGAGCTCTCTGATCCTCCCCGCTGCTCAGGTAAAACCCCCTCCTCCGGGAAGAAAACAGGCAGTGAGGACTGAGAGAGAGCTTGAAGGAGGGAGAGGGGGGGAGGAGAGGAGCTAAAAATTTAAAGGCACAGGAGAGCTTAGCTCCGCTCAACTTTAAAGCTAGAAAATAAAGAAATTAAAGAAAATCAAAGAAATTTAAATAAATAAATTTAAAGAAAACTAAAGATATATAAAAATAACCCTGAGACTCCAGTAAGCTCTCTGGCTTACAGGAACCCTCCAGCTGCTTGGAGGCTGAGAATACTGGTGCCTGTGGGTGGTGCCAGTGGTATTTATGCCACACCATCATCAAAACGATGATGGGCTCAGCCTCCAAGCTGCTGGAAGGGTTGTGCAACCCAGAAGTAAAGGGACTGGACTGGAGTGACGATAAGGAATGCAGATTTATCCTATGGTAAAAGGAAACATCTTACTTTCAGCCACTTCTTTAACTGAATTCTTTAGAGACAGTGAGACAAATCTACTGGCCAAACCTTTTGGCTCAGCAACCTCATTAATGAGTCCCTCATAGCCACATACACTGGCAATAGATTGTAGTTTTTAACCTCTGTACTAAGTACAGTGGACATGCACTTCACTACCTGAAGCACTGGTAACCTGACTGTGGTTTGGGGGCACATGGGAGGATGTTACCATGGCAACCCTGTTGCCTTAGAGACCAGAAATAGCACACCATGGCACTCTGTAGTCCTTCCCTATCTGAGGCCAGCAGAAGGCTGAGAAAGAATGCCATTGCAAATGGAGGCAAGACAGAAATAGCCAAGTGCTACTTCAGGCATGAAAAGCTGCTGGACTACACTCTCCAACCAGCAGTAGCCACTGGTCATAACTACTGAGGTATCCAACTGCATGAAGATTTCCTTAGCTGAATTTTAGTAAAAACAAAATATTTAACTCAAAACTATGATTATCTAGTTATGCTTAAAACAGAAAAAAAAATAAGCAGCTACATTGACATATGCAAAAGTTAAAAACTTACAATGCCAAAAAAATTTCAAATATTTCCTGCCAATTCATGATAGTTTAGATTACTAGTCTTTTGTAAGTGTATTTTGTTAGGAAAATGTTTATATTGGTTGGACTCAAACCATGAGGATAATGAAGCATTATCTATACATCCCAAACCAAAGTACTTGAAAGTCCATGAATCAGAGATGCCCGTTTCAGGAGTACAGATTCTCATGCTGTTGGCACTGCAGAAAATCCGTTACCCTAAAGCAATGTTTGCAGAAAGACCTTCGGAGCCAATGTATAGTGTCAGGCAGAAGACTAAACAGGCCATTTACTTTGAGAGGTCTGCTGCTCCACTATAAATATTGCATCTAAACCTTTACCTGCCCCTTTAAAACCCCATCGCAAGATATCTGAAAAATGGTATACCCCTGATCTAGTCAGGCTTAAAAAAAGAACTCAGAAGGTGAGAACAAACGGAGAACAAAAAAAGACCACAGAATCAAAACACTGTATATCTCAACCCTAGCTCATACAAGGAAGCCATAAACAATGCCGAAAAGAATGACCATAGGAAAATCCTATCAAAAGGCATCAACCAACCAAGGGAGCTATTTGAAATTGTTAAATCACTAACCAAATCCCCCTTCAACAGCCCCCATAAAATGCCAAACACCACCCAGTCTCTAGCTATTTTGCTACCTTAACAGCAAACAATTTCTAGATACAATTTCAAAAATCAGTACAATTACATCCCCCCTAGATCCATGTCCTGTAGCATGAATTAAGGCAACAAAAACAGAACTAGCCCCCTACCTTCTAAACACAGTAAAAATCAAATCATTACACCAAGGAACCATGCCAAATGACTTCAAAATTACTGTAAATCGCCCATTACTAAAAAACAAGTCTCAACAATGACCCGACCTCTTATTGACCTATTGCCAGCATCCCGTTTATAGCAAAAGTTATTGAGAAAGCTGTTCAACTTCAGCTACAGGACTTCATTGACACAACAGCACCATTAGACAAACATCAATATGGGTTTCAACCTTTTCACGGGGTTGAAACCCTTCTCCTAGTTCTCGGACACCCTCATCCGAGGTATGGATAACATCAAACAAGCATTCATACTTGTTTTTCTTGATATCTCCTCTGCGTTTGATAATATAAATCATAATATTCTACTTACCAGACTTAATCAAATAGGTTTAAAAAAAACAGCTCTCAATTGGTTTAAATCATCTCTCTAATCACTTTCAATATGTACAAATAGGCCATGACTCATCAGCACCTTTTCCTCAAGATCAAGGGTATTCCCCAAGGCTCCGAACTATCTGCCCTATTGTTCAACTTGTATCTTCAAACAATATGCTCCGTTTTCAAGAGACACAAGATAAGATATCACATCTACGCTGACGATATCATGCTGTACTCCCCTTTAGATACTGCAAACACTAACTATGACAATCTAGCAGCTTGTCTCACTGAAGCAGAATCCTGGCTCCGTTCAAACAATATGTTCATCAATTTCAACAAAACTGAAGTATTCACTTCAAGAAACCCTAAATTTCAACCCTCCCCCTCCCAATAATCAACCTGAACATCATCACTCTACCGGTTAAACAAGAGGTAAAATACTTAGGAATTATCCTTGACAAATCCCTCAACATGACTGCCTACATAAAACAAATAGTCAAAACTACTTTAAATGAAGGACCAGTCAACAACTCAGGCCTCTTATTAATACAGATGACTTCAGATCAGTAGTCCAAGCATTAACCACACCTCACTTTGACTACTGTAATAGCATACTACAAGGAACCACCAAAAAGAATTTAGACATACTCCAAATTGCTCAAAACATCACTGCCAGAATAATATTTAAGGCCCGTTTATCTATCACATCACCCCCTTTTGTACTCTCTCCACTGGCTCCCAATTACCAGCAGAATAAAATATAAATCCATTATGACAACTTTTAAAGCTAATCAACAATATAACACCTTCTCACCTTTCAACCTTAATCCACACACCTCCAGACAACAGAACTAGAAGACAGAATAATCTCAACACTCTTAGTCTTTCGAATTGAGGTTGGCACTAAGCAAATAAAGAGCAACAGTGCTTTCTCATATGTTGCACCAGCCCAATGGAATGCCCTCCCGGAAACACTAAGAGAAATTAAAGACCTTCAAGTCTTCCAAAAGGAATTAAAAACACTTCTGTTCATCCAACATTTCAATAACCCTAATCCCACATCCAACCAACCCCCAATCACCAACTCGACCTCTCAATTCCTTAACACTGCCACATGACAAACCAGTCACATTTTCACACCCACCCAATTAAGAATCATTCCACTTACCTCTACTCTAGCCATCTATATACAGTCCGATTCCCCCGCTCTCACCTTGATACCCAGAATGCGCTATAAATTGTGGAAAGCACATTGTAAATAGTTCTTTGTTGCAATTATGTTTGATATATTATCTCTGGAAGGGGAGGTATAGAAAAATTTCAAATAAATAAATGGCCCCAAGCTACAAATGTTCATTCATTTTATTCTGGTGGGATGCTTTATGATAAACATGTCTCTTGATTATGCTGTAAGTGCAAAAAGACAATTAAATTGAGAAATACATAAACTGTAAAGATTTTGTGGCTTTTAGCCAAATGAAGGGCACAAAAGGTTTTGTCCTGGATTTAGCTTACACCTGTCTCAGGAGTTCAAGGCAAGTTACATTCAGGCACAGTGTGCATTTTCCTATCCCTGGAGGTCTTACAATTCAAGTTTGTATCTGTGGCAATGGAGGGTTAAGTGACTTACCCAGGTTCACAAGGAGCAGCAGTGGAATTTGATCAGACTTCCCTAGTTCTTAGCCTGCTATTCTAGTCATTAGATTACTCCTACACATCTAAAAGTGATCTCATTAGCATTAAACATATTATAAAGATTTTATGCTATAGCATAATTCTATTTCAAATAAGTGATTTGAATTTTTGACAGCTGTTTTTGAACCTCCCTCTTTTTGGTGTTCTCATTCTATGAAGTTCAAATAAGTTATTAAGGATTTTCTCCCATTATGTGGCAAAATCAATTACTAGCACCCCAAATCATATTCTGGTAGATTGAGAATATTAAAAACAACATTTAACAGACACAAAACAAAAACAAAAACTATGAAGTACTTCTTCACCTTCTCTTGATTTTTTTGTAACTTTATTACCACTACAACTTCTTACAAAATGGCACTTCTTATCCAAAGTCTCCTTTTTTGATATTTCAATATCAACTACAATTTCCATTTCAAATTACAGCCACCTCCATAAGCCATCCCTCCTGCCCCTCTCCCAACCTCAATACCCCCCTTCCGCTCCCCTACCTCCCCCACTTCCCTGAGCTGCTTGATGTCCAAATGAAACAGGCCTCTTTAATACAGTTTCTTCAGTCTTCATTGTACAGAAGGTGCCCATACCACTTCAAAGCTGGTGATGCCTATGGGGCAGTTTGTTCACACATTCTAAAAATATACTCCAGTTTCTTAAAAACTGTTCCCCCCCCCCCTTCCCTCCCTGTATTGTGGCCAATTACCAATGACTCACCACCACCATGTATAGAACAGCATTAAACATCCCCCCCCCCCCCCCCACCTAGACATATCTGTTTCAATATAATCCAGGCGCAAATTTTGGATCCATTTTCACAGATACCCCTGTAACTTCTTAAAAAAAAAAAAAACCACCTACATTCCCACACTTGTTGCACCAATACACACTCCCACCACATGTGATACAAATCTCCCCACTGCCCACAACCCCTCAAGCAACTGTGTACTATATCCTTTCAACGCCTTACTTAACCTAACTTGTGATCAGTGCATCCTCCTGAATCATGGTAGAAACAGATACCTTTGTTGGGCAAGAAAGGCAGGTGTTTCTAGGACATCTTCCAGTCTCTCCCCTAAATCTTGTTCCAAAGCAGTCATGAAAAACATCTCTGGGTGTCCTCTCCCCTAAATCTCAATCCATATAAAATTTAGACAGCAACCCCTTGGGTGTTCAGCAGGATCTACACAGCTGTTCCAAAGGCATCTCCCCTCTATTATATCCCTACATTTTGCATAATGATAGCATTTGGTATACAAGAATTTGTCTTGATCCATCAAGCTATATTTCTCCTGTGCCTGATTAAAGCTCAATAACTCCCTTCCTTCTGCCAACAGCTGCCCTACCCTTCATAATCCCCTCCTTCCCCATCTTTGTACTTGTGTATTTCCCAACCCATGGGGAAACTCTCATTGTTCTGTAATGACAGCATTCTCCCTCTCCCAGCCATCACTGCCCTCTTAAATTTACTCCACAAATACAAAGCTTGAAAGGCAAAGGTATTCCCTCCCTGCCTCCCCTCTCACCTTTTCCTCTTCTCCTCATTTATAGCACATCACAGTAATACCCTGCCCACCACTCACTGTTCAATTCTGTCTCAAGATTTACCTTCTCTCCAATCAAAAATGGTCTTGCTTTGCACTGCTTCATAAGCAGCTTTAAATTATTGGCACTCCCGGTTCCCCTTCTTTTCCTCCTGTACCACGCTACTCAGGCAACCTTTGGCAGACAACCAGGATAAAACAAACATTCATTTTAACCACCGCTATCCTCCCTAACCACGACAGTGAAATTAGACCTTACCTGCTAATTGACTTTCCTCAAGTCCCTTCAGTCAAGTCCAGAATGTGTGGGTTATTTCCCTCCACCAGAAGCTGAGGACTGAGCATGTCAATCTTGATGTCACTGCATAAGAGCTTCCCCTTCAGCTCCAGACTCCAGTATCCTATTGACAAAGCAGATTACGAGAGAGCATCTAAACAACAATAAAGTCTTACCAGGCCCTAACAGCCAAATCAAAGGCAACAAAAATAGTATATCTTAAAGCTATCATCATTCAACACAACTAGTAACTACTTAAAGAATGAGGTTGTATGTGCTGACAGGGTGATATCTGTCAAAATGCACATCCGCCATGGCCTGCACATCCAACTGCTAATGTTGAGCAAACATATGCAACAACACCCAAGTTACTACTCTACAAATGTCTGCTGGCAGAACACAACTGTGCTCTGCCCAGGACACCGCCTGCAACAATGTAGAATGAGCTCGCAGGCCCACTGGAACCGGTCTGCCTTTCACGACATAGGCAGAAGCGATAAGCTTTGGTAGCGCGCTGGGTGATAAAAGCTTTGGAGGTCACTTCTCCTTTTGGTGGGCCCCCAAACACAAACAAGCAATCGGACTTTCAAAAGGTTGCTGTCTTAAGACACCTATGCAAAACTCTGTGCAAATCCAGCTTGTGTAGCTGTCTATCCTCCTCAGAGTCGCTCAAACTTGGGAATACTGGAAGAGAAACTGATTGATTCACATGGAAGTTGGAAACCACCTTAGGAAGGAAAGATGGTACCAATCTGAGGACCACCTTCTCCTTGGAAACCACAAGAAAGGGTTCCCTGCAAGACAACGCTTGTGGTTCAGAAATTCTGCACACAAAGCATATAGTCACCAGGAAGACAGTCTTCAAAATCAGGGCCTTCAAAAATGCCCCTGACAACGGCTCAAAGGGCGCAACCGCTAGAGCAGACAGCACCAAATTGAGGTCCCACAAGGGTATTACTAGATGTATCGGCGGGCGGACCTGTTTCACCACCCAGAGGAAATGCACTATATGGGCCACCACTTGCATCTTTAGAGAGTTGAGGGCCAATCCCTTCTCCAAGCCATCCTTTAAGAACAGCAAGATATTCGAGAGGGCTGTAGAAAAGGGTTGAACGGTAGCACACCAGTTCTCGAACACTTGCCAAACCCACACATAAGCCAAGGTGGTAGACTTCTTTTTAGCTTTCAACAGCGTGGAGACCACAGATGCCGCATATCCTCTACGCATCAGCTTCACCTGCTCAAAAGCCAGGCCATAAGAGAGAAGAGAATCACCTGAAGCATTAATTTTGGACCCTGCGAGAGCAGATGGACCCTGTCGAGAAGGCATCATGGTTTGGCAATAAGCAGGTGCATACCACAGCTTGAAAGGCCAGTCCAGAGCAATCAGAATCACTGCATTGCTGTGAGCCTCTATGCACTGTAACAGCCGACCGATCAGGGCCCATGGTGGGAACACGTACAAAAAACCATCCATCGGCCACATCTGGGCAAAGGCATCGAACCCCTCTAATGTGTTCCCTGCGCCTGCTGAAGAAGAGTGTAGCCTTGGTATTTGCCAGGGTCGCCAAAAATTCAACTATATACTCACTGAATTTTTTCAAAATAAAATTTAGCAGGCAGCCCATCTAATCCAGAAACCTTCCCTCAAGTCCTCTAATGGCTAACAATACTTGCTCTCTGGCAATATTCCTATCCAATCTCTCAGTTTCATCCCTTCCCAACCCTCACATTTTACATCTTGCAAGATATTCCTGCCCTCTACCCCATCCCCCTGCACCTCCTGGGCATAGAACTATTCATAAACAGCCCCTAAAGACCCCTCATTTTTCTTGCAACTTAAAGATTAGAAATAGGGGGGGGAGGGGGCAATTGTCTAACACATGCTGTTAACTCTGTTTAACTTTATACTGGCCAACACCCTACCCTTCTTATTATCCCACTCAAAATAGTGCTTTTTTATCCTTTCTAACCTATAAGCCAAATCTTGCACCTGCACTCTTTCCATCTCCCTCCTCCTTAGTATCTTCACTTCCCCCTCAATACCCTCCCCAATACGGTATGCATCTGTGTCGTTTGCACCTCCTTCAACCACCTTCTCAAACTCTCCCCTCTCTTGGCCCACTCTCTCCTCTGAGCCACTACAGCGAAACAGCATTCACCCCCAATCCAAGTCTTTAATCTATCCCACCTGTCAGAGGACTTCCGGTGATGCGTGAGTGAGAGCAGACGTGTCTCTCTTGCTCCGGGGCCATCTCACCGCTAAAGCTGCTAAATTAATCTATTTACTCGCATCTCCCACCTCCCCTTACCAGGAACGGGCTGTGTTTCTCACCCGAGTCGTGCAAAACAACTACGGCGGGTGACCACGATGCCTCTACCAGCGCGGAAAGACCGCGAAAAGCCGCTGAGAGCGGGGCCTTCTGCCGCGCCGGCGGTCCAGCCTACCTCGCCCAGCGCGGAGAGCACCGATTCCACCTCGGAGGAGCTGGCGAAAGAGGTGGTTCGTCTTTTAGAGCCCAAATTCGATCGGCTTATGCATAAACTTGACGGCATGGAAGAAGCCCTGAATGAGGTGGGCAAACGCGTGGAGGAACTTGAGCACCGCGTGGCTGGAGTAGAGGAGGGCGAGAGCCGCCGAGACCGGGAGCTTGAAAATCAGCAGAAGGCCCTGCTCGAGATTCAAAATAAGCTTGAGGATCTCGAGAATAGATCCCGCCGGAATAATCTGCGCTTGGTGGGATTGGGCGAAGACAGACCGGATCGGGATCTGGTGACTTTTCTGGAGACCTGGCTGCCGGAGGTCTTAGGCCTGTCGGAACTCCAAGGTAATTTCCAGATTGAAAGGGCTCATCGGCTGGGGGCCCGCAGGGAAGGAGCGGAGAGGCCGCGCGTGGTGATTCTAAGGGTGTTGAACTTTCAGCATAAATGGAGCATACTGCAAGCCTACCGCAAGAAAGGCGAAATCACATTAGACAACAAGAGGATTTTAATTTTCCAGGACTACTCGGCGGCGGTTGCAGCCAAGAGGCGAGAATTCTCATCAATCTGCTCGGACCTGTTTCGGCGGAAAGCCCGCTTCACCTTGGCCTATCCGGCAATACTCCGGGTCTCCCTACATGGCCAGAACCATACATTCGAACATGTAGCGGCGGCGAAAAAATTCTTAACTCAACACATGCCAGGGGAAACGGCTGGCGGCTCCTCATGAACGGCCTATGACTCTGGGAGCGCGGGTTGAACGCTCGGACCCGGGACTTCCGCCTGGAGGCTGCGCAACTGACTGTTCTGTCTGGTGTGCCTTTGGTTGGACTGCGACTGGAGGAAGACCAGGTAGTGAACCGTGACTCCTGGGCAAGAACTGCCATTAGGCTGCGATTGCAGGTCCCTGTCAGTAAGGCGACCGGGCCTCTCCATGTGACTGAGTTTGTGATTGCACTGTTTTCAGACCCGCTCATGAGAGCGGCGCTCGGTCAAACCTAGTGTAATGTTCTCTTACTTTGTTGCTCATATGTCTGTGTTTAAAGTACACTAATGTGCCTAAGTGCCTAATGTGCCAAAGACGCAGAGGCCTTCCTGCAAGCAATGACCTCACTTCAATTCACACAGATAATCAATGCTCCAACGCACAGACATGGATCTTCCCCAGACCTCATCTTCGCATCCAATTACCTAACTTCAAGAGACCTAATCTCTCCACCCACCATTACCCCAGTGCCATGGTCTGACCATTACTTAATTGAGACAAAGCTACGATCTCAAGAGGACCAGACAAACGAAAGAACAAACAACTCACACACACAAAGACGATTCAAGAATTTCGACAGGGACGAATTCATACAGAACACAACACAACACCTGAACATTCCTACAGATGAACTGGAGGAACAAGTTTCCAGATGGAACAGCATCTTAGCTAACGCCGCCAAACCATCCGGTGGAGGGCACGAGAATCACCAACACAACAGGAGACAAAACAAACCTTGGTACTCAGCAAAAATACGACGGGAAAAGAGGGAGCTCAGGAAGATTGAACGGAGATGGAGAAAAAACAAAACAGCAGCCGACCAACATCTCTACCTAACAAAACAAAAACAATACAATGAATGCATCAACCAATCAAAGAGGGAATTCCACACAAACTTGATAAATACTTCCATCAACAAGCCCAGAGAGCTCTTTGAAATAGTCAAGATCCTCACAAAAGAGCAAACAGAAGGGGAAGTACAAGTGGACCCACAGGAATTCGCCGACCACATCAAAGACAAATTCCACTCCACAGAGCGTACAACACCCAGTGGGACCACCAGGACAGACATACACACCAAAACCTGGGGCACATTCTACTCACCCTCAACAGAGCAGATATCCCACATCATCTCTACAATCAACACAAGCACTGCTCCTACAGACCCATGCCCAGTATCATGGGTCAAAGCCACCAAATCAAACTTCATTCACACCATACATCAAATAGTACACAACTCACTCACTCAAGGACTCATGCCAAAGCAACTAAAGCTTGCCTCAGTAAGACCAATAACAAAGAAAACAACCCTCGACAAAAAGGATCCAGCAGCATACCGACCGATCTCCAGCATACCCTTCCTGGCAAAAATCATCGAAAAAACGGTACAACTACAACTCCAGGAACACATCGACAAACATGAAACACTCGACGACAACCAACACGGCTTTCGTCCCAACCACGGAGTCGAAACGCTACTGATCTACCTCTTCGACAGCATCCTAAGAATAATTGACAACAACAGGAAGGGAATCATAATGATCTTCATCGACATCTCCTCAGCCTTCGACACAGTGGACCACAACACGCTCCTGGAAAGACTAAAGAACACTGGTATACACGGTATCACTTTGAAATGGTTCCACTCATACCTAACCGAAAGACAGCTACAGGTCAAGGTGGGACACAACACCTCCCGACCCATAAATGTCCGTCAAGGAGTACCTCAAGGATCCGCACTTTCAGCTCTCCTATTTAACATCTACATCCAACCGATATGCGACATCATGAAAGAGAACAACATTCAATACACAATATATGCAGACGACATCATGATATACACCCCGATAGAAATCGACAACCCGGATTTCTCCAAGATAACAGACTGCCTTACCCAAATGACGAGCTGGTGTCAAAACAACAACCTCGCAATAAACTACAACAAGACTGAAGCTCTAATAATCACTCGGAACCAAAGCTTCATACACCCGCCAAACATCAAGATACAAAACACTACTATTCCAATAAAATCAGAAGTGAGATACCTTGGAGTTACTCTGGACAATAATCTAAACCTCAAGCCACACATAGACAAAACAATACAAAAAGTCTACTACAAGATGCGAATCATCAGGAGACTGAAACCACTCCTTGCCCCAGAACACTTTCGTACCATCCTCCAAGCACTGATAACCCCAATACTGGACTTCTGCAATCCGATACTTGGGACTACCGAAACAAGCCCTCAAACCACTCCAGCTAGCACAAAACACTGCAGCACGAATAATATCCGGTACTGCAAGACAGGACCACATCACACCCACCTTAAAGGACTTACACTGGCTCCCAATCGGTGCACGCATCAGATACAAAACTATCATAAACCTATTTAAGATAAATCAGCACACATCAGCCAACAGCCTACACACCCTCATTCAACCAGACAACAGCACTCGTCCTAGAAGAAAACAAACACGCAACCGAGTCAGCACCCCAGGTGAATTCAAACACACACGCAAGGACACAACAGACAGAGCTCTCTCCATGGCTGCTCCAACTATATGGAACAAACTACCAGACGACTTGAGGACAACTACAGACCTCAAAGACTTTAGAAAACAGCTAAAAACCATACTGTTCATAGAACACTATGGACACATCACATAACCTAAGAGAATGTATAACAGCACATATTGCCGTCTGACAGATAATGTTTTACAGCACCACTGTATATAGCCCACACTGTACATAGCTCAAACCATTCTAGCACGCAACACGCCACACCTTGTACATAGCTCACCCCAATCTAGCACACGATACAACACACACTCAACTAAATTGCACCCTCACTGCATGATTAACACACTCACTTTACCCGATTGTTTGCTGTGATACCACCTTGATTAATAAGATAAGGCGGTTTAAAAATACTGTTAAATAAATAAAAATAAATAAATAAAGTATGTTTAAAAATGTTTCAGACCCGCTCAGGAGAGATGAGCTCGGTCAGACCCACTGTAACATTAGTTTATTCTGTTGTTCTTGTTAAGGCTTGGGGAGTTGGGGAGTGGGGAGGGGTGGGAGGAGCAATGCGGAGATGGAGGAGAGGGGGGTGGGGTGGCCCTGCAGCACCGCTTGGGAGGTCGCACCTCAGTGAGGTAACTGAGGGATAAGGAGTTGTGTTTTTATGGGGTATGACCATTTGGTAATGAGGAGGGTGCAGTTGATAAAGTGGAAGTCTGTGGGCAGAGGGAGGGTTGTTTTGGAGGATGATTTTCGGGAGGAGAGGGGGGGAGCGGGGAGGGGGGTGGGGTGGGGAGGGATGGGGGGGGGGGTGGCATAGTTGTGCAGTGCATGAAGAACGCCGGTACTCCATGAGGAATGTATTGCTCTGCAAAAAACAGAGCCTAACCCTAGAATGCAGGCTCATTCGGAGACAGGGAGAGATGATCTGCAGTTCTGGGTGGGGGCTGGGCGACCCGGAACAGAGGTATGCTTGGTGGTGCTGCTTGATGATACGACTGTTGGCTGAGGAGAATGAGTAATGATTTACGTATAGTCTCATGGAATGTGGGAGGATTGAATACCCCTGTAAAACGGACGAAGATGTTGCAGGCTCTGAAGAGGGGACATACACAAATAGCATTACTGCAAGAAACACACTTAAGTGCGGTGGAACATACCAAGTTAAAGAAAGACTGGGTGGGACAGGTATTTGCCGCATCTACGAGTGTAAAGAAACGTGGAGTGGCGATCTTGATGAAACGGGGTCTAGCAGTGGAAGTGATTAGGGAGGAGGCCGATCCCAATGGGAGGTTTATCTTTTTGCATGCCAAGATACAGGGACAGGAATTATTTCTGGGCAACATCTATGCCCCGAATACTTATGATCACCGCTTCTTTCAGCTGCTGCTGAGGAAAATACTAGGGGCCCCGAAGATACCTTTGATAGTGGCGGGGGATTTTAATTGCCCCCATGATCCGGTCTTAGATAAATCCACCACTGGAGGACCTAGTGGAGCCTGGAGTAAAAGGGGGGTGGGATACCTCTGTAACTTGGGGGGCTTAATTGACTCCTGGAGAATCTTGCATGGGGTAGAGAGGGATTACACACATCTGTCGAGAGCGCACCAAACCTGGTCTCGGATTGATTATATTCTGATTTCGAGAGAGAGCTTGGGAAAAGTGATCAAAGTAGAGATTGAACCTATAGTAGTGTCTGATCATGCTAAAGTGGTGTTAGATTGGAGGGGAAGATCTTCGGGAGGGACACGCTGGGCATTCCCGGGACACCTTTGGAAGAATGAGAATTTTCGGGCCTATCTGATCCGTCATTGGGAGGAGTACCTCCATCTGAATGACACGGGGGAGGTGGAAGTGGCGACCTTTTGGGAGGCAGGGAAAGCAGTGCTGCGGGGACATATTATAGCCTATGTTGCGAGGGAAAGGAAGCGGCTTAATGCTCGCCTTTTAGAACTGTCGAGACAACTGCAAGAGGCCAAGCGCGCCGCTGTGGTGCGCCCAAAGAGGATATCGTCCTATTTAGAGGTGCAAAGAGCTCTAAATGAGGTGCTCCATGAGCGGGTCGTCCAATCGCTGCAGTACTACCGTCATCAACTGTTCTGGTTCGGTGACCGGACGGGTCGCCTGCTGGCGCGTTTAGTTAAACGCGAAGGTGGCATCCAGGGAGTGGCAAGAGTGCGAGATAGACAGGGGGTGTATCAGACTGAATTGCAGAAGATTGTGCAAGTGTTTAGTCAATACTACCAAGACTTATATACGCCTGATCAGGAGAATAGAGCCCAAGAGCGTGAGTTCTTGGCGGCCGTGTTGCTGCCCCAGGTGACGGAGGCTGATCTACAAGACTTAAACGCGAGGATAACCTGCGAAGAAATTCAGGCAGTGATAAAGCGAGGGAAAACACACAAGGCTCCGGGTCCTGATGGATATGGAGCAGAATTTTACAAGATCTTGATGTCTCACATAACGCCTACCTTGATGGCTGTCTATCAAGAAGCGCAAGAACGGGGCTCCTATCCGAGAGATATGCGTACCGCGGCGATCACCATCATTCCAAAGGAAGGCCGGGATCCGGAGGATCCGGCATCGTATCGCCCCATTTCCCTAATCAATTATGATATGAAAGTGGTGGCCTCGGTGCTGGCGGCCCGGTTGCAGGGGGTCTTACCCCGATTAATTGGGGGTCACCAATCGGGTTTTGTTAAGGGAAGAAATGCCTTTCCCAACATTAGTAAGGTGTTGCTCGGCATGGAGCATTGCTTGCACCGGGAGACGCCTCTGCTCTTGGTGAGTCTCGACGCTGAAAAGGCCTTTGATAGAGTGTCGTGGTCTTACATGTTCGAAGTTTTCAGGAAATTTGGTTTTGAGGGAGCCTTTCTCTCTTGGGTGAGGGCGTTATATGCGAATCCAATGGCGTGTGTGGCTAGTGGGGGAACCTGCTCCGTACCTTTTGAACTACGTAGAGGCACGCGCCAGGGTTGTCCGTTGTCCCCCCTTCTGTTTGTACTGCAGTTGGAACCTTTGCTCCTTACACTTAATGAGGAGGTGGGGATCCAGGGAATTGAGTGGCCCCAGGGGGGCATAAAGGTAAGCGCGTTTGCAGATGATATGCTCCTCTGCCTCTGCAACCCCCAGCCTTCGCTAGAACGTGCCCTGGAAGTGATCCAACGTTTTGGTTCTTTTTCGGGGTTACAGATCAATCTGAGCAAGTGTGTGGCGCTAGATGTAGGGGGCCGTGCCCAGCGGCAGTGGCAGGGGTTTTTCCCTTTGCGATGGGCACCTGGGGAATTCCGCTATCTGGGGATTCAGATACCGGATCAGATCTCGAAATTGTATGATGTCAATATACGCCCTATGCTGCATAGGATGGCGGCTACTTTACACAAATGGAAGGATCTCCCTCTCTCGCTTATGGGGCGTCTTGCATTGTTTCATATGATGGAGGTGCCCAGATGGACATATTTATTGCGTCATTTGCCCATCTGGTTGTTGAGACGGGATGTGCTGCTGTTTCAACGGTACATCATGCAATTTCTGTGGAAGGGGAGGAGATCGAGGATTCCGATATCAGTCCTGATGAGCAGGGGGGAGGAGGGGGGGCTCGGGCTGTTTGCGCTTCGAGATTATAATTTTCTCACCTTGTTGGGACCCTTGCGAGATCTCATTATGGGTGGGGAGAGGGTCTTGCCGTGGGAGTTGATTGGAGGAGTTTCGGCGCCCGGCCACCCGGCCTACTGGCTGCATAGCCGAACTGCCGTCCTACCACAATTCTGGAGACAGTCGATCTATCTTGATGCGTTGAGACAGGCGTGGCGATTTCTTTGCCAGAAAAAGGGTGTGCATTGGTATAGCACTGAATGTCTGCCCTTGCGCGATAACGCGGACTTTGTGCCTGGCTGCCATGGAGGACTTCCAGGGAGCTGGGTAACGGCGGGTCTGGGACATCTTGGTCAACTTCGGATGCAGTCTCAGGAGGAGTTGGACTCCTTTCAATCCCTGCAGCGGAGATATCAACTTGCGCCTAAGTCTTTTTACTTTTATCTGCAAGTGAGACACTATATACGAGCCTTGCAACGGACTAGGGGTTTCCATTTTCGGGATAAAGGGATATGGGACCTTCTCGCGGATGCCGATAGCAAGCTCTCGCTACGAACCTGGCGAGAGGAGCGCTGCCCTGGGGGGGACTGGGCCCCGATAGAGAAACTAGTTCAGAAGTGGTGTAGAGAAGATACTCTCTCCCTCACGGTAGGGACCTTCCAACATGCTTTTCAACATATAAAGCTCCTCTCAGAATCTGTTAAATTACGAGAAATGCAGTATAAATTGTTATGGAGGGCATACGTACCCAACACTTGGGCGGTTAAGATGGGGCTGCTCTCGACTGATGTCTGCCAGTTGTGTGAGACTCAGAAGGGGACACTATTCCATCGATTTTGGAGCTGTGTCTTGATAACCCAGTTTTGGCAGAAAGTACACACAGAGTTACGAGCCTGTAGACCTCTGGGAAGGGATCTCTCGTATGAATGGTGTTTGTTTGGGCTGATGGGTGATACCTCTGAGGGGGTAACGAGTATATCGTTAGGTGTGCCTCATAGTGTTGGGGACACTACGGGAGGCGTCTCCCCTGCTGACCCTACTAGCATGTCTACGCGTAAGCTTTATACTAGAGGCTTCTTAATTGCGAAACAATGCATATTACGCCATTGGCTGGACGAGCGCCCCCCGGGTATTCGGGAGTGGTGTAGGGCTCTATTACTTTTGAGGAGCCATGAGATACGGACAGCCAGGATCTTGGGGGCCAAACAGCAGACGGACTACGATAGCATCTGGAGGGGGATTACGGAACAATATTTTCATAGTCGGGGGGTCTTGGGGGAAGCGGAGAATACTATCTGAAGTGGGTGAGTGCTATGGAGCAAATGCGAAGTGGATGCCGGGATGAGGCTGTCTGTGGGGTAGGTCTTATGGAAGTGGTGTGCCTGCACTTAGTGAGGGGGGGTGGGGGTGGGGGGGGGGTTGAAGTTAGGGAGTGAGGGGCGGGTACCGGGGGGAGGAGGGGAGTGGCAGAAGGGGGGGGGGGAAAGTTGGTCTGCTATTCTGTGGATTTCTTGCCTTGCATTGTCTACGCTGCTTGTAAGGTATTGCTTTTAAGATTAGTTGCTTTGTTGGCTGGATCTGTTTACCCCACTTCTTTGTATATTTGTGAAAATCTAATAAAAACGATTTGAAATAATCTATCCCACCTCACCCCTTTAGCAATATCAACATCCTTGTGCCTTTCCAAATATTCATCCATCTCCTTTTTCATCTTTTTATAAAGTTTTCCCCACTGTCCAGCATAGATTCATTTGCACTCTAGAATTTTAAATACCACCGTATTTTAGTATACACCGGTGCGTGATCTGACCATGTTAACTGTTCAATTCCCACATCTTTAATTTGGCTCATCAATCCTGCTTCCACCCATATCATGTCAATCCTGCTGTATGTCCCATGGGAGCACGGGTAGAAAATATACTGTCACTTAATCCCATTTTGCTACCTCCATCAATCTATCATTTCCCGCTTCCTTAATGGCCTCTTCATTCATCCCTTCGCTCCTTGTGTCCCAGCCCCACGTCCCTCCCCTTGGAGTTCCAATTTCAGATTATCAGTTATGTTAATATCTCCTCCCAATATCAAACCACCCCCCCCCCCCCACCAATCTTACCACTTTGACCCCTACCTCTTCTCCAAAAAAAAAAAAAAAAAAAGGACAAAAAACACAACCCTGTACCCTGTCTACTATTGGAGCACACATATTCACTAACACAAGCTGAACGCCATCTATGTTTCCCCCCATACAAATATGTACATAACCCCTCTGTCCCTACACAACTCCACCACCTCTAGCCTCATCCAGCCTTCTCCTACCAAAATTAAAAATCCCTATTCTTTCTTTTTGGGTTGCCAGAAATACATATGGAAAAGCTTTCAACCATAACCTGCCCTCAAATTTTCTCAAGTGTGTCTCCTGTGCCAATAATGTCGGCCCCTTAATCTCTCCTTTCCTTCAAGGACGATCGTTTTTACCATGTACTCAGCTCTCTCACATTTAAATGTTACCACCACCACCCCTTTCCTCCACTCCACCTAACACACATTCATAGATCCCCTTTTCCCCTTCCATCCACTGGCCCCAAGCCACCTCCAACATTGCTGACCTCCCCCACCTCCCCACAATCCTCCATGCAACCCCCTCTCCCTAGTATGGCCTTCTCACTCCAGCCATCTCCTCAGATGACTCTGCCCTGAGTATCAAGAGGGATGCCCCTCTTTGCCCCTTCCCCCAATCTTACTTAATTTGTATCACTAACTCACCCCAGTAAATCACACACATCCCCCAAAACACTCCCTTTAATCTCCTTTCCTTATCACTCCCACCTCTTCCCTTTTACACAACCCACAGCCCATCCTCCCATCTCCCACCTCTAGCCTGCTCCTCATCCTCCCTCTCATACTCCACCATCAATTCTCATCCATCCCTACATACCATTCAAACCCATGCTCTTCTCCAGTCAGTCAAACATCCCACTACTCATCCTACAATTATCCAACAGTCTCTTTTTCACATGAACACCAGCCCATCTCTTTGTCCCTCTAAGTGGTGTACTTGGATGTCAGTAAAGCCTTTGACACCATTCTGCACAGGCAGCTTATGAACAAACTGAGAACACTAGGGATGGCCCCTAAAGTTACTGACTGGGTCAGAAATTGGTTGAGTGGGAGGCGGAAAAGGGTACAGGTAAATGGAGCTTACTCTGAGAAGGAGGTTACCAGTGGTGTGCTGCAGGGATCCATCCTTGGTCAGATTCTTTTTAACGTCTTTGTTAGTGATATTGCGGAAGGGCTGACGGGTAAGGTTTGCCTGTTTGCGGAAGATACCAAAATCTGCAATAGACACCCAGAAAGGAGTAGATAGCTAGATCCTCCTCATGTTAAGCTTGAAAAATGGTCCAGAATTTTGCAGCTTAGATTTAATGCTAAAAAATGCAGAGTCATGCATTTTGGCTGCAAAAATCCAAGGGAGCAGTACAGTGTAGGGGGTGAGGTAGATCTATCCACAAAAGAAGAGTGGGACCCGGGTGTGATTGTGTCTGAGATCTTAAAGTAGCTAAACAGACAGAAAAGGTGATGGCGAAAGCCAGAAGGATGCTTGGGTGCATAGGGAGAGGAATGGCCAGCAGAAAAAAGGAGGCGATAGTGCCTCTGTATAAGTCTCTAGTTTGACCTCATTTGGAGTACTGTGTGCGCAATTCTGGAGACCATACCATCAAAAGGATATAAAGAGGTTGGAGATGGTGTAGAGGGTGGCTACTAAAATGGTTAGTGATCTTCGTTATAAAGCATATAAGGACAGATTTAAAGATCTTTAGAGGAAAGGTGGAATAGAGGAGATATGATATAGATGCTTAAATACCTCTATGGCATAAATGCACAGAAGGAGAGCCTCTTTTCATTAAAAGAAAAGCTCTCCAACAAGGGGGCATAGGATGAAGATGAAAGGGGATAGACTCAGAAGCAATATGTGGAAATATTTCATTACGAAAAGAGTAGTAGATGTGTAGAACAGTCTCACTGGGAGATGGTAGAGGCGAGGACAGTATCTGAATTCAAAAAAGCATGGGACAAACACAGAGGATCTATAAAAGGTAAGTAGGGGACTATTATAGTTGTTATGGAAAGGCAGACTAGATAGAAACATGATGACAGAAAAAGACCACATGGCCTATGTTTCAAGTAGCTTCTCCCTTCTTTCCTCCTTGCCTCTACTTCCAGTCGCCTTTCTCCATCACTTGCCATTTGGATCTATGCTTACTCTCCATTCCAATTGACTGGGCCAGGTCACAGACTTCCTCCATCTCTTTTACAGTGTCCTCTAGCATGCTTGCTCTCCATGTCACTTCATTTACTATGAGAATAGGTATTTTATTATTTAGTCCTTACTAAAGCATTCCATCACCAAGCGCAGCTCCCACCGTCTCTGAAGCATGGTCGTAGACAGATCCACATAAACTGAACACTTTATATCCCTGCCACTGGAACTTTCTGCAGCTGAACTATGGGCGTCAAATTTTTTCTCTCAGTCCAGTCATTGATACATACTTCAATGTCTCTAGGGGAGGACCCTCACATAGGCCCAGTCCAACTTTATGTTTTCCACCACTTCATTTGAATCACCACCTGCTAGCAGTTCCTTCCAAAATAGCCACAGTTACCAAACTACAGTTCATGAAGTCAGGCAGTTCAGGCACCCTCTTTATCAGTAAACTCTCTCTCTTTGTCCTGTTCTCCAGACTTCCACCTTCATCAGAAGGGTCAAATTTGCTTCCTCTATCACTTTAATTCACTTAGACAAACTTTCTGTGCCTCCTCTGAGATACCCTCTGCAGTCCCCACCCTGTGGTCTAATTCCAACAACTCTTTGCGGAGCTCTCAAACATGCTCCCCAAGCTCATTAGTCTCTATCTCACATTTAATATCAGAGAATCATTACTACTACTATTACTATTCAGCATTTATAGAGCGCCATGCACGCAGCGCTGCACAGTTAACCTACAAGAGGTAGCCAACATATAAGAGACAGTCCCTGCCCATCAGAGTCATGCTCATCGGAGCTTACAATCTAATTAGAACAGTACAGAGCGTTAGTCCATTCTGCGCAAGGTGCGGTGTGGTACAGTTTGGTCTATAGTTTGGTCATAAACGTTGACGGGGATTAGAGTGAGGTGAGCATGGAAGTCAGGATCTGAATGCAACAGTGAAGAGGTGGGTCTTCAACCTGGATTTGAAGAGGGCCAGGGAGGATGCCTGGTACACAGACGCAGGTAGGCTGTTCCAGGCATACGGTGCAGCAAGGTGAAAGGAGCACAGTTGGGAGTTTGCGGTGCGGGTGAAAGGCATTGATAGAATTAAGTTATTTGTTAGCGGAACGCAAATTTCGAGAGGGGACGTAGGGAGAGATAAGAGGTATTGAGGGGCCATAGAGTGAATGCATTTATAGGTCAGTAGGAGAAGCTTGAACTGGATGCGGAATTGGACAGGGAGCCAGTGAAGCGACTTGAGAAGAGGAGTAATGTGGGTATGGCGAGGCTGGCAGAAGATTAGCCGAGCAGCGTGATTTTGTATAGATTGAAGGGGAAGGAGGTAGCTCACGGAGAGACCAGCGAGGAGTAGGTTGCAGTAATCGAGGCGAGAGGACATTAAGGAGTGGATAATCGTTTTGATAGGGTGTTCAGAGAAGAAGGGGCAGATTTTGCTGATGTTGTAGAGAAAGAAGCGGCAGGTCTTAGCAACAAGCTGGATATGAGCGGAGAAGGAGAGAGAGGTGTCAAAGATAACCCCTAGATTGCGGGCAGAGGAAACAGGAAGGATAGTAGATCCCTCTACATGGACCGAGGGGGGGTGGGGGTGGAAAGACAAGGAGTTCAGTCTTGGCCATGCTCAGTTTTAGTCAGCGATGAGACATCCAGGCAGCGATGTCCAAAAGACAGGCAGAGATTTTGGACTGGGTTGCTGGAGAAACATTAGGTGTAGAGAGGTAAATTTGGGAGTCATCAGCATAGAGATGGTACTGAAAGCCATGGGTGGAGATAAGCGCACCAAGGCCTTGGGTATAGAAAGAGAAGAGGAGGGGGCCCGAGACAGATCCCTGGGGTACACCTACATGGAGCGAGGTAGGGGAGGAGGAGAAGCCACCAGAGCATACACTGAATGAGCGATGTGAGATGTAGGAGGAGAACCAGGATAGTACGGAGTCCTTGAAGCCAAGCGAGGAGAGGGTGGTGAGGAGAAGGTTGTGATCAATGGTGTCAAAGGCAGCAGAAAGGTCAAGAAGGATGAGGATAGAGTAGAGGCCCTTATATTTAGCCAGGAACAGGTCCGTTGGTGACTTTTGTAAGTGACGTTTCAGTGGAGTGTAGGGGACAGAAGCCAGATTGTAGTGGGTCCAGGAGGGCCTGGGAGGTGAGGAAGTCGAGGCAGCGACAGTGGACTGCTCGTTCTAATAGTTTGGATATGAAGGGAAGGAGGGAGATGGGTTGATAGTTAGAAGGGCATGTGGGATCAAGTGAGGGTTTCTTGAGGAGAGGTGTGACAACAGCTTGTTTGAAGTTGAGGGAGACAGTTGTAGGGCTGGTACCCCTGCAATTCTACATGCAAATCTCCGGCCTGCTCAGCAACTCAGGCCTGAACCAACCTGCACAGACAAGATGGATTCTTCACTTCACTTTTGCTGTGTTCAGCTACAAACGACCTAAGCAACTGCTGGATCAGCGTTTCTAAGTGTGCATACAGAAGCTATTGTCCGTGGCTGGCCTTGGACACTTGTACATGCCCAGAAGTTACATACTGTTGCTTCTGCCTGACTTTTACCATGGCTCCTTTGTTTGCAAGAAGCTGACCATCATCTACCTCCTGATTCGCTGAGAACACCTCAGACTGCCTGGTGCCAACCAATCATCGGACCTATGACGGAGGATTCTTACACAGAATAATGCAATCTGCGCTGGAAACTTTAGTAGTAGTAAGAGAGAGTTGGGGGCTTTTCCCACCTGTTCATACAGACTCCTGCACTGGTTCCTCTCTGCTGTGCACTGCGTACCTGATTCCTGCGACCTGACCCTTCCGCAAGATGGCCACTAAGTGTGGGCTAGGCTGTCCTCCACAGGTCTGAGATAAGATTTTCACAGATACCTCCGGTTCGGACTTACTGCGGCTCGCCTGACGAGGCTAGAGTCCGCATCAGCTAGGAGCTGCCTCCTTGGACTGCGAAGCTGTTCCTGCGTGCCCGACGGAACTAAGGTACTGACTTATCTCTCCTCCTCCGGCTTGGGAAAGGGGTTAGCAATATATTTCTTACTTTTCCTCAGTGCAGAGCGAATCAGTGACGTCTGGTTACTAATCAGTGATTTATTACGTTGTCCAAGTGTACATCTGTACTATAACAAATTTCTACCTCATGTTTCTAATCAGCTATATGTGTGTGTGTATATTTTTCTACCTGGTTGCCTATAATAAAGTCTAATATATATCTGCAGACCAGACTTCTTTCGTGGCTCATTGCCAGAATAACTCACCGAACTTTGGGCTGGGAATTAGTAGCTATTTCCCCTGGACAAACAGAGAGTCTAACTTATTTTTGTGCTACTAATATACCCTACACAGTTGCAGTGGAGAGTGAAAGATTGAGGATATGAGTGATGGGGGGACAATGGTGAGGGAGATGGAATGTAGGAGATGGGTGGGGATAGGGTCTGAAGAACAGGTGGTGGGTTTGGAGGAGGAAAGAAGTAGTGTGGTTTCTTCTTTAGAGATCGGAGGGAAGGAGGAGAGGGTGGCGGGGAGGAGTATGGATGGGGGAGGAGAATTGGGGAGGAGGGGAGGTAGATGAGGGGGTAGGGAACTGGAGGGTAATCTTGTGGATTTTGTCGTGGAAGTAGTCGGCAAGGGTTTGAGCAGAAAGGGAGGGCGGGATCGGGGGCGGGGGGACCTTGAGGAGAGAGTTGAGGGTATTAAAGAGACGGCGAGGATCAGAGGCGAGGGAGTTGGTCAGATGGATGAAGTAATCTTGTTTTGCAAGTGCTAAGGCTGATTGGAAGGAGCCAAGCATAAATTTGAAGTGTAGAAGGTCTTCCGTGGAGCGGGATTTGGACCAAGCTCGTTCGGCAGAACGGGTGCAGATGCGTAGGTAACGGATTGTAGGTGAAAGCCAGGGTTGGGGAGTAGATCGTTTGACAGGACGTGGGGTGGGAGGAGTAAGAGTGTCAAGGGCTGAGGATAGTGTAGCATTGTATGAGGATAATGCCTTGTCGATGGACTTGGAGGATAAAATGGAGGAAAGAGATGGAGAGATGGTGGAGGAGAGTCAGGGCATCAATATTATGAAGGTTTCTAAATAGGTCGGAGGAGACAGGACGAGGTTGGGATGGCGGAAGCTGAAGAGTAAATGTTAAGAGGTGATGGTCAGATGAGGGAAGGATTGATTTGCGGAAGTTTGAGGGAGAGGAATTGGAGAAGAGTATTAGGTCCAGGCAGTGGCCGTGTAGGTGTGTGGGGGCAGTGGAGCAAAGTTTGAGGTCAAACAAAGAGGTAAGAGCGAGGAACTTTGAGGCATGGGGGTCAGAGGGATTGTCGATGTGAATATTGAAATCGCCAAGAATAAGAGTGGGGGAGGAGGGATCCATAAAGGCAGAGAGCCAGGAGTCGAAGTTGGTGAGGAAGGTTGATTTGGATTTGTCGGGTGGGCGATAAATAACAGCTACTCAGAGGGGAAGTGGTGTGAGGAGGCAAATGGAGTGGACTTCAAAGGAAGGGGGGGGAGTGTGATTGGGGTGGCAGGAATGGTTGGAATTGGCAGGAGGGAGAGAGTAGGAGGCCAACGCCACCACCGCGACCAGTAGATCGAGGTGTATGGGAGAACTAGTAGCCCCCATAGCAGAGAGAGGCAATGGATGTGGTGTCGTCTGGGGGAAGCCAGGTTTCAGTCAAGGCAAGAAGGTGTAGGGCATTAGAGATAAAAACGTCGTGAATAAAAGTGGGTTTTTTTTTATGACTGAGCATGCGTTCCATAGGGCACATGAAAACGGGAGAGCGGAGGGGGGGGGGGGACGGAGAGGGATATGGATAAGGTTGGATAAGTTACGTGTGGATTTCTTATCAGAGTGGCATGGGGGTCTATTTCTAGGGTAATACCGAGATTTAGAGGGAGCAGGGTGTGTGTGGGTATGTCTGGGTGTGTATGCTCTCCAAGAGGGACATGAAGGAGGGGAAGCGAGGGGTAAATTGATGGTATCAGGTAGGTTATGTGAGGGATTATTTTTGGGGGTAGGGTTGGAGTTGATATCTATGGATGAGTGATTGTGGGATGAATGAGGGAGGGTGGAAGGAGGAGCGGGATGTGGATGAGATTAGATAGGGTACGTGAGGAACTTTTTTTGGTGTGAGAAAGAAATCGGAGGGGGAGGGGCCAGGATTGGGGTTGATATTACCTGATGAGAGAAGGAGAAGGAGTATTAGAGAGCGAGGTAAAGTGGAGATAGTACGGCGGAAGCGAGGGTGGGGTTGCCTTAAGGAGAGGGGGGCTGGTTGAATGCGGGGGATGGTGTGAAGAAGCTCAAGGGCAGATGCTAGGCTAGGGGCAGAATGGAGGGAGAAGTGAGGAAGGTAGGGGGAGGGAAGGGGGAAGAGGAGGGAGGGTGTTGGTAAGAGGGGAGGCAGTTGGGGAGGAAGAGGAAGAGAAGGGCGATGAGGTGTGGGGCCATGGTAATGGGTAGCAAGATCTAGGCACACAATGGGTAACAGTTCTGTGCAAACAAAGGGTGGCAGTTCTGTGCAAACAAAGGGTGGCAGCGGGTAACCAGTTCAGTGCAAGCAGCGGGTAACCAGTTCAGTGGGTAGCAGTGGGTAACCTGATTAGTGCAATGAAGGGTTAGCTGCAGTACTGGGGAGAGGTAATGAGGGAGCGATGGTAGCTGTGGAGTCAGGTGGCTGTGGGTGGCATTAGGAGAGGGGTGTTTACCTCGTGAGGAAGTTGGATAGGGTTAGGTGGCGAAGTGTGGAGGAGCAGCGCGCTAAAGCGCCTTGGTCCCCGCCGAAGGACCACGCCTAAGGGCCCTCTGGCGCGGGCCCGCCAGGCACAGGCGCCCTGGGAAGCGCTTCCTTTAATCATTGCCTGCATGGCGTGCAGGGAGCGCTGTGATGGTGGCGCAGGGAGGCGCTTCCTTTAATCGTTGCCTGCACGGCGTACAGGGAGCGCTGTGATGGATCATAACTTGAGCTCTTCTTTTCTTATCTGTATGACACCTTTACCTGCTGACAAGTCTACCAGGCATGAGTCCCGCACTGATCTACACGTGTATTCGCAAACACCATATTTTCTTCATCATAGCTTTCTCCCCGGCTGCCCTGATAAGCAGATTAAGAACATAAGAATATAAGATATGCCATAATTGGTCAAACCAAAAGGTCCATCAAGGCCAGAATCCTGTTTCCAACTGTGGCGAATCTAGGTCTCAATTACCTTTCAGATCATCAAAAGGTAGACTGATTCCATGATGTTTATCCCAGGGGTAAGCAATTGATTTCTCCAGTCCACTTTAAAAATGATATATGGACTTTCCCCCTCCAGAAACTTGTCCAAACTTCTTTTAAACCCAGTTATACTAATGGCTTTTACTACATCATCCGGCAACAAATTCCAAAGTTTGATTAATCTTAAATGTGCTACATTGTAGCTTCATTGCGTGTCCCCTAGTCTTTCTACTTTTTGAAAGAGTAAACAGTCAATCTACATTTATCCATTCCATGCCACTCATTATTTTGACCTCTATCATATCTTCCCTTCAGTCATCTGCTTTTCAAGCTGAGGAGCCCTAACCTTTAAAGCCTTTCCTCATAGGGGTATCCTTCCAACTTCTTAATATTTTTTGTCGCTTTTCTTGTACCTTTTTTACTTCTGCTATATCCTTTTATAGATAAGGTTACCAGAACAGCACACAATTCAAGGTGCGGTCGTACTAAGAAGCAATACAGAGGCATTATAATATCCTTGATTTTATTCTCCATTCCTTTCATTATGATTACTAGCATTCTATTTGCTTTATGACTGCCGCTGCACACTGAACAGAGGATTTCAATGCATTATCCATGTTGACACCTAGATCCTTTTCCTGAGTGGTATTTCTTAATGTAGAACCCTGCATTATCTAACTGTAGTTTGGTTGTTCTCCAAGTCTGACATTTTCTGCCTTTTTGTTTGCCATTCCAACTTGCTCTGAGCTGTCTCTTCACCGATTCTGCAGTTTGGGTAAGTTTTGCACCAGAAAAGTCTTATTTTTAGCTCAAAAGTCCCCTTACCAGATGGAGCTACCTGCTCATATATCCATCCCGAATGGTGACATCACTTCCTTCTCATTTCTCCAGCCTTTTTCTATGCTGAGTTTTTCCCAGGAGGTCTCAATTTCATTTCTGTGAATCCTTAAAAATTTACCAACTTCATTTGTATTCTCCTGTTTTATGGCCCATCCCTCTAGCACAGTTTTCACAACTGAGGATTTCTGACTCGTCTTCAGACTTTAAAATAAAAAGGCAACATCCAGCAAACACAAGATGACGTGCACTAGACTAGTGCTAAATCATTACTCACCATATCTTCAGTGGAAACATAAAACAATGTGCTACAGCAGCTGCTATATAATTAAATTCAGTGGCCAAGAAATGTATCTATTTCAGTTCCTAAAGGCTATATATATTTGCTTTTATGATAGCATGCCACCAATTAAATTTTTTCTTCACTTCTCCAAAATTGTTGTGTGGATTTGTGACAACTACTGTTTTTAAGGAATACGAAAATGAATGTTCTTAAATACAAATCAAATTATTCAGCTAGAACAAACAGTTATCTGAGACCTGAGATATTATTTTGCAAACATATTAAATGATCTGAGCAATGACCTAAAGAAGAAAATGTTCCATTTCTATTTACTTTTTTTTTCTACACGATATTTAAGTAACTCCATTTGAATCCTGACAGCTCATTGCTCTGAGATGTTAAATGCTTGTTTCTCTGAACGGTTAACAATAACTTGTCCAATGTTTTCAAGCGGTCAAACTGCTTCCTCTTTATACCTTGTGCCAATAACTAACTAAGAAGATGCAACTTGTAGGCTCTAAAAGATGCTGTAGACAAATGTGTGGAACACCCAGGGGTGTAGCAACCAAGGATTTTCTCACGGTTAGGTCAGCTGCAAAAATGTTTGCTACTCCCACGTTTAATTGCTAAACTGAATTATTATAATCTGTAACAATGGCAACTCTTAAGGTTAAGCAACGATCTTGTAGCTAGAACTCATGAGAGATTCATTTGTAACAAATATTTGGCTCTCTTACCATGAAGGAATCTAGGTAAGGCCCAATGCCTGTTGGGAGATTGCTAGAAAAAACAGCAGAACTTCCCAACCAATATAGACAGTCTACCAGGGTGGGTCATGGACTAGTCTAGCAGTTTTCACGGAAAAGAAATTCAGGTATGACTAAAATTTTCTCCTTCCTTATCATACTGCTAGACCAGTCCAATCAAATTGGATTTACCCAAGCAGTCAGGACCTAGGGTGAGAAGACGACAAAGCTCTGGACAGAACTATCCTACTAAAGGCATCATCAGCTCCAGCTCCCAAATACAATTTGTAATGCTTCACAAGTGTACTCCAGAGACACCAAGGACGACTCCACCCAAGAGGCAGCCTCTGCCCTGATGGAGTGAGCTTGCGCTTCCCACCAGCATTAGATTTCTAGCCAGGATGTACACTGAAGCAACAGCCTCCTTAAACCATCAAGAAACTGATGGCTAACAGCTGCCTGTCCCTTCCCTGGACTACTTAAGAGAACAAAGAGATAATCCAACTGACAAAAGAAGATGGTCATCTCAAAACATAGAAGAGCTCCCCTCACATCCAGCAGACACAGAAAGGGACCCATTCTATGATGCTCCTCTGAGAACAAGAGAAAGATTACCTTCTGATTAAAGTGAAAAGAGGACAGCATCTTAGGGAAAAAGGACTGTACCACTGGCAAGGAAACTGCAGCCACCATGATCAAAAAGGGCTCCTAACAGTACAGGTCAGATCCTGCAGCTCCGACATGTCTGGCAGATGTCAAAATCATGTAGAAAAACACCTTAATAGTCAGATTTTTAAGGGACACCCCCCCTGAATGGGCTCCAGGAGGCACCCCTTCATCACCAGAAACAAGCTCCATAGAGGTACTATCAGCTGAAATGAAGGGTGAGGCTACTTCACTCAATTGAGGAAATGAGAAACATCAAGATGCACTACTAAAGATATACCCTGGATATACCCCCAGGGCCAGCACCTAAGTCTTGAGCGAGTTCAGGTTGAGCTCCTCCTTTAAGCCATCTAAGTTAAAAACAACAACAACAAAAAAACACACACACACACACCCCACAACTCTCCTCCCATGTCTGCTCTTATAGCCACCAGGGCCAGAGAGGAGCACCACTTCTTGAAAACTCTCCAGACCCTAATATGGGCTAGGGAGGTCGAAGTCCTACAGGCCCCGAGCATGTTGCTATCTATAATGGTGCTAGAGTAGCCTCATCTGGACAGCTTATGCCTCTCATGGGCCAAGCCATAAGCGAGAAAGAAGCAGGGATCTCCATTACCAGGGAACCTTGACAAAAGCAGCCTCATTCCTGATGCAACGAGAGTGGTGGCTCCACTAACAGGCACACTAGATCTCCATACCACAACCTGCATAACCAATCTGGCACCAGCACAATCACCAAGTCCGGATAGGACTGAATCCTGTAAAGGAGGCAGCTTACCAAAGACCAGGGGTGGGGGGGGAAGAAAACATACATTGGCCCCTCATAAGGCCATGCTATAAAGATCATCCAAACCCATCGTCTGTAGGTCCTTCCTGCAAATGAAAGCAGTTGCCTTGGCATTCTCCCCCATAGCCGTGAGATCAAAACACCAGGGAACCCCACATTTGCACTATCCATCTTAAGACATGGGAACTCAAACACTTCCCAGGAACCAAAGTATGCTGGCTTCAGGAAGTCTGTCTACACATTATCCACCCCGCTATGTAAGCTGCTGACAGAGCAAAAATGTTCTCTTTTGCTCACTGGCATAAGCCAGAAATCTCAAGTACTACCCCAGTACTCAAGAATCCTGCTTTGTTTATGTAAGCCATTGCTGTGCCATTGTCAGAGAACAGCTCTGTCCGCTACCAAGGACTGCAATTTAAATGGAGTCAGGCAGATCCCCCTTATCTCCAACCAGTTGATAGGCCACTCAGCTTCCAGAGAGGACCATAGCCTCTGAACCATATGGCCTTGAAAATGTGCTCCCCAACCTTTTAGGCTGGCATCTGTGATGACTAGCACGCCACTACGGCAATTGCTTTTTGACCTCCTTGGGGAGGAGAAGAGTCTGGTTAAACTGCTGGGAACAAGGGGACCAGGAGGACAGTGGACGCTTCTGCAGTGGGCATATGTGAGCTCTGGCTCAAGGGACAACCTCCAGCGCTGATGTCATGGACTCAGAAGTTGTCACGGTCAATCTGAAATAATCCAAAATCTGATGAGCTGGACTAGCACAAAACTGTCTTGAGTTAGGACTGAAGTTTGTGCATTATTTCTGAATTAAGGAAACCCTAGCACTTGAGCATGTCGAAACAAGCTCCAGCTTCTGTGCCTGCTACTGGGATAACTGATCACCAATCACAGCCATTCCAGCCAGTGAATCACCTATGCTATACCCTCTTTTGACTTCTGCAGGAAGTCTGACTTGATCAACCAGCCATCCAGATAGGGGTGAACCAGTGATCCTTGATTGTTCAGGAATGCCATCAATTCCACCATCTTTGAAAATATGAATGGGGCTGTGGCAAGACTGAAGGGAAGCACCTGAAATCAGAAATTATGGTCCAGAAAAAGTATTCCTCAGCCAGATCCAGGGAGGTAAGGAACTTCCCCCCTGGCAGCTCAGAAATAATGACTGATCTGATGGTTTTCATGCAAGAATGAGGGGGTCCTGCAAAGAGGCATTGACCACTTATAGGCTCAGAATAGGTCAGAAAGAATCTCCCTTCTTGGGCACTACAAAATATATGGAATAATGGCCTTTCCTTTGCTCTGTGGAAGGCACAGGTACCAAAGGCTTGTGGTAGAGTATCTTCAACCACCACCCACTTCAGCAGGGAGACTCTATAAAGGCATCCCTTATGGGCTCTGTAAACTTCAGTGTACATCCCAGACAAACAATTCCAAGACTCATTGGCCTAATGTTACATTGGTCCACTCCCCAACCAGCTGCAACTTGGAAGGAACCCACCAGATCTCACTAAGAGGACTGACCAGTCCCAGTTGGATATCCTTACCCACAGTGCCATCCATCAACTTCCTGCCCTGCAGAAGGCAAGGCCAGACTAACTACATCCCCCAATTTGCTCTACACAGGTCACCCCATAACTCAAGGGTGGGCAAACATTTTGGTCAGAGGTATTAATGTGCAAAACATCTATGGTACTAGATTACTGTATATCCCCTTGAGTCCATTATAAATACGCAATTTATAACCATGCAGAAATTAATAAAAAATTCCAATTTGGCTCCTAGTTTCCAAGAAAAATTGTTGAGGCCTGCTCTAACGCTACCAGCATCAACACACATTACTGCAAAAGGTTAATCGCTCAGCTTCTTGGTCCTCAGAAACATCAACTAGTCCCAAGACTAATGCCCTAGGTAAGACTCCAACTTTGTGCCCCCTTTAACTTTTTAGGGTCCTAGCCCCTCTCATGCTATAATAAATTAAATAGAGGAATCAAGATCCCGATCCCCCTCCCCTCCGCAAACAATTCTATTCTATTAGTTGTGTTAATCATTTCTATTGTACTACTAGACACACACAGCACTATAAAACTGCAGAATTGCACATCAGCTTTCCATTTAATATATACAATTTCCAAAAGCCATTTACTCTGGTACATGGGCTATCTGAAAACAGTCCACCATCCCTATAGCAACATACTTCCCTCCCCCTCTCCTCCTGTTGCCACCCATAACATTCTGTTTTTTAAAAATCTGCAGAGTTATTACCTGTGCTTTTCTATATGAAGAGCACTAAAGGGTTATGCTGTTCCCATTATAACCAGTTTGGCAGAGGAAATCAAGACTTCACCCCACACACCCACGTCCCCTCACATTTACCAGATCATTTCTGGCTACTTCATACATTCTTCATTTACCATCATTCTTGGTGTCCCATCTGATGAAAGATTTTTCTTTCTGTTCCTCTGGGATCTTCAGCACAGAAACCCATCTTATAAACAGCCTGAGAAACATAAAAAAACAGATTCACTACAATAAATGAAGTCTGGCTATAGTGGTTGCACCAGTAGGGTGAAAGCCTGCGGGCTCTCTATACTTGTCAGAAGCTGCACCATCTGTCTAAAAGCGACAATTGCACCTGCAGATCCCAAAACATGCTGCTTCATACTGTGTCTAATGAAAACAAAGTTTTCCGTTTATTTCATGCCTGTACAAGTCATTTGCTCTTGTGTTTGCAGGATAGTCAGAGCCGACAACACACTGGATCTGGTAGCTTTGTGCGAGGTCATAACTGACCTCAGAAAACTCAGACTTTCAGCAGGGGAGTTTTATAACTACAACTTTAGATGTTTAAAACGACACATTACAAGACAAGTAGGTAGAAATTAAAAAGATCAAACAAGGCATTGCTTACAACATGCTGGATGGAGCGTTTGACTTCTGCCATACGTATAGGAACGCACTGTGTCAATGAAGGCAAGTACAAACTTATTCCATGTGCCTCTGAAAGGCAGAGAGGTGTCAGTATCTCCTAAACCTCGGAAGAGAAACGATGGGAGAAATGTGCTGAAACAGCCCTGCAGAAAGCACGCCCCTTACTATAACTTCCTTATCTAGGCATGCTACGCCCTACAAAACACAAAGGGCAGCAGTTCCCACAGCTTGACAAGGCCCAGCTAACGCCACATCATCAACCCTCCACAACTGACCAGAAACAGCCATAGAACTAGAGGCAGAATGGATGACTGACTGTGTTTCACAGAACTCTACAAAGCCAGGCTAGTGCATGATGCATCTGTACTTCTTGCAAAAGTGGAAGCTAGGGGGTGGATGGCTTCAAGCCCATGAAGCCAACGCAATAGGAACTGTTTACAGCTTGGCTCGGGTCTGGTTTTTAGGTTAATCACAATACACAAGTTACAGTTTAGAACAATCATAATAAGAGGAAGCTGCTGGAAACCCTGGGCCAATCTGGATTTAGGAGTCATCGCGGATAATACATTGAAAACCTCTGTTCAGCGGCAACTTAGAAAGTAAATAGAATGCCAGAAATCATAAAGGAAAGGAATAGAGAATAAAACAAAGGATATTATAATGCCTCTGTATCATTCCATGGTTCGACCGCACCTTGAACATTGTGTGTAATTCTGGTTGCCATATCTTAAAAAGGATACAACAGAATCAGAAAAAGAACAGAAGAATCTCCAAAATGGTAAAGGAGATGGAAGGAAGCTCTTTGAGGAAAGGCTTAAAAAGGTTTAGGGTTCTTCAAATTGGAAAAGAGACACGCCAGAAGGAAGTGTGCCTCCGGTCACACAGCTGCCCGTTGTATCCCGATCAGGCCTTGTCTAGGCCTGACAGGACTGGGTACGAGGCGTTCCGTGGAGTTGTGGCCATGCGGTCTGGATCATTTTGGGTTTGGCTTGAGGTTTTTTGTTATTGCATTTGGGAGGAGGTCCTGAGCAAGTCATACAAGGCATCAGCCACATACACAATACTAGACTTTGGCCTGCCAGTTTCCAAGCTATACAGAATCTGTTGAACCCAGTGCAGAAATGCTCCGGTCACTAGGACGGCACATAGGGTCCACTTGATCTTTATCATATAATAACTCTTTATAATCTTTCCACCTTTTCTTGATCTTCTCAGCATCATTCAACATGGATTCTTGAGTATCTTGTAGCATTCCAATTCGAGGCTGCAATTTTTTCTTTAACTCTCGAAGCTTTAGGAAAGCCAATCTTGTTCTTCCTCTAATAGTTTCTGATTCTATTTCCTTGCATGCACCATTGTAGTACTTCTTGTCTCGTCTTGCTGCACACTGGAAATCTCTGTTGAATTCTGCGATTGCCTCTCTTTCTCCTCTGGCTCTAGCTCCTCTGAGTTTCTGGGCAATTTTCAAGTTTCTTCGGTCATCCATTTAGGCTCTTTTCACTTTTTCACCTTTTGTAGAGAGATTTCTCACTTTCTTCCAACACAAACTTCTTGATGCTATCCCATAACTCTTCTGGAGCTCAGTCATTCGTATCAAAAGCAGTAAATCGATCTTGCAGGCAGTCGTTAAAAATTCTAGTGGGATATTCAAGGTCATATTTTGCCACATTCATGAGTGGCTTGCTCTTTTTCAACTTTAGCTTGAGTTTATATACTAGTAGCTGGTGATCTGTACCACAGTCAACTCCAGGTTTTGTCTTTGTTGATGTTATAGAGATTTTCCATCGTTAACTTCCACAGATATGATCAGTCAATTTGATTTTTGTGCAATCCATTGGGTGAAGTCCATGTGTACAGTCGCCGCTTGTATTGCTGGAAGGTGGTGTTTGAGATGAATAGATCATTGCAGAATTCTCCAGCTTCATTTCTCTTTCCAAGTCCTTATTTTCCAACCACTTTGCCTTCTTTGTTGCCAACTTTTGCATTCCAGTTACCCATGACTATCAGGATATCCTGTTTGCATGTTCTGTCAATTTCAGCTTGTACTTCTTCACAGAACTCAATTTCATCCTCTTCTGCAGCTGTTGTTGGGGCATATACTTAAATTATAGTTATGCTGATGGGCATTCCTGGTAGACAAATAAAAATTAAGCATTCACCGATTGCATTGTATTTCATTACAGTTCTTGCTGCAAATGCAATGTGTGCCTTCGAGTCAGTCCTGACTCCTGGCGACCCAGAAGCTCCTGGGTTTTCTTGGCAGCCTTACCGGAAGTAGATTGCCAGGCCTTTCTTCCGAGGCAATGGAGGGCAGGGCCAGCCCGTCCATTAAGCAAGAATGTTTTTTGCACAGGGCCCCGCGTTTCAGGGGGCCCCGCGCAAAAAGCATTCATTAGCCCAAGTAGATTTAAAAAAAAAAAAAAAAACGGCTGCTGCTGCTGCCGCCGTGGCAGCGGCAGAATCAAACGTCCACGCCGCGGGGCCCACCTCCCTAGAGCATCAGCTCCCGAATCCCTCCCAAAGCGCGGGCTTTCAGAGCCGCGAGAGCTTCTCTGACCTCTCGCAGCTCTGTTGATCCCATCAGCCCCGGCGAGATTAACAGAGCCACGAGAAGAAAGGGAAACTCTCGCGGCTCTGAAAGCCCACGCTTTGGGAGGGACTCGGGAGCTGATGCTCGAGGGAGGTTCTGCCGGGCAGTCGGGGCCCCGCGGTGTGGACGTTTGATTCTGCCGCTGCCACGGCAGCAGCCGGTTTTTTTTTTAATCTATCTGGGCTGGTGGGGGGAGGAGGTTTAGGACTGGTAATGGGCTATGTGGGGTTAGGACTACTAATGGGCTACGGGGGGGAATAATACTGGAAGTGGGCTGATGGGGGGTTAGGGGGGTAAGGACTGTTAATTGGCTATGGGGGTGCTAAGACTGGAAATAGGCTCATGGGGGTGTAGGACTGGTAATGGGCTATGGGGGGGCTAGGACTGGAAATGTGCTGATGGGGGGTTAGGACTGGTAATGGGCTAGGGGCTTGCTAAGACTGGAAATGGGATGATGGGGGGGTTAGGACTGGTAATGGGCTAATGGGCGGGTTAGGACTGAAATGGGCTGTGGGGAGGCTATGACTGGAAATGGGCTGATGGGGGTTAGGACTGGTAATGGGCTATGGGGGGGCTAAGACAAAATGGGGTGATGGGGGGCTTAGGACTGGTAATGGGCTATGGAGGGGCTAGGACAGGAAATGGGCTGATGGAGGGCTAGGATAGGACTGAAAAAGGGCTGTTGGGGGGGCTTGGATTGAAATGGACTCATGGAGGGGTTAGAACTGGAAGTAGGCTCATGGGGGGCTTGGATTGGAAATGGGCAGAATGGAGGGGAGCTAGGATTTGACATGGGCTGATGGTAGGGCTAGGAAAGGAGTAGAAATGGGCTGATGGGGGCCTGGGACTGGAAATGAGCTGATGGAGGGACTCGGATGGGGGAGCTAGGACTGGAAATTGGCTGATGGTGGGGCTAGGATAGGACTAGAAATGGGCTTATGGGGGAGCTAGGACTGAAAATGGGCTGATGCGTGGACTAGAAGGGAGCGGATGCTGGGTGGGGCTGGAACTAGAAGGGAGCTGATGTTGGGGGAGGGAGGATTAGAATGGGATAGAGCTGGGAGAGTGAAAAAATATTTTGTGTGGGAGGGAAGACAAATCTACAATTGGCCGGATATTGGGAGAGTAAGTGGGGATTGAGGATGGAGGGGTAAAATTTGAGTGGATGAAATAGGAATGAGGAAAGAGCAAAAGGAGAAAGATTAGTATGTTAAAGCAGATGTAGAGAGAGAATGGAAAAAAACTAGAAGAGTGAAGAAGGGACAAATGGACAAGAGACGATGGAGAGTTAGCAGAAGACACGAAGAAACCAGAAGAAAGTGGCTGGAGCAATTGCAACTGAAAAAAATGCACAAAAAGGTAGAAAAATATCTCTTTATTGAATTTATTAACTGAAATATGCCAGCTCTGGGAAATGTGCATCATTAACGTCTGCGCTTTGTTTAGTACAAGAGGAAATTAATTTATAGTTTTATTTCTACAGTGTTGTTGGGCTTTTGGGGTTCCCAGTTTAAATTATTCACTTCCTGTTTCTAAATTGATTCCTTGTTTGGTGATGGTCTATGTTCTGCATGTGTAACTGAGCTGAGGTATTCTGTTTATGTAATTCCTATTTGATATTGCCACTTGTTCTCTTTCCCCAGTAGGTCATGTATTGTTATTCTCTGAAATGTATTGGTTTAATATTTTCAGTGTAGCCTTTTGATAGGTAGGGTCTTGTGCTTTGTGAGTCCTGGTAGTGCTGTTATGATACGGCGGGTTTGCTATGGGTTCTAAATGCTAAATATGGGCTTTCTCTATTGAGCTTCTATGCTAACACATATGATAGGACAAGCCTAAACTCAAACTGTAACCTGTGGAATAATGTTGTAAAACACAGTATCAGGCCTTAAGGTCTCAGTTTAAAACAACGCAGCAATCACTTGGATTTTTTAGCAAGTTTCTCAATGAAACTACGGCTGCTGTTCACATCAACGACCTTTAATAAATGCCTTCTGCTCTGTCTCACAACAAAAAACACTTTCCCTTTATTATTTTTTTTCGTTTTTTTCATTTTCTTCTTTTTTTTTTGTTTTTTAATTTTTCACCGTTTTACTTAAAAAACTTGAATAAGCAAAACTGCTCTCATAATCTGCTTTGTATAACAAGCTGAAAAAGATCAGTACAATTGATTCTACTATATAGTCCTTATGATTTCTCTTCTCATTCACTCCGCATCAACGAGATTCGCAAAAACAAAATTGTAGAATCACACTGGTGGTACTTCCTAAAGATTATTACTGTCCATCGCTGTCATTCAAAAACTGAGCTGAATCAACACTTATCGTGAAAACGCCCCAAGTTGTTCGCCTTTGTTTTACAGCTCTGTCTCCGACGTTTCCTTCCTTCGTGGCATTGCCCAGTCCGACAGAGAAAATCTTGATGTAACGATGTTAGAAGTATCTCCCAGCTTCACTCAAATCCCAACGCCGTTAATCTAAGGCGCCCAAGCGTTTCGTAATGGCAAGTTCTTCAGGGGAATGTATCTCCCATACTGACCTATAGAACATCACAAACTATAAGAAACTATAGCACATTCCACTTAAGTAGCTAGGGTATATTAAAAAGTAGAGAACTCATCCTGTACCTGTAAAATCAGTCTATGCTCCGGAATCGCCGCAGAGGACACATTTCTCTCATTCCTCCGCCGGTTATTCTAAGACGCCGCGCATGCGGCTTCAGTGAGCTAACTGGATTTTAAAGGGCTCCTCCAAACTCCTCCTCCTGAGGGGAGGGTATCTTTACACTTCATTCACGATTCACAAACCCAAACGGTTCTTTAAGCAAAGCCTCCTATACACACAGGGACCAATCGATGGAAGCATTTAATCCATTCGGTATGACAGTGTTCAATTGAAAAATCCAACGCTGTTCTCTCCGCGTTAAAGATTGATCCACCGTGCTACTGCCTCTACCTGTTAAGATCTGGTCAATAGCAAAGCATTCCAATTGCTCAAAGCTGTGATTCGCCGTAAGGCAATGCTGAACTATGGGCGCTGCTGTAACTCCTCGATTTAATCGACTACGATGTTCTGCTAAACGTAGTCGTAATGCTCTTATTGTTTTTCCTATGTACATCAAGCCACAGGGACAGCGTATTCCGTAAATGACATGAGTCGACTGGCAAGTGGTGGTACTACGTATAAAATAATGTGTACCTTGATATTCAAACTCATTGACTTCCAGGTTAACCGCGCATAAACTACAATTTCCACAACGTTTATGCCCCGAAACCCGGGCTGAAGATTCCCTTTCGGCTAGATCTTGAATTCTCGAAGGACTCAGCTGTTCCTTAAAATTTCTGCCCCTATTCCACACACATCGGATTTTTTTATCGGCCAACCCCGGAAGCATGTGAAGAATGTTGCTATGAGTTCTCAAAATTCTTCGAACAGGTCCACTTAGATGGGAAAACCGTGTAATAAAATTTATCCGGCTATCATCAAAGGTTTTCTGAGCCTGACGCGCTTGACCCGAAGAGGATAGCAATAACTCCCGATCATTGTACAAAGCTCTAGTATAGGCCCGTCGTACCAATGGCTCCGGGTACCCCCGAGATAAGAAATTCTTTATGAGTTGCTTAGATTTCCGCCGATACTCTGAAATTTCTGTACAATTTCTACGGAACCTAAGAAATTGAGAAAAGGGAAGCCCCTCTTTCAACTGGCGTGGATGGGCACTTGTAAAATGTAGAAATGTGTTACGATCAGTCTCTTTCCGAAAAACGGAGGTGTTCCAGGTATGACTGCCCCGTGAAATCTCCACATCTAAAAAGTGAATCCTGTTATTATCATGTACTATAGTAAACTTGATGTGAGGATCCTGAGAGTTGAGCCAATCGAAACACGCCGTGAGATCTTCTTCTGTCCCCCTCCATATCACGAAAATGTCATCAATGAACCGTCGCCACTCTATTATGTTCTGCCCATATGGAGACTGTGCTAACCATTGCTGCTCAAACGTAGCCATGTACAGATTCGCGATAGAGGGGGCGCAGGTGGCAATCTGTTGGTAAATGGTGTCTTGAAACTGAAAAATATTATGACAAATGACTAACTCAGATAATTTCAACAACATAGTGATAGTGTCTCCAGACAAATCGCCCCGATTTTGCAAAAAATGTTCTACTACCGTTAACGCTGCCTTCTGAGGAATGCTGGTGTACAGCGCAACCACGTCCAGCGTCACCAAGATGGTATCTGGTTTTTCTGCCCATAGGGCACACTGAGTCAAAATATTCAGGAAATGCATGGTGTCCTTCAGATATGACGGAACTTGCACCAGAAGCGGACGCAAGAAGGAATCAATGTACGTGGAGACTGGTTCTAAAGGGGTTCCTTTTGTGGACACTATTGGGCGCCCAGGAGGATTTAGTATTAGCGGATGTTCAACGTCTGGAAGCTAAAACGCGAAAGAGCAAGTCCTTATTGACTAGATCGGAGGAACAGACGTTACGTCAATTGCGGGAACGGCAAGATGTGGTCATTAGGAGAGCCGATAAGGGGGGAGCAATCGTGATTTTAGATCGACGATACTACATTTCTGAGGCATTACAACAATTACAGGATGAGCATACATATAGGGTTCTGGAATGTGACCCCACGCCTCAGCTATGTGGAGCAATTAAGGATATCACCTTAGCGGCTTTGCAACACCATTTGTTAAGTAAGAAAGAATTTCGTTATTTAAACAGCATATCTTGTTCTATAGCACAATTTTATACTGTGCCTAAGATTCGCAAAAATTTGTTTAATCCTCCTGGGCGCCCAATAGTGTCCACAAAAGGAACCCCTTTAGAACCAGTCTCCACGTACATTGATTCCTTCTTGCGTCCGCTTCTGGTGCAAGTTCCGTCATATCTGAAGGACACCATGCATTTCCTGAATATTTTGACTCAGTGTGCCCTATGGGCAGAAAAACCAGATACCATCTTGGTGACGCTGGACGTGGTTGCGCTGTACACCAGCATTCCTCAGAAGGCAGCGTTAACGGTAGTAGAACATTTTTTGCAAAATCGGGGCGATTTGTCTGGAGACACTATCACTATGTTGTTGAAATTATCTGAGTTAGTCATTTGTCATAATATTTTTCAGTTTCAAGACACCATTTACCAACAGATTGCCGGCGTGGCTATGGGTGCCACCTGCGCCCCCTCTATCGCGAATCTGTACATGGCTACGTTTGAACAGCAATGGTTAGCACAGTCTCCATATGGGCAGAACATAATAGAGTGGCGACGGTTCATTGATGACATTTTCGTGATATGGACGGGGACAGAAGAAGATCTCACGGCGTGTTTCGATTGGCTCAACTCTCAGGATCCTCACATCAAGTTTACTATGGTACATGATAATAACAGGATTCACTTTTTAGATGTGGAGATTTCACGGGGCAGTCATACCTGGAACACCTCCGTTTTTCGGAAAGAGACTGATCGTAACACATTTCTACATTTTACAAGTGCCCATCCACGCCAGTTGAAAGAGGGGCTTCCCTTTTCTCAATTTCTTAGGTTCCGTAGAAATTGTACAGAAATTTCAGAGTATCGGCGGAAATCTAAGCAACTCATAAAGAATTTCTTATCTCGGGGGTACCCGGAGCCATTGGTACGACGGGCCTATACTAGAGCTTTGTACAATGATCGGGAGTTATTGCTATCCTCTTCGGGTCAAGCGCGTCAGGCTCAGAAAACCTTTGATGATAGCCGGATAAATTTTATTACACGGTTTTCCCATCTAAGTGGACCTGTTCGAAGAATTTTGAGAACTCATAGCAACATTCTTCACATGCTTCCGGGGTTGGCCGATAAAAAAATCCGATGTGTGTGGAATAGGGGCAGAAATTTTAAGGAACAGCTGAGTCCTTCGAGAATTCAAGATCTAGCCGAAAGGGAATCTTCAGCCCGGGTTTCGGGGCATAAACGTTGTGGAAATTGTAGTTTATGCGCGGTTAACCTGGAAGTCAATGAGTTTGAATATCAAGGTACACATTATTTTATACGTAGTACCACCACTTGCCAGTCGACTCATGTCATTTACGGAATACGCTGTCCCTGTGGCTTGATGTACATAGGAAAAACAATAAGAGCATTACGACTACGTTTAGCAGAACATCGTAGTCGATTAAATCGAGGAGTTACAGCAGCGCCCATAGTTCAGCATTGCCTTACGGCGAATCACAGCTTTGAGCAATTGGAATGCTTTGCTATTGACCAGATCTTAACAGGTAGAGGCAGTAGCACGGTGGATCAATCTTTAACGCGGAGAGAACAGCGTTGGATTTTTCAATTGAACACTGTCATACCGAATGGATTAAATGCTTCCATCGATTGGTCCCTGTGTGTATAGGAGGCTTTGCTTAAAGAACCGTTTGGGTTTGTGAATCGTGAATGAAGTGTAAAGATACCCTCCCCTCAGGAGGAGGAGTTTGGAGGAGCCCTTTAAAATCCAGTTAGCTCACTGAAGCCGCATGCGCGGCGTCTTAGAATAACCGGCGGAGGAATGAGAGAAATGTGTCCTCTGCGGCGATTCTGGAGCATAGACTGATTTTACAGGTACAGGATGAGTTCTCTACTTTTTAATATACCCTAGCTACTTAAGTGGAATGTGCTATAGTTTCTTATAGTTTGTGATGTTCTATAGGTCAGTATGGGAGATACATTCCCCTGAAGAACTTGCCATTACGAAACGCTTGGGCGCCTTAGATTAACGGCGTTGGGATTTGAGTGAAGCTGGGAGATACTTCTAACATCGTTACATCAAGATTTTCTCTGTCGGACTGGGCAATGCCACGAAGGAAGGAAACGTCGGAGACAGAGCTGTAAAACAAAGGCGAACAACTTGGGGCGTTTTCACAAGTGTTGATTCAGCTCAGTTTTTGAATGACAGCGATGGACAGTAATAATCTTTAGGAAGTACCACCAGTGTGATTCTACAATTTTGTTTTTGCGAATCTCGTTGATGCGGAGTGAATGAGAAGAGAAATCATAAGGACTATATAGTAGAATCAATTGTACTGATCTTTTTCAGCTTGTTATACAAAGCAGATTATGAGAGCAGTTTTGCTTATTCAAGTTTTTTTAAGTAAAACGGTGAAAAATTAAAAAACAAAAAAAAAAGAAGAAAATGAAAAAAACGAAAAAAAATAATAAAGGGAAAGTGTTTTTTGTTGTGAGACAGAGCAGAAGGCATTTATTAAAGGTCGTTGATGTGAACAGCAGCCGTAGTTTCATTGAGAAACTTGCTAAAAAATCCAAGTGATTGCTGCGTTGTTTTAAACTGAGACCTTAAGGCCTGATACTGTGTTTTACAACATTATTCCACAGGTTACAGTTTGAGTTTAGGCTTGTCCTATCATATGGGTTCTAAATGGGCAGTGTTTGTAGTAGTTCCTAATGTGCCTGGCAGTTGGCACTGGATTATAGTAATGTAGAAATCTTTTAGTCTTTCTTTATCCATACACTCATTAAGAGGCATGTTTACTAAAAGTTAGTGTAAGGTAACATTATGCAAATATTTATGCAAATGAGGTCCCTTATGCAAATGAGGCCCCGCACCGAGTCTCCGCATATGGCCCCGCACCCCCTTGGGCCGCCCCTGATGGAGGGTTAAGTGACTTGCCCAAGGCCACAAGGCGTGCTAATGGGAATCAAACCCTGGTTGCTTGGTTACCAAGCCAGTGTTCTAACCACTAGGCTACTCCTCCACTCCAGTTCTTGCTAGTTTTTCTTAATTATAAATGCAACATCATTTCTTCTTTGTCTTTCATTTCTAGCATAATATACCATGTGACCATCAGATGCAAAATGCCCATTTCAGTTCGTTGACACCCAACAGATCGAGTTGTACACGTTTCATTTCATTCTTGACCACCTACAACTTCCCTCGGTTCATGCCTCGTACATTCCACGTCCCAATATGTAAGACATCTTAGCAGCTTCTGACTCTCATTTCATGCACAGCTACATCAGCAGTCAGACATCCTGAGGGCTTTGCTCCCACTAATCATAAATGCTGGCTTTACTCTAAAAAGTCTTCAGCTTCTACCCAGTAGCCAATTGAAATTGAGTGCCTTCTGACCTGGGAGTCTCATCTTCCAGCACTATAGTGCAATTTGTTTTGTTGTGGCAAGATACAGAAGTAGATTGGCAGGCCTTTCTTCTGCGCAGTTGAAATTTAGTGTTGTTGCCGTTGTCACAGAAATGTGATCCTCCACCACCAACACCGTCCCATTCTGCTGCTGCCTAGATGGGTGGTTTGTCTTGGTCTGGCACCTCAGATACCTGTCCATCTTGGGAGACCCTGCCAGTAGTTAAACTGTCAATAGCTTAGCCCTCAGCATCACTGATGCACACAAGACCTCACAGCACGACAAGCTGAAAACCAAGTGAGAGCATAAGAGTACTTTTTAGTTGCCCAGTCAACCTCCTTCGAGGATAATATTGGGCTCCTAAAGGAAGGCTTAGCAAAAGGGCCAAGTGGGGATACTCAGCCCACTGAATGGCTGTGGCAGCACTACCCACAGGTCTAGTAACCCCCAAAAGGGAGACTTGAATTCCTGTATCGTGGGTTGCCATACAGCTAAAAAAAAAAAAAAAAAAAACTACTGAAACAGCCCATGGACTGTTTCAGCAATTTCAGTTCAAAATTAGCAGATAAGGCCCCCTGGCACCCTGTAGTGCCTGAGGGAGAATGCTGGTCAGAGTCCAAGGCCTCATAGTCCCTTTGCTCCACCGGCAAAAGCAGACTCAGGGACCTGCTTGCCCCATCCATAGAGCAGGCATGGAGTACACAGTGGGTTTTCTTAGTATTTTTTTTTTAAATAAGAGACCCCAGAATCAGCATCAAGCACCAGGCCCCCTTTGGGGGTCACCGAAGATGCTGAAAAGCTGTAGTCCCATGGATTCACATCATACTGGAAGCCAAAGGAGCCTGCTGTCCCTCCAACTGTCACCTGAAGCACAGCATAAGAACATAAGATATGCCATACTGGGTCAGACCAAGGTCCATCAAGCCCAATATTCTGTTTCCAACAGTGGCCAATCCAGGTCACAAATACCTGGCAGGCTCCCAAAAAGGCACAGGTTCCACAATGCTTGTCTCAGGACAAGCAGTGGATTTCCTAGGTCCTCTTTAATAATGGTTTATGGACCTTTCCTCCAGAATTTGTCCAAACCATTTTTAAACCCAGCTATACTAACAGCTTTTACTACATCCTCCAGTAACAAATTCCAGTTTGATTACCTGCTGAGTGAAAAAATATTTTCTCTTATTAGTCGTAAATGGGTTACATTGTAGCTTCATTGCGTGTCCCCTAGTCTTTCTGCTTTTTGATGACAAACAAATCAATTTACCCATTCCACTCCATTAAATAATTTATAGATCTCTATCATATCTCCCCTCAGCCGCCTCTTTTCCAAGTTGAAGAGCCCTAACCTATTAAGCCTTTCCTCATAGGGGTATCCTTCCATCCCCTTTCCCATTTTGGTGGCTCTTCTCTGTACTTTTTCTAATTCTGCTATATCCTTTATAAGATAGGGCAACCAGAATTACACACAATATTGAAGGTGTGGTTGCACTATGGAATGATACAGAGGCATTATTATATCCTTTGTTTTATTCTCCATTCCTTTCCTTATGAGTCCTAGCATTCTATTTTCTTTCTTGGTCGCCACTGTACATTGGGTGGAGTGTTTCAACGTGTTTTCCACGATGACTCCTAAATCTTTTTCCTTGGTAGTGGTTCCTAATGTGGGACCTTCCATCATGTAACCTCGAAGCACATGGCATGCTAGCCAGGCTCACCATGGACTAAAAAATATCCTGCCAAAATAAAGCAAAAAAACACACAGGCTGAGAAAAGCCATAGGTGCAAAAATCACAATCGCAGCAAAAATGGGTGTCCCAAAAGGACGTCCCCGCAGAAAGTAGGACCACCTAGGGAACCCAAACAGAGCTTCTCCCATCTGCCCACACAAGCTGTAAGGTACTGCTGTTGTTGTTGTTGTTGTTGTTAAGTGCCGTCGAGTTGGAGTCAACTCATGGCGACCCTCTGGATAGCTATCCTAAATTGTGTTTGGTCTTCAGTCAGGCGGCTCATTGTTGACAGACTGGTACCCATAGCTGCTGTTATTGTTATCGATCCATCTCATTGCTGGCCTTCCTCTTTTGCGTTGACCTTCTATCTTGCCAAGCATAATGTCTGTCTTTCTCTAATGATTTCTCTCTTCGCATGATGTGTCCAAAGTATGAAAGTCGAAGTCTTGTCATCTGAGCTTCTAAAGAAAGCTTAGGTTTGATCTCCTCTAGTACCGACTGGTTTGTTCTTCGGGCAGTCCATGGTATACACAGTATTCGCCGCCAGCACCATAATTCAAAGGCATCAATTTTCTTCCTATCTGTCTTTTTCACTGTCCAGCTTTCACATCCATATGATGTTATTGAAAATACCATGGCTTGAACAAGTCAAATCTTTGTATGGAGAGAGACATCTCTGCTCTTGAGAATCTTATCTAGGTCTTTCATAGCCATTCTGCCAAGAGCAATGCGTCGTCTGATTTCTTGACTGCTTGTTGCTTCTTTATTGATAGTTGATCCAAGTAGGTTAAAGTTGTTCACAATTTCAATTTCTTCTCCTTCAACGATGAACCTGTTGATTATGCCAGTTGCCATCTTTGTCTTCTTTACATTAAGGTGCAGGCCCATTTTGAGACTATGTTCTTTGATTGTGAGAAGCAAATGTTTCAGATCATCACTTTCCGCCAGTAATGTGGTATCATCAGCATAGCGAAGGTTGTTGATGAGTCTTCCACCAATCTTCATACCTCTGTTGTCTTCATACAATCCTGCTTCTCTGATGATTTGTTCTGCATATAAATTAAACAGGTAGGGGGAAAGTATGCAGCCTTGTCTTACACCTTTGCTTATTTTAAACCATTCTGTTTCTCCTTGTTCCATTTGAACTGTTGCTTCTTGATCAATGTACAGATTGCGCAAGAGAACGATCAGGTGTTCTGGTATACCCATGCTTCTTAATGTGGTCCAGAGTTTCTCATGGTTTACACAGTCAAAAGCCTTGCTATAGTCGATAAAGCACAAATAGATATCCTTTTGGTATTCTTTAGTCTTTTAAAGGATCCATCTCACATCTGCAATGATGTCTCTCGTTCCTTGCCCTTTCCTGAACCCTGCTTTCACTTCAGGTAGTTCTTGTTACAGGTATGGTTGTAGTCTCTTTTGAATAATCTTCAGTAGAATCTTGCTGGCATGTGAGATCAGAGCGATTGTGCGATAATTTCCACAGTCAGTTGGATCACCTTTCTTTACTGCTGTAAGGGGGAGGAAAACCCAGGAGCAAACGTATGTCAGCACCAGATCCTTTTTTTCCTTCAACCTGCTTTATTAAAGCAGATTACATAACTAAAAAACAACCCTCTGAAAAGAATGAGTTAAAATAAAGACTTAGAAAAAGTTCCCTGAAGAAAAAAATCATGCAGACAAGGAAAGCAAGACGGAAGGGGAGACCTGGGCCCAACTTACAAGCCCCCCTCCCCCCCCCCCCCCGATCAAGGGCCCCCAACCTCTGACCTACTTCAATCCTGGAATCCGTGGGCAAAAATTCTGTAACCAGGGCTGTTGCTTGCTTAAGGAGACAAAAGGCAAATCCTGCTCTGAGCAACGTTGGGCCCTCACAGACTCAAACACTCATGCCACAACACAGTGGAGTGAGCCAGACGAGTCTGGATCTGGGGCAGCAGTGCAAACAGGAGTGACACCTTACCAACTGCTGGAGGCCGACAAAAAAAAATAAATAGACTTCTCAGGGCTGCTACACTAAAACATATCCTAAGATAATATCATCGAAAGTTGCTCGAGTTTGCTTCCACCTGCTGTTAAGGGGGCATAACCCATTCATCTAGCCTGGTCTATTAGAATGGTAGGAAAACAAAGGTTATCTGACTTGCTCTTGAATATTGTCGCAAAGCACGTATTGATATAGTAATAAGTTTCAAACCAGCATAAAAACTATGCATCTTAAGCTTTTAGTTCAAGAGTGCAGATGTCCAAATATCCTTATAAAACAAACAAACACTTTAAGGAGAAATTTTAATCATATCTGATGATTCTTTCCTTTAATCCTGCTAGACCAGTTTATATGAGTGGGTTATGCATCCAGCTGTAAGATTAAAATGGATATTATCAGCATTCGAGATTGAGAAAGCGTAGTTACTCACCTATAATAGCTGTTCTCCAGGGACACCAGGAATCAGTCCTCACATACGGGTGACGTCGGCTGAGATGAATGCTTCCGCAAGGGCTCCGTCGGTGCAGACGTCACCCATATGTGAGGACCGATTTCCTGCTTGTTCCCAAAGAAAAGGCTCTTCTGATGGTATATCAGACAAAAAGAGAACACTTATAGATTTAAGGGTTTCTGCATTTTTCAGCGATTTTTTTTCATTCTGATTCTATTGTAATCACTGTGTTCCTTCTCATCAGAGCTTACAATCCAGTCAAGACAGACAACACAGTAACTGCAAACATGGGATACAGTTAGGGGGAATGATAAGGAAACACAAAGGAGATCAGGTAAGTCAAGATCCAAAAGCGACAGCAAAGAGGTAAGTTTTCAGCCTGGATTTAAAAAGGGTCAGAGAAGGTATCTGAAACCCAGACTCAGGTAGTTTGTTTGAGGCATAAGGAACAGCAAGGTGAAAGAAGTGAAGTCTGGAGTTTCTAATAGAAGAGAAGGGCACAGATAGAAGCAATTTGCCAACAATCCACAACAACGAATCTACCTTGCAGTCCAGAAAATCCTTTGAGGCCAATCCGCCTTCCACAGGAATGGTGGTCCATCTGGTATCTACTGTGACCTGCGCATCCACCTTGGGAATGTCAAACTGAACACACTCCTTCTCCAGGACAGCACAGACCTTCTTACACCCTTTAGCCCCTTAGGCGGGGTGTTGGAAGAGTCCCACTCAGACCGGATCATATCCTTGATCACATATGGGAATGGGAGGATAGTAGGGGGTTTTCTGCACCCCTTGAAGGAGGGAATGTACCTTCGGCTCCTGCTGTGCTGGAAGCAGCCATCAAGTTTAAAGTTGGATGAGACCCTGGCCATTAAAGCCATTAGCTCCTCCTTCCAGAATAGGTGGATCACTCTGGCCTCTTCACAATCTTCGGAAGGCAAGAATACTTCATCCACATCAGAGCCCAGTACGCAGCCATCTGAATACAAGTCGTAGTTAAAAATCTCAGACAGCTCCCAGCTGATCCCCCATCCCTAGGGAGCATCTCTCACCAGGGATGCTTAGCCAAGGGTAATGAACAGAGCTTCCACTCTCAGCCTTCCCCACACAAGACTGCACCCAGGGGAACCCCGAGGCCATAGGGTCAAAATTCCACCCCAGAAGAACCAGGCATGCTGCAAAAAGAAAGGATTCCAGGGAGGATAATCCTGAATCTGGAAACTCTCCTCTCAGACATGAGCCCCCAATACAAGGGAGCACAGTCACCACAGACCCCCTAGCATATGATGAGCAGCTCACAGCACAGTCACAGGATCCTCTGGTTGGCTGGACATTCTTACTCACAGCGTCATCTGTCACTTCCTACCCTAAGGCAGGTAAGACCCTAAGGCAGCATCGCCCTCCAGGGACGACTCAGAAACAGTTATGCAAGAACAGCAAAGTCTAGAATCCAGAGATGAGGCACCTTGCTTGCCAAAGATCAAACATTTCCTGGAAGAAGACAGCGTCAAAGCAAGTATCACAACAGCACGTGTTAAGGCTGTGGCAGCAAAAGGGCACACATTAACTGCACTTTTATTGTAATGCGCGTTACAGGTGCTAGGGAACGAGTGTGTGTTGGGAGCCACTTGGGCGGAACGCATACTAGGACCACAAGACTGCCAGATGCACAACAGATAAAAATGCTACTAACGCGTGCAGAAAACAGTGGAAAACCTCCACACCACTCTGTCACCAGCAGTCCATCCTGAATTCTGTCTCAGGAAGACTGTATTGGGAATCCCCAACAAGGTCAATGACGGGGTCAAGCCTGAGAGCCCCAGGCAGAGGATCCACGCTGGGCTCAGCTCTACTCCCCTGAAACTGTTTTACTGGCTCTGCAGCACTGCGTTTAAGGTGGCTGGCAGGCAGATCCCTCTGCAATCTTCAGGAGAGAACGGGGGGAGACAGAGAATGGAGGAGGCATTGAGGTTGTATGAGGCTGCTGAATTCTTCCAACCTTCCAGATCCTTCCAATTTTCTGGCTGCTCAACAGGTTTTATCCAGGTAAGAGTGTGGAGCTGAACCAATTTTCCCTCCTCCTATGGCTACTGAAAGACCACAATCTAGTGGAGTCTCCCACATTGCGCACTAGTGAGAAATGAACCCGAAGGCTGACATACACAAGCATTTAATCTTCAGATTTTGTTTTTCCTTCAGAGAGGAGAAAATCCATCCACCATCTGCTGGAGACAAAGAAATCCTGAAGGGAGCTCTGGTGGCTGAGGTGAATAGAAGCATAAGAGTGATGTCATTGAAATCTGCACTTTTCATTGGTTCTTTGTCTCCACCAATCTGCTCTTAAGGGAACACAATCCACTTCTCTGGACTGGTCTAGCAGGACGATATGGAAACTATGATGATATCTAATAATGAAATTTTATAAGATTGTTGTGGAAGGGTAGTGTTGCAATGGTTGGGAGGGGTGGGGGGGAAGAAAGGTAGTTAAAAGTTCAACTAAGTTAACCAATAGCCTTGCATTGGCCTTAGTGAATCCCACGAAATAGGCTCATACCACCTTCCCCTCTTCTGAAACGCCACTGTGGCTTATGCACAATAAATGTAGTTAGCATTCCACCCTCCTTCCATTAAGGACAGCGACACATGGATGCACACAATTACATCTCACTCAACCACTGCAGTGGTATTCCTGAGTGTGGCCAGATCATGGCAACCTCTGGAACCCATCAAGTAGGCACCTCGACTCTGGTCTCTACATTTTGCTATTAATCAGCAATTCCCAACCTAGTCCTAGGGACACCCCCAGTCAGGTTTTCAGGAATAAACAATGAATCTGTGTGGGATAGAAATGCATACCGAGGAAGCAATGCACATAAATCTCATGCACAGGCCTTAAAAAATTCTTCTTGGACTCTAGCAGCAAGCTTATAAACTTAGGAGCTGCCCACCAAGACTTCAATCACAGCGCTGCTGCTGCTGCAGCCACCGCCCCCTAACCCCCAAAAGCTGTATCACAGTTCCTTTCTTTAAAGGGCCTGGATTTACCATTTCCCATTTTCTATGGGAAAAGAAAGCATAATAAAATCAGGTCCCTAATGTGCCATTACACAGTGCCGACAGAAGGCAGGAACTCTTCTTCTCCTACTGCAATCAGTTCTCTACAAAGAGCTCGAGACATGTACTGCAGTTAGTTCCTGCTGATCTTACTGGTTCGAGTCTTGTGAGAATTTAAACAGTGAGATCAGCAGGATCTTCCTGCACCACACGGATCAAGTTCTTTGTAGAGATCTGATCACGGTATAATGAGGAAGCACCAGGGCTGAACTTTCAGTGCCTTGAAATCCCAGGCACCAAATTGTAATTTGTAGGCACCATGGCGACCTGGTACCCAGGATCTATTGAGCTCTGCCAGGGAGGGGGAGGAGAGAGAAGGGATGTAGGATGCTTCCTCCATTAAACATCCTCCAAAAGCAATATTCTTTTTAATCTTGTAATTCTTTGTTGTGGTATCTTCTTATCAACTCAGATTATATATCCATTCAATATAAAGCTTAAAAACAAAAATAAAACTTTCAAAATTATCAAATCATGCAGCATCATCACACAGATATTATCAAATTTTTGTCCAATTCTGCAGGACATTCAAATTATTTACTGTTCTGCATATTTTTTTAAACACCAATGCTGCCAAATTAATTCTGTAGATTTTTTTTTCTGTTGTTGGGAAACTTGTGACCACATCATCTGTTATGACACATTAAAAACAAGCAGTCAAGTTCATGCAGCCTCTTCGACAAGAACAGGCATGATAAGAGCTCTAGGAGGGAAGGGAAGGAAACTCACTGTTAACAAGTTTCCTCTTGTCAAAGAGGCTGCCTAAACTCGACTACTTGGTCTTTGGTGTGATAAAAGCAGCTGATGTTTAAGAAACAACAAAAAAGTGACAAATCTGTTAAAAGGATATAAAAAGACTTGAAAGAGTTCAGAGGAAGGCAACCAAAATGTCAGGTGTTTTAACAATTGCAGTGATCAATTAAGAAACTTTTTTTCAGCTTGTAAAGCGGTTATCCAGTCATTTTGGCTTTAATAGTCATGGTGGATTAAACTGGCTAGCTAGTTCAGTATTTAAAAAGCAGATACTGAGCAATAAAAAATAGTATCTGCATATTATTCTTTTGGACTTTCAGTTCAGTAATTATTTGTACATAACTGGGCCATAACATTATGAACCTTCATTCACACATACTAGTGTTATTCCACATTTTTTTTCTCTTCTTGCTCCCATTTTAGCTCAGCTATTCAGCAATATTCCTTTGACTAAAGGACCTGGATCGTGGCTGTAATGTTTTTGAGCTAGCCAGTCTGTGTTGATAATTTTATGCCCGAGATGCCCTCCTTATTGTAGGATGTGTATGCTGTCTATGCAATCTTGTCTGTCTGAGGAGTAGGAATCACTTCTAGGAAGAGAACTCAATGTAGGAATGCAAAATTATGTTGCATCATATATGCAGACCTGCATTTCTGTAATTCACAGATAGAACTACTATGTTGCTTTAAGAGGCATATACAAAAGAGACAGCTTGTGGACTACTCTGGTGGCTAAGTGGCACTACACTGCCATACAAATGACTTGGGTTTGAGTCCTGGATCAGGTCTTCTGCTTTTCAAGTCCCTGAGAGAGGGAGTCTAACCCTTCACATAGCTATTACACTTGATGATTGCCTACGATTTCAAGGGCCTAGGAGGAACCTAAGTCTATATAGCTTGATGTAGATGATTGGCACTACAATGACTGTGCTGAAGTAAGCGGGGAAGAGGACATGAACTGGGGGAAAAAAAATCCCCTGGTATGTGCAAGTAAAGACTTATCACTTAGATTTCCTGCCTGGGTTCTGATTGAGTGGAAAGCCCAAAAGGAGCAGGAAGGAACTTTGACTCCTCTTTTGTCAAAAAAAATAAGCAGCTTACTATGTAAAGAAAAAGCATGCATCAGTGTAACAGAGAAAAAGACAAAGTGACTAGAGTTGTATCCGCTGCTCCTTGTAGATTACCCCCCTCTATGCCACTGTTTAAAGCCATACCCACCGTTCTTTGTAGGTTACACTCCCTCTATGCACTTGTTTAGGGTTGTACCTGCTGCTCGGTACAGGTTACTCTTCTCTATATTGTTTTGAAATGAAAAAAAAAGTTATTTAAATTTCCTCATCATCCTGTTAGACCAGTGCAGACAAGTGGGTTAAGCTTCCTTCCAGCAGGTGGAGACAGACTTGAGCAACCTTTAGTGGTATCATTATTTGGTATATCCTCTGGTGCAGTACTGAGAGAAGCCAGTACACTGTCTACAATGTGTGGACTGGTGCAGCAGTGCAGATAGGCCTGACATTCCCAGCTCACACTATGGTGCAGTTGTTAAGATTGAGCAACATCAGGCCCTTCAGAATTCAAGAGTGCAGGTATGCCTATGTCTCCTAGAGCCAACATTCACCCTGCTCTAGCACCGTTTCTCACGAGTTACTAGCACTTGGTGGGCTGAAGAGGAGCAGGATCCAACTAAGGGGAGTCTAAAATGAGCCCAGCCCCCCCCCCTTCCCTCTTGCTGTCCCTATCTGCATGCTCTGTATTTTTTTCAGTATTTTTTGAGATTTCTTTTTCTCCCATTGGTTTCAATGGGCAGTATTTGGCTCTCTGGTGCTTTTAATAAAAGCAGCTCCGAATTTAAAAAAAGGCTTTGATCAGCAGCTGGGTGTCCCAGGCCTGCATGGGCATCTGGGACTTTCCTATTCCGGTTTCCCTGGTCAGCCAACATGCCCTGCGATTCCCTTTGTGGAACTCGCTTTTCATTGCAGCCTCACTCCTTCTAGCATTTTTTTTTTATGGTCTTTAAAAATTTTTGCTACTGCAGCATTCAGCCACATGGCCCAATGCAGCTTGTATCCCCTAGCATTTTGTTTGTTTAACACCACAGATGCTATAGTTTGCCCCTGTTATAGCTGCAAAACCTTGGGCACCTTTCTTTGGCATTCTGTGAATCCCACATAGGTCCACGGCTCGATGCCGTTTGAGGCCCCTGACCTATCTTTTTTTCTTCTCCCACAGTGGGCACGGCAACCATTTCAGAGGTTGACAGGCTCAGCAGAGGGGTTTGCAAGGCTCCCTTTCTCAGCCAGTCTGCTCTGCAGCTCCTGGACTGGATTCAGCCTGTTTGGCGGCCCCCTTCATGAGGGCCCAAGGACTGGGCCCCAGGACCCATGAGCGCTCCCTGCAATGGACTGCTAGAGGATTACAACCCCCGCTTCACCCTTACAATGCTCCGTTCTCTGGAAGCACAACCTTTTCCCCTGCAGAGGTTGGCTAAAGAATTCCAGTGAAATTCCTGGCACCGAATGGTAAAACTGAAGAGGATGAGGTGGAGGCTGTCCTATAGGCCAGTTAGGATTTCCATGATCTGCCTTTTCACAGATGGGCTCTTTTTATGACCCTTCAGGATGCTATGGTGGTTTTGCAGGTTGCAAAGCCAGCTTTTGGGGAAAGATTAGTAGGCTGATCCCCCTTATACCTGGTGGATCTGCTGCATTCAGAGTCAAGGTCCTTAAGAAGGTTTTGGCAGTCACTGGCTTAGGCTCTCTGGAACTGCTGTGTGTATGTCTGGAAGCTAGCCCTCTGATGAAAGATCCATCCTCTTTTGGCAGTCTTGTGGATCCAGGCATTATTGCTATTGCCACTAGTTAACAAGAATGCAGGTTTGACCCCGGAAACAGTGAACTTTGGTTGGACTCGATAACCATTTGGCCCAACCAATTTCCTTCCAGATACTGGAAGGCTTACAGCAAACTACCTGTCTGGATCTCACTTCAAGGGCTTAGACTCTCAAAGGGGTGTCTGTAAGATTGTTGGATTCCCCAAAAGCCTGACCTTTCTTGGGTTTAGACACACAGGAGGAATAGGCCATGAGTGAACCCTTTCCAGCCTTAAACCATCTCCATGCTGCCTGTTGAGCCCTACATAAGGTACCTCTGAACCTATCTTCCAGGAGTCTCTGTGGGTAAGCCTCTCCAAGTTCTTTCACTACCTCTCCAGGTCATTCCCAAAGAGCAAACTACACTTAAAAAGGGCAGCTTGCTCAGTTGCTGCTTTGCATATGGCAGCCCAGCTTTTGGTCACCATGGACTTAGAAGATCTAGATGGGTTTGGATTCTCAGAATCCTTCCATTGTTCAGTAAACTGAGAATATTTTTTTCTTCTGTTTCTATTTCTATTGAAGATGTTAACCAAGCTTTGACTTCTCTTCGTCCTACGTATATGAAATTTGATCCTTGTCCTTCAAAATCTTTTGCAGTCTACTATATATATATATTCTTGCTACACCAACATCTCTGATTAGCGAGTCTTTGAACCAGGGGATAGTTCCTGATATTGGGAAAAGGTCTGTTCTTAAACCTCTGCTGAAGAAAAAAAAACAAACTAATTTAGATCAGAATAAACCAAACAATTTTAGGCCTGTGTCAAATTTGCCCTATTTTTCTAAAGTTTTAGAAAAGATTGTCCTGAATCAATTATCTGATTTTCTTTCCAATAATATGTTGTCACCTTATCAGTCAGGTTTCAGAGGAAATCTGAATACTGAATTAGTTATGCTGGATATTTTGGATGATTGTTGGTATTATACAGATCATGGTCAGGAAGATTTGATAGTACTTTTGGACTTAATTCCAGCATCTGATACTACTGATCATTATATCTTATTGCAGAAGTTATCTAATATGGAAGTTTCAAATTTGGTACTTACTTGGTTTAAGTCGTTTCAGACTGATAGGTATCAATATGTAGTAGTGGGAAACAAGATCTCTAATCCTAGGCCGTTGAAATATGGTGTTCCACGACGAGCTTTGTTATCATCTCTTCTTTTTAAGATCAAACCTGTAAATGATGTGATTTCCACCCAAGGTGTTCAAGTACATTCTTATGCTGATGATATTTAACTTTATGTCCCCATGGGTGCAGATCAAGTCCCTGGAATTGCCGGATTGGTGTCTTGTTTGGACAAGATTAAACAATGGATGGTACAGAATAAGTTGCAGATTAATCCTTCAAAAACTGAGGTATTGTGGATTCACTGTAACAGCTCCTCCCCTACCCCAAAAGTTTTTTTTAGGAATGAGTAGGGCTTCAGATTAAGAGCCAGGTTCACAGTTTGGGAGTTATTACTGACATTGATCTTTCTCTTGATGGTCATGTATCCCAAACTGGCCTAGAGATCATGTGTCTCCTTATTTAAAATTTACATCATTGGTTACCAATTTAGAAGAATTATATCTTTATAATGCTTCGTTTTGACTTTTAAAATATTTTCATTGTCAGCTTCCAACTCATGTTGTACTTAAATGGCAGAAGTATGCCCCCATCCGTACTTTGAGATCTCAATGAAATTGTTTGCTAGTGGTTCCATCTTGCAAACATTTTCATCTTGAATCTGCAAGTCATAATGCTTATTCATGCTCTGCCACTACTGTGGAATGAAATACAAAAATGTATCGTTCTATGGACAATCTGTTATATTTTCAGAAAGTGATAAACGTTTTCATCTTGAAGCTGCTGCTCAAAGCCAGCTGAGAACAGGCTCTGGAGCCCCAGAGGATCCTCAGGAGCCTGCCGGTTTAGCCTGTGGCTGTCTCTCCTTATGCCCCTTCAACCAGAACCAAGCGGGCAACCGATATGGCCACCACTTCCACAGGTGGGAATATAGCATGAGACAGGGCAGAGGCAGCAAATCGGCATCAGGCCCTGGGCCCCCCAAGGGAGGTCACAACATTGCCAAAAAAAGGTATGCTCTGAGGCTTCTCCATCATACTTGGGGCAAAAAAAAAAACAAAAAACCAACCATACATCTGAGCAGCACACCTCCATACACCTGGCATCGCGGCAGGGCTCAAAACACAGTGAAAGAAAAAAAATTACAATGGAAAATATCCCAATGAAAAAGGAAATTTGTGGCAAAAAAAAAAGCCCCCGATCAGTAAAGGAATCCCTAAACCTGTTGGCCAGCTGGAAAAACCTGACACCAGCCTCCACAGCCCCCACACACAGGCCAGGGAAGGCCCAGCAGCCTGAAAAGAGGCTTTGAGGCTTCTGGGTTCTTGTTTGTTTGGTTGTTTTTTTTTGGGGGGGGGGGGTTAAGATACATTATTCAAGCAGCAAAGATAGAGAGACAATTAAAATATAGGACAAAAATGAAAGAGAGAAAAATAAGCAGAACATGCAGAAAAAGTGAGAAGGAAGGGGGGCCTGGGCCCAGACATGGGCATACCCAAGCTCTGAGCAAACACTGGGCAAAGGTCTAACACACACAGGTCACAGGACTGATCTGAGACAGGGGAGACAGGCCTATTTGCACTGCTGCACCAGTCCTCATACCTTATCACTTTCTGAAGGCAGGCAGCACCGGTTTCTTTCAGTGCAATACTAGAATATAAACAAGCGATAACCTCAATGAAAGTTATTCTGATTTGCCTCCAACTGTTGACTGGGGGAGCGTAACCCCCTCATCTGGACTATTCTAGCAGGAAAATATAGAGTGAGGGAGTTAGAGCACTGGCTTGGGAACCAAGAGACCAGGGTTCGATTCCCACTAGCACTCCTTGTGGCCTTAGGCAAGTCACCTAACCCTCCATTGCTCAGAAAAACACAAATTATTAATGTCCCTGTTTAATGTATGTTTACCGAGTTTACGTTACAATGTAAACCACTTTGATTGAAATGATAAAGCGGTATAAAAAAACTGTTAAATAAATATAAATGGGTAGCTGTCTTGTGACAAGTGTATAAGCATTTTTCAACATATACAAAGCTTATAAATACAAGTGAAGGGCAATGGAAACATAGGAACATAGAAAATGATAGCAGATGACCATAATGCCTATCGAGACTGCCCATTCATAAGAACTATTAAATTCTACAATCTCTTCCTCTCTCCCAGAAATCCTTTGTATTTGCCCCATGCATTTTGAAATCAGAGTTCTCATTTCCATCACCTCCACTGGGAGTCTGTTCCATGCATCCACCACCCTTTCTGTAAAGAAATATTTTGTCATATTACTCCAGAGTCTATCCCCTTTCGTCTTTATCCTATGACATCTCATTCCAGAGCTTCTTTTCAATTGTATTTGTTTTTATTGTAAACTGCTCTGTCTGCCTAGCAAAGGGCGGTATATCAAATCTAAATAAACCATAAGTGGAAGAGGACCACCTCCTTTGACTTTATTCCATGGAGATATTTAAACATCTCTATCATATCATCCTTCTCTTGCCTTTCTTCCAAACTATGCATATTGGGATCTTTAAGCCTACCCCCATATATGCCTTATGATGAAGGCAATTTTAAATTACCACCCTCTGGACAGATTTCTTCCTGTTTATATCTCTTTAAGAACATAAGATATACCATACTGGGTCAGACCAAGGGTCCATCAAGCCCAGTAACCTTGTTTCCAATCTGTCGGGTTCCCAAAGGTATACACATTCCATGCTGCTTGCCCCATGGGTAAGCAGTAGATTTCCTCAGTCCTCTTTAATAATGGTTTGTGGACTTTTCCTCCAGGAACTCATCCAAACCTGTTTTGAACCCAGCTACACTAACAGCTTTTACTACATCCTCTGGTAATGAATTCCAGAGTTTGATTATGCACGGAATGAAAAAGTATTTTCTTGGAACAGTCTCAAATGTGCCACAATGTAGCTTCACTGTGTGTCCCCTAGTCTTTCTACTTTTTTTATAAGAACATAAGGTGCAGTCTCCATAATTGTACATAGTATTCCAAATGAGATTTTGCTAGAGATTTGCACAAAGACACTATTACCCCCTTTTTCTTGCTGGCCATTCCTCTCCCTATGCACCCAAACCTTCCTTCTTACTTTAGCCATCAACTGATCGAGCAGAATGATAAGGAAAGAAAACATTTACAAGTATAGCTCTCGAAAGCTTGTCAAAAATACATTAAGTTAGTCCAATAAAAAAGGTACCTCCTACAGTTTTGCTTGTTAGTCCATTTGGCTAGTGCAAATAAAGGTTAACACAGCAACTACAATTTTCTGTGTGCATACTCTATGAGAATATTCCTTACAAAAAAGGGCAGTAGACACATGAAAACTACATCCCAGTGGGGATGGAGACAAAGATAGCATCTGAATTCAAGAAAACAAAAAGGACAAGTTCAGAACATTTCTGAGGGAGAGGAAGAAATACATCTGGGCAGTGGGTATGGAGAGATACACCAGACAGACGATATCAACTTTACGTTCTCTGCTTTTACGTTTTAAAAAAAAATAAAAAAAAATCACTATTCATATATTTTGGTATTTTTGCAGAAGTGATGGAAATAAGGATATCTGTGGACAAGATGGAGGAGTGGGAATTGGGAAGAGGATAGTCTCCCAAAGAAGTGTTGAAAACAGAGTTGATTGTAGTTGCTAGACTGTGTTCTATCGTGTAACTTAAGCTTAACTACATGTGCAAAAAAAAAAAAAAAAAAAAGGAGGAGGAAAACAAAAGAAAAGAAAAATTGTTTTTAATCTGTTCTGTCCACTATAGGGGTCATTTTAGAGCTCAAATTCATGACTTCTTCACTAGAAGTCAGTCAGTCCGTCATTCAGAAGTGGAAATGGCAAAGACATCGCAGTAAACATTTTAGAAACCACCGAAGTTGCACATGACTGGCACAATCATGTCCATGTCGCGTGAAGACATGGTAGAGAAACATCCTGGATGATCCTGAAATGATATAAATATATGCACGACTTTAGAAAATTCCTGACCATCTCTGCCTGAGGGCAGTGCCATCCATGTCTATACCTACTCCAGGGCACAAAGAGGCATCAGAAAATTGCTCACTTCAGCAAATACCTGTGGGGAGTACAGAAGGCAGCACTCGCATATTCAAGATAGTTTACCCAATGGTAAACAAATATGCAGGTAAATGGCAACACTTGTCTTGTGGGGGACACGTTGCTGCACATTTCCTTTTGCAAAATGGCAGACTGGGGACATGTATGCAGCATGGGACAGATATCACCATTATAAAATTTTGTCACGGGCACATCTATTTTGCTGAGTGGAGGAGCAGCTTAATGGTTAGGAGCAATGGCTTGGGGAGTAAGAAACCAGGGTTCAATTCCCACCAGCACTCCTTGTGGTCTTGAGAAAGTCACTTAACCCTCCATTGCCTCAGAAAAAAAAATCCAAGTTATCAATGCCCCTGTTTAATATGTTACAACGTAAGCTGCTTTGACTGAAATGATAAAGCAGTATAAAAAAAAAACTAACTAAAGTAAGTTACTGTGGCCACCAACATCCATATTAGGCATGTGCATGTTTTAAAAAAAAGAAAACAAAATTCAGGACAAAAAACTTGCACATGGCCAGCCTCTCGACATGTACAAATCTGTCCATTTTAGTACTTGCAAAAACATCTCTTTTAAGGGTGGTTACGGAGTGATTTTAGAAGGCATGCACATGTGGCTGCCTTCACAGCTGCCACTCCCAATATATTTGTTATGTTTTGACCTGGAAGCCCGAGACTAAACCTAGACAACCTTTCAAAAACGTGCATTCATATGAACATACCCTAGACTTAAAGACAACATGCATCAAGGAAAAAATTAGTCTGCATTTTTTTTTTTAATTTAACCAGTTCTGTATACTACCTTATCCTTCAATCAAAGTAGTGGGCAATGGAGAGTTAAGTGGCTTGCCCAAGGCCACAAGGAGTGCCTATAGGACTAGAAACCCCAGTCCCTCCGGCCTGAGATTGCTGTCCCTGGGTGGGACTTGAACCCCCAGCCCTCCGGCCTGAAGTACCTTGTCTTAACCACTAGGCCACTCTCCTCAATACATGTTTACCAGTACTACTCTATGACCTCCTACAAAAAGACCAAAACTACTTCACATTTTCATGCACAATAGATAGTTTATTTATTTAACATTTCTTATATACCACCTTTCATGATATCAAGGCGGTTTACATTGAACAAACTGAAATTACATTGATCAGGGCATAACAACTTGGAGAGAACCCTCCATAGCCCATGTTCCCTATAAAATAGTTAAGTGGCTTGCCCAAGACCACAAGGAGCACCTGTGGGACTAGAAACCCCAGTCCTTCCGGCCCAAGGTTGCTGTCCTCTAGTGGGATTTGAACCCCCGACCCTCCGGCCTGAAGTACCTTGCCCCAACCACTAGGCCACTCCTCCACTCCAGATAGGACGATCTTCGTCACTTACTAAGCTTGGCCTCATTTTGTTTCCTTGTTTAGAAAACGCATCTAAAATCAAAGTCCCAAATCACTTCTCTTTGGAAGCTAGGAGAAATACATTCCAATATTTGCATTTTTCTTTCATACCATTGTGATATTAAATGAATGCTTTGTGGTGTTATACAAATGATTAGTAGTAGTAGTAGTAAATCTGCTTTAAAAATATGAGAAAATATAAATACAGTAAGATATAGATTAGCCAACTTTATATTAGCATGAAACCATTTCAATAATGCCTTTACCCACAGGGCATTATTTCAGGAGGTTCACCGAAGCTTTGGAGAAGTCATATAAAATGTCACTATCCGTAACTTAAACTTTGAGGAAAAAAGCAAAAAAAAAAAAAAGTTACAAAAAGTAACATCACCGTATATTATTTACTGAGTATTTCCAAGTATAAATTCTTATTTCTCCTCCTCACCCTCCTACTCAAGGATTTTTGTTCAGACAGCATTTAAGTAATATAAAATTCCCCTGATAAGAGCCAGTATAGCTGTATATTAACTATCATTTCCCTTCAGCAGCAGCAACAATCAGAAAACCCATTTTCTGATGCCTTTGTTTTTTTAAGGGCCTCTTTTATGAAACAAACACTTAGCTCAACTATCTGCCATATAGTCCATAGGAATAAAATGCACCATGCAGCAGATAGGGCTCCTTTTATTAGCTTGAGCTAAGTACATTTCCAACCCTGCTTACATCTATTAGGAAAGTCTACAGGAAAGCTCCAGAACATTATGGAATTAGTTAACAAAAACATTGGAACTCAAAACTGAAAAATGTGCCAATGTTATTATATACAAACATTAATTGCAAAAAGCCTTTCAATGATTTAATTCTTGTTAAACAACAAACTAGTTAATCAAACACTAACTACAAAAGCGTGAAAAATTAGGTAAAATACATCAGATGTAAGACAACTTCCATGATGATTTATTGTATGCAGAAACTGATACATAAGTTACACCATTTGCATAATTTGTTTCTCCAACCATCTACTTGGACTCAGATCAACACCTGTCAAACACTGGTCAGCAATCAGCATGCCCCAACGCAAATTCTTTCACTTAGGTTTCAAAGTAATAACCATCATTTTAAGAACTTCAAACTACATTCATTCAAGTAATTTTTTTGCCAGCTCTTTCACGACCTAGAAAGTTCACTCCAAAGATTGCTCCCCCTTGCACTCGAGTCTGGCAATTTATTTACTGCACTCCAATTCTAAATTATAATTTAGAACCTAAACACGAGTAGTAGCAAGAATTACTGAATCATAAGATGTGCCCCTTTAAAATAGTAAAAATCTTTATACCAACAGTCAGAGTGCTCCTCCCAAACGCCCCCCCCCAAAAAAAAAGATGTATCGCAGCTTCTTTTTAAAAGGACCTCATTTACTGTTTCCCCATTTTCTACAGGAAAAGAAAGCTTAATAAATTAGGCTCTTTAACATGCTGTTGCACAGCGCTAAAAGCAAGAAGCGACCTCTCTTCTACCCCCTCAACACCTTTTCCTCTCTGGACCCAGCCCCCATTACTCTCTTTAAAACAATATTTGGATGATGTGTTGGAATGATTGGAGGGATTAGTATCTCTGGTTAAGAGAGCCTGTATTATTACCCATCCCTAAGAAAACAGGCGCAGAGTAAAAATTTTCACATTGGATATTCTCAAATTTGCCCATGTTAGCAAAATTATTGGAGAACGTTTGCAGCCAGATCAGTGGATTCCTAGAAGACTAGACATCCCCAAGTAATCTGTCTTCTTTTTTTTAAACTACTCAATTTTTTTGTACAAAAAGGTTAGCCAAATTCTCAGTATCATCCTCTTTAAAATTTCCATTTGCTTACTCAGTATACTTTTTCCTGTTAAAATTTTACCACCCTAAACAATTTGCTTTATTTATTGCTTGCCTTTTTGAACTCATTAGCATATTGGGTCTTTTTAAGCAGCTTGAATATTAGCCAAATAATTATTGGCTTCTTTCTTCCAACATCTTCTATCAGCCTCCAATTGTGATTTTAATCAAGGTCTTTCCAACTTCTTTATTTTCCTTTCTGTAATTTCAAACATTCTGCAGACCAACTCCTTTCCTGCTCAGGATATATCCAACACAACTTTACTGTGACCACCTCTTCAAAAGTTTTTTTCTGTTAAATTAAGCCAGTCCTCCATTGAATCCTCAACCACACTATTATCTCCCTCCTTTACAATGCAAATTTTTTGTTTAAACTTCAATATATCTACTTTCCCTCTAATCATCTTGGGAAAAAAAGAGAAAAAAAGAGACAGCTGAGAGGGAGATATGATAGAGGTCTATAAAATAATGAATGGAGTGGAACGGGTAAACATAAAATAGCTGTTTACTTCTTCAAGAAGTAGAAAGCCTAGGGGATTCGCTATGAAGCTACAACGTAATCCATTTAAGACTAATAGGAGAAAATATTTTTTCCACTCAATGCATAATCAAACTTGAATTCATTACAGGAGAATGTAATAAAAGCTTTTAGTGTAGCCGAGTTTAAAAAAAGATCTGGACAAGTTCCTGGAGAAATACATAAACCATTATTGAAGAGGACCAGGGAAATCCACTCCTTACCACAGAATAAGCAATGTGGAATTTGTGTACCTTTTTGGAAACCTAACAGGTATTGTAACCTGGACTGGCCACTATTGGAAACAGGATACTGAGTTTGATGGACCTTGGTCTGACCCAGTAAGGTTAAAGGGATGAATGCATGGGGACAAAAGGACACAATGCCTATTTACCGAAAGGTGCATTCCACTCCCCCAATAACACACACACTAACACACACCCTGCACCCCACCTCCATAAGACAAACACATACCCCAGCTCCACACTATATACACACACACACAGGAACCTCACCTCCGCACAACACACACAGAAGCTCCCCAGCTCTGCAGCGCACACACATGCACCGCAGCCCTGCAGTCTACCACACAAAGATACCCACCACCACATCCCACGCAAAGACTGGCACACTACTGCTGCACCACATACCTACACAGACGCTAGCTATCTGAAGCTATAGCTGTTATCTAAAGATGACACACAGTGTAGGAGCTCTGGCACTGGTTTCATGAGACCAGCATGAGAGAACTGGGAGAGGTGAGCACAAAGATCACGAGCACTGGCTCCTAAGATTTTGGCCTGGCTCCTAAATCCACAAAACATTTGTCAAGACCTGGTTTAGCTAGTTCCTCACAAACACAGTCTTCTGAAATAGATCCTCATTTTCATTCCTACTTGTGTTTGTTATTCTGAGGTCCCATCCCAGCCCTTCATCTGTGATCATAGAACAGAAATATTTTTTGACAGACGATTCCACTTTATTCTCATCAGCCTCTATATATTCCTCTCCTTCACCCTTAAAACTCACATAGCCACCTTTATACTTCCTCCCATCACTAACATGCCTAAAAAGAATCTTGTCCCCATGTTTTAATGTACTGACTATTTTTAATTCCATTAGCATCTTTGCTTTCCTGACTACTTTACCAGCTTTCCTCTTCCTGCTATCACTTGAAAGCCAGCCTCTTTTTCCTTACCTTTTCAGCTACCTCTTTTGAAAACCAGGCAAAAAATGTAATGTGTGCCTTTGAGTCAATACTGATTCCTAGCAACCCAACAGCTCCTAGATTTTCTTGGCAGTGTGACTGGAAGTAGATTGTCAGGCCTTTCTTCCTAGGCAATGGAGGGTTAAGTGATTTGCACAAGGTTACAAGGAGTGCCAGTGGGAACTGAATACTGGTCTCTTGGTTACCAAGCCAGAGCTCTAACCACTAGGCTACTCCTCCAAGCCAATCCTTTTTCCTCTTACTTTTATTTTCCTATCAAAAAGGAACTTTGTCCTTAAAATATCCTCTTTCAATTTTGCCCATTGTTTTAGTTAGCTGTATGGTAACCCTGGGGGACGTAGAACTCCATGAGGTATTCTTTACAAAGTTAATTTTCTGAAGTCTAGGACCCTCACCTTTGAATGAACCATCTATACCTGTGTCCCAATACTGAAGCTCACTATCTGGTGATCAATCCATCCCAGATAGCCATCCACTACAACGTCAGAAGCCCTCTCTATTTGTAAGCACCAAGTCCAGTATCGCCACCCCTTCCCGCATGGGTTCTGTTATCAATCGCCCAAAGACCTCTCCCTGTAGAGCAGTGATTCCCAAACTTGGGTTCACAGAAACATGGCCATTTCCCCTTCTCGCTGGGCTTTCATTGTGATCTGTGCTAAGCAGAGGCAGCCACCGGTCCAGCATGGGGCTGTGAGCTAGTAAACATTCATAGGCTCTTGTTCCCCCCCCCCCTCCAGGTAAGCTTTCTGTTAGATTGAATACTGGGGGTCTGTATTTATTTATTTAACAGGTTTTGTGTGCCGTCTTATCATTAATTTAAGACAGTTCACATGGAACAAACATAGCAATAGGTGTTTACATAGAACAGGGAGTAGTAACTTGGAGAAATACATGGGGTAGTAGATACATTTAACAATGGCTAGCTACGTACAGTAATAATGTTGCAACTGAGGCGATATAGCTACATTCGTCAGTTGTCCATTATATACATCTTTAATATCTCACTGTGGCATTTGTTATACTAGGCAGGACCATAGTATTCGAGGAACAGATGGGTCTTGATGGCTTTTCTGAAGTCAAGTAGGTCTTTGATTGCTCGTATTGGGGATAGGTAGATGACTCCAAAAAATTTTTAAAGTTAATGAGAAGATTCTGTCATTTCAGCCACTCTGATATCGCTTCAAGGCATGCTGTGATTTGGGGTAGTCTGGTTTATTGATATTGATCTGGGTGAATATCATATCCTCTGCGTAGATTCTACAGTAGATGTTATGTTGTTTTATGATGTTACTATGATGTGGAGTGGAGGAGTGGCCTAGTGGTTGGGGCAAGGTACTTCAGGCCGGGGGTTCAAATCCCACTAGAGGACAGCAACCTTGGGCTGGAAGGACTGGGGTTTCTAGTCCCATAGGTGCTCCTTGTGGTCTTGGGCAAGCCACTTAACCCTCCATAGCCCATGTTCCCTGTAAAATAGTTATCTCCTAGTTATAATGCCCTGTTCAATGTAATTTCAGTTTGTTCAATGTAAACTGCACTGATGCAGAATAGCGCGGTATATAAGAGAATGAAAATAAATAAATAAACAAACATATTGGTTTAAGATATACAGGGTGGCCCAAATAAAGTGAGAACATCTCGTAGCATATAAGTTATTTAAAAATTCAAAAAGACAGATGTAAACGACTGACAAATTTAAAAAAAAAAAAAAAAAAGATGGCGACCGGAAATTGTCAAAATAAAGACGTTATATAGCTAAAAAAGGTAAATAAGTAAACTATTAAGCTTTTAATTTACAAGATGTTCTCACTTTTTTTGGGCCACCCTGTATATTAAATAACAGTGCAGAGAGTGCTGAGTCTTGTGGAACACCTTGATATTGTCTAAATGGTTTAGACCGTTTGTTTTACTGGGGTCTGTAAGCACACACTGCACACTGACACAATGGATCCTGTGCTGACTACTGTTGCTGCAGTTTTCTGCTTTAGATGTCTGAAGGGAGGGAAGAGGCTGGAGCCCTGCAATTTGGATTTCATCATCATCTGAGGTTACGTGAATTTTCAGTTGTTAAAATGGGGTCATATGGAATAAAAGTTTGAAAAGCACTGATGTAAGGCATCCACAATCACCCTACTTCTAGATAACACCGTAGCAGGCATATCCCAATATCCGACAAACTGTAATCTCCTACTAATGCCAATATTGTGAATGTCTTCAATCAAATCTATTTCTTCTGACTGAGAGGGAGATCGGTATAAATCACACCAATGTAAACAGATTTTCCATTCCAAACTCACTCATTTTGCCTCCTTTTCCCTCATAAAAATTTTCTTTTTTTACATGAATGATTAAAGCTACAGAACGTAGCTTTAATCATTCATGTAAAAAAAGAAAATTTTTTTTTTTTTTTTTAAATTAACGCCACCCCACCCCTTCTTCCTACCCTATCTTTCCTGACTGCTTTATAGCCTTATATATTTATGTCCCAGTTATAGTTTTCTGTGTATCAAATCTTCCTGACTGCTGCTATATACAAGTCACCCTCTGCCATTATTACTTCTAAACCTGGAACTTGTTTTGCATACTAAGAGCATTCATATATGCAGCTCTCCAGTTGTTGTCCTTCCTTACCCCCCCCCCCCCCCCCCATTACTACTTTTTAAATGTTTTACTTACCAGGGGCTTTGTTCACCCATCCCCAACAATCCTAATTTAAAGACCCCTCAGCATATTAGCCAACAAGTAATGGAAGATGCTTTTCCCCTTTTTTGATAGGTGGTTGCCATCTCTGCTCATCAGCACTTAGAAAATTATGCCATGGTCCAGAAATTTAACACACACTCTTGATGACATCATCTACACAGCCAAGCATTCATCTCCAGGATGGAAGCCTCAGCCCTGAATCTCAACAGGAAAGATAGAGACCACATGTGTGCCTAACTGCTGCATCTTCTCTCCTAGAGCCACACAAACACTTTTGATAAGTCAGGTGGGAACACAGCAGTATCATTTGAACCAACATGGACGAGCAGTAGTCAATAAGTCAGTAGGCTTGAGGAGTTTCAGCAGACTATTCGTAACGTCTCATATCTTGGCACCAGGCAGACAGCACATCTCCTTGACATCGTGTCTGAATGGCAGATAGACACCTCTGTACCCCTCAGCAGGGAATCACCAACCACTATTCATTGAATGGTTGATAACTAATTTTAGTCAAATATGTTTCACAGATGGGATCCAGCTCCCAATAGGTTGTAAAGTAAAGGCTGAGAGCAAAATACTAAACAAACAAAAAAAAATGTTGTCAGAATCTGCTCTAAAAATGTTTTGACCATTTTTGTATACATTCACATCTGGAATTGAAAACAATGGGCCCAATATTCAAAGGCATTTACATGATTTCCAGACCTGCAAACCATGTAAATACTGCTAAGCAGGATATTCAGCGGCATTAACATGGTTAGTGCCGCTAAATATTCATGGGTGCCGCGATGCTAACTGATTAGCACTGGGGCGTTCCAGGGGCAGCACCCAGCCATAACCGGACAATGGCAATACTGAGCCACTGCCCGGCTATGGTTATGTGGTGAAGTAAGGTGCAACAAAGGCTGGCCTTACTTTCACTGTAGAAGCTAACCAGGCAGCAGCTGGCCCTGGCACCGAATATCCAGGTCTAAGGTTCAGCCTGGTGGCTAGCGCTCCTACAGAGGCTAGCCACTGTTGAACATCCCCCCCCCCATGAAGATTATAGTATTCAAGCTAAATGAAAACATTGTGTTATGATCCAAACTTAACTATGCTCATTTATATTGTGTTTTGTGTGAAAATATATACTTATTTTTTTTTTAATAAAGTGTTTCCATATAGCCTTGCGGCAAATGTGAAAAATTACTTCAAGTGTGCTAAGTCTCCTTAGACATGCTAAGCACCCCCAACACTTTTTGTGCTTTATTTTTCAATTCTTAATTGTAGTGAATATCACAAAAAAAGACAGACCAACCCAAGGTGCCATGAATTTCACAAAGAAGAAATGATATAGCCTAAAACATTTCAATCTTTAATGAACCGACTCCCTAATAGCCTGCAGGATTAACAGCAAATAAATAAGTTTTAAGTGACTGTTTTGCATTCAACCAAGTTTCTCATACTAAGAATTACAAAGCAGTGCATGTAGAACTAATGCAACCTACTTTCTGGGATATTTACACATCTGTATATATATATTAAAAAAAATTAAAAACAAACAGTCAAAATCCTCTGAAACCCCCTGATATGTCTTATAAATTTGATGTGGATAGGATACCAAACACAAATTGATTGTTTGGTATCCTATATTAAGTTACTGTCTGAAAGACCCCCAATGTATAAGTTAATATTAAGGACCCCCAATTTCTAAATAAAGTTTCTAAAAAAAAAAAGGACCCCCAATTTATAAGTTATTAAGTCACTGTTTGAAAAACCTCAATGTACCCCACTACCCTCCCTGTATATAACCACTTGTACATAGCTCATCCTGTAAATAGCACACCAAGAAATCATCCCCTCCACTCCGTGTTAACACAGCATGTCTACCCCTACTGACACTGATTTTTGATTGTTTGAAGTGTAAACCGCTTTGATTTCAGGACAAAACGGTATATAAATCCTTTTAAATAAAAAATAAGTGTTGTTAGGGAAGCATAGTGATCTAATGTATTTTTTTCTTTGGAAAGTAGGCTATAACACATCAAAAAGATGCCAACCATCTAGCACAACAGGCTCAAAAGCCTCATTTTACAGCACGCAGGGCATATGCTGGCACAAGCATATGCTCCGCTGTTTTAAAGTAGTTCAATCAGTCAATCACCCTAAGGGATCAAAAATCTTCTTAAAACGAGGATACGCAAAAGTGACTAATGGTAAATAACAAAAATTCACACACCATACTGCATACAGGAACCAAGTTGCCTCCACAAAGAAGCTTCGTACTATGACAAGCATTAGCAGTCAATTTGAAAGACTTAGGATCCTACTCCATATATCCTGGCTTAAAAGTGAGATTCTCTGCTGTCATGGTATGCGCAAAACTAACCCATTTGGATAGATTGACTTCGAAAGGAACCAAACAGGCAACTGAATCAGTTTAATTGTGAAGGAACTACTCCACAGAGGAAATTACAAGCTAAACCAATCCAGCAAAGAGCTGGAGTCTAAAAGAAACCCGACACCACCTCCTTGAAAACATATCTACAGAATTGTATTAACAGTTAAGGATGCTAGCACACAAATCCACCAGACCGTATGGACTTGCGTACAGCCAGGATTTGGTTTCACTGCAGATCTGTCAAATGGTCAGTACATTAAAAAGAAGCCATCTACAGACGAACAAATAGGATTCAAAACGTAAAATTTAACCTGAAGCCCATTATTTAGCTACAAGGAATGTCTCTGGGGGGAAGGTGGCGCAGCACTGGCATTAGATATTGGCCAAACCTGATAAAGTCTTAGTAGAAGAAGCAGAAGCATAATACTAGCACATATAAAAAAAAATAAAGTTTAACACCTAACAAATAATACGATGATGACAATACATTAAAAGTTTTACCGGCGTACTATCCTGATCACTGGATTCAGAACAAGATGCCCAGGAGATTTTAAGCGATTCTCTCCCGAGGGACCCATTAAGAACCTCGCAAACATTTCACCTATCCTTTCTTCTCCTCCCTTTCCCAAGAAAGTATGCTGCATATGACCGTCAGCGTGATTATAAACGAGCTAATTAGTCTGATCGGACAAATTCACTTCTAAGTTGATAATAAAAGGCAAAGCTACAGGACCAAATTCTAGACAAGTTGGAAACAACATATCTGGAAATCAAATAAAAATGCATCAAACCCCATCGATTTCATCCCGAATTTTACCGAAACAAAAAGAAAAAAAAATCCAATTGCAGCAGTCTCCACCGGCTGCTTCTGCTTACCTCCTCCTCTTCCCCGTGGGAGTGAAAAGACCGTCTGTGCTCTTGGTAAAAGAAAAAAAAACCTCCTTTCTCCAGCACTGCAGATTAAAAAAAACGTGAGGGAAAAAACAGCAAGTCGAATAGTCTTTGGAAGATACCCAAGAGCAGGTTAGTACAAACTTAATTTTCTTCTTCCCTCCAACCCCTTTGGTGGAGGGGGCGAGCGGGATAACCGGACAGGCAAGAAAATCCTTCCTTGCAATCCACCACCGCCTTTCGGGAAGACTCCAGCAACTGCAGCACCTATAGCTCCCCTAGCTTAATGTGGTCCGTGCGAGAGAGAGGGTTATTTTTCAGGGTGGCAGAGGCTCTGCAGACAGAGCGTTATGGAGAGGAAAGGAGAGAGCAGAGCAGTACTTAGACTCGGTCTCTTCGCTGAGTGCGCGGAAGACCGAATGCTGCGGATTCTCCCTTCCCCCTCCCTCCTCATATGTGTGCGCGCACGCGAGCCGATGCCTGCCTGGCTCTTTGCACTCGACAGAACTTAGAAACAAAGTTCCTCCAGCGCTTTCTCTGCGCCTGCCCACCAGTCCAGCACCAGCGCTGCTCGCGGGATGAGATCACCGCATACTGAAGTCTCGCGAGAACCGCACCGTTGAGCTCATCGGAAGAGGAAAGAGTTGCCAACGGGCCAGGCGAGGGTTGCTGTGTTGCCATAGCAACAGGGCAAAGCTTGGGAAGTTGTCTTCGGCAAGTAGGAAAAATCTTCTGTCAGTGACAGTTAAAGCTCTGCTCTAACTTTGAACGTTTCCTCTAATCTGGACAATAACGTCAGGGCATGGTTTAATTAGAAATTCTAGCGCGGAAAAGAAACAAATGGGGCAATTCCGTTGAGACAGTGGCGAAGAAGTAGGTGTACGTGTACTCACCTGTATTCTCTGGAGACGATATTCAAAGTTTTTTTCTTTATCTGCCTATTAACTTGTTTTGAAAATTATCCCTCTGCCCCTCCTTCTCCAAATGGAGGTTCATGTTTTTATCACAGTAAAAAAAGGGAACGGAATTAATTCTTGGTAGTGACAGCATGCACGGAGATTTCATTTTCATATCATTCTACAAGTATATTTTCGAGAGCATATTTTGCATCTACGTCCATTCAGGTGCGAAGTAGGTGGGTACAAACATATTCTTATTGTGTGTGTCAGCTTGTAAGATCAGCTTAATGGTATTTATATTTCTTATTAAAACAGAAAAATGCATGTACATACGTATATAATCACTCTCCCAGTTTCCTTCTGTTACCAAGAATATACCATATCTCATCCATGTGTAGTTTTCACAGTGGGTTAAACTGCATGCATGGTTACACTTTGCAGGCATAGATTTCAGCTCTGTGAATAATTGAGCAAACCCCTCAACACTGAGTAAACTGTCCAGGAACGGGTAATTTGTGTTGAGTTTTGCACCCCTAGTCCTTTTGAAAAGTTAGTTATCATACATGCTTTTACTCATGCAGTCACCAGACAATGTTCTGAGGCATGATTTATACACAGACACATGTTTGCACCTTCTCATTCTATTCTCTTTGGGGTCAATATTTAAAAGGTACCTAGATTTTTGGCATTGTGCCAAATGTCTATGTGATTGCACTTTGTGATTTTCATCGGTATTAGAGTGGGAATTAAATATCCTGCTGTATGCATAATGCTATGCATTTGGCAGGGAGGGTGGGTTTGTGGTGTTCTGGTGGTGGGACTGCTGAAACTCAGCTTATACGCCTAAGCACTGATTTTCAGCACCTAGAATATGAATTTGGTTTAGGTGCTGCAAAACCAGGTATAACTTGGAGCACCTAACAAAACACATAGTCTAAACATATAAGCACCTATTTTCAATGCCTAGATATTTAAACTATATACACGCTTTTGTGCAGCCCCGGACGCCTATGTGTAGATGTTTTGATTTATGTGCCAGACATTCCATTGAAAATCAGCTCCTTTGTGTTTGTGGATGCTTTTCTTTCCTTCCCATTGGGAGTTTGAACAAATTATACAAAAGAGATTGAGAATTTCTCTGTGTGTATGGGTGTGTCTAGGCTTTTCAGTCATCTTTTAAGTTTTCTTCCATTATTTGTGGCTTGCCTGCTTTCTCTTTTTGGGAGCTTGGCAATCTCAGCCTGGACCTTTTTGTCAAAGTCATTTTATTTCACAGCAGCTATATTTTTCATTGATATGTCCCAGAAGAAGATCCCTAGTGGCTTTAAGAAATGCAGATGGTACCACAAGGCCATTTCCAATGCAGATGATAACCACAACTAGTGCTTGCAGTGTCTTGCGTCTGAACACAAACGCACTTAACATTATTTGTGCTTACAAACATCAAAGAGGGAATGAGAACCATGAAGAGAAGTGTGATAAACTCTTTAGTCCTTCTAAGTCTGCTCCAGGTATGTTGGAATTGAGCACTGGTTTAAAAAAAAATCCAGGAGCTATCGTATTTCCCAGGTTATAAGTCGCCCCTGAGTATAAGTCGCAGGGGCCAAAAGTAGGCTTAAAACTGGCAAAGTTAGTATATAAGTCACCCCACTGGACAAGTCACAGCCTGGATCTTAAATAAAATGCATAACAACACAGCTATTAACCTAAAATCTGATTTATTGTTTCACTTTCAAAGAAAACTCTTAAATAAAGTGCATAACAACACAGCTGTTCCCAGAAAACCTCTGTTCTTATGATTCCATGTAGTAAGTTTTGTAAATAGTTTACCCCTGTTATCCAAGTTTTTGTGCCCTGTTATCTGTAAACTCATACGTGTTAACTGTACTGAGCATTTTTGTTCCATGTAAACCGCGCTGATGATGAATAGTGCGGTATATAAGAGACTGTAAATAAATAAAATAAATAAATAAAACTTGCTTTATTCTGAATTGCTTTCAGAAAAGCCATTAAAGTCTTCATCTTCAGTATCACTGAAATAGTTCAGCAGTTTCAGGAGCCAGTTCATGTTCATTTGTGTCTTCTTCCTTCTCATCTTCATCACGACAATCATGACTCTTAAGTATTTTGGCCTTCACAAAACCGGATTTAATCATTTTATCCCTTACAGCCCCCACCAAGCTGTCGTCACCCAACCAGCCACTTCTACAAAACTGTGTTCGCTGTAAGGCATCCAGTTTTCCCACAGACGATGCAACACTGTTTGAATCTTCTGTTGGCGGAAATGTCAAGCAGTTGCAGCATTTTGGTCATGCCTCCCTGAATGATAACCAGAACAGTTTATTTTTATTTATTTAACTGGTTTTATATATCATTTTTCTACCAGGCAAAACGGTTTACATGGAACAAAAAAGAGAACAGTTTACATGAAACAATTGAAAATATGTGCAGGTAACTTTAAACAAATATAACTAAACATTGTAAACAGCATTTAACATGGGGAGTGGAAGATACCTGGATGGTATAACTTAGAACCTTTGTTAGTGTAGCCGTGGTGAGGGGTGGGGGGGGGGGGAGAGTGGAAGGGTGGATGAAGAAGGGTATTTGAGGTTGGGGGAGGGGAGAGTGGGAAGTAGGGTATTTGAAGTGGGGAAGAGGGGGGTAAAGGGAATGGTGTGGGGGGGGGAGGATGCTCTTGCTGGGGGTTTATTGTAGTGAATGTGCCATAGTGTTCTTCGAAGAGGAACATCTTGAGGTGCTTTTTGAGTAGGGTGTGGGATTGGAGGCATCGTTTTGTTGGGGGCAGTTTGTTCCACATGGTGGGTGCGTACGATTCAAAGGCTCTTGTGCATGTATGTTGAGATCTTTTGTGAATCTGCATTGGTGAGAGGAGAAGATTTGATGTGTTCTGTCGACGGAGTCTGTTCTTGTCAGGGCATGTGATTAATGATTGGAGCTGCTCTGCAGAGGTGTTGAAGAGAGCTCTATGGATGATAGCGAGTACCTTGAACTTGATTCAGGATGCAAGTGGGAGCCAGTGAAGAGATTTTAGAATGGGGTTGATATGGGAGTGTCTGGGGACTCCGGCTATGATTCGTGCAGCAGTGTTTTGGGCAAGCTGTAGGGGAGTAATGGTAGCCTTGGGAAGTCTGTGGAGGACAGAGTTGCAGTAGTCGAGGAGAGGAGTGATGGAGGCTTGGCAGACTGTACGGAAACTGTCAGGAAATAGGAGGGGACGTAGGTTACAGAGAATTCAGAGTTTGAAGTATATGTTTTTGGTGATATTCGTAATATGAGACTAGAAGTTCAGATGGTGGTCCAGGATAACACCAAGGTATTTGATCTGGGGTTTGATTTTATTTCAGTATCTCCGAGTTTGATGCTTTGAGGAGGGATGAAGTTGGGGATCTCTGGACACATGAAGGATCTCTGTTTTGTTGAAGCTGACTGCAAGGTTGTGAAGCTGTAGCCAAGAGATAATTTCTCCGAAACAGGAGGTGAGGATGGAGTAGTCGGGGGAGGTGGGGTTGAATGGAGTGAAAATCATTATGTCGTCAGCATAGAGTTGGTATCCGACTTTGAAACTCTGAAGGATGTAGCAAAGGGGCCTAATGTAGATGTTGAATAGGAGGGAGGAGAGGGTGGAACCTTGTGAGACCCCTTGGGGAAGGATGTAAGGCGCTGAAGATTGGTTACCGATTCTTATCGGTTGGGTGCACTGGGAAAGGTATGAGTGAATCCATTTGAGTGGGGCACCCTGGACACCAATAGTGTTGAGCTGGTTGAGGAGAGTCTGGTGGGATACAGTGTCGAATGCTGCTGAGATGTCGAAAAATAGCAGCATGAAGCCAGAGAGGGGTTTTTCAGTTCTGGGTATAAGTGTACTTAGGAGGGAGGTGAGAAGCGTTTCAGCACAGTGGTAGGGGCAGAAGCCGTGTTGATTGTGATCAAGTGGAGCAAATCTATCAAGGTGCTCCTGGAGATGAATTTGCACTGCTTTTTCAATGATTTTGGAAATGTAGGGAAGGCTGGCAATGGGTCTATATGATGCAGGTGAGTTGGGATCGAGGTTGGATTTCTTCAGGAGGGGTCTCACAGAGGCTTGTTTGAGGGCAAATGGGAGGTAGACTTGGGTGAGTGAAGTGTGGAGGATCGTGGATATAAATGGTAACATTGGTGTCTTTGTTAGCATGATTCAGGTTACTGGGCAGGGATCAAGAGAAGTGGTGGCATTTTTTTTATTTTTATTTACATTCTCTTATATACTGCGCTATTCTGCATCAGTGCGGTTTACATTGAACAAACTGAAATTACATTGAACAGGGCATTATAACTTGGAGATAACTATTTTACACGGAACATGGGCTATGGAGGGTTAAGTGGCTTGCCCAAGACCACAAGGAGCACCTGTGGGACTAGAAACCCCAGTCCTTCTGGCCCAAGGTTGCTGTCCTCTAGTGGGATTTGAACCCCCGACCTTCCGGCCTGAAGTACCTTGCCCCAACCACTAGGCCACTCCTCCACTCCATTGATGCAGGTGATGATATTCAGGAGCTCTTCGAGGAGGACATCCCTGACTGAAGTCCATGGTTGGGTGGTGGAGGCTGAGGTGGTAGGAGGAGGTATGATTAGGGTGGGAGAGCTGGGGAGGTTGTGTTTAGATATAAGGAAATCCACCATTACTTGCGGGTGGATGATGTTGTCTTGATGAGGTTGGGTTTTGACGAGGTTGAAAAGTTCTCTTGACTTGTTTTTGGCACAGAGGAGGATGTTGTTGTGGTGTTCACGCTTGGCATTGAGGGTGTTGGTGGAGTAGGCTGAACATTGATCCAGGTAGGTGGCTTGAAGCTGCAGGTCTTTAGCTTTTCTCCATCTTCATTTGAGTCTTCTGAGGGAACGTTTCTGCTCTCTGAGGAGGGCTGAATACTAGGGGGCATGAGACCAATGAGTTTTGGGGGGGGCGTGAGGTAGCGCCTTGGAGGCAGTAGTGTTCCAGGATTGTACCAGTGTGTCAAGGTCTGAATGTTGAAATGCTTGCGTCAGGGTGGGGATGGTCTGTTGGATGAAGGTTGCTTCATTGAAGTTTCTGAAATTTCTTTTTGTGGGAGGTCTGTGAGTGGGGGGATATTTAAGTGGGGGGGTTGGAAGGGTAAAAGTTATTAGGTGGTGATCTGACCACAGAATTGGGGTGGAGGAGGGGGAGATAGGGTGTGAAGAGGAGAGTAGGTCATTAGGGAGGAAGAGTAAATCCAGGGCACCTACCTTCAGGTGAGTCGAGGTGTTGATGAGTTGTGTGAATTGGAGATCATTTGTGGCTTGCAGGAAGGCATTGCTTTGGTTGATGTTGGCTGAGGGGAGATTGAGATCACCAAGGAGAATGAGATGTTTTTGGTAGGGGGCATGAGAGCATACTGCTTCAAGAAGCGAGTCAAGCTGGTCTGCATTATGATGAGGTGCCCTATAGACAAGGTATATGGTGAGGCATTTGTTGCTTATGATGAGGGTATCTAGACCATAGGAGGATGTTGTACTAGTTGTAGTGTAGCCAAGTTGCTTGTTTGAGCAGATGCAGACTCCACCACCTCTACTGCTGGTTCGTGGACAGTTGTGGAAGTTGTAGGTATTGATATTCAGCTGGTTAAGTAGGACATTGTCGATTTCGGTGAACCAGGTCTCAGTGATGCAAAGAAGATCAATTGCATCATCATTGATGTGGTTGGCAAGGGTTTGTATTTTATTGCGGGCAGAGCGTGTGTTGATTAGGCTGCATTTGATTGAGTGGACAGGATGGGTGGTATTAAAGATTGGTATTTCAGTGGGGGAAGAAATGGGAATGTGAAGGAGCCTTGGATGTCTCTTGTACTGGTGGCCATATTGTGGGATGAGAGGGTAGGGTATGGTGAGTCTTGGGAGGTGAATGATTGGGATAGAGGAGGGGAGGGTAAGGTGGGTCAAGAGGCAGTATGCAAAGAGGGAGGAGAGGTATATGAGGGTCATCCAGCTAGGCAGGAAAGGCATGGTTGTGTGATCTGCTTTGGAGGGGTATTGCTGAGATTAGGCATCAAAGTGATCAGTAGTGCCTGAGATGCTATTGGAACAAATTGAGTGGGAATCAACGTAAAAAGCAGAACATGAGGTACAGAGAGATACAATGGGAAACAATCTGAACAGTAGTACATAAGGTGCAGTGAGATACAATGTGATATTGTAATATATGAGATACAAAGTGATGCAACGTAGTCAGTGAATACAATAATGTCAGTGTGGGGTACAATAGACAATACATGTGGTGAGCCATAATCTATGGAATTTAAGAGAATGTATGATAATCAGTTAGTTGAGATAAGCAAGAATATGGCTGTGTAGGCAAAGTGATGGAAGAGAGAAACAATAAGCGAGCCGGCGAGTTCAATGATATGTGTAGGAATTTACATGAAGTAGGCTGATGGTAGAGAATGGCTTGCAATGCCTCCGGTCCGCACCTAAGGGCCACGCCAAAGGGCCCTCTGGCGAGGCCCTCAGACGCGGGTGCACCCGATGGCGCTTTCAACTTTAAAAGTCCTTTGCGGCTTCTGATTGGTCTTGGGCTGGGCGAGTGTTCAGGGATTTAATTTTCTTCTTTATGTCTTTTGTAAAATTAGTTCTCATGCTGTCCATAACAAGAAGTGCTTTCTGTCTCTTAAAAAAAACATCAGGCTGTTTACTAAAGCAGTGCTCCAGCCATTTCACCATCATGCTCTTATCCATCCATCCTTTTTCATTAACATCAACTACAACTTTGGGCAGTAGAGTTTCACATGGCATTGTCTTCCTTTTAAATATAATCATAGGTGGCAGCTTTTTACCACTTGCACAACAGGCCAGCAGCATAGTAAAGTGGCAGTATTTCATGTCCGGTGGTTCTAATATTTATTGTTCTAATCCCTTTTGGATTGACCATTCTCCCTAATGGGATGTAGAAATTAAGGGAACTTCGTCCATGTTAATTATGAAGTCCTTTGTTACCGTGTATGTATTGATTTCTTTATGAATTCCTTGAAATTCTGTACCTTCTCTAAGAAATCAGCTGGGAGCTGCTGACACATGGTTGTTCTTTGTCTAATATTTAATTTATTTCTTATCATAAAATGGTAGCACCATGAATGATCGGCCTTAAATCTGTCAATATTCATTTCCTTGACAATATGAACTGCCTTTAACCACACCTGCACAGTAGAAAGTCCTTGTCCCTGGGCCCCGCTCTACGACAAACTGAAGCAGACGCTCTTCTAAGTCAGGCCACCATGCTTTGCAGCTACAATTTGCCTTCTTGCTGCATTTCATTAAAGTTAGTTTTCCCTGTGAATCTTCCAGTCTCTAAATAATTTTCAATAATTCCAAAATTTCATTCAGCGGCTCTGTTACTATGTTCTTCTGCATACTAAATGGCTTTCAATTTGAATTTGGCTATGTATGAGTTTCGCCTTTTTGGTGGCAACATTATACTAATTTCTGTGTGGGTTAAAAGGAAATTTGTCTAAATACTTTTACTATTACATACTATTGCATAATTAAATTACTTTAGACATGCTATTCAACTATTAGTTTAGTGCAAAATACATACCAGTGTGCTGGATATGATGTACATGATCGAAGAGCCTGGATACAACTGCTGGAGGTAAGAACTTTTCAGCTTTTTATATGTGAAGCAGTCAGATTGATTAGAGAGATTAATGCCTCCAATAAAGGCCTCTTTACAATTAACTCCACTTGAGTTCAGCCGTAGCGTGGAGGGCCCAGGGACTAGCATATCTATGAATAGAGAGGCAGACCTCACCTACAATCTTCTAAAGTCAGTATATAAGTCACCCCTTTGTATAGGCCGCACCAGCTGCTCGTCATGTAAAAAACTGTGACTTATAACCCAGGAAATATGGTACAGTGGGTGCTGCATCAATCACCCTCAACATCAAGCATTGATAGAAGCCACTGTGAATGAACATTTACTGATTCATACCCAAAGAAGAAGAAGGATTCGTCCTCTTCTTCATCAATGCCAAAGGCTCCCAAAATTGAGTGGAAACTCAGAAGCATCAAGTGCTGGAGGGGGAGGAGCCACTATGATGGTGCCTACCTGTGACATCGGTGAGAGTTCACGGCGTGTTTCTCCTGGTCCTGCCAACCCTCTTTCTGACATTTATCATGCCAGGTAAGAACAAAAGAAAGCCTAAGCAAGGTTCAGACGCTGTGGGCAATCCTGTGAAAGGGCAGACTAAGTTGGATGACTGCTTATAAGAACATAAGATATTCCATATTGGGTCAGACCAAGGTCCATCAAGCCCAGTATCCTGTTTCCAACAGTGGCTAATCTAGGTCATAAGTACCTAGCAGTTTCCCCAAAAGACACAGGTTCCACAATGCTTGTATTGGGTCAAGCAGTGATATCCTGGGTTCCTTTTAATAATGGTTTATGGACCTTTCCTCCAGGAACTTGTCCAAACCTTTTTTAAACGAAGCTACACTAACAGCTTTTACTACATCCTCCGGTAACAAATTCCAGAGTTTGATTACACGTTGAGTGTAAAAATATTGTTTCTTATTAATCTTAAATAGTTTACCCTGTAGCTTCATTGCATGTCCCCTAGTCTTTCTATATTCTGATGATGTAAACAATCGATCTACATTTACCTGTTCCATTCCATTCATTAATTTATATCAGCCGTCTCTTTTCCAGGTTGAAGAGCCCTAACCTTTTTAGCCTCTCTTCATAGGGGTATCCTTCCATCCCCTTTACCATTTTGGTGGCTCTTCTCTGTACCTTTTCTAATAATACTATATTCTTTTTAAGATATGGTGACCAGAATTGCACACAATATTCAAGGTGCAGTCGCACCATGGAACGATACAGAGGCATTATAATATCCTTTGTTTTATTTTCCATTGCTTTCCTTATGATACCTAGCATTCTATTTGCTCTCTTGGCTGCCGCTGCACACTGGGCAGAGGGTTTTAACATGTTATCCATGATGACACCTAAATCTTTTTCCTGAATGGTGGTTCCTAATGTGGAACCTTGCATCATGTAACCATAGTTTGGGTTTTTCTTTCCTAGGTGCATAAATTGTCCACATTAAATTTAATCTGCCATTTGGATGCCCAGTCTTCCAATTAATCAAGATCCTCTTGCAATTTTCCACAATTCTCATGGGTTTTAACAACTTTAAATAGTTTCGCGTCATCTGGAAATTTTACTTGAGTATTTCCCGGCTGGACTTAGCAGAGGCTTTGATCAGCTCAATGCATCAGGCAGTGGACCGGAGCACCAAAAGGGCCTTGTTAAGCCTCAAGTTGAGAGCAGCCCCTCACCCCCCCCCCCCCCCATGCCCCAGAAGTGACATTTTCGGTGGTGTTGCCATTGCTGAACAGAGTGCAGAAGAGAGAGCTGTGAGCTGCGGGCCATCGGGACAGCCACCATTGACCTCCTCGTTGGTAGAGCTGTCTGTGGATCGAGTGTTGGGGCCACCGGTAAAAATGCAGATGTGGAGGTGAAGCCTGCTCATGTGTCACTGAAGACGCTGTGGGAAGTCCTGAAAAGCTTGGAGTTATCCATAACAGCTTCAGTGACTGCCTTGAAAACTGAGGTACAAACTGTTACTCTCAAGTTCCCTGCCCAGGTTCAATGTTTGATGCAGGTGGGAGAAAAAAGTAGAGGAGTTGAAGAGGCAGAGTATGGGGCTGAAAGAACTGTTGCTGGCACAGATTAAGGAGAAGGAAATTTTAATTTGGAGAATTGATTTTCTCAAGAATCAATCCAGAAAGAACAATCTCCGCTTTCTTAACTTTTCTAAGTGCCCATGATTGCCCCTGTGGATATGGTCAGGAAGTATTTACAGGTGTTGAATTTTCTACCTGATGATCTCCTGCTCCTGGTTAGGGCATATTACATCTCCCTTCCAGGTTCTGGGACGCCTTCTCCTTTGGGAGAACAAGATAGTAACAAACTAAATGTAACCTCCTTTCTTGAATCCTCCCTGGAAGTAGTCTCTTCTGGCTACTTTCGCGTTTGAATTTGACAGAGACTCTGTTTTAAAATTGTATTTTCGTAATATGCATGTCAACTTTCTGGTGACTGTGGTACGAATATTTCCTGATTTTTCTTGGTCTACCCAAGCTCATAGGAGGGCCATCTGGCCTTGCGGCCGAGGATGGAGGCTCTAGGGGCTGGGGTTTCCTTAAAATTTCCTTGCAAATGTGTGGTATCTTTTGGTGGTAACATTTTTCTTTTCTTTGACCCTAGTCAGCTGAGTGATTTTGTTACTGCTTGGGAGTGTAATCTGGGCTCTGTAGGGGCACCACAGTAATGCGTGTTCAGTTGTTTCTGCTGGGTTTATGCACCTCTAGTGTGTGAGTGGCTTCATTTTGTTTCCTATAGTATCTTTTTTAATATCTCCTCCTCCTTATGGTGGTTTATCATGTAACATATCTCTTTGTGGTTGCTATTTCTTTCTTTTTTATTATTTTTTATTTAATCTTCATGCAATTTTCACATTTATCCAAGAAAGTTAGCAAAAACATCCTTGTACAGAATAGAGACAAACAGCATAGTAAACAATACAAGAAAGCTATTTCTAAGCAAAAAAAGCAACAAAAGCTGTCATCTCACCCTAGCCCACAAACAAAAATAAAACCACGGGGTGGATGTAGTAATAAGAAAAACACAACAAAAAAGGCACAAGCAATGGAGCTAGGTAAAGCATCTGGCATACATGAAAGAAAGGTGTTTCAGAATGCTATACTCTCTTCCTACATAGCTTCTTTCCAGCCCTTTATAAGCCAGTATATGCAGAACATTCTGCACAAGAGTGAGGAGTTTTCAGACTATCCTTCAGATAAGTCTAACCAATTTTGGTCACTTGTGAGCAAAAGGAAGGAGTACAGAAATCACATAGTCAAATCAACCTTTGATGTTTTTGAGATTGGATCAAGGGCCTCTTCTATGGGGGTTAGGGCGCACAAGTTCCCATTGCTGTGGGCCTCATACCTTCGTTATGATGTGCAGGAAAGGCTTTCTGAGGTGTCTTCTTATGCCATAGAGAGACTCTTTTTAGAGATAAGGTAAAAGAGGTAGTTGCTCTAATTAAGGATCAATGTAAAATACTCAGATCCCTCTCCTGATCCACATGTGACCTGGTCTACCAAGAGGTATGTGAGTGGTTGGCAAAGGAAGACCTACCACCTTTAGAGACATAGTAATCCTCTTTTTCACTCCAGGCCAATTCAACAAGGATCTTGTTCCTGTCCTAGACAGCAAAGAGTCCAAAAGCCGCAGCCTGCTCTTCAGCCATAATCCAGGATGGGGGTTTGACTACCTCCAAGAGAACATAACCAGAATTTTAGTATATGTACAGAACAGCATTATAGTAGGAGGGAGGCTAACGTTTTATACAAACCATTGGCCTTTTATAACCTCCAACTACTGGGTTCTCAACATATTTCAGCAAGGATACAGATTTTGTCTGTTCAGCAATCCTGCAAATTGCCCACTAAAAGTATCTTGGTCAAGCTCTCAGCATCATTCTTCTCTCTTAGAGACTAATACTATAAAACCCATTCCACTTGAGGAAATAGGGAAGGGATTTTACTGAAAGTATTTCTTGGTCACAAAGAAAACAAGATGGTTTCATTGGGCACCTTGATTATATTTCTTCAAAAAGAAGTTTAGTTATGTTCTCTTGATCTAAAGGAAGCAAATACCACATAGAGATACACCCCAGCCACTGGCAGTATCTCAGATTTGTAAATGGGATACACTACTACCAGTGCTGCTAAATATCCCGGCCAAGGGGATTAACAGAGTTAGCAGGTCTTCTAACCATGTTTAGAATATCAGGCTCCTCATGAACTTGCAGGAGCTAATACCAGGCTGAAGGACAAGACACAATACTGGTAGTGGTGTATCCACTGCCGCTTCTGAATATCAAGCCCCAGCTGTCTAGCTATGGAAGTTGTGCAGCTACACAAACTGAAAACATGTGTTACTATTTCTGGACAACTGACCGGTCAAGATTCTGTCTCCGAAAGGAGCCCAAACATCCATCAGCGTAACCATCTGGATGCATCAAAAAGACCCCAAATCACATTTGAGCCCATTATCTAAACTGGAATTAATATTATTCCTGCTAGACATAACTCAAGAAAGGGCCCTTGTTCAGCCAGAAAGGATTAGCACCTTGGTATCTATAGTTCAGCAATTCTTATGAGTTAACAGACATCAGCTTGAGGCATGTTGAGGTTGTTGAGCCTCATGGTTTCAACATTGTACCGGCCTGGAGGAGTGGAGGAGTGGCCTAGTGGTTGGGGCAAGGTACTTCAGGCCGGAAGGTTGGGGGTTCAAATCCCACTAGAGGACAGCAATCTTGGGCCGGAAGGACTTGGGTTTCTAGTCCCACAGGTGCTCCTTGTGGTCTTGGGCAAGCCACTTAACCCTCCATAGCCCATGTTCCCTGTAAAATAGTTATCTCCAAGTTATAATGCCCTGTTCAATGTAATTTCAGTTTGTTCAATGTAAACCGCACTGATGCAGAATAGCACGGTATATGCAATGCAATGTGTGCCTTCGAGTCAGTCCTAAGAGAATGTAAATAAATTGCATGTGACTCTCTTGGAACGTTTTAAAATGAGAGAAGCTCAATGGGCCTTCCATATAGGGCTTCTGGTTCTAGGTGTTTATCATTTGGGATTTTAGGGGTTTGGTTTTTGAAGCAATTAGGTGCTTTTGCAGGGTTGGAAAAATAGGGGCTTATTGGTGGATTTTTAGCGTGAAAAAAATGTTAGTGGCTTTTTAGGTGTATTCCAGGTGCATTCTGTTTAATGATATAAACACAATTTTCCAATGCCAGCCCTTTCTCCCAGCCCCAGTATTGTTCCCCCCTCCAAGCTACAGCACTCTCCTAGTCACAAGACTGAGAAAGCTGGATTAGTACAGACTCTTACATAGAAATTCCATGTTAAGAGAAACATAGAAACATGATGGCAGATAAAGACTAAATTACTACTATTTTTTCTTTTTAGTGCCATCAAGCAGTGCTGACTCCTGGTGACCCACTGGTAACATCCTTCTCCTCAGAGTAAGTGCCAATTATCTTTATCCTTTGTCACCTTCCACTCAATCAATTTCTTACCCAGTCAGTCACTTTAGGGTCTATCCATAGGGCATTCAATTTATTTATAAGTCACTAATGCAGAACACTGTCAAAGGTTTTACTGAAATCTAAGTACACCACATCTAGAACTCTCCCTCATTCCAACTCTCTGGTCACCCAGTCAAAGAAATCAATCATATTTGTCTGACAAGACTGACTTCTAGTAAAACCATGCTGCCTTGAATCCTGCAATCCATTGGATTCCAGAAATCTCACTATTCTCTGTTTTAGCAGATTTTCTATTAGTTTACTCACCACAGAGATCAGACTAACTGGCCTGTAGTTCTCAACTTCATCCTTAGTTCCACTTTTGTGTAAAGGGCCCACATGCACCTTTCTCCAGTCTTCTGGGACCATTCCTGACTCTAAAGAAGCATTGAAAAAGTCAGACAGTGGAGCCGCTAAAACTTCCCTAAGTTCCTTCAGCACTCTCGGATGTATTCTATCTGGCCCCATTACTTTGTCTACTTTTAGTTTAGCTAGCTCCTCTCAAACACATTCTTCTGAAAATCATTCAAGATCCAGTTCACTTCTGTTCCTATTTGTCGGTGTTTTCTAAGGTCCTGCTCCTGGCCCTTCATCTGTGAACACAGAACACCAATTCTGCTTTATCCTCATCAGCTACTACATATTCTTTTCCTCCACCCTTCAGTCTGAAATGATCACTTTTCCACTTCCTCCTCTCACTACCATATCTGAAAAATGTTTTGTCCCCCCATTTTACTGTTTTGGCTATTTTTATGCAATTTGTATCGTTGCTTTCCTGACTACTTTCCTAGCTTCTCTAAGCTTTCTGAATATTGATGTTTGTCTTCCTCTTTCTGTGAACTCATATTTTATGAAGACCAACCTCGTTTTTCTCACCTTTTCAGCTACTTCTTTTATATTTATTTTCTTTCCTAATAAAAAGGTTTGTTGCCCTTAAAATATCCCCTTTCAGTTTTGCCCACTGCTAACATAGAAACATAGAAACATGACGACAGAAAAAGACCACATGGCCTATCTAGTCTGTCCTTCCATAACAACTACAACAGTCCACTTTTTACCTTTAGAGATCCTCTGTGTTGGTCCCATGCTTTTTTGAATTCAGTTACTGTCCTCATCTCTACCACCTCCACTGGGAGACTATTCCACGGATCCACTACTCTTTCAGTAAAGAAATATTTCCGCATATCACTCCTGAATCTATCTCCCTTCACCCTCATCCCATGTCCCCTCGTAGCAGAACTTGCTTTCAATTGAAAGAGGCTCTCTCCCTGAACATTTATGCCACGAAGGTATTTAAACATCTCAATCATATCACCTCTATCCCGCCTTTCCTCTAAGGTGTACATATTAAGATCCTTAAGTCTGTCCTCATATGGTTTATAATGAAGCCCATTAATCATTTTAGTAGCAACCCTCTGCACCGACTCCATCCTGTTCACATCCTTTTGAAGGTGCGGTCTCCAGAATTGCACACCATACTCCAAATGAGGTCGCACCAAAGACTTATACAGAGGCATTATCACCTCCTTTTTTCTGCTAGCCATTCCTCTCCGTATGCACCCAAGCATCCGTCTAGCTTTAGCCGTAGCCTTTTCTACCTGTGTAGCTACTTTAAGATCATCAGACACAACCACGCCTAGGTCCCGCTCTTCTTTAGTGGACAAAAGTACTTCACCTCCTATACTGTATTGCTCCCTTGGATTGCTGCAGCCCAAATGCATGACCTTACATTTTTTAACATTAAATCCCAGCTGCCAAATTCTAGACCATTCTTCAAGCTGAGCTAGATCCCTCCTCATGTTATCTACCCCTTCCTGGGTGTCTACTCTATTGCAGATTTTGGTATCATCCGCAAAGAGGCAAACCTTACCCGACAGCCCTTCCGCTATATCACTAACAAAGATGTTAAAAAGAATCGGACCAAGGACAGATCCCTGGGGCACACCACTGGTAACATCCTTCTCCTCAGAGTGAGCTCCATTTACTTGTACTCTTTGTCGCCTCCCACCCAACCAATTTCTAACCCAAGCAGTAACTTTAGGGTCCATCCCTAGGGTGCTCAGTTTGTTTATAAGTCGCCTGTGAGGAACAGTGTCAAAGGCTTTACGGAAATCTAAATACACCACATCTAGAGCTCTCCCTCGGTCCAACTCCCTGGTCACCCAGTCAAAGAAATCAATCAGATTTGTCTGACAAGACCTGCCTCTGGTGAATCCATGCTGCCTCGGACCCTGTAATCCGCTGGACTCCAGAAACCTCACTATTTTCTCTTTCAGCAGCGTTTCCAATAATTTACTCACCACCGAAGTTAAACTAACCGGCCTGTAGTTTTCAACCACATCCTTACTTCCGCTTTTGTGTAAAGGCACCACATGAGCCTCTCTCCAGTCCTTTGGCACCACTCCCGACTCCATTGTATATTGTGGTAGATAAAGACCAATATGGTCCATCTAGTCTGCCCAGTAAGGTGGCTAGAGTAGGTGTACTCACCACTCTGTTCACGTCCCTCTATGCTTTTGTTTAGGGTTTTACACACTGCTCTGTGCAGGTCATCCTCTTATGCCTTTCTCTAGGGTTGTGCCCACCGTTCCATGCAGGTCCCCCCCCCCCATGACTTTGTTTATGGTTTTACTTGTCACTCCGTTCAAGTCACCCTCCTTTATGCCTTTGTTTAGGGTTCTGTCCCCTGCTCTGAGGAGGTCACCCCCTTCTATGCCTTTGTTTAGGGCTGTACCCGCCACTCTGTGCAGGTCACCCCACTATTTATTGAAATATAGAAGATAGTTAAGCTTATTTATATTTTATCCTCTTGTTATAAAGGGACCCAATGTATCTCTTTTATGCCATTTTGAATTCTGTCACTGTATTTGCCCCCACCACCTTCATCGGGAAGGCATTCCAAACATCCACCACCCTTTCAGTGAAAAACTATTTCCTGACTTTGCTTTTAAGTTTAACTGCTTGCATCTTCGTTTTATGCCCTATAGTTTTATAGCCTCCCCTTCTTTGATAAAGGCGTGTGTTCATTAATACCCTTTAAGTATTTAAATGTCTGCATCATATCTCTCTTGTCCCTCCTCTCCTCTAAGGTATACATACTTAGGTTTTCAAGTCTCATACGTCTTCTCGCGCAAGTTCCAAATAATTTTGGTTGCCTTCCTCTGAACCATTTCAAGTCTTTTTATATCCTTTGTGAGATATCGTCTCCAAAACTGAACACAATACTTCAAGTGAGGCCTCACTAATGACTTGTACAGGGGCATTAATACCGCCTCCTTTCTGCTCTCTGTTTGCAACCCAGCATCCTTCTGGCTTTGGCTACCACCTTGTCACATTGTTTCACCACCTTGAGATCCTCAGATGTTATCACCCCGAGGTCTTTCTCCTGGTCCATGCATATCAACCACTTGCCCCCTATCGCATACAATTCTTTTGGATTTCTGCATCCCAAGTGCGTGACTCTGCACATCTTCACATTCAATCTTAACTGTCAAGCATTATACCATTCTTCCAGTTTTTGTAGATCTTTCTTCATGTTGTTCACTCCCTCAGAGGAGTCCTTTTCTACATTTTCTGGCTGTTCCCTCTCGCTAATGACTGTTTGAAGTATTGTCCCATTTTGACAAAGTTAGTTTTCTTGAAATCTAGGACCCTCACCTTTGACTGGACTTTATCAGCCCTAATGCTAATACTAAACCAAATCATCCGATGATCACTAGATGCGAGATGATCACCCACTATAGCATCAGAAACACTCTCCCCATTTGTTAGCACCAGGTCCAGTATGGCCCCCTCACATGTGGGTTCTGTTACCAGTTGCGGAATAGTTCTCCCTGTAAAGAATCCAGGATCTCCCTACTTCTAGATGACACCACAGCAGAGATGTTCCAGTCAATATCTGGCATATTGAAATCACCTATCAGCAATACCTCTCCTTTCATAGTAATGCTGCGAATGTCTTTAATTAAATCTGTCCACTTCTTCTGCCTATGAAGGAGGCCTGTATATAACACTAATACAAATGGATGCTCCATTCCTTCTTTCTAGTTTAACCCACAATGACTCTCCCTTCTCTTGTAAGCCCCACAATTCTGTAGCTTTAATATTATCTTCCTTATCGTCCCTCCAGTCCAGTCCCGCACCTCTGGGGTAGTGTACCTCTTCCAGCAGCTTGGAGACTGAGCATATCATCTTTTTGATGACACCAGAATACTTATGCAGCTGGCACCACCTACCAGCTCCAGTATGCTCAGTCTCCAAGCAACTGGAGGAGGTAGTGAGCCAGAGTGCTGGACTCACTGAAGGGACAACTAAGGAGATAGGTTTAGTTAGAGTTTCCTTTTTATTTCCCCTGTTAAGGTGCAGGTTTCTTTGTTTTTAAAGGCAAAAAAGAAATGGGACCCCCCCCCCCCCCAGGGACAGATCAGAAAGAATCCAGGGGACAACAAGGCTGATGGAAGGATATTTCTTCTCATCCCCTCTGCCCAGGATTTCAGGGGGGAGTTCTGTGGAGGCCTGACTTCTAGCAGCTCCAGAACCTGTAATCAGGTGAGGAGTCCCGCAGGGGCAGCAATGGATTGACGGGAGTGAAAACGGGAAGCCCAGAGTCGCCTCCTCAGCGCCGAAGCCGAGAGGAAGGCTAAGCACGAGGGGTAGAAGAGGCAAAGAGGCTCCAAGAAAAGAGCGGTGGGAGGGGGAGGACAGCAGGAACTCCTAGCAACCGCCGGAACATGAGGAGACAGAGAGCGGCTTGCAACTGCATGTTTGGGAGCCTGCAGCGGTGAGGGAAACTCCCCCCTCCCCCCCTTGCTGTGTTTAGGTGCGATTTCGTCTTCTTCAGGCCCGCGTGCATTTTAACCTCCCCACTGTGTTTTGGGCGCTTGGAAGAGGCAGCCACCGGAGAATAAAGCAGGACAGCCCAGCTTCTTCCTAGGGGGCCATTTGCAGTTTCCTTTAAATTTCAGTTTCTGTTACTTAGATTTCAGTAAATTGGTTTTATTTTATTTTAATTCAGGTACTCTAGTGCTCCATGCCTGAGCCTGTGGAGGTGCACTGTGCTAGGGATCCTTCTACCTACCTGAGTACAGATTGAAGGCATTCCTGGGGAGTACTCGCAGCCCTTCCCACCATGCCAGCCAGACCGCAGTGCCTGGTATGTGATGGTATCAAGGGGGGTGAACCCACACTTCATACCACATCCTTAAGCATTCCTAGTGTTATACAGCTCAAAACGTATTCACTGCACAATGACTTGATGCAGACCTGTGGCAAAAGCCTAACTGAATGTGCCATTGTCTTGTTGCTGGGCAGATTTCAGAGAACTGTTGTGTCTGGTCACGTTGGTCAGGAGATGTAAGTGACAGTTTGTTGAGACATTGTAACTTTTTCCTGAGAAGGATCAGGCAAAAAAGTCAGAGACAGAAATAAATGAAAGATAAGCAGGAAAAAGTGCTGAGTAGCTTGTGTAGCTACTGTGAAATAGGAAGCACCAGCATACAAGAAATGTATATAACTAGACAGACAGAGACAGTGGATAGGAGACAAATGAAATCCTTCCATCTGTCTATGGTTTGTGAGTAACCTGACATGATCAGCTTTTGTCTCTTAGCCTATACTCTGTACCTACTAAATTTGTGATATTGTTTGTAAGGGAAGCTGTACTCCTTACAGTCATTGGTATTACTTATAATAAAAGCTAAACTTTTACTTGGAGAAAGTGTTAGAGTTTGATTGGATCAGTACATGGTCCATTTCATAGCTTTGCGGTACAACATGGCAGTGCAATCTAAAAATCCTCAAGATATATGGGTCCCGATGGGGAGCGGTCTCGGAGGCAGATGTCTGCCTAGACTGCACACAAGAGGCTAGGTCATTGGAACATGGCCTGCAGGACGAGACGAGGCAGGAGAGTCCCTTCCAGTCACAAGAGACCCTGGAGGTGGGGGGCACTGTGTTACCTTCAGTGGATCCAGGCGCAGCTCCCTGCACAATGGCTCGACCATCCACCCCTCAAGCCTAGGGAGCAATAGGGCTCCCGGGGGAATTCTCACCGGAGTTTGTCTTAATTTTTCATAAGGCATTTTGCTATGTCAATAGGGCTTGGCAAGCGGCTCCTCAGCCCCGGAACGCGGGGCTAAGAGGGCGTTGGACACAAAAGAGCACAAGTCAGGGGTAGTGGTGACTAAATGGGCTAGAGGCTGAGAGGGGTGGCAGCAATCACCTGTCAGAGGGGCTGGATGAGGATGACCTCGACACGGAGCTAAATCTGTCAGGAGGCGTTGGAAGAAGGAGAGATCCCAGAACAGGAGGATCAGACCCAAATTGTTTGGGTGTTCTGCCGGAAGGAGCTGCTGGAACTCATTTTGGAGTTCCTCAAGGCTCTGAATATGCCCACTAAGCTCTCAGCAGAGGAAGAGGCGCTGGAGGATCCACTGCTCCAGGTGGTATGGAAATCGCAGAAAGTCTTCTCGGTACATAGAGTAGTATGACAAATGATCCAGGATGAGTGTGATCTGCCAGAGGCCAGTCTTAAAAGGGTGCGATCCATAATGCGCCTGTACTCGCTACTGGAGCAAGAATGAGAGCTCCTTTGATCGCCCAAAGTGGATGCAGCGGTGTCAGTGGCAGTAGAAGAGACCTTGACTTGTTTCCTGCAGCTAAGAGCCATGAAACTGGTTCTGCAAGACCAGTACGGTGGCGGTTGATACTCCATTTATTTCATAGTGCCCAAAAAGGAAGGTTCCTTTTGCTCGATTCCTGACCTCAAGGCCATGAACCGCTGTCACCGGGTACCGCATTTCCACATGAAAACACTGAGATCAGTAATAGTGGCGGTAAGGAGCAGAGAGTTCTTGACGTCTCTCGATCTCACGGAGGTGTATTTGCACATTCCCATCCATCCAGAACATCAGCAGTTTCTCCGCTTTACAGTGCCAAGGGGCCATTTCCAGTTTTGAACGTTGATCTTCGGTCTGGTGACCAGCCCTGTACCTTCACCAAAGTCATGATAGGAGTGGCGTCAGCTCTCCACAAGAAAGAGGTTTTCATTCACCCATACTTAGACGATTGGCTGATCTGGGCGAAGTCCAGGGACAACAGCAAAAGAGCAACAGCGCAGGTGGTGGAGTTCCTTCAAAGTCTTGGTTGGGTGGTCAACCTGGCCAAGAGTCAGTTATGGTCGGCCCAGAAGCTAGAGTATTTGGGATTGTGCTTCAATACCCACGTAGGCAGGGTTTTCCTGCTGGATCGCCGAGTGCAGGAGCTATGACAGTTGACACAGCAGTTCCTGATGATAGCAAGATGTGCCATTATCTGCAGGTTCTGGGGTCCATGGTGGCCGCTCTCGAGCTAGTTCCATGGGCAAGGGCGCACATTCGACTGCTGCAGAGGGCTCTTATTGGTGGTGGTCCCATCAGAGTCAATCCCTGTCCCAAGTACTCCCCTGCCCGCAGAGCACCGTGAGAACCCTCATGTGGTGGCTGCATCCGTGGATCCTGGAAGGGAGCATGCCACTCAAGTCCCCAGTGTAGGTTCCGCTGATGGCCAATGCCCTTCTATCAGGTTGGGGAGCCCTTTGCGAAGGACGCTTTGTTCAGGAACAGTGGAGTCCGTAGGAGGCCCTGTAGTCAATCAACAGGCTCGAGATGCGAGCGGTGACCTTGACACTAAAAGGTTTCGAGCCATGGTTGCAGGGGAAGGCGGTCCGAGTCCTCTCGGACAATGCAACCATGGTGGCTTACATCAACCGGCAAGGAGGCATGGGCAGTGCAGTCCTGGAGGAGGAGGCCGAAAGGCTGTTCGGATGGGCAGAGACTTGCCTTCAGGCGTTATTGGCGGCACACATACCGGGAGTCAGCAGTGTGAAGGCAGACTACCTCAGCCGAGTGCGCGTGGACCCCAGAGAATGGCAGCTTAACCAGGCGGTGTTCGAGCAGGTTGTCCACCAATGGGGCACACCTGTCATGGACCTAATGGCAATGTTCGAATCAGCGAAGACCTGCCAGTTTTTCAGCAGAGGTTGAGAAAAGATGTCCAAGGGCCTGGATGCTCTAATTCAGAGGGTCTTCTCTGTTTTTCCCCCTGTGGGCGCTCATAGGCCGGGTAGTACAGTGGATAGAGGCGGACCAGGGATTAGTAATTCTGGTGGCACTGGACTGGCCAAGGTGCCCAGGGTATGCTGACTTGATTCAGATACTGGCGGATCGACCATGGTGGCTTCTGGTTCGGAAGGACCTCTTGATACAGGGGCCACTTGGCATGCCTAGGTGGATCCAGTCTTGCTTACAGCATGGCTCTGGAAAGGGCGAGGTTGAAGAGGAAAGGATAGTTGGGCTCGGTGATAGCGACCTTGCTACAGGCCTAGAGGAGGTCTACGAACCTGGCATACAACCGCGTGTGGCACATATTTGCATTGTGGTGCAGAGAAAGGCAAGCGTGCCCTTCCACTCCCTCCCTCCGTCCTGGACATCTTGGCATTCTTGCAATCTGGTTTTGATAAGGGCCTAGCTGCCAGTTCCTTGAGAGTGCACTGGTGAAGATTTCCTGTTATTGCAGGGGTGCTGTTGGGTACACACCCAGATGTGCTTTTTAAGGGCGGTGACCCACCTCCGTTTGCCGAGGATGATGCTGGTACCGCCTTGGGATCTCAATCTGGTGCTGATGGCGCTATTTGGGGAACCCTTTGAGCCGTCGAGTTGAGCTTCCCTGAAGGATTTGACTCTGAAAACGGTATTCCTGGTGGTGATTTGCATAGCACGTAGATTTCAGAGCTTCAGGCCCTGTTGTGCCAGGAGCCATTCCTTTTCTTCTCTAAGGAGAAAATGGTCCTGCACCCGGTACCTTCAGTTTTGGCCCAAGGTGGTATCAGCATTTCATGTAAATCAGGCCGTTTCCTTACCGGCTCTGGTGAGTACAGATGTGGGCCCTGCCACTCTGCAGTTGCGCTGCCTCGATGTTAAGAGCCCTGCGAAGGTATGTGAAAAGGACATCATCTTTTCAGAGATCAGACTGACTGTATGTTCTGTTTAGCAGGTCGCACAAAGGTGAGGCAGCAGCTAAGGCCTCTATTTCAAGAAGGATCAGGGAGGCAATTGCGTCGGCGTACATCTTGAAGGGTAAAGCAGTGCCAGCAGGGATGCTGGCACATTCTATGAGGCTCAGGCAGCCTCATGGGCAGACTATAGTTTAGTTCCACCATGGTCATTGCTGCATACTTTCTCTAAGCATTATCGCCTGGATGTCCAGGCGGCAGGGGACTTGTTTTGGATCAGCAGTGCTTCAGACCTGTTGTGCAGGTCCCTCCCATTAGTTTAACTGATCTGATACATCCCAGAGGTGCGGGACTGGACTGGAGGGACGATAAGGAAAGAGAAATTAGATTTACCTGCTAATTGTTGTTCCATACCATTTCATGTAAATCAGGCCGTTTCTTTACCGGCTCTGGTGAGTACAGATGTGGGCCCTGCCACTCTGCAGTTGCGCTGCCTCGATGTTAAGAGCCCTGCGAAGGTATGTGAAAAGGACATCATCTTTTCAGAGATCAGACTGACTGTATGTTCTGTTTAGCAGGTCGCACAAAGGTGAGGCAGCAGCTAAGGCCTCTATTTCCAGAAGGATCAGGGAGGCAATTGCGTCGGCGTACATTTTGAAGGGTAAAGCAGTGCCAGCAGGGTTGCTGGCACATTCTATGAGGGCTCAGGCAGCCTCATGGGCAGACTATAGTTTAGTTCCACCATGGTCATTGCTGCATACTTTCTCTAAGCATTATCGCCTGGATGTCCAGGCGGCAGAGGACTTGTTTTGGATCAGCAGTGCTTCAGACCTGTTGTGCGGGTCCCTCCCATTAGTTTAACTGATCTGATACATCCCAGAGGTGCAGGACTGGACTGGAGGGACGATAAGGAAAGAGAAATTAGATTTACCTGCTAATTGTTGTTCCTTGAGGAACTCCAGTTCAGTCCCAGAACCTTCCTTGAGTGCTTTCTATGATAATCTGTGTGCACCCCGGTCCACAAGCTGGTTCCCTTGGTGGAGGAAGTTGCCAGGAGGAGCCAAGGAAGAGGGTGTAATCGGCGTTTGGGGGAGGTGGACAGGAAGAGCTGTTGGTCGCTTGATCTCCACTGTTTGAAGTTGCTCAGATGCTCAACAGGTAGGCCTCCTCATCCTGGAGGGGGGACAGGGTATCCTTCCCAGGGGATAGAGGGGGTACTCGTTTATTTAGGTGTAGGAGTGTTTGTTGCATGTTTAACTGCTTATTTGTTGCTCCTGTGAGTCTGCTTTTTCAATAGGTACTGGGGCTGGTAGGCGGTGCCAGCTGCATAAGTACACTGGTGTCTTCAAAAAGATGACGTGCTCAGTCTCCAAGCTACTGGAAGAGGTACACTACCCCAGAGATGCGGGACTGGACAAGGAACAACAATTAGCAGATAAGTCTAATTTCTCTTTTTATATATAGTGCCACTCCTCCTCCCTTTCTTCCTATCCTATCCTTTCTGAATAAATTATAGCCTGGTATAGTTACATCCCAGTCATGGTTCTCGGTGAACCATGTCTCAGTAACTGCAACTAAATCCAAGTCAACCTGCTATTTACAATGTTTCAATATGTAAGCTGCTTACAATGTTTTAATTTGTATGCTATGCTATTTAAAATGAATAAAAAGATTTAAACATAAATCCAAGTCAGCCTCTTCCATTAAAGTTTCAACATCCAGAATTTTATTTCTTATACTACGAGTATTAATACACACCGCTTTCCAGAAGTTGACCTTTTTATCCATGTCTACAGAGGTATTTAATACAGTTGTGGTCAACGTTCTTGGTGCCCTTATATTTTAGGTATGTCGTGTACAATGTCCAGGTCAAACTTAGGCTCTTTGGATGTTGTACATGGTGTTTTTCAACAGTTCAACTAACCTTCAAAGACTTTTTGGATTAATTTTCCTCTTCCCACCATCTCCTGGGTGGTTCTTGAGAGTTCCATGAGCAGAAAACTTCTTAATAACATTGCGAACTGTAGACTCAGAAATCCCAAGGTCTTTGGAGATGGTCTTGTGTCCTTTTGAAGTTTGATGTTTGATGATGTTGGCATATCTTGGTTTCACTATTGTGAAAATGGAACAGGGAGTGAATGTGGCCATTTTAAACATTAGAGCCTTCATTCATTGGTTGATTCAAGTCATGCGAGCAGAACCATACCAAGCTAGAAATGCACCCTGTTCGAGTAATGAATTTGGTGCCCCTCTACCACCCAACCTCTTTCACTAACTCACTCTTTTTGAGCTTCCTGGAAGCCCAGAAATGATATTATTTATTTATTTTATTTATTTATTTAACAGCTCTTCTATACCGCGCTCTTTATTATCAGTGCGGTTTACATTTAACAATATAAATCTCAGTCAGGAACAATCTGTCCTGAGTTTACATATAACAGGGATAGTAACATGGATTTGAACTGGGGGAACTATGTACAATTTGGTAGGGAGTGATAACGGTTAGCGTTCTATTTATAATGTTGGAGTTCTATTAGTGTCCCCTTTTGTGCTTGTGCCCTGTGCACCACTCGCACAGCCCTTGGTATGGCCTTGCATGTGAGTACTGACAATTGATCATTGGTGCATCTAATGTTATTGCAATGGGAATGTGGTTCTTCTGTTCAAACTGATTCGAATTGTTTATAAGGGTGCCAATAATCATGTCCTGACAATGTCCCAGTTTTATACTATTTCCTACTATTTCCTTTTTAATTGGTCTTGTTTTATTTGATTCTTTTATGTGTCAAATATGTATGCATATATAGTCCAAAGCCATTTCACTGGCCACTTTTCTTTGGGAGATATTGGACATTAAGGTGTTGAGCTGCAAGGGTGCTCATAATGTTGGCCACGAGTGTATATAGACTTGTTTCCCTTCCAGATTTCTATATGACTGAAGCTTTTTTATGCTGTGGAGACAGAAACATAGAAAAATGATGACAGAAAAAGACCACATGGCCTATCTAGTCTATCCTTCCATATCAACAACTACAACAGTCCCCTTTTTTCCTTTAGAGATACTCTGTGTTTGTCCCATGCTTTTTTGAATTCAGATACTGTCCTCATCTCTACCACCTCCACTGGGAGACTATTCCATGGATCCACCACTCTTTCCGTAAAGAAATATTTCCGCATATCACTCCTGAATCTATCCCCTTTCACCCTCATCCCATATCCCCTCATAGCAGAACTTGCTTTTAATTGAAAGAGACTCTCCCCCTGTGCATTTATGCCATGGAGGTATTTAAACATCTCAATCATATCGCCTCTATCCCGCCTTTCCTCTAAGGTGTACATATTAAGATCCTTAAGTCTGTCCTCATATGCTTTATAATGAAGACCACTAACCATTTTTGTAGCCATCCTCTGTACTGACTCCATCCAGATAGCCGGTCTTCATTCTGGAATTTGGACTTTGTGGATGTAAGGACATCCATCCACCAGACAGCAGCAACAATTGTTGCCCCCCCCCCCCCCCCGTCCTATGTTGAGTGGGTATCAGACAGAAAGTAGTGATTGATGACAAATCACACACCAAATACATGCACCTGCAGACATACAGAGGCTCACACACAAACACAAAATTGTCACTGTACTGTGGTTGCCTATAGGACCTTGCCATACAAATAGTTGATCCTACATGTACCACTATCATGTTAATGCACAACCTAGTAATGTGTGGGCCTGTGGGAGTCTCTGGAAGGGCCTTGCACCACAGCCATAGCTGATGTGGAGAAAGGGGGAATGCAGTTGGTCACAATATATCTTCTCCACAGCCACTGCAGTACTTGTACAGGGTTACAGGAGATACCACTGTACTCCATATTTGGCTGTGCCATCACACACATCTAGCATTCTTGCTGCACTATATCACCCTATCCCAGCTCAACCCTCTCCCCTCAACCCTGAAACATGGGCCCTGCAGTGGTTATTCCCAGCCCCCTATGCCCATCTATATAGGTCCCCTCCCACCCCACCCCCTTATAAGTACTGTGGTTGAACATTGGAACACTGAGACAGATATTGAAAGCAGCAATACTCAGATGCCATGTTATGTGTTGGGCCTATGACCCTCCCTAGGCTGCCCTCATGATGATATATATGTTTTCATTCACTCAGCTGCAACTTTAGCCCCTCAGCAGGTAGAAGATGAGAAGCAGTAGGAGGAAGAGGAAGAGCAGCAGGAGCAGCAGGCCCAATGGCAACCACTCACACCTTGGGCTGACTCTCTAGTACTGCAGCAGCAGCAGCCCCTTGCACCCCCAGCAGGGGCTGACTCTCCAGCACCCCTACCTGAATAGTAGACTGTAGCAGTGGCAGTATAGGAGGAGGAGGAGAAGGTAGAGTTGGATCAGAAAGTGGAGGAGGAGGAGAATTGGGGAAGGAGGGGGAAGTGGGGAGAAGAGGCAGAATGGCAGCCTGAGTACTTGCTGCAGTTGTTAACCACCTAGGTAGAAGAGGAGGATTGGGAAAAGATGGGGAAGGAAGAGGAGGGAAGGAGGCAAAATGGCAGTCTGAGTACTTACTGCAGTTGTTAGCCATCCAGGTGGAGGAGGAGGAGGATTGGAGAAGGAGGTGGGACTGGGGAAAGAGGGGGAAGGAAGAGGAGGGGCAGAGGCAGAATGGTCAGCCTGAGTACTTGCTGCAGTTATTAGCCCCTCAGGCTGTCTACATCTGCTCGACCAGATGCTTTCCCATGAGTTGCCTACAGAGTCAAGGACTCCAAAGTTCTGCTGCCAATCGGTCCTTGTGACATGACATGCAGCAGGGCTTCAGGAACCTTTAGAACTCCATGGGTCTCTGGTGATCTCTCTGGAGGGCATGCAGGCAGAGGTACATATCTTCCTGCATGTGTTACAGCAGCTGGTGGCAGATACCCACTCCACAGAGGGGGGGGGGGGGAGGAGAGTGGGGCACCAAATAAAGGTGTATATGTACAGTTTGAATATCAAACCCTGTTTTGATTTACTGTATATATATATAAGTACTGTCAATTCGTACAGGCCAATATCAAGCATCCCACTACTTGCCAAGATAATTGGACCTGGTATTCGCCCCACATGCAACCGTTGACTTTTCCCATGACCCTACGCTGTCCATCACACTAGTCCCCTGGTCTGACCACAAACTGATCAGATTCCAAATACCAGTGCACCACCACTGCCACAAAAGCACCATAGGTCCGGCTGACATCCCCAAAGCACCAATACGAAGATTCCGACCCTTCGACAAAGAAGAAATCGAGGAAATGATCTCCAGATTGGGATAATAGCCTCAGCTCCATTGCTCAACTACCACCAACAAACAAGCCTCCAAGAAAATGTAAGGCCGTGCCCTGGTACTCCACTGAACTGCGAACGTCACTCTTCCACCTAAGGAAGTTGGAAAGACGATGGTGCCGGTCACACTCCACCAAGGACCAGAGAGCATACAACTCACACTTAACAAAGACCCCACGAAGCAGTAACAGAGAAAATGAGGCAATTCCACACAGACCTCCTGAAACGATCTTTAAGTAAACCACATAACTTGTTCAATCTTGTCAAGGACTTAACAAAAGAACCATCCCCTAACCAACCAAGCGAGCTCCAACCTCAGGAATTCGCGGACTACTTACAATCAAAATCATGCCAGACCAACAAGACCACATCCCCCACCCCCTCACACGAGCCACCTCACCCAACTCCGCTGACCATCTTTTCCACCCCATCCAAGAAATGCATTGAGGATACCATCGTTGCCATCAACACCACCACTGCACCAAATGACCCCTGCCCAACCTTCTGGATAAAAGCGCTACGCAGCAAATTCAGCCCATTCCTAGCCAGACTCATGGAACAGTCATTCTCAACAGGCTCGTTCCCGCATAGGCTGAAACACACTTCCATCAGGCCGCTGCTGAAAAACAACAAACTGGACCCCCAGAAGGTCGATTCGTACAGGCCAATATCAAACATCCCACTACTTGCCAAGCTAATTGAAAAGGTAGTCCAACGCCAAATCCAACACCACATCGAGACAGCCGCTCCTCTGGACCTATGGCAGCATGGATTCAGGGAATCTCATGGGGTGGAAACCCTCCTTACCACCCTCTTCAGTACCATAATTGCTCGAACCAACAACACTCGACAAGGGTTTGCCCTTATCTTTATGGATATAGCCGCGGCATTCGACTCCGTAAGCCATGAGCTCCTCTTGATGCATCTCAAGGAGAAGGGGATACAGGACACAGCCCTAAGCTGGTGCAAATCATACCTGACTGACAGATGGCAGCCCGTACGATCCCGCGCTACAACATCAGAACCATTCCATCAGAGGCAGGGTGTACCTCAGGGATCCTCCCTCTCAGCCCTGATGTTCAACATATACATGCAGCCCATCTGTGCCCTTATCCGATCTTTCAATGTCGCCTGCCTGGTATATGCCGATGATGTACTGCTCTACATGCCATTCTCAACCGACCAGCCGGACTTCTCCCCACTAACAAGCTGCTTTGACGCCATATCCAACTGGCTGCACACTCAAAACCTCCGAATAAACCACAAAAAGACAGACATCCTTTACATTACGAGGAACCAAGGCTTCACCCCTCCCGCCTACTTAAAGGTCAAAGAAGCTGAGCTGCTAACCAAACCCACAATTCGTTACCTAGGATTCACATTAGATCAACGGCTGGACATGAAGGCCCATATAAGCAGCACAGTAAAGGCAGTTTACCACACAATACGGACACTCCGGCATCTAGGTCCCCTGCTAGATCCAGAGGACTTCCGTACAATCTATCAAGCGCTGGTAATCCCTCATTTCAACTACACCAATGCAATTCTACAAGGACTCCCGCATACCACCCTGAATCCACTCCAACTCGCAATGAATGCCGCGGCCAGAATTCTACATGGAGCTTCCAGGAAGGATCACGTAACACCAATCCTGAAACACCTCCACTGGCACTCCATCCACTGCAGACTCTCATTTAAAATTCTATTAATGACCTTCAAGGCCATCAACAAGCTCTCCTCCACATCCCTCATGGAGCTAATCCACCTCACCACCCCCTAACAGATCCAGAAGATCCGCAGTGGTCAACACACTGGTAATTCCAAAGGCAACAACAAAATGCATCCAGGCAATGATAAACAGGGCATTTAGGTTCTATGCACACAGATGGTGGAATGCCCTTCTGCCCAACATTCGGGCAATCTCCGACCTTGCCCAATTTAGGAAGGCACTGAAGCACCATCTTTTCCTCAAGCACTACTCTGACGACAGCCCACAAACTGCCACCCCCCTCCACCAGGACTGCCCCACTAGCACACCCAGCACGCGATGAGGCAGCCACATCCATTGGTGCCATTACCGACCATGCATACCATGTAAATAGCTTTTGTAAATAGTCTCTACCGATCGATAGTCCTGCTCGGACCCTGACTTGATTTTTCCAACCTGTAAATAGTTATCCTAGTGATGTCCAAGTTACAGCACCTGTTCCATTGTAAATACAGCACAGCCTAGGCCGCACTGTATAAGTTCGTTTTGTATGTAAACCGCACTGATTTTAAATAGCGCAGTATAAAAGAGACACTAAATAAAAAAAAAATAATTTATATATATGCGACCCTGTTGGTACATTTCAAATAAATCTGACATTTTTGCCTATATCTTGTCTCCATTGCATTTTTCCATCTACCCCTTTTCGCCTTCACAAGTCTCCATTACCTCTATTTGATGCCACCTCTTCTTCTTGAGGCCTCTGGCCAGAAACATTACTGTTCACAGTTACCCTTTATGGGAGTTCATGCATAAGAAAAAATAATCCAGATTTGTTGTACCTGCTGCATTGTGCTTGAGGTGTTACGCCAATGTCTATTGTGTCCCAGATATGAGACACGTCAGAAGTCACGTGCAGCAACATGACTTCAAATGGGATATCAGCCAACCAATTGTGTCACTATTCCACACATTACACAGGTGGCCATGTGGCTCCCCAGGAGGAACCTGCTTTCTTTGCAGTTTAATTTAATTTAATATGAACATTTGTATTCCGCTATCTCCAGGAACAAGCAGGAATGTAATCTTCACGTATGGAATGTAGTCTTCACATATAGCTGACATCGGTACCGATGGAGCCCGCGTGGGAATGCTTCCCAGTGTCCAATAGGAAAGCTTTTAGGGGCATCCCACTGCGCTTTGTAGCTGCCTTCCTGCCTTTCCAACTCTCCCTCCTCAGTTCTTCATTTTCTACGGAGCTGGCAGGAAATAAATTCTGTCACCGCAGAAAATTCTTTGAAATTGATTTCTCTTGTTTTTTGGGGTTCATGTCTGACTCCCTGTCAATGCTGGTACAGACTCCCCGTTGGTTCTTTTTCTTTTCTTAAAAAAAAATAAAAAATTGAACTTTCTTCAGGCACATCAATGCCATTTTAGGCCTAGGCCTTCCATTTTGTCTAGACATTATGGAAAAACCAGTTAGTGGTTTTAAGAAATGTTCTAAGTGTGGCAGTACCATCTTGACTACCGACACCCATGACTGGTGTCTAAAATGCCTAGGTCCTGACCACCAACCATCAGAATGTCCCCTATGCAGGAAGATGACGAAGAGAGGCCTGCAGAATTGAGCGGCAAAGCTAGGCACCCTCTTTGCTTCCGACGCCGTCTCTCTAGCATCGACGTCATCGAGGGCATCGTCTTCCTCCCATGGATCTCAGTTATCGAAGCATAAGTCTTAAATGAAGACTGGTCATCCCCCTAAGGGTAGATCTCCTTCTAAGCATCAAGATGCCTTGAGCGTTGCCCTGGAGGCAGATAGACCGGCCAAACAACCCCGGCAGGAGGACCTTTCCTCCAAAGTCATCAAGGGTCCCAGGATGCTCTCGAGGCCTCCATCTCCAGAAAGCTCCCGGTGCCATACTCAGGGATCGTGGCCCGTAACTCCAGTATTGATACCCAAGCATCGGCAAGCTCATGGATCAACGTATCCTAGCCATCGAGCGGAGCTTAGCGGCCTTACTGGCAGCCTCGGTTCCATTAAAATCTTTACTGTCGGTTCTGCAAACGCTGGCACCATCTTCAGTACTAATGCAGACTGTGTTGGGTTATGTGCCACTCGCTATGCTACTGCCCATGCCTCCCCTTGAGACCCTCTCTGGTACCAAGGTTCCGGCCAAACAAATTCCACGTACAGACATCGACTTCGATCGGTACCAGGTTCTGGTGGAGCAGGAACACCCCTCTCGTCGATATTCAGGTCATTGGAATCAGATTCATCAGATGATGAATACTCGAGGCCTGCAGAGTCTAACGGAAGACCCATCTCCTTCTCCGCAATGCCACATGTCCCCGCCAGAGGACATGTCTTTTCAAGACTTTATCTGCGATGTTGCGAGGGGCCTTTCCATAGCAATAACATCGGAGAAAGAGCTTAGAGCTGAGGAATTGGAGATTCTCCAATACCCTACAGCTCCTAAGGAACCGGCTACACTTCCCATACAGCGCATTCTCCATGATCTCATGCTTCATATGTAGGAAACACCCCTTACTATTTCTCCACATACTCAACGGCTCAATACCATGTACCAGAATGTCCTGGTTTCCAAAAGACACAATTGCCGCGTCATTCAATGGCAAGTGGAATCGGCGATGCATCAAATCAAAAGCTCTAAAACTCATTCCACTAACCTTCTGGGTAGGGAATCAAGAACCCTCAATACTTTTGGCTGTTCTTTTTTCCAGGCTTCCATGCTATCAGCCAGGATTAGTTCCTACATACTCTATAACATAACATAACACTATTCAGAGGGTTGCCATGAGTCAGCACCGACTTGACGGCACTTAACAATAACAACACTCTATATGGGTATATTTCTCAAGGAGGTAACTAGGGATTTGGAGCCAATGGCTCCTCTACTCCCTGATGATAAGACAGCAGACTATCTCACCCTAGTCAGGCACGCTCAGAACGTATCAAAGTTTGTCAATAGAGCAACTTTTGATTGTTTTGAGTGCACCAGCAGAGCCCCTCAATGTGTAATCAAACTCTGGAATTTGTTACCGGAGGATGTAGTAAAAGCTGTTAGTGTCGCTAGTTTAAAAAAGGTTTGGACAAGTTCTTGGAGGAAAGGTCCATAAACCATTATTAAAGGGGACCTGGGATATCCACTGCTTGACCCAATACAAGCATTGTGGAACCTGTGTCCTTTGGGGAAACTGCTAGGTACTTGTGACCTAGATTGGCCACTGTTGGAAACAGGATACTGGGCTTGATAGACCTTGGTATGGCCCAATATGGCATATCTTATGTTCTTATGTTCACATCAGTCTGCATTGGTGCATGCAGAATTGCCTGGCTTCAAGCACTGGATCTTGAACAATGGGTTCAAGACAAGTTGGGCAATACTCCTTGCACCTGTGAAAATGTTTTTGGCAAGGATTGGCAGGATAAAGCTTCTCAGTTAGAATCTGAAAACACTACCTTAAATAGGCTTTCTAGGTCTATAGTCAACCCTGGTAAAAAGAAGGCAGCTGCAAAGAAAGCTTTCTTTAGTAAGAAGAAGAAGTTTTCTTTCTTATACTCCTGCTTCTCAATATCAGCATCATCCTGCTCAGAAAGGGCAGTAGCCTCCAAAGGAACAAAAGAAACCACAGGCCCCTAAGATACAGCCAGCTTAGCAGACTCAAGCTGCTCCTGTTTTTTCACTCCTTCTTAGAGAACATAGCAGCTCTGCCTCTGGACAATCCCGACCCTCTCCATATTCCTGGCAGGCTGTGCCATTATGCCTACAGATGGCAGTGGCATTAACGATAGTGAGAGAGGGGTATTGACTTAATCTGCAAAGCCTGCTCCCCTCTACATCAGTAAGAGAGTATCATTCTCAGCTCCCTCTCACTGCTCTGCTACTGCAAGAAGTCACCTCCTACTACAGGGTGCCACAGAAGAGGTTCCAACATCCCAGCAGGGGATGGCCTTCTATTCTCCCTATTTTCTCATTCCAAAGAAAACAGGGGGATACAGACCCATCCTGGACCTCAGAAACCTAAACAAGTTTCTCTCACATGAGAAGTTCAAGATGCTCTCTCTAGGGACCCTTCTTTCCTATCTCCAGAATCATGACTGGCTCTGTTCTCTAGATCTAAAGGAAGCATACACCCATATCCTTATTCATCCAGAACACAGAAAGTTCCTGCACTCCATGTTTCAGGGAAGACACTATCAGTACAAAGTCCTACCTTTCGGCCTTGCCTCTGCCCCAAGAGTCTTCACAAAGTGCATGGTGATCATAGCTGCATTTCTAAGTACTCTAGGGATATTTGTCTTACTTAGAGGACTAGCAGTCAAGAAATCCGACGACGTATTGCTCTTGGTAGAATGGCTATGAAGGACATGGACAAGATTCTCAAGAGCAGAGATGTCTCTATTCATACAAAGATTCAACTTGTCCAGGCCATGGTATTCTCAGTAACGTCATATGGATGCGAAAGCTGGACAGTGAAAAACATAGACAAGAAGAAAATTGATGCCTTTGAATTATGGTCCTGGTCATGAATACCGTGTATATCATGGACTGCCCGAAGAACAAACCAGTCAGTATTAGAAGCGATCAAACCTAAGCTTTCCTTAGAAGCTCAGATGACAAGACTTCGACTTTCATACTTTGAACACATCATGCAAAGAGAGAGATCATTGGAGAAAGACATAATGCTTGGCAAGGTAGAAGGTCACCATAAAAGAGGAAGGCCAGAAATGAGATGGATTGATACAATAACAGCAGCTATGGATACCACTCTATCAACAATGTGCCGCTTGCCTGAAGACTGAACAAAGTTTAGGTCAATTATCCAGAGGGTCGCCAGGAGTCGACACCGACTTGACGGCATTTAACAACAACTTAGACGACTGGTTCATAAGGGCAAGCACCTTTCAAGAGGCCAGTCTGTCTTTCTCACGCACCTTGCAGGTGTACAACACTTGGGATTTGTTATAAATCTTCCAACGTCCCAACTCGTCCCCTCTCAGACTTTAGAGTTTATAGGGGCCCTTTTAAACAATCAACAGTTGCGGGCATTTCTGCCCCAGCTCCGCTGCACTCATCTCATTTAGCTAGCATCTCAGGCATGTCTCAAGGACTATCTGACTGCCCAAACAATGCTGCAACTTGTGGGTCATATGGCCTCAAAAGTGCATGTCGTCCCCTATGTCAGTGTGCATATGTGCACAATCCAATGGACTCTAGCCTCCCAGTGGACTCAAGCCTCAGATCGCCTCGGGGACAAGATACTTGTTTCTACCCCTCTGGTCACATCACTCCAGTGGTGGTGTTCTCCAGAAAATCTCCTCATAAGGTCACCATTTCAGATGCCTCCACATCAATGTACCCAGATGACGGATACATCCAAACTGGGCTGGGGAGCCCATCTAGGACCTCTCTCCACTCAGGGCCTCTGGTCACAGCAAGAGTCACAACTCCATATAAATCTGCTGGAGCTCTGAGCCATCTTCAATGCTCTCAAGGTGTTTCAGGAACACCTATGTTACCACAGAGTCCTAGTCCAAACCAACAACCAAGTGGACATGTTCTATGTGAACAAGCAGGGCGGAACAGCTTCTTGGTCCCTCTGCAAGGAGGCTCTATATCTCTGGTCCTTTGCCATAGCTCATCACATCCAAATCCAAGCGGTGTATCTTCCAGGCAAATAAAATGTCTTAGCAGACAAATTGAGTTGGATCCTTCTTCCCCATGCATGGTCTCTCCATGTAAACACAGTATCCTACATCTTTCAGACCTGGGAGACTCCAGAGATAAACCTCTGCCACTCCTCAGAATGCCAAGCTCCCTCGCATCTGCACCAGGGCTCCTATGTTGGACAGCCAGCAGGTGGATGCTTTTCACCTCTACTGGGGACACGGCTTTCTTTATGCTTTCCCTCCCATTCCCCTAATTCCCAAGACTCTTTTCAAGCTCCAGGTGGACAGGGGCTTCATGATACTCATAGCCCCATACTGGCCACATCAACTATGGTACCCTCTCCTGCTACACCTGTCTCAGACTCAATCTATAGATCTTGGATCTGCTCCAGATCTACTCTCTCAGAAGGAGGGGACATTGCTTCATCCCAGTCTGCAGTCTCTACGCCTTACAGCATGCTGCTGAAGGCATAGCCTTTCAGAATCTTAATCTTACTCAGGAAGTTAAGGACATCCTCTTAGCTTCTAAAAAGCCATCCACCAGACTTTCCTATGCCTTCAAGTGGCGTAGATTTTCTCTCTGGTGTTTCCAGAAGGATCTTAATCCATTCTCCGGTTCCGGTGAAGGCACTTCTCCAGTATCTCCTCCACCTTTCCTCATCTGGTCTCAAGACCAATTCGGTAAGAGTTCACCTAAGTGCAATTGCAGCCCCTCACATTCCCTTAGATGGGCAGCCCATCTCCTCACAGCTGCTTGTATCATGCTTCATGAGAGGTCTTCTACTAACCAAGCCTCCCATTAGACCACTGCCAGTGGCATGGGACCTTAATGTTGTTCTAGGGCAACTTTTCAAACCTTTAGCCACCATTTTGCTTAAGTTTCTAACATGGGAGGTAATCTTCCTCATTGCCCTCACTTCAGCAAGATGCATTAGTGGGCTTCAGGCTTTGGTGGCTGACCCACCTTATACACGGTTTCACCATGATAAGATAGTCCTTAGGACTCATCCTCACTTCATGCCGAAAGTAGTCTCACCTTTGCATCTGATTCAGTCAGTTTACCTTCCTGTGTTTTTCCCTAAACTACATTCATCTAGGGAAGAGGCAGCCCTCCACACTCTTGATTGTAAACGTGCTCTAGCATTTTATCTTCAGAGGACTCGAGAACACTGAAAGTTTTCTCAATTGTTCATCTCCTTTGACCCTAGTCACCTGGGATTGTCAGTATCCAAGCGTACTCTCTCCAAATGGCTAGCAGATTGCATCACTTTTGCTTATGATGCAGCAGGACTCTTGCCTAATGGTTAAGAACACTGGCTTGGGAACCCAGAGACCAGAGTTCAATTCCCACTAGCACTCCTTGTGGCCTTGGGCAAGTCACTTAACCCTCCATTGCCTCAGAAAAAAATACAAGTTATCAATGTCCCTCTGTTTAATGTACATTAACAAGTTTAAGTTTCAATGTAAACCACTTTGATTGAAATGATAAAGTGGTATATAAAACCTGTTAAATAAATAAATAACTAAATGTCACTGCCCATAATGTTCGGGCCATGGCTACCTCGATGGCAAATTTACACTCAGTGGCTATTGACAAAATTTGCAAAGCAGCAACTTGGTCTTCGGTCCATACCTTTGCTGTTTACTACTGTCTGGACAAAGACTCCTGCTGGGATGCCATGTTTGGCCAAGCTTTTCTCCAGCATCTCTTTCAGACTTAGAGCAACTCCTACCCTCTGTCCCGGAATCCGATACCAGTCATCCATGGAGGATCCATGACCTCTTTAATCTTACCCTGAGGCAAACCACTACCGGTCCTGAGGTCATTTGTCTGGCATCTTCAAGCTAGGGAGTCCCATATATGAAGACTATATTCCTGCTTGTTCCTGGAGATAGCGTAGTTACTCACCTGTAACAAGTGATCTCCGGGAACAGCAAGAATTTAGTCTTCATAACCCACCCTCCTCCCATAGGAGTTGTAGGTATTCTTTTTCATCTCCTTTTATCTCAGCTACAAACTCAACTGAGGAGGGAGAGTTGGAAAGGCAGGAAGGCAGCTACGCAGACGCAGTGTGATGCTCCCAAAAGCTTTCCTATTGGACGCTGGCGAGCATTCCCATGTGGGCTCTGTCGGTACCGACATCACCCATATATGAAGACCGGTGAGTAACTATGCTTTACTTCAATAGTGCAAGGCAGATTCCATTAATCAAATAAAAACATACTTACATCACTAGAATCAGAAGACCTTCTAACTAAACAAACACATGAGCAGATAACTTTGAAATAACCATGTTTTCAGGGAACGATGCAACTGCTTATAAGACGTTAAGTTATGTAGTTCTACAACAAGCAAATTCTACATTTTAGATCCCATCCCTTAAATGATATTATTTCTGGTATCTTGAAAATGAAAAAAACTTTATTGATGGAATAACCAGTCAAGTTTCTCTCTCTGACTGGAGTGATTGGTTAGGAACCTACAGCGTAACAAGAGAAAGCAAGTATTCTGGTGCCAGACTATGTAGGATCTTAAATTTATTTTATTTATTTATTTTAGCTGCATTTATATCCCGCTTTTCACCGGGTCAAAGCGGTTGGGGGATACATTTAACACGAGGGGATATGAGACATATACACTAATACTTACAGGGAACATGGGCAATGGAGGGTTAAGTGGCTTGCCCAAGACCACAAGGAGCACCTGCAGGACTAGAAACCCCAGTCCTTCCGGCCCAAGGTTGCTGTCCTCTAGTGGGATTTGAACCACCGACCTTCCGGCCTGTAGTACCTTGCCCCAACCACTAGGCCACTCCTCCTAAATATAAATGAGAGAAGCTTAAACAAAATTTGGGCCCGCATAGGGAACGAATGTAAGTAAGTCAGGAAAGGCGTTATCTTCTCCTATATGAATCCCCCAGAATGAGTTTGGCAATCACATTTTGCAACAGCTGTTACTTGTGCAGCTGTCTCTCCGGGAAGCCAATAAAACTATATTACAATAATCAAGATGAGCAAGTATGATCTCTTGTACAACTATCTAGAGGTGGCCCACCTCTAGATATGCTCATTTGTGGGGATGCCACAATCGCTGTTTCACTTGATCTATCTTCAGCATTTGACCTCGTCAATCACAACCTTCTCCTCTCTCTGACCTTGGGTCTTGTGGGATAGTTCTTCAGTGGTTCGCTTCTTTTCTATCACAGTGTTCCTTTTGCGTCATCTGTTTCCTCCTCTCACCCTCTTTCGTGTGGTGTTCAAGGCTCCTTACTAGCACCAGTTTTTTTCAATATTTTTCTCTCACTCCTAGCTCTTATGATCCAACAGCTTGACATTTCAACATACTTTTATGCAGATGACATTCTTTTTCTAGTTCGCACGGACCCGTCTCTGCTGGATCTCTCCCCCTTGAATACATGCCTCACTCATGTTGCTGCCTTGTTTGTACCAATAACTTTTTACTTAACTCTTCAAAAACCATCGCATCCTGGCTCACTGGTCCTACTACCCTTCCTTCTGTTTCCCCTATTCTCGATGGGTCACTTCTTCATCTCACGTCATCTTTTCACTACCTTGGAGTCACGTTGGATTCTTCACTCTCCATGATCACATCACTCAAATCATCCAGCGCTCATTTTTCTTTCTTCATCGTATCAGAGCAATCCGTTCCCTTCTGCCCACTCCTGCCTTAACCACTCATGTTGTCTCTCTCATTCTATCTAGGCTTAACTATTATAATATAGCACTTGCCAGCCTCCCTCGATACTCTTTAAAGCCCCTTCAACTTATTCAGCAAACTGCGGCAGATTTATTTTTCACGCATCCAGATATGATCACATCACCCCCCCCCCCCCCTCATCCGTTTACACTGGCTTCCTGAACAATCCTGTATTCATTACAAGATTCTCATCCAGGTCCATAAAACACTTAACACTGATTCCCCGGATTACTTAGCATCCTCCCTTATTCCGCTTGCCCCACAACATTCTCTCCGTGCATCTCATATGAACTGTCTCTCTTACCCTCTCCTTCTTTGGCCTATTTTCAATCTACTCACCATTCAGCATTTTATTTTCTCGGACCCGCCCTTTGGAATAATCTTTCTCCACATCTCCGGTTAGAGTCTTCTTTTATAAAGTTCAAAGTTCAACTTAAAACCCACCTTTTCTGCACATTTTTGACCTCCCACTGAACTCCCTCAGTTGACTTCCTCATGTTTCCTACCCATCCCCTCCTCCTCTCTCACCACTCTCCTCCAGCCCTGCCTTGTCATGTCTCATTTTCCCATCTGTCTTATATGTTGTGATGAAGCAGTGAATATATGGAGATAGGAAAAATCACTGATCCCTTTAAAGAAAGTGACAGACCTAAAGTGCAGTTACTGCAAAGCGCAGCCAGAGGGAGCAAGCACGAAGAATCAGAGGGTAGGCTGACACACCCAAGCTTGGATGATGCAATAACTAACTCAAGGGATAATCTGACACACCTGGTCAGGGTGAGAGAAACCCTAACTGAGAAGCAGCTTTATAAGCATGGCTTAGACAGGACAGAAAGGGCAGCAGCCGCAGCAGCAGCAGCAGCAGCAGACGCAGAAGAGAGAGGAAGGAGACGGCTCCGAGGAGAGAAGGAGAGGCAGTTGGATTTGCGGTCCTTACAGAGAAGGAACAAGTTCCAAGAGAAACAGTTCCACGCTGAAAAGCTCCAGGGAGAAGTCTTCAAGGAAGACAGAGAAAGGTGAAGGACCTGGAAAGTGCCTGGTAAAGAGAGTACCAGAGAAGCACAGCTCAGAGAGCAGAGGTATCTGCATACTTCCCTTCCTGACCGTGAGCTACAAGGAGTTCAGAGGTGGATACACAAGACTCAGCCCAGGAGTCTGAGAAACACAACACTGAACCAGGAACTGTGGCCAAGCCCTAGAAAGGCATGGAAGCCAGAGAGCCGTAGGTGCAGTAAACACAGCTGGAGAGAGGTTTGGGAACCTGTACAAAAAGTGCTAACTAAAAGTCCTGTTACCTGTTTTCCAGACCAGGTAGAGCAAGGCTGGAGAGTTTTAGAGAGAAACTCTGAAGTGAAGCCAGCATTACATGAAGAAAGCTCAGGGCCAGCAGATATATCGTCAGAACAGGAGGAGATGCAAATAGACCCTGCTGAACCCGATTCATTGCTACCTGACTGTCTCATGGATTGTACACTTTGTCTAGCCGGGAGTTTGGAATCCTTGGCAGAAGTATAGCTCGCAGGGTATACGTTAAAATACAGTTTTGATAAACTAAAAGAAGAAGCTTGCTTTTGTTTCCATGAACTGGTTTGTTCTAACACCTGCATAGCTAATAAGACTGTGAAGCACATCTAACTTTTGAATTCTGTAAATACCTTTTTGAAAATCCTGAATGAGGTGAGAATCCTGTTTTCCTTCGTTGAACCTTTGTTTGTGCATTATGGGAATAAACCTTACCCTTTACCTTACACATGGCTTTCACAACTAATTATTTCAAGAAAAGGACTACTAGTACCAGCATGCATCTGGACTAAGAAAAGTTTCACCCTTGGATGAAAACAATAATGTCCACCCTGACCCTTTAAGCACGTGGCTCGGGGGCTGGGGTTGCAACAACGTACTGGCATTCTTTTCATTTTCTGTTTCAGTTTTTATTGTATTCTATTGTAAACCACTTTGCTGTACCCACATTAAGCGGTATATCAAATCTTAAATAAAATAAAATGAAATTTGTGGCAAAGAACCCACAAATTACAAAGAATCTTTTTTACTACAGTATAGAGGTAACCTGTGGTTCCATAGTTGATTGAGGATCTGTATAGACTCCCAAGATTTTTATCTCACAACTCAAAGAACTGGAAGAATCTACAATAGAAGGAGTAATCAAAGGCATATAAACAGTTGACTCTCCAACTCAGAATTTTTTTGGGGTTACCAGCAATCTAGGCATTGGTTTGTTTGGCATGGGCTACTGCTTAATAGAGATAGGGAGGTAGCATTGAATGGATCCATTCGCCAATGAGATATTCTCAATGTTCTTATCTTTCAGATTGAGGATCTCAAGAAAAAGGCACAGGAACTGCGCTGGGACAATAGGTTCTTTGAATGGGTGCGTCACAAGTGGGAGATCTCATCAGGTAGGCATCACAAGTTGGGGAAGCTGTTGTACTTGGTCCAGTTTCTATTGATTCTTGCACAGTGCTTTGGGATATTATTGCTTGGCCGACATGTGCTTTTCTTTTGGCAGAACACAGTCCAGATGATGAAAATGAGGAAGATGAGGAGGAGGAGGAGGGACCCCCCAATACACCCATGGTCATGGTCGGAGATTACTTTGTTTGCTCCTCTTGCCCCTGCCCCTGCCCTTGCCCCCGTGATCCCCCTCCAATCTAGGAGGAAGGGGATCACATGGACCTACATGTGACACTACCGCCTTCTGGGCTGCAACCAGCTGTTATTGCATTAGAGGAGGTCCACAACATGCTGGCAGACCTCCAGGGGCAGCTGGTGACTATGGGCAATATGCTCAAAGGCCTCACCGAGGCTGTTGAGTGCATTGCCCAGCAGTTAACAACTCCCCTTCAACAGTGATCCTCTTTCCCCTGGATTTTTTTTATATCACTATTTGTATTTTTCCTCCCTCTCTACATATTGGGGGGTCATTCTGATGTTGGAATAGCAGGGATGTATGTCCGGTTAGGACATACATCTCCCACTATTTGCTTGGAGTCGATTCTGCTTCATGAGCTCCCCGCATGTACAGAGGAGATGTGCGGGGAGCTATGGATGGGGGCAGGAGGGGGCAGGGCCAGAGGTGGAGCATGGGCAGGGCGGAGGTGTATAGGGCCGATTCCGGTCACGGCCCTGTATGTCCAGGAAGGCAGAGTTGGCCAGGAATCTTACTCCTCCTCGGTGGTGGAATAAGTCTCCCCCAGGTATGGGATCAGAATCAGAGGATCCTCCAATGGCAGGTGAGCAGCAGCGGGAGGTTCCCCGTGGCCCAACCTCGGCCTTGGCAGGCCCCCCAGGGGTCAGGCGGCAGGGAACAGCAATGTTATTCTGATGTGGGGCAATGGGGCTCCTGCATGATGTCCCGGTGCCATGGTGATGGGATGCCACGGCACCAATGCTCCATGCAGGAGTGTTGGGGTTGGATGGGGAATTCGCAGGACATGCTGCGGCACAAAATCGGGGCCCATCCTTCCCGTCCAGGCTCTTTGCACCCACTTCTGTTCCTGCAGGAGCAAAATCAGAAGCAAATCCGGCCAGTCCAGATTTTGGACATCTGGACGAGCCCCATTCAGAATTGGCCTCATTGTATATGGTTCACCATACATACAATAAACCAATCTCTTAGTAAACCAAATACAATACCAACTAGGGTTTCACTCAGTTCTAACTATCTATTAGCCTTAATTACACAAAGGGCAAGGAGATCTCAGTACAGCTATATGCCCTACATCTGGTGAAACTTTCACCATAGGGACTAGCAGACGGTTACATCACGGATCTCCAACCTCCCACTTTAAATTACCTTAAATATTATTGCTAATGTTAATCCTGATAAGTACTTGTCAGTATTTCTATAACCCACTTTAAACCCACTATTAACTATTCTCCTTTACACACAACAACTTAGCAGCGTCTCTTAATGTACTTTAAAACAAGTTTCTTTAAAGCAGCCATCAAACAGCAACAGCTGCTAAACTCCAATGCGATTTTCATAAGCTAAACAGGACAGCACCAAACAGCACACATCAGCATCTATAAGCAAGAAGAGCCATGTGTTAAAACAGAATTTAAACAATGGCAAACAATAGAATTCAATAACTTATCTGCTTAATTGCAGCTGTCCAAGTTCCATGCAGCTTACAGCTTCCTTCTTTGTAAAGACGTGCTGGCAAGTCCGTTCAGCTTTCTCACTCTACTGCACACACCCAACACCCAACAAAGATCTCTGTTTCAGTGAAGGTTTCTTCAGGGGTTTCAGAGCAAAATCAGCAGAAAGAGCTTTTCAAAGGTTTCAGAACAGAGCAGCAATAAAAGCTTAACTCAGCCCAAGTCCCAAATCGCTAAAAAATGGCGTCTGGTGTCTGACATCACAGACTATAAAGAAACCATCAACCTATAAAAACAGTCTCTAAGCCAACCAATCAGTGGAGGAATAGTTCTGAGCCACTCCCCTCAACATTACACTTTACAGCTTTAAAAGCATGCTTTGTTAGCTGTGTTAGTGTTTGGGTCAGTGTAATGTTGAGGGGAGTGGCTCAGAACTATTCCTCCACTGATTGGTTGGCTTAGAGACTGTTTTTATGGGTTGATGGTTTCTTTATAGTCTGTGACGTCAGACGCCATTTTTCAGCGATTTGGGATTTTTTTTCATGCAGACTTCTTACAATTTTGTGGATATGTTTTGTTAGCGGTGAACAAGACCACAAAGGCCGCCTCAAGCAAGTAGTTTAGTGCCAGGATTTGACAGTGGATCATGGCAGTAGTGGTGAAGAATCTGCTGCTCCAGCGAAGCTTGCAACACCTTTACATGGTCTGAGGTCTGGCAGGAAACAAACCAAACAGACACTGACACAGCAGAGTTATTCACCTGACTGTCAGGGCTTCTTCTCTGCCTTGTCATCTTCTTTCTGAGGCTCCACTGCCAGCTGCTCTGTGGGCGACTTGAACATGGGAATGGGACACATGAACAAGTATTCTGCCACCAGTCAGCAGCGCAAAGCAAGCACCCAGATGGTAACTGCTGCTGGAAACTCACTAGGGACAGTGAAGGCTCCCTCCATATTTTCTCTAATCATAGAGTAGCTATGGGAGCTGGTGATATATGGCATGGTTACTAATTACTTTTCTACTGCAATTGGCTCTCTGAAAGCAGCTTGAGCTGTGCAGTGGAGGACGTTCTGGCTTATCTCGCTGTTTCAAGTCTCACTGAGGGCAGCTATATACAGGGTGGCCCAAAAAAAGTGAGAACATCTCGTAGCATATAAGTTATTTAAAAATTCAAAAAGACAGATATAAACGATTGACAAATTTTAAAAAAAAGGATGGCGACTGGAAATTGTCAAAATAAAAATGTTATATAGCTAAAAAAAGGTAAATAAGTAAACTATTTAAGCTTTTAATTTACGAGATGTTCTCATTTTCTTTGGGCCACCCTGTGTATATGTGTGTGTATGTATGTATGTATGTATGTATGTATATATATATATATATATATATATTTAATATGAGAGAGAGAGAGACTGGATGATGGCTGGGTTGGTGCTTTGAGAGAGAGAGAGAGACTGGGTGAAGGTAGGGTGCAGGGACTCTGAGAGACAGATTGGCTGTTGGCTGGGATGAGGAAGCTGTGCAAAAGAGAGAGAGAGAGAGACTGGGTGAAGGCAGGATGGGAGGGTTGTGATAGCCGCCGTTTTTCTTCATGTATTACCAGGCCATGTTGATACACGACGCAAAAGAGGAAGTTATCTCAGGTGCAACTATAAAGGGTTACCAATACTCTGCTGACAATGTATTCATTGGGGGTGGTGGGAGGAAGAGGAGGAGGATAAGGGTCACTGGCTTCTGTTTTCACTGTGCAATGTCAAGTTAAGGCCTGATTTATTAAGCTTTCTTTTCTCACAAAAAAGGAAAGGAAGTAAATCGGACTCTTAAAGGAGCTGTGATACATCTTTTGAGGGGGGAGGGCACTGGGACAGAAGTTTCAGCTACTGGCTCCCAGATTCCAAGAAAAATTGTCAAGACCAGATTTATGAGGTACCAGGGTATTAGAGGCCCTATTTCTCTTATAGTAATAGGTATTCTCCTTCCTCAGGGTCCTCTCAATCTTCATCGTGCCCTTGTCAGCAGACAACCCAAAAATCCCAACTTGTTCCTTAACTAAAGCCAGGGTCAGGGTTTTGACTGCCTTCAAGAGAGCATAGCTAGTTGTGCAGTATCCATACTGGACAACCTTTCACTAGGAGGGAGGCTAGGATTTTATAGAAATTGCTGGACCTTTATAACCTCTGACTGTTGGGTATTAAAAATTGTCTGGCTGGAATACTGTCTTCGTCTGTAGGAAATTCCACAAAATTGCCCACTAAGAGCATCTTGGACAAGCTTTCAGCCCCAAGAGATACTGTCAAAAGAGCTGTCTTCCCTTCTAGAGGCCAAAAAGATTGAACACGTCCTACCAGGAGAAGAAGGGAAGGGATTCTAATCTAGGTAGTTTCTGGGTACAAAAAGGACAGGGGTATTCCATCCCATTCTAGACCTAAGGACTCTGAATACCTAGGACAGCAGCTTCTGAGGGGCAGCAGATATCACCAACAGTCAAAGCAAAACAATAGATTCTGACAACCACACAAATACTTTCTTTTACTTGTAGGGAACATGGACACAAAGCAAAGTTTAATATTTAAATGTATGACGTCCAATTATGCATTTTTACAGGATTGGTCATGTTCATGACTGTTGAGTTTCATTATCTTAAGGGGGAGGTGGGGAACTAAGGCTGAAGGTTCAGTTAGGGTGCCTAATATGCTTGCACCAGCCTGCATCTGATCATAGTTATAAAGATATTCTGTAACATAAAACCCTGACATTTTACAAGCATGTTTTCCATTATTCAGCATTAATGTCCATGGAAGACATAACTATCTTAAGTGACGTGTCTACAACAGGAGCCAGTTAATATGTACAACGTTTCATGTTAATGCTTAAACAACTGTTCAGGGACTTTTTATGCTCCACCTTGCCCCTAAATCATGTGTTTGCCATTAATCCCAGTCTCTCTCTTTCACTATAATATATATTGCAGATTTCCATTCTTGACTTAGGATTTTCAGTAGAGTTTCTGTCAGAATTTTATCCTGTTCACTTGCAGAAAATTCTGATTACCATAGATCTATTATCATGTTTTATATCTGCATTTCTCAACAGTCAGGAAGTCATTCTTGTTTTCTTGTATAGCAAGTGGTAAAAGGATACAAATGTTTTCGATAGATAATTTACCTATCAGCATAGTTTAATTCTCTACATAAGCCTGCATGCCATTGCCTGGCCATCAAAGGAAACAATAGACACACACACTTAAAAATAAAATGGGGGGCATATTCAGTGGCAGCAGCTGGGCTATTTAAAGCACCTAGCCACCACCGCTTTAATTAAACCTGGATATTCAAAGCTGGAACTTATCTGGCTTCTGGAGCTGAGTATCTGGGTTCTCTGGACAGCAGTGCCGCTACTCATTTAGGACTAGGGTTGCCAACTTTTTCACCGAGAAAAACCCGACACCTTTGGCTCGCCATGCTCCACCCATTCTCCTCCCCTAGGCCCACCCCTGCCCCGCCCCCACCCCCACCCACAAAAATTACCGAGGATACGTATAGGCTAACTTCCTTGGTCAGATAATAATTAAACTGGGAACCCCAAAATCCAAACATGAAATGTACAACACTGGAGAAATAAAACTATAAAGTAATTTCCTCTTGCACTAAACAAAAACGCAAAGATGTTAACAATACACACTTCCCAGACCAGACATATTCCAGTTAATAAATTCAAAATAAAAAGCATTTTTCTACCTTCTGTTTGGGCATTTCATTTTTCAGTTGCAATTGCTCCAGTCACTTTCTTCTGGTTTCTTTGTGTCTTCTGCGAGCTATCCATTTGTCCTTTCTTCTCTTTTAGATGTTTTCCATTCTCTCTATATATCTGCTTTAACATACTGTTTGTTTCCCTTTTGCTCTTTCCCCCAATTCTTTCCTTATCCTTTATCATCCATTTAAATTTCACCCTTCCATTCTCAAGCCCCTCTTACTCTCCCAATACCCGACCCATCATAGACTTTTCTTCCACACAAAATATTTTTCCCCTCTCCATTCTCATTCCCCATCCATTCTAGTCCTCCCCCAAAATCAGTTCCCTTATAGTTGTAGACCCACCCAGCATCCACTCCCTTCTAGTCCCATTCTCCCATGCCCCACATCAGCCCATTTCCAGTCCTATTCCAGCTCTTCATAAGCCCATTTCCAGTGCTAGCCTTTACATCACAGGCCATTTCCAGTCCTAGCCCCTGCCCCCCAATCACAGCCCATTTACAGTCCAAGTCCCCCATCACAGCCCATTTGCAGTCCTAGCCCCCCTAATCACAGCCTATTTCCAGTCCAAGTTCCCCCCCCATAGCCCTTTTCCAGTCAAGGCCCCGCCCCCCATCACAACCCATTTCCAGTCCAAGTCCCCCCCCATAGCCCTTTTCCAGTACAGGTCCCCCCCCCCAACATAACTCATTTGTAGTCCCCCCTCCCGTGCAGCTGCTGCTCCTGCTTCTTACTGAGCAGCAGCTGCAATAAAGTTAATTTAAAAGTAAGGAAACCTGTGAGAAACCCTCAGCTCCTATGAAACCCCTTCTGCAGGGTCCCTGGCTGAAAAGGAAGTGACATCAGAGGGGCGGGCACTGCAGAAGGAGTTTCATAGGGCCGGAAGGCCCCTCACAGGATTCCTTACTTTTAAATTAACTTTATTGCAGCCGCTGCTCTGTAAGAAGCAGCAGCAGCGGCTGCAAGGGGGGGCCAGGACTGTGATCGCAATCGCGATCGCAAGCGCAAAGCCGGTTTTCTGCTCTGGCCGCTCCGATCTCGCAGCCAGAGCAAAAAACCGGCTTTTCAATGGCCGGTTTTGGTTCTCTGCCGGCAGCCGGCCCGACCACAGGAAAACCGGCCAGGCCGGCTGAAAACTGGCTGGTTGGCAACCCTATTTAGGACAGCTATAGATGAGCTAACTTTAACCTGCTTAGCTTTCCAGTTAGCGGATGAATATTGCAGCTAACCGGATAGCGACTGTCACCGCCTCCAGTCTGTCCACCGACCACTCTGGTTTTAATTGTCCATTTCCTAATCGTACCTCCAGGCCAGACCAGCTATGCGTGGGTTGTCACCACCCACCAGCAGCTGATGGCTGAATATGACAGAATCCTGACATCACAGCATAAAAGCTCCTCCTTCAGCTCCAGAATCCAGTCTTTTCAGTCCTCAGCAGCTGAGTAGGCAGCCCTGTGGTAGTGGACTCCCTGAGGGAAGGATTTTAGAGTTTTATTCTTTTGATTTCTAGCGTCTGTGGAATGGTTGTCTGGCAGGCAACTCAAAAGAGGGTTCAGTTGGAAAAGGGGACACTTGGAGAAGTGCTGTGGGTGAGTAGGGCTAGAGAGCTTTTAGAGCCTGTCAGCCTGAAGCTTAAGAGTTAAATTCCTGGGTGCCCCAGGTGGTCTTAACTCTGCTTACAACCTTGATAGAGCCTGCAGCCAGGGTAGGCCGGTGCTTGTGAGCTGCAGGTCACCGAGCCACCTCTCCCCTCGCACCCCCCCTTCCCGCGGCACGGATTGGGCCTTCAGAGGAAACAGACTCAAACCACTTGCTGAAGAAAGCAGGCAGCCAGCAGCTGCATGGCTGCTTTGAGTTGAAAGAGAGGGGGCTTCCCGGGTTCTCAAATGCGCTTATTTATTTATTTGATTTTTCTATACCGCCCCTTTCAAAGATCAGGGGCGGTTTACAGATAACAGAACATTTTACATAGAACAATGGCTTAACTTTTTACATAGTAACTTTTTGGGAGTAATAAAGCAGTTGGATATATATTTGGCTACAAACTTAGCCTGCTACAGGGTAAGTCGATAATGGCCCTCATCCTAGTTCCTGGCCACAGTGGCGGGACTTGAGTGCACGTGAAAGCACAGATGCAGGAAGCTGATTTTATGCAGGGGTGTTCCTCATCTTGTCTGCTCTGTTCGGGGATGCACGGTTTGCAGCGGGAGTTTGCTGGTTTTGTGTGAGGCAAGGCCGGTCAATGGAGCGTGTAGCGTGCATGGAAAGCTTTACGGAAACAAAGATAGGGGAGCCTTCAGTGCCAGCGGTTTTGGTGGGAACAGCAGCCATTTTATCACAGCCAGCTCTTGCACCTGAGAAGCCTCTGAAGCATGAGAAGGGCAAGGGAAAGGCTGCGGGCAGCTCTTTTTCAAGGAAGGGTGTGGGTTCAATGTCAGAGGATGAATCTCTCTCTCAGATATTCTCTCCATATTAGCTCTGCATAGTACACATTGCCTGAAGAGGAAGCAGGCTGCTCTGGGACGGCAGGAGAATCCATTGGGAAAGAAGGATTTTGCGTTTCAGGGATCTGAGAAGGTCTGGAGTTGGCTGGGGTTGACATCGTGTCTCCACTAAAAAAAGCATAAGAGGGAGCCTGAGACCTGACAGGTTCAGGGTGCTTCATCCTCTCATGTCTCAGAGGACCTAGGAGAGGGTCCCCTCAGATCTGTGGGGAGAAGTGGAGTCTGGAGACTTGGAGAAGGGTGAGATACCCTCGGGGGATGACCTGAATGTCCTTCGTGTGTTCCACTGAGAGGAGCTTGCTGCCCTCATTCGGCATTCCCTGGCCGCTCTCAATATTCCGCCTCCAGCTGCAGTTATGGAAGAGCCTTTGGAGGACCCTTTGTTACAGGGGTTCAAAGGGGCTCAGGTGTGTTTCCTGGTGCATCGGGTCATTAAAAAGATGATGGAATCGGAATGAGAATTCCCAGAGGCCACGCTGAGGGGAAGCAGAGCAATGGGTCACTTGTATCCTATTCCACAGGAGGAGCGGGGACTACTCAAGTTGCCTAAGGTGGACGCTCTGGTCTCAGCAATCACTAAGAAGACTACCATCCCCGTAGGGGGGGCAGTCATAAAGGATCTGCAGGATCGGAAACTGGAGTCTCTGTTGAAGCTTATGTTTGATTTTAGTGCCTTGTCACTCCAGGCCTCAATTTGCGAGGTCTACATGTCCAGAACCTCTATTTGATGGCTCCAGGGCCTCACTCCATCTGACCTCAAGGGATCAGAGGCAGCAGAGGGAGCCAAGCTTGAATTGGCGGCGGCATATATGGTGGATGCCTTTTATGACCTGTTCTGCGCTTCCTCAAAAACCATGGCTTACATTATCGTGGTGTGGAGATTCCTGTGGCTTTGCAACTGGTCAGTAGATGTGGCATCTAAGGTGCGGCTCAGTAAGCTTCCCTTTAAGGGAAAGTTGTTGTTTGGGGAGGCTCTAGAGAAGTTGGTAAAGGACCTTGGTGACTTTAAAGGGGGTCATCTGCTGGAGGACAGGGCAAAAGGGCCCAAGCCAGGTACTCCGCAGCGCAGGCAACCAAAGGATTTCAGGCGCTTCCGCACCACGCGGTTCTCACCGTTCCAGCAGGGGTGATTCAGCACAAGGGGGCAGCCCTTTTGGGGCTACCAAGGAAGCAGTCAAGGTAACTTCATCAGCTCCTCGGTGGCAGCAAAGAAGCCACAATGATGCCAGGATGGCTCAGGCAGAAGTGGTGATCGTGGAACATTTACAACAGTTTTTTACCACCTGGGCCAGGAAAACCTCCGATTAGTGGGTGTTAGAGATCATTTAAAAGGGGTATGCGCTAGAATTTGCATGGCTTCTGTTTGATGCCTATGTCCTTTTGCCTTGCAAAGCTCGGGTGAGCGTCAAGGCGGTGCATGACATGCTTCAGCAATTGTTGTGGCTCGAAACCTTGGTGCCGGTCCTTCAAAACCTGTGCGATTACAGTCAATACATTTATTTTGTGGTGCCTAAAAAGGAGGGCTCCTTCCATCCCATCCTCGACCTCAAGAGCATCAATCACATGCTATGGGTGCCACACTTCGGCATGGAGACCTTGAGATCAGTCATCCAAGCAGTACGGCAGGGTAAGTTCTTATCTGCGCTGGATCTCTCAGAAACATATTTGCATATCCCAATCCGGCTGGAACACTTGAGATTCCTGCGCTCTGTGATGCCAGAAGGGCATTTTCAGTTCAAAGCAATGCCCTTTGGACTTGCTACAGTCCCAAGCACATTCACCAAAATCATGGTGGTCGTTGCGGCATTCTTAAGGAAGGAGGGAATTCTAGTGCACCCCTACTTCAACGACTGGCTCATCAGAGCAAAGTCGAAGGCCGAGGGGCACTTTGTCACGCATCAGGTGGTGGAGGTTATGCAGAGTTTGGGCTGGGTTGTCAACCTGACCAAGAGTCACCCACAGCCAGTGCAGAGACTGATTTACCTCGGAGCACAGTCCAATACTCTAGTGGGGCAGGTGTCTCTGCCGGAGGGCAGAGTTCTCAAGATTCAGGCGCAGATTCGCCGCTTCCTGCAGAAGGGAGAACCGGTGGCAAGGTTTTATCTCCAGCTTCTCGGTTCCATGCTGGTGGGGTTAGATCTGATGCCCTGGGTGAGGGCTCACATGTGACTGTTGCAACAGGTGCTGCTTTCCCATTGGTCCCCGCAGCATCAGCCGCTGTCTCAAAAGTTGCCTTGTCCGGAGCAGGTGTGCCAGAGTTTGAATTGGTGGTTGCAGTCCACTAATTTCCAAGTGGGGCTGCTGCTGGAACAGCCACAGTGGATTTTAGTCACAACAGACGCCAGCCTAGTGAGCTGGGGAGCGCATTGTTTGCCAACGGTGATTCAGAGGGTATGGACGCCAGAGGAGACCTCCTGGTCCATCAACAGATTGGAGATGAGAGCAGTGTTCCTAGCCTTGCAGTTCTTTCTTCCTCTGATCAAGGGCAAAGCAGTATGCATTTGTTAGGACAACATGACTACGGTGGCCTATATCAATTGCCAAGGGGGCATAGGAAGTACTGTCCTTCTGGCCAACAATCTGATACTGTTGGAGTGGGCGGAGGAGTTTTCACAAGCTCTCTCCGCGGCGCATGTCACAGGAAAGGACAATGTTCAGGTGGATTTTCTCAGCTGACATCATCTAGATTCTGGAGTGGGAGTTGAATGTGGCGGTGTTTCACGAGATTACAAGATCCTGAGTTAGTGGGGATCACTGGTGATGGATCTCATGGCAACACTGAACAAAGCCAAGGCAGCATGGTTCTTCAGCAGACGCTAGGAAAGACTCGAAGTGCTCTCCCAGGTCTGGCCAACAGACGGGATTTTGTATGTGTTCCCACCGTGGGCACTCATAGGTTGACTACAGCAGTGTATAGAGCATCATCCGGTGTTGATGATTCTTATTGGATTGGATTGGCCACAGAGGCCATGGTATGTGGATTTGATTTGGCTTCTCGCGGACAGTCCCTGGCACCTCCCAGATCAGACGAATGCGCTCTTCCAGGGGCCGGTACTCATGCTGCAGGTGGATCGTTTTTTTGTTACGGCTTGGCTCTTGAGAGGGCTCGGTTGAAGAGTAGGGGATATTTCTCTTTGGTCATAGTGACCATGTTGAAGTCTAGGAAGATGTCGACTTAGCTGGCTTATGTGCGTGATTGGCATGTATTCGAGGAATAGTGTTTGTTGAGGGGATGCAGAGCTATAGCGGCTTCTGTTCCACAGGTATTGCAATTCCTGCAGTGTGGCCTTGAGAAGGTATTGTCCCTCGGTACCTTAAAAGTGCAGGTAGCGGCAGTTGCTTGCTAAAGGGGTGGATTCCCTTTGGCAGGCCATCTGGATGTTGTCCGTTTCCTTAAGGCATTTAAGCAAGTCCGCCCTCCCTTGCGACCATTGGTGCCACCGTGGGATCTTAATTTGGTCTTGGAGGCCTTGACTGGTTCTCCGTTCAAGCCTCTGGCAGGGGTTACGTTAAAAGATCTGATTTTGAAGACAGTATTCCTGGTGGCTATTTGTTCAGCAAGATGTATATCGGACCTACGGGCTCTGTCTTGTAGGGAGCTGTTTCTGTTGATTTCCAAGGAAAAAATGGTCTTGCTGCCAGTGTCCTCCTTTCTTCCTAAGGTGCTTTCCAATTTTTATTTGAGTCAAATGGTCTCTCTGCCTGCCTTCCCAGTACTGGGTGACTCCAAGATGGACTGTCAACTGCATTTGTTGGATTTGCACAGAGTTCTCTGGCGATATCTTTGAAAGACAAACAGGATGTGCAAGACAGATCGGTTGTTTGGTGGAGCACGGAAAGGAGAAGCAGCTTCAAAGGCTTCCATTCCCGTTGGGTGAAGCTGGCCATTACTGCAGCTTGTGAGGCATAGAAGAAGTTGTCTCCTAGAGGGCTCCAGGCCCATTCTACTCTGTCATAGGCGCCGTCTTGGGTGGTGTTGAGCTTAGTGCCACTGGCTGAGATGTGTAAGGCCGCAATTTTGTTGTCTCTTCACACGTTCGCGAGGCATTACTGGTCGGACGTGCGAGCAGCTGTGAATGCACAATTTGGAACTTCAGTGCTTCAGGTTGGGCCCACCGGGCCTTCTCGCATGTAGGCACTGGACTGGCCTGGAGGTAAGATCTAATTTTGCTTTCCTAATCATACCTACTAATTGTCTTTCCTTGAGTATCTCCAGAAGAGTCCAAGACCTTCCCCGATAGTACATTGCGTGGCAAGTTTTATTCAGGATACCTAGTTAGTGCAGCAAGGAGGTGAGCAGAGCTTCTTGATCATTTAGAGAGACCACGTAAGGCTTCTTGGCTAGATGGCTCTGAAGGCTGGCTCTGGCTCTTGCTCAGTACTTAACGTACTTTAAAAAAAAAAAAGGTTACAGAATTTTTCTCACACTGGTTTAAGGTGTGTCTTCTGAGTTCCACAGATACTCTTCAAGCAGGGGTCCCATATGTTCATTAGTGGATATGATATTTTGAGTATAGGGGAGCTGCAGACTGCTTTGACAATAGAAGACTAGATCTTAGAGCTGAAGGAGGAGATCTTATATCAGAATTCTATCATATTCAGCCCTCAGCTGCTGGTGAGTGGTGACAACCCACCCGTAACTGGACTGGCCCAGAGGTACTCAAGAGAAGATAATTAGCAGGTAAGATCTAATTTTGCCTTTTTATGTGGTCTGTGGGGATATTCAGTGGTATTAACCAGTTACTGCTGCTGAATATTGGGCTGAGCGTATTTTAGCTGGTCAGCGGGTTTGCTAACCGGCTGAAACACTTTGAATATGTCCCTGAGTATCTCTCTATATAAATATTACATGCTAACAGAATCAGTTATCTTATAAATTCCAATGAATTTTATATTTGTAGATAATTTTTAATACTGTCAAATGCTTTGGGCAAGGATCACTCCCAACGTGCAGTGAAATGGTCTACCAGATCATCCTTATAATGTTTATTGTTTATTGGGAACTTAATAGACCGCCCATCACAATAGCGTCTGAGCGGTTTACAATATACAAAAGGCTGCTTAGAAAATTAGGAAAGGAACGCCATAGTGTGATAGGAAAGAAAAGAGAAGAGTAAAAGGTCGAGGCTAGATTATAGTAACAGAAACAAGGGAAAACAACATCATAGGGGTGGTGAAAAGGGATGCGGGGGGGGGGAGGGGGAGAGGCCAAAAGCTAGACAGAAGAGATGGGTTTTTAGATTTGCCTTAAATGTTTTAAATGAGGGTTCCAAGTGAAGGTCTGTGGGGAGCGAGTTCCATAGGCGGGGACCAAGGAAGTAAAAGGCAGAGGAACGGGTGGTTTCTAGGTAGGCCTGGGATGGGGAGGGTAAGGTTATGCGGTTCATGTGGATGGTGCGGAGGGAACGGTAGGGAGTGTGGAGGTGGATCAGATCGGCAAGGTAAAGGGGCGTGCCAGTATGAATAGACCTGTGAACAAAAAGAAGAAATTTGTACTGAATACGGAAGGGAATCGGAAGCCAGTGCAGGCGAATGAGAAGAGGGGTGATATGGTCGAAACGGGAAGAGCAAGTGAGGATACGGGCAGCAATGTTGTGGACTCGTTGCAGACGTTGAAGTTGGGATTGGGGGAGACCAGCTAAAGAGACGTTACAATAATCGAGGCGGGAGACAACTAGGGAGATGAGGAGGGTGGACATAGAGGAGAAAGAGAGGAAAGGGCGTACAGATCGGAGTTGTCTTAGGGTGAGAAAGCAGCGCTGAACTACAGATGAAATGTGCTTTGAACGATAGGGAGGTGTCGAGGGTCACACCAAGGTAGCGTAGAGAGGTGACGATGGGGATTGGAACGGAAGAGAGCAGTGGAATGAGGGAAGGGGCAGGGCTACCGGCAGTGAACCAGATGGCTGAGGTTTTAGAGAGATTGATATGCAAGAAGTTGGAGGAAAGCCAGGATGCTACTGAGGAGAGACAATTGTTGAAGGGGGTAATATCGGGGGAGACAGAGTTAGTGTGATAAAGAAGAAAGATGGAGTCAGCAGGAGGTGTGAAGGAGGTACAGAGCCCAGACATCGGCGTTTGTGTTGGACTGCTGTGGAGACATTGCAGGTTGCAGTCGCTGTCCCTCTCTGCCTGGCTTACAGGCGCGGCCGAGGCAGCCTCTACTGGCGGGGACTTCTTTTTCCGTATAAATTTTGCCATTTCCGCATAGCGGAGCGTGATCTGAAAGGGCGTGTCTAAAGGGGCAGGATACGCCCCTGTGGCGCCCCTTCGGCGTCACTGCGGCCGTGGTTTGTTTCACTTTATGAGCAGTAATTGATCAGGTAGTTTGTTGCTAGTTTGTAATAATTTTATCTACTCATAGCCATGGGGAAACGGAAGGCTAAAGCTGCAGGCAAAGGTCCGGAGGTGGCAACCGGAGTTTCTAAGCCGGTTGGCCCTCTGGACAAGCATTTTACCCCTCTTCCACTAGCACAGTCTTCACCCGAGGGAGCTTTATTGAGCCCTGGGGGGAGATCTCCGCCTTTGTGTCCAGTGCCTGGGAGTTTTATCGACCTCTCCGCCGAGTCCTCTGAATTGGTAAGAAAATCAAAAGTTATTTGTTTGCCTTCTCCAGTCCAGCCGGTGGGTTTAGGTGACTCATTGGAGTTACCTACTCCCTCATTAGATGAAGAAATTACTTTAAAAGATGTTAGGGGTACCTTAAAGTGTATAGATCGTAAAATGTCAGCTTCCCTATATTCCTTGTGTACTTTCTCTCAAGAGGCTGCTGTTTCCTTGCAGCAACTAGACGAGAAAGTTACTTCAATGGATATGGCACTTACTAAGCTGGAGTCTCAAGTACTTCCACTTCGGGCGGTTAATGTGGCAGGGATCAAGGATTCATTAGTGCTTCATTCTAAAATGGAAGCGCTTGAAAACTCCATGCGCTCTTGTAACTTACGTTTTTTTAATTTCCCACAGTCTTCATTACTTTCTCATAGATTCCTGTTGGATAAATTCTTAAAGGAGATACTTGCCATTTCTGATCCTATTGAAATTTCACAAATTTATTATATCCCCTCAACTGTTAAAAAGCTTAGTTCTGTGGAAGGTGGGCTGGATGAGATTGTTTGTTTCCCCTTTGGAAAATTTAACTGCCTTTTTAGAGGACTCTCAGGATGTCATCAATCTGTGTGCCACATTATTGGTTACCTTTTCCTCTATTGAGATTAAGCAGCGTATCTTTAAAGCGTTTTTTAAAGTTAAGCTAGCTAAATTTTGTGGTCAACCGGTTAATATTTTCCCAGAAGTCTCTCGCAGCACCCAACTGCGTAGGCGGCAATTTTTGAACTTAAAGCCCCGTGTTTTAGCATTGGGTGCTACTTTCTTTCTTCGGTTTCCGTGTAAATGCATCATCACTGTTGATGGTGCTTCTTACATTTTTGTAGAAGTCAGTCATCTGGAGAAATTTTTGGCCGGGAAGCAGGGTTCAGATAAGGCTGAGACTTTGCCTCCAAATGTGGGTTAATTTAACCTGTTTTCTTTGCAGTTTTCTGCTATTAGTCTTCTACTGACTCCAATGATGTGGACTTCATTAGTTAGTTTTGTTTCCTATGCTGTAATTGGTAGCCTTGTTAAATTTCCTTACTATCTTATTGTCCTATCCCTAATTTGGTTGTTGTAATGACTAAAAACCTTATTAAAAAAAAAAAAAGAAGAAAGATATCGTCAGCGTAATAATATGTGGAGACACCGTGTTGTTGGACTAAAAGTGCGAGAGGAGCCAAAAAAGACATTAAAGAGGAGGGGAGCAAGGACAGAGCCCTGGGGGACACCGCAGGGAAAGGGAGTGGAGGGTGAAGAGAGAGAACCGGTGGAAACTGAAAAGGAACGGCCAGAGAGGAAAGAGTGAAACCAATGAAGAACTGTGTCGGTGATGCCGGCATCTTGGAGGCGTGAAAGGAGAGTGCGATGATCAACGAGGTCGAATGCGGCAGAGAGAGACAGCGAGAGTGACAAGGCCATGATCGTGAGCGGTGTGTAGTTCGTTTAGAAGAGAAAGAAGAACAGACTCCGTGCTGTGACCAGGGCGGAAACCTGATTGTCGAGGGTGAAGGGTGAGAGAAACTTCAAGGTGTGATGACAATTGAGTGAAAACAAGTTTTTCTAAAAGCTTGGAGAGGAAAGGGAGATTAGAAAAGGGGTGCCAGCTAGAGGTGGAAGAGTGATCTAGTGAACCCTTTTTCAGAATGGGGCGAATGATAGCGTGTTTCCAGGGAGAGGGGAAGACACCGGTGGAGAGACTAGAATTAAAGATAGAATGTGGGGGGAGAGTGCTAGAGAGGGATCTAAGAGCCAGTGGGAGGGAATGGGATCAGAAGAGCAGAAGGTTTTCCGAACGTATGTATTCAAGTTAGAGACAGACAGCGCATCAGCTGTCTGAGCTGTCCAATGGGTTGAAAGCCCCCTGCTGCTTTCTCATAAATAATAGTCAAATGAGCATGGTTAGAATTAATAAAATGGGAATGAATGACATTGCTGCTGAACCATGATGATAAAACCAAAGATATGTGAATTGAAAAAGAAACTCAACTGCAGCTCATTAGCAGCTGGCTCAGCAGATGGAACCCATTTTGTGTTATTAATGTGCATGATCCTTCAAGAAGAACTAAAATGGAAAACCAGACATTCAAGCGCAAGCTGCTTTTTGTTGAGAATGTCCACAGAAATGTATTTTATTTTTTTAAATAATATGCTTTTCCAATAATTAGATCACTTTTTAATCCTACTTCCAGTTATAGCTTTTAACCTGAAATTTTGATTGGGTTTTTTTTCCAGGATTAATAGTTGTCAGGCATGGGCTAGCCTTAAACCAGTGCTCTTTGAGTTGGAAGGCACATTTTTCCATGAGGAATTATTCTGCTTCCTAGGTTTGACTCTAGCCAGCTCATTCTTAGCTGTATCTTGTATTGCTGGTAATCCTAGTTCCTGTTCCCTGACTGTCTCAGCAGAAACCAGCCCAGAATAGATTTAGGTATTTCTGCCCCACCTCTGGGCTTGTTGCCCACTGATTCATTGTTCCTCTTCAGCCGTCTTGTTCTCCATGGACCGCAAGATTTCGTCAGCCACACTTGGTGACGTCCTCCGGGTAGCTCCAGGTTCAGAAGTGCTCTCAAGTTTCTCTAGTAGCCCACCTCCCGGTTCCGCCCCCTAGCCTGGCCAGTTCTTGTTCTTCCGCCTTGCCAGCAAGTCGGGTCTGCTCTCTTCTCTTCAACCCGATCTCAAACTCAGCGTTTTTAAAGGTACTCACAGAAGAATGCCAAAATCTGGATCGAGGAAATGCCCCTGCAGAAAAAAGCTGCGCTCCTCCGATGTGGACTTGTGCGCCCTCTGCCAAGTCGGGGAACCTTCCGGCCTGCAACAACATCCTCCTACTGATGCAGCAATCTCCAAGGCCCAGGATGTGCCCCTTCAGGCCTCCATCCCCGGCCCCACGACTGGATTCGCAGCGCTGCCTGTCCCGGGCCCCAGCTACAATATCCACCTCTTTGGGCATGCGGCGGCCCCCAGCCATGCGGCGACTCCACAAGCTGAAGATGGCGCCGTAGGTGAGTGCCCCTCTTCCTTCCAGCACTCCGAAGTTCCCGCCGCCGCTGCTGGCTCCGCCCCCTCTCTGACGCCGGCTTCCTCGCTGCCAATCCCTACCTGCCCAGTTCAACTACGTCATCAGAACCCGACGCGGGACTCTAAACATCATCTATCCTCGACGTTTGGGAATTGGACTTTAAACCCGGTGGGTGAGCCGCGGGTCTCTCAAGCCACCAGGAAGCACTCAAAAAAGCGCAGCCATCAGCCTTCTTCCGATGCCGGTTCCCGGGCACGCAAAAGGAGCAAGCGCGCCAGAGACACACCGGACAGTTCTTCTGACTCCAGCGGTGGTTCTCATTCCCGTAGGAGCCACAGATCCAGGAAACGCTCCTCCAGGCACCGATCCCGCTCCTACCGAAGCTCATCCACTTCCTCCAACGCAGCTATTCTCCACCTGCTCACACAGCTCGTCCAGCAAACAGCTCCCTCAACGGCTGCTATTGCACCTCCAACTCCATCCTTGACAGCTCCTCCTCTTCAGGTAACACCAGCAGTGTGTAATCAACGGCTGCCTGAACCTCTACCCCCCTACCCTCAGCTATCTCCTCCCCGGACAGCTCCGCGGAGGACCAGGAGACTGAGGCAATGATTGTAGGATCCGCCAGCGTGGACCGGTCCGCCTCCAGGACGAGGCTCTCCCCGGAAAAAGAAGGACCGCCACCCCCTCTGGAGGACCTGACTTATCCCAAGTTCATCAGCAAATTGTCCTTCACCCTGGGCCTAACCCCAGCCTGCACAGCAGAGGAGGCAGAACCTGAGGTACTTAAGTATCTGTCTGCCCCCAAAACTCCTCTTGCCTTGCCCCTGCACCGCAAACTGAAGGAGAGTCACTCCAGACTCTGGCAGACGCCGGCATCGGGGCGCGCTACTTCAAGGAGACTGGACTCCAAATACCTACTTCAACCTACACCTGGCTTCGAAAAAGCCCAGCTGCCTCACCACTCCATAGTGGTCTCTTCCGCACTCAAGAAGGCAAAATTGTCGCGAATACGCACCCACCACCCTCCCGGGCGTGACAACAAACTGCTCGACGACATCGGAAAGAAGGTATTTCAAGGGGCCATGCTCGGAGCACAGATTGCCGCCCATCAATTTCAACAAATCCTGTTCCAGGACACCTGTGTCTCCAACATCCGAAATGCAGCTTCCTCCCTCCCTAAGGAGTCTCTCACCGCATTCTCAGCCGCACTGACTGATCTGCTCGAGTGTAACAGACACCTGGCTAGCACGGCATTTGACGCCTTCGACACGGCCATTCGCATTGCGGGCACAGCTATCTCGGCCAGGAGATGGGCATGGCTGCGAGCTTCCGGACTAAGGAATGACTCCCACGACAAGATCGCTGACGCCCCCTGCTCAGGCGAATCCCTCTTCGGGGACAAGGTGGCCGATTCAGTAAACACCATGAAAGAAGACTGTAACACCCTGCAGACCCTAGCGGAGGAGGGCTTTGACCGCTACGGTAACCCCCAAAAATCAAACTACCAGCGAAAATCTCTTTACAACTACGACAAGAGATACTCATCCAACAGAAAGTGGCAAGGCCCCAGGTACAAGTCCAACTCCTACCAAGGACCCTCGCAACAGCGCCATTTCCAGAGAGACCGCAAACAGAAGAAAGGCACCAACACGCAACCCGCCAAGGGTGGCCCTTCCTTTTGACGGCCATGGACCGCCCCCCTCCCAGATCGGGGGGCGCCTTTCCTTCTTCGTACCAGAATGGGAGAGGATCACCTCCGACTCCTGGGTACTACGAATCATCCGCAAGGGATACCGCATCAGATTCTCTGCACCTCCCTTCCAATGCAGCAGACCCACCAGCAGCACACCTCCTCATCTGCAGCGTGCCATGGCACTGGAACTGATACACCTCCTGTCCTCCAAGGCGATCGAATTGGTCCCTCAGTCGGAGATTGATTCGGGGTTTTACTCCAAATACTTCCTCATCCCGAAATAGTCGGGGGGGGGGGGGGTACGCCCCATCTTGGACTTCCGCAAGTTGAACAGATTCATAGTAAAGGAGAAGTTCAGGATGTACTCCCTCAACTCCATCCTTCCCCTTATCCAGGCGGGCGACTGGCTCGCATCCCTGGACCTGCAAGAGGCGTACACACATGTCAGCATTCACAAAGCACACAGGAAGTTCCTCAGATTCCATGTGCTGGGACAACATTATCAATACCGGGTACTTCCTTTCGGACTTTCCCCGGCCCCACGGGTCTTCACAAAGTCTGTGGCGGTCGCAGCGGCTCACCTACGCAGACAAAACATTGCAGTGTTTCCGTACCTCGACGACTGGCTAATCTCGACCCCCTCAGTTCCCGAGCTGCTAGCGTCCCTGCGCACCACCACCACCTTGATCTCTGCCCTGGGCTTCGTCATCAACCACAAGAAGTCCCAACTCCTCCCATCTCAGCAGATGGAGTTTATTGGAGCTGTCATCGACACGCAGTCCTTGAGAGCCTACCTACCGCATCCCAGACTGCTGGCCATCTCCTCGCTTGCCTCCAGGATAGCAGCGGCAGAGAGCGCCTCGGCTCGGTCAGTTTTGCGCCTCCTGGGACACATGGCAGCCACGACGGCAGTCATCTCAGTGGCGCAAATGCATATGCGTCCACTGCAATGGCATCTCCGAACCCACTGGAACCAACACTCCCAGCCGCTGACCTCCAGAATCCCGATGACCCCTTCGATCAGGTCTCAGCTCTACTGGTGGACCATACCAGCGAACCTCTCCGCGGGAAAACCCCTACACCCGCCGCAACACCAGGCTACCCTCACCACAGACGCCTCCCACGCCGGCTGGGGTGCCCACTTCCAGAAATTCAGCACTCAGGCAGCGTGGTCCCAGAGCGAACGGCAGCTGCACATCAACCTCCTGGAGCTAAGAGCGGTCAAGTACGCTCTCAAAGCGTTCCTGCCACATCTACGGGCCACGTCCATCCTAATCCAAACGGACAACCAAGTTGCCATGTTTTACCTCAACAAGCAAGGGGGTACGGCCTCCCGCTCCCTTTGCAAGGAGGCGCTGGCAATCTGGTCACTAGCCCTGGAGAACGAGTGCTGGATACGCGCCTCATACATTCCCGGAAACATGAACAGCCTGGCGGACAAACTGAGCAGACAATTGCAACCCCACGAATGGGCTCTCCTCCCAAAGGTGGCCTCAGCCCTCTTCCAGCGGTGGGGAGTTCCAGAGGTTGACCTCTTTGCCACCGAGGAGAACTCCAAATGCCCTCAATTCTGCTCCAGGCATCCATCGACCAAGAGGCTGGCAGGGGATGCATTCGACACGTGCTGGGGGGGGTGGTCTCTGGTGTATGCCTTCCCCCCGACCCCCCTCATCTCAGTGACTCTGCAACGCATTGTTCGAGACAAAGCACGAGTCATCCTTGTAGTTCCCCCACTGGCCACGACAAATGTGGTTTGCACTCCTGAAACGCCTAGCACTAGATGCCCCGTGGCACCTGCCCCTGTGCCCAGACCTCCTAACGCAGAACTTGGGGTTAACGAGGCACCCCGAACTCAAGACCCTGTCGCTCACGGCCTGGATATTGAGCGGGTAAACCTGGCACCCCTCGAGCTTCCTGCAGAGGTACAAGATGTGGTCCTGGCGGCCAGGAGGCCTTCAACCCGAAAATCTTACAGCCTCAAGTGGAAGAGGTTCAGCCTCTGGTGTGCTACTAGAGGGCTCGATCCTGTTTCCTGCCCAGTCGCCCAGATCTTGCAGTACCTCGGCTCCCTCTCTGACTTCGGCCTCAAGACACAATCTATCCGGGTACATCTGTCAGCTATTGCGGCTCTGCACGCCCCTATCGAGGGCGCCGACTCCATAGCGGCGCTACCCCTGATGACTCGCTTCATGAAAGGCCTAGCGAACCTCCGGCCCCCGGTGAGGGCCCCGGTTCCTCCCTGAGACCTCGGGGTAGTCCTCCACAGCCTCACCCTGGCCCCGTTCGAACCTCTGCTCACTGCGGATATGAAATACGTCTCCTGGAAGACCATATTCCTGGTGGCCATCACCTCAGCCAGGAGAATTAGCGAACTCCAGTCTCTAGTTGCGCACCCGCCTTACACGCAGCTACACCACGACAGAGCTTCACTACGTACGAACCCTAGATTCGTACCCAAGCTGCCATCAGCCTTCCATGTCAATCAATCTATTGAGCTCCCCTCCTTCCTTCCGGAACCTCACCACTCCGAGGAGGAGCGACGTCTACACACTCTGGACTGTCTGCGTGCACTCCGGATCTACTTAGCCAGGACTTTATCCGCCCGTAAAGGGGAACAACTGTTCATGTCCTACGACCCTCTGAGACCAGGTTTTCCGGTCACTAAACGGACTCTTTCCCATTGGGTTGCCTCCTGCGTAGCCTTCTGCCTCGACACGCAAGGGAGTCAGCCGCATAACAGAATAGGTCCTCATCGTCTACGAGCAATGGCCACATCTCTGGCCAACCTGCGGTCAGTCCCCCTGCCTGACATCTGTAAAGTGGCTACGTGGTCATCTCCACACACGTTCCAGAAACACTACTGCCTTGACCTCCGCTCCAAGGAGGACTCGGCATTTGGCAGCGCGGTCCTGGCCACCGCCCTACGGACCCCTCCGGCTGCACCGTGATGACTGGCCCTAGGGCATATACCTGGACTCTGTTGCACCTTAATGCTCATGCTATCCATGTGGCACTGCCTCTTTTACTTGCATTGTTGCTTGCACTTATGCACGGTTACCACACGTTGTTGTCATGTACTGTTTCTTGACACTGTTCCAGTAAAAGACTACCTCCCTACCGTACTTCTCGATTCATGCCTCCTTCCTCCACCTCAGCGCGCTACGCGCAGCTATGGAGTCACCAAGTGTGGCTGACGAAATCCTGCGGTCCATGGAGAAAACAGGGTTACTTACCTGTAACGAGGGTTCTCCGTGGACAGCAGGATGAGTCAGCCACACGCTCCCTCCCACCTCCCCTGGAGGAGGTCCGCCTGATCCGCTCCCTAGCCTCGTTGTCAAGCTTGGAAAAAGAACTGGCCAGGCTAGGGGGCGGAACCGGGAGGTGGGCTACTAGAGAAACTTGAGAGCACTTCCGAACCTGGAGCCGCCCGGAGGACGTCACCAAGTGTGGCTGACTATCCTGCTGTCCACGGAGAACCCTCATTACAGGTAAGTAACCCTGTTTTCCCTGAGGCCCTGCATTTGGTTCCTCTTTTATTTGCTTTGCTTCCTGATGCCTCAGGATTCCAGCTTCTTGTCAAGTTCTTTGGTTCCAGTAATCCTTTTTTGCTCTTTAGTGATGGATGCACTTCTTGGAGCTTTTCTCTGAAAAATTTAATGGCACCCAAGAAGCATTAGCAGAGCTGCCAAATTACCCAATTCCAAGAGGGAGGTTTTATGCCAGTCCTTGCTTTCTGATACTAATATCATAATGTATTATGGGACCTTCAGCACAGATTTCAATGAGTGGAATCAGGAACTATAAATTCCACACGGCTTTGGGGTATTAGTTCAAAACCAGGAATGGCCAAAAAAATCTAACTCTGTCTTGAAACTGGGTAGCTTGTTATCTCTGCATTAAAGAGTTTCATTATGAAGTGCTTCCAAAGGGTTCCTAGTGCACATACAGGAGTTTCCTATAGAAGAGGCCCAGGCATGTTTTATTTGCCTCCTCCTCAAAGAAAAAGTCTTACGTTGTGTTTCTCCCCTGTTGGATGAGAACAGCCTACTTCTGTGCAATATGAAAACTTTGTAACTGGGGGTCATGTAATGAAGGCAGCTTGAATGGATGCCTTTGGGTTGAGCTCCATCCCCTGCCATAGTAAAAGCACTAAAAAAGTGTCTCTTGCACACATAAATCAAAGGCTTTCGTCCCCCAGAGAGCCTAGAGACAAAGTAGAGCATGCAGGCTGTAGCAGACCATAGAGGGCCCTGGGATTGCCAGTAAAGTTGGCACGGACACTGAAGAGCTGAGAGCAGGAGAGCAAGATGGTGGCCGAGCAACCAGCACTCGGATTCCCTGAGGGAGCTGACAAAAAACCTGATGATGATTCTGGATGAAAAATTAAACTGCCAACAATCCTCTACTGATGATATTAAAGGCACGTTAGAGAGTCAGGTCACGAGGATCAGCAGGGTGGAAGCGCACCTGGAGCAGCATGAAGAATGCACAGGGGGCCTGGAGATGAGGATAGCAGTGCTGGAGAGAGAAAATGAAAACTTGGCAGATAAGCTCGATGACCAGGAAAATCACGGTAGAAGAAACAACATACAAATGGTAGGCCTGGCTGAAACTGTAAAAGACAGTGAATTATGGGACATTGTTGAACACTGGCTGCCCCAACAACTGGGTCTAACAGTGAACGGAGAGTGGATGGTGGTAGAGAGGGTACCCTGCCTAGGGCCGAGGAGAGGCAATGCCCGTGGCCGATTATTGCAAGAGTATTACACTTCGCTGAAAAACATAAACTGATGGGTTTATACCAAAATAAACTTAACTTGGACTATAAAGGGCAATGCATTCTGTTGTTCAATGATTACTTAGCCAAGGTAGTGGAAAGCCGCAGGGCCATGGCTCCATATTGTTCAGAACTGGCGCATCGGGGATTAAGTTCACACTGCAATTTCCAGCTCATGTTTGGGTCACTACAACAACCAAATGCAACAGCTAAGCACAATTCAGGCTTTAAAGGCCTTCATGGATCAGCTCCCTGCCCAGTAACAAAGAACTGAGTACCTGAGAGTAATGAAAGGAATAGTCACCCTGTTGGTGGTGGTTTGAACAGTTTAAGAAACTATTTTAAAGGCTGCCAGACAAGGAAACGGATAACAGCCAAAGAAGGATATAAAAGCAAAAGAAAACTTAACCGGATTAGGGGCCAGAGTGAAACAAATGGCCCCCATTGGGACAGCACTGACATGCAGGGGAGGTAGAACAACGCAGCAGCCTCTTGGATGGATGCTGAAGATGTAAAGAGGACTTAGTGCCTAGTTGGTGAAGGTCTGCAGAGGCACTCTGCATGATGACAGCTGCGCTAGAATCGCAAGTGCAACAAATATCGCCTCACTCTCACAGGAGGCTAGTATGACGTGAGGACGGCACAAAGGACCTTCTGGGAACATGGACCTCAAAACAGCTTACCGGGGGGCAGGGTAGGGTATGAATGGATGGATGCCTGGGTGAATGCAGGATAGAAGAGAAGAATATCAGAGCTGAATGGATAGGAAGCAGGGTGGGAGAGAGGTGTGTGTAGGGGATGCACAAGGTAGGCAGAGTGCGGGGGAGGGGGGAACACCTGACCACAGTTGGGGGAATGGCTAGTGGGGAAGTTAGAATGCAGGAAGGGAGGGGGGACAGGGACGTCACAAGAGTGAGTAGAGAGAGGCAGGCCGGGAAGGGCAGTGAGGAGGGAAGGGAGGGAGAGGGCAACCACGTGCACACACAGTAGGACCAGCAGTGAGGAAACAAGAAGGGTGCACTGTGTTCTGCTGGGAAATATGGACACCCACATTTAAGATCACAGCCCAAAAAAGAGGAAAAAATTGGACACGCTCGGGAGTTGGGTAGAATCAAGATATGTACACTAAATGTAGCAGGGATACATTCCCCAGTTAAGAGAACAAAACTATTGACATTTCTACAGAGGGGGCAGACGTGGTGATGTTGCAAGAAACCCACCTCACAATATCGGAACATCGTAAGTTACTGAGGGGATGGGTGGGAGAGATTGGGTCGGTGTCTTTTAATGGGAGACAAAGGGGGGGGGGTCACCACACTGATACAGAAATGGATCCCTTTTGAGATGCATAAAAACACAGCAGACTCAGAGGGGCAATATCATCTAATGGGAAGGGAGATACGAGGGAAGAGGGTTACCTTTCACAACCTGTATGCACCAAATGTTTACCAACACACCTTTTTCAGTAAATTGGCAGCAAAGATCATAGCTTTTGGGGACTATCAATGGGTGGTGGGTGGTGATTTCAACTTTCCCAGAGATCCCACAGTGGACTGCAAGCCCTCTTGCACACAATCAATGTTGAACAGAGGAGTAAACTATATGATCAAAGAGCTAATGTTGATAGACACATGGCGAACACTGTACATACAAGAGGTTGATTTCACTTTCTATTCAAACCCACAGGGTAGCCACTCCCGCCTTGACTATTTACTGATCTCAGAGGCAATGCTCACGGGGCTGGAGAAGGCGACATCGGTCTGTCGGACCACATCCCGGGTGGGTAGAGCTAAGGCTAGGAGAGACAGATGGGGAGTGCTCAAAGGGGCACGGATGGTGACTGGTGCATGAACCCCACTTTATATAAAGATAAAGGGTTCCACCAGCATATAAAAACAGCATGGCTTTCATACTGGACAGAGAACATAGATACAGTGGTGGATCCCCACCCCTTATGGGCGGCGGCGGCGGCAAAGGCCAGATGCGTGGAGCTATTATGGAGTATACCATTCGCACTTGGAAAAAAGCAGATGGAGAGGTCTTCCATCTGTCAAAGCAATTACATGAACACCACCATCGACGTACTAGCACAATGAGCGGGGAGGACAGGGCATGGGTGATGGCCATAAAGCAGGCCTTGGACTCCGTACTGATTAGGAGAGTGGAAAGGGACATTAAGCTGTACAAATATCAGCTGTACAGATGGGGGAACAAGGCTGGCCATCTCCTGACTCATTTGGTCAGCCCCAGGAGAAAGAAGAGCTCCATTGCTCTTATCAACTGGGCAGATGGGAGACTGCATACATAATGAAAGACCATTAAATCCCAATTTCTGCAATACTACCAGGCCCTTTATGAAATAAGTCCATGGGATGATGTGAAACAAGATGAGGTTTTCCGGGACATTGCAGTTCCACAACTAGGGACAAAGGGAACTGCAGGCCCTAAATGCACCATTTACAGCAACAGAGGTGCAGCAAATGGTGAAAGTGGTGAAAGTGCTGAAACTAGCGAAGGCCCCGGGTCCTGACAGATTAGGCCCAGAATTCTACAAAATTCTGGGGGGAGAACTGATACTACCCTTCCTGGAATATAGAGAGACAGCACAGGTGGCAGGGGACTTTGGTTTATACTAGAACCTAGCTACAGTGGTGCTCCTCCAAAAACCAGGAAGGGACCCCACACAGGTAGACTCTTACAGACCAATTTCCCTACTGAACCAATATGTTAAAATGATAGCCGCCATCCTGGCCCGAAGGCTGAATAGGGTGATAACTACCATTGTGCACCTGGACCAGGCAGAATTCATCCCAGACTGATACGCATCCTCAAATCTGCTCAGAGCACTTGCAGTGCTATATGATGGGAGAAAGAAGGATGTAGGTGGAACAATACGGATATGAGGACCCTTCTTGGGGTGGATCAAAACACTTTATCATACACCCACGGTGTGAATTCTTATTAATGGGACCCTCATACAGCCCTTCACGTTGGCCAAGGGAACGAGACAAGGATGCCCCTTATCACCTTTGTTAATTAACGCTGGAACCCTTGGCAAGCAAACTTTTTTGCCAAAAGAGAAAATGGGAGGGTATAGTCCAGGGACAAGAGATACATAAGATCAATCTTTTGCAGATGACATGCTCCTGTTCCTTAGTCGGGCCAGCAACAAAATAGGTAAGGTCATGGAGGTCCTCGCAAATTTTGGAGCCTTCTCAGGGTTAATGAACTGGAACAAATCTGAAGCTATGGTGGCATCACAGGGATGCCACAGCATGGACCGAAAAGGCATGGGCAAAAGAGTACCTTAAATATCTTGGGCTATACTTATGCGCAGATCTGAGATGAATCTATACGAGAAACATTAGGGACAAGATGAAGAACGTAAAATAACTATGTGAGCACTGGCAGGAACTACCTGTGTCCTTGTTGGACTGTGGCACTAGTCAAGATGATAGTTCTACCCCACCTGCTATACCCACTACAAATATTGCCCTTCTGGATTAGAAACCAGGAAGAATGGGCATACAAAAGCATGATCCAATCTTTCCTGTGGTGAGGGAAGGAGGCAAGGATTAGCCATGCTAAAATGGGGGGCGAGAAGGAACGGGAGAGTGGGACTGCCCAACCTATGCCTGTATGATGAAGTGTTTACACAAATTACAGGTGAGTGGGCAATGATACGCATCAAGTGGCCTCATGGATGACAACTGTCGCCCATATTCACTTTTCAGCTTGCTGCAGATACCCTGGGAGAGATGCAAAGGCCTGGGGGGCAAGATCTGGCTACTTGACCCACTGGGGAAAGCATGGAAGTGATGGAGGAAAAACATGGGAGGCGGCAAAGGCCACTCTCCTTTTGGGACACTAGTGGGAAACCCAGAATTTGTGTCAGGGATGGGTAAAACGATATTTTATACTTGGGCTGCCAAGGGCTGCCGATATGCAGGGTAGATCCTAGAATTAGAGCAGCAAGGGTTCCCGACCTTCAGTAAGCTGAAGGAAAAATGGGTGATCCCAAACAAGCACTTCTGGGCGTATCTGCAATGCTGCCATTATATAAACAGCAGGCCCGATTTTCATTTGAGTGGTGCTATGTTCTGTGAGGGCACATAGCCTGCCTGCCGTCTATCTAACCCAGATTTTCAATGCCGGGGTCATCTATAGCCCCAGCATTGAAAATCCTGTTCTCGCCGCACAACCCGGAAGCTGTAGGAGCTAGCCAAGTAGCAGCGATTTTCGATGGTATCTGCTTAGCCCCTGTGCCTGAAAGATAGGTGAGGAAAAACCTCGCCTATCTTTAAGGTGCAGAGGGCTAAGCAGGTAGCATCGAAAATCATCTGCTACCCAGTTAGCCTTTTCCTCCGCCCCCACTCTGCCCCAGAATGCCTTCAACACACCCTGATGCTAACTGCATAGCATCTGGGCGTATTAGAGACTTATCCGGGATTTTTGAAAGGCACTACCCATATAGGTGCCTTTCAAAAATCCTGGCTAAGGCATATACAAGGGTAACTAGGGCAGTTACCCTTGTAAATGCCTTTGAAAATGCTACCCAGCATGTATAAGGAAGAGGGAGACTGGGAGTGATTCGCATCACTGGATAGGGTTTTTTTTTTTTTGGAAACTCCAGACTCAGAGAACTGGCTCTCCCTCTGGTACAAGGCGGGGAGGGAGCAAAGGAAGCCGGACTGGGGAAGGGGAGTGGCAGAAACATGGATGAAAAATCTAGGAGATCTAATGGACCTGCCCCTGCTATTTCGATGTTTTAGGGATGCCTTTAAATTAATGCCCAATGTGGCCCTCCATGAAACACAATACAAAATACTACACAGGGCGTATATCACTAGGGACAGGGGGGCCAAAATGCATTTGTGGGAGGGATCAGACTGCCTATGCTGTAAAAACCACAGGGACACATTGGTACATGCTTTCTTGGAGTGAAACTGCACACATACTGGCAGGTGTTACAACACATCCATCAGGTCACTGGTACCCTAATATAGAATGGATCTACAGTATGCTCCTGCTGGGAGATGAATCTCCATTGCAGGTAGGAGGCCTGAAGGCAGAGAAAAGGAGGTTCGCTAGGGTAACTTTAATGGTTGCAAGGAAAACTATTCTAGCGCACTGGATATCGCTCACACCTCCAGCTGGAAACACTGGCTCAACTGTATGAGAGAGATGAGGGACTGAGAACCAATGCCCCAGACTCTGAAAGCCTTGGAGACCCAATGCCGGAATGGGGCTTTGTGGGAATTCTTTGCTGCTGGTCTGGGATGAACATAGGAAATGTATATTGTTAAAGGTGCGAAGGGGGGGGGGTGAAGGAAAATAAAGGGGGGTAAGGGATGGGGGGAGGGGAATTCCAGAAAAGCCCACCTCTCCCTGTAAGGGGATATAGGCATGGAATAGTGTAGTGTTTAATTTACTGCTTAGAGATGAATTCTGTTATTATTATTGCTCTTTGTATTCTTCCAAAGTGTTTGTTCATGTTATTGCCCAAAAACTATGTATCACGGCACCTCTGTGATTCCATAATAAACAAAGTTACAAAAAAAGAAAAATAAAACTGTAGCGGCTATGACCTTCAGATTTGGAGTGCCGTCATCCGCTTCAAAGCTCCGTAAGTCTGTGGCTTCAGGCTGTGTTTCAAAGCCTCCTGTTTCCCAGACTCTAGCTCCTGGTATTTCAGTACAGGCTACAGCTGCCTTTGCTTCAATGTCCTCCTGTTCCCAAGAATTCAAACACCTGTGCCTCTCCAGTCTTGTTTTCAAGGGATCTCATATTGCAGACTCCAGTTACAAAAACTCCAGCTCTGGCTGTTCTTCCTTCCATTCCAGAAAGCCTTGTTCCAGAGACTCCAGATTCTATGGGCCTGGTTCTGGAGACTTCAGTTTCCATGGTTGCAAACCTGGCCTCAAGGGATTCTGCATTCCTAAATCCAACTTCTGTGATCTCAAGGCTGACTCCAAAGACTCTGATACCAGAGATTCCAAGTATATTCCTTATTTGGCAGCTTTACTCCTAGTGGTAATATTGTGAAACTACTGCTAGGGGTCAGAGCCACCATTTTGAATCCAGGTAGCATTAGAGCAGGAAGGGAAGGGGGATCATTCCTGACCTGACTTTATACCACCACTAATACCCCCAGTAAGTGCCAGGAGAAGAGCAATCAGCTGCTTTTTCAGAGGGTGGTGGGGGGGGGGGGGGGGAAGCAGTGATACATTGTCCTGGAGTGGTACAGACTGTCATCAGGGGTTTGGATTGTGACTGCAGGGTTTGTTTTTTGTTTGTTTGTTAGGGAAGCAGCTATAGTCACATTTTATTTAACAAAATTGCCTTTGGAACAGAAATTTATTAAAATATCAAAAATGTTTAAAAGCAAGTAAACCCCCCCCCCCCCCCCGAACAAACTGAAAACGGCTCAGGAAACTAATCAATGCATAATTCTTTTTGTCTGCAGGCTCCTAACTTCCATTTTTCTTCGCAGTATAGAAGTAAAGACATACAGGCTGGAAGAAGATTGATTGTGCTTGCCTCTGAGTTCTGTTACATTCTGTAACAGTACACGAATGTCAACCATCACAGTTTAGCATATCAAGATTAATGTTTTCAGCTTTATACAACTCCTCCCTCCATTTCTACCATGAACCAGAAATATCAAAAAGCTGGAAAAATGATTTTAAGATATAGCCCCTGTCTCCTGACATGTTCCCTGGAATGACTCAGGAGGATATGATCACTCCTACTGTAGTTCCGATCCCTTTATCGATGGCAGCCTTTGAGGAGTGTCTCCACTTGATAAATGGATGGAAGATTTCTTTGCTTAATGTGATAAAGCAGCTTTGACAGCATTGAAGTCAATGCAACAGGAGATACAGTCAATCCTTGAGGCTTGTGCTCTGCCTGGCACACAGGCCACAGCATAAAGGCACTGAAGAACCTCATAGTCAGTGATTGCCCAGCTGGTGTTGATCTCCAGTATATCAGACAAAGAAGTTTCACTGAGACATCAGAGATCCTCATTGTATCAATGCTCTCAGTCACAGTAAACACCCCAAGAGGGTCGAGTAAAGCAGTGACCCAGAATTTATAAGAATTTTTTCTGGGTCATATTCAGAGCACTCCTCGGATACTATGAGCTAGAGGTATTCTCTGATGAGGATTCCATTTGTCTACCATTAGAGCCCTCTCTACCTCATGAGCAAAAAAAAAAAATCACTTCCTGAGGACTCACCTTTATCAGTTTTGGGAGGAAAATGGCTAAATCCCCAAATTAGAGATGGAGGTGGATTTCAGGGCTGAAACATTGGGAATTTTCCAGTTTCTCGATCCACCTAAGGAAGCTGTGAGAGCGCCCATTTCATAGAATCCTCAAGTAGGTACAGATGAGAATGTGGGAAATCTTCCTTTTTATACAGCCTATAAATAGGAAGTTTAACTTGATGTATTGAATGAAGAAGGCTGCTGTATTTGAGAAACTGCAGCTGCCTCATCACTTCATGGAACCTGAATCCATTCTCAAAGGGCCAAACGTTATAGTTATAGTTACTTTAATATACCACCTATTATGTACCATGTCTAAATGGTTAACTATGCACTTTTTGGTACCCCTGGGGGGAGAGGATCAGGCATTGGAATCTTAGAAGGACATTCTTTATACTATGCACACCTTCCACATAGCATTCTATCATCTTTTCATGGCTAAATACTTGTGGAACATTCTGCAGGAAATGCAGGAGTTGGTAGACACTCTCCCTCAAGAGAAAGCCAAGCAACTCCAATCACTAGTGGGCAAAGGGACATGCTATTTTCAATACAGCATCAAGAGCCTCCTCAATAAATATTAGTGCTTTTAGTTTAAATTTAAAACTCAGCAGAGAGCTTTTAATTTAAATTTAAAATTCAGGGCCTAGTATCAGCAGATAGCTTTTAGTTTAAATTTAAAACTCAGCAGACAGATTTTAGTTTAAATCAAATCTAAGTATAGCTTAGCATAGAAGGAAGAATAGGGTAAATATTCTTTGACTTGAAAGAAATAAATTGTTTCTAGAGACCTTTACAAAGAGGCCTTCCAGTTCGGAGGCAAGAGATCTGGGAATTTGTTTTAAATAGGTGTTAAAGGCAAGTGACAGATCAAAGGGGCAATTTGAAAAGCTCCCTCTATCAAACCAAGGGCTGTGTGAATCACCCAGGAAATTGTTAACAGATTACCTTAGAAGCACAGGTTTGGGACCTGTGTAGCAAGCCAGCCTTTACTGTTAATTCCCTCCCACCCACTCCTGGTATAATCTTAGCTTTATAGGCTCTTAAAACTTGTGTAGGATAGAAGGAGAGAGAGGGGAGCAGGAGGAAGGGGGTCAACAGGTTCAGTTGAGTTGGAAAGGTCTGGGGAGAGAAGAGGCAGAGAAGAGAATTTGAATGCAAATTGAGGAAATATTTCATGAATTTGGGCCATAATGTTCTGAAAAAAGGAATGTTTTTATAGCTTTTTTGAAATCCCATAAGTCTTTGATAATTCTTATGTTGTCAGGGAATGCATTCCAAAGTGACAGAGCGAAGAGCAGAGATTCCCAACGTCGGTCCTCGGGGAACCCCACGCAATTCAGGTTTTCAGAGTACCCACAATGAATATGCATGAGATAGATCTGTATGCACTGCTTCCATTGTATGCAGATCTATCTCATGCATATTCATTGTGGGCACTCTGAAAACTGACTGGCCTGGGGTTTCCCGAGGACCGACGTTGGGAACCTCTGGCGTAGAGTGTGAACGCCCTTTTACATGTTACTTATTTAGCTTTGATTTTGAAATTAGGGATAAGAAGTAAGTTCTTGTTAGACGTTCAACAAGCTCTCTTTTCTGGTTCTTTACTAATAAGTAGTTGAAGTGTGATTGGGGATAGATGGTGGATGATTTTAAAGATTATGAGTAATATTTTGAATTTTGATTGGGTAGCTACAGGTAACCAGTGTAGTTGTTTCAGTGTTGGAGTTATATGGCTGAGTCTTGTCATTCCTGAAATTATTTGTGCGGCTGTGTTCTGCACTAATTGTAGCAGAAGGTTTGTTTCAGAAGACCTTGGTAAATAACATTACAGTAGTCTAGTATTGGAAAAATCATGGTTTGCCAAACTGTGCGAAAGTTGTATCTCCAGGAACAAGCAGGAATGAGTCTTCACATATGGGTACGTCGGTACCGACGGAGTCTGCGCGGGAACGCTCCCCAGCATTCAATCAGAACGCTTTTGGAAGCATCCCAACATGCCTGCGTGCTGCCTTCCCGCCTTTCCCAACTGCCTCTCCTCAGTTTTCGTTTTTCCGCGGAGCCGGCAGGACATCCTCCTGTCACCGCAGAAAATTCTTCTTTTATTTTTTTGTTTTCTTGTGGTCGCGTCTGCCTTCCCCGACGCCACCAGTACCGCTGGTGTTTCTTTTCTTTCTTGTAAATTTTCCTTTTTAAGGGATACTTTTTTCCTTGTTAGTGCCTCACGTTTTTTTTCGGCCTGCTAGGCCTACTCACTTTCCTTCATGGAACCGCCAGCCACTATCCCTAAGAAATGTACAAACTGTGGCGGTACAAAATTAATTTTAGACATTCATAATTGGTGTCTACCCTGCTTGGGTCCTGACCACTATCAGCTGGAGTGCCCCTCCTGCAACAGTACAGTCGGAAGAAGTCTTCAGCATCGAGTTCACCTCGATACCCGGTCCCCATTCAACTTCAGGGCACCGGCCACCGTTTCTTCTTCACAGGATCAGGTAACCCAAAAACAGTCTGTTAAGACTAGCCAGCCCTCGAATGGTAGATCTCATGCACAGCATAGAGATGCCTCTGGCCTTGCCCTCGAGGACACACTGGCTTTAAAACCCCAGTGGGAGTCTTCGGCCTCCAAATCCTTGGTGGGGTTTCAGGTTGTTCCTGAGGTTCACCCCTCTCTGAATATACCTGAGCCATGCTCGGTGGTGGCATCGGCAATGGTGTTGGATGAAACATTCCTCACCACAGATCGTAGTCTGGCATCCTTGGTACCTGCGGGCCCGTTGGATATGCTGCAGACCGATCTTCCTGTATTGGTATCGATCCCAGTACCGGTACTGGTACCGACGCCAGTACCCTCCAGATGTGCATCGATAGACTCGCTTCCCTCGATGCCGAGTCTAGAATCGATCTCCAGTCTGGATGACTGGGTACCGACTCGCCTTGGTACCGATACCGGACAGTACCGAAAGCACGGTTCCAATGATCCAGGTCGGGCACTCTCATTTTCTTCGATACTGTTAGAGTTGTCACCGGCTGGCCTTCATCTACCGCTATCGGATACGGTGCCGGAATCGGTACCAGTATCCACATTACCATTGCGGTCGGTACCTTCCATGCTTCTCTCATCAGGGTCGCTTCCCTCGGTACCGAGTTTGGAATTGATCCCTAGCATGGACGATGCGTTACCGACTGTGGCTGGTCCCGACCTCCTACTGTACCGGCGACCATCCTCTAGGGGTCCGATACTCCACCCTTTAGGGTCTTCTATTCCTCAAAATTTGGATAGATCCCTGGGTGCCAATGCTAGTTCTTCAACAGATCTAGCCTCTCCTCCTCTTTCTAGAGGATTTCCCTCTGAGGATTTTTCTTTTCAAGCATTCCTGCTTGATATGGCAAAGTCATTTGCCATTTCTATACCTGGTCAGGATCCTGCACCAGGGAATACAGAATCCCTGTATATTCCCTGGAGTCCAAAGGAGAACATCATGCTTCCTGTGCATCAGACCTTGCAGGATCTCCTCTTACAAATGTGGGAAACTCCTTTAACGGTACCCCCACCTTCTAGGGCAACTGATCTTCTATATAAGGTGCCCCCCTCTCCAGGGTTTCAAAAGACTCAACTTCTTCATCATTCCCTTTTTGTAGAATCAGCAATGAGGCATATTAAGAGTACTAAAAAGCACTCTTCTTATCCGCCAGGTCGTGAGTCTAAGACTTTAGATGCCTTTGGATGCCAAACCTTCCAGGCATCCATGCTTTCAACAAGAATTCTCTCATATATTTTCTATATGGGATTATCTCTTGAAGAGGTCACAAAGAAATTACTGTTTTTGACTCCTGTTCTTCAAGAGCCCAAAAGAGCAGACTATTCCCTACTGGTTAGTCATGCTCAAAATATCTCTAGGTTCCTTACTCGTGCTTCCCTAGACTCCTTTGAGTCTGTTAGCAGAACTTCTGCTATAGCTATAGGGGCACGACGTAAAGCCTGGCTACAAGTTTCAGACTTGGACAAATGGGCACAAGAAAGACTGGGAAATACTCCTTGCACTGGAGAAAATCTCTTTAACAAGGAGTCTTTACTCCAAGTTGCTCAGTTAACCACTGACATTCCTGTTTCCAGAGGCTGTTCTACGCCTTCCTCTTTCCCAGTTGGTAGGAAATGTCCTACCAAACTTTCTTCCCCTAGGGGGAAAATGTTTTATCCATCTTCTGCCCATCATACAGATGTTCCCAAACAGGGGAAACATCGCCCTGGTCTAAAGAAACCACAACCTCAATAGGTTCAGCAAACCCAGCAATCGCAGGGTTTCAGATAGATCATCTTTACCTCTCCTGGTTGGTGGTTAGAGTTGCAGTCTGCTTCTTTTCACTTAAAGCATCTGCACTAATTTCTTCCTAACTTTTCCTGGATCTCTCTTCACGAGACATCTTTTCTTTTACTCTAAGAGTCTTTATGATGATCATGCCCACAGTTAACAGGTTTCTCTTCCTCTTCTGGGAAAAGAGAAATAACAACTATCAATAAGACAGTTTTTCCCTGTACTAGCATGTATCATCTTACCTTTCAGAGACTTATTGCATAGTCAGTCTCCTTCAACTCTGTCTTACCTCCCTCTTACTACAACATTCGGTTTGTAAGAGTGGCTCTATTACACTGGTAAGCCCCTATGGTCCTCTACCTATTCCACAGGGGGATTCTCCCTTCCAGAGTTGTCTCCCTCTGGTATTACCTTAGGGCAGCTCATCAGACAATGGGAAGTCTTACCACTCCTATTATGTCTGTTGTTTCTTTTTCCCAATCTAAAAAAAAAAGAAAAAGGAGGAAAAGAAAAATTTTTCCACTGCCCTGGTAGTTGCTGCAGATGCAGCAATTCCTAGTGGTTAAGCCACTGGTTCTGTTCACCACACAACCAGGGTTTCTCTTCCACTAGCAATCATTCTAGCCTCAGTGTTAAACCCCAAACAGGTTATCAACCTTGTTTGGAAACCCTATTATCACAGACTGGTTGGTTAACTTCTATTCTTCGCCCCGTTGTCCTTGGCAGAATAGTTTAAGTTACCCACTGGCTTTAAACAGCCAGTTTTTTTCTTCTAACCAACCTGCAGCATGCTCTCTGCAACTCTACAGAGTAGCTTTGCACTATGGGCCCTTGCTAGAGAGCATTAATATCTTGCCTAGCAGATAACCCCAGATGGTTAGGAGGGGTTCCCCCAGTCATGTTCTCAGGACTGGTAGGTGTTCCCTACCCTTACCATCTCATCTAAAATCTCTTTTGAGACATAAGACACAGGCCTTTCATCATGTGAAAACCTAAAGAATGGCCAATTCCCTGGCTTGGCCCATTTCTCCTTTGGACTTCTCGCCAGAGATAGTTTTCTTTCAGTGGCAGCTCAAGGACGCCTGATACCCATCTTGCCCTTATAGGCAGGTCACTATGGTATCTTATTCCACTGGCGCCCTCTATCCATTCACCATACTGCAGTTCTGGAGAGATCTGGACTTGCTGCCTGCAGACTGAAGTTATCCTCTGCATTTTTCACGTAGGCCATCCTGGTTATTCAAGAGCTCGAATTCTGAAAGGAATCTAGACTCCTTCTTGCCAGGGAGACCATTCCTCTGACTCTGTCAGTCATAACCAGGAAAAGAAGATTCTCTATCCATCTATTCAAGCAGGTATCACCCTTCTTGCTATTAGATGGATCTTTCTCTCTCCCCATATTCCTAGGGGGATCTAGTTATATAGGCATCTCTCCATCCACATACCTGGAGACATGTGTCTATATGTCTACATATTTATATATATCTACATATTTATATATATCTATATATCTATCTGTGTATCTTCTGCCCATGTATCTCTCTCTCTATATATATGCATATATACCCTATATGTGTATATATTTAGGAATATATATATATCTACATACATATATATATCTATCTATCTGTTGAGATATATCTTTTAGGTAGATATGTATCCACATACTTAGCTATCTGTCTGTTTAGGTTCAGATATCCATATATTCCTATATGACCCTGACAGATGGGCACTACCCCTATCCATGCTGTGCCAGCATGCTTAGGGTTCTACACATACAGCCACTCCCTGTGGTAATTAGCAAACATTTTTCTTACCATAACCTTTCAGGGTTAGGTACCTCTGAAGCTCTCCATGTACCTTTTTTCTTTCCTAATTGACCCGATTTAGGAAAGACATTGCGGAACTTCAGTTAATCTAAAGCTTAACGCTTCCTAAGTCTGTCCTTACTTTCTTATCAGATACAGGGGTCTCCATACCCTTTCTCTCCTACATGGACTAATTCCAGTGCCAGTCCAGATGGGTCAGACTCATTTTCCTTTTGGTCCTAGGATTGGGAGGAGTGGCCTAGTGGTTAGGACAAGGTACTTCAGGCCAGAGGGCCGGGGGTTCAAGTCCCACCTGGGGACAGTTACTTACCTGTAACAGGTGATCTCTGGGAACAGCAGGAATAAGTCTTCACAACCCACCCACCTCCCCTAGGAGTTGCATTTCTCTATCTCTATCTTTCCCTTTCTTGCTCTCTCTCTCTCTCTTTGTCTCAGCTTTAAAACTTAACTGAGGAGAGGCAGTTGGGAAAGGCGGAAAGGCAGCACGCAGGCATGTTGGGATGCTTGCAAAAGCGTTCTGATTGGACGCTGGGGAGCGTTCCCACGCAGACTCTGTCGGTATCGATGTACCCATATGTGAAGACTTATTCCTGCTGTTCCCAGAGATCACCTGTTACAGGTAAGTAACTGTGCTTTATGGTTAAGCAGAGGTTTGAGCTTTTGAATTATTCTTAGTCTGTGATATGCTGATTTTGTTGTTTTGTTTATATGGGAATGGAAATTTAAGTTCTGATCTAGGTACCTCACTTGCTGTTTGACTTCTATGTCATTGTGGAGAATTTTCAAGGTCTTCGGCGGGATGAAAGAGGTGCTCTTAGTAATAAAGAGCAGTTCAGATTTTTTCTAGTTTATAGTGAGATTTTGTTTGTGGAGCCAGTTTGTCATAGCTGCAATGCATGCTGTTATCTTTGAATAATCAGATTGGTCTATGTTGAAAGGGATACAGAACATGATGTCATCCACATAAATTATGTACTGGAACTTAAAATCATTTATTATGTTGCATAGTGGCTGTAGGTAAAAATTGAAGAGTAAAGCTGAAAGGGCTGCTACCTTGTGGTATTCCATGTGGTCAGGGTTGGCTCATCCATTGTGCGAGAATGTTGTTCGCACAGGGCTCCGTGCGAACTTCATTCGCACACAGTGAACAGCTTCAGAGGTGAGCCGGGGAAGCCCACACAAGGATCCGTCTCACCTCTGCACAGCTGCCAGCATGAAGAGCAGTATTTTCCCTTCATGCTGGCAGCTGTGTTACTGTGAAGTGCATGAGTGCCAGGAAATGCTCTTTAATTTTTCCTGGCATTCAGCACGCTTCACAATAACACAGCCACCAGTGTGAGGGAAAACAACGCTCTTCACGCTGGTGGCTCTGCAGAGAGAGCCGGGGCCTCATGCAGGCTTTCCCGTCTCACCGCTGAAGCCCCTTAGACAGCCACAGAGCTCTTCGGGGGGTGTCTAGGATAGGACAGAAAATGGCCAATGGGGGGCTAAGATTGGAAATGGGCTGATGGGTGGGGGCTTGGACTGGAATTGGGCCGATGGGAGGGTAGGATTGGAAATGGATTGATGGGGGGGTAGGGGCTTGGACTGGAAATGGGCTGATGGTGGAGCTTGGACTGGAACTGGGGGGCTAGAATAAGACTGGAAATAGCTGATGGGGGCTAGGATTGGAAATGGGCTGATGGGGGGATGGAATAGGACTGGAAATGACTGATGGGGGTCTAGTATTGGAAATGGGCTGATGGGGGGAGCTTGGACTGGAAATGGGCTGATGGGGGCTGGAATAAACTGGAAATGGCTGATGGGGAGCTAGAACTGGAAATGAGCTGATGGGGGGGGGGGCTAGGACTGAAAATGGGCTGATGGGAAGAGCCTGGCCTTGAAATGGGCTGATGGGGGCTGGAATAGGACTGGAAATGGCTGATGGGGGGCTAGGATTGGAAATGTACTGACTGGGGAGCTTGGACTAGAAAAGGACTGATGGGGGGCTGGAATAGGACTGGAAATGGTTGATGGGGGGTGCTAGGATTGGAAATGGGCTGATACAGGAGGATAGGAGAATGGGACTAGAAGGGAGCGGATGCTGGGTGGGGCTGAAGTAGAAGGGAGCTGATCTTGGGGGAGGACTAGAAGGGGATGGGACTGAGGGAGAGGGGAAAAGATATTTTGTGTGGTAGGGAAGAAAAATCTATGATTGGCCAGGTATTGGGACAGTAAGTGGGGATTGAGGATGGAAGGGTGAAATTTGAGTGGATGAAAAAAGAAAGAAAGAAAGAAATGGAGGAAAGAGCCAAAGGGGAACATCAGTATGTTAAAGGAGATGTAGAGAGAGAATGGGAAAAAACTAGAAGAGAGAAGAAAGGACAAATGAACAACAGACAATGGAGAGTTAGCCGAAGACACGAAGAAACCAGAAGAAAGTGATTGGAGCAATTGCAACTGAAAAATAAAATGCCCAAACAACAAAAGGTAGAAAAACACTTTTTTTATTTTGAATTTATTAACTGGAATATATCAGCTCTGGGAAATGTGCATTGCTAACGTCTTTTCATTTTTGTTTAGTACAAGAGGAAATTAATTTATAGTTTTATTTCTCCAGTGTTTTTGAATGTTCCAACTTTGGCCTTTGGGGTTCCCAGTTTAATTATTGTCTTTCTATTTCTAAATTGTGATCCCTTGTTCTTTGTTTGGTGATGGTCTATGTTCTGCATGTGTAACCAAGCTAAGGTATTTTGTTTAAGTAGTTTCTAATTGACATTGCCACTTGTTCTCTTTCCCCATTAGAAGATGTATTGGTATTGTCTGAGATGTATTGGTTTAATATTTGCAGTGTTGCCTTTTGATAGGTAGGGTTTGATGATTTGTGAGTCCTGGTAGTTCCATTATGATATGGCGGATTTGCTATGGGTTCTAAATGGGCAGTGTTTATAGTACTTCCTAATGTGCCTGGCGGTTGGTACTGGAGTATAGTAATGTAGAACTCTGGTAGTCTTTCTTTATCCAGACACTTATTAAGAGGCATGTTTACTAAAAGTTAGTGCACGTTAAAATTATGCAAATATGTATGCAAATGAGGCCCCTTATGCAAATGAGGCCTGCAATGAGTCTTTGCAAATGGCTATGCACCCCCCTTGGGCCGCCCCTGCTTGTGGTTCGTCAATTGGTCTTGCCTGGCATAGTCCAGATCTTACTTGCAGTTTTCGATGTGTTAGGTAGGAGGTGAACTTTTGCAGGGTGGTTACATGGAGACCTATTTCATGCAGACATCTTTACAGGATGAGGTGACTTATTGAATCAAAGGCTGTTGTAATGTTGGTAAAGATCAGTAGAAAGCCTCTTTTAGCATTGTCTATTAGTATGCTGTCCAGTAATGAGGTGAAAAGTGTCTCAAAACTGTGGTCAGGCTTGAAGTCATGTTGATGGGGGTCAAGTGGGGCATAGTTATCAATGTGATCTTGTAACTGGTTTTGTATCACTTTTTCAATCATCTTTGTTATAAATGGCAGACTTTAGATAGGCCAATATGTGCAGGGGTCTTTGGTGTCTAAGTTAGGGTTTTTTAGTATTGGTCTTACTGTTGTTTGTTTAAGGCTGGGTGGAACATGACCTTGAGTGAGTAATAGCTGCATGATACTAAGTAATGTAGGGCACAATTGCTTCAACATCATCTTAATCCAGGAGACCAGGCATGGATCAAGGGATGAAGTAGAAGTGTTGATATTGTTTATGACATTTTCTAGGTGTTCCATGGAAGGAATGTGGAAGGAATTCCATTGTTTTGTGGTTGCTTGTGAAGACAGAATGGCTGGTAGTAGGGATGGAGTTTGAGCTGGCTTGGGTCTGAATTAGCATCAAGAAGTCTTCCATTTCTTGTGGATCAAGTGTATTAGCTTAATTTTGTTGAGGGGGTCAGCCCTACATGTGTTTCGGCCACACCGGACTTCTTCAGGGGACTGTGACCCACTGATCAACAGATGAGTTGAAATGGACATATACTCAATGGTACTTGAGAGTGCAGAATAAAACACTCCTAGGCATGTGCTTGGAGCAGTTGCAGCATTTTGCAATGTGTTATTCTAATTGACAATGATATCTTCCAAATTTGACATATTACTGTCAAGGTGTGTTAAAACTTGTTGTAAGAAGGCTTCATTGTTAAATTGATTAAATCTTCTCCATTCCTTAGTTGTTCCTTCCTTAGTGATAACTGTAGTGGGGAGATTTAAGGTAAAGTTGAGCATGCAGTGGTCTGACCAGAGAACAGATGTCACAGTTGGGAGAGGAACGATGTTTTGTTCTAATAAATTGTTAGGTATAAAAATGAGATCAAGGATACCTCCTTTATTGTGCATTGGGGTGTTCATTATTTGGGTGTAATGTAGGTCTCTCATGGCAGTCAAAAAGGCCTGTGCATCCTTAGTTGATAAAGATGGAATGTTTAGGTCTCCCAAGATTATGTGAGGTTTTCGTGGTGAGTAGTGAGTGCACCCTTCTTCTAATATAATTGAAAGATCATCATCCTTGGTACAAGGAGCATGCTATACAAGGCAAATTGAAAGGTGCTTATTTGATATTGTAATAGTGTTATATCCTTCCTTGTTATGAGAGGGTAGAGTGTTAAACTTTAGAAGCTTTTTGGAAATGATTAGGACTTCACCACCCCTTCTTATAGCCCTTGGACAGTTATTGGTTGTGAATGTTTGAGAAGCAATCTGATTTAATATCACGAGATCAATGTCAGTGAGCCAATTTCTATTATGCACATTGAGGCCAATTCCATTCAGGACATGTCTGGGCCATCTGGACAACCAAAATCTGGATGGGCCGGATCTGCACCCGTGGGAGATGTTCCCGTGGGAGCAGAATCGGGTGCAGCAGACTTGGACAGCCTGGCCATGCCCTGATCCAGATGGCCTAGACATCCTGGCAACTCCCCATCTAATCCATCCAGGGCCCTTGCATGGAGCCTGGTGCTGTGGCGTCCCATTGCCATGGCACCGGGACGCCATGCCGAGGCCCCGATCGTCCACTCAGCTGCAAAGTGCATTTTCCCCACAGCCCGACCCCCGATCAAGCCATCTGAGACTGGGATCGGGCTGTGGGGAACCTCCTTGTTGGCTCACCTCTTCGGGGGGGGGGTCCTTCCCAGATGTCTGCCGACATTGCAGGGGACTTAATCCACCTCTGAGGTGGAATACGTCCCCTGTCTAACTGCCCAAGCCCTGTACGTCCGGGGTCATGGTCACTTCTCCGGCCTATCATCGCTCCTCTTCCGGCCCACCCCCTCCTGTCCTCATATAGAGTTCCCTACACATCTCTGCTGTATGTGCGAGGAGCTCTTCGGAGGGGATCGGACCCAGGTGTTTAGTGGGGCATATATGTCTGACCTGGACGTATATCCCCGCTAAATGTGGATCGGAATAGACCCCATTATGTCTATCTTTTGTTCTTTTATGTAGTCTGTAATAGTGTGTAATTTGATCTGAATGGAACAGGCATTGAATTAAGCTTGGATTCTGCTGTTGAGCAGTTAATTCTCAGTAATCTATTGTGTCTTTTTTCTTCTGTCTGCTGATATATATGTCTAAGTGGTTTATGTTTAATCCTAGAATTATTGGTATCATTTGACCTGTGAGGTGGTTGAGCCTTCCCCAGCCTGGCAGAGCATTGCTTATAGGAGGAGAATTATTAAACAGACTAATAATGTCCTAGGATCCATGTTTCTCCAGGACCAAGCAGGAAGTCAGTCCTCACATATGGGTGACGTCGGCGCCGACGGAGCCCTCGCGGAGCAATTTTCCCCAGCTTTCAAAGAAAGCCTTTGGGAATTGCAGCGCGCATGCGCGGTCCTCTTCCCGCCCAAAGGTGCCATCTTGGCCAGTCTTCTTTTTTCCACGGAGCCCTACAGACGCTGTCTACAAGTCACCGCTGAAAAGTTGATTTTCTTTCTTTATTTTAGTATTTTCTTCGGTTCGACGCCGGTCCTTTTTCCGTCCGGCCTCGCGACGCCGGTTGCGAGGCCTCCCCTTCTTTTCGGTTTTTCTGTCCTTCGTGACAAATTCGCGCTTTTTTCACTTTTCCCTGGCAGCACGAACGTTTGACCTCGCAGGGGCCCTTTTTCCCCCGATGGCCGCCAGTGGTTTTAAAAAGTGTGTTCAGTGTAAGAAACTTATGTCTCTTACTGACACACATGATTGCTGCCTCCGTTGCCTGGGCCCAGATCATGAAGAAATGATCTGTGGAGCCTGTAGCAAGATGTCCGCGAAATCTTTGCGGAGTCGGCAGCATCAGCGGGAGAGAATCTTCTCTGACCCCAGCCGTACCCGGACCTCGTCAGAAGCTTCGGTGTCCAGGGAATCTGGCTCTGAACACCGTCGGAGCTCCTCTGAGAGGGGGTCTCCTTCCCGGGAACATCATCGGAGGAAGAAACCCGCGAGGACGGCGTCGGTGGACGCTCCTGGCTCCGCGAGGGCCAGGTCGCATAGCCCAGATAGCCGTCCCGGGTCTTTGGAGCTGGAGCGGCCGTCCAAGCAGCCTCGTCTGGAGATGGACTCGTCTGCTCACGTAAGTCCTCGTGGACTCGCCTCCGAGGGGTCCGACGTCGGGCCCGACGCCGTCGGGGCCCGAGTCGGGGGCTGCTGGGTCTCCTGAGTTCGGACTCAGGTTGACGGCCTTGGAGAACAGCCTAGCTGCCTTCATGGACCAGCAGCGGGCATTGATCGCTGGCCTCGCTGGCGCTTCTGCCCTGACCGCCGGGACGTCAACGTCTAAGTCGACCCCGGAGACCGAGCCGATCCTCGAGTCCATGCGGGCTCGAGTCGATCCTCGGTCGAGGTCCCCTTCGGCCTCCCGTTCGGGGCCGCAGTCGTCGACGCCGACTCCCTCGGCGTCGGGGCGGACGGCATCTGTGCCCGCCCGGCCAGAGCCGCTCGACTCCTCCTCCGAGGAGTCCGCCTGGGAATCCGAGGTGGAAGAGTCACCTGATTCTTTTCGGACTCGGTGTATTCCTTCGGACTCCCCTGAGTCCGAACCTCAGAGACAGTCCCCTCCGGAGGACGCACGGTTCTCGGACTTCGTGAGGGATATGGCCAAGGCCTTGGCCTTCCCTGCGGATCCCGAGGAGGAGCCTCGAGCCGAAGAGCTCGATGCCCTCCAGTATGACTCTCCTGCAAAGGAGCATTTTACTGTACCGGTTCCTCCGATGCTGGAACGACTTCTCTTCCGCATGTGGGAGAGCCCGGCGTCGTCGCCGGTATTAAGCAAGCGGGTCGATGCCATATATCGAGTCCGCAAGAGCCCTGGCTTCCAAAAAGCACAGCTGCCGCACCATTCCATGGTGGTGGAATCGGCCATGCATAGGCTCAAGAGCCAGAAGATGCACTCCTCGGTGCCTCCCGGCAGGGAAGCCCGCAGCCTGGATGGCATCGGTAAGAAGTGTTTCCAGGGCTCTATGCTTGCTTGTCGGGTCCAGACTTACCAGCTCTACATGGGCATGTATCTCAGGGACCTGGCTAAGGAAATAGCCGGATTCTCTGCTGGTCTCTCCGAGGAACCTTTGCGGAGGTTCCTTGCCTTGTCCACTGGTATTCGAGAGTGCTCAAAGTTTATCTCTCGAGCAGCCTATGATGGCTTTGAGGCATCGGCTCGAGTAGCCGCAGCCGGCATCGGGGCCCGCCGACAGGCTTGGCTTCAGTCATCCGACCTCGAGCCCTGGGTGCAGGACAAGTTGGTCGATGTCCCCTGCAGAGGTGAAAACCTCTTTGGCAAACCTATGGACGAGAAGGCTGCGCAACTCGAGACAGAGACTCTCACCAGGACTCGGCTCTCCAGGAAAACCTCTGCCCCTTCCCAGAAGAAGAAGGGCTCGGGGAAAAAGCCCTTTTACCCGAGGAAGACGGCTGCCTATAAACACTACCCTCATTATCAGGCCTCCGCAGCTCCCCAACAGGGTCAGCAGGCCAAGGGACGGGGTAACGGGTCCCGTAGGCAGCAAGCCCCCAAGCCTGCGCCACCGGCCCCTGCTCCGCAGGGTGGGGGTTTTTGACTCTTTCAGCATAGCCTCTCCCCCTCTGCTGGTTTCTCTCAGCACGGGAGGCTGGCTGGTCCACTTTGCCCACAGGTGGTCCAACATCACGTCAGATACCTGGGTGCTCCACATAGTCCGAGAGGGCTATCTTCTACACTTCCACCAGGTACCTCCCCCCTACTTTCCAGGGGAGCCTCTGCGACCCCCTCTTCACCGGGACTTACTCCTTCAAGAGTTGGCAAGTCTTCTTCAGGAACAGGCGGTGGAACCGGTGCCCCACCACCTGAGAGGTCAAGGCTTTTATTCCAGGTACTTCCTGGTACCAAAGCGAACTGGAGGCCTCAGACCCATCCTGGACTTGTGGAACCTCAACAAGTTCCTGGAAAGGGAAAAGTTCAAGATGCTTACCCTTGGAATCCTGCTGCCCTACCTCCGGCAGGGAGATTGGCTATGCTCCTTGGATCTAAAGGATGCCTACACTCACATCCTCATCCACCCAAGCCACCGACAATACCTAAGGTTTGTGGTGGCAGGCAATCATTACCAGTACAGGGTACTGCCCTTTGGCCTATCCTCCGCACCCCGAGTCTTCACAAAATGTCTCGCAGTGGTAGCGGCTTATCTCCGGCTTCAAGGCCTCTTTGTCTTCCCTTACCTAGACGACTGGCTCATCAGAGCACCGTCCTCCACGGAGGCCACTCACGCCACGCAACGTACTGTGACTCTGCTCCAGTACTTGGGCTTTGTCATAAACTTCAAAAAGTCCACTTTGCTCCCCTCTCAGGATCTCGAGTTCATCGGCGCCAGGTTAAACACGCTTCAAGCGCGAGCCTTTCTGCCGCTCGACAGGGCACAACGGCTCATGGCTCTCGCCAGCCGCTTTCGCAGCCATTCCCGGGTCTCGGCCAGGCACTTTCTGAAACTGCTCGGCCATATGGCTTCCACGGTCCATGTGACCCCCAATGCCCACCTGAATATGCGGCCTGCTCAATGGTGCCTTCGCTCACAATGGCGTCAGGCCTCGGGGAGACTAGCGGACTCAGTACGAATCTCCAGCCCGCTGGTCTCTTCTCTACGGTGGTGGCTTCATCTGCCCAACCTAGTGCTCGGAATGCCTTTTCAGTCTCCTCCGCCTGTTCAGGTACTGACGACCGACGCTTCTCTCCTGGGTTGGGGAGCACATTGCCAAGGGACATGTACTCAGGGTCTCTGGACCCCGTGGGAATCTGCCCAGCAGATCAACTTCCTGGAGCCCAGAGCGATCCGCCTGGCTCTCCGGGCCTTCTCCCACCTTACCACTCGCCAGCCCGTCCTCGTCCAGACGGACAATCAAGTGGCCATGTTCTACGTGAACAAACAGGGGGGCACGGGCTCCTTCCTTCTCTGTCGGGAAGCACAAAAGCTCTGCGCTTGGGCCGTCAGCCGAGGGATCCTCCTCAAAGCTGTCTACCTCCCAGGTCAAGAAAATTACCTGGCAGACAAACTGAGCAGAATCCTCCAACCACACGAGTGGCGATTGGACCCGTTGGTGGTTCAAAGGATCTTTCTCCAGTGGGGCCTCCCCACGCTGGATCTATTTGCCAGTCCTCTGAACAGGCAACTTCCTCGGTTCTGCTCTCGGGAACCGCATCCCCTCCGAGTAGCGGCGGATGCTTTTCTGCTCTCGTGGTCCACGGGCCTTCTGTATGCCTTTCCTCCCATGCCGCTGGTGTCTCGAACACTTTTCAAGGTTCTCCAGGACAAGGCTTCGATGATCCTGATAGCTCCCCGGTGGCCCAGGCAACCGTGGTTCCCGCTTCTGATGCAACTGGCGGTAGATACTCCGTTGCCTCTGGGGTTTCAATCCGATCTCCTGACCCAGGATCAGGGGTCTCTCCTACACCCCAACCTCAGATCTCTTCATCTGATGGCCTGGCTGCTGAAAGGGTAGTCCTTGCTCCCCTCCTGCTGCCTCCGGAGGTGGAAGAGGTCGTGCTAGCTTCCAGGCGACCCTCTACCCGGAAATCCTACGCCCTTAAATGGCGTCGCTTCTCCACCTGGTGTACTCAACAGTCTCAAGACCCCTTCTCCTGCTCGGTGTCGGTGGTCTTGCAGTACTTGCTTTCCCTCTCCAATCTTGGACTTAAGTCCAACTCGGTCAAAGTTCACCTCAGTGCTATTTCTGCACGTCATGTGCCGGTGGAAGGCAGGCCTCTTTCCGGCCACCCTCTCGTGGCATGGTTCTCCCGAGGTCTCCTTCTCCTTAAACCACCTTTGCGCCCCCCAGCCCCTGACTGGGACCTGAACGTGGTTTTACAGCGGATCACCTGTCCGCCTTTTGAACCCATGGCTACCTGTCCTCTCCGTTTTCTTTCTTGGAAAACCTTATTCCTGGTAGCCCTCACTTCCGCTAGACGCGTTAGTGAACTGCAGGCCCTAGTGTCTGATCCCCCTTACACTAGGTTCTACAAGAACAGGGTAGTCCTGCGGACTCACCCTAAGTTTCTTCCAAAAGTGGTCTCCCCTTTTCACATCAATCAGGAGGTGGTGCTTCCGACCTTCTTTCCCAGGCCACACTCCAGCCGAGCTGAAATGGTCTTGCATACCCTGGACTGTCGGAGGGCGTTAACCTTCTACCTTGATCGTATGCGGGAGCACCGTAAGACTGTTCAGCTCTTCCTGTCTTACGACCCTAATAAATTAGGGCTCCCTGTCTCCAAGCGTACTCTGTCCATCTGGGTAGCTGACTGTATCGCTTGGACTTATGGGGCGGCAGGCCTCTCGTTGGAAAGTCGAGTCACGGCTCATTGGGTTAGGGCGAAGGCTGCGTCAGTGGCTTACCTCCGCTCTGTTCCATTGGCAGACATCTGCCGGGCCGCCACTTGGTCTTCGAGCCAGACTTTTGCAACCCATTACTGCCTCGAGAGGGAGTCCCGCAGGGACAGTGCTTTCGGACAGGCAGTCCTCCGTAATCTCTTCGAGGTTTAAGCAACTCCTATCCTCCATCCCGGATGTTGGGCTACCGGTTGGAGATTAGTCAGAGAAGATTCCTTCCTTCTGTGCTGCTGAGCTAGAGGGAGCTCATTTTTGTGCTTAGGGTCTCCGATAGCCTTAAGCTTGGGAGTCCCATATGTGAGGACTGACTTCCTGCTTGGTCCTGGAGAAAGCGTAGTTACTCACCTGTAACAGGTGTTCTCCAGGAGCAGCAGGAATCAGTCCTCACAACCCTCCCTCCTCCCCGTGGAGTTGCAGTCATATGATTTTGTTTTTGCAAATTTTTTGCTGTCTTTTCGCTATGTCATCAGACTGGCCAAGATGGCACCTTTGGGCGGGAAGGGGACCGCGCATGCGCGCTGCAATTCCCAAAGGCTTTCTTTGAAAGCTGGGGAAAATTGCTCCGCGAGGGCTCCGTCGGCGCCGACGTCACCCATATGTGAGGACTGATTCCTGCTGCTCCTGGAGAACACCTGTTACAGGTGAGTAACTACGCTTTTCTGGGAGTGTCACATGTGGTGGCAGTTTAATTTCAGTGCTTTAACAGCCGAAAATGTACCTACAGCATGGTGACGGGTCCAGGAGTCAGTATTCGCTCTTGGAGTCCACTCCCAAGGGCCATGCCTAAGGGCCCTCGACAAGATCCTTAGGCACGGCCCACCAGGCGTGGGTGCACCTGAAGCATAGTACTTAAATAAAGGAGGGAGGCATAGGTAAATGACACTGGCTAGGGGCAGTGCAGAGAGCTGCGTTGATGTCGGTGTTATGGTCCATACCTGCCCTGTTGCTGCCGCTTTCGGGAAGTCCTTTGTCTCACCACAGTTCTTTTCCAGGGGATCCACTACATGTGGAAGCCAAAGAAAGAGATCAAGCACCTGAAGTGCAGCACTTAAATAGAGGAGGGAGGCACAGATAAGTAATGCTGGCTAGGGGCGGTGCAGGGAGCTGCATGGATGTCAGGGTTATGGCCCGTACCTGCCCCGTTGTTGCTGCTCCAGGGAAGTCCTTTGTCTTGCCACATTACCAACTAACAGTGATAAGAAAACCGGCATTTCAAATTAGCTCTGACTTACTAAAGAAAATCAGCATATGAAAACATACAGCTAATTACCAAGCCAGGCTTTTTAAATCTTTTACAACCAGAAAATGTTACCATTTTAAAACATGACATCAGAAAAGCAAACAAATTAATCATTATACACTTTCTCTTTTAATACAAACAACTTTTCACATGTATCATTGTCTCCCACCATGTAAGGATGACCCATTCAGGACTAGTATGCAGCCTCCCTAAATCATTGACTGCCTTAATGAATACTGGCCAATGCAGAGGGACAGAAATGCTAAGAATACAGCAATAGAAGCAAAATCAAGTAGTTATCAGACATGAGGAAAATAGATAATTCTTTTAAGCTCGCAGGTTGCTTAACCCTCATTAAGGTTCGCAGTGCAGGAATCAGATTTCAATAAGGGATGGCATGCAATCGGAGAGTCCAAAAGGAACACTTAATTAAATCCCCATCATACAAGCCACAGCAGATCTCAATCAGACATTCCCAAATTGAATTATACTACAATTCATCACATACATACCCTGACATATCCTTAACCCTCAATATATAGCTACAATTGAAACACCCCCCCCCCCCCCCACACACACACACAACTGCGGAACAAAAGCAGGACCGCAAAAATTGGGAACACTTTGCCACAACAAAGTGAAACCAAAAAGGCGTAGAGACAACTCAAGACATTTTAGCAGTGTTCAAGTACTGCCTCAACTCATCTGGATCTTGATAGATGATAGTAAGATTTCTATTGGAGACACACATCTTTGCCAGATAGAGCAGCCTGTACTGCACACTAATTTCTCTCAGGGGTTGTTGAAGAAGCAGAAGCTCCTGCCGATTAGAAACAGTTTCTCTAGCCAAATCAGGGAAAAACATTAGCTTTTGGACATTGGATCTCAATTTGTCAGACTTTTCTCTTGCCAAAGTAAGTATCTGAAGCACTTGAGAAAATAAATTGAATCGAAGCAAGACGGGACAGGGATGCCTTGAGAAACCATTGCCTGTTGTCATGGGGATTGATGGGCTAATTCAATGTCTCAAACACCTTTGCCAGAAGTGAATAGATGAAGTATATCAGGTTTTCTCCCTCGATTCCCTCAGGTAAGCCCAGCAGCCACATATTTTGCTGTCTATTGAAATTTGTTGCATCCTCCAAGTCTTGCCTTATACGTTTTATAGCCGCTGTATTAAAGGAGACTTTAGCTGTTTCTTTCTGCATCTCGCAGACCTGTTCTTCAAGAGTGTCTTGTAGTCGCTATTGCAAGGCATTCATCTGGGTAGATAATTGCTCCAGATCTTTTCTAATGCCCAAGGAGACCTCCATTTGATGCTCCATCATTATTTTAAGAGCACATACATCTTGTAGGACCAGGTCCACTGGAGTATCAGCCGTCTTATCTGGAGTCAGGGACCCCTTTTTGTGCCTTTTTAAGCCTGAGGAAAGGTTGAACCGAGTCTCAGATGCCTGGCATTTCTCAGCCATAACAGAAGCTCCTGACGAGATATAGACGGCAAGGGAGCTCAGAAATGGGATGAAGGAAAAGAGAGCTTAATTACACCCTGCAGAGCAGCAAACTAAGCAGCCATCTTGCCAGGCTCCAGAATTGAACCATTAACCCCCATCCTAGTCTTAAAGACTATAAACAAGCACTTTGTAAGAGAAAAGTTCAAAATGGTTATCCCCAGCACCCTCATTTCTTATTTCCAAAAAGGAGATTGGTTATGTTCTCTGGATCTAAAGGATATTTGCACATATATTCAGATACATCCCAGCAATAGGAAGTATCTCAGATTTGTAATAGGGAAACACCATTACTAGTACTGTGTTCTACCTTTTGGCCTTGTGTCAGCTCTAGGGATGTTCACAAAGAAGCAGATCCTATAACATGCACGTCCAGCCCACAGACACATCTAAATTGACAATGGGCCCCGTTTGAACCTAATTCTTCATCGGTAGATCTAGACATGCTTGCGGGTCCAGAATTGGAGAAGTAGATGTGTCCGGTGCGGCATGGGCAAAGCGCTATTTATCCGGCCCGTGCATGCATCCGTCATGCGGCTCATGCACGGGTACAGGCACTGGCCATGCGATATAATGGAGAAACATGTCCCCCATCAATATTATAGAAACATAGAAACATGACGGCAGAAAAAGACCACATGGCCTATCTAGTCTGCCCTTCCATATCAACTACAATAGTCCCCTTTTTACCTTTAGAGATCTTCTGTGTTTGTCCCATTCTTTTTTGAATTCAGATACTGTCCTCATGTCCATCGCCTCCACTGGGAGACTATTCCATGCATCTACCACTCTTTCCATAAAGAAATATTTCTGCGTATTACTCCTGAGTTTATCCCCTTTCACGCTCATTCTATGTCCCCTCGTAGCAGAGCTTGCCTTAAAATGAAAGAGACCCTCCTGTGCATTTATACCACGGAGGTATTTAAATGTCTCTTTCATATCTCCCCAATCCCGCCTTTCCTCGAAAGTGTACATAATAAGATCTTTAAGTCTGTTCTCATATGCTTCATAACGAAGACCACTAACCATTTTAGTGGCTACCCTCTGCACTGAGTCCAACCTGCCTATATCCTTCTGAAGGTGCGGTCTCTAGAATTGCACACAGTACTCCAAATGAGGTCGCACCAGAGACTTATATAGAAGCATTATCACTTCCTTTTTTCTACTGACAGTAGTTTGCTGATGCAAACTAGATATAAATACCAATGATAAATGACTGCTGCTGCAATCTAGACCATATACCAGTCCTCTTCATGCCTTGAAAAGTGCTAGGTAATCCCAGTGCATCCTAAGTACATACAAGAGTATGTAAATATGAACATGTATGTCATGACATACCTTGCCTCAAATGCTACTTGGCATTATAAAATGGCCCCAGTGATTCCTGCCTTGGTCATCTCTACAAACACGCTTTAAACAGCTAAGGACGGTCCCTTACCAAGTGCACAAATCCCGAAACTAACATTGCAGTTCCACAAAGGACGTATAATATTGCTGTATAATGATTATATTGATGTATAATAATGGTTATATGTATAATATGTATAATAATGTATAATATTATAATATGTATAATATAATATAATATGTATAATAATGGTTATATGTATAATAATGGTTAATGTATAATGATTATATTGATGTATAATAATGGTTAAGAACACTGGCTTGGGAACCCAGATACCAGGGTTCAATTCCCACTTGTGGCCTTGGGCAAGTCATTTAACCCTCCATTGCCTGAGAAAAATCCAAGTTATCAATGTCCCTGTTTAATGTACATTACCAAGTTTAAGTTTCAATGTAAACATCTTTGATTGAAATGATAAAGCGGTATATAAAACCTGTTAAATAAATAAATAAATGTATGCCCTTTTCATGCCTATGATCTAGAAGTGTACTCATTCTGCTGCTCCACACTACCTTTCCTCTTATCTCTTCCTATACTCCTCCTCGGGAACTCCGCTCTTCTGGCAGATCACTTCTATCTGTGCCCTTCTCTTCTACTGCCGACTCCAGACTTCATTCCTTTCACCTTGTTGCTTCTTATGCCTGGAATAAACTACCTGAGTCTATACATCAGGCTTCTTCTCTGTGCCTTCTCAAATCTAGGCTGAACGCTCACCTCTTTGTTGCCGCTTTGACTGCACCTCTTACAAGCCCATCAGCAACCTCTCTTTCATCTCAAAAATAATTGAACAAATAGCACTACAGCAATTCCAGAACCATGTTGATAAACACCATCACAGATTTAGACCACACTATGGAGTAGAAACACATCTGACATCAATAATAGACACAATATTAAGAGGCATAGAGAAGCTTAACCGTGCATATATCCTAATCTTCCTAGACATAACCGTGGCATTTGACTCCATTCCACACAGTCTCCTACTTGCAAGACTACAAGCCATTGGAATTGGTGGTATCCCACTCAAATGGATCCAATCACACTTGTCAGACCATCACCAACAAGTATGCAGAGGACCAAACAAATCAGCCCCATACAGACAACACAAAGGAGTTTAACAAGGCTCTGCATTATCCTCACTACTCTTCAACATATTCATGCAACCCAAATGTACCATTTTCAACAAACATGATCAATACAGGATGACATCATGATGTTTACACCTTATGGCATCCTTTCTCCAAATCTAAGCAAAATAACTATATGCATCCAAGAAATCTCACAATGGCTACACGAACACGGGCTCCAGATCAACTACAAAAAACCAGAAGTGCTCCATATCTCCAGAAACAAGGCATTCTCAACCCCCCCCCCCCCCCCAAAACACTCAAAATCCATGACACGGAACTAGAAACCAAGCAGGAGGTGAAATATCTGGGCATAACAAATGACCAGCAGCTTGACCTCTCTTCCCACATCACCAGAACCACAAGAGCTATATACCACAAGATAAAAATACTCTGCAACCTTCAACCCCTACTAGCAACTTCTGATTTCCACTCAGTACTTTAGCACTCATCTTCCCCCTCCTGGATTTCTGTAACAGCATATACCAGGGACTCCCTAAACATGCACTTCACCAACTACAAATGGCCCAACATACTGCAGCATGCACCATAGCAAAAGCTGAATTAAATATAAATCAACTATAAACATATTTAAAACTTTATATGACCAATCATCAACATACCTAAAGTCCCTTAGCCACACATCAACAACTACCAGAAAAAGGCACAAATGCAACCAGAACCTACTCAACTTGCCAGCAGAAATAACACGAATGAACCAAAATACTCGCAAATGAGCCTTCTCCACTTATGCACCGGATCAATGGAATACACTCCTCAGTGACCTCAGGTAAATAAATAAACTAACAAAATTCCGCAAAGATCTCAAGACTACTATTCACAGAATGCTTCAACAACTAAATGGTGTGTCCCCATACAACAGCAAACTAATGGACACATATGCCACTGTCCTAAAGTACCACCTTATTACACCATTCCTCCCCTCCATCTCCCCCCCCCCCCAACATTACACAACCCCGGTTACATATGCTTTTATTTGTAACTATGTTATAAACCATAGACCATAGTTACCAATTGTAATTAAACAGTTCAATGTTGTTAAGGTTTTAAATGTTTTATATAAACCAGTTAAGCTTTTGTTCCCTGTAAATCGCTTTGATTCCCAGATAAGGCGGTATAAAGAAAAAAAACAGATATCTTTATCTTTATTCGCAAAGCTTGATAAACCGCCCAAGCCAAGGCGTCAGGGCGGTGTACAATACAATAAAATGACTAGGCTACTGAAAATAAAGTTGGAAAAGGAACGCCATCAGTGACAGGACAGGAAAGAACAATTAAAAGACAGAGAACAGAAAAGAAGAGGATGAGTAGAGTGGGGGTGGGGGAGCAAGGGGAGGAAATACGAAGGGAAACTATGGGGGATGGAGGGTGCGGCTAGGGGAGAAGGCACCATCGGTCGGTAAGGGAAGATCAAAGGCTTGACAAAAAAGATAGGTCTTAAGAAGACCTTTGAAACGGGGGAAAGACGATTTGAGACGGAGTGGTAGGGGAAGTGAATTCCATAAGGCTGGAGCCCGGAAGAAGAAGGCAGAGTGGCGAGTGAGTTCCAAATGGGCCTGGGAGGGGGAAGGGAGGAAAAGACGGTTGCCGTGAACAGAGCGGAGAGAGTGAGGAGAGGGTTGAAAGTAAATGATGTCTGCCAGGTATTGAGGGGTACCTGCATAGAGGGCTCTGTGAGCAAGAATGAGCAATTTAAAAATAAACCTGAATTGAACCGGCAGCCAGTGAAGAGAGAAAAGACAGGGAGTGACATGAGACCGGGCGGGGGAGCAGGTAACGAGACGGGCGGCAGTATTCTGGACCAGTTGTAAACGGTGAAGCTGGGAGGAGGGGAGACCTGCGAAGATAGCATTACAGTAGTCTAAACGCGATATCACGAGTGATAAGACCAGGTTGACAACAGAGGAATGGGGGAGAAGTGACCGAACGGCCCTTATCCGGCGAAGATGGAAGAAGGAAGTGCGTACTACGGAAGAAATATGCTGGTGGAAGGAAAGGAAGGAGTCCAGGGTGACACCCAGGTATCGAAGAGTCGATACTAAGGGGATAGGGTGGGAGGACATAAAGGGTGACAAGTCAGGAGAGGGGAGTCCGAAAGAGAACCAAATCGCCGAGGATTTAGCGGGGTTGACGTGAAGAAAATTGAGGTCAAACCAGGGAGCGACAGAGGCAAGACACGAGCTTAGCGGGGCAAGGTCAGGAGCGCAAGAAGAAGTGTGGTGAACTAGAAGAATATTGTCGGCGTAGATGTAAACGGAAATTCCAGATTGCTGAATAAGAAGAGCAAGAGGGGCAAGAAAGATATTGAAAAGCAAGGGGGCAAGGATAGAACCCTGAGGAACACCACAGATTGAGGGAAGCGGGAGAGAGACAGAGGAACCAGAGTGAACAGAAAAGGAGCGAGATGAAAGAAAGGAACGAAACCACCGTAAAACTGTGCCGCGCACACCAAAATCGGACAAACAAGTGAGAAGGGTGCAGTGGTCGACAATGTCAAAAGCCGAAGAAAGATCCAAAGAAACCACAATATAAAAATCACCACGGTCGTGAGCGCGGTGAAGGTCAGAAAGCAGTGATACAAGGATGGTCTCTGTGCTATGGCCGGCGCGGAAGCCTGATTGGCGTGGATGAAGTGCCAAGGTGGAGTCAAGATGAGAAGCAAGCTGAATGAAGACAAGTTTCTCCAAAATTTTTGAGAGAAAGGGAAGGTTCGTAACTGGTCGTCAATTGGCAGGAGAGGCGGGATCGAGGGAGGTATTCTTCAGTAGGGGGCAGACTATGGTATGCTTCCAACTGGAAGGGAAGTGACCGGATGCTAAACTGGAGTTACAAATAGAGAGAATGTAGGGGGTAAGTGCGAGGTCAGGAGTAAGCAGCCAAGAAGAGGGTATGGGGTCGAGAGAACAGGCGGTCTGATGGGCAGAGGAAAGAACTCTAAGGAGTTCGGAGGAAGTAATTAATCTAAAGGGACGCCAGGAATGAGGGAAGGCACAGGAGGGGGGTGAAGAGACGTCAACAGGGGACACGGGAGGTAGGGGAAGGGGGGGGAGGGGAGGAGGGCAGGCAGAGAAAGAGGAATGTAGAGAGTGGACTTTGTCGGAGAAGTAAGAGGCAAGAGTAGAAGGACTGGGAGAAGAGTGGGGAGGAGAGGAAGGAGAAGTTGTGGTGGAGGAGAGAGATTTAAGGATGTGATAAAGGCGTCTGGAGGAGTTAGAGGAAGAAGTTATAAGATGGGAATAGTATGTGTACTTAGCTGCGGTTATTGAGGAGCGATAGAAGAGGTGAGCCTGACGAAATGCAGAGTAGGAGGCATCTGATGGGTGCTTCCTCCAGAGACGCTCTGCACGACGGAGGTAAGTGCGATGAAGATAAAGCCCCGGGTGATACCAAGGGTGATGAGAGGTGGAACGAGGAAGTACAGGACGGAGGGGGGCTAGGGTATTAAGAGCAGCGGAGAGTGTGGAGGACCAAGTATCCACCTGTTGATCAACAGGTAAGGAGGAAAATTCTGGAGGGAAGAGGGAACTAGCCGATAGGAAAGAGCCTAAAGTGTGTGGGGTAATATGTCGTTTAAAGGATGGGGCAGAAGGGACGGCTGAGGAGGTCCCGACTGTCCCAGGGGAGGAAGGGAAAGGAAAAGAAAAGAAGAGGCATAGGTGGTCAGACCAGGGGACAGGAACAGGATGGATGCAAGAAGGGAAATGAGGTGAAGAGTCGGGAGTGAGGATGAGGTCCAGAGTCTGGCCTGCGGCATGAGTCAGACAAGCTACGTGCTGGGTGAGGGACAGGTCGGCAAACAGGGAGGATAGAACCTTGTCACGTGAGCGTGAAGGGGAGTCCAGATGGGAGTTAAGGTCCCCCAGAATGACTAGATAAGGGGACAGGAGAACGGAATCAGATAGGGAACATAAGAACATAAGATATGCCATACTGGGTCAGACCAAGGTCCATCAAGCCCAGTATTCTGTTTCCAACAGTGGCCAATCTAGATCATATGTACCTAGCAGTTTCCCCAAGAGACACAAGTTCCACAATGCTTGTACTGGGTCAAGCATTGATATCTTCGGTAACTTCTTAATAATGGTTTATGGACCTTTCCTCCAGGAACTTGTCCAAACCTTTTTTAAACCCAGCTACACTAACAGCCTTTACTACATCCTCCGGTAACAAATTCCAGAGTTTGATTACACGTTGAGTGAAAAAATATTTTCTTTTATTAGTCTTAAATAGTTTACCCTGTAGCTTCATTGCATGTCCCCTAGTCTTTCTATATTCTGATAACGTAAACAATCGATCTACGTTTACCCGTTCCAGTCCGTTCATTAATTTATAGACTTCTATCATATCTCCCCTCAGCCGTCTCTTTTCCAGGTTAAAGAGCCCTAATCTTTTTAGCCTTTCTTCATAGGAGTATCCTTCCATCCCCTTTACCATTTTGGTGGCTCTTCTCTGAACCTTTTCTAAAATCGCTATATCCTTTTTAAGATACGGCGACCAGAATTGCACCCAATATTCAAGGTGCGGTCTCACCATGGAACGATATAGAGGCATTATAATATCTTTTGTTTTATTTTCCATTCCTTTCCTTATCATACCTAGCATTCTATTTGCTCTCTTGGCTGCCGCTGCACACTGGGCCGAGGGTTTTAACATGGTATCCACAATGACGCCTAAATCTTTTTCCTGGGTGGTGGTTCCTAATGTGGAACCTTGCATCGTGTAACCATAGTTTGGGTTGTTCTTCCCTAGGTGCATAACCTTGCACTTGTCCACATTAAATTTCATCTGCCATTTTGATGCCCAGTCTTCCAATTTATCAAGATCCTTTTGCAATTTTTCACAATCCTCTTGGGTTTTAACAACTTTAAATAGTTTTGTGTCATCTGCAAATTTGATCACCTCACTCGTTATTCCACTTTCCAGGTCATTTATGAATATGTCAACAAGCAGCGGACCCAGCACAGATCCCTGGGGTACACCACTATTCACCTTTCTCCATTGGGAAAATTGGCCATTTAGCCCTACCCTCTGCTTTCTATCTTTTAACCAGTTCCTGATCCACAATAGTACACTGCCTCCTATCCCATGACTCTTTAGTTTTGCCAAAAGTCTCTGATGAGGGACCTTGTCAAAGGCTTTCTGAAAGTCCAGATACACAATATCAACCGACTCACCTTTGTCCACCTGTTTATTCACTCCTTCAAAAAAACATAACAGATTAGTAAGACAAGATCTTCCTTGTCTAAAGCCATGTTGGCTGTCTCCCATTAGGTTGTGACTATCTACATGCTGAGTAATTTTATTCTTTATGATGGTTTCTACCATTTTTCCTGGTACTGACTTCAGGCTCACCGGTCTGTAGTTTCCCGGATCACCCCTGGAACCCTTTTTAAAAATTGGTGTTACATTGGCGATCCTCCAATCTTCAGGTATTAGAGATGATTTTAATGATAGTTCACAGATTACTGATAGCAGGTCTGCAATCTCATATTTCAGTTCTTTCAACACCCTTGGATGTATACCATCCAGCCCAGGTGATTTGCTACTCTTCAGTTTATCTAATAGTTGTAAGACATCTTCCCGATGTATCGATATTTCCTTCAATTCTTCCGCACCTTTAAATACCACTTCAGTCATGGGTAACATCCCTACATCTTCCTCAGTAAAGACCGAAGCAAAGAATTCATTCAGTCTCTCCGCTATCGCCTTGTCGCCTCTTAGTGCTCCTTTAACCCCTTTATCATCTAATGGACCAACTGACTCTCTCACAGGTTTTTTGCTACGAATGTACTTGAAAAGGTCTTTATTTCGCTTTTTTGCTTCCGCAGCAAGCTTCTTCTCAAATTCTCTCTTTGCCTGCCTTATCAATGCCTTGCATTTGACTTGCCAGTGCTTGTGCTGTTTCCAGGTTTCGTCGTTTGGCTCTTTTTTCCATTTCCTGAAAGATGCTTTTTTGGCAACAACAGCCTCTCTGACCTCACCTTTAAACCATGCTGGCAGTTTTTTGGACTTCCTTCCACTTTTCTTAAAGCGTGGAATACAGCTTGTCTGGGCTTCCAAGATAGTATTTTTAAACAACACCCAAGCTTGGCCCTACTTCAGTATCGGTGACCCTACCATTACTAATATTTTCAGCAGTTCGGTCTTCTTTGCCAATACCAACCCTACCCCAGGCCACCTCAACAATGCCTCCAAAATAAACCCAAAAGTCAGCAACTCCATCAGCAAGAGAGGAAAACCCAATCAGCCTTCTTACTGGGCAGACTAGATGGACCATACTGGTCTTTATCTGCCGTCATTTACTATGTTACTATGTAATGATCACTATTGCCAAGTGGCCCCAATACCCTTATCTCTTGCACCAGATATGGTGTTCCACTAAGGACTAGCTCCAAAATGGCTTCCCCTCCGGTTGGTTCATGAACCAGCTAGCTGCTCCAAGAAGCAGTCATTTATTTCATCTAGAAACTTTATCTCCCTAGCATGTCCTGCCGTGACACTGACCCAATCAATACCGGGGTAACTGAAATCACCCATTATTTTTACTGTTCTGTAACTTTTGTTAGCTTCCCTGATTTCTTTGAGCATTTCATCATCTATTTGTTCATTCTGGCCAGGCGGTCGATAGTAGAACCTCACTGCCATCACCTTCCCCTTTTTAGAGATTCTACAGCGAATTTTGTTTCCTGCAAAACTTTAATCCTTTGTGACTCAATGCCCTCTCTAACATAGAGCGCAACCCCTCCACCAATTTGATCAGCTCTGTCATTACGATATAGTTTGTACCCAGGTAACACAGTGTCCCACTGGTTGTCCTCCTTCCACCATGTCTCTAAGATACCAATCATATCTAACTTCTCATTTAGTGCTATATATTCTAACTCTCCTATCTTATTTTTTATACTTCTAGCATTTGCATACAAGCATTGTAGAGACTGTATTTTATTCATATTAATTTGGTTATCGGTAGGCAGGGGTAATTTGGAATCTTTAAGCTCTGTTTGCTCTGTACTCAAGGGCATTTGGGCTACCTTTGTCTTTATTGGAACCTCTCTGCTGATGTGCCCTAACTTCATTTTTTGGTAGTATCCTTCAAGAATACATTGTTCCGAACCATGTGCTCTTGGGCGACAGTTGGCTCTCCCCTATTTCTAGTTTAAAAGCTGGTGTATCTCCTTTTTAAAGGTTAATGCCAGCAGCTAGTTCCATCCTGGTTAAGGTGAAGCCCATCCCTTTCGATGAGCCCCTCCTTTCCCCAGAATATTCCCCAGTTCCTAACAAATCCAAAACCCTCATCCTTGCACCATTGTCTCATCCATGCATTGAGACTCTGGAGCTCTGCCTGCCTTTTGGGTCCTGTGCGTGGAACGGGAAGAATTTCGGAGAAAGCTACCCTGGAAGTTCTGGATTTCAACTTCCTACCTAAAAACCTAAATTTAGCCTCCAGAACCTTCCTACCACATTTTCCTATGTCATTGGTACCCACATGTACCAAGACAGCAGACTCCTCCCCAGCACTATCTAAGACCTTTTCTAGGTGGTGCGGGAGGTCCACTACCTTTACACCAGGTAGGCATGTTACCAGGCAATCCTCACGTCCACCAGCCACCCATCTTTCTACATGCCTAATGATCAAATCACCAACTATAATGACTGTCCTAACCTTTGCCTCATGGGCACATGGCCCTGTAGAAACCTCCTCGGTGCGAGAGGGTTTTACATCACCTGGAGGACAGGTCCTAGCTATAGGATCACTTCTTGCCACACCAGGGTGATGCTCTCCTGTCATGTGACCTCTCTCCTCCATGGCAACAGGGATGCTGCCAGACTGGAGGTGGGACTTCAGGACTATATCCCTGTAGGTCTCGTCTATGTACCTTTCTGTTTTCCTTATGTCTTCCAAGTCTGCTACTCTTGCCTCCAGAGATTGTACTCGTTCCCTGAGAGCAAAGAGATCCTTGCATCTTGTGCACATGCAAGACCCCTCACCAACTGGGAAAAAAATCATACATGTGACATTCAATGCAAAAGACTGGAAAGCGCCCATCTCGCTGCTGGACTGCTATCAGCATCTTCATTTTAAGGTTGTGTTTAGATATTTAAGTTCTTTTCTTACTAAGGGTTGCTGGGGATATTTATACTAATAAAACTATACCTAATACGTTTAATGTACTTCGTTCACCTGAAGTTTAATTAATCTCAGGTCCTTAATATATGCTGATGAGAATAAACAGCTGCACCTGAGAGTGAATATGGCACCTCCTTTCCTTTAAGAGGTTTAAGCACCTATAAAGCTACGATTATCCCAGGGGTGGGTGGGTGTCAGGGAGGAGGGAGGGAAAGAAGACTTATTAAAAGCTGGCTGCTACACAGTACACTGTCCTGTGCTTCTAAGGTAATCTGTGACCAATCTCCAGGGGGAGTCCCACAGCCCTTGCTTGGATAGAGGGAGTCTTGTGTTCTAAATTTAACCAGAAAGCTCTCTTCTGTGTTTTAAATTTAAATTGAAAGCTCTTTGATGCTTCTAGGCCCTGACTGATTTAACAAATACACTGGGTTCACAGATTAAATAGCTTTAATCCAAAGAATTCCTTTTCCCCAAGATTTAGAAAAATTCCCAGAAGTAAATACTTACAATTGTAGATCTCTCTCCAGAAGTAGCAGTCCCCTTTTGTAGTCCTTTTGGACCCTGAGAGTGTAGTCCCTTTGGACGCTGAGATTGTATGTTTTCTCCTATATGGACGATTGGTTGATCAAGAGTTCCACGCTGGACGGCATCGAAGAATCAACACGATTGACCATTCGGGTGTTGAAACTACTAGGGTTTGTGGTAAATTACCCAAAGTCCCATCTTCAGCCCACCCAACATTTGGAATTCATTGGAGCCCTGCTCAACATGACTCAGGAGAGTGCCTTCCTACTGCATGACCGACTTCTGAGATTGACAGCACTTGTATGGGAAACTCAATTAAGTCAGCAGGTAACAGCTCACAAGATGTTGATTGTACTAGGCCACATGGCCTCTACAGTGCATGTCACGCCCTTGGCATGCCTCCATGAGGCAGGCTCAGTGGACTGAGAACTCAATGGACCCAGATCACAGTTTGACTCAGGGATCGTCTGTGTGTCACTGGCCCTCTCGTTTAGTCATTACAATGGTGGACAGTCCACCACAATTTTTTCAAAGGTCTTCCTTTTTAAGTTGCTCCACCTCAAAAAGTTCCGATGACAGACACATCCAAGCTGGGGTGGGAAGCTCATCTCGATGGGTTGCACACACAGGGTGATTGGTCCATTCAAGAAAGTCTCTATAAGATAGATTCAGGAGTGATATGTGGAAATATTTATTTATGAAAAGAGTGGTGGATCCGTAGAATAATCTCCCAGTGGAGGTGGTAGAGATGAGGACAGTATCTGAATTCAAATAAGTATGGGACAAACACAAAGGATCTTTAAAGGAAAAAAGGGGACAGTTGTAGTGGTTGATATGGAAGAACAGACTAGACAGGCCATGTGGTCTTTTTCTGTCATCATGTTTCTATGTTAACTTCTTGGAACTAAGAGCAGTGGCGAATGTACTAAGGGCTTTCCGAGACTGACTGGCCAACCAAATTATTCTGATTCAAACGGACAATCAGGCTGCCATTTTCTACATCAAGAAGCAGGGCTGGGAAGCAGTCAGGTTGTGGAAATTCTCCATTGTACATGAGATGGACATGAGAGCCATGTACCTGCCAGGTGAGCAAAACGCTCTAGTAGACAGAGTCGAGTCCTTCAGGCGCATGAGTGGATGCTGGATAGGGAGGTTGCGACCCGCATCTTTCGAGAGTGGGGCACTCCCTTGATAGTTCTGTTTGCCACCCTGCAGAATGCCCAGGTGGATCAGTTCTGTTCCAGAGTAAGATCACATAGCAGACTAGCGTCAGATGCTTTCCTCCTTCACTGGGGGTAGGGTATTCTGTACATTTATCCTTCAATACCTCTCATTGTAAAGACTCTCCTGAAGCTCAAAACAGATAGCAGAATGATGATTCTCATTGCTCCCTACTACCCCCTTACCAGGCCTCCCCAGCTCCCCAACAGGGGCAGCAGGCCAAGGGACAGGGGCATGGCCCGCATAAGCAGAAGGCCCCCAAACCCCAGGCTCCGGCCCCGACCCAGCCTGGTGGGGGTTTTTGACTCCTGCTGCATGGCCCCTCTCCCAGCCGGAGCTGGGCAGCCCACAGGAGGTCGGCTCGCCTTGTATGCCCACAGGTGGGGAACCATCACCACTGATTCATGGGCATTACAAGTGGTCAGGGAGGGATACCTCCTCCATCTAGCCCAAGTGCCTCCACACTACTTCCCAGGAGAGCCTCTCAAGTTTCCCCTTCACTGGGACCTTCTTCTGAAGGAGTTGGCAGGTCTTCTCAAGTATCAGGCGGTGGAACCGGCACCCCACCATCTCAAGGGCAAGGGGGTTCTACTCCAGGTACTTCCTCATGCCAGAGAGGACAGGGGGCCTAAGGCCCATCCTCGACCTATGCAACCTCAACAAATTCCTGGTGAGGGAGAAGTTCAAGATGCTCTCCCTTGGAATATTGCTGCCTTACCTCCGCCAGGGAGATTGGCTGTGCTCCTTGGATTTAAAGGATGCCTACACACACATCCTAATCCACCCAAACCACAGGCAATACCTATGCTTTGTGGTAGGGGGCAATCATTACCAATACAGAGTGCTCCCCTTTGGCCTTCCTTGGCCCCCAGGGTATTCACAAAGTGCCTGGCGGTGGTCACCACCTTCCTCAGGCTTCAGGGGATCTTTGTCTTTTCCCTTATCTTGATGACTGGCTCATCAGGGGCACTTCAGCCCCCAAGGTGCAGCAGGCCATAACCCGCACCACCCAGATCCTGCAGCACTTGGGGTTTGTTATCAATTACCCCAAGTCCAACCTTTGCCTGGCACAAGAGCTGGAATTCATTGGGACAAGGATCAACACCCTTCAGTCGAAGGCCTTCCTGCCTGCAGACAGGGCAAGCAGACTCATGGCCCTAGCCACAAACATAAAGCACCGCTCCTCAGTGCCAGCAAGGCATCTGCTGCGCCTCCTCGGGCACATGGCCTTCACAGTCCATGTCACTCCAGATGCCCGCCTCCACATGCAAACTGCGCAGTGGTACCTCAGGGACCAGTGGTCCCAGGCCACGGGACATCTCCAGGATAGGGTAAGAGTGACCGGGCGCCTGGTACAGTCCCTGACCTGGTGGCTCTCACCCCATCACCTGAAGGTGGGGATGCCCTTCCAGACCCCTCACCACTCGAGGGTCCTCACCACAGATGGAGCCCATTGCCAGGGGTACCGCACACATGGAGTTTGGTCCCCGGACAAGAGTGCCCAACAGATCAACCTGTTGGAGTTGCATGCAATTCGTCTCGTCCTGAAGACTTTCAGGTAGTGCATGGGCCACAGGACTGTTCTAGTGCAAACGGACAACCAGGTTGCCATGTTCTATGTGAACAAACAGGGGGGCATGGGGTCCCATACCCTTTGTCAGGAAGCCCTAGATCTGTGCTCTTATGCAGTCTGGCAGGGAATTCTCAGGGCGGTATACCTGCCGAGCCAGGACAATTGGCTGGCCGACAGCAGAATGCTCCAGCCGCACAAGTGGCAGCTGGACCAGGTAGTAGCCAGCAGGCTTTTCCAGACCTGGGGGGAACCAGTGATGGACCTGTTTGCAAGCCTGGACAATCACCAGTTTCTGCTCAAAGCAGCCACACCCAGCCAGGGTGGCAGCCGACGCTTTTCTAGTCTCATGGTTTGTGGGTCTTCTGTATGCTTTCCCCCCAACGCCTCTGATCACCAAGACTCTGTTCAAGATCCTTCACAACAGAGCCTTAGTCATCCTGATAGCCCCATGGTGGCCCAGGCAAGCGTGGTTCCCGCTTCTCCTGCAGCTAGCGGTGGAGACCCCATTCCTTTGGGATCGTCTCCGCGGCTCCTTTTCCAGGAGGGGGGTTCTCTTTTGCATCCCAACCTCAGCTCCCTTTCACTGATGGCATGGCTGCTGAGAGGGTGACTCTCGCCCCGCTCCTCCTTATGAAGGATGTAGAGGAGGTCTTGCTGGCTTCGCACAGAACATCTACCAGACGGGCGTACACCTTTAAGTGGCGCAGATTTGTGCTTTGATGCACTGGGCAAGGGGTAGACCCCTTCTCTTGCCCGGTGGTTGTGGTATTGCAATACCTTCTCCACCTCTCCAAGACGGGGCTTAAATCCAGCTCCGTCAGAGTGCATCTCAGTGCCCTAGCAGCGAAGCACTATCCCATGGACGGAAAGCCCCTCTCAGTTCACCCAGTGGTGTCCCGGTTTTTAAAGGGCCTACTCCCGTCGAAGCCCCCAGTCTGCCCCCCCCCTGGCAACCGAATGGGATCTCAATGTAATGTTGGGGCAGCTCACCCAGCCGCCCTTCGAATCGTTGGCCATGTGCCACCTCCGTTATCTCTCCTGGAAGGTGGTTTTCTTGGTTGCGCTCACTTCTGCCCGGAGGGTGAGTGAGCTCCAGGCCCTCGTGGTGGAGAGGCCTTATACCAGGTTCTAGAAAAAAAGGGTGGTGCTTCGCACGCACCCCTAGTTCCTTCTGAATGTGGTCTCCTCGTTCCACCTCAGTCAAGAGGTAGTTCTTCCTACCTTCTTCCCCAGGCCGCATGCCAGTCGGGCAGAGGCAGTCCTCCATACCCTGGACTGTAAGAGGGCTCTGTCCTTCTACATTCAGCGTACTCAAGGTCACTGAAAAGCCTCTCAGTTTTTTGTTTTCTACGACCCCAGTAAGCGGGGGGAGGCGGTGGCCAAGCGTACACTGTCCACATGGGTGGTGGACTGTATTGCTCGGGCTTATGAGGAAGTGAGGCTTCTGTTGGAGGGCCGTGTTACGGTTCATAGGGTCAGGGCCATGGTGGCATCAGTGGCTCACCTGCGCTCTGTTCCTCTGGCAGACATCTGCTGGGCCGCCATCTGGTCTTTGGTTCATACCTTCACAGTTCATTACTGCCTGGATAGGGAGTCCCGACGGGAAAGTGCCTTCGGCCAGGCTGTACTCCGTAACCTTTTCGGGGTCTAGGCAACTCCTACCCTCCGACCCTTCTGTGTTCAGGCTACCAGAGTGCTACTTCCCTGGTTAGGGTTTTCATTGCATTTGCTTACGGCTCTCAATGAGGGAGCCTTTTTTGGCTATAGGTTCAGGGTAGCCTGTAGCTGGGGAGTCCCATATGTGAGGACTGACTTCCTGCTTATTCCCGGAGAAAGCGTGGTTACTCACCTGTAACAGGTGTTCTCTGGGGACAGCAGGAATCAGTCCTCACAACCCTTCCTCCTCCCCTTGGAGTTGCAGTCCAATTATTTTCATTTGTTTTGCCGTCTTTTTAGCTATGTCATTTGACTGAGCAAGATGGCACCCTTGGGATGGAAGGGGACCACGCATGCGTGGTAGCAATTCCCAAAGGCCTTCTTTGAAAGCTGGGGATTTGCTCCACGCGGGCTCTGTTGGCGTCATCCATATGTGAGGACTGATTCCTGCTGTCCCCAGAGAACACCTGCTACAGGTGATTAACTACGCTTTCTAGCCAGGTCATTTGTACCCAAGTGGATGACAACATCAATTTTGGAATGCTTACTTTCTGCACTAACTGTACCAACAATTTGGTTTGTATTCCTGCTGGCTGAAGAACCTGGGAGGCATTTGACCATCTTCTCACCTTTGAACTGTGTTCCCAAGTTGGTGCCTCTGATGATCGAATCTCCAAGTAGTAGTAGTTTTCTGTTTTGTGATTTTTTTCTTCATATTTGGTGCATTATCAGTAGATTGAGCATTGACTCTCTCATTTAAGGGCACTTCAGTTTCCGCAGATTGGGCACCCTCATTGTCCAAGACAGAGAAGGCATTATACAGGGATATCTCTTAATGTAGAAGGTGTCTCTGCATTACAGGTTGCAACCTACCAGATCCATTTGTTCCTGGGCTGTTTGATTCTTTGTAGGAGTGGTTGTGGATTTTGTTCAGTTTGTATCCTAGAAGAGGTGTGTTAAATTGCAGCTAATTCTTCCCTTAGTAGAGTCAATTCTTTATGCATAGCAGCTAACTTGAGGAATATAGGCAAGCTCTTAGATTCCAAATGATTCTTCTCAGAATGAAAGCACCACCGTTATTGCATTGAATGCATGACATGCTGATTAAGCGGTCATTTGCTGCAAAATTAAGTAGGAGACTTAGGTAGAAGACCAGGTCTCTGCAAATCTAAAAGCAAATGAGTACTTCTATTCCAAGTAGCTATATATCACAAGTGTCCCTGGCCAGTAGACCTTACATGAACTGAGGGCACACTCAGATATCTGATTAAAAGACTATGCAAGGAATGTAGCCAGTCAGAATATTCCTAAAAACTTATATCCAATGGTTAAAATTTATATTAAAAAACAAAACAAAACAGGCAATTGTAAAATCTGAAAGCTTAGCTGTGTGGCGTCTCTTGAAGCAAGTGTTCTCCGTGGACAGCAGGAATTAGTCCTCACAACCCTCCCACCTCCCCAAGGAGTTGTCTTCTGTTACAGCTATGTTATCAGACTGAATCAAGATGGCGCCATGGGGGCAGGCAGGAAGAAGGCATGCAGGCACTGGTGGAGTGCCCCAAAAGCTTTCAGTAGAAGCTGGGGAGTGTTCTTATGCGGGGCTTCATCAGGGACGTCACCCATACATCAGAACTAATTCCTGCTGTCAAAGGAGAACACCTGCTATAGGTGAGTAACTACCTTTTGTGTCAAGTGCCGCATTGTCACACCCTTAGCTCCCAGGAGCCAAGCCCTACTTAGGAAGTGATCTCAGGCCTCTTCCAGACCTTTATACTGCTGGGATAGAGTAGTGGTTGCTGTGTTAGTCAACCTTAATGGTTGATAAATAAAAATAAAACAACTCCCTCCCCCCTCAAATAAAAAGGAATATAAGATGATACTTTTTATTTGACTAACATAATACATTTTTTGACTAGTTTTCAAAGGTTCAGACTTTCTTCTATGGGTCAGAACAGTTTGAGCAAAAGATGACAATACTAGAATATATAAGTGAATCATAAAAGCATTCTATTGATAGTCTTAAAGGGAAAGGTGGGGAACAGGGGGAGAGATGGATGGGTGATTGGAAGGTGACAAAGCAGTAAAGCTTTATGGTTTATAATGTGATATACTGCTATCAGCCTCAGCCTTATAATATGGCGCTACTCAATTGGCCCTTCTGAATGTACCACGGACTAATTTTTTCCTGAAAAAAGCATACACTGATTGGCTTCCTACACCTATATACACTGGAACTCCTAGTCCTTGCTGTTCTCAGATGGATCTCTCATGGGAGCTCTGCTTTGCTTATCTACTGATCCTTGGTTTTTTGACCTCTGCTGTTTGCTGATAACCATTCTGTTCTGCCTGCCTTGACTTCTGCCAGTTTCTGGACTCTGCTTCTGCCTGACATCTGGATTTGGTTCTCTGCCTGATATTTTTCCTGCCTCTTTCTCTGTCTGACATCTGGTGTCCACTCCACTTTGCTACAAATACTGCAGCTGTGCTTAAAGTCTTGGAAGCTTTCAAATACTGGACCTGGCTTTGGACACTTTGCGGGGGGGGGGCGTGAGGGAGCAGAGGGGGGACGACTCGAATACTGTAAAGGCTGCAGGATAGGCTGGATCTAGGACCCTTGGCACCTGTTACATCCACAGGAACAAGACTTTACACATTTGTCCCAAGCACATGGAACTAGCTCAAGGATTGATTATTTCTTAGTGTCCGCTTCATTGTTTGCACAGGTAGAGGATGCCGCTATTGGCCCTAGTGTGATTTCAGATCATGCAATGATGTGGTTGGATCTGGTTTGGGGGACGAAGCAGGGGGGTCCGTGGCTTTGGTGTTTCCCCTTGCAATTATACGGGGATGAATCTTTTGCCCCTTATTTAAGGAGTTGAGAGACATAAGGAGAAGCATGCAGAAGATCCTCAACTCTTTTGGGAGAGTGATAAGGTGGTTCTTCGTGAAGACATTATTGCATACACTGCAAGGAGAAGGAGAATGTTGAGAGCATGGATTATACAGTTGGAGAAGCAGATGATAGTTAATAGAAGACCCTTTATGCACTTCCCAGTGGAGGCTGCGCAAGCTCAATTGTTGGAAACGCAGGCCACCCTGAAGAAGGTTTTATACCTGCGAGCAAAAAAAAATCTATGCTTTATTATAAATTTCGGTTATATCAATAAGGAGATAGGAGTGGAAAATTGCTGGCTCACTGTTTGCAGTATGTGGTGGCCTTAAAGGACCAGCAGAGGGTTGTGCAGAAGAATGTTGCAGCCATAGGGGAAATTTTCCAGGAATTTTATCAATAGTTATATGGTGCAGATTGGGTCTCCCCGTCCAGAACTGTGGAATATTTGGGGGCAGGTGACTTTGCTTTGGATCACTGAGCAGCAGGCAGAGTGCCTGGGAGCACTGATGTCAGTGGAGGAGATACAGCGGGCAATTACTAATGCATATTAAGGCCCCAATGGGTTCCGTTTGGAATTCTATAAAAAATATTTTTTAAGTGCCATCAAGTCAATGCTGAATCTTGGCAACCCAGCAGCCCCTGGGTTTTCTTGGCAAGGTATGAACAGAAGTAGATTGCTAGGCCTTTTCTTCTGAGGCAATGGAGTGTAAAGTGACTTGCCCAAGGTCACAAGGAGTACCCAGTGAGAATCAAACCCTGATCTTTTGGGTACTAGGCTATTGCTCTAACCACTAGGCTACCCCTCCACTCTAAATTACTTCAGGACAAATTCATGGTTCCTATGATAGAGATGTTTCAGATGCAGAGGGAAAAAGGGAGTTTTTCCCATGATGTCAATCGGGCATATATAACAGTTATTCCAAAACTAGGGAAGGACCCCCTGAGGGAGGAATCATATCAGCTTATCTCCTTACTTAACTTGGATCTTAAATTTTTGGCTAAGGTTATAGCAGACTGTCTGACCCTGCTCCTTCCGGGGTTGATCCAAGAGCGACTGGTGGGTTATGTTAGAGGAAGATATGTGGCAGCGAACTTGAGAAAGATTTTGGCCTCCTTGGAATGGTTACATCATGAAAGGCATCCTTCTTTGCTTATCAGTTTTGATGCGGAGAGGCCTTTGATAGAGTGGGCTCAGATACTTATTTAAGGTGTTTGAGGCCTATGGCCTGGGAGAATCATTTTTGTAGATGGTCCATCTACTCTACTCCTGACCTAAGGCATCTGTGATGGTCAATGGCACTCTTGCACATCGTTTTGCATTGCAACGGGGCACAAGACAGGGTTGTCCCTTTCATCCTTCTTGTTCATTCTATCTTTATATCCTCTATTGAGGTGTATTCAGGATAGAGAGGATATAGAAAGAGTTGCTTTGGGTAGGGAAAGGTTTATGATGTTGGCCTTTGCAGATGATCTCCTGGTTCACTTGACTAATCCATGTGCTTCTTTGACATGTTTGCTGGAGGAGTTTCGGAAGTTTGGGATCTTTGCAGGTCTGAAGTTGAAAGTTGATACGTCTGAGGCATTGGATATGCAGGGGGATTTGAAGGAGCAGTGGGGCTCCCCTTTTCCATTGTGTTGGGCTGGGGGGGGGAGTTTATATATCTGGGAATTCTGCTCTCGGCAGATGTGGTAGGTTATATTCCCTTAATTACAATTGGATCTTCAATTTTATGAGGGAAAAATTGAGGGATTTGAAGCCCCCTCCCCTCTCCCTGTGGTGGAGTGGCAGCATTCCATATTACATTGTTCCCAAGATCTAATATTTGCTTCAAACTTTGCCGCTTAAGCTGCTGCAAAGAGATATTCAGAAAATCGAAAGGGAGGTAGGGTTTTTTTGTGGCAGGCGAAAAAAACATGCATGGCCTTCATAGGCTGAACGGGAATTGGAAGCGGGGTGGTGTCAGGATCCCTGATCTCTATTTGTATAATATAGCCTGTCAAATGTGCCATTTATTTATTTATTATTTATTTTATTTAAACATATTTTTATACCGCCTTTCTATTATTTAAAGCGGTTTACAGTTGAACAACAGATTAACATGACCATATGGTACAATGTTATACATGGAACTGGAACAGATTAACAGTAGAACTTTAACTATGAACATTGGCTATGCTATGAACTATTTCCAATATAGTGTGCTTGTGAACGTCTTGTTGAGTTTTTATTGTATGGTTATTGTTTGCATAGCTATATTTAGGATTCTTCCATAAGGGATTATGGTGGGTGGATTTCTGGGTTTGCGGGTCGTTTGTATCTTCTCTAAATATGTGCATCTTAATATTTTCTTTATTTCACATCTTTTCTATACTGTGCGCTTTATAATCAGTGCAGTTTACAGGCAAACAATAACCTGTACAGTGCAGTGGAAACCTGTACTGTACTTACAATGAACAAGTGGTGTAACTTACAATGAGCAAGTGGTGTAACTTGGGACTAACATGGGTAACTATATACAGGTTGAGCACTCAGGTCGCATATACAGTATTGACCAGAGTTGCTTATCAACTATTTACATTCATGGATAGCTATATACGTGTTGCTATTTACAGGTTGTACAGTTGTGCTAGTGGGATCTGTGCTGGGTCCGCTGCTTTTTGACATATTCATAAATGACCTGGAAAGTGGAATAACGAGTGAGGTTATCAAATTTGCAGATGACACAAAACTATTTAAAGTTGTTAAAACCCAAGAGGATTGTGGAAAATTGCAAGAGGATCTTGATAAATTGGAAGACTGGGCATCAAAATGGCAGATGAAATTTAATGTGGACAAGTGCAAAGTTATGCACCTAGGGAAGAACAACCCAAACTATGGTTACACAATGCAAGGTTCAACATTAGGAACCACCACCCAGGAAAAAGATTTAGGCATCATTGTGGATAACATGTTAAAACCCTCGGCCCAGTGTGCAGCGGCAGCCAAGAGAGCAAATAGAATGCTAGGTATCATAAGGAAAGGAATGGAAAATAAAACAAAAGATATTATAATGCCTCTATACCGTTCCATGGTGAGACCGCACCTTGAATATTGTGTGCAATTCTGATCGCCGTATCTTAAAAAGAATATAGCGTTATTAGAAAAAGTTCAGAGAAGAGCCACCAAAATGGTAAAGTGGATGGAAGGATACTCCTATGAAGAAAGGCTAAAAAAGGTTAGGGCTCTTTAACCTGGAAAAGAGACGGCTGAGGGGAGATATGATAGAAGTCTATAAATTAATGAACGGAGTGGAACGGGTAAACGTAGATCGATTGTTTACGTTCTCAGAATATAGAAAGACTAGAGGACATGCAATGAAGCTACAGGGTAAACTATTTAAGACTATTAAAAGAAAATATTTGTTCACTCAATGTGTAATCAAATTCTGGAATTTGTTACCAGAGGATGTAGTAAAGGCTGTTAGTGTAGCTGGGTTTAAAAAAAGTTTGGACAAGTTCCTGGAGGAAAGGTCCATAAACCATTATTAAGAAGGGACCCAGGATATCAATGCTTGACCCAGTACAAGCATTGCGGAACCCTGTGTCTTTTGGGGAAACTGCTAGGTACGTCCGACCTAGATTGGCCACTGTTGGAAACAGGATACTGGGCTTGATGGACCTTGGTCTGACCCAGTATGGCATATCTTATGTTCTTATGGAGTTGCCTCAGTGTGATGTGGGTGTGCAAGGGGCATTGTCCTGGTGGTTGTGTATGTCTGGATGTGGTTTATCACTAGCCTGGGAGTAGTGTAGGAGGAAGAGATGGTGTTTCAGTGCCTTCCTAAACTGGGTAAGGTCCGTAATGGACCGGATGATGGTTGGGAGAGGGTGTTCTAGCTTGTGGGTGCATAGAACACAAAGGCTCTGTTCCTTGTTGCTTGCGAGCATTTTGTGATTGCATTTGGGATTTCCAGCATGTTGGCAGCAAATGACCTTCTGGATCTGTTGGGGGGAGTGGGGTGGACGAGGTCCGTGAGGGAGGCGGAGGAGCAATTGTTGATGGCTTTGAAGGTTAGCAGTAGTATTTTGAAGGAGAGTCAGCAGTGGACAGGCAGCCAGTGGAGGTGCTTCAGGACTGGGGTTATGTGATCCCTCCTTGAGGCTCCATGTAGTATTCTGGCAGCAGCGTTCATTGCAAGCTGAAGTGGGTTCAGCGTGTTCTTTGGGAGTCCATGTAGAACTGAGTTGGCGTAGTCAAAGTGGGGGATTATTTGTGCTTGATAAATTGTCCTGAAGTCGTCCGGCTCCAGCAGGGGTTGTAGGTGCCGGATTGTCCGTATTTTGTGGTAGACTGCCTTGACAATGTTATTTATGTGGGCTTTCATGTCAAGTTGTTGGTCTAATGTGACCCCTAAATAGCGGATCGTGGGCTTGCTTAGGAGCTCGGCGCCTCTTACTTTTAATGAGGTGGGATGTGTAAATGTTTGGTTCCTGGTCATCAATAGTTTGGTTCCTGGTCATGAATATTCTTCCTGAATTCTGATAGGTTTGATAGGCCCCTTAGCATTGGTATGTGGCAGATTCTTTGTGAAGTATTTTGAAGATTGTGATCAGGATTTTGTGTCTTATTCTGGCTGTGATGGGAAGCCAGTGGAGCTGCATTAATATAGGGGTGATGTATGAGTGGCACTAGCAATTATTTGGGCTGTTATATTTTGTGCCATTTGTAATGGATGGATTGTTTGTTTAGGTAAGCCTTGGTAAATGATGTTACAGTAATCCAATACCAGTGTAATCATGGCCTGGCACACGGTTCTGAAGAGGTCTGGAGTGAGTAGTGGGTGGAGGCATTTCAGTATCCTTAGTTTATAGTACACTGAGTTGGTTATTCATTTATGTGAGGTTGGAATGTCAGTTCTTGGTCTATTGTTATCCCTAAGTATTTTGTCTCTGAGCTGACCTTAATTTTTACATCGCCAAATTCTAATGTTGATGAAGGGATGAAGGTAGGATTAGAGCTGATATAGAGGTTTTCTGTTTTTTCTTGGTTGATGATAAGGTTGTGATTGCTTAGCCAGTCTTTTATGTCCATGAAGCAGTTATGTAAGGTGTTGAGGTTTGGAGAGATGATGTTAATTAGGGTGAAAAACATTATATAATCAGAATAGAGCTGGTATAGTATATTGTGTGCCTTGAAGATCTAACATAGTGTTTGGATGTAGATATTGAATAACACGGATGATAGGCTGGAACCTTGAGGTACACCTTATTCTGGGGGACTGGAATGGAACATTTACTGCCAATTTGTACTTGCTGTTTCCGAGAGACCAGGTATGAGCAGAACCAGTTGAGGGTTGTGATGTGGAGACTGATGGCTTGGAGTCGTTGTAGCAGTAGATGGTGCGAGATGGAGTCAAAAGCAGTGGAGTTGTCGAGAAAAATTAAGACAAAGCCATTCTTGGTATGTTACAGGCAGTTGTTAGGGTATTTAGGAGGGATGTTATGAGTGTTTAGACTCCATGGTACTGTCTGAAGCCATGTTGGTTGTGGTCAAGGAGGGCATGCTTGCCAAGAAGATCCTGAAGTTGTCTTAGGATGATTTTCTCCATTATTTTAGTAATAAGTGGGAGACTGGATATTGGCCTGTAGGATTTAGGTGAGGTTGGGTCCAGTTTCGTGCTTTTGAGAATGGGTTGAATCAAAGATTGTTTCATCGCTGTGGGCATAATGCCTAGTGACAGTGAAGTATGTAGTATGGTCATTAGGTACTTACTCAAGTGTGACCTGGTTATCTTTACCCACGTAACTGGGCATGGGTCTAGGGTGGATGTTGTGGTGTTAAGGCTTTGTATTGTGTGTTCTATGTTTTCTACTGATGGAAGTTTGAATTGAGACCATATGTTCTTGGTGTTGATTTCAGGGCTGGGCGTTTTTGAAGTTTGATCCATTGGGGGTATTTGTAGTTGTTTGGAGAGTAAATATGAGGTGAAGGTTCGGGAGGATATCTTGTCTTGAGAGTTATCCATGTTGAGTTCTCTGGTGAGTTTCTTCACTATTGAGAACAGTTCTCTTGGTTTATTAATTGCAGAGTTCACTAGGTTTGCATGGTATTTCCGTTTTCTATTTAAGGTTTCTTTGTTGTAGATTTTAAGTTGATCAATGTATGAATTTTGGAGTGAAGGGTCTCTAGTGTTCCTCCATTTCCATTTGAGGCAACATAGGTTGCTTTTGTGTTGTTGTAGGGATATAGAGAACCATGGGACATTGTTTTGGTGTTTCGGTACTATTTTCCTTGGGGGTGCGAGTACTGCTGAGGATAATGTATCGTTCCAGATCATTATCATTTTATCTAGGTCTGAATTTGTTGATGTAATGAGGTCTAGTTGTGGGGTGACTGTCTCGATGAATTGTTCATTGTTGAAGCTCTGGAACCTCTGGTTTGCAGGTAGAGTACCTCTTTGTTTCACTTGTTGGGATGTGGTGTGAATGGAGAACAGGATGGCTGCATGGCCCAATCAAGGGTCCGGGAGAATTGTGTGTTGGGAATGTAGGGGGTTGTAAAGAAGATCTGAGGGCATGAATATTAAGTCAAGTGTATTGCCTTTCTTGTGGGTAGGGTCAGTGATGATTTGAGTGTATCCGAGTGTGTTCATGGTGTCCAGGAAGGCCTCTGATTGTGATTTGGTGGCAGATGTTAGGTTGAGATCTCCTAGGATTATTGGGGGTAGGTGGTTCTGTTGTGGGATATAGGCCATTTCTAGTAAGTTAGAGAGGTCTGTGGGGTCTCCATAAGGTTTTCAGTATGCTAGACATGTGTCTACTTGTTATGTAAAGGGTGTTCATTTTGTTTGAGGAGCTGGAGTTTGAGATGCAAAATCTCAGGTTATTGTTGGCAATTATGCATGCACCTCCGCTTCTGCTAGTGGTTTTGTTTGCGGTTAAAATTGTGTGCAAAGGGGGACATATTTGGTTCAGTAGAACTGAATTGGTGTCACAGAACCAAGCTTCTGTGATGAATAGCATGTCTAGATTATGTTCTTGTATGAAGTCAGCCAGGGTTTGAATTTTATTTCTTGCTGAGCATGCATTGATGTGGGTGCATCGTATAAGGAGCGTCGAGTTGCTCAGGTGATGTGGACTATTTGTATCGTTTGCTTGTAGTGGTATGGATCTTAGGGTATAGTGGCACATTTGTGAGACTGGCTGGGATACTAGGATACACCTTGGTGTTTACCTCTAGTGTCTTTGAAGAGGCTATGTTGCATGCTGATTTGAAAGACTTGCCTCGACATATTAGCGGAAGCTTGCTAATCCGCCCAATATGGGGGCTTTGGCAGGTATTGAGTAAGAAGTGGGTGATAAATAGTACACTGTCTGGATTTTTACCATTATGGGGGAATAGGAATTTTGCTCTAAGTTTGGAGCTGGGCCCCTTCAAAACAGTGGGAGCGTAAGGGGTTGTGAATAATTTGGCAGGTGGTAGATGCACAGGGGGGGATGCTCTCCTTTCAACAGTTTACAGAGCAGTTTGGGGTGGAAAATAAGCATTTTTTGCCTATTTGCAGTTAAGACATTATGGAGCAGACATGGTTCAATACAAATGGGCTGGAGAGGGTGAATCAATTTTTTGAAGTTGAAGATGGGAGTGTGGTATCCATCTCACTGTTACATTGTAAGCTAGGGGACTTGTTTATGGGACAAGGAGCTAGAGTTGGAGGCCCAGTAGTCTGCTGAATTGGGGAATCAGGTAGTGGGGGGAATGTGTAGGGAAGGTGATTGCTAGGATTCCGGGGTTGGTTTTGAGAGTGAAGTTGCAGGAAATGTTGCGAGTATATCAGATGGACATGGCTGAGTCAAGGTCCTGTCCATGAGCCAGCGACATTGGGGTCTGCCTTAATATGCTCATATAACCCCTCTTCTCAAGTTGCTTCACTGAATCCTTATTCATTCCCATATCCAGTCAAACCTCTCCTAATGACCTATAAGTGCATTCATTCTGCTGCTCCTCACTACCTTTCCTCTCTTATCTCTCCCTATACCTCTCCATGGGAACTCCACTCTTCTGGCAGATCCCTTCTATCTACTGCCAACTCCAGTCTTTGATACTTCCACCTTGCTGCTCCTTCTACCTGGAACAAACTACCTGAATCTGTGTGTCAGGCTTCATCTCTGCCCTTTTCAAATCCAGGCTAAAACTCACCTCTTTGAGGCTGCTTTTGGATCCTGATTCACTTAGTCTCCTATGTGTTTCTTTACAATTCTCCTAGATATATCCTTGTCCTCAGCTGTTGTGTTGTCTGTCTTGGCTAGATTGTAAGCTCTGATGAGCAGAGACCGTCTTTTACATGTGTCTGTACAGCGTTGCCTATGTCTTGTAGCACAGTAGTAGTGTAGTAGTAGGGGCACATGTGGTTGGCCTGCAAATGGAAGTTTTGGAATAGATTCTGGGGCTTCAAGGTCAGGACTTAGTGCTGACATGGGAGATGATTATCTTTGAGAAAATCAGGGGAATGGGTGTTTGGGTCAATTGGTGCTCATCCTGGTGAGGAAGGCCTGTTTGATTGAGACACAGTGTGACAATGGAGAGATGACAATCCTCCCTCTTTTTGGGAGTGGTGTAATTCCTTCCATAATTTTATGTTGATGGAAAGATTTGCTGCGTGTGGGATGGGGAAGAGAAGGAAGTCTTTTACGGCTTTATGAAGTGTTTACATACAAACTTTGACTCCCAGAACTAGGAATGAGTTGTTAACCATTATAAAGCTTATGGCACTAGAGCATTGGAAATGATTGGGCCCCCCTGTGTAAGGTGTGAATGGAGTGTGTGAATGATGGGGTGGAGTGATTCTGCGCTTCTGGGGGTGGGTAAGAAAGTGGAGAAATTCTTTGTTGTGTTATGGCAGTTTTATTTTTTGGAAGAGTTTGGGGCAGGGGGAGGACTGGTAGAGGGAGATGGGAAGTGGGGAGAGGTTTAGAAAGGTCAGCCATTTTAAGATACCTATGACTGGTTGTCTTCCTAGTGGTGCGAGTTAGACCCTCAGATTGGGAGGGTGAGTATGGTTTGTTACTGTATTTGCCTGTATGTATTCTGGAGATGGAGTTTCAGGAAGGGAGAGGGGATGGGGGTAGATAAGTAACTGTAAATGGACCAAAATATTCTTGGGTATGGGCGATGGGATCCTGGTATTGTGTCTAAGTATCCATTTATGGGGAGGGGGATTCCTGTTTGGACAATAACTCTGCTTTGATAACAATTTGTACTAAATGGGGGAGGGTTTTTGGGGGGAGGGAGAGGGGTTGGGGGATGTTCTTGGGGGGGGGGGGATGGTGAAATGTTTTAAAAATGTTCAAATGTTTAACTTGAGTTTTTGTATTGATGTCTCCGCCTAATGCTGTGTAAGCATACACACAGGCTGGGAGTATTGTTGCTTTTTTCAATAAAAAGATTAGAACTAAAGTGCCTAGCTGCCGCCCTGAAAAAACCTGAATATTCAGTGCTGGAACTTATCCAGTGTCTGGCACTGAATATCCAGTTTCACTGGTCAAAGCGTGGCTATCTGCTAGCCAGATAGCCATAACTGGGTAAAGTTAGGACAGCCATTTAACTGTCCTACCTTTAACCAGTTTAGCTATCTGGTTAGCGGCTGAATATCACTGCTGACTGCATATTGACCGGCACTGTCCCTGATCTGCCCACAGATTACTCGGGTTTTAACTGGGTGTTTTTTAAGAGGTCTATGGCGATATTCGGCAGCACTATCTCAATGAAAAACCGCTTGATAACAGGTTCGTCCACCCTTTCACCCAATTCATTGGCCCAGACACCAGCCGGGGCTGCCCCTCACACCCCCTGGCTTCCACTCCCTGGCCACCCTGTATCAGCAAGACACTTTATTGAGCTTGGGAGGGGTGGACAAAAAAATCCTGTCCAGAGTTGTATACCTCACCCTGTCCTCAGCCCTCATGTACTTGCAAGTAATGTTGTGGCGGCACTGAAGATACCCATCAAATGCATGTTGGGTAGTTGCCATTTCTCTTTTAGCAGTTCAAAGGTAGGAAAGGCATCCCACCCCCCATCACTAGTAATTGCCTGACATATTGGCATCCCTGCTTTTCCCACAGCCCGTAAGTGGCCTCTCCCACTCCCGGTAGAAATTCCGGATTCCCCATTAGCATTTCAAAGGGGGACTGTCCTTGCATCCTTCCTGAGCTTAACCCTCCAGCAGTCCCATGTCTTCTGCAGGGGTTCCAGGAACCGGTTGCCCCCTCCCGCCTTCCATCTCCACACCTGAGTGTCCTGCAGCAAGCTGAAAAACTGATACGGCTGGTAGTCCTCATCCAAAAAGCCTTCAAGCATTTATCTCCCCCCCCCCCCCCCCCCCCCCCGTACTGTGATGAGGAGAGTATGGCTGAGCCCATGGAATTGGAAGACAATCAGTCATCTACCTTTAAAAGAAGAGACAGGCAAGGAATCAGTAGCTCTCAAACTGCAGGCAGAGAAAAAAAACACGCAGCTACTGAGGACAGGACACACCCAAGCTCTGCTAATCTGAGGGCAGGCTTGGAAACTAATGAGAGACACCTGGGGGAAGTGCAGTGCACGGTAGTTCAGAGACACTCTTATAAACCCAGGGAAACAGAAGGAAGTCAGATTCAGCTTGAGAAGGGCAGCACCACGGGAAGAGAGTCTCAGTCTCAGATTCAGCTTGAGAAGGGCAGCACCACGGGAAGAGAGTCTCAGTCTCAGACTCAGCTTGAGAGAGGCAGCACTACGAGGGAGCTGCACACGAAGCAACACCCTGGAAAGGGAGAGACAGGGAAGCAGCACGCTGGAGAATTCAGTGGTGAGAGAAGCACCAGAGAAAGGCCCAGAGAGTTCACTGTGGAGGAGAACGGTGGAGACTTCCGGGGGATTCTCACAGGTGAAAGCCCTAGTCAGAAAGAAAGCCAGGATTGCAAGGAAACTGCAATTGGTTTTAAAACTAGGAGAGCTGTGCCGGAGAGAAGTGCTGACAAGGGTCAGGCTGCAGTGCCATCCATTCCTGAACTAGCTAAAGAGCTGCAACTTCCAAAAAGGTGCGTGAATAAAAGGGTAGCCAAAAGTGCCATAAGCCAGTTAGAGGCATTGTATCATTTGGTGCAAGAAAAGAATCTCCACGTTCCTGGTGGAAACCCTGTGCATAGGGAAAAGCCTCAGTGGAAAAAGGTTTTGGAACTTTTGGAGAATATTAAGCCTGAAGTTTTTCATGTTGGCTTAAAGCCAGATTTACCGGACACAGGTCCTGAGGAAATGCAGATAGACTATTATGAATCTGATGAGGGGTCTGAAGATTCAGTAATGGATTGTTCTCTGTACCAGAAGGCAGAATAAAAAGTTCTTGGATAAAAGAAGGGAAAAGCCTATAACCTGAATGTCCTGGAAGGGAGTGTGAAAACAGGGAGAAAATGTGTTTAGCCAGGAATGCTAAAGAACCCTGTTGCTGAAGAAAAAATATTTCTTTTGGGTTTGAAGAGAAGAGAAACCTTGCTGATTGCTGAATGGTTTTGAAAAACAGCGATACATGTTAAAAAGCTACATAAAGCAGTTTCATTGTTTGTTTGGGATAAATCCCTATGGATTATTGTTTGGAGAGAGAATCCTGTTTGTTTTGCGTTGAGCCTTAATGCTCTTTAGAAAAAGAAATAAATTCCTGTGTTTGCCTTGTAAACCCTCGGTCTCCACACTACTTGTTTTTTTTCTAAACAACACAACTACAAATCCCAGCAGCCCCAGCGCTGGATGAGGGAAAAAAACTCTTTAATTAAAGGACTAACAAGTGCAGCCCTAGGCTTATAGGCTGTTGCCTGGGCCAGGGGCCTCCACAGTACACATAACTCATGTATCCACCTCATGAGGGTTGCAATATTGTATAAACACAGGTCTAGTAGACCAGCACCCCCCCCCCCCATTCTCTGTTGTGTTAGTTTGGCATAGCTGATCCAGAGACCTTGTTCCCTCCATAAGAAGGACCCCAGCGCACTTTTATAGAACCTCTCCTCCTTTCCTCTGATCCATATGAGCAGCATCTACAAAGGGTAAAATAGGCATGGCAGCATGATCATTTTGACCAGTGCCACCCTCCCCAAGAGGGACAGTGGGAGCTCTCTCCATTGGTCACACAGGTCCTTCATCTTCTCCAGCTTCTTCCTAATACTTTTTTGATACACCTTTTGAGTAGATGCCCAAATATTTAAGAAACTCTCTCAACCACACCAAAGGGAAACAACGTTTCCTCCGGCAGCTACAATGCAAGGAGGCCAGCATGGCCTCAGATTTGCTTCAGTTGACTTTCAATCCAGAGAAGGCTCCAAAACTCGTAATTGTGTCCATCACCTGCCCTATACACCTGCCAGCATGACTAATGAATAGTAGCATATCCTTCACAACAAAGATTGATTTAAAGGTTTCCTTCCCCAGCTGGATGCTCTCCCATTCTGAGGTCTGTCGAACCTTTATCGCCAATGGCGCTAATGTTATCAGGAAGAGCATGGATAACAATGCACAGCCCTGCCTTGTTCCCCAGCGAAGCTGGAAGGCTTCCGACAAGCTGTCATTCACCAATATCTGGGCAGTGGGCAGGTGGTAAAGCAGCTTCATCCTGTCCAAGAAGTTGCCTGTGATGCTATAGGCCTCCACTACCCAGAACAGGTATTCCCAAGAGACATTGTCGGACGCCTTCTCCGTGTTGAGGCTCACTATGATATAATCTCCTTCCTTCCTCCTACTCAGGTACAACACAGCCAAGGTCTTCAGTAGGTTGGCAGATGCAAATCTGCTGGGGACAAACCCCACCTGGTTAGGGTGCACCAGTCCTGGGATGACCTGGCCCAATCATCTGTTCTAACATGGCAGCGATGAGCTTTACATCTTGGTTAAGAGTGATATGGGTCTATACAAGCCCACTTGTGTGGTGTCTTCACCAGGTTTGGTCAAGGAGGAGCACTGCACTAGAAAAGGTTCAGTGACCTCATCCCCTAGGATTTTATAAAATTCCATGCCCAGGCTGTCTGGCTCTGGCACCTTTTCCTGCTTTAGGGAGTGTATTGCTGCTAGCACTTCAGCTTTTGTGAAGGATGTACTGAGGAACTGGAGCATCTCCTCATCCACTGTGTGGTCCTCCGACCTCCGAAAAAAGTTATCCCTCTGTGCTTCATCTCTTGGTCCCGTGTTGTATAAGGCACTATAGAATCTCTGGAATTACTGTCTTACCTCCTGCTCTGTCTCAAACATGTCCCCCTGAGGGTTCTGTATCCGACTAATGACACATTTCTTTTTAGTTGGGCTACTAAATTGGCCAGGAACCTTCCACATTTGTTGCCCTAGTGGTGTAGCTGGTATTTGTAAACATAAGAACATAAGATATGCCATACTGGGTCAGACCAAGGTCCATCAAGCCCAGTATCCTGTTTCCAACAGTGGCCAATCTAGGTCATAAGTACCTAGCAGTCTCCCCAAAAGATACAGGTTCCTCAATGCTTGTATTGGGTCAAGCAGTGATATCCTGGGTCCCTTTTAATAATGGTTTATGGACCTTTTCTCCAGGAACTTGTCCAAACCTTTTTTAAACTCAGCTACACTAACATCTTTTACTACATCCTCCGGTAACAAATTCCAGAGTTTGATTACACGTTGAGTGAAAAAATATTTTCTCTTATTAGTCTTAAATAGATTACCCTGTAGCTTCATTGCATGCCCCCTAGTCTTTCTATATTGTGATGACGTAAATGATCGATCTATGTTTACCCATTCCACTCCGTTCATTAATTTATAGACCTCTATCATATCTCCCCTCAGCCATCTCTTTTCCAGGTTAAGGAGCCCTAACCTTTTTAGCCTCTTTTCATAGGGTTATCCTTGCATCCTCTTTACCATTTTGGTGGCTCTTCTCTGAACCTTTTCTAATAATGCTAATAAGTTTGATATCTCCCTCAGCCTACTTATTAAGCAATTCATTAATGGTTTTCCACACTTCCATGTACTGGGCTCTATCCTCCTCCCTCAAACTATGGATTTGCCGCTGCCTATATTGTTGTAGTCTCCTAGAAAGTAGCAAAAGTTGCTCATCCCACCTTTTTTTTCCTTTCTGCAACATATGTGATAATTTCACCACACATGGTGGCCTTAGCTGCTTCCCACAAGACCCTCTGACCCATATCTGCTGTATAATTTTCCCTCCAGTATTTCTGCCACACCTCTTAGATGTTTGTGAAAGTTGAGGTCCTTACAGAGGGTGTGGTTCATCTACCAGAGCCCTCTCTCTCTTCCCTGCCCTGCACCCTTCAGCCATAGCTCCATCCACACTGGTGCATGGTCCAAGAGCCCCATGTCCTCAGTGGCCACCCTGTCCAGCACCTGGAACAGTGCTTGCGAAATTAGCAGATATTCAAGCCGCTCATAACTAGTGTGAGGGTTTGAGTAGAATGTGAAATCTAACTCCCCTGGGTGCAGGGTCCTCTAGGCATCTATTAACCCCAATTCCTCAATAAGGACATTCAACCCCTTTCTCGGAGTGCTTTTTGGAGGGCCTCAGGGGTTTGCAGTCCACCAGTGGGTCATGAGGCAAATTGAAATCTTCACTCAGTATCAGCTGGTGTTCCACAAACTCCAACAGCTTGGCAATCAGAGTTGAAAAGAAGCCATGGTTGTAGACATTCTGGGCGTACCGGTTACACAGCATCATCTTCTGCTCCTGGAGGGGCTATGCTTTTGTGACTCACAAAGGCCACCCTCTTATGAAATAACGTGACTAACCCCCCACTGCCTATCATTAAAGGATGAAGAGCCCTTTCCCCCCACCACCCCCTAAGTAGCTTTCGATACTCACCGACACTCGGGTGGGTTTCCTGCATGAACAAAATGTCCATGTTTTCTTTGAAAAAGTAATTTAGTAACTTAGTTTACTTAATTAGCAAGTGGATGCCATCTACATTTAACATCAGTATCTTAAGCTTATCTAATCCCTTGTCGGATCCTTGGGCATGTACTTCTTAGATTTTCCATTCCAACTGCACGAGTGCAGTGCCTCCCAGCCGGACAGTGCCCTTCATCTTTTCTCCGTGGCTGCTGGTTTGGGCCTACGAAGTGGCTCAAATCCTACCCCTCATAGTACCTCCTGCATGCCCTCCCCCTCCCCTACTGCCCTTCACCCCCACCCCCGGTCCCCTGAGCCTACAAGCTCCTCCCAGAGAAAGTCCATGGGACTGGGCATAGCTCTCACCCCATCCCAAATCTAGATAATACGTTCCCTCTCCCCTGGAACCATCTCACCTCCTCCCCATCGCCCCACACTACATATACTCCATGCCACTCATTCCCACAGTCATCCAGCCTCCTCCATCCACATCCCCTTCTATCAGAAAGCAAGGCATGCACTATTCAGTCACTCTGGAGAAAAGTCCCTGTAGGCTAGACCCCACTCCAGTGGCCACATGTTGCCATCCAGTCTCTCCCCTACCATTGTCTCCTTCAAGTCAGCACTCCTCTCAGGTGGCCTTTACAAAGTCCCATTCCAGTATCTCCATTCTTTGGTTATAAGGGCACATAGCACCCACTCATAGGCTGCAAATTGCCTCTGTATCCTGGCTCTCAAGGTTCTCTGGTGGGGCCCTCGGGTCCTGCTGCGTCCCCACATAGGAAGCATCTTGGAACAAAGTCAACAACCAACTTGAACTGCAAACAGAAGCTCACTCTCTGCTGCCTTCAGGTGCTGGGCAAATGGTCCACAAATGCCTTGAGAGTTTCAATGGTGTCCAGCTGCTGTATCTTATTCTCATAGGTGACCTGCACCCATGTAGCACAAAATGGATGCCCTGCTGTGCTAGAGCAAAACAATAGGGTACCATTGCTCTCCTGCTCTAAACAACCTGTGCTGAACAGTCATTAAAGAACAGAACTTTGCTATACTGGTACTCTAAGTCTCTCTTTGTCTGATACAAGCTTATCAGCTTATGCTTCTCCACAAAGTTCAAGTTTCTGACAATAACCAGTCGGGGCCTGCCTGCTTCCTCTCTGCACGGTTCCATTTGGTGCACATGTTCCACTATCAGGCATTCGCTAATAGGATGCAGGCCCAGCTGCTGCGGCAGCCATCTTTCCACGATATTCCACAGCTCCTCATCCTTGACAGTCTCTGGAAGCCCCACCAACCTTATGTTGTTGCGCCGGTGTCTGTTCTCTTAGTCATCAAGTTTGTCAAGTTGAATCTTCCAGCTTTGCTCCAGTGCCAGCATTCGGGCCTTCATTGTGTCCAACCAGTATTCTTGCTGTACAATGCGGCTTTTGGCCTGCTGTATCTGTGCCAACTGGGCTTCCAAACTGCCCTTTATATCATCTGTTGAGGTTTGCTATCTGGATAACTCATCATCAAGGACAGTCGTGATAGTTTTAGTCAGTTCTCGAACCATCTCGTTATACAGTGTAAAGACTGGGGCCCCTTTCTCCACTGCCATCTTGCCTTTTTTATTCTGGTCTTTTATCACTTTGGGCAATTTTATCATCATTCTGCAAGGGCCTAGGACCTGTTCAGCAGTCTCCTTGGGGGCCTTAGAGGTAGCGGTGATCCCCGGAGTTTGGTGGATTTATGCAGTAGGAAGGGAATGAGAGTGGAGCTCAGCCTTGTGGCATCCGCTCAGGCTGCCATCATCACGTGACTCCAAGCTGTCTCTGTTCAGAGGGATAACTATCAAAGAAGGCTACTACAGTTCAGGAGCTGATCAGGTATGCAGTAACTGGAGTGTAATGACTTCAAGTAGAACTCCATTCAAATGGTTGTCAAAAATATTGGAGTTCCAATTCAAACATGCTGAAAAAGCTATGACACGGAAGGCTTATGTGCATTGACCATTGTTTACTAGCTGAAATGCACTTTGCTTCAATGGATGATATGTTGTCTAGCATCTTCAATAAGGTTGGTGTGCTTAAGAATAGTGATATGTGTTGTGCATCAAATAAGATGCAGAGGGTTGGAAAGATGTTATCTAATGTTGCCTAGCAACATAACATGTAAATTAGACAGAAAAGTGGCATCATTCATGGAGAGGTCATTCACCTCAGTACTGGAAGCAGAGCAATGCAACACATGCACCAATTGTGATATCATAGCAGGTGGCATAGATAATCTATTATGATTCTTTATGAGTGGAGGAGTAGCCTAGTGGTTGGGTCAAGGTACTTCAGGCCGGAAGGTCGGTGGTTCAAATCCCACTAGAGGACAGCAACCTTGGGCCGGAAGGACTGGGGTTTCTAGTCCCACAGGTGCTCCTTGTGGTCTTGGGCAAGCCACTTAACCCTCCATAGCCCATGTTCCATGTAAAATAGTTCTCTGTGTGCTGTGCTTTCCTGTCTAATCAATGTGTTTATACCTCAAATGTCCTGTCATGATTTGACAATTTCCAATCTGTAATAAAAAAAACCGCTGCTGATCGCTGGAAGTAGCGGTATACAAATGTATACTAAATAAATAAAATAAATAAATAAAATAGAAAACTTAATCTAAATTGTATTGTTGTATATTATTCACCAACAGGTAAAAGAAAAATTTAAAGAAAAGTTCATGCCCCAGGGAAAGTATCCATCAATCTACAGAAAAAAGGGCAAAAGGCAGCAGGGGAAGAATGATAAGCACTCAGGTAGGGGTATCCTCTTCTATTTTATTTATTCGCTTTCTTATTTCATACATTCCACTAAGTGATTTCAAATATTTCATATTCATGTATGCCCAAGGAAAGGATATCTATTGTAGGGGAATTTGAAAGATGCCATTTAGATTAGTTTGAATTAGAAATAAAAAGTTTTAAACTTTAAATTCATCTTCCTCTCATACTCTGCAAATTAGTTTATATCTTAAACCACTGTGATCTGGTACAATTGTTATCTTTCCAACCCCCAGAAATACTTTTTTGTTTAGTCTCATGTTTGGTTTTGGACTATACTGAATGTTGTGTTCATATGTACAGTATAGTTGTAGTATTTTACTGTAAATTGTTTTGGGTTGAACTTCATGATTTTAGTAGAGGCACGTCATGTCAGGCAAATCTGATTAATTTCTTTGACTGAGTGACCAGAGAGGTGGGACTGAGGGAGAGCCCTAGATGTGGTATACTTAGATTTCAGTGAAGCCTTTGACACCTTTCCGCACAGACAATTTATAAATAAATTGAGCACCCTAGGAATGGGCCTTAAAGTGATTGACTGGGTTAAAAATTGATTGAGTGGGAGACAACAAAGGGTACAGGTAAATGGAGCTCACTCTGAGCTTATCTTCATCTAGAAGTGTCAAACATTTAAGGACTCCACCATACACGACATGGCATGTTTCAGACTTGTAAAGTTAGGCACTGCTTCAGGCTCATAAGATTCCAACAGACGTGTCAATATTTTGCACAAAATATGCCACGTCGTGTATGGTGGATTCCTTGAATTTTTAGTGCTTCTCAATGAAGATAAGTTCATTTAAATATATGTTTTCAAATAAAATGAGTAAAAGGAGCCTCCACTGCCAGGGGGAGTTGTTTCTCTCCCCCCTTTTTATGGTGTCTCCGACATACATATAGTAGTGTTTCTACCTGTTGTTCATTAGTTGGGACCTCATTGAGGAAAGATCATGGTTTAACAAAACATACTGTCCCTTCTGTGCAGATCAGTGTAGAACTAGAATGAGACCTTTCATGGAACACAAAATAAAAAATACCAAAGAAAAATTAATCTGGTTTGCAAGCCAACAGTTGAAACTGAAATATAAAAACTGATTTATGGTGTTATATGTAGTATCTGCCATCCAGTATCAGGTTCATAGTTTCTTCATATTATCTGTCCTTGAAATGTTACTTTGTGCAAATGTTGGCTTGAGATAGGATGTTCAGCTAGAATTCTAAAACACTAAATGTAACAGTTCTCTGCTGGAAGGATACCAACTTCTATTTCATAGATTCTTTTCTCACATTCACAGAAGGGTGGTGTATGTATAGTACAGTCTCCAAATGAAGGTGATAGGCCAAAAAATGATATTAGAATTCAAGAAAACATGGGGCAAGTACAGAATAATCTTAATGGAAACCTCTGAAGGGGTAAACATGTTAATCTAGACCAAGAGTTCTTAACCCAGTCCTTGGGACAGACCTAGCCAGTCAGGGTTTCAGGATAACCATAATAAAAATGCATTGGAGGCAGCTCATGCAAATCTCTCATGCATATTCATTGTGGATGTTCTGAAAACCTGACTGGCTAGGTGTGTCCCGAGGAATGGGTTGAGAGCCTGTCTTAAGTTAATGGTGCAAACATTAATGATAACCCAATTTGACTACTGCAATATTTTATACCTAGGAATATCAACTAAGCTTGCTCAGCAAATGTAGATTTTGCAGAACAGAGATGCTAAAATAATTTTTAGAAGTCATAAATGAGAAAGAGAGAAACCCTTTTTAAAACAATTACACTACTAGACACTGCCTCAGGTACACTTAGATTGTGAGCCCTTCGGGGACAAGGGAATAAAAAGTACCTGTTAGTATATACATACATGTAAACCACTCTGATGCGTAAGTAAAGGGCGGTATATTAAGTGCCTAAACCATAACCATAAACCATAACTGGTGTCAGCTAGAATCTTCCTATAATCATTAAGGATACTGGTGTCATCCTATAATCATTTAAATGTCTCTTTTACTAAAGCCTGGTAACTGGTTAATGTGCATTTTAACTTGCAGCAAAAGGCAGCTGGGAGTGTTAATATGGGGCATGTCAGTAACTGCATGGTAAAGTGCACAGTAATCGACCATCGCGCAATGGAGTAGGGAATGGGCAGATTGTGGGCATGAAGAGCACATTGTTACTAGTGAGAGGGCAATTGCCATCTTAAGTATACCGCATGTTAAGGTACCTCGTCCTATGTTAATTGCTGCAAACATGCTGGTCATGCCCCCCCGGAAGCTAACATGGAGGCTTTGCACTTAACATATATTTGTATCACATGTTAAGTGCAGAACCTTAGTGGACTTTAATAAAAGGGGCCCTATGTTTAATTTTTACAGTTCTGCAAGGTTCAGTTCCTGGTTATATGATCTCAATGGTGGATTTTTATTCCCCTCCTAAATCAATGTGTTCAGTTGCCAGTGGCAAATTGGCAAATCCTTCTTGTAAAAATGTTCATTATAAGTGCACACTAGATAAAGTATTTCATTTTAAAGCTGCTAAGAAATGGAACCTTTTACCTATAGAAATTAGATGCGAACATCACTATGGGGTTAGTTACTAATATGTGATAAGGGAATAATGTATGATTTTTGCCCCTTAAAGAGGGTTATATGGCAAAATTGCAAGTTATTTACTGTAACACACATTAATTTGTTATGGCAGGATGCATAATAATGAGATGTAAAACATGCAAAACACCTATTGTGTTAATCAAAGTACACAGAATTTTTATTTATTTATTTTATTTATTTACAGTTCTTATATACCGTGCTATTCAGCATCAGTGCGGTTTACAAACAACAAATTTTGCATCAGAACAAAGCTCTTTTGCTTACATTGTAACAGGATTGGTAACTTGGGGCTGTAACAAGGGTAACTATATACAAACAACAACCGAGGTCACTGTAACTATTTACAATTTATATTGCAAGGTTGGATCGTAATGCAAGAGACCATATCATAAGATCGTTTTGAGTGTGCTTGAGGGTGGGTCTGTTTTGAGTATTGTCAAGAGTTATGTTGTTGGGATGTCAGAGGCTGTGTGAGTGAGTTGAGGTGCAGGAGGTGATTGTGTTAGGTTGGAAAGGCCGAAGTGAAGGCAGAATAGGTGGTGTTTAAGGGCTTTTCTGAACTGTGAGAGGTCACTGATTGCTCGGGTATGAGGTGGGAGATTGTTCCAGCACCTAGGGGCATAGAATGTAAAGGCTCTATTCCTTGTTGTTTGAGTACATTTGGTAGAGTCAAGTGGTATAGTCAGCTTATTGGTAGCTATTGACCTCCTTAGCCTGTTTGTAGGAGTGATGGTCAGGAGAGCAGAGAGGGATGGAGGGGATATCCGATTAATTGCTTTAAATGAAAGGAGTAATGCCTTGTAGGTGATCCTGCATTGTAACGGAAGCCAGTGTAGTGCCATAAGTATGGGCGTGATGTGATCTCTTCTGGATATGCCGCAGAGAATGCGGGCTGCTGCATTCATCGCCATCTGTAGTGGATTGAGGGTGCTGTTGGGGAGGCCGTGTAAGATGATGTTGGCATAATCAAAGTGAGGCATTACAAATGTCTGGAATATTGTTCTATAAGAACATAAGAACATAAGATATGCCATACTGGGTCAGACCAAGGTCCATCAAGCCCAGTATTCTGTTTCCAACAGTGGCCAATCTAGGTCATATGTACCTAGCAGTTTCCCCAAGAGACACAAGTTCCACAATGCTTGTACTGGGTCAAGCATTGATATCTTCGGTCACTTCTTAATAATGGTTTATGGACCTTTCCTCCAGGAACTTGTCCAAACCTTTTTTAAACCCAGCTACACTAACAGCCTTTACTACATCCTCCGGTAACAAATTCCAGAGTTTGATTACACGTTGAGTGAAAAAATATTTTCTTTTATTAGTCTTAAATAGTTTACCCTGTAGCTTCATTGCATGTCCCCTAGTCTTTCTATATTCTGATAACGTAAACAATCGATCTACGTTTACCCATTCCACTCCGTTCATTAATTTATAGACTTCTATCATATCTCCCCTCAGCCGTCTCTTTTCCAGGTTAAAGAGCCCTAACCTTTTTAGCCTTTCCTCATAGGAGTATCCTTCCATCCCCTTTACCATTTTGGTGGTTCTTCTCTGAACCTTTTCTAAAATCGCTATATCCTTTTTAAGATACGGCGACCAGAATTGCACACAATATTCAAGGTGCGGTCTCACCATGGAACGATATAGAGGCATTATAATATATTTTGTTTTATTTTCCATTCCTTTCCTTATCATACCTAGCATTCCATTTGCTCTCTTGGCTGCCGCTGCACACTGGGCCGAGGGTTTTAACATGGTATCCACAATGACACCTAAATCTTTTTCCTGGGTGGTGGTTCCTAATGTGGAACCTTGCATCGTGTAACCATAGTTTGGGTTGTTCTTCCCTAGGTGCATAACCTTGCACTTGTCCACATTAAATTTCATCTGCCATTTTGATGCCCAGTCTTCCAATTTATCAAGATCCTCTTGCAATTTTTCACAATCCTCTTGGGTTTTAACAACTTTAAATAGTTTAGTGTCATCTGCAAATTTGATAACCTCACTCGTTATTCCACTTTCCAGGTCATTTATGAATATGTCAAAAAGCAGCGGACCCAGCACAGATCCCTGGGGTACACCACTATTCACCTTTCTCCATTGGGAAAATTGGCCATTTAGCCCTACCCTCTGCTTTCTATCTTTTAACCAGTTCCTGATCCACAATAGTACACTGCCTCCTATCCCATGACTCTTTAGTTTTGCTAAAAGTCTCTGATGAGGGACCTTGTCAAAGGCTTTCTGAAAGTCCAGATACACAATATCAACCGACTCACCTTTGTCCACCTGTTTATTCACTCCTTCAAAAAAACATAACAGATTAGTAAGACAAGATCTTCCTTGTCTAAAGCCATGTTGGCTGTCTCCCATTAGGTCGTGACTATCTACATGCTGAGTAATTTTATTCTTTATGATGGTTTCTACCATTTTTCCCGGTACTGACATCAGGCTCACCGGTCTGTAGTTTCCCGGATCACCCCTGGAACCCTTTTTAAAAATTGGTGTTACATTGGCGATCCTCCAATCTTCAGGTATTAGAGATGATTTTAATGATAGTTCACAGATTACTAATAGCAGGTCTGCAATCTCATATTTCAGTTCTTTCAACACCCTTGGATGTATACCATCCGGCCCAGATGATTTGCTACTCTTCAGTTTATCTAATAGTTGTAAGACATCTTCCCGATGTATCGATATTTCCTTCAATTCTTCCGCACCTTTAAATACCACTTCAGTCATGGGTAACATCCCTACATCTTCCTCAGTAAATACTGAAGCAAAGAATTCATTCAGTCTCTCCGCTATCGCCTTGTCGCCTCTTAGTGCTCCTTTAACCCCTTTATCATCTAATGGACCAACTGACTCTCTCACAGGTTTTTTGCTACGAATGTACTTGAAAAGGTCTTTATTTCGTGTTTTTGCTTCTGCAGCAAGCTTCTTCTCAAATTCTCTCTTTGCCTGCCTTATCAATGCCTTGCATTTGACTTGCCAGTGCTTGTGCTGTTTCCAGGTTTCATCATTTGGCTCTTTTTTCCATTTCCTGAAAGATGCTTTTTTGGCAACAACAGCCTCTCTGACCTCACCTTTAAGCCATGCTGGCAGTTTTTTGGACTTCCTTCCACTTTTCTTAAAGCGTGGAATACAGCTGGTCTGGGCTTCCAAGATATTATTTTTCAACAACATCCAAGCTGAAATATTAATTGTAACAAAAAACCAATCCTACACCCCTCCAACCGACATAACATTACAAGACCACGATATCTACATAAAAAAGGAAGTGAAATACTTAGGAGTTACTCTAGACTCTCTGCTCACTATGAACACACATATCAGTAACACAATAAAAAAAATTAACTACAAACTAAAAATACTAAAACAAATACGCCCACTTTTACATATACAGGACTTCACAAGCATAATACATGCGATCATCACACCCCATTTCGATTTTGCCAATCTAACACTCCTAGGCACAACAAAACAAAATATAAAAAGGCTTCAAATTACTCAAAATACAGCAGCAAGAATCTTAATGAAAGTACACCCATTTGAACATATAACTCCAATATTAGCCCACCTACACTGGCTACCAATTCAATGCAGAATAAACTATAAAGCAATAATAACAACCTTTAAAGCAATATATAATTTAGCTTCACCTACACTAACCAAGTTCATAGATATAGACTCAACAAACAATATTCACAGAAGAGGCCACGCCAACAAATTAAAGTGTCCAAAAGACTTCACCAAAGCTAAAAAGACAACTAATAAAAAAGCTTTCTCCCACGCAGCCCCATCACTCTGGAATTCACTCCCGGAAGAAGAAATAAGAAAACTTACTGACCTAAAAGAACTCAGGAAAAGGCTAAAAACCCACATGTTCAGATTGCACTTTGACTCAATTGAAAACACTCCTCCACTTATTGAAAATGGATAAATGATTCTCTAAATAAACAATAATAAACTAAAACAGAACTATAAATTACAATTCAATAAAATTATCCCGGTGCAATACCCTACCACAATCTACAATTTTCGCATATAATTAAATCCAAAACAAATTAAATTAGCTTTCAAATAAGCCTATCTCTACCAATAAGACAATCAAAAGATCCACCCGCTCTTCAAACCTTACCATATAAATAATAGGTAAATAAACATGTAACACTAAAATAAATCAATGGAATTTCAAACCTTTCGCATATAGCTATTTTGATCTGTACATAGTTGATATATCACAAGTACAATTATTAATGTATAACTACAGTTTATGTTTACCCTTTTTAAAACGTTTTATTGTAATGTATAACCACAGTTTCCTATGTTCTATGTAAAAAGCAGAATGTTTACCCTGCTTAAATTGTTCCATTGTAAACCGCACCTGATCTTTCTGGAAGGTAGCGGTATATAAGCATTTGTTAAATAAATAAATAAAAATAAATAAATGTACGTCTTTAACCTTTGCAACTGCTCCTTTTGGTTTTTTCTTAACTGTTTTCCTCATTTTATCATAGTCTCCCTTTCGAAAGTTAAAGGGTAGTACTGTGGATTTCCTTACTATCCCTCCTCCACTAATTAAATCAAAGGCGATCATGCTATGATCACTATTGCCAAGTGGCCCCAACACCCTTATCTCTTGCACTAGATCTGGTGTTCCACTAAGGACTAGGTCTAATATGGCTTCCCCTCTGGTCGGTTCATGGACCAGCTGCTCCAAGAAGCAGTCATTTATTTCATCTAGGAACTTTATCTCCCTAGCATGTTCTGCTGTGACACTGACCCAGTCGATGCCGGGGTAATTGAAATCATCCATTATTATTACTGCACTGTTACTTTTGCTAGCTTCCTTGATTTCTTTGAGCATTTCATCATCCATTTGTTCATTCTGGCCATGCGGACGATAGTACACCCCCACTGCCATCGCCTTCCCCTTTTTACATGGGGTTAGTAGAGGTCTTAGGTGTCTTAGTGTCCGTATTTTATTATAGATGGACTTGGTGGTGTTCTTTATGTGATCTTTGAAGTTGAGCTGTTGGTCTATTGTGACACCCAGGTAGCGTATTACGGATTTACATGGAAGCTCTGCATCTCGCACCTTCAATGAAGTGGGGGGAGAGAAGTTCTTGTTTTTGGTTATGAATAGTACTTCAGTTTTCTTGAAGTTTATGCGTAGATTCTGCGTTAAGAGCCAATCAGTGATTGTGTTGAAGCACTCTATTAGTGGGGAGAGGTCAGGGTGCATGATTTTGATTGGTGTGAATATCAAGACATCGTCTGCATAGATCAAACTGGATATATTAAAAGAGCAGATTATATCACAAATTGGTTGCATATATATGTTGAAAAGTAAAGCAGATAGGGAGGATCCTTGGGGTACTCCTTGTTGTTGATGGAATGGTTCAGATGTTGAGGGTCCTATCCGTACATGTTTCCAGCGGTCAGCTAGATAGGATTTGCACCATTCCCAAGTCGAGCCATGAATTCCTTTTTCCTGAAGGCGAGAGAGGAGTTGCTCGTGGTTAACAGAATCAAATGCAGCGGCAATATCGAGGAAGATGAGTACAAACCCGTCTTTGATTTTGTCGATACCTCTGGATAAGGTATTGATAAGTAAGGTGAGTAGAGTCTCTAGCCCATGGGATTCTCGGAACCCATGCTGGCAGGGGTCAAGAGGGGCTGATATGTTGATGTGTTGTTGCAGTTGCGTTTGAACCACCTTCTCAATAAGTTTGGCTAGAAGGGGTATGCTAGAGATTGGGCGATATGAGTCTGTCTTTGTTGGGTCAAGTTTATTGTTCTTCAGGAGAGGGCGTATAGACGTTTGTTTAAGAGCTGCTGGGAATGTTCCTGCTGAGAAAGAAAGCTTCATGATATAGGCTAATGTTGGGCTGAGTTCTGCACGTTCTGATCCAGTAAGCAGGGCAAGGATCATTTGGGGCTGTAGTGGTGTTAATAGTAGTAATAAGGTCAGCGATGTATTTCTCTGCTGGAGGGATGAAATTTGTTAACGGTGTCTGTACCTGGGGAATGTAGCTGGGTGAGGAATTTGATGCAGCAATTGTTTTAATGATTTTAGATTGCAGGTATTCGGCATAGGGCTGAGGCTGAATTGATATCGTCTGATTGGAGGAAGGTGCTTTGGTTAAGGACTTAGCAATGTTAAAGAGGTCACGCGGTTTATTCAACGAGCGGAGGAGGATCTCCGTGTGGTGTTCTCTCATTTTTTCAGATATTTTCTCTCGGTGTTGCTTTAGGGTATTTTCATAAGCCATTTGATCAGTTGTGGAACGAGAACGACACCATTTTCTTTCTTGCTTTCTTAGACGCTGAAGAGATGACCGTAATTCAGTGGAAAACCAAGGGGCTGGTTTACTGTTTCTTGGTGGTTTGATGGAGGCCGGTAGCCGTGAGCAAGAGTTCAGGGTGGTATTCCATATGTCGATCATGTCGTCAAGATTTTGAGCTGGTTGAAGGAGTACTGGAAGGGCGCTGTTGATGAATTCATCCTTGTCTAGGGATTTGAAGCGGGTTGTCAATCCTGAGGAAGCTGTATTTACTTGGCTGGTTGAGATTCGATTTTGTTGGAATGAGATTAGGTTGTGGTCTGACCATGGAACAGGCGTAAATGAGAGGTTGATATTGTTGTTTGATTCAGATTGGGGGGCAAAAATGAGGTCAAGAGCATTTCCCTTGAGGTGAGTAGGCGAATTCACTATCTGTGTATAATTGAGATCAGTCATAGCATCAAGGAAGGTGTTAGCGGAGGTGGGTTGTAGTGAAGCGAGGTTAAAGTCGCCCATCAGCCAGTTAGGCTTACGTGGGCTTACTGGGTTGCAGGCCAGGTCAATTATGTTAGAAAGATCTTCTGGGGGAGAAGAAGGAGCTCTAGAGATGAGATTTATAGTGAAGTGCTTATTGGCAACAGACACTATGTCCATGTGCATTAGACTCCTTGAAGATAGTAGCTGGAACTGGAGATTAGTTCTTGCTAGAATGAATACTCCACCCCCTTTCCGGTTGGTTCTGTGGCATGTGTGTATGGAATATTCAGGAGGGATGAGTTGATTTATATGCATGTGTTGAACTCTGCAAGCTGCATTATTTCAGGGAAAAATAATGTCAAATCAAAGCTGGCATTATTTTTTTCTGGCCAGGAGCATCAAGCCCTTAACACACAGCTCAGTGTTCCCAGCCACTGTCTTAAAGGGGCCAGTGCTGTCTTAAAATGGCGAGTCCTCAACTGCTCCACAGTTGACTAAGTGATGTTCCTAAAATCCACCCCCTCAAGGTCACTCCTTTACTCCCCTCAGATGCCCCTCAAAGAAAACCTTCAAAGCCCCCCTCCCAAAGAAGAATGCCATCTACCCTATAGGCCCTCTTGAGCCTAACTCAATTGATTAATGATGTTTGAACCCTAGTGATAGTCTTATGGTACTACTGCTAGTGATCAAGCTGCTATATAGAAACATAGAAACATGACAGAAGAAAATAATCATATGGCCTATTCAGTCTGCCCTTCCATACCAACTACTATAGTCCCTTTTTTTCCTTTAGAGATCTTCTGTATTTGTACCATGCTTTCTTGAATTCAGATACTGTCCTAGTCTCTACTACCTCCTCTGGTAGCCCTTTCCATGCATTTACCACTCTTTTCCTAAAGAAATATTTCTGTATATTACTCTTGAGTCTATCCCCGTTCACCTTCATTCTATGCCACCTCATTGCAGAGCTTTCTTTCAATTGAAAGAGGCTCCCCTCCTGTGCTTTTATGCCACGTAGGTATTTAAACATCTCTATCATATCTTCTCTCTTTTGCCTTTCTTCCAAAGTATATATTTTGAGACCTTTAAGTCTGTCCCTATATGCCTTATGATGAAGCCCACTAACCATTTTGGTAGCCACTCTCTGGCTCCTGCCCTACCACCACCGAAGTACCATTTATTAGTAGAGGTAAGCCCAGGTGGCACTACATGTCAGTAGGGAGGTCTTTCGGGGGGGGGGGGGTGTTGAGCGAGATCAGGATTAGAGGAATGTAGATTAGTCTTTTGGGGGAACAAGCAGGGGTCTGGACTGGGGAGGGGCAGAGAGCCTTGCCATTTTAAGATGCTCCTGCATGTTAGAGGCCCAGTGTTCCTATCCATCAAAAATAATGCCAGTTTTGATCTGGCTTTATTTTTTCATGAAATAACACAGCCTGTGGAGTTCAATGAAAGCTGCGCTATTCTTTTTCTTCAGGAGCTGCTAACCTATGTGTGCTAAGTTTTCATAAGTTAGTGAATTCTGTGGTAAATTAAGCTGCAGTAAAAGCTGAGATTTTACCATAGCTTAACAACTAGCTGCTATATGCCTTTTACAGTTGTGGTCAACATTATTGGCACCCTTGCGTTTTAGGTATTTTGTATATAATATCTTGAGAAATAATTGGAAATATTCCAACTGTATGTCATCATAATATTTTAATAGTATGTTCAAGAGGGAGTCATGTGATGTGCTGGGGGAGCATAGACGGGTTCTGTGCTCGCTCCTGAATCCCCAGTTGCTCTTCATGCCCCAGTTAGAGCGAAAATTATAAAATTCAACTTGATCAAGGAGTAGAGCTGTCCTGGATATCCCCGGTGAAATTGTGGTGAGAAAAAAGCAATGTGGGTGATATGAAATCAGCCTGAAAAGACCGAAAAAAAGCGGCGACTCAGCTTACCAAGATGGCCAACTCTCCCCCTCCCCGCCAAACTCGTCAGGACAGGCCGCGCTGGTAGAGGAGGTAACAATGATGGTAGTGGGGGCCTTGGCGGGATGCTTTGATGCCATCATGGGCCGCCTGGATTCGCTGGCCCAAGCATTTGAGGCAGTGGGCCCGCAGCTGATTGAAGCAGAGGGAAGAATATCCCAGATAGAAGACATGCAAAGCAGCATGGACACAGAACTCAAACATCTTAAAACACAGCTGGTAAAACAAGCACTGAAACTGGATAACCTTGAGAATCGTGGGAGAAGGAAGAATATTCGCTTTGTGGGAATTCCAGAGTTGGTGAAAGATCAGGAACTACGTGGCTACATGGAAACCTTGCTGATCTCATCTTTGTCTTTGGGTGAGGACTGTAGGCCACTACTGATTGAGCATATGCATCGGATTGGGCCTATGCATGAGGGCTCTCTATGGCCTAGAGTTGTTATCACCAGGTTCATGAACTTCTTGCAAAAAGAAAAAGTGTTGAAGTTAGGGTTGCCAACTGGCTCCAGATGCGCCCGACAGGCTTGAACCAGTCCTGGGTTTACCCCATTGCATGCAGTGACTTGTAGTTTTCCTTTTCTTATGGAGTGCAATGGAGAAAGCAGAACTACATATCCCTGCATGCAATAGAGTAAACCCAGGACTGGATCAACCCTGTCGGGCGCATCTGGAGCCAGTTGGCAACCCTAGTTGAAGTTGATGAGAGCGCAAGGCCACATAACAAGTGGAAGTGTAAAAATCATGGCTTTTCAGGATTATTCAGTGGAACTGAGCGCTAAGAGAAGGGCATATGCAATGGCATGTCAGAGACTACTAACAATGCAACTGAAGTTTGCAGTCCTATATCCTGCTAGTTTAAAGATTTTTTTCTCCTCGGGACCGCGGACTTTTGAAAACCCTGAAGCTGCACAACAGTATTTGGACTCTATGCAGTAATCCGTATCCGGGGAAATATAGGAAATTGCAGTTGATGGGAATCGCCTGAGGATCATATGAGTAGGCTGGATGCACCTGCCTGCCACCGGGGGGGCTTGGAAAGTAATGGAGCCAAGTGGGTTATTTGACTTTGTCTGAGACCCAACTGATGTGATGATTGATTGGACAAATTGGTGAACTCCCATTTGATTATGCTTATAATTTTGCTGTGTAGATCATTGTGGGGAAGTTTAAACTCACTTGGAGTAGAGGGACTGCCCTTGTCACTCTCAGGGACATGTTTAGAGGGGAATATGCAGGAACTAAAGTTATGGTTGTTTTTGAGTTTACTGTTCAAGACCCCTGAGTGTGGATATTAGAGGATTAGCACAGAAGGTTAGATGTAAGGACTGATTTGGGTTAGTGGTATGGGCCAGCGGCAAAGAGGGGGTAGATACAGTGCTTTTTGGCAATTAATCTGGGGTGAGCTAGACAAGGTTCAGGGGTATGGAATCATTAGCGGGGTGTGGATAGGTGGCTGGGGATTCTAACATCGGAAGTGACACCAGCAAGATGGTTGGTAGGGACAGAGGAGGGGGGATGGGAGAGAAGTGGGGATGGGAGAGGAGGGGGGCAGGGAAGAGGGAGGGGGAAAGTTTCATAAAGGTTTCCTATACATGGATGTCAAGGTGACCCGAGAAAGCAGAGAAAGAAGAGAGTGTCTATATCCGAATCAAGGAAGGATTATAGGCAGGCTGGGAGCAACATGGGGGTCTCAGGCTGGGGGGATCTCTGGATTTTTAATATTTATTTGGTCCGATTATCAGATATCAACATTTGGTGAATGGGAGTAAGAATAATTAGTTGGAACATCTGTGGATTGGCTAGCCCAGGGGTGGGCAACTCTGGTCCTGGAGAGCCGCAGACCAATCAGGTTTTCATGATGTCCCTAATGAATATTCATGAGATCTATTTGCATCCACTGCCTTCCATTGTATGGAAATAGATCTCATGAATATTCATTAGGGACATCATGAAAACCTGACTGGTCTGCGGCTCTCCAGGACCGGAGTTGCCCACCCCTGGGCTAGCCCTATTAAGAGAAGGAAGATTCTGGGGGCCATTCGGAGACACAAGGGTGAGATTATTATGTTGCAAGAGACACACCAATCAGTGGAGGATCTCAATAGGTTGAAGGGTAAGCAGGTGGATCAGAATTATGGGGCGCTCTCTCCGCTCCAGTACTGCACAATATTGTGCTGCCACTGTTTCAGAGTTTTAATGTCCTTAAGATTTGCAACTGTATCAGAAGACTGTGTTTGTTTTTGAGCCTTAAGAAGAATACTTCGGGGTGCCTTCATGGTTCTCGATAGATTTTAAGTATATACAAATGGTTCGTTGGAGTCTTTTTCAAGACTAAAACGTGATGCTTGGTGCCTTCATGCGTTCCCCCTGAAGAAGGCGTTCACGCTGAAACGCGTTGGGTTTTCTGAAATAAAAACTTATTTGCACCAGTGTATCTGATCTTTGCCCTTTGTGTTCTCAGATTTATGGGGCTTCAGCTCAAGGACGAAAGGGAGGGGTGGCAGTGCTTATCACGAAGGGAGTACATTTACAATGCCTCCAAGAAGTCCAGGACCTGAAGGGACGATATGTACTGGTAGTGGGAGAATTACAGGGGAGGGCAGTGATTTTGGGATTGGTATATGCCACAAATGTCCCAGATCCTCACTTTTTTGCTACTTTGGCGTCTCAGATTGAAGAGCTCCCTGATTACCTTTGATGCTTGGGGGTGATTGGAACGGAGTTCTGGACCTTGATATGGATGTATCCAGGATGCCTAGTGGGGCTAGACAATATGTTTCATGGCATCTAGGCTGATTTATGAGACGATTGCATTTACTAGATGTTTGGCGGGCTCTGCATACTCAAGAGTGGGATTATACTCATTTATCTCAAGCCCATAATACTAGTGCCCAGATAGATGCGATTTATATGTCTAACCCCTCTTTTCCAACAGGTCGACACAGCATGGATAGGCCTCTAGAAATTTCGGATCAGGCTTTGGTGTGGGTGGACTGCTCATGGTGGAACATACAGGTGGAGCGCGCTCCGTGGCACTTCCCAGTTGATTTATAATGAGGAGGAAGGATTTCGGAAATTTCTTTGGGAGCGTTGGCAGGAATATTGTTTGTTCAATGCAGAGCATGCCACAACCCCAGAGCTTTATTGGGCAGCATCCAAGGCAGTTATAAGGGGAGAGATTATTTCCTATTTTGCCAAGTGCCGAAAGGACATAGCAGCACGAATTCTTCGGTTAGAAAAACAAGTGTGTAGGGATCGGGGTGCCTTTAATAGGAACCCAAGAGATGGAAATAGGGCCTGCCTATTGGCTACCCAAGCTACTTTGAATACTGTACTACATCAAAGGGCTAAGAAGTCTCTGATTTACTATAAATACCGCCTCTATCAATATGGGGGATAAACCGGGTAGATTGTTAGGGCATTGTTTAAAGAAAAGCCAGTGCCATAGGTACATCTTGGTCCTATGGGATAGGATGGGGGACAGAGTGGCGGGAAAATAAAGATATTAGAGATATTTTTGCCAAATTTTATAGCAACCTTTATAGTGGAGACGAGGCCTCACCGACACACATACAGACCTTTCTGGGGTGGGTGGTGCTGCCAGGGCTTGCGTCTAGTTATCTAGAGCGATTGGAGGTGCCAATATTGCCTGAGGAGGTGCAGCTAGTCATAGCAAGGGCGGCTCTCTGTAGGGCCCCACCCCAGGACCGGATGGTTTTAGAGCAGAATACTATAAAATTCTGGCACCAGATATTCTGGCCTCACTGACAGACGTTTTTAACTGTTGGATGACCTGGGGGAACTGAGGTATGATGTAAATGTGGCCCATATTATATTATTACCCAAATAGGGTAAAGACGGGAAACTGGCCGAATAGTATCGTCCGATATCCCTTCTAAATCAAGATTTAAAATTATATACCAAGATCTTGGCGGATCGCCTGGCAGTGTGTCTGTTGGACTTGTTGCACTTAAGCCAAACAGAGTTTGTTAAGGGAAGATACCCTGTTAGTAACCTGCGGCGAATAATTGCCGCTCTAGAACAGATCCACCAAACGCGTGCCTCAGCCCTCTTAGTCAGCTTTAATGCAGAAAAAGCATTTGATAGGGTCAATTGGTCCTATCTGTTTCAGGTCCTGGGGCCTATGGACTGGGAGAGGGGTTTAAAAGAGGGGTGCGTGCCCTCTACCATCATCCTACCGCACAAATAGCTGTAAATGGTGGATTAACATTCAGCATAAATTTGAAGAGGGGAACGAGACAGGGGTGCCCCTTATTGCCACTGCTATTTGTCCTCTCACTGGATCCACTCCTGAGGATGGTTAATACAAATGTGAAGGTTTCTGGGGTTATTATTGGTAAGGAAACATTTAAAATTTCTGCCTTTGCAGATGATTTGTTGGTTTTACTAACAAATCCATCAGAATCCCTGCCCAACTTGCTCAGGGAAATAGAGGAATTTGGGGCTGTCGCAGGTTTCCGTTTAAATAAAACTAAATCCAAGGCCCTGGATAATTGGGAACCCTTCGGGATGACTGGCCTGGGCAGTTCCCCCTCAAATGGGTGGGAGATAAATTTAAATATTTAGGTATCTGGTTATCGGCTGACCCGCAGCGTCTTTATGTTGCAAACGTCCCCCTCATGATTGGTTGGATGAGAAATAAGTTGAGGGACTGGAATCTCCTGCCAATATCGGTTGCAGGGCGGATTGCGGCGTATAAAATGGTAGTTTTCCCCCGGCTTCTTTATACACTACAGTTATTACCTCTTAAATTGAGGCATTGGGATCTAAAGGAGATGGAGAAGCTCATACAGAATTTTCTTTGGAAGGGGAAGAAGCCTAGACTCCGGGGAACGTGGGGAGCGGGAGGCATGGGTCTCCCAGACTTGGTACAGTATAACTTGGCCTGTGTTCTAAGATATATTGGAGAATAGATAGGGGGAAGGTCAGTTTATACACCTTGGGAGATGGAGGCCGCCGTGGTGGCTCCCTTGACGTTAGTGGCAGCCCTGCATACCCACAGACCCCAACTCCCGCCACAGGCTCGAGAGAGTCTATTAATAACAGGGGTTTGTGAGGGGTGGAAAACTCTTTGTAAGTTGTTGGAATTGCCTGCGGATGTTTCAGGATATCTGCCAGTACAGGGCAATGGGGCTTTCCCCCAGGAACTGACTCGAGGGCCTTTCGGGAGTGGGCTTTCCTTGATATCACACAGTTGAGGCCAGGGGTGGCCCAAGGGGGGTGCGGGGCCATGTGCGGAGATTAATTGCGGGGCCTCATTTGCATAGGGAGCCTCATTTACCTAAAAATTTGCATAATGTTAACATGCATTTTTAGTAAACATGCCTCTTAATGAGTATCTGGATAAAGAAAGACTAACAGATTTCTACGTTACTATATTCCAGTGCCAACTGCCAGGCCCATTAGGACGTACTATAAACACTGACCATTTAGAACTCATAGCAAATCCACCATATCATAACAGCACTGCCAGGACTCACAAAGCACCAAATCCTACCTATCAAAAGGCAACACTGCAAATATTAAACCAATACATCTCAGAGAATACCAATGCATCTCCTACTGGGGAAAGAGAACAAGTGGCACGGTCAAATAGAAACTACATGAACAGAATACCTCAACTTGGTTAAAATGCAGAACATAGACCATCACCAAAGAACAAGGGATCACAATTTAGAAATAGGAAGACAATAATTAAACTGGGAACCCCAAAGCCAAACTTGGGATGTACAACAACACTGGAGAAATAAAACTATAAATTAATTTCCTCTTGTAGTAAACAAAACACAAAAGACGTTAACGATGCACATTTCCCAGAGCTCATACATTTCAGTTAATAAATTCAAAATAAAGTATTTTTATACCTTTTGTTGTTTGTGCATTTTCTTTTTCAGTTGCAATTGCTCCAGTCACTTTCTTCTGGTTTCTTTGTGTCTTCTGCGAGCTATCCATTTGTCCTTTCTTCTCTTTTAGATTTTTTTCCATTTTCTTTCTCTATATCTGCTTTAACATACTGATCTTTCCCCTTTTGCTCTTTCCCCCATTTCTTTCCTTATTCCTTTATCATCCACTCAAATTTCACCCTTCCATTCTCAATCCCCACTTACTCTCCCAATACCCGGCTCATCGTAGACTTTTCTTCCCTCCCACACAAAATATCTTTTCCCCTCTCCATTCTCATTCCCATTCCTTTCTAGTTCTCCCTCAAAATGAGCTCCCTTATAGTTCTAGACCCACCCAGCATCAGCTCCCTTCTAGTCCCATTCTCCCAAGCCTCCACATCAGCCCATTTCCAGTCCTAGCCCCCATATGCTCTTTTCCAGTTACATTCCAGCCCCCCATCCACCCATTTCCACTCCAAGCTCCCCCATCAGCGCATTTCCAGCCCTATTCCAACTCCCATCAGCCCGCTTCCAGTCCTATTCCAGCCCCCATCAGCCCATTTCCAGTCCTATTCCAGCCCATCACCCATTTGCAATCCAAGTTCCCCCCATCAGCCCATTTCTAGTCTTATTCCAGCTCCTCATCAGCCCATTTCCAGTCCTAGCCCCCCATATGTTCTTTTCCAGTTCCATTCCAGTCCCCCATCAGACCATTTCCACTCCAAGCTCCCCCATAAGCCAACTTAACCCTCCTTTGCCCATGTTCCCTGTAAGTATTAGTGTATGTGTCTCATATCCCCTTGTGTTAAATGTATCCCCCAATTATGTTGTGACCACTTTGACTGAAGGATAAGGTGGTATACAAAACTGTCTAAATAAATAAAATTTCCAATTCTAGCCCCCTCGTCAGCCCATTTTCAGTCCTATTCCAGCCCCCGTCAGCCCATTTCCAGTCCTAATCCAGCTCTTCATCAGCCCATTTCCAATTTTAGCCCTCCCATCACAGCCCATTTGCAGTCCAATCACCCCCCATCACAGCTCATTTTCAGTCCTATCCCCCCCACCATCACAGCCCATTTGCAGTCTGTCCCCCCCCCACACCATCACAGTCCATTTGCAGTCTATTTCCCCCCCATCACAGCCCATTTCCAGTCCAGGTTCCCCCCTGATCACAGCCCATCCAGTCCTACCCCACCCCCCCTAAAGAGCCCCACGGCCATCTAAGGGGCTGTTGAGGGAGCCGGGGAAGTCCGCGCGAGACCCTGGCTCCCTCTGCACAGCCACCAGCGTGACGAGCCTTTTACTTCACGCTGGCGGCTGTTTCAGTGAAGCCGCAAACACCGGGAAAGGTTAAAGGCAATTGGTAAGGAAACAAAGTCCATCAACCCCAGTATCTGGTTTCCAACAGTGGCCACTCCAAGTCACAAGTACCTGTCAGGTTCCCACAAGATAGACAGATAACCCTAAGTCCACCTTAATAATGGTTTATGGACTTTTCCTGAGGAACATGTCCAAAGTTTTTTAAAAATCAGTTACACTAACAGGTTTTACCACATCCTCCAGCAAAAATTATTTTGTAGCTTCATTGTGGATTCCCCAGTCTTTGTACTTTTTGATAGAGAAAATAGCCGATTTGCATCTACCCATTTCATTACACTTATAATTTTATAGATCTATTACTTCTATTACTAATAAATCATTTGTATAGCACTATAAGGCATACACAGTGCTGTACAGAAACACGTAAGAGACAGTCGCTGCTCAATAGAGCTTACAATCTGTTCAAGATAGACAAGCAGAACAAACAAGGGGCTATTGTAGTTCAAGGGAAATGATAAAAATTCACAAGGGCATTAAACAGGAGAATAAGGGGATCAGGACCCAAAAGCAGCCTCGAAGAGGTGTATTTTTAGCCTGGCCTTGAATAGGACCAGAGAGATGGAGCCTGACAAACAGCCTCAGGTTAGCTGTTACATATCTCCCCTCAGTCGTCTCTTCTCCAAACTGAAGCACACTAACCTTTTTAATCTTCCTTCATAGGGTATTTTGCCATCCCCTATATAAATTGGTCACCATTCCCTGCAGATTTTCTAATTCCATTAAATATTTTTGAGATGTGGTACCCAGAATTAAAACATAATACAGTACTCAAGGTGTGGTAATACAGTACATCATGGCATGGTAAAGAGGTATTATAATAGTCTCTTTTATGCTGCATCCCTTTCTTTATAATTCCTAGCATTCTATTTGCTTTCTTGACAGCTGCTGCACATTGAGCAGATGATTTCAACATTAGCCACAATGACATCTAGATCTCTTTCCTGATGTGGGACTTTGCATCTACTAGCTATAGTTTGGATTGGTCTTCCCCACATGAATAACATTGCACTTGTTCACATTAAATTTCATCTGCCATTTGGATGCCCAGTTTCTGAAGTGACAAAGGGTGGCCTAGTGGTAGGTTGATTGCCTTGTGTGTTGCGGACTGAAGGTTGAATTCCTAGTGGCAGTCATTAGAATCTTTGTGTTGTCAATTCTCCCTTGAGGGGAGATCTGATAGAGACATTTAAATACCTCTGTGGCATAAATGCAGGGGAGGAGAGCCTCTTTCAATTAAAAGAAAACTCTGCAACAAAGGGACATAGGATGAAGATGAAAGGAGATAGAATCAGGAGTAATTTATGGAAACAGTGGTAGATGACTGGAATAGTCTCCCAGTGGAGGTAGTAAAGACAAAGACTGTATGTGAATTCATGAAAGCATGGAACAAACACAGAAGATATCTAAAGGAGAAAAAGGAACTGTAGAGATTAATAGTTGGTATGGATAGGCTATATGGTCTTTATCTGCATCATGTTTCTATATTTCTCTTGCGATTTCTCACAATCCTCATATGATTTAACAACTTTGATTAATTTTGTGTCATCTGCAAATCTGATCACCTCACTTGTTCCTATTTCAGGTCATTTATAAATATGTTAAAAAGAAGTGGGCCCAGTACAGATCTCTGAAGCATTCCACTATTCACCCTTCTGGATTGAGAACAACCATCATTTAGCCCTACTCTCTATTGTCTATCTTTTAACCGGTTCCCAATCCACAATAGAACTCTGCCTCTTATCCCATGACTTCTGAATTTCCTCAAGAGTCCCTCATGAGGAACTTTGTCAAATGCTTTCCAAAAATTAAGATACACTCCTTTATTTTCCTTTACAAACCTATTCATACCTTCAAAAAATGTAGCAGTTGGTGGGTCAAGACTTCCCTTGGCTAAATCTATGTTGGCTTTATCCCATTAAACAATGCTGTGGCAGCGGTAAGGACATGCAATATGGACATCCTTGCAATGGAGGCAATTTCAGAATCAGGTCTGTGAATGTGCAGGCTCGGTCTGAAATGCATAGAGACACATCTGAGTAGTTGGATGTAGGCCATAGGGCAGTACGCTGCATATGCAGTATAGCAAAATACACCACAGCAGATATGCATGGACCTGGTCACAGAAATGGAGGAGACGCATATGTGCATTGAAAAATGCACATGTACATGCACGCATGTGAAGCCACAGCACAAGGAGAGAGTAAGAGGCAAGTTTGCAACCCACATGCCAAATCTCATACATGCAGGTTATGTCTTCTTGTCCGACAGCATGAAGATATTCCTTATGGGGAAGATGTGCAGAATACTAGCCTGAACACAGGATTTGGCTCTGGATCTGCTAGACTCTGGCTTCTAAGTCTCAACACTGTACAAACACAATGGAGCACATGGCTCTAGGCTAAAGAAAAGTGCAGAAGAACATAAGATATGCCATACTGGGTCAGACCAAGGTCCATCAAGCCCAGTATCCTGTTTCCAACAGTGGCCAATCTAGGTCACAAGTACCTAGCAGTTTCCCCAAAAGACACAGGTTCCACAATGCTTGTATTGGGTCAAGCAGTGGATATTCTGGATCCTCTTTAATAATGGTTTATGGACCTTTCCTCCAGGAACTTGTCCAAACCTTTTTTAAACCTAGCTACGCTAACAGGTTTTACTACATCCTCCGGTAGCGAATTCCAGAGTTTGATTACACATTGGTGAAAAAAATATTTTCTCTTATTAGTCTTAAATACCCTGTAGCTTCATTGCATGTCCCCTAGTCTTTCTATATTTTGATGGCATAAACAATCGATCTACGTTTAACCGTTCATAGAAACATGACGACAGAAAAAGACCACAAGGCCTATCTAGTCTGTCCTTTCATAACAACTACAACAGTCCACTTTTTACCTTTAGAGATCCTCTGTGTTGGTCCCATGCTTTTTTGAATTCAGTTACTGTCCTCATCTCTACCACCTCCACTCGGAGACTATTCCATGGATCCACTACTCTTTCCGTAAAGAAATATTTCCGCATATCACTCCTGAATCTATCTCCCTTCACCTTCATCCCATGTCCCCTCGTAGCAGAACTTGCTTTCAATTGAAAGAAGCTCTCTCCCTGAACATTTATGCCACGGAGGTATTTAAACATCTCAATCATATCACCTCTATCCCGCCTTTCCTCTAAGGTGTACATATTAAGATCCTTAAGTCTGTCCTCATATGCTTTATAATGAAGCCCACTAATCATTTTAGTAGCCACCCTCTGCACCGACTCCATCCTGTTCACATCCTTTTGAAGGTGCGGTCTCCAGAATTGCACACTATACTCCAAATGAGGTCGCACCAAAGACTTATATAGAGGCATTATCACCTCCTTTATTCTGCAAGCCATTCCTCTCCGTATGCACCCAAGCATCCCTCTAGCTTTTGCCGTCGCCTTTTCTACCTGTTTAGCTACTTTAAGATCATCAGACACAACCACGCCTAGGTCCCGCTCTTCTTTAGTGGACAAAAGCACTTCACCTCCTATACTGTATTGCTCCCTTGGATTGCTGCAGCCCAAATGCATGACCTTACATTTTTTAACATTAAATCCCAGCTTCCAAATTCTAGACCATTCTTCAAGCTTAGCTAGATCCCTCCTCATGTTATCTACACCTTCCTGGGTGTCTACTCTATTGCAGATTTTGGTATCATCCACAAAGAGGCAAACCTTACCCGACAGCCCTTCCGCTATATCACTAACAAAGATGTTAAAAAGAATCGGACCAAGGACAGATCCCTGGGGCACACCACTGGTAACAACCTTCTCCTCAGAGTGAGCTCCATTTACTTGTACTCTTTGTCGCCTCCCACCCAACCAATTTCTAACCCAAGCAGTAACTTTAGGGTCCATCCCTAGGGTGCTCAGTTTGTTTATAAGTCGCCTGTGAGGAACAGTGTCAAAGGCTTTACTGAAATCTAAATACACCACATCTAGAGCTCTCCCTCGGTCCAACTCCCTGGTCACCCAGTCAAAGAAATCAATCAGATTTGTCTGACAAGACCGGCCTCTGGTGAATCCATGCTGCCTCGGATCCTGTAATCCGCTGGACTCCAGAAACCTCACTATTTTCTCTTTCAGCAGCGTTTCCAATAATTTACTCACCACCGAAGTTAAACTAACCGGCCTGTAGTTTTCAACCACATCCTTACTTCCGCTTTTGTGTAAAGGCACCACATGAGCCTCTCTCCAGTCCTTTGGCACCACTCCCGACTCCAACGAGGCATTGAAAAGGTCAGTCAGTGGAGTTGCTAGAACGTCCCCAACTTCCCTCAGTATCTAGGGTGTATCCCATCCGGTCCCATCGCTTTGTCTACTTTAAGTTGAGCTACTTTCTCACGAACACAGTCTTCTGAAAATTGTTCAAGATGTTCCTCGCTTCTGTTCCTATTTGTGGGTGTTTTCTGAGGTCCTGCTCCTGGTTCTTCATCTGTGAACACAGAACAAAAATATTTGTTAAGCAATTCCGCTTTATCCTTATCAGCTTCTACATATTCCTCCCCTGCACCCTTGAGTCTGACAAGACCACTTTTGCCCTTCCTCTTCTCACTAATATATCTGAAAAATGTCTTATCCCCCCATTTTATTGCATTGGCTATTTCCTCCTCCTTCTGAATCTTTGCCTTCTTGACTACTTTGCTAGCTTCTCTAAGTTTTTCCAAATACAGATGCCTGTCTTCCTCTCTCTGTGATCTCTTGTATTTCATGAAGGCCTCCCTCTTTTTCTTCACTTTTTCAGCTACTTCCTTCGAAAACCATAGCAGTCTCCTTTTCCTTTTGCCTTTATTTACCATTTTAACAAAAAGGTTGGTTGCCCTTAAAATATCCCCTTTCAGTTTTGCCCACTGTTTTTCTATATCCCCCAGCTGTTCCCATCCCACTAACGACTCCCTGAGGTATTGGCCCATCTTCGCAAAGTTAGTCTTCCTAAAGTCTAAGATCCTCACCTTGGAATGGATTCTAACAGACCTAGTCCTAATAGTGAACCACACCATCTGGTGATCACTGGATGCAAAATGATCTCCCACTACAACATCAGAAACACTTTCACCATTGGTAAGCACCAAGTCCAGTATGGCCCATTCACGTGTGGGGTCTGTTACCAATTGCCTGAATAGTTCTCCCTGTAGAGAATCCAGGATCTCCTTACTTTTAGATGATACTGCAGCAGGAATGTGCCAATCAACATCTGGCATATTGAAATATCATAAGAACATAAGAACATAAGACATGCCATACTGGGTCAGACCGAGGTCCATCAAGCCCAGTATCCTGTTTCCAACAGTGGCCAATCTAGGCCATACGTACCTAGCAATATCCCCAAAAGACACAGGTTCCACAATGCTTGTACTGGGTCAAGCATTGATATCCTGGGTCCCTTTTTAATAGTGGTTTATGGACCTTTCCTCCAGGAACTTGTCCAAACCTTTTTTAAAACCCAGCTATACTAACAGCCCTTACTACATCCTCCGGTAACAGATTCCAGAGTTTGATTACACGTTGAGTGAAAAAATATTTTCTCTTATTTGTCTTAAATAGTTTACCCTGTAGCGTCATTACATGTCCCCTAGTCTTTCTATATTCTGATAGCGTAAACAATTGATCCACATTTATCCGTTCCACTCCATTCATTAATTTATAGACCTCTATCATATCTCCCCTCAGCCGTCTCTTTTCCAGGTTAAAGAGCCCTAACCTTTTTAGCCTCTCTTCATAGGAGTAGCCTTCCATCCCCTTCACCAATTTGGTGGCTCTTCTCTGTACTTTTTCTAATAACGCTATGTCCTTTTTAAGATACGGTGACCAGAATTGCACACAAAATTCAAGGTGCGGTCGTACCATGGAGCGATACAGAGGCATTATAATATCCTTTGTTTTATTCTCCATCCCTTTCCTTATGATACCTAGCATTCTATTTGCTTTCTTGGCCGCCGCTGCACACTGGGCGGAGGGTTTTAACATGTTATCCACGATGACTCCTAAATCTTTTTCCTGGGTGGTGGCTTCTAATGTGGAGCCTTGCATCATGTAACTATAGTGTGGGTTGTTCTTTCCTAGGTGCATAACTTTGCACTTGTCCACATTAAATTTCATCTGCCATTTGGATGCCCAGTCTTCCAATTTATCCAGATCCTCCTGCAGTTTTCCACAATCCTCTTGGGTTTTAACAACTTTAAACAGTTTTGTGTCATCTGCAAATTTTATAACCTCACTAGTTATTCCCTTTTCCAGGTCATTTATGAATATGTCAAAAAGCAGCGGACCCAGTACAGATCCCTGGGGTACTCCACTATTCACCTTTTTCCATTGGGAATATTGGCCATTTAGCCCTACCCTCTGCTTTCTATCTTTTAACCAGTTCCCGATCCACAATAGTACACTGCCTCCTATCCCATGACTTTTTAGCTTCGCCAAAAGTCTCTGATGGGGGACCTTGTCAAAAGCTTTCTGAAAGTCCAGATACACTATATCAACCGACTCACCTTTGTCTACCTGTTTATGCACACCTTCAAAAAAACATATCAGATTAGTAAGACAAGATCTTCCTTGTCTAAAGCCATGTTGGCTGTCTCCCATTAGGCCATGACTATCTACATGCTGTGTAATTTTGTTCTTTATGATGGTTTCTACCATTTTCCCCGGTACTGACGTCAGGCTCACCAGTCTGTAATTTCCCGGGTCACCCCTGGAACCCTTTTTAAAAATTGGTGTTATGTTGGCGACCCTCCAATCTTCAGGTATTACAGATGATTTTAATGAAAGTTCGCAGATTACCAATAGCAGGTCTGCAATCTCATATTTCAGTTCTTTCAACACTCTGGGATGTATACCATCCGGTCCAGGTGATTTGCTACTATTCAGTTTATCAAATAGTTGTAATATATCTTCCCGGTGTAGCGATATTTCTCTCAATTCCTCTGCAGTATCACCTTTAAATACCACTTCAGTCTTGGGTAACATCCCTACATCTTCCTCAGTAAAGACCGAAGCAAAGAATTCATTCAGTCTCTCTGCTATAGCCTTGTCTCCTCTTACTGCCCCTTTTACCCCTCTATCATCTAATGGTCCAATTGACTCTCTCACAGGCCTTTTGCTACGAATGTACTTGAAAAAGTCTTTATTTCGTGTTTTTGCTTCCGTAGCAAGTTTCTTCTCAAATTCCCGCTTTGCCTGCCTTATCAATGCTTTGCATTTAACTTGCCAGTGCTTGTGCTGTTTCTAGTTTTCATCATTTGGCTCTTTTTTCCATTTTCTGAAGGTTGCTTTTTTGGCAGCAACAGCCTCTCTGACCTCACCTTTAAACCATGCTGGCAGTTTTTTTGACTTTCTTCCACTTTTCTTAATGCGTGGAATACAGCTGGTCTGGGCTTCGAGGATAGTATTTTTAAATAACACCCAAGCTTGCTGTAAGTCTTTAACCTTTGGAACCGCTCCTTTTAGTTTTTTCCTAACTATATTCCTCATTCTATCATAGTCTCCCTTTTGAAAGTTAAAAGGTAGTACTGTGGATTCCTTTACTATCTGTCCTCCACTAATTAAATCAAACATGATCATACTATGATCACTATTGCCAAGTGGTCCCAACACCCTTATTTCTTGCACCAGATCTGGCATTCCACTAAGGACTAGGTCCAGTATGGCTTCCCCTCTGGTCGGTTCATGAACCAGCTGCTCCAAGAAGCAGTCATTTATTTCATCTAGAAACTTTATCTCTTTAGCTTGTCCTGCTGTGACACTGACCCAGTCGATACCGGGGTAATTGAAATCACCCATTATTACTACTCTGTTGTGACTTTTGTTAGCTTCCTTGATTTCTTTGAGCATTTCATCATCCATTTGTTCAGTATGGTCCCTTCACGTGTGGGGTCTGTTACCAATTGCCTGAATAGTTCTCCCTGTAGAGAATCCAGGATCTCCTTACTTCTAGATGATACTGCAGCAGGAATGTGCCAATCAACATCTGGCATATTGAAATCTCCTATCAGTAGCACTTCCCCTTTCCTAGCAATGCTGCGTATGTCTTCAATTAACTCTCTGTCCACCTCTTCCTCTTGTGAGGGAGGTCTGTATATCACACCAATGCAAATAGATTTCTCTTTCCCTCTTTCCAGTTTAACCCACAATGCCTCCTCTCTCCCTTTTAAGCTCTGTAATTCCAAAGCTTTAATAGTAGTTTTTACATATAGTGCCACTCCTCCTTCCCTTCTTCCTACCCTGTCCTTTCTGAATAAAGTATAGCCAGGTATAGTTACATCCCAATCATGGTTTTCTGTGAACCATGTTTCTGTAACTGCCACTAAATCCAAGTCAGCCACTCCCACCAAAGCTTCAACATCAGGGATCTTATTTCCCATGCTACGGGCATTTATACACACTGCTTTCCATATGTTACCCCTGTTACCCATTTCCATAAAGGTATTTAATGTATCACCTACCTGGGGTCTTTCACTTACCTGGGGGCTTTCTTCACCCATCCCCAACGAATCTAGTTTAAAGCCCTCTTCAGTAGATTAGCCAGTCTACTACCGAAGATGCGTTGACCTTTCTTGGACAGATGGATGCCATCTCTGCTCTGCAACCCTTGGAACAGCATCTCATGGTCTAGGAAACCAAAACGCTCTCGATGACACCATCCACGCAGCCATGCATTCATCTCCAGGATGCGAGCCTCTCTGCCTTGGCCTTTACCCTCAACAGGGAGGATTGAAGAGAACACCACCTGTGCACCTAACTGCTTCACCCTCTGTCCCAGAGCCATGAAGTCACTTTTGATACGTTCCGAGGTATACCTGGCAGTATCATTTGTTCCAACATGGATTAGCAACATTGGGTAATAGTCAGTGGGCTTGATGAGTCTCGGCAAACTCTCCGTAACATCTTGGATTTTGGCACCAGGTTCAACTCCATTCATTAATTTAACTGGAGTTCTCCGGGGACAGCAGGATAAGTCAGCCACACATTCCCACCCACCTCCCCTGGAAGGGGGAAGGCCTTGGCCTCCGGACCTGGTGTCCGCCTCCTAGCAGGAAAGGCTCAGCTAGTGACGAACTGGCTAGCTAGGGGTGGGGTGGGGCCAGTTGGCTCATGCTCAGAAGGGCAAAAGCCCTTCTGAGCTATGGAGAGTACTTCCGTCTCAGCGCCGTCGGATGACGTCACCAAGTGTGGCTGACTTATCCTGCTGTCCCCGGAGAACTCCAGTTACAGGTAAGTAACTCCGTTTACAGTGAGCAGGACACCATGGATACGAGCAGCAGAAGGGTTAAATGGTACAGGAATTAACAAGCAGCATGAGGGGAATAGGGAAGAGAAAAGTATCAAAAAAGGCAGAGTAGCACAAGACAGCCAGCACAGACATAGGGAATGCAGAAATCATCAGCTCAGTGGTATGACGAAAGGTGGCAGCACACCATCTGCACATGACACAGATATGTGCAGGGCACTAGGGAGTAAGGGAAGCAGAACATGCATAGGAATAAAGAGGCAGCATGGGAGCATGGCAGCATGGGAGGGTAGGGCTAAATGGCCAGAAAGGTGAATAGTGGTGTACCCCAGGGATCTGTGCTGGGTCCGCTGCTTTTTGACATATTCATAAATGACCTGGAAAGTGGAATAACGAGTGAGGTTATCAAATTTGCAGATGACACAAAACTATTTAAAGTTGTTAAAACCCAAGAGGATTGTGGAAAATTGCAAGAGGATCTTGATAAATTGGAAGACTGGGCATCAAAATGGCAGATGAAATTTAATGTGGACAAGTGCAAAGTTATGCACCTAGGGAAGAACAACCCAAACTATGGTTACATGATGCAAAGTTCCACATTAGGAACCACCACCCAGGAAAAACATTTAGGCATCATTGTGGATAACATTTTAAAACCCTTGGCCCAGTGTGCAGCAGCAGCCAAGAGAGCAAATGGAATGCTAGGTATCATAAGGAAAGGAATGGAAAATAAAACAAAAGATATTATAATGCCTCTATATCGTTACATGGTGAGACCGCACTTTGAATATTGTGTGCAATTCTGGTCACCGTATCTTAAAAAGGATATAGCGTTATTAGAAAAGGTTCAGAGAAGAGCCACCAAAATGGTAAAGGGGATATTCCTATGAAGAAAGGCTAAAAAGGTTAGGGCTCTTTAACCTGGAAAAGAGACGACTGAGGGGAGATATGATAGAAGTCTATAAATTAATGAACGGAGTGGAACGGGTAAACGTAGATCGATTGTTTACGTTATCAGAATATAGAAAGACTAGGGGACATGCTATGAAGCTACAGGGTAAACTATTTAAGACTAATAAAAGAAAATATTTTTTCACTCAACGTGTAATCAAACTCTGGAATTTGTTACCGGAGGATGTAGTAAAGGCTGTTAGTGTAGCTGGGTTTAAAAAAGGTTTGGACAAGATCCTGGAGGAAAGGTCCATAACCATTATTAAGAAGGGACCCAGGATATCAATGCTTGACCCAGTACAAGCATTGTGGAACCTGTGTCTTTTGGGGAAACTGCTAGGTACGTATGACCTAGATTGGCCACTGTTGGAAACAGGATACTGGGCTTGATGGACCTTGGTCTGACCCAGAATGGCATATCTTATGTTCTTATCCAAAGGTGATGGCATATGCAAACTTCACTATGCACTAGGATATAGCCAGTAGTGGAACACAGACCTGACAGAAAATGCATGCACCCACACAATGACCGTAATGTGGCACCACAGATAAGTTAGCTGGCAGCACAGCATAGAAGCAAACAAGTGGCAGGAATTTTTTTTTGGGGTAGGGGGAGGAAATGAAACCCCCTGTAACAGCTGGCAGGATGGAACCTATGGATAGAAGACACAATGGGAGGGAATGTCCAAAGGTACAGGACTGATCACTGGGTGATATGCGTAGGAACACAGAAGGGTCAGAGAGAAAGCAAATATCCCAGGATTGCACAACTATGCATGATCTATATTCCCCCCTCCCCCATTACAGAAAATACCACATACACCAGGACATTAAGGCCCTCAAGACCCACTATATGGCCATAGGGAGGAAGTGGCCAAGATTAATCCAGCACCTGAGGAGGCAGATATGGTAGTAGCAAGCTATGTGGTGGCTCGGGTACCACAAATATGACATATGGGCCAGTACACCAGCGTGTCTGAGAAGCACGGTGAGGGTGGTGCATGCCACTGAACAGTTGACATGGACGGCCGCTGAGTTGAATGGGGCAAAGAGGTTCACAGATACAGCAAGCACAGTACATAGTATAGCGGTGTCATTGAGCATGCAGAACTCTCTATGTGCTGGATATGCTAGCAGGGAAGAGCATTGAAAGGGCAGCCAGGCATGATGGCAGGACTGTACAGCAATGTCAAAAGGCAGAGGCATGTAATCAAGATGGCACACACATAAACCAGAGCAAAGAAAGCAATGGCCAGAGAAGTCACACCAATGGAGCAGGGGAAAAAAGGGTAAGGGCTGGAGAGGGACACAAATGGGAGGGGCAAAAGAATGTGTGCATAGCACACAGCAATACTGGAAGTATAAATAGTTCAGGAAAAGGATGTGGATCAATTCAGGCCAGAAAGTGATGGGTGTCAGCAGAGAAGGGGTAAGGGAGAGTAGATGGAGGACAAGATGACATGCATTGTATTTTTCCCCAGGGAAATGGTGCAGGGCAGCTATGAGTGAGGCCTTATAGGTTGCATCAGGCACGTGTGGCGATGTAGGACAAAGTCAGGCATCATTATCCATTTCCAATATGGGGATGCATAGCACATGGAATTGTTGTAACTGCAACCTAGCACATGTAAGGAGCCCACAGTCTGGATGGTATGTGCTGAGGAGGCACATGAGGGAGGGTATGGGCATTCGAGGGCCAAGCATGAACACAAGGGTGACAGGATGATATCTGTCCTCTTGCAATTTTTCACAATCCTCTTGTGTTTTAACAACTTGGAATAATTTTGTGTCATCTGCAAAGTTGATCACCTCACTCATTATTCCCATTTCAGGTCATTTATAAATATGTTAAAAAGCAGCGGGCCCAGCACAGATCCCTGAGGTACTTCACTATTCACCTTTCTCCATTGAGAAAATTGGCCATTTAGCTCTACTCTGTTTTCTATTGTTTAACCAGTTCCTAATCCACAATAGTACACTGCCTCCTATCCAATGACTTTTTAATTTCTGCAAGAGAGTCTCATGATAAATTGATGCTTCTGTCTTTTGACATTGCTGTACAGTCCTGCCATCATGTCTGGCTGCCCTTTCAATGCCCTTCCCTGATAGATATCCAGCACAATCAGGGCTGTATCGGTGATTTGAATTGCAGCACGTCGCCTTCTCCAACACACAGCCCCCAATCGCCATCAGTAGCAGGGAGCAGAAGGAGAGCCCCTCCTGCTCCCCACCACCAAGGACCAATCAGGGCTGCACCAGTTATTTGAACTACAGCATGCCACAGGTACATCCAGTGGGCCTGCCCCTTAGGGCCCTTTGGCGTGGCTCTCAGGCGAGGAGCACAGGCAAAGACAGCAACATGTAAGTAATTATGATAACAAAGTACCACAATACCGATGCTACATCACTAACAAAGACCATTCTAAAGACCCTACATGTCCTCATGCTGCTATACAATTCCACCATGCTCTCATTATATTTAGCAGTACACAGTGCCTGCTCTCATACTTTTGACAATGGCACACAATACCCTCCTCACTCCCTTCTCAAGTACCATCCAGCACTCACTCTCCCCAACCGATCATGGCAACACTCATCCAGATGCCTCATAACCATACAAACCTCTTTCCACATTTCTCCCATCTCCACCGCCCTTGATACAAAAACAGTTACTCGGATGCACACTGATCAATGCCAAGTCAGTAAGAAATAAAATCCAAACTATTACTGACCTGCTCACAGAATACCAATTAGACATTCTATGCATAACTGAGACTTGCTCTCAGACACCGAAAATGTCCTCCTCAACCAGCTAAAAGCAGAAGGCTATTTGCTGTTCCACTGGCCAAGAAACAACCAGAGAGGGGTAGCGGTATTGCTGTTAACTAAAACACATCTGCACTTCCGTCCTCTATCATGAGGAGCACCGGTGAAATGGACTCAATGACCATCACGAATACCCATATGACCATCATCCTCAGCTACCGAACTCCCACCCTCACCTCCAATGACCTATCCGGCATAATAGAAAATATCATAGAAAACTTCAAAACCGAGAAGGACTTTCTCATCCTGGGAGACTTCAATCTCCCTTCCCTATCTACCAATGTAGCAGATACCTATCTCCAGGAACAAGCAGGAATGAGTCTTCACATATGGGTACGTCGGTACCGACGGCCTGCACGGGAATGCTCCCCAACATCCAATCAGAAAGCTTTTGGGAGCATCCCTCGTGCCTGCGCACTGCCTTCCCGCCTTTTCCACTGCCTCTCCTCAGTTTTCGTTTTTCCGCGGAGCCGGCAGGACGTCCTCCTGACACCGCTGAAACTTTTTTCTTTAAATTCTTTATTTCTTGTTTTCTTGTGGTCGCGGCTGTTTTCCCGCCACCACCGGTACCGCCGGTGGGTTTTTTCTTTTCTTTTTCTTAAACTCAGAGAAATTTTTTCCCTCTGTTTCTGTCTTAAATTTTTTGGGCCTACAAGGCCTCTCCGTCATGGAGCCTTCTTCTCCTAAGAAGTGCCTTCACTGTGGGAGCACAGTTTTCTTTTTAGACTCCAATGCCTGGTGTCTAACCTGTTTGGGTCCTGACCCTTTTTCCCCTGAACAATCAGGCTGCAACCCTGTGAGAAGAACTTCCCTCTTTCGAGTTTCCCTCGATACCGTTTTCCCTCCCGGAGTGAGGGCACCGGCCTTTTCTTCTCTACAGGATCAGGTAACCCACAAACAGTCTGTTAAGACTAGCCAATCCTTGAGTGGTAAGTCTCATGCCAAGCATGATGACGGCTCCGGCCTTGCCCTCAAGACCCCATTGGCATTAAAACCCCGGCGGGAGTCTCCGGGCTCCAAAGCATTTCAGGGGTTTCAGGTTGTTCCTGGGGCTCACCCCTCACAGAACATACCTGAGCCATGCTTGGTGGTGGCATCCGCTTCGAGCGGTACCGATACCCCGGCATCAGCACCGGTGTTGAGTGATCCACTCTTCACCAGGGATCGTCATCTGGCGTCCTCGGTACCTTCGGGACCGATCGATACGTTCCAGATTGACTTTCCTGTATCTGAGCCATGCTCGGTGGTGGCACCCGCTTCGAGCGGTACCGATACCCCAGCATCGGCACCGGTGTTGAGTGATCCACTCTTCACCGAGGATCGTCTTCCGGCGTCTTCGGTACCTTCGGGACCGTTCGATACGACCCAGATTGACTTTCCTGTATCGGCAACATTGCCGATACCACCACCGATGTCGGTACCCTCTAGACATGCATCGATAGACTCGCTCCCTTCGATGCCGAGTCTGGAATCGATATCTAGTCTAGATGACTGGGTACCAACGCGTCTCGGAACCGACCCTTATTGTTTCCGGATACGCAGTACCGAGGATATCCACCAAGCGTTTCTGGTTGCCTCGGTACCGCTTGAGCAGCCTCCGATGACTGCTTCGATGGCGTTACTGTCTCCGATTCCGACTCACCTACCGGTATCGGTATCGATGTCGGTGCCTGCAGTTACACCGGTACCATCGATCCTTTCTATGCCTAGTTTGGAATCGATACCTGGCATAGACAATGCAGTGCTGACTGCCTCTAATCGTGACTGCCAGTACCACTATCCATCTAGTGGGGTTCTTTTTCAGCACCAGACCAATACATCTTCTGGTGCTCAGCCTGCTCCTTCAACCTTACCCTACCCAGGGATAGTTCCCATTGGAGATCCTTCTTTTCAGAAATTTCTCCTTGACATGGCAACCTTTCTTGCTATTCCTATCCCTGGCTGTGATCCTACTCGAGGCTCTCCTGCAGAAAAGGAAAATATCATGCTTCCTTTACATCATTCTTTGCAGGATCTTCTTCTGAGAATATGGGAATCACCTTTAAGGGTTCCCTCACCTTCTACAGCAACTGATGTTCTGTATCAGGTGCCCCCCCACTCCAGGGTTTCAAAAAGCTCAACTTCCCCATCATTCCCTTGTAGTGGAATCAGCAATGAGGAAGGTAAAAAGCAAGAAGAAGCATTCTTCTTATCCGCCAGGTCGTGCATCTAAAGCACTTGATGCCTTTGGACGTCAAACCTTCCAAACATCTATGCTGGCATCAAGGATTATCTCTTATATTTTTTATATGAGTCTATCTCTCCAGGAGGTCACAAAGAAATTATCTCTTCTGACTCCTTTCCTGTCGGAACCTAAGGCTGCAGACTATTCCTTGCTTCTTAGTTAGAGCCAGAATATCTCTTGGTTTCTTTCTCGTGCTTCTCTAGACTCTTTTGAGTCTGTTAGCAGATCCTCTGCTATTGCCATAGGAGCACGTCATAGAGCCTGGCTCCAAGCTTCAGACTTGAACAGATGGGCACAACACACACTGGGTAATTCTCCTTGTACTGGAGAAAATCTCTTCAATAAGGAGGCTTTATGTCAGGTTGCTTATTGCTCCTCTGACTTCCCTGGTTCTAGGGACCATCCTAAGCCTTTTTCTTCCCCAGGAGGTAGAAAATGTCCTACCAAACTTTTCCCTAAGAAAAGAAGGTTTCACTCTTCTCCTGCCCATCATTCAGATGTACCCAAGCAGGGGATACCTCGTCCTGGTCTGAAGAATCCAAACTCTAGCCAGTCTGAGCATACCCAGCAACCACAGGTTCCTGAAGGTTGCAACCTACAGTTAACTTCTTCTTAGCAGAAGTTTGTTCACTGTTTTTTTCTTTACAGCTCTACACATGGTTTCCTTTCTTCATGCTAGGCTGTCAGGATATTCTTGTCCATGGGTTACAGATTTCTCCAAGAAGAGAAGTTAACAACTATCCCATGATAGTTTCTGTCCCAACATGAACATTTTTTCCTTCAGCTCACTCACCATATGGTAAGTCACCCTTCAGTTACCTGTTCTCTCTACCCTCTCATCCAGGGTTTCCCCTGAATGAGTGGTACCATACTGAACAGCTTCTCTAGCCTTTCATTCCAGTGTAGAGTTTTTTCATGGAACAAATTCTCTGGACAGCTTATCAGACAGGGACAGGAATTTCTCCTCTCCCTTTGTCTGTTCTCTCTCTTTTGCACAGGAAGATTCTCTCTGCTGTCTCTTTCAGCTGCTGTTCATGCAGGAGTTCCAGTGATTGAACTACTGGTAATTTCCCACAAGTTTCCAGTCTGTCTTCCACCACTTTTGTGTAGCCTTAGTAGTGATTCCAAGATAGTCCTCATCTATCTTGGATAATCCTACTCTCTTCAGGCTTCTCACATTATCTTCTTCCTGGCCATCTCCATTTCCTTGGATGTGGCAACACAACTGACCTACAGTCAGTTTTATCCCCTAATTCTCCTGCATAATGCTCTCTGCAATCTTCAGAGAAGCTTTCTACTATGGGCCCTTGCTAGAGAGCATTGAACTTTGTCTCTGATGGCTATTCTATATAGTAGAAAAGGCTTATCAGTCATTTTCCATGACTGTGAGGGTTCTCCACACCCTCTTGTCTCCTGTTATAATACAGGATATAAGCTTTTTCTGCGTGAATGTCCAAGGAGTTTCCCAATCCTGCAGGAATATGCTCTTTTTTCCTTACAGCTTGGCCTCATGCTATCCTACTCCTCATGGACAGCACATATTCTACTAGTGACGCATGATACCCCTGTGTCCCTTCAGTGGGTCATCCTGGTATCTCCTTCTATGCGTTTTCTATCCATTTACCATGTCAGAGTTCTACAGAACTCAAGACTTGCTTTTTACAGACTGATATTATCCTCTGTTTTTCACGCAACCATCCTGGTTATTTCACTGGATAGCATTCCTGCACCCTCTTAGCCCGGAGGAATAGATTCTCTATATATCTTCTCAAGTAGGTTCCACCTTCTTGTTATTAGATGAATCTTTCTCCTTCACATCTCTCATGTGAATGTTCTTATGGGGCTTAGTTGCAGACATGTATCTTCAGACATACATATTCATGTATGTATATATCTCTATATATTCTATAGATACATATGTCTGTAAGCTGTGTGTGCATAGGTTATACCCCTATATATATACATATATATATATACACATATATATACATATCCCTATATATGTGTATCTGTTGAGATGCTTTTTATAAGTAGATATGTATTTACATACTATCTCCCTAACTGTCTATGCTATAAAGGTTTTTACCTTCTTAGAGGTTCCAGACAGTGGAATTGCATATCTTCATACTGTCCCTCAGTATGTGGGGGCTGTTATGCACACAACCACTACTGTGGTGCTAACAGCTTCCACTTTACTCTAGGTCTCGCTATCCCTGAAGCATCATGCTTCAATATCTTTCCTATCTCTCACCAGCTAGGAAAGACAGTGTAGATCTTCAGTAGTTCTGAGGTTTCAGCCCTTCATACATCTGTCCTCCTTGGGAATACGGGCTTTTTCCATACCCCTTCTTCCCTCCAGGACTGGGCTAGTTGTCCAAATCGGTCAGTCTTCCTCTTTTACTCCTCAATGTTAATAACACTGTAGCTAAAAGAGTTTTCAGCTTTTTCCCATAAAGCTTTCCACTGAAGACCTGCCGTTCTTATACTACACCAGTTGACACCTGGGTCACCTGCCAATTCCAGATTTGAACCTTCACCCGCACTGCTGTGAGGTCACCTTGAGGATTCCTCTACTGAATCTCCAGTAGACTCCATCACGCTCTCTACTTCCTACAATCCAGTAGGTAAGCTCCATATTGTGATTGTCCATTGAATAATTTTAATGGTACTTATCATACATACCAAGGACTCCTCTCCTGTAGTCCTTCGCTTTGCTGTTTTTTCTTACAGCTCCTCTACTTTCAACTCCTACCCACCTTCCCTCATGGGATGCCGGAGATCCATCTGTGGGAACTGCAGTCCTGCTCCAGGGACATGCATTCTATGGGATCTCCCCCTGGCATCTATAGCTAGGGAGTCCCCATATGTGAAGACTCATTCCTGCTTGTTCCTGGAGATAGCACAGTTACTTACCTGTAACAGGTGATCTCTGGGAACAGCAGGAATAAGTCTTCACAACCCACCCACCTCCCCTAGGAGTTGTATCTATCTATCTATCTTCCTTTCCTCTTTCTCTCCTTTTGTCTCAGCTATGAAACTCAACTGAGGAGAGGCAGTGGAAAAGGTGGGAAGGCAGTGCGCAGGCGCGAGGGATGCTCCCAAAAGCTTTCTGATTGGATGCTGGGGAGCATTCCCGTGCAGGCTCCGTTGGTACCGAAGTACCCATATGTGAAGACTTATTCCTGCTGTTCCCAGAGATCACCTGTTACAGGTAAGTAACTGTGCTTTCTCTCAGCCATGGAATCAATGGACCTCACCCAAAATATAACATCCCCCACACACAACAAAGACAACACCCTCAACCTAATCTTTACTCTCACCCTCCCAATCCATACCAGTCCCCCACACACACTATGAACCTACCCAATGCCATGGACCGACCACAGCCTCATCACCTTCTCTCTACTTCTAAAATCTCCAGTAGCCCAGACAGAACAACAACAGGCAATGTGACATTTCAAACCATTTAACAAGGATGCCTTCCTGGAGTTCACCATACCAAACATAAAAATAGACACATCAGAGACAACAATATTGACAGACAACTGGAACAAATTGCTTCAAGATGCAGCTAGACTACCACCCAATCAACACAACCTATCCATAAAGCAACACATCCGTAAAACTCCGTGGTGCTCCCGTACTCTGCGCCAACTAAAAACCAAACTAAGGGGTATGTTTACTAAACTGTGGTAATGTCACCCGCGTCAGGTTCCACGGTAAAGGTACAGATGCCCATATAAAGGCGTGGGCAGTGCATCGTTACAGCAAGCTGTATCAGCTAACGCATGTTACAAGGTGCCTTAGACTAACGCGCGATACTAGGCGCCTTATAAGGCACCTTACAAGGCACATTACAAGGCGCCTTCTAAGGTGCATTATAAGGTGCCTTGTAAGGCACCTGATAAGGCGCTCTATAGGGCTCACGCATTTGTACTGTTTGGTAGATTGTGTTTGGCCTTTGTCAGCTGCTGTCATGCTGATTTCCAGTTTCTATGTTCCTGTGTGCCACCTAGGCACCTGCCTAGTCCACCCTGTGCCCCAGCTGCCCCCGCTACATGTCTCGCCTGCAGCCCCCTATGCCCCATTTGCACCATCGCCATAGTGGCCTTTCATACTTGGGCACTATGCTGTTGCTGAAAATGGAGCTATCACGGTTCTTGGGCTCCCTGCCTATGCTGTACATTGCTGACACTAAAATGGTTTCTCTCTCCTGCAAATGTGCATCTAACGGCAGGTTTTCATTCTCGGTAGGAGTCAGCCCTTCAGTTCAGCGCGTTAATATGCAGGGAGCCTCTCCCCACCCATTGACCCCTTCTCTCCGCCCTCTCTCCACCCTCTGTGGTGTTTACCGCGGCCAGGAACATTGACGATCGTTAGGTAACGTTACCGCGCGGTCTGTACCGTTACCGCAGTTTAGTAAACATACCCCTAAGACAGCTGGAGAGGAAATGGCAAAAGACCACCCAAATCACAGACTGCAACAACTACCTAGCACTACTTCAGAATTACCATGCAACCATAGGTAAAGCCAAGAAGGACTATCATACAAAGATCATCAGTATCTCTATCAGTCGCCTGTGAGAACTATTTGACCTAGTCAGGCGCCTCATAGAACCACCCATGAACCACAACCCCACACCTGCCATCAGCTATCAACAACTAGCTGTGTACTACAAACAGCAATACCCCCACCCGAACCTCACCACTTCCCTTTCCATTACTATTCTTCCTAACACCACTTGCTAGTCCATCTTTCCTATGATCATTAACAAAGAGATCAAGAGTATTCTAACAATGCTTAACACCTCCACCTCACCATGACCCATGCCCAGCCAACTGGATCAAGGTTGCAAAGATCAAACTCAGCCCAATCCTCACCAAAATAACAAATGAAACACTACAACAAGGAATAATGCCAAATTGTCTCAAGCTATCCTCTATCTGCCCTATCTTAAAGAACCAAATCTCAATCCTACAGACCCCGTGTCATACCGACCCATTGCCAGCCACCTCTTCCTGGCCAAAGTCATCGAGAAAACCGTACAGCTCCAGCTTCAAGACCACATTGATTAAAAATGCTTACTTGATCCATAACAGCATGGTTTCTACCCGCAGCATGGAGTAGAAACCCTTATGACCTGTCTCATCAACACATTGACCCAAGAAATACAAGACTGCTCACAAGCCTACCTCCTGATATTTCTGGATATCTCTGCAGAATTCAATGCAGTCGACCATAGCGCGCTGCTACAGTGACTACAATTGTAGGGAATCCAAACCACAACAACACACACAAGGAGTACCTCAAGATTCCACACTATCCATACCCCTCTTCAACTTATATCTCCAAATCCTCTGCTCTATCATTAAAAAGCACAACATCCACTTCCACGTATATGCCTATAACATCATGCTATATTGTGCACTCCACACAAAACAACCGACATACACATGAATTCAGGATTGCTTCACAGATGTCTCCCACTGGCTTACAGCAAATAACATATCAATCAACTACAAAAAGATTGAAGCTCTGTTTATTACAAAGGACTCCTCATTCACCCTTCCAACCACAATAACACTAAATAACATTCAGATAGATGTTAAACAGAGCTGAAATACCTTGAAATCACTCTTGACCAACAACTTTCCTTCAAAACTCAAGTAACGATAATAGCCAGAACAATCTATTTAAAAAAAAAAAGACTTTGCAATGACTCCATCCCCTCCTCAAACCAGCAGACTTCCGATCAGCACTTCAAGCCCTCACTCTCCCTCATGCAGACTATTGCAACAGTATCTACCAGGGCCTGCCACAAACTGCCCTCCTCCCCTTTCAAACTGCTCTACACACTGCTGCACGTAAAGTCCAAGGAACTGCTAAACACAACCACATCACCCCATCCTAAAGCAGCTCCACTGGCTGCCCCTCCACAGCAGAATCAAATATAAATCCTTACTCCTTACACACAAAACACTACACTTCCACCCGGCCACCCACCTCCAATCCCTCCTTCAGAAACTACAAACAGACCACGAAGAGCTGCTACAACCAACTAACTTACCATACTGCAATCCAAAACAAAATTCAACCAACAAATTTGCCTCAAAGCTTTTGAACTCTATGCATCGTCTCTTTGGAACTCTCTGTCAGACACAATAAGGAATTTCACCAATATCCCATCCTGTTGCAAACACTTGAAAAGCCTCTTATTCTCTGAACACTTTGGACTCACCACCTAACAACCCCTCCGACATGCCACCAACAAGACAGAATATGCACTTGTAAATAGTTAAAGAATATACCATTTGTATATAGCTTTACTATTGTAAATAGTTCAATGATTGCAAATAGTTTGCTTTTATATATACTATGGGCCAGATATTCATTTGTCTGGATTTTTGAAAGGCTATGGCAACGGCATTGAATATCAATTGATTGCTGCTAAAGCTGGAAGCTGCCGAAGCTAACCATGCAGCAGCAATATTGGCTGCTGCTGGGTTAGCAATTGGCACCTTAAAGATAGGTGTGGGCTTTCCACGTATCTTTAAGGCGCCGATTGCTAACTGGGCAGCAGCCAATATTGCTGCTGCATGGTTAGCGGTATCCTCTGCCTCTGCTCCGCTCCGGTATGCCCCCAACACACTCCAGTGCTAACCGGATAGCATCAGGGTGCTTAGGGGGCTTAGATGGGGATATTTAATGGCACTAGCTGCGTAGGTGCCATTGAATATCCCCATCTAAGGCATTTACATGGTTTACTGGGCTGTAAACTGTAAATAAATGCCTTTTGAATATCGGGCCCTATATAACTAAGGCGTTATTTGTTCCATGTAACTGTTAACTGTGTTACTTGCTATCTAAGATGTTATTTGTTCTATGTAACTGATGTTTTGTTTACTGTAAACTGTTTTGACCGGGTAAAAAGTGGTATATAAGCCTAGCTAAATAAATAAATTAATAAAAATAAATTGGAAGACTGGACATCCAAATAGCAGATGAAATTTAATGTGGACAAGTGCAAAGTTATGCACTTAGGAAAGAACAACCCAAACTATAGTTATACGATGCAAGGTTCCACATTAGGAAACACCACCCAGGAAAAAGATTTAGGCATCATTGTGGATAATATGTTGAAACCCTCTGCTCAGTGTGCAGCGGTGGCCAAGAAAGCAAATAAAATGCTAGGTATTATAAGGAAAGGAATGGGGAATAAAACCAAGGATATTATAATGCCTCTGTATCATTCCATGGTGCGACCACACCTTGAATATTGTGTGTAATTCTGGTCGCCATATCTCAAAAAGGATATAACAGAATTAGAAAAGGTACAGAGAAGAGCAACCAAATTGGTAAAGGGGATGGAAGGATATCCCTGTGAAGAAAGGCTTAAAAGATTAGGGCTGTTCAACTGGGAAAAGAGATGGCTGGAGGGGTGGGGGATGATATGATAGAGGTCTATAAATTAATGAATGGATTGGATAAACATAGATCAGTTGTTTATGCCATCAAAAAGTAGAAAGACTAGGGGACATGCAATTAAGCTACAATGTAACCCATTTAAGATTAATAAGAGAAAATATTTTTTCACTCAACACCTAATTAATTTGTTACTGGAGGATGTAGTAAAAGCTATTAGTGTAGCTGGGTTTAGAAAAGGTTTGGACAAGTTCCAGGAGGAAAGGTACATAAGCCATTATTAAAGAGGACATAGGAAATCCACTGCTTACTCTGGGACAAGCATTGTGGAACCTGTTTACCTTTTTGGAAACTTACCAGGTACTTGTGACCTAGATTGGCCACTGTTGGAAACAGGATACTGGGCTTGATGGACCTTGGTCTGACCCAGTATGCATTTCTTATGTTCTTATGTTATATAAGAACATAAGAACATAAGATATGCCATACTGGGTCAGACCAAGGTCCATCAAGCCCAGTATTCTGTTTCCAACAGTGGCCAATCTAGGTCATACGTACCTAGCAGTTTCCCCAAGGGACACAGGTTCCACAATGCTTGTATTGGTTCAAGCATTGATATCCTGGGTCCCTTCTTAATAATGGCTTATGGACCTTTCCTCCAGGAACTTGTCCAAACCTTTTTTAAACCCAGCTACACTAACAGCCTTTACTACATCCTCCGGTAACAAATTCCAGAGTTTGATTACACGTTGAGTGAAAAAATATTTTCTTTTATTAGTCTTAAATAGTTTACCCTGTAGCTTCATTGCATGTCCCCTAGTCTTTCTATATTCTGATAAGGTAAACAATCGATCTACGTTTACCCGTTCCACTCCGCTCATTAATTTATAGACTTCTATCATATCTCCCCTCAGCCGTCTCTTTTCCAGGTTAAAGAGCCCTAGCCTTTTTAGCCTTTCTTCATAGGAGTATCCTTCCATCCCCTTTACCATTTTGGTGGCTCTTCTCTGAACCTTTTCTAATAACTCTATATCCTTTTTAAGATATGGCGACCAGAATTGCACACAATATTCAAGGTGCGGTCTCACCATGGAACGATATAGAGGCATTATAATATCCTTTGTTTTATTTTCCATTCCTTTCCTTATCATACCTACCATTCTATTTGCTCTCTTGGCTGCCGCTGCACACTGGGCCGAGGGTTTTAACATGGTATCCACAATGACGCCTAAATCTTTTTCCTGGGTGGTGGTTCCTAATGTGGAACCTTGCATCGTGTAACCATAGTTTGGGTTGTTCTTCCCTAGGTGCATAACCTTGCACTTGTCCACATTAAATTTCATCTGCCATTTTCATGCCCAGTCTTCCAATTTATCAAGATCCTCTTGCAATTTTCCACAATCCTCTTGGGTTTTAACATCTTTAAATAGTTTTGTGTCATCTGCAAATTTGATAACCTCACTCGTTATTCCACTTTCCAGGTCATTTATGAATATGTCAAAAAGCAGCGGACCCAGCACAGATCCCTGGGGTACACCACTATTCACCTTTCTCCATTGGGAAAATTGGCCATTTAGCCCTACCCTCTGCTTTCTATCTTTTAACCAGTTCCTGATCCACAATAGTACACTGCCTCCTATCCCATGACTCTTTAGTTTTGCCAAAAGTCTCTCATGAGGGACCTTGTCAAAGGCTTTCTGAAAGTCCTGATCCACAATAGTACACTGCCTCCTATCCCATGACTCTTTAGTTTTGCCAAAAGTCTCTCATGAGGGACCTTGTCAAAGGCTTTCTGAAAGTCCAGATACACAAATGTTCTATGAGGGACCTTGTAAAAGGCTTTCTGAAAATCCAGATATATCAACCGACTCACCTTTATTTACCTGTTTATTCACACCTTCGAAAATTCATGTTGGCTTCCTGCAACTAGCCACATGTTCCGTAATTTTGTTCTTTATAATTGTTTCTACCATTTTGCCTGGAACAGACGTCAAGCTCACTGGTCTGTAGTTTCCCTGATCATCCCTGGAACCCTTTTTAAAAACTGGTGTTACATTGGCCACTCTCCAATCTTCAGGTACTACAGATGGTTTTAATGATAGATCACAAATTACTAACAGTAGTTCTGTAGTCTCATATTTAAATTCTTTCAGCACCCTGAGATATATGCCATCTGGTCCTGGTGATTTGCTGCTCTTTAGTTTAGCAATTAGCTGTGTTACATCTTCCTGATTTATTGAGATTTGATTCAATTCCTCTGATATATGACCTTTAAGTATCATTTCTGGCATGGGTAAGTTTCCTACATCTTCTTCAGTAAAGACTGAAGCAAAGAATCCATTCAGTCTCTCCTCTATGGCCATGTCCTCTTTACCTCTCAGTCATCTAATGGTCCATCTGATTCCCTCACAAGTGTTTTGCTATGAATGTACTTTTGCTCCCACAGCAAGCTTCTTTTTACATTTTCTCTTTGCCTGCCTTATCAATGTCTTGCATTTAACTTGCCAGTACTTATGCTGTTTCCCGTTTTCACCATATGACTCTTTTTTTCCATTTTCTAAAAGATTCTTTCTTAGCTATAACAGTTTCTCTGACCCTACCTTTAAGCCATGCTGGCTGTTTGGCCTTCTGTCTACCTTTTTTTAAAACATGGAATCCATCTGATCTGGGCTTCCATGATAGTATTTTTAAATAATGCCCAGGCTTGATGTACACTCTTAAGCTTTGCATTTGCTCCTTTAAGTTTTTTCTTATCCATTTTCCTCATTTTATCAGAGTCTCCTTTTTGAATGTTAAATGCTAGTGCAGTGAATTTCCTTGCTATCACCCCTCCATTTATTAAAATCAAATGTGATCATGTTATAATCACTATTGCCAAGTGGCCCCAAAACAGTTACCTCTCATATTAGATCCTGCACTCCACTGAGGTCTAAAATAGCTTCACCATGTGTCTCTTTCTGAACCATGAAGGCGTCCATGAAGGCGTCATTTATTTCATCTAGAAACTTTAGTTCCCTAGCATGTCCTGATGTGACATTGACCGAGTCAGTACCGGGGTAATTGAAGTCTCCCATTATTACTGTTGTAAGCTTTGCTAGCTTCCCTAATTTCTGTTAGCATTTCATCATCTGCCTGTTCATTTTGTCCAGGCAAACAGTAGTACTCCCCCACTGCCATTTCCTTCCCCACTGAAACATTTGCCCCTTTTGTATTATTTATTCTAGTGACATATACTGTGTAAAATCGAACAGGCCATAAGAACATAACATAAGAAATGCCATACTGGGTCAGACCAAGGCTCATCAAGCCCAGTAACCTGTTTCCAATAGCAGCCAATCCAGATCAGAAGTACCTGGCAGGTTCCCAAAAAGGCGCACAGGTTCCACAATGCTTGACCTGGGGTAAGCAGTAGATTTCTATGGTCCTCTAATAGTTTATGGGCCTTTCCTCCAGGTCCTTGTCCAAACCTTTTTTTAAACCCAGCTACACTAATAGTCCATTCCTTGTGATGGTCACCATATCTACATGCACAGGCAACATATGCATCTCTCACAATGCCTTTCTGAGATTGTGGCCCAGGGCAGCAGTGTCTCCCAATCAGAGAAGCCTGGAAAGGCAACTGCTCTGCCATGTTCACTGTCAATGCAGTAGGTCCTACATGGGCCTCTACCAGTCCCTGTACATCTCATCAAGTGACCCTCATACAGCCACCATTTAAAGAAATCTTCAAAATCAAGAAGGGAAAGCTCAAAAGCAGCATTGAGTGACAATTTTTTACAATTTCTTATATACCGCACTATTCGGCATCAGCGCGGTTTACATGGAACAGAAAAATCAGACAGGATACATGTGTCTGAGTTTACAAATAACAGGACGCAAAACTTGGATAACAAGGGAGAGTTTACAATTAACAGGTCAGCAAAACTTGGATAACCAGGGGTAACTATTTACACACTAGAGTCACAGAATAATGTAGCATGTAATTCAATGGCCAAGGACACCTTGCTAAGTGTGTTCTCCTAGCTGACTAGGTGTGTTGGTGTAGCTACAAATATTTGAGTGGGGATGTGATTCAGTGTTCTCTGGGAAGTAATTGAGGAAAAGGTGGTGTTTGAGGACCTTTCTAAACTGGGATAGGTTAGTGATTGCTCTGATGTTTGTTGGTAATGCGTTCCAGAGTCTTGGGGCACATAGTCTGAAGGCCCTCTTTGCTGTTGTTGCGGTGCATCTTGTTAATTCTCTCGGAATCGTTAGTGTATTTATTGCTGTTGATCTTCTTGATCTGTTCGGGGTCACGGATTGGATGAGGTTGGTTAGTGAGGAGGAGGAGAGACTATTGATCGCTTTGAATGTCAGTAACACTGTCTTGAAGATGATCCTGGCCTGTATAGGAAGCCAGTGTAACTGCTTCAGTAGGGGCGTGACGTGGTCTCTCCTAGATGCACAATGAAGAACCCTCGCTGCACTATTCATTGCGAGCTGTAGAGGGTTCAAGGTGGACTGGGGGAGTCCTTGTAATATGACATTAGCATAATCAAAATGAGGTATGATCAGAGCCTGGTAAATTGTACGGAAATCTCCTGGTTCGAGCAAGGGGCGTAGATGTCTGAGTGAACGTATCTTGTAATATATAGCTCTTACAGTGCTAGCTATCTGTGCCTTCATGTAAAGGTTTTGATCCAGTGTAACACCCAGGTACCGTATTGTGGGTTTTGCTTGTAGATCGGCTTCTTTCACCTTCAAGTATTGTGGAGGGCTGAAATTCGAGTTCCTTGTAATGAAGAGCACCTCGGTCTTCTTATGCTGAATTCTGAGGTTTTGTGACAGGAGCCATTCTGATATGGCATTGAAGCAATTGGTTAAAGGGGAGAGGTCCAGTTTATCTATGGAGAATGTCCCACAACATAATTGTAACACACAACTGAGCACCTTGGGGCAAGGAGCAGGAAGCTCTAGCCTCCTGCTCCTCACTGTGAGACCAATCAGGCTGCTGCAGGAACCAGCCATAAAGCGAGCGCCATCAGGCACGTGCTCACCACCAGGAAAGAGACTCGATAGACATCGAGGCAAGGAGCAGGAAGCTCCAGCCCCCTGCTCCTCACCACAAGGCCAATCTGGCCATAGCAAGAACCAGTCATAAACAGAGCGCCACTGGCCGTGCCCCGGCCTGACGGGCCCACGCCTGAGGGCCTCGCCAGAGGGCCCTTTGGTGTGGCCCTTGGGCTTGGACCTTCACTGCTGATAACACAAACTGTAACTAGGATAATAGAAAGGTTTTTGTTGCCATGGCTATCTATCCCTCATATAAAACCTCAAATTATGGGTAAGAGAACCTCTAAACTATACTGTAGCAGCAGAGCACATACAAACCAATGATACCAGGAGTCTGTTCAGAAGGTCCAAATCATTTATTTGTGCACAAGACTCAAGCAGAATCAGATTCAAAATGGCTGAGCAATGATTTCTAGTAAAACAACAACTTTTATAGCTTTCTTTCCCATTCTAGACATAGGCAAACCTTTCATTGGTCCCGGTAACCCCTCGTACACCTTCTATTGGTCCCGGTACTGATATGGCTATCCAATTGGGACTCTGGTCTGGGCCCAGCACCTGCTCACCCCCCTTCTAGTCCCAATTACAATGGTCAGTGTCTCTAACTTGTTACATCTCTCCTCCAAGGTCGCTCAGCTAGTTAAAGCATATGGGAAGCAGGGCACTGTAACTTTTCTTGCAGCACAGTTAATTAATTTCACAGAAGCATAGCACACCTTATCAGTACCAATTAAACTTGTTTTTCTCTACTTTCTAAGTTTCGATTCTGCTTAGCTATACCTAATTGTGCTCAGTTAAGTTTCGTTTCTACAATAGCAGCATTTGGGGAAATGTGTAATTCCTTTGGGCCTCTCCACAGGCTCCACTTACAGGTCAAGCTGTTTAGGCCTCCCTGCTTACGTCAGACACCATGGATCATAGGCCTTCGCCTACCACATTCCCCCCTTTGATTAATCTCACCCTATTACTAATAAGGTGTGAGAGTTAAATCACTCAATTACACTGGGGTCGGGTTCCGACCATTGGCTATAGGATTAGGGTGCCATAAGGCCAAAATCTTAGTTGCGGTCTTCCGCTCCACGGTGTTCTCAATAACACTGTTGATAGATCGCATACAACATGGGATTATACATGGTAACATAAAGAACAAAGCTACAAAGATTAGTACTATCATAGCAAAAGTAGTGAATCCTCCTAACCCAGAAAAGATAGATGCAAACCAATTGGGTATCTGAAGACCATGCCAGGTCTGTACTGGCACATAAGTTTGTTTCCGCATATGTTCAGCAATTTCTTCAACAACCTGACCCTTATCATCTATCTTCAAACAACAATTTGTGAGGTTCAACTTACCACAGACTCCTCCTTCAGCAGCTAATAAGTAGTCTAGTGCTAATCGATTTTGATAGATTGCAGTGCGCATTTGTGTGCTTTGTCTAGCTAAAAGTGTGAGTGCTTGGCTAGTTTCATTAGTGATGAGTTCAACTACTGCTTGCAGGCGTATAATTCTATTCAACATATAAATTGGGGTACGATATCCCCACATGCCATCTTGCTCCCAAGTGGCAGGTCCATAATAGGCAATAATTCGCTCTGGTGGCCAATCTTCACCATCCCATTTCTCCCACTTGCCTATCTGTAAGGCTGCTCTTTTTGGTCTCTTTGAATAAACTGGGTAGCCTAATTGTTCACCATGTTCTGTGGGCAACAGAAAGAAAGAGGGTCGAATAGTTCCTAAGACACACGCTCCTTCCCAATAGATAGGGAGTCGGGCATATGCTCGGGTTCCGCAAATCCAGTATAGGCCAGGTGGGGCTTGCCAATTATGATGTCGGTCAAGGTTAGTCCATAGAGGGGCAAGCTCGGGGAACCGTGCTAAGGGATTGGTGGGCTCTGATTCATTAACTCCTGACCACCAAGATGTCTGTTTTGTGGTATCATTATAGAACTTTTGGCTAAGACAGACAAGCTGTCCTACTTTAGAGGTAAATTGGGGTCCAGTTCGAGCATAACACAACCGTCCAACTATTGGGTGTGCTAATACCCATTCGCTGGTAGTCTTGTGTAGCTCTGTCTGATTGTAAACTACTGAGTAATTCAACTCTTGGGCCTCCCAAGGCCACTGATCACCCATCTTGGTTCCACCACAAAAATAACAATCTGAAATGCGGAGACTGGATACCACAGCTTCGGCCAACTCTAGGAATAAATTCTGAGAGGGATGAGGGATATCAAACTTATTTACATGCATAGTCTCATAGAAAGTGTTGTGTATGTGATACCTTGATGATCGATGAGCCTGGGTATTTAGTCTTATATATACTATAGTTCCTGGATCTGACCCACCTCCTGCAATCCGTAAGCCAAATTTATATCCTTGTTTCCATGTGCTAGGGTTCACTACAAGAAATTCTAATGGATTACAGGCACCTTTCTTACAATTCTTTTGTATATCTTTCACATATGGCTTTGTTAAGGAAGCCATTCGATTATCTCTAGTATTTTCTATCATACCAGTTTTCCAGGTTGCGTAAAAAACACATTCCCACTTCGGGCAGTAGTAGTCTGCAACTGGGGCTGTACTGTATACATTAGCTAACACCCGCTTACCTGTACATTCTCCCCATCCAGTAGTCCCTTCTGGACACATATATTTGTGATCTTGAGAATATGCTTTTTCCCAAGTACCACACTTGGAACAACTATCTCTATTGATGGCATCACAAGCATCAAAATACAACATAGCAGACTTCGTAGGATCAGTGAGTGGGGGTGTGGCATTAAGCAAAGCTCCATCAGCATCATTCCACCTTATTTCTAGGGTGTAATAAGATGGGTTCTGATGTGGGTTAAAGCAAACTTTAGTAGTCCCTGTATTACAAACATTCAGTTCAGTGGTGTTATAAATACACCGGCTTACCGTACCAGTACAGGTATAGTAAGAATGATAAAGCAAAGTCTGAATCACTTTCGTCCCAGTTCGAGTAGAAGTAATGCAAGCAGTGCATGGGGGTAAAGCATGGCTCAGTTCAAGTCCCCCAATGCAAACAACCAAAGTAAGATAGAAACAAAGGTTCATGTTGATTGTAGTCCTCTGGGATCTCCGCTGGAAAATCTTGACCTCGACGTTCTCTGCTGACCCGTTTGCTAATGAAGCAATTCAACGGGCATCAATGTTGATTGGAGATCCTCAAGCTTCTGCCGTACGTAGACCTACCAGCTAGTGTGGCAGGAGTAGGGCTGTAGATCTAGAAATGTCACTGTCCTCTGGGATGACTCAGGTGAGCAAATATTAGAACACAAAGATAAGGAGAGCAAGTTCTCTCTTGTATCAGGAACAACAATCCTCTTCGAAAGACTTGTCTTGTTACTGCAAAACAGTGTAGGCCTTAGTGTAGGCCTTGGATGGCCCAAAAGGTGTCTTTAGGCTGCTGGTTGCCGCCTCAGGGTGAGACGCAAAGGGATGTCAGGATGTGGCTCTGCTGTCCACTGGTCCGGATCCAGAACTGCTGCTGGCTTGACTCTGCTGTGATGGATCCAGGATTTGATCTCTGCCACCTTTACTGCAGTTGGGGTAGACAGGATGACGGTGTATGGTCCCTTCCAATGGGGTTCCAGCGGTGTCTTCTTCCAATCTTTGATCCACACCGAGGTACCTGGCTTGTAGGGATGCAGGGGTTCCGTCAAGTTGATAAGCAACTGGTCCTGTATCCACGTGTGAAGAGTCTGCAGAACAGAACTAAGAGCTAGAAGTTCTTGTCTGGTTATCTCTGAACCAATCTGTGACAGACTACCTTTGACACCCTGCACTATTGGTGGAGGCCTGCCATACATAACTTCAAACTGGATGAACTTGTAGACACATGGAATAACACCAAAAGCAAGGCCGCACTTCTACCACAGTCCATGAAATCCAATAAGAGGAATCACACAGTCGTATGGTTCACAGCCCTACTACAACTCAGGAAGCTGGAATGGAAATGACGGCACTCTAGACTCCCCCTTGATGGCGTCACATACATAAAGACCCCGCAAAAGAACCACAATGCATTTAACCAGAGAAGAAAGGAATACCACACCAACATCCTAATGTGCTCACTTAACAAGCCCCGAGGGCTTTTTGGAATCATTCACTCCCTCATAAAGGACACAACTAAGCAACATAATACAGGCACCTCCCACCCGCAGGAATTTGCTACCCACTTCCAGAACAAAACCAACTGGAATCCCCTTAAACCAGGAAATCCTCTCTTAGCCAGTTTTCCTATGGAAAACACTACTAGTCCCAATCTAAATTCCTTCCATCAATACTCCTCTGAGCACACTGAGGACATTAGAGTGTGCAATATTTGCACACTCTAAATACATAGAGTCCATAAACAACAGAAAAAAAGAGTATTATTCTTCATTGCTAACAAAATCCCTAGACCAAGGGGGCTATTTTCTATTGTCAAGTCTTTGACAAAAACATCTTCTTTGGATGAAGATCAAGTTCCTATCCATCCTCAGATATCAGCTAATTTCTATATAGATAAACTCAAACTCTCAAACTATGACAGCAATTCCTTGAATCACATATATGCTCAATAAATCGACTTAAACCTTATTACCAATGAAAATGGACATAATTTCACCTAACAGACCTAAAGCACCTCAAAAATATAATCATGAACATTAACACTACTTCCTCACTGACAGACTCCTGCCCAGTCAGCTGGCTGAAAGCTTCCAAAGATGAGCTATCTCCTATCATCTTAGAGATAGTGAACTGCTCATTGAGCCAAGGAATTATGCCCTCCGCCTTAAAACAAGCATTGATATATCCAATTCTAAATCAACTACTGCTGACAACGACCGTCCCAACTCTTATAGACTAATATCAAGCCTAACCTTCTTAGCAAAGGTCATTGAAAAGGTTATCTCCAGGAACAAGCAGGAATGAGTCCTCACATATGGGTACGTCGGTATCGACGGAGCCTGAGCGGGAAAACTCCCCAGCTTCCCAGAAGGAAAGCTTTTGGGGCCTCCCACTGCGCATGCGCGCTGCCTTCCCGCCTTCCTGACCAACTCTCCTCAGTTCTTCTTTTTCTGCGGAGCCAGCAGGTCGTGTTCCTGTCACCGCTGAAGAAGTTCTTATTTTAATTTGTTTCTTTGGCCGCGTGTCTGCCTTCCCCAATTCCGGACCGGTACCACCGGTCTTTTTTCTTTATTTCTTTAAAAAAAAAAAAAAAATCTTATTTTTCCCCACTTGGTGTGTTTGTCCTGTGAGGCCTAGGCCTTCACAGAATTCTCCCTCATGGAGAAACCAGCCTCTGGTTTTAAAAAATGCACCAAGTGTAGCGGTACTATATCAGTCACAGACACCCATGAATGGTGTCTTAAATGTTTGGGGCCTGACCACTCCATTCCTGATTGCCCGTCCTGTTCTTTGATGTCTAAACGTGGCTTACAAAACCGAGCAGCCAAGTTTCACATGCTGTTTTCTACAAATACTCCAGCATCGACATCTTCCAGGTCTTCATCTCCTGATGGATCTCAGGTAACCAAACATTCCTCTGGCAGGTCCTCAAAGGGCAAATCTCCCTCTAAGTATCGAGATGCCCCCGGGCTTGACCCTGAGGACCCTGCCCCAGCCAAACAACCCCGGCGGGAAGCTCCGGCTTCCAAAGCTCCTCCTATGGGGTTACAGGTTGACATCGATGGCACGGCCTCGACCGATCACCTGTTAGACTGCTCTGGGGTACCGGTTCAATCTTCCGGTACCGACATCCAGACAGTCGTGGCGTCTATGGATCATACAGTTCAATCCATGCAACAGGCCATAATGGCTTTTATTAGAGCTGCGACGCCCTCGGTACCGCAGCCAGCGGTACTGACTCCGGTTCCGGTACCACAACCGATACCGTTACCCAGGGCATCCACATCGACCAGGATACCGATTCCGGTTCCCGGTTCTCGGTTCCGGGGTTTTTCCCGATACCGATCCGGTACCGGGTACCCCTGATGTGAATACCGGTCGATACGCTTATCGATCCCTGGAAGCAAACAGACAATACTTCGAGTCTTCTGATGATTCTGATTCATCAGATGACTCTGCTGAAGTATCTCTTACTCTTCCTGAAGAGCCCTCTTCTCCAAAGAGGAGAATGTCTCCTCCAGAGGATTTGTCCTTTCAAGACTTCATCATTGAAGTCGCTAAAGGTCTCTCTATTTCAGTAACCTCTGAAAAAGAACCTAGAGCAAAAAAATTAGATATTTTAGGATACTCTAAGGTTCCCAAAGAGGCAGTCACCTTGCCCATTCATGAAATTCTTCAAGAACACATGATTGACTTATGGGAGACTCCTCTCACCCTATCTCCACATTCTCGTCGTTTGGACACCATGTATCGTGTCCCTCCTTCTCCTGGTTTTCAAAAAACTCAGCTCCCTCACCACTCTATTGTGGTGCAGTCAGCTATGAAAAGGATAAAGAGTACCAAAAGACACTCTTCTACTCCTCCAGGAAGAGAATGTAGGACTTTGGATGCTTTTGGTAGAAAAATCTTCCAAGCAAGTATGCTTATTGCCAGAATCAATTCATACAGCCTCTATATGGGCATGTTTCTGAAGGAGATTGCATTAAAAATACGCCATTTTCTCCCCTTTATCCCAGAGGATAGAAAGGAGGAGTTCCTTCTTTTGCTAAAGCATACCCAAGATATTTCAAAGTTCTCCAACAGAGCAGCCTTTGACTCCTTTGAGGGTGCTAGCAGAGCCTCAGGTATTGCCATAGCGGCTCGCAGAATTGCTTGGCTCCAGGCCTCTGACCTAGAACCCTGAGTCCAGGATGGGTTGGGAAATCTGCCCTGTACAGGTGAGAATCTGTTTGGTAAGGAGTGGCAAATCAAAGCCACTCAAATGGATGCAGAAAATGCTGCTTTAGATAGACTTTCTAAGTCTACCTCTACCCCTGTCAAGAAAAAATCTTTCAAGAAGCCTTTCTACAAGAAGGCCAGATTTGCTACAAATACTGGCCAACAATCTTCTGCAGCTCGCTTTGCTCCTAAGCGTCAGCAGCCTAAACAGGCCAGGGCAAAACCTGCAGGGGCTGCTACAGCCCAGCAGTCCCAACCCCCTCAGGGTTTTTGACTTAATACTAGAGAACATAACCTTTCTGGCTCTAAAACTTCCAGAGCCTCTCACCATTCCAGGAAGGTTAACTCATTTTGCTCCCAGATGGGAGCAAATCACATCAGAACAGTGGACCCTCTCTATCATCAGAGAGGGCTACAAACTACATTTCTCCAACCTTCCTCCCCATACCATGGTGAGATGTTTCAATTCTCCCCCATCTCTCCTAGACCTGTTGGGTCAGGAGGTGACCACTCTTCTCGCCCAAAGGGCAATAGAAGAGGTTCCTCTTCTTCAACAGGGGTCAGGGTTTTACTCCCCTTATTTTCTCATTCCCAAGAAAACAGGGGGGTACAGACCCATTCTAGATCTGAGAGAATTGAACAAATTCCTATGCAAGGAGAAATTAAAGATGCTTTCTCTAGGTACTCTCCTTCCATACCTACAGAGTCAGGATTGGCTTTGTTCTCTAGATCTCAAGGATGCGTACACACATATACTCATCCATCCATCCCACAGAAAATTCCTACGGTTTCTGTTCCAGGGAAAACATTTCCAATACAGAGTACTTCCCTTCGGTCTAGCCTCTGCTCCAAGAGTATTTACCAAATGCATGGCAATAGTGGCTGCATTTCTACGCGCCCTGGGAATTTTTGTCTTCCCATACCTGGACGACTGGCTCATCTGAGCTCCATCTCAGTCCGAGGCTCAGACTTCCCTGGATCGCACCAGATGCATCCTGCAGTATCTGGGACTTGTGATCAATCTGCCAAAGTCTCAACTCACCCCTACTCAGTCCCTGGAATTCATAGGGGCCTGGTTGGATACCACCACTGCAAGGGCCTATCTTCCTCAGACCCGTTGCCAACGTCTAGTGCACTTGGCCTCCCAGACTCAGTCCAGAAGCCACTTGACTGCCAGGGAGATGCTACAACTATTAGGCCACATGGCCTCCACAGTACATGTGATGCCCTATGCTCGCCTACATATGAGAGCAGCTCAATGGACTTTGTCCACCCAGTGGACTCAAGCATCAGGAGCTCTCTCAGACCAAATAGCAACCTCCAAACGTCTCTTTTGGTCTCTCCAATGGTGGATGTCCACTCAAAATCTGTTGTTGGGGCCCCCTTTCAACCATTGTTGCCCCAAGCAACCCTCACAACAGATGCCTCCCAAACAGGTTGGGGAGCTCATCTTCAAGATCTCTCCACTCAGGGCACTTGGTCTCCACAGGAGACCACCCTTCATATCAACCACTTGGAACTTCGAGCAATCTTTCTAGCTCTCAGAGTTTTTCATACCCTCCTCAGCAACATGACAGTCCTTATTCATACGGACAATCAAGTAGCCATGTTTTACATAAACAAACAAGGAGGGACTGGCTCTCTGTCACTTTGCAACGAAGCTCTAAGATTATGGGCCTTCGCCAGAGAGCATCAAATCCATCTCCTGGCAGTATATCTTCCAGGAATCCAAAACTCTTGGGCAGACAGACTCAGTCAAGTTCTGCTTCCACACAAATGGTCCCTGCACATGGATCAGGTACAAAGAATCTTCCAGAAATGGGGGACCCCGGACATAGACCTCTTTGCAAGTCCGTGGAATGCCAAACTTCCCCGGTTCTGTTCCAGAATTCCGTGTCAGGGAGTTCAGGCCAAGGATGCCTTCCTCCTTCATTGGGGTCAGGGCTTCCTGTATGCCTTTCCACCCATTCCTTTGATTCCCAAGACTCTGTTCAAACTTCAAAGGGATCAAGGGTCCATGATCCTCATAGCTCCACGCTGGCCACGCCAAGTGTGGTACCCTCTACTTCTGCATCTCTCCCAAGCCCCCTCCCTGGACTTGGGAGCGGCTCCAGACCTTCTGTCTCAGGAGGAGGGGACTTTGTGGCACCCAAACCCCAAGTCCCTTCACCTCAGAGCTTGGTTACTGAAGGCCTAGACCTTCAACACTTCAATCTTTCGCAGCAAGTGAAGGATATCCTCCATGCCTCTAGGAAACCTTCCACTAGGCGTTCTTACGCTTTTAAATGGAAAAGATTTTCCATTTGGTGTGCTCAAAAGGGTCTTAACCCTCTAGCACTCCCCTTGAATTCTCTTTTGGAATATCTCCTGCATCTCTCCAATGCAGGACTCAAAACGAATTTGGTAAGAGTCCATTTGAGTGCTATTGCAGCATCCCTTAAGCCCATCAATGGACAACCTGTTTCCTCTCATCCTCTTATTGCAAGATTCATGAGAGGCCTAACCTTAATTAAACCTCCCATTCGACCTCCTCCGGTGGCATGGGACTTAAACTTGGTTCTTGGTCAGCTTATGAAGCCACCCTTTGAACCCTTAGCCACTACCTCCTTGAAATTTCTTTCCTGGAAGGTTATTTTTCTTATTGCAGTCACCTCAGCTCGCCGAATCAGTGAACTGCAAGCTTTAGTGGCTAATCCACCTTATACAAGGTTCCATCATGATAAGGTGGTTCTTAGGACCAATCCCCACTTTATGCCTAAAGTGGTCTCCCCTTTTCATCTTAATCAAGAGGTATATTTACCTGTCTTTTTTCCAGCTCCTCATGCAACCAGTGCAGAGAGGAACCTTCATACTCTAGATTGTAAAAGAGCTCTTGCCTTTTACCTCCACAGGACACAGCAACATCGAAAGTCTTCTCAGCTTTTTGTTGCTTTTGATCCTTCTCATTTAGGACTTCCAGTCTCTAAAAGAACACTCTCCAATTGGATTGCTCAGTGTATCTCTTTTGCTTACCAGAGTAAGAACCTTTCTCTGGAGGGCCATGTCACTGCTCACAATGTGAGGGCCATGGCCACCTCTATGGCTCATCTAAACTCTGTGTCCATTGACCAGATCTGTCGAGCAGCCACCTGGGCCTCGGTTCATACCTTTACAGCTTATTACTGTTTGGACAAGGACTCCCACCGGGATGCCTTGTTTGGTCAGGCTGTCCTCAGACACCTGTTTCATTCTTGAACAACTCCAGCCCACCTTTCCTGAATGGATGCCTGAGATCCATAGGAAGATAAAGAACCTTTCAGGGTCTCATACCCTTGAGGGGATCTCCCGGGCATCTTAGCTAGGGAGTCCCCATATGTGAGGACTCATTCCTGCTTGTTCCTGGAGATAGCACAGTTACTTACCTGTAACAGGTGATCTCTGGGAACAGCAGGAATTAGTCCTCACAACCCACCCACCTCCCCTAGGAGTTGTATCTCTCTCTCTCTTTCCTTTCCTCTCTCTATTGTCTCAGCTTTAAACTCGAACTGAGGAGAGTTGGTCAGGAAGGCGGGAAGGCAGCGCGCATGCACAGTGGGAGGCCCCAAAAGCTTTCCTTCTGGGAAGCTGGGGAGCTTTCCCGCTCAGGCTCCGTCGGTACCGACGTACCCATATGTGAGGACTAATTCCTGCTGTTCCCAGAGATCACCTGTTACTGGTAAGTAACTGTGCTGTATAACTGCAATTGCAAGACTGTGTTGAAATAAACACTCCCGTTGATGAGCAACAACATGGGTTTAGAATAAGAAAATAAGATATGCCATACTGGGTCATTCCAAGGTCCATCAAGCCCAGTATCCTGTTTCCAAAAGTGGCCAATCTTGGTCATAAGTGCCTAGCAGTCTCCCCAAAAGACAAAGGTTCCTCAATGCTTGTAATGGGGTCAAGCAGTGATATCCTGGGTCCCTTTTAATAATGGTTTATGGACCTTGCCAAACCTTTTTTTAAACCCAGCTACACTAACAGCTTTTATTACATCCTCTGGTAAAAAATTCCAGAGTTTGATTACACGTCGAGTGAAAAAATATTTTCTCTTATTAGTCTTAAATAGGTTACCCTGTAGCTTCATTGCATGTCCCCTAGTCTTTTTATATTCTGATGACGTAAACAATCGATCTACGTTTACACGTTCCATTCCATTCATTAATTTATAGACCTCTATCATATCTCCCCTCAGCTGTCTCTTTTCCAGGTTGAAGAGCCCTAACCTTTTTAGCCTCTCTTGATAGGAGTATCCTTCTATCCTCTTTACCATTTTGGTGGCTCTTCCCTGTACCTTTTCTAATAATGCTATATCCTTTTTAAGATATGGTGCCCAGAATTGCACACGATATTCAAGGTGCGGTCGCACCATGGAACGATACAGAGGCAATATAATATCCTTTGTTTTATTTTCCATTCCTTTCCTTATGATACCTAGCATTCTATTTGCTCTCTTCCCAATGTGGAACCTTGCATCGTGTAACTATAGTTTGGGTTGTTCTTTCCTAGATGCATAACTTTGCACTTGTCCACATTAAATTTCATCTTCCATTTGGATGCCCAGTCTTTCAATTTATCAAGATCCTCTTGCAATTTTCCACAATCCTCTTGGGTTTTAACAACTTTAAATAGTTTTGTGTAATCTGCAAATTTGATAACCTCACTCATTATTCCCTTTTCCAGGTCATTTATGAATATGTCAAAAAGCAGCAGACCCAGCAAGATCCCTGGAGTACTCCACTATTCACCTTTTTCCATTGGGAAAATTAGCCATTTAGCCCTATCCTCTGCTTTCTATCTTTTAACCAGTTCCTGATGCACAATAGTACACTGCCTCCAATCCCATGACTTTTTAGTTTTGCCAAAAGTCTCTGATGAGGGACCTTGTCAAAGGCTTTCTGAAAGTCCAGATACACTTTATCAACTGACACACCTTTGTCTACCTGTTTATTCACACCTTCAAAAAAACATAACAGACTAGTAAGATAAGATCTTCCTTTTCTAAAGTCATGTTGGCTGTCTCGCATTAAGCCATGACTATCTACATGTTGAGTAATTTTGGGTTTTTTCCCGGTACTGACGTCAGGCTCACTGGTCTGTAGTTTCCCGGATCACCCCTGGAACCCTTTTTAAAAATTGTCGTTAAATTGGTGATCCTCCAATCTGCAGGTATTACAGATGATTTTAATGATAGTTCACAGATTACTAATAGCAGGTCTGCAATCTCATATTTCAGTTCTTTCAACATCCTTGGATGTATACCATCGGTCCAGGTGATGTGCTACTCTTCAGTTTATCAAACAGTTGCAATACATCTTCCCGGTGTATCGATATTTCTTTCAATTCTTCCGCGGTATCACCTTTAAATACCACTTCAGTCATGGGTAACATCCCTATATCTTCCTCAGTAAAGACCGAAGCAAAGAATTCATTCAGTCTCTCCGCTATAGCCTTGTCCCCTCTTACTGCCCCTTTTATGCCTCTATCATGTAATGGTCCAACTGACTCTCTCACAGATTTTTTGCTACGAATGTACTTGAAAAAGTCTTTATTGTGGATTTCCTGGCCATCCCTCCTCCATTAATTAAATCAAACGCGATCATGCTATGATCACTATTGCCAAGTGGCCCCAACACTCTTATCTGTTCCACCAGATCTGGTGTTCCACTAAGGACTAAGTCCAAAATGGCTTCCCCTCTGGTCAGTTCATGAACCAGCTGCTCCAAGAAGCAGTCATTTATTTCATCTAGAAACTTTATCTCCCTTGCATGTCCTGCTGTGACACTGACCCAATCAATACTGGGGTAATTGAAATCACTCATTATTAATACTGTTCTGTAACTTTTGTTAGCTTCTCTGATTTCTTTGAGCATTTAATCATCCATTTGTTCATTCTGGCCAGGCGGTCGATAGTACCACCCCACTGCCATTTCTTTCCCCTTTTTACATGTAATTTCAATCCATAGAGATTCTACAGCGAATTTTGTTTCCTGCAAAACTTTAATCCTTTGTGACTCAATGCCCTTTCTAACATAGAATGCAACCCCTCCACCAATTTGGTCAGCTCTATCATTACGATATAGTTTGTACTCAGGTATCACAGTGTCCCACTGGTTGTCCTCCTTCCAGCATGTCTCTGAGATACCAATCATATCTAACTTCTCATTTAGTGCTATATATTCTAACTCTCCCATCTTATTTTTTAGACTTCTAGCATTTGCATACAAGCATTTTAGAGACTATATTTTATTCATATTAATCTGGTTATCAGTAGGCAGGAGTAATTTGGAATCTTTAAGCTCTGTCTGCTCTGTACTCAAGGGCATTTGCGCTAGTTTTGTCTTTATTGGAACTTCTCTGCTGATGTGCTCTAACTTAAATTTTTTGGTAGTATCCTTCAAGGATACATTGTTCCGAACTATGCACAATTGGGCGACTGCCGACTCTCCCCTTTTATCTAGTTTAAAAGCTGCTCTATCTTCTTTTTAAAGGTTAATGCCAGCAGCCTGGTTCCATATCAGTTAAGGTGAGGCCCATCCCTTCGGAAGAACACCTCCTTTCCCCAGAATGTTCCCCAGTTCCTAACAAATCCCAAACCCTCATCCTTGCACCATTGTCTCATCCACGCATTGACACTCCGGAGCTCTGCCTGCCTTTTGGGACCTGCGCATGGAACAGGAAGCATTTCGGAGGATGCTACCCTGGAAGTTCTGGATTTCAATTTCCTACCTAAAAGCCTAAATTTAGCCTCCAGAACTTCCCTACCACATTTTCCTATGTCACTGGTACCGACATGTACCAAGACAGCAGACTCCTCCCAGGCACTATCTAAGACCTTGTCTAGGTGGCGCGTGAGGTCCACTACCTTCGCACCAGGCAGGCATGTTACCAAGCGATCCTCACGTCCACCAGCCACCCAGCTATCTACATGCCTAATGATCGAATCACCAATTATAACGGCTGTCCTAACCCTTCCCTCATGGGCACATGGCCCTGGAGAAACCTCCTCAGTGTGAGAGGGTTTTACATCACCTAGAGGACAGGTCCTAACTAAAGGATCACTTCCTGCCACACCAGGGTGATGCTCTGCTGTAATGTGACCTCTCTCCTCCATAGCAACAGGGATGCAGTTAGACCGGAGGTGGGACTTCAGGACTATGTCCCTGTAGGTCTCATCTATGTACCTCTCTGTCTTCCTTATGTCTTCCAAGTCTGCTACTCTTGCCTCCAGAGATTGGACTCGTTCCCTGAGAGCAAAGAGCTCTTTGCACCTTGTGCACATGTAAGACCCCTCACCAACTGGGAGAAAATCATACATATGACACTCAATGCAAAAGACTGGAAAGCCCCCATCTCACTGCTGGACTGCTGTCTGTCTGCATCTTAGTTTCAAGATTGTGTTTAGATATTTAATTTTTCCTTACTAAGGGTTGCTGGGGATACTTATACTAATAAAACTATTCCTAGTACATTTAATATACTTTGTTCACCTGAAGTTTAATTAATCTCAGGTCCTTAATGTATGCTGATGAGAACAAACAGCTGCACCTGAGAGTGAATATGGCACCTCCTTTCCTTTAAGAGGTTTAAGCACCTATAAAGCTACGATTATCCCAGGGGTGGGTGGGTGTTGGGGAGGGAGGGAAAGAACACTTATTAAAAGCTGGCTGCTACACAGTACCCTGTCCTGTGCTTCTAAGGTAATCTGTGACCAATCTCCAGAGGGAGTCCCACAGCCCTTGCTTGGATAGAGGGAGTCTTGGGTTCTAAATTTAACCAGAAAGCTCTCTTCTTTGTTTTAAATTTAAACTGAAAACTCTTTGCTGCTACTAGGCCTTGACTGATTTAAGAAATACACTGGGTTCACAGATTAAATAGCTTTAATCTAAAGAATTCCTTTTTCCCCAAGATTTATAAAAATTCTCATAAGTAAATACTTACAATTGCAGATCTATCTCCAGAAGTAGCAGTCCCCTTTTCTAGTCCTTCAAGACCTCACCATAGTGTAGAGACACTCATGCTAACATTTTTAGACAGACTTATTTGTGGATTGAATATTAGCAAGTAAGCTTTTATTTTAATATTTATTGATATCACCTCAGCTTTTGACAGTATTAGTCACAAACTACACAAGGCTCCAACAAAGGCAATAGCAAATTGATCTACAAGGTATAGTTATTAATTGGTTCAATTCCTACTTAACCAACCACACCCAACAGGTCCAGATTGGTCAGTTATCTTCTACAACTATTAGACAAGAACAGGGCATTCTGCAAGACTCCTCACTTTTGTCCCTCTTATTTAATCTGTATATGCAACCTTAAAAAACATAAAGTAAACTACCATCTATATGCGGATGATATAATGTTGTATCATCCCATAGACATGTCAAACCCTACTTGTCCAAAGATCCTTAATTGCTTAGATGAAGTAACTGAATGCCTAAACTCACTCAACCTAAAAATTAATATTAAAAAAACTGAAGTCCTCTACATCTCTCATAAAGGATATTCAATGATACATTGTTGTGGAGTGACTTAGATGAAGGTCTTATTGTAATGTAAATCACTACTTAGGTTGCGTCTGAAGTGCATCAGGGGAATTTCCATAGTAGTCAATAAATAGATATGTTTTTAGTTCCTTGTGAAAATGTTGCAAATCCTTTATTGCTCTTAGATAATCAGGAAGAGCATTCCATAATATAGGGGCAATGTAAATGAATACTCTAGAGCTGGTAGTTTGTTTAGTACTACAGAAGTATTGAGGTATGGCAGAAGAGTTTTGGGAGCAGATCCTTCTTATTCTTGTGCTAGTGGGACTGCAGAGTAGGGAGGATAAATAAGTTAGTGCTATTCTATTGTGATGCTTGAATACTATCATGAGATATTTATATTTTATTCTTGTTGCTATGGGCAACCATTGGAGGTTTTGTAGCAAGGGATTGATGTGATCAGAGTGATGAGCCTTATGAATTATGCGTGCAGCCAGATTTTGTGCTAGTTGGAGTTGGTGGATGGTTTTCTTAAGGAGGCTTTGCAGGATACTGTTGCAATATAATCAAAGTGAGGTGTTATTAGGGCTTGAAGAACAGTTCTAAAGTCATTACTTTCTAGAAGGGGTCTAAGGTGTTGGATCATACGTAATTTGAAGTATATGATTTTAGTGATTGATTTTATCTGGGAGACCATATTTAGTGCCTGATCCAATAGGATTCCCAGATATTTGACCTCCTTTTTAACCTCAATTTCCGATCCTTGTATTTGGATTTTGGTTGGTGGTATAAAATTTGGATTAATCTGCAGCATTGTATATAGTTTTTGCAATATAGTTATCAACAAGTTAAATATATATGAATGTTTCTAAAGTACAATGTAATGTTTTGGTTTTGTTCTCTGTGAGCCGCCGCCCCTGATCTCTGGAAGGGACGGTATATAAAAACCTTTAAATAAATAAATTATAAGGGGGCTCAACACCACCACCTCTCCAACTGATCCATGCCCCGCACACTGGATCCATGCCCCGCACACTGGATCTGATCTAAGTGCTTTCATTTCAAGAATCATACACCTTTCCTTTAGCAAGGGTCTGGTACCTTCACCTCTAAAGACCGCCATTGTCAGACCTCTATTAAAAAATTCCAAGCTGGACCTACTTGACATAAATTCCTATAGGCCCATATCCAGCCTCCCTTTCTTGGCTAAGATAACTGAGAAGATAATCCAGCAGCAGATCCAAGACTCCTACGCTCCCCTAGATCATGGATTCTGTCAACAACATGGTGTCGAAACCCTCCTGACCATTCTCCTAGACAATCTCATCATGGGCAATATTGCATCGGCCTTTGATACAATCTTTCACAATCTACAGTACTTCTTGCTCACCTACAGCAGAAAGATATACAGAATTCAGCACTAGAGTGGTGCAGATCCTACTTAACAGACCACCAACAAATGGTACGCATAGGTGCTCAGATATCATCCACTCATCAGCAAACACAAGGACTACTGCAGAGTTCATCCTTATCTGTCTTGCTCTTCAATGTCTACATTCAGCCAATCTGTGCCATAATCCAATCATACAGCATACAATACCACATCTATGCCGATGATGTACTTACTACTTTTCATCCCATTCTCCACAGACAATCCCAATTACTCCCAAATTACAGAATGATTTAATGCAGTGTCAGACTGGCTCTTGACGCACCACCTCAGAGTGAACTGCAAGAAGACTGAAATGCTGTTTATCTCAAAAGATCCAGCCTTCATTCCACTATCTTCTCTACAGGTAAAAGATGCAGAACTGAAGACGAAGCAAGAGGTATGTTACCTAGGAGTCACCATGGACCAGCGCTTGAGTATGGAAACACACATAAATAATACCACCAAAGCTGTTTACCACAAAATAAGGACCCTCCGTCATCTTCGTCCACTGCTGGAGGCGGCTGACTTACGCACCATATTCTAGGCTCTTATCTTTCCACACTTTGACTATGCAAATATCATTCTTCATGGCCTACCAGGCTACACACGTCATCCTTTGTAAATGGCCCTGAACACTGCAGCCTGTACCCTGTATGGTGCCTCCAGATTTGAACATATGACACCCATCCTAAAACAATTGCATTGGCTCCCAATAGCTAGCAGCCTAAATTACAAAGCCGTCCTGATTACATTTAAAATACTGTATAACCTCTCTGCAATCTCCCTTGTGGAAATCATACAATGGACACCAGACAATAGAATGAGAAGAACAAACATGACCAACACACTTACCACCCCACCAACAATTAGAAAGAGTTCCCAAGTTGCTAAGAACCGAGTCTTCTCATTATACACACCAACTCTGTGGAACACCCTCCCTGTCCCAATCCATTCAATCTCTGACCTTTCAACCTTCAGGAAAGCAATAAATATGCATCTTTTCCATCTGTACTATGACCATATACCATAGCTATGCTATAGACCTTGCTTGCCAGCCTTAGCTCCAACCACCCCACTGCTTACAGGACACATATCAGGTTGTAATTAGTTGTCCCTATTCCTATCCAAGTTGATGACCCTATTAATGTAAAAAGTGTATTGTTTATTGTACTGTTTTTTGATGCCTGTTCTATGTAAAGCATTTATTCTTGTTCTGTGTAAACTGCGCTGATTTCAAAATAGTGTGGTATATAAAATCAAATAAATAAATACTACTACTTATCATTTGTATAGCACTATAAGGTGTATGCAGCACTGTAATGTGCAGACATACGCACCTTTGAAGAAAGGAATGAGCACACAGGAGCATCTGGATGTGGGGCCATAACATCAAAGTTCCATACTAGGATGCAGAAGCTACAACAATGGCTGTGGGATGTATGCAGTGCCCCTTCCGATTTCTGAAAGTTCACATACCCAACTGTGACATACAAGCAAATAGTGAGAACATGTATGTAAACAGTTTCAGTATCATGTCTGCAGGTGTCTGTTCTATGTAAATATTACATAAATAGGCCATTTTGGACTTGGGAATATTTAAATCTGCTTAAGTGCCAAACCCTCCCACTTACACACTGATAAATGTGAAACCACATGTTTGCAAAACCCATTTTAGAATGGCTTGATGAAGTGACTGCTACTATTTAGGCAACATGATTCCCAAGGCAAAAAAGTCCACTATCAAAGATAACTTCTGCCTGTGCTAGGTAGAGATGCTGCTAAGGAAGGTACTGGCCAAACATTATATGTTCAGTCCCGCAAGTACACAGGTCAGTGCCTACCATAAGCAGGCCTCTGGCAGAGGTGAGCACTTCAGTTGCATCAGAATTCCCTGGTGAGCATCCTAAGAGCAGCTGTCCAGAGTGGAGATGGAGACATGGAACATCAGAGGTGGTGAGGTGGAAAAATTGCAAGAGGTAAGAGAACCTGAGTGGAGATGGCATACCGGAATGTTGACCTACCTGCAGAGGAGGAGGTGTTGCCACAGGAGGAGGAGAGCTATGCCACCAACCAGTGCAATCAGCAATGTTGAACATCTTTAGCAGCATCAGGAGGAGCTTGACATCATGCGACAGTCACTCAAGGTGGTTTGGAAGCAATGGGATGCGATACATACCTTCATTGAAGAAATATGGGACTATGCCAAGACTTGAGGAGGTACTTGGTGGAGGATGACTTCAGCACAACAAATGTGCAGCCTCCAGTCAGTGGTCAGAACTCTACCCAAGCACAGACAGTTCACTGTCGGTCTTCTCCCATTTTATCCTGCAACAGAAGTGGCACAGAACGATCAGCCACACATCCCATACAGTGCAACCCAGCACATACCAACATCTTATTTTGTGATTAATCTTATATTATAAAACCTGATTGTGAATTCTTATAATGCTACCATTAAAAGCAATGTCTAGTTAAGACATCTATTAAAAGTCAATGATATTAATTATATGGAAAAGTTCCAGAAATGTTCTCGTAAATTTTATTCTTCTTATTAATGCAACAGAATTTATGTGGGAGTTTATCAGAATTAGATATTATGGTCGATGAGACTCTAGATCAGTGCAGATGTGCCTTAGTAATATAAATTCTATATGAGACTCAGGGTCTGATTCACAAAGGGGTCAATTTTCAATAAGCAGCTATGAAGCAAATATAAATGGTTAATCTTATCCAATTATCTTTGGCTGAATTTTCTGTTGAACCTAACTGATTGGGTTTGTATTTCAAAATTGATCTAAATCTACTTGTACAAATTTTAGGCCAGCTATTAGTGTATTCAATTGTCCAGCTAAATTCACCTGGATAATGCTGAAAATTCACCTGGATAATGCTGACCGGCTAAATCAGAAATCTGCCCTGAAATCACCTTTATAGTGCCCCTTTTCTGACTGACTAAATTTGAGAACACTGTGAATCTGATTGGGCACATTTTAGCTAGTCAGCAGAGAGAAGGAAGGGTTTTTAGTGTCAGAGGTTTACCCTTCTAACTTTGGAAGTCAGAAGTATGAATCTTATGAAATTAACCCATTCTTTGTCTATCAGAGAAACATCTCTAGTGATTTAGCCTCTCAGTTCTTCACTTTCTCTCATTACCCTCCAGTGGCGTAAATTTCGCCCAAGCAGCCGGTGCAGGAAGCCCCCAAGGAAGAAGGGGGTCCTCTTGCAGCAGCTCCCATATCTTCTGAAGTAGACTTCCTCTATTCTAGGGGTCCTTTAAAAATTATTTGTTGTTGGGGGCGGAGCCTGATGTCCAGCGGGTAGGACGCTTTGCGTTGAAGCTCCCGAGAGGCCTACTTAGAATCCTGACTTAATACCTATACAAATTTACTATTTCGCTCCGAGCTGACCGGGGCACCTCGGGGGGGATGGCGGCCCATAAACCAGCGCGCTTGGACTTCGGGTCTCCTTCTTTTTCTCACGGAAAACGCTCCAAAACAGAGGTGTCTTCCCCACAGAAGATGGTTCCATTTCGTGAAAACCCCGAAATGCACCTGGAGATTTTGGAGGAAATCCGCGGCGTGAAGGAATTGGTGCAGTCCAATGGAGAAGCGCTTCGAGCCATGCGAGAAGACTTTGGAGTGCTCCAGGACCGACTTGAAAGTCTTTCATTACGGCAGGACAACATGGCGGGGGTCCTCGACTCGCACGAGGTGCGCTTGGGCAAACTGGACAAGGCTGAGCGCCAGATACAGAATCTTCAAAAGGAGTTAGAAGATAGCAATAATCGAGCCCGTCGCAACAATGTGAGGCTCATTGGAATACCGGAGGGGGTGGAAGCAGGAGATATAAGAGAATTCTTGCTCAAAACTCTTCCCTCCTTGCTGAAGATCACTTTTCACAGAGAACTGGAAATCGATCGAGCACACCGTGTTCCTGCCCACATGGCGCTCAACCGCACGACCCCCCGGCCTATTATCTTTAGCTTGCTACGATATCAACAAGTGGAACAAATTTTACATGCTGCCCGAGCGAATCATCATTTGGAATTTGAAGGTCGTAAGGTCTCCTTCTTTCCTGATTTGGCAAAGCCTACCGTTGACCGTCGGAAGAAACTCCTTGCTTTTCGCCCTCGACTTCAACAGTTACAGGCTCGCTTTGGCCTGTTGTATCCAGCGAAGCTCCGAGTGACTCTCCACAACCAAACCAGGACGTTCGAAGATCCTGATCTACTATCAACATTTTTAGACTCCAAAGAAGCAGAGCAGATGCGCTGATCCCAAATCTTGGACTCTTATCTGCTGGCTCTATCCGCCATTTTGAAGGGCCCGATGCGGCGGTCATAGCCAAGCACAGAAATAGCCTGGACTTTCTTTCTTTCTCTATATGACTTTTGTTTTTTTGGTCTCCTATCCCTTCATGATGTGTGCCTCGGTCGGATTCGGAGCACGCACAGTCTTACAGGTTATGTGTTTTTTCAATTTCGGCCTTCTCTGGGGTTTCTCCCCGCAGACACATGGTCGCCAGTAATTTTGGGGTTTTGCTTCTCCTCTACCGTACTGCGGTTTTCTTTGTTAATGTGGGGCGCTTCATTGTATTATATTAGCTTATTTTCCTATGTCATGTGTATAGCCAGATACAGTCAGTTTGAGGGACATAGTGAAATTATGTGTGCTATCATGCTCAGAATTTTTAACTTTTCTGAATGGCCTTATGTAAAATCTTATCATTCACCGTCAAAGGCATTAATGGTCCACTTAAAGGAAAGAAAATCCTTAGCTATCTTAGCCATGAGCATGTTGATTTAGTGTTTCTTCAGGAAACGCATTTAAACTCTGCTGAAACTGTATGGTGGAATCATGCTTGTCTTTACAGTAAATATGCACAACTACCTCGTCTGTTTGCTTCCTCCGTTCAGACTCCTTCTCATTGGTCTCAATGGAAGATGCTCAATGACTATGTACATTTTGCTAAATGCTCTCATCTGACTGTCTACCTTTATATATATCTCTGTCCCATGATCATGCTGTATTGTAGATACTCTTTTGATCGTTTGCTGTATAATCACTGTTAATTGGAAGCGCTCACATGCTGATATAATCGGGTAGAGAAGAAGCATCGGGGTGGGGGGTAATGGGTTTACTTTTCCTTATTGTATACTTGTTTTGTCTCTTTTGGTGTGTTGTTTCTTTTGTTTGTTGCAAAATGAAAATAAAAGTTTAAAAAAAAAAAAATTATTTGTTGTTGTTGTTGTTAGTGCCATCGAGTCAGTGTTGACTCTTGGCGAGCCTCTGGATAGCTGACCTAAACTGTATTTGGCCTTCAGTCAGGCGGCTCATTGTTGATAAAGTGGCACCCATAGTTGATGTTATTGTATCTATCCATCTCATTGTTGACCTTCCTCTTTTATGTTGACCTTCAACCTTGCCAAGCATGATGTCTATCTCCAGGAACAAGCAGGAATGTAGTCTTCACATATGGGTATCGTCGGTACCGACGGAGCCTGCGCGGGAACGCTCCCCAGCGTCCAATAGGAACGCTTTTGGGAGCATCCCTCAGCACATTGTGATGAAGAAGCCCCAATTTCCACTGTTAAAATACAAAACATGCAGCATGTCAGTGCAAACGCTGACAGGAGAACAGATCAGGTGGATAGCTGTTGTCAGTGGCAACGACAACAAAGGCAGCCACGAGGTCTGGAGAAACGTGTAGTAAGAAGAAACGCCCTAATTCCCAATAGCACACACCTGGTAGGGAGGAGTATGCATAGCCCTTATAAGGATAGTGCAGGGAACACAAGGGGGAAGCATTACAAGGACGACACCTCCAAAGAGTTGCCAGGAGGAGAGGAATTGTCAGAGAGCTCAGATTTGGAACAAACCCTGAGAGGGAGAAACCTGGGACAAGGTGAGCACTGTAGGAAGAGAAGACAGCCTGTCTTACCTACAGCAGTTACCAGAGAGGAACCAGGAAGAGTCTCTCACTTCAGTATAGGAAGTGACTCAGAGTCTGAACCAGGAAGCGTTCAACCTCAGAGATACCCAGAATCCACTAGGAGGAAGCAGCTTGCTAGAGCCGAGGCCAGCTGGGCAGCTCCTGCTGATTGCAGAGACACGGCAGCATGGAACCTACGTCCTAACCAGAGGAACTGCAAGCCAGTAGCTAAAAAGTATGTAACAAGAAGCTGGGACTTGGGGAATGAATGTGAGCCATTGAAAGTTAAAAGGAATAAAAGTGTTTGTAGAGTGAATGCAGAGCAGCCTTACACAGGAAGCCAGAGGTGGGGGCAGGGCAGCTACTCCCAACCTAACTACCTGAATAGAGAGCATTCACAGCCGTCAGAAAAGCTTAGAGACTGGCCAGAAGACGTGTATATGTCAGAAGAGGAGCTGGCAGTAAGCTTTAAACCCCAAAGGAAGCCTTACAAGCTAAAGTCTGTTAGCAAGAGGGGACAGAGAGTTCCTCTATCCCAAACAGAAGATAGCAACAGAGAAGCTTACCGTGAGGGCTTGCCAAGGGGAAATGGCCAAACATATTTCAACCAAGAGGGTTTGGAACGTGAGGAGGAACCCATGTTAGTGGACTCTCTCAGTGAATCCTCATCTATATCTGACCTAATGGACTGTACATTAGTCTCATCTGAAAGAATATCTCTGTGCTAGACAGAGCAAAAGCCTGTGTGCTACAGTTTAAGTTCCTACCTTGAAGCAAGAAGTTATTGCTGTATTGTCCTTTGTGTTTTTGCCAAAAGATTGGAATACTTTTGTTTCTGCTTGTGTTCTGTTCACTTGTTTATTAATCCACCCCGGGAGGGGAATAAATCCACATTTTGCTTTACCATTCGAGTTTGCACAACTATTTCTTCACCATCAGCAGCACACTGCCCCCTGGTGGTGACATAAAGTGGCGTAGTTCTTCGGATTTTTCAAGTGGATGAAAAACACAGCACCGAAGACACACATAGGATTTACCTTGCTGAAGGAGGAAAAGTTTGCCGCCGGAGAAAAAAAAGAAAGAAAAAGCCGGAGCAGATTTTTTCAAAATTCCTGACCTGGAGTACAGCGAGCCTACAGCTTTCTCAACGCACGATCCTTCACCGTGCTGAGGTAAAGGTAGGAGGGCACGGGTGATTGGGATCTGAGAAAGGGGGAGCTGTGGTGTTAGGAGCAGCAAGAGGAATAGCAGAAAAAAAAAAAAAAAGAGGTTACCTATAGTGGAAACACTTTGTTTGGTGCCGCACTTGGTGGGCTTGTCTTTTGTTTCTTCGCAGGTGTGTAAAGATGGATCCCCAGCAAATGAAAGACTGGATGGAGGTCCAGTGGAAAGCACAAGGAGAACTGGCCCGGCAAAGCCAAGAGAGAATGATCCATGCAATGACTGAGCAGCAGCAGCCGCTACTAGAGTTGCTGGAGACTCTGATAAAGAAAACTGCTACCGCAGCCGAGGTTGAGTCTGCAGGACCGAGGGCGGTAGGACTACATGCATACAATGCTCTGTCATTGGGACAATTAAAGTCATACGATAGTTTTGATGACTTTGCGGACGCGTTCGAGCGAATAGCAGCAGCGGCTAAATGGCCGACTGATCAGTGGGCAGTAAGATTCGCCATGACTTTGTCTGGTGAGGCGCTCGCCGCATACAAAACAATGCCCGTTGATCTGTCTTCCAGTTACCCCGATGTGAAGATAGCTATTAGAGATAGGCTGGGTTTAACGCCCATGCACTACAGAAGGCTCTTTAGAGAGGCCAAACTCCTGGATAAGGAAACGCCTAAAGCCTTGTTACAACGACTAAAAGGTCTAGCGACCAAATGGCTCGTTCCAGAAAGGGCGACGGTCGAGTCTTTATTTGATACCGTCCTCCTGGAACAGTATTTGGAAGCCATTCCACAAGAGATAAAGGCATTTATATTGCTACAAAAATGCAATTCTACGAATGACGCAGCCATCCTTACGGAGAACTATTTTGAGGCTGAATTAGCCAGTACCTCCGGAGGCGGTATTTTAAAAATGGCTGGCATTGATAGAATGCATGGTGTGAGAAAGTCTTTTAAAAGCAATGCATATGGTGATACTGCATATAATGTTAAGCTGTCTGGTAACACTATGATGAAAATGATTCAAATGAAATGTTTTAACTGTGGTCAGCCTGGACATGGGTACAAAAAGTGTACTGAACGTAGTGCTCTAGTAGTGGGAGGACAGAACCCCCTAGAGAAGGGCATTCAGGTAGAGGTCCAGATTGAAGGGGTAAAAGCTTTGGCGCTCCTGGATTCCGGAGCTGACCAAAGCATGGTCTCCCAGGAGGTATGGCAGACCATCACAGCCCATAAACCTTCTGTAGAAGGGCAAATTGATGGAAGAGTGAGTGTGAGATGCGTGCATGGCACCTCGTCCCATTATCCCTTGTATAGCGTGTGTGTGGAAGGAGCAGGTACTCGGGAAAAAGTACAAGTAGCCATAGTCCCACATCTCCCGTATGAGGTAGTATTAGGGCAGGATTGGCCCCCATTTTCCAGACAGATGAAGGAAGGCCTTATTGAAGAACCCGAGATACTGAGGACAGAGGCCATAGCTCAAAAGGTCCCAAAACCTTTATTTGAGAAGGTAAAAAGGCCCAAGGGTCCCACAAAACTTCAGGTAGTGGAGGGAGCCTCTTTGAAAAAAAAGTTCGTTTTGAGGTTCGCCAAACTATCTCCTTTGGCCCAGAGTCCAAAGAGAGCCTCTGAAGCTGCAGCAGGTTATGACCTGTGTAGCATAGAGGATGTGGTGGTCCCGAGGGAGGGAAAAGCCCTTATTAATACAGGCTTGCAGATCCAGATACCCGAAGGCTGCTACGGCAGAATAGCCCCGCGATCTGGATTAGCTGCAAAACATTTCTTAGATGTTGGAGCGGGAGTAGTGGACCCCGATTACCGGGGCGAAATAAAAGTCCTGCTGTTCAATTTCAGTAGAGAAAACTATGCAGTAAAGGAAGGGGACAGAATTGCCCAATTTATATGTGAGCGAGTAGGTTTTCCCTTAGTGGAAGAAGTCTCTGCTTTAACAAGTACAGCACGAGGTACAGGCGGATTTGGCTCCACGGGGGTGGGGGAAGTAAAAAGTCTAACAGCCATGACAGATAGGAAAAAGGAGGAAGACTTAGGCCCCCAACCTGCTGATTGGAACGAACACCCAGAGCCACGCATAGGCGCGGACTTATCAGTACCCCAGCAGAAGGAATTGATACAGGTGCTAAATAGGTTCAAAGATGTTCTCACGACGGCACCGGGGGAAACCCGTATCGTCGCGCATGAGATCATTACCACACCAGGGAAAATAGTCCGACAGCACCCCTACAGGTTACCTGAGGCGAAAAAAATGGAAGTAATAGCCCAGGTAAAAGAAATGGCAAAAATGGGCATCATTGAGGAGTCCAAAAGCCCGTGGTCAAGTCCAATCGTGCTGGTCCCAAAACCAGACGGGACACTGCGATTTTGTATCGACTTTAGACAGGTGAACAACATATCGCAGTTTGACGCCTATCCGATGCCACGGATAGACGATTTACTGGACAAGTTAGGCCAAGCCAGGTTTCTGACTACCCTTGATTTAACGAAGGGATACTGGCAGATCCCACTAACCAGGGACTCCAAGGCAAAGACCGCCTTTAGCACACCGGTGGGCCTCTATCAATTTAGGCGTATGCCATTTGGCCTTCATGGTGCAGCAGCCACATGCCAGAGACTCATCGACCAGGTCTTGAGGCCTCACCACTCGTACGCCCTTGCATATATGGATGACGTTGTTATCCACAGCAAAACTTGGGCCGAGCATTTGGTTAGGGTGGAGGCAGTGTTACAAGCCATTAGAAAAGCCGGCTTAACGTTAAATCCGGCGAAGTGCCTATTTGCCACTAGGGAGGCAAAGTATTTAGGGCACGTAGTGGGGAATGGGTTGGTTAAGCCAATCACAGGAAAAATCGACAGTGTTCGGGATTTTCCTAGGCCCCTAGATAAGAAACACGTCCGCAGCTTTTTAGGCCTTGTAGGTTACTACAGGCGATTTATCCCTAGATTTGCGGAGCTTAGTATGGTGTTTACAGAGATGCTCAAAAAGAACGCACCGAACGTTATACGGTGGACTCCAGAGGCTGAGGAGGCCTTTGTTTCTTTAAAGGAGAAACTATGTAAGGCCCCAGTTCTCAGAGGGGTTAATTTTCGGCTACCGTTTATCGTGCAGACCGATGCCTCTGAGACAGGTTTAGGTGCTGTTATGTCACAGACTTTTGAGGGGATTGAGCATCCCGTTCTGTATCTCAGCCGGAAACTCTCTGATGCTGAGAGGAAATATTCAACGGTGGAACGCGAATGCCTCGCGATCAAGTGGGCTGTGGAGGCATTACGCTTCTACCTATCAGGGCGCAAGTTTGTCCTAGTCACGGATCATGCGCCACTGAAGTGGCTCAACCACATGAGAAACGATAATGCCCGTTTAACACGATGGCACCTAGCCTTACAGGCCTTTGATTTTGATGTCCAACACAGGGCGGGCAAGTTGCACGGCAACGCAGATGCGTTATCTCGACTTACGTGCTGTCAGACGGAAACGTCAGCAACACGTAAGGTTTTAAGGGGGGGATATGTGATGAAGAAGCCCCAATTTCCACTGTTAAAATACAAAACATGCAGCATGTCAGTGCAAAAGCTGACAGGAGAACAGATCAGGTGGATAGCTGTTGTCAGTGGCAACGACAACAAAGGCAGCCACGAGGTCTGGAGAAACGTGTAGTAAGAAGAAACGCCCTAATTCCCAATAGCACACACCTGGTAGGGAGGAGTATGCATAGCCCTTATAAGGATAGTGCAGGGAACACAAGGGGGAAGCATTACAAGGACGACACCTCCAAAGAGTTGCCAGGAGGAGAGGAATTGTCAGAGAGCTCAGATTTGGAACAAACCCTGAGAGGGAGAAACCTGGGACAAGGTGAGCACTGTAGGAAGAGAAGACAGCCTGTCTTACCTACAGCAGTTACCAGAGAGGAACCAGGAAGAGTCTCTCACTTCAGTATAGGAAGTGACTCAGAGTCTGAACCAGGAAGCGTTCAACCTCAGAGATACCCAGAATCCACTAGGAGGAAGCAGCTTGCTAGAGCCGAGGCCAGCTGGGCAGCTCCTGCTGATTGCAGAGACACGGCAGCATGGAACCTACGTCCTAACCAGAGGAACTGCAAGCCAGTAGCTAAAAAGTATGTAACAAGAAGCTGGGACTTGGGGAATGAATGTGAGCCATTGAAAGTTAAAAGGAATAAAAGTGTTTGTAGAGTGAATGCAGAGCAGCCTTACACAGGAAGCCAGAGGTGGGGGCAGGGCAGCTACTCCCAACCTAACTACCTGAATAGAGAGCATTCACAGCCGTCAGAAAAGCTTAGAGACTGGCCAGAAGACGTGTATATGTCAGAAGAGGAGCTGGCAGTAAGCTTTAAACCCCAAAGGAAGCCTTACAAGCTAAAGTCTGTTAGCAAGAGGGGACAGAGAGTTCCTCTATCCCAAACAGAAGATAGCAACAGAGAAGCTTACCGTGAGGGCTTGCCAAGGGGAGATGGCCAAACATATTTCAACCAAGAGGGTTTGGAACGTGAGGAGGAACCCATGTTAGTGGACTCTCTCAGTGAATCCTCATCTATATCTGACCTAATGGACTGTACATTAGTCTCATCTGAAAGAATATCTCTGCGCTAGACAGAGCAAAAGCCTGTGTGCTACAGTTTAAGTTCCTACCTTGAAGCAAGAAGTTATTGCTGTATTGTCCTTTGTGTTTTTGCCAAAAGATTGGAATACTTTTGTTTCTGCTTGTGTTCTGTTCACTTGTTTATTAATCCACCCCGGGAGGGGAATAAATCCACATTTTGCTTTACCATTCGAGTTTGCACAACTATTTCTTCACCATTAGCAGCACACTGCCCCCTGGTGGTGACAACATGCGCGCTGACTTCCCGTCTTTACAACTGTCCCTCTTCAGTTTTTCATTTCCCGCGGAGCCGACAGGACACATACCCTGTCACTGCAGAAAATTTCTTCTTTAAACTTGTTTTCTTGTATTCGCGTCTGCCTCCGCTCGACACCTGCTGGTACCGCCGGTTCTCTTTTCTTCTTTAAAAAAAAAAAAAAATATATATATATATACTTTCTAAACTGTTTCTCTTCAGAAACTTTTTCTTTTTGGTGCTAGGCGCCATTTTGGGCATTAGGCCCCATTTTCCTGAAAAATGGAAAAACCAGCTAGTGGTTTTAAAAAATGTACTAAGTGTGGCGGTACTATTTCCGTCACCGACACCCATGACTGGTGTCTCAAATGTATAGGCCCTGACCATTCTCCATTGGAGTCTCTCTCTTGTATGGAGATGACTGACTAAAAGAGGAAGACAGAACCGGGCTGCAAAGCTCGATACCCTCTTTTCTTCAGATGCGATGTCCATTGCGTCAACGTCTTCCAGAGCCTCGTCTTCCTCCCATGGATCTCAGGTAAATAAACATAAGAGCGGGTCCTCAAAGGGTAAATCTCCTTCCAAGCATCGAGAAGCCATTGGCATTGCCCTTGAGGAAACTACACTGGCAAAACAGCCCCGGCGGGAGGCTTTGGCCTCCAAAGCTCCAACGGGGCTCCAGGATGTTCTCGAGGCCTCAACCTCGGCAGAACTACTGGTGCCATGCTCAGGGGTTCTGGCCGCTTCTACCGGTACCAATATCCAGGCATTGGCAGCATCAACAGACCAGAGTTCTTCGCTATTGAACACAGTCTTGCAGCTTTCCTTACAGCTGCAGTACCCTTGACACTGCTACCGACGGTTCAACAGGCACCGGTACCGACACTGATACCGATGCTGACTTTTTCTGGCATCGACAGATCGGTACCGGACCAACTTGGTACCGACTTCAATTGATACCGATACCGTGCTTTGCATGAACATCAGGATCAGAGATACTTTGAATCCTCCGATTCCGAAGACTCTGATAATTCTGCCGGTACCGGAGCGCTTCTCCCGGAAGACTCCTCTTCTCCTCAACACAGAATGTCTCCTCCGGAGGACATGTCTTTTCAGGATTTTATTTGTGATGTGGCCCGAGGCCTTTCAATCATGGTAGCTCCTGAAAAGGAACCTAGAGCAAAGGAATTGGAAATTCTCCAATAACCTAAGGCTCCCAAAGAGGCAGCCACTCTGTCCATTCATGAAATTCTTCATGATTTGATGCTCAGAATGTGGGAAACACCTTTGACCACATCTCCTCATTCTAGGAGACTCGATACCATGTATCGAGTTCCACCATGTCCTGGCTTTCAAAAGACTCAGCTGCCACACCATTCAATGGTAGTGGAGTCAGCCATGCGTAGGATGAAAAGTGCAAAAAGACATACATCCAATCCTCCAGGTCGTGAATGCAGGACTCTTGATGCCTTTGGGCGTCAAACGTTTCAGGCCTCCATGCTTTCAGCTAGGATCAGTTCATATATTTTATATATGGGAATGTTCCTCAAAGAAGTCACAGGAGATTTGGAGCTTATGAGCCCCCTTCTCCCTGATGACAAAGGACAGGACTTCCTTACTCTTGTCAAGCATGCTCAAGACTTTTCCAAGTTTGTAAATCGTGCAGCCTTTGACTGCATCAGCAGAACTGCTATTTCCATTGGTGCACGTCGGATTGCCTGGCTTCAGGCATTAGACTTGGAGATTTGGGTACAGAATAAATTAGGAAACATCCCTTGCACAGGAGAAAACCTCTTTGGCAAGAATTGGCAGGAAAAGACTAATGAGATAGATGCTGACAATATCACTTTAGACAGATTGTCAAAATCTACAGCCACTCCAGCCAAAAAGAAACCTTATAAAAACCGCTTTTTCAGCAAAAAGAGGAAGTTTTATCCGTCCTATACCCAGCAAGGGCAAGGTCAGGGTCAAGTTGCCCAAAGGGGACAACAACAACAATCCAGACAACAAAGGAAGCCAAAAGGCACAAGATCTCAACCAGCTCCACAGGCTCAGCCCCCTCAAGGGCTTTGACTCCTTCCTAGAGAGCTTGGCCTTCCTGCCTCTGAAAGGTCCAGAACCCCTAAACATTCCAGGCTGGTTGTGTCATTTTGCCAACAGATGGCACCAAATAACAGCAGAAAATTGGACTCTGTCCATTGTAGGAGAGGGGTACAAGCTTCATTTTCACAGCATGCCCCCTCCTACAGTTGTAAGACAGTTCAGTTCCCAAACCTCTGCAGACAATCTACTGGATCAAGAAGTCTCAATACTCCTTGCCCAAGAAGCAATAGAGGAAGTACCCATTCTCCAACAGGGTACAGGGTTCTACTCCCCCTATTTTCTTATTCCAAAGAAAACAGGGGGACACAATCCCATTCTAGACCTCAGAGAATTTAACAATTCTCCAGGACCAAGCAGGAAGTCAGTCCTCACATATGGGTGTCAGTGACGCCGATGAAGCCCCAGCGGAGCATTTCCCCAGCTTTCTATGAAAGCCTTTGGGAATGCAGGCACGCATGCGCGGTTCCCTTCCCGCCTAAAGGTGCCATCTTACCTCAGTCTCTCTTTTTTCCGAGAAGCCCACCGGACGTGTCTCCTGTCATCCCGGATAAAAGTGTGATTTTTCGGTGATTTTCGCTATTTTTTCTTCCCGGTTCGATGCCGGTTCCCCTCCCGCCGGGTTCGGTACACCGGTATCGAGCCCGATTCTTCTTTTTCGGTTTTTGCCCTTCGTGGCTGGCGTTTGCGCCCTTTTTTTGATTTTTCCCTGGAAGGCCGGTCCTTTGACCTCACGGGGACTCTTTTTTCCCCGATGGCTTCCACCGGTTTTAAAAAGTGTGATCGGTGTAAGAAGCTGATGTCTCTCACCGACACACATGACTGCTGCCTTCGGTGCCTCGGTCCTGATCATGACCCTAAGACGTGTGGACCATGTGGGAAGATGTCTTCCAAGGCACTATGAAGTCGCCAGCAGCAGAAAAAAGGCTTTTCTCCGACTCAGCCTCCGGCCGGGACGGACCTCGTCTGAGGTCTCGACATCTCGGGATTTGGATCCCGAGCGCCGTCGGGGCTCCTCGGACAGGGGGTCCTCAGACCGGGAACGCAAGAGGAAGAAGCAGCTCGTGAGGGCATCGTCGGAGGAGATCCCTGGCTCCTCGAGGGCCAGGTCTAAGACCCCCGACCGTCGCCCCGGGCCCGTGGAACAAGAGAAGCCTGCCAAAGTTCCTCTCGTGGAGCCGGAGTCTGCTGGACACGTAAGCCCCGTAGTCCTCAAGGACTCTCCTCCCAGAGAGCCGCCGCCGGGGCCCGAGTTGGTGGCTGCTGCGTCTCCCGAGCTGAGTCTCAGGATGACAGCCTTGGAGTGCAGACTGTCTGCCTTCATGGAGCAGCAGCGGGCACTGATGGTCAGCCTGTCTGGCGCATCTTCCCCGACCACCGGGACATCGACATCGAAGTCGACCCCGGAGACCGAGCCGATACTCGAGTCCATAATGTCTCGAGGTCGACCTCGGTCGCGGTCTCCCTCGACCTCCCGTTCGGGACCGAGGGCATCGACGCCGGTGCCTCCGGCATCGGGGCAGGTGCTCCACGGCCCCGCGGGGTCAGACCGCGACTCCTCATCGGACGAGTCTGCCTGGGAGATGGAGGATGAGGAGTCCCCCGACACGTTCAAGACTCGGTACGTCCCATCGGACTCACCGCAGTCTGAGCCCCGGAGTAGATCCCCTCCGGAGGATACCCGGTTCTCGGAGTTTGTCCGGGATATGGCCACCGTGTTGGCTATCCCGGCGGACCCCGAGGAAGAGCCTCGAGCCGAAGAGCTCGAGGCCCTGCAGTATGACTCTCCTCCGAAGGAGTCCTTTACTGTCCCGGTTCCTCCGATGCTGGAACGGCTCCTCTTCCGGATGTGGGAGGCACCGGCCTCGGCTCCGGTTCTAAGCAAGCGGGTCGATTCGATTTATCGACTCCGGAAGAGCCCTGGCTTTCAGAAGACGCAGCTACCACACCATTCCATGGTGGTGGAATCAGCCATGCATCGCCTGAAAAGTCAGAAGATGCACTCTGCGGTGCCCCCCCGGCAGGGAGGCCCGGAACCTCGATGGTGTCGGCAGAAAGTGCTTCCAGGGCTCGATGCTTGCTTGCCGTGTCCAGTCTTACCAGCTGTACATGGGCATGTACTTGCGAGACCTGGCCAAGGAGTTGGCCGGGTTCTCCGCTGGTCTCTCCGGGGAGCCCTTGCAGAGATTCAAGTCCTTGTCCTCGGGGATTCGGGACTGCTCGAAGTTTATGTTCTGTGCCGCCTACGATGGCTTCGAGGCTTCAGCCCGAGTTGCGGCAGCCGGCATCGCGGCTTGACGCCAGGCATGGCTGCAGTCATCGGACCTCGAGCCATGGGTTCAGGACAAGTTGGTCGATGTCCCTTGCTGAGATGAGAACCTTTTTGGCAAGCCCATGGCCGAGAAGGCCGCACAGCTCGAGACTGAGCACCTTACAAGGACAAGGCTGTCCAGAAAGACCTCTGCCCCTTCTCACAAAAAGAAGGCCTCGGGTAAGAAGCCCTTTTACCCAAGGAAGGGCACTGCCTACAAACAGTACCCTCAGTATCAGGCTGCCCAAGCTGCACCCCAGAGTCAGCAAGCCAAGGGGCAGGGTAATGGGCCCCGAAGACAGAGGACCCCCAAGCCTCCGGCCCCTGCTCCCACTCAGCAGGGTGGGGGTTTTTGACTCCTTGAGCATAGCCTCTCAGTCCCTGCTCTCCCAACCCTGCACAGGAGGTCACCTTGCCCTCTTTGCCCACCAGTGGCCCCACACCACTGGGGACAGTTGGCTGTTGAACATAGTCCACAGGGGCTATGCGCTTCATTTTCACCAACTGCCTCCGCCATACTTTCCAGGGGAGCCTCCAAGGCCTCCCCTGCACACAGATCTTCTCCTCCGAGAGCTTCAAAGTCTGTTGGTGGACAGGGCGGTGGAGCCTGTGCCTCCCCACTTGCAAGGTCAGGGGTTCTACTCCAGGTATTTCCTGGTGCCCAAAAGAACCGGTGGCCTTCAACCTATTCTGGACCTCAGGAACCTCAACAAGTTCCTAGAGAAGGAAAAGTTCAAGATGCTTACTCTTGGAACACTTCTTCCCTACCTCCAGCAAGGAGATTGGCTATGCTCCTTAGATCTAAAGGATGCGTACACTCACATCCTCATTCCTCCAGGCCACAGAAAGTACCTCAGGTTCATTGTGGGAGGAAACCATTATCAGTACAGAGTCCTGCCATTTGGCCTCACCTCGGCTCCCAGGGTCTTTACCAAATGCCTGGCAGTGGTGGCGGCCTACCTGAGAAATCAGGGAATCTTTGTCTTCCCCTATCTGGACGTCTGGCTCATCAGGGGTCAAACGTGCCAGGAGGCGAGACAAGCCACCCTCAGAACTATTGCTCTTCTTCAAACCCTGGGTTTTGTAATAAACTTCGCAAAGTCCACTTTGCTCCCCTCCCAGAACTTGGAGTTCATAGGGGCAGGGCTGGACTCTCTGCTGGCAAAGGCTTTCTTGCCAGACGACAGAGCCCAAAGACTCATCAGCTCGGCAAGCCAATTTCTGAGCAGGTCACTAGTCTCCGCCAGTCTCTGCCTGAGGCTGCTTGGACACATGGCTTCGACAGTTCATGTAACCCCCAATGCAAGGCTCCATATGTGGCCTGCACAGTGGTCCCTTCGGAATCAGTGGTCACAAACCACAGGCAGCCTCAGAGACAGAGTAAGGGTGTCCAGACCATTTCTGGACTCCCTCAATTGGTGGCTGCACCCACGCAATCTACTAAAGGGGGTGCCCTTTCAGATTCCAGGGTACACAGTGGTACTGACCACAGACGCCTCCCTACAGGGCTGGGGAGCTCATTGTCTCAACAAGTGCACCCAGGGCCTGTGGTCTCCTTGGGAGGCTGCACAACAGATCAATCTCCTAGAACTCAGGGCTATTCGCTTGGCTCTCAAAGCTTTCTCTCCTGCCCTGGCTCATCAATCTGTCCTGGTTCAGACAGACAATCAGGTAGCCATGTTTTATGTGAACAAACAGGGTGAGACTGGGTCCAGGCTCCTTTGTCGGGAGGCTCAGGACCTTTGTTCTTTTGCCCTACAGAACAATATGCTCCTCAGGGTGGTATACCTTCCAGGCCAGGAAAACTACCTGGCCGACCGGCTGAGCAAAATTTTGCAGCCCCACGAGTGGCAGCTGCATCCCTTGGTAGTTCAGAAGATCTTCCTAAAATGGGGTCTCCCTTTGATAGATCTCTTTGCCAGTCCACTGAACAAGCAACTGCCAAAGTTCTGCTCCAGGCAACCGCATCCTCTGCAGAAAGCAGCAGATGCTTTTCTGATTCCATGGTCTCAGGGCCTCCTGTATGCGTTTCCTCCCACGCCTCTGGTGGCCTGAACTCTGTTCAAGATTCTCCAGGACAAGGCCTCTGTCCTGCTGGTGGCTCCCAGGTGGCCGAGACAGCCTTGGTTTCCACTTTTGCTTCAGCTGGCAGTGGATCCCCCACTGCCTCTAGGGTTGCAACCCAACCTTCTGTCTCAGGATCAGGGGTCTCTTCTGCACCCCAACCTCAAAGCTCTCGATTTGATGGCTTGGAGGCTGCAAGGGTAGTTTTGGCTCCCTGGGGCCTGCCTCAGGAAGTTGAGGAGGTTGTCCTAGCCTCTAGGAAACAGTCCACAAGGAAAACCTATGCTCTCAAATGCAAGAGGTTTTCTGTGTGGTGTCACCTACGTACAGAAGATCCCTTCTCCTGTACTGTCCCTGTAGTACTTCAGTATCTGTTGCACTTATGCAATCAGGGACTTAAGTCCAATTCTGTTCGGGTCCACCTCTCAGCTCTAGCAGCTCACCACTGACTAGTGGAAGGACATTCTCTGTCGGTTCACTCCTTGGTGTCCCGCTTTCTCAGGGGCTTGCTTTTGCTCAAGCCTCCAATCCGTCCTGCTCCTGAATGTGGTCTTGCAGCAGCTGACTCGCCCACCCTTTGAGCTGATGGCTACTTGCCCTCTACGCTTCCTGTCCTGGAAGACACTCTTCTTGATAACCCTTACCTCGGCTAGGCGAGTGAGTGAGCTTCAGGCCTTAGTCTGTGATAGGCCTTACACTCGCTTCAATGGGAACAGGGTAGTCCTTAGGACTCATCCAAAGTTCCTCCCAAAGGTTGTCTCCTCCTTCCACCTTAACCTAGAGGTGGTTCTTCCAACATTCTTCCCTAGGCCTCATGTAAGCCAGGCTGAAGCAGTTCTGCATACCCTGTACTGTAGGAGGGCCTTATCCTTCTACCTTGATCGTATGCAGGGGCATAGAAGGTCTACTCAGCTCTTCGTATCCTTTGACCCTAATAAATTAGGGTTGGCTGTGTCCAAGCGTACCTTGTCCATCTGGGTGGCTGACTGTATCACCTGGGCTTACAAGGCGGCTGACCTTCCTTTGCAGGGTCGGGTCACGGCCCACTGTGTCAGGGCAATGGCTGCCTCAGTGGCTCATTTCCGCTTTGTGCCCTTGGTAGACATCTGCAGGGCTGCAACTTGGTCTTCAAGCCAGACATTTGCGGCCCATTACTGTCTGGAGAGGGAGTCCCGTAGGGACAGTGCTTTTGGCCAAGCAGTACTCCGGAATCTCTTTGAGGTTTAGGCAACTCCTGCCCTCTGTTGGGCTACCAGTGGAGGTTGTGTCAGTGAAAAGCCTTTCTTTGCTGCTGAGACTAGAGGGAGTTCTCTTGTTCAGCCTGGGTTCCTCGGTAGTCCAAAGCTGGGGAGTCACCCATATGTGAGGACTGACTTCCTGCTTGGTCCTGGAGAAAGAGTAGTTACTCACCTGTAACAGGTGTTCTCCAGGAGCAGCAGGAATCAGTCCTCACAACCCTCCCTCCTCCCCTTGGAGTTGCAGTTGTACATAGTTTGTTTTTACATTTTTTTGTGTGCTGTTCTTAGCTATGTCATTTGACTGAGGTAAGATGGCACCTTTAGGCGGAAAGGGAACTGCGCATGCGTGCCTGCATACCCAAAGGCTTTCATAGAAAGCTGGGGAAATGCTCCGCTGGGGCTTCATCGGCGTCGATGACACCCATATGTGAGGACTGATTCCTGCTGCTCCTGGAGAACACCTGTTACAGGTGAGTAACTACTCTATATCTGTTCCGAGAAAAGTTCAAAATGATTTCTCTGGGAACTCTTCTGCCATACCTTCAAAGTCAGGATTGGCTTTGCTCTCTAGATCTAAAGGATGCATATATTCACATTCTGACCCATCTAGATTACAGGAAATTCTTACGATTCCTTTTCAAGGGAAAACACTTCCAATACAAGGTTCTTCCTTTTGGTCTGGCTTCGGCACCAAAAGTATTCACAAAATGCATGGCAGTAGTAGCTGCATTCCTGCGAACCCTAGGGATATTCGTCTTCCCTTATTTGGACGACTGGCTCATTCGAGCTCCCACGGTTGCAGAAGCCAGCTCTGCACTATCTCGCACAATACAAATCCTCCAATACTTGAGATTGGTAATAAACTTCCCAAAATCCCAACTTGTTCCTTCCCAGTCCCTGGAGTTCATAGGAGCTTGTTTAGATACCAGACAGTCAAAGGCTTTCCTCCCACAGCCCCGATGTCTTCGCATAGTGCAACTAGCTTCTCAAGCAGTGGGAAAATCCTCCCTAACTGCTCGAGAACTGCTACAATTACTGGGACATATGGCATCCACAGTTCATGTAGTTCCTTATGCTCACCTCCACATGCGAGCAGCCCAGTGGACCCTATCCACACAGTGGACACAGGCCACAGGACGTCTGTCGGACAAGATATCAAACTCTCAATAACTGATCTTGTCCCTACAATGGTGGCAATCACTGGAAAATCTTTTAGTGGGGTCTCCGTTCCAACAACCCCTATTCCAGGCCACCCTAACAACAGATGCATCACAGGTGGGTTGGGGAGCACACCTGCACCATCTCTCTACCCAGGGTACCTGGACTCCACAGGAGGCTTGTCTTCACATAAACCTCCTAGAATTAAGAGCAATGTATCTAGCTCTTCGAGTATTCCATGCCCAGCTCAGCTACAAGACAGTCCTAGTCCAAACGGACTATCAAGTAGCCATGTTCTGTGTGAACAAGCAGGGCGGAATAGGCTCTCTGTCGTTATGCAATGAAGCTTTACGACTATGGGCCCTCGCCAGAGAGCATGAAATTCACCTTCTCGTGGTATATCTTCCAGGAATTCAAAACCTTTGGGCAGACAAACTCAGCCAAGTACTGCTGCCTCACGAATGGTCTCTCCACCTAGACCAGGTGACAAAGATATTTCAGATCTGGGGGACCCCAGACATAGATCTCTTTGCAAGTCCACTGAATGCCAGACTTCCCTGGTTCTGTTCCAGGATTCCGGTTCACAATTGCCAGGCAAGGGATGCCTTCCTCCTTCACTGGGGTCAGGACTTCCTCTATGCCTTCCCACCCATTCCCCTCATCCCCAAGGCACTCTTCAAGCTTCAGAGAGACAGAGGTCGTATGATCCTTATAGCGCCACGGTGGCCATGACAAATGCGGTATCCCCTGCTCCTACATCTCTCTCAAGCTGCACCTCTGGAGTTAGGGTGTGCTCCAGACCTTCTCTGCCAAGAGAACGGGATGCTATGGCACCCGAATCCCCAGTCCCTGCATCTCAGGGCCTGGTTGCTGAAAGCCTAGACCTGCAGGATCTTAACCTTTCCCAACAGGTAAAGGATATCCTTCAAGCTTCTAGAAAACCTTCCACAAGACGGTCTTACGCCTTTAAGTGGAAACGTTTTACTATATGGTGTTCTCAAAAGGGCTTAAACCCTCTTGTGATACCTTTGGAATCGGTACTAGAGTACCTACTTCATTTATCAAATTCTGGTCTAAAGACCAATTCAGTAAGAGTCCATCTTAGTGGAATTGCAGCTTCCTATAAGTCTCTAAATGGACAGCCAATTTCCTCTCATCCACTCATAGCGAGATTCATGAGAGCTCTTCTATTAACAAAGCCTACCATCAGGCCACCACCGGTGGCATGGGATTTAAATCTAGTTCTCGGATAGCTCATGAAACTTCCCTTTGAACCTTTAGCCACTACAACCCTAAAGTTTTTATCCTGGAAGGTCATCTTCCTGATTGCAATCACCTCCACACGTCGCATTAGTGAATTGCAAGCTTTAGTGGCTGATCCTCCTTATACAAGGTTTCACCATGATAAGGTTGTTCTCAGAACTCATCCACATTTTATGCCAAAGGTAGTTTTGCCTTTTCATTTAAATCAATCGATTTACCTTCCTGTATTCTTTCCGAGGCCTCATGCCTCTAATGCAAAAAAGAACCTTCATACTATCGACTGTAAAAGCGCCTTGGCTTTTTACTTACAAAGAACACATCAACACAGAAAGTCTTCTCAACTTTTTATTGCTTTTGATTCTAGTCATTTGGGACTTCCAGTCTCCAAAAGAACTCTATCTAAATGGATTGCACAATGCATATCCTTTGCTTATGAGAGTAAGAGTCTTCCTCTCCAAGGCCATGACATACAGCACATAATGTGAGAGCCATGGCAGCCTCTATGGCTAACCTTCACTCTGTGTCTATCGATGAAATCTATCGAGCAGCCACCTGGGCTTCGTTGCACACCTTCACAGCCCACTACTGCCTAGATAAAGCCTCCCGTTGGGATGCCTTTTTTGGCCAGGGTGTTCTTCAACATCTCTTTTAGACGGACAATGTTCTACTCAACCAACTAGTACCAAACAACTACTCAGCGTACAACTGCCCACGCACCAACAAACGTGGAGGAGGAGTCCTGATAATAGCGAAATCAAAACTAAACTTCAAGACACAGAGCCTCACCGATACACAGCACTGTAACACAATTAGCATCAAAACAAGAGCATTGCAATCTGCCTAACATACAGGGCACCCAGAGCTCCACCCGACGAACTGGCCTTCACACTCGAAGAAGCCTGTGCCATAACAACAAACAACAAACCAGCGCTGCTGATTGGAGACTTCAACCTAAAATCCACCAATGCCAAAGACGCAGAGGCCTTCCTTCAAGCAATGTCCTCACTTCAATTCACACAAATAATCAATGCACCAACACACAGACATGGATCATCGCCAGACCTCATATTCGCATCCAATTACCTAACATCAAGAGACCTGATTTCTCCACCCACCATTACCCCAGTACCATGGTCTGACCACTACTTAATCGAGACAAGGCTGCGGTCACAAGAGGCCCAGACGATCGAAAGAGCAAACATCTCACACACACAAAGACGATTCAAGCGTTTTGACAAGGACGAATTCATACAGGGCACAATACAACACCTGAACACTTCTACAGATGACCTGGAGGAACAAGTCTCCAGCTGGAACAGCATTTTAGCCAACGCTGCCACACCATCCAAGGGTGGGACCGAGAAACAATACCACAACAGGAGACAAAACAAACCATGGTACTCAACAAAAATACGACAGGAAAAGAGGGAACTCAGGAAGATTGAACGGAGATGGAGAAAAAACAAAACAACTACCGACCAGCATCTTTATCTAACGAAGCAAAAGCAATACAATGAACACATCAACCAATCAAAGAGGGAATTCCACACAAACATGATAAATACCTCCATCAACAAACCCAGAGAGCTTTTTGAAATAGTAAAGATCCTCACAAAAGAGCAAACAACTAAAGGGGAAGCACAAATTGATCCACAGGAATTCGCCGACCACATCAAAGAGAAATTTCACTCCACAGAACAAACAACGCCTAGTAGAACCACAAGAACGGACGTATACCCCAAGACCTGTGGCACATTCTCCTCACCCTCAACAGAACAGATATCCCACATCATCTCTACAATCAACACTAGCACCGCTCCTACAGACCCATGCCCAGTGTCATGGGTCAAAGCCACCAAATCAAGCCTCATCCCCACCATACATAAAATAGTACACGACTCACTCACTCAAGGAATCATGCCAAAGCAACTAAAACTTGCATCAGTAAGACCAATCACAAAGAAAACAACTCTCGACAAAAAAGATCCAGCAGCGTACCGACCAATCTCCAGCATACCCTTCCTCGCAAAAATCATTGAAAAAGTGGTTCAACTACAACTTCAGGATCACATCGACAAACATGAAACACTCGACGACAACCAACACGGATTTCGTCCCAACCACGGTGTCGAAACGCTACTGATCTACCTCTTCGACAGCATCCTAAGAATAATTGACAATACCAGGAATGGAATCATAATGATCTTCATCGACATCTCCTCAGCATTCGACACAGTGGACCACAACATGCTCCTGGAAAGACTAAAAAACACTGGTATACACGGCATCACACTGAAATGGTTCCACTCGTACCTAACCGAAAGACAGCTACAGGTCAAGGTGGGACACATCACCTCCCGACCCATCAAAATCCATCAAGGAGTACCTCAAGGATCTGCGCTCTCAGCACTCCTATTTAACATCTACATCCAACCAATATGCAACATCATGAAAGAGAACAACATTCAATACACAATCTATGCGGACGACATCATGATATACACCCCGATATCAATCGACAACCCGGACTTCTCTAAGATAACAGAATGCCTTACACAAATGACCAATTGGTGTCAGGACAACAACCTCGCAATAAACTACAACAAGACTGAAGCTTTAATCATCACTCGGAACCAAAGCTTCATACACCCACCGAATATAAAGATACAAAACACAACTATACCAATAAGGTCAGAAGTGAGATACCTCGGGGTTACGCTGGACAATAAACTCAATCTCAAGCCACACATAGGCAAAACAATACAAAAAGCCTACTACAAGATGCGAATCATCAGGAGACTGAAACCACTCCTCGCCCCAGAACACTTCCGTACCGTATGTCAAGCTCTGATAACCCCACTACTGGACTTCTGCAATCCGATATACCTTGGTCTACAGAAACAAGCCATCAAACCACTCCAACTGGCACAAAACACCGCAGCACGAATCATATCCGGAACTGCAAGACAGGAGCACATCACACCCACCTTAAAGGACTTACACTGGCTTCCAATCAGTGCACGCATCAGATACAAAACTATCATAAACCTATACAAGATAAAACAGCACACATCAGCCAACAGCCTGCACACCCTCATACAACCAGACACCAGTACACGTCCAAGAAGAAAACAAACTCACAACCGAGTCAGCACCCCAAGTGAATACAAACACACACGCAAGGACACAACAGACCGAGCACTCTCCATGGCTGCTCCAACAATATGGAACAAACTACCGGACGATTTGAGGGCAACTACAGACCTCAAGGACTTTAGGAAACAGCTGAAAACCATGCTGTTCATAGAACACTATGGACACATCACATAGTCCAAATAGCTGTATATCAGCACACGTCACCGCCTAACACTGTATGTATATAAGATGTTTTTAGCACCACTGTATATAGCCCACATTGTACATAACTCAAACTAATCTAGCACACAACACAACACGCACCCAACTAAATTTTCACCCTCACTGCATGTATAACACACTCACACTACCAGATTGTTTGCTGTGATACCACCTTGATTATTATGATAAGGCGGTTTAGAAATACTGTTAAATAAATAAATAAATAAAATAAATAATTCAACTCCTACCCACCAACCTTGTAGGGATGCCAGAGATCCATGGGAGGAAGCATGGCCCACCTCACTATAGATGGCAGCTTCCTGGGGCTATCTCCCTGGCATCTTCAGCTAGGGAGTCCCCATATGTGAAGACTACATTTCTACTTGTTCCTGGAGATAGTGTAGTTATACTCACCTGTAACAGGTGATCTCCGGGAACAGCAGGAATTTAGTCTTCACAACCCACCCACCTCCCCTAGGAGTTGTCTCTCTATCTCTTTCCTCTCTCCCTCTAGCCTTTCTCTCAGCTACAAACGCAACTGAAGAGGGACAGTTGGAAAGGCGGGAAGGCAGCGCGCATGTGCTGAGGGATGCTCCCAAAAGCGTTTCTATTGGACGCTGGGGAGCATTCCCGCGCAGGCTCCGTCAGTACCGATGATACCCATATGTGAAGACTAAATTCCTGCTGTTCCCGGAGATCACCTGTTACAGGTGAGTAACTACGCTTTCTCTAATGATCTCTCTCTTTGCATGATATGTCCAAAGTATGAAAGTACAACACTGGAGAAATACAACTATAAATTAATTTCCTCTTGTACTAAACAAAAATGCAAAGTTAGCAATGCACATTTCCCAGAGCTGATATATTCCAGTTAATAAATTCAAAATAAAAAAAGTATTTTTATGCCTTTTGTTGTTTAGGCTTTTTATTTTTCAGTTGCAATTGTTCCAGTCACTTTCCTCTGGTTTCTTCGTGTCTTCGGCTAACTCTCCATTGTCTGCTGTCCATTTGTCCTTTCTTCTTTCTTCTAGTTTTTTCCCATTCTCCCTCTACATCTGCTTTAACATACTGATCTTCTCCTTTTGCTCTTTCCTCCGTTTCTTTCTTTATTTCTTTTTCATCCACTCAAAATTCACCTTTCCATCCTCAATCCCCACTTACTCTCCCAATACCTTGCCAATCGTAGATTTTTTCTTCACTCCCACACAAATTATATTTTCCTCTCTCCATCCTCACTCCCCAAGTCCCATACTCTTCTAGTCCTCTCCCAACATTAGCTCTCTTCTAGTTCCATCCCCAACCAGCATCCGCTCCCTTCTAGTCCCATTCTCCCATTCCCCCCACATCAACCCATTCCCAGTCCTAGCACCCCACATCAGCCCATTTCAATCCTAGCCACCTAGCAGCCATTTCCAGTCCTATTCCAGCCCCCATCAGCCCATTTACAGTCCAAGCTCCCTCATCAGCCTATTTCCAATCTTAACCCCCCTGTCAACCCATTTCCAGTCCTAGCCACTCCCATCAGCCCATTTCCAATCCTAGCCCTACATCAGCCATGTCCAGTCCTATTCCAGTCCCCCATCAGTCCATCAACCCATTTCCAGTCCAAACTCCCCCCATCAGCCCATTTCCAATCCTAGCCCTCTATCAGCCCATTTCCAGTTCTAGCCCCCCCATCAGCCCATTTCCAATCCTAGCCCCCCATCAGCCCATTTCCGGTCCTATTCCAGCCCCCATCAGCCCATTTCCAGTCCAAGTTCCCCCATCAGCCTGTTTCCAGTCCTGGACCCCATCAGCCATTTCCAGTCTTATTCCAGTGCCCCATCAACCCATTTCCAGTCCAAGTTCCCCCCCATCAGCTCATTTCCAATCCTAGCCCAGTCCCCCATCAGCCCATTTCCAGTCCTAGCCCCTCCCATCAGCCCATTTCCAATCCTAGCCCTCCATCAGCCATTTCCAGTCCTAATGCAGCCCCCCATCAGCCCATTTCCAGTCCAAGCTCCCCCCATCAGCCTATTTCCAATCCTAGCCCTCCATCAGCCCATTTACAGTCCTAGCCCCACCCCCATCAGCCTGTTTCCAGTCCTGGACTCCATCAGCCATTTCCAGTCTTATTCCAGTGCCCCATCAACCCATTTCCAGTCCAAGTTCCCCCCATCAGCTCATTTCCAGTCCTAGCCCCCCCATCAGCTCATTTTCAATCGTAGCCCAGTCCCTCATCAGCCCATTTTCAGTCCTAGCCCCCCATCAGCCATTTCCTCTCCTATCCTAGACCTCTCCCCCCCGAAGAGCCCCGTGGCTGTCGAAGCTGCTTCAGAGGTGAGCCGGGGAAGCCCACATGAGGCTCTGGCTCTCCTCTGCACAGCCGCCAGTGTGGAGCAGTTTTCTTTCATGCTGGTGGCTGTGTTACTGTGAAGTGCGCTGAATGCCGGGAAAGCTTAAAGGGCATTTCCCAGAACTCACGCGCTTCACAGTAACACAGCCATTAGTGTTAGGGAAAACAGCGCTCTTCACACTGGCGGCTGTGCAGAGGTGAGCTGGGGCCTCACGCGGGCTTCCTCGGCTCACCTCTGAAACCATCCATTGTGTGCAAATGATGTTCCCACGGGGCCCTGTGCGAACAACATTCTCGCACAATGGACGGGCCGGCCTGTTTGTAAACCAATATATTTGATACAATAGTTAGTTTCTGGGAAAGTGAAGGGGAGGTAGATTTGGCAGAGGAAATAAAGAATCACAAATGTGACAGCTACTTTCTGGTCTGGATTTTTCGAAAGTTCAATGAAGTTTCGCTTCAGCTTTGAGGCAAATTAAATATGTTGGTAGACTGTGAACGTGTTCTGAAAGCTTTTACTGAAAGATTAGGTGTTTTTCAAACTGTTTACAGAAGAAGCACTTCAACAGCATGCCCGAGTTAACAGAAATAATTGAACATTTCTCAGATCAAGCTCTTAAAAATTACGCAGAATATTTATTGTCATTGAAAGAACTGAATAGCCGATTTTCAGATTTATTTTCATTTGAAGTCAAGCCATGGATGCTGGATACTTTTTACTGTGATATAGAATGTGTCAGTGAAAACATCCAAGAGGAACTCATTGAACTAAAATGCAAATACAAATTTGAAAAAGCTGCAATGACTGCATTGTGACTGTCAAATACAATTAAACAGCTCCATCCAAACACGTGGTCTGAAATGGCTAAAGTACTATTAACTGATATATGCATTCGAGGAGACATAAGACTAAATCTCGCATATATCAAGCCGAACATTGAGACTCTAGCAGCAAAGCATCAAGCACAAGGATCACATTGAATAAACAACATAAATAACATGTCATTTTAGTTTCATTAAGAATTTTTTTTGGTGGGGGTGGGGGGAATTGCTTTAAAAAAAAAAAACCAAAAGTGGGCGATAGGGATAAAAAGATTGAAAAACCCTGGCAGGGGCGGCTCAAGGCAAGCTGCTGCCTGAGGCGAAGGATGAAATGGCACCCCAACCCCCCCCCCCCCCCCCCAAGCGTGGGGGGGGGGGGGGACTTCTCAAAACTCAGTCAGGGACTGAACCAAACCAAAAGCTAATTAGATAATATGGAGGAAATGCGAGATGTTTGCACACCAAGGAACTAAAAGAATGAGTGAGAACCACAGCATGCTTTATAAAACTAAATTATAACTCATTTTTATTTTGTTATAAACTGTGTTATGGTTCTTGCTTTTTCTTTTTGAACATATATTTTGCACCCACAGAATCTCTTCCCTCAACAGTGGGTACAGAGTAGAACTAGAACATTAACCCACAGAACTTAATATCTTTAAAAAAAATCTGATTCTGGTCATCTAACAAATATTCTCCAGTAACAGGAATATTGGAAACTAATATAAAACCCTAGAAAAGTCACCAAAGATCTAGAAGGCCAAATCTACCATACCATTACCAGCATAAACCTCCAAAACTCATACAAAAAAAGCAGCACTATAAATACTGCAGCAGGCCCTAAAACATCTAACACCTATTTAAAAAGCTGAACAAGGCAAATTGCTACAGTACAGATCCCTGCGTTTAGATTTCATGTTAACAGAACACAGAGCATTGGTCACACACTAGGAACACAGATTCTCACCAAGTACAGAATAAATGATCACAACCTAAAGTAAAAATAAAATATTTAGAGAAAAATTAAACTGAAACCCCAAGAAGCCAGACTCTGCCTGCAGTGCAACACCAGATAAGAGATGCAGTATCCCATACTGTGTAAACTATAAAAATAGCACAAAGTCCAATCACTAAATTGAAAATAAAATTATTTTTTTCTGCCTTTATCAGACCATTTTATTCTCTGGTCATGCTGGTCCTGATCTAAGACTTCTGCTTCCCTGTCTTAGCACCCAGCATAGTGAAGGTTGTTGATTGGTCTTCCAGCAATCTTCATGCCTCAGTTGTCTTCATACAGTCCTAATTCTCTGATTATTTGTTCTGCATATAAATTAAACAGGTAAAGGAAAGTATGCAGCCTTGTCAAACACCTTTGCTGATTTTAAAACTTTCTGTTTCTCCTTGTTCCATTTGAACTATTGCTTCTTGATCTAGGTTTTTCTGGTATATCCATGCTTCTTAATGTGGCCCAAAGTTTCTCATGGTTTAAAGCCTTGCTATAGTCAATAAAACACATATCCTTTTGGTATTTTTTTGTCTTTTCAAGGATTCATCTCACATCTGCGATGATGTCTCTCGCTCCTTGCCCTTTCCTGAACCCTGCTTGCACTTCAGGCAGTTCTCGTTCCAGGTATGGTTGCAGTCTCTGCTGAATGATCTTGAGTAGAATCTTGCTGGCATGTGGGATCAGAGCAATTGTGTGATAATTTCCACAGTCAGTCGGGTCACCTTTCTTCAGTATTGTTATAAACACAGAAATTTGCTTAGGGGCCCATAATTGAATTTCTGTCACTGCCACCTTCTGTTCAATTTTCCAAATAATAGCAGTATTTCTGGTATGTTGATGTTATACTGGGCTCCCTTCCTCCATATTTGCATACCTAAAAATATTGGCTTGAATAGCTTGTTTTGTTATGGGACTAATAAAGTCAGGACCTAATTCTAGTGATAGTTTGTTTATTAATGCTCTATCAACCTGATGAGTTCAAACAACTTGCTCAGTTCTACCTTTTGTTTTTATTGAAGATACATGAAGTCTCATTTTGCATAGGGGCTCATCAGGGGAAATGGGAAGTCTAGGTTGGAACGTTTGTTTTTCCATGGCATTTTATAAAAGGCTCTGTTGAATGGAGAGCCTTTTATAAAGTATGTAGGGGGAAGCTGGCAAATGCACATGCATTTGCTGGCACATCCATCAGGAGTGGCAGTTAAAGAAAGCTGCACATAAGAAAAAGGAACAGCATCACTCAACATCTTTCACATTTAAGTGCTGGAGATTATACATAGAAATAGGCATTTTGCAACTTAATAAGTGCAGACGCTTACACATACAGGGCCCGAAATTCAAAGGGACTAACAGTTAGTGCCACTAAATATCCGCTGGTGCCACTGCTGCATGCTCTGATGCTGACCGGGTAGGATCGGGACATTCTGGAGGGCAGCATCTAGTCATAACTGGGCAGCGGTGATATTGAGTCACTGTCTGATTATGGCTAAGTGGCGAAAGTAAGGCACAGCAAAGGCTGGCCTAATTTTCACCGCGGAAGCTAAGCAGGCAGTGGCTAAATATCAACACTGCCCAGTTAGCTTTTTGCAAATCTGGGCAACCCGGATATTCAATGCCAGGGTCAGATATGGCCCCAGCATTGAATATTCAAGTTTAAAGTTTGGCGGCGCTTGTTAGCTGTGTTAGATCAGCTAGCCACCACTGCCTTTTCACAAACCTATACATCAAAATTGTAATTAACAAGAAAGGCCATTAACGGGATTTTTTTTACATTTTAGAGACAGAAATAAAAAATAGAAGATTAAGGACAATTCAACTCTTAATCCCTCTTTTATACCCCTACATATGCCTCGTAACAGGTGCAAAAGCAGAGGGGAAAATTGTGTTAAATAAACACATATTTCCTTTATAAAATGGAAAATACATTTATACAGTGGCATATATTCCACCCAAGCAGCCCCCGCAATGCAGAGGGACCCGGCAGGAAGCTGGCTCCCCCACAGTAAACTTATTTTAACTTGTTTGCCGTGTTGCCTTTACTCCAGGCCGGGTGCTGTTACCTCCTAGGTCAAAGTCTTGCAATAACAACCACACTGTAAGACTTCAGACTGGGAGATGATAGCCACCTGGACTGGAGCGGAGGTAGTGCAGCAAACAAGTTAATGTAAGTTTGCCACACGCAGAGGGGTGCGCCATGGGGGGGGGGGGGTGTCGCTGTGACAGTGAGAGGCCCTCAGAACTTAAGTCATTGTATGTATACTTTTTAAGCCTTTCCTAATCACACTCAGGCCATGCCCCTTTGATATCTCTAGATTCCAGGGGATCTACATGTGTAAAGAGCAGCTTTCTAAAATCACTATTTACATGTGTAGCCAATCTACATGTGTAAATACCACTATTAACACATGTAGATGCTTCTAAAATGACCTCCAATATTTGTGTCTAAATGTGCCTATTTGGATTTAGAAAACAAGCACTTAAAATATAATAGTGCAAATCACCAAAATAAGTACATATCTCCTCAAGCTGCTTTAGCATTTGTTTTCCTCATGAAATCTGGCAGAGGGGAAAATGCAAAATTATTCATTATACAACACATTTCACACAATGCCAGATAACTGATTAATGAAACAATATTCCCCCTGCATAGAGAGCAAGGAAGTCAAGTTATTAATAATGCACTAACAGCTGCGGACTTGAAAGACCCGTTGGAGCATTTATAATGCAATAAAGTTACTTTTTTATGATATACCTTACTCATAACAATTGGAAATCTTGTCCCCCCACAAAGTATGTTTGTGTAATATTTGTCATAGCATTTATTTATTTTGCAAGATTTGTTATACCACTAATGGAGTACCTGTCATAGCGGTTACCATTTAATAGAGCATTAGTTTCTGCCCTATAAATAATTTGTTGCATTCAATCAAAGAGGGGATATTTGTTACTATCTACCTCTCAAGCCACTACAGTCCTGCCACCCTTAGTGCACCCAATCTTTTCTGATCTTGGAAGCTAAGTACCATTGGGTCTGCTTAGTGTTTCGATAGGAGACCATCTTGGAATACCGGGTGCTGAACTGTGTGGAAAAAAGGCCTAGCAATCTACTACTACTTCTACTGCTACTACTGAGCATTTGTATAGTGCTACAAGACATACGCAGCACTACACAGACAAGTAAGAGGCAGTCCCTGCTCATCAGAGCTTACAATCTAGTCAAGACAGACAACACAGAAGGTATAGATAGGGATACATCTAGGGGGAATGGTAAAGAAACAAGATGATCAGATCCAAAAGCAGCAGCGAAGAGATGAGTTTTCAGCCTGGATCTGAAAAGGGGCAGAGAAAGTGCCTGGTGTACAGACACAGGTAGTTTGTTCCAGGCATAAGGTGCAGCAAGGTGAAAGGAGCGAAATCTGCAGTTAGCAACAGAAGAGAAGGGCACAGATAGAAGCAATTTGCCAGAAGAGCGGAGTTCCCGAGGGTGGGTGTAGGGAGAGGTAAGAGAAGAAAGGTAGTGAGGAGCTGCAGAGTGAATGCACTTATAGGTCAGCAGGAGAAATTTGAACTGGATGCGGAAACGGATAGGGAGCCAATGAAGCGACTTGAGAAGAGGGGTAATATGGTCATGACAAGGCTGGTGGAAGATTAGCCGCGCAGCAGAGTGTTGAACAGATTGAAGGGGAGAGAGATGATTCAAAGGGAGACCAGCAAGGAGTAGGTTACAGTAGTCAAAACGGGAGGTGATTAAGGAGTCGATAAGTGTCTTGGTAGTGTGTTCAGAAAGGAATGGGCGGATTTTGATGATGTTATAGAGAAAGAAACGGAAGGTCTTAGCTATCAGATGGGTGTATGTGGAGAAAGAGAGAGAGAGGAGTCAAAGACAACCCCAAGGTTGCGAGCCAAAGAAACAGGGAGGAGTAGAGAGTTATCCACAGAGATTGAGAAAGGAGGAAGAGGAGAGGAGTTTTTAGGGGGAAAAATAAGAAGCTCAATTTTGGCCATGTTCAATTTCAAGTAGCGGTGAGACATCCAAGCAGAAAGGCAGGCAGAGATCCGGGTCTGGATTGCCAGAGAGATTTCAGGCGTAGATCTGGGAGTCATCAGCATAAAGATGGTACTGAAAGCCATGGGATGAGATGAGCACACCAAGGGACTGGGTATATAGAGAGAAAAAGAGTGGACCCAAGACAGATCCTTGGGGTACACCAACCAAGAGCGGGAAAGCCGCAGAGGAGGAGCCACCAGAAGAAACACTGAAAGAGTGATGGGAGAGATAAGGGGAGAACCAGGATAGTACAGAGCCTCTAAAATCAAGCAAGGACAGGGTATCAAGGAGAAGGTTAGAAACATAAAAACAGTCAACAGTGTCAAAAGCAGCAGAGAGGTCAAGACAAAGACCTAATAGCATTAACACTGAACCGTATATACCACCTATCGGACATACTCGTGTGAACAATATTACCCAGAATTGTCCTGTTAAAATGATATACTAATGCTAGGTGATATCAATGCTGCGAGAATTAATCCCTGTTACAAGTTTTAGTTGCTGCTTTACGACGTTGTCACTGTTGAACGGGTTAGTCACTGATGTGTAGCTAGTTATTCTTATACAAATAGCCATTGTTGTTTCTAAAAAGTTCTCAGTATCCATTGCTGTACAAGTTAGCCACCATTGTTATCCTAGCCAGTTCTATACAAAGTATTCTAGTCGCTTGAAAGTTCTCATTGAAGTGCGAAGTAACCACTGCTAATCCTACACAAAGTATTCTTGGTCACTTGAAAAGTCCTCACTGAAGTGCAAAGTATCCATTGCTGTACAAGTTAGTCACTATTGTTAACTTAGCTATTTCCTATACAAGCACTCATTGTTGCTTTAAAAAAAAACAACTAGATAATTACTGCCACACCCAAAATTCACTGCCCCACAACTCAACATGGCCATATCCATCCTAACCCTAACCAGTTTGTACCTCCTCAGCAACGCACTCATTGGCTCCCTCACTTCGGCCTCCAACTACAACCCTATTCCAATCCTACAAGGCCGAGGAAGCACACGCTGTAAACCATCAGAATTCTATCAAGACTCTTACCCACACACAATCCACATACAACTCCAACACTCTGCAAAATCCAAAGTGCCGCAGCCCCAAAGCCCACGAAACCTGAAATGTGCCCTCATAAATGCACGATCAGTCTGCAGGAAATGGCCAGCCATCACCGACCTTATAACACACCTTGAGCTAGACATCCTACTGGTCACTGAATCATGGCTCACCGACTCAGATTCAGTCCTTATCGACCAACTCACCCCCCCCCAGGGGCGGCCCAAGGGAGGTGCGGGGCCATGTGCGGAGACTCGGTGCGGAGCCTCATTTGCATAAGGGCCTCATTTGCATAAATATTTGCATAATGTTACCATATACTAACTTTTAGTAAACATGCCTCTTAATGAGTGTATGGATAAAGAAAGACTAAAAGATTTCTACATTACTATAATCCAGTGCCAACCACCAGACACATTAGGAACTACTACAAACACTGCCCATTTAGAACCCATAGCAAACCCGCCGTATCCTAACAGCACTACCAGGACTCATAAAGCACCATACCCTACCTATCAAAAGGAAACGCTGCAAATATTAAACCAATACATTTCAGAGAACAACAATACATGACCTACAGGGGAAAGAGAACAAGTGGCAATGTCAAATAGGAATTACATAAACAGAATACCTCAGCTCAGTTACACATGCAGAACATAGACCATCACCAAACAAGGAATCACAATTTAGAAACAGGAAGACAATAATTAAACTGGGAATCCAAAAAGCCAAACTTGGAATGTACAACACTGCAGAAATAAAACTATACATTAATTTGCTCTTGTACTAAACAAAGCGCAGACGTTAATGATGCACATTTACCAGAGCTGACATATTCCAATTAATAAATTCAAAATAAAGAGATATTTTTCTACCTTTTGTGCATTTTTTTTCAGCTGCAATTGCTCCAGCCACTTTCTTCTGGTTTCTTCATGTCTTCTGCTAACTCTCCATCGTCTGCTGTCCATTTGTCCTTTCTTCTCTCTTCTAGTTTTTTTCCATTCTCTCTCTACATCTGCTTTAACATACTAATCTTTCTCCTTTTGCTCTTTCCTCATTCCTATTTCATCCACTCAAATTTTACCCCTCCATCCTCAATCCCCACTTACTCTCCCAATACCCGGCCAATTGTAGATTTTTTATCCCTCCCACACAAAATATGTTTCCCCTCTCCATTTTACTCTCCCAGTCCCATCCCATTCTAATCCTCCCCCAACATCAGCTCCCTTCTAATTCCAGCCTCACCCAGCATCCATTCCCTTCTAGTCCCTGCATCAGCCCATTTCCAGTCCTAGCCCCCCATCAGCCCATTTCCAGTCCTAGCAACCCCCCAACCCAATACCAGTCCTAGCCCCCCCCATCAACCCACTTCCAGTCCTAACCCCCCATCACCCCATATTCAGTTTAAGCCCCCCCTATAACCCATTACCAGTCCTAACCCCCCATCAGCCCACTTCCAGTCCTAACCCCATCAACCCATTTCCAGTCAGCCCCCCATAGCCCATTGCCAGTCCTAACCCCCCCATCAGCCCACAGCCCATTACCAGTCCTAACCCCATCAGCCCACCTCAAGTCCTAACCCCTCCCCATCAGCCCATTTCCTGTCCTAGCCCCCCATAGCCCATTATCAGTCCTAACCCCCCCATAGCCCATTACCAGACAGCCCCCATCAGCCAACAGCCCATTACCAGTCTTAACCCCCCATAGCCCATTACCAGTTCTAACCCCCCAACAGCCCACAGCCCATTACCAGTCCTAACCCCATCAGTCCTCCTCAAGTCCTAACCCCTCCCCATCAGCCCATTTCCTGTCCTAACCCCCCATAGCCCATTACCAGTCCTAACCCCATCAGCCCACCTCCAGTGTTAACCCCCCATCAGCCCATTTCCAGTCCTAGCCCCCCCATAGCCCATTAGCAGTCCTAACCCCCCCACAGCCCACAGCCCATTACCAGTCCTAACCCTATAAGCCCACCTCCAGTCTTAACCCCCCCCATCAGCCCATTTCCAGCCCTAGCCCCCCATAGCCCATTACCAGTCCTAACCCCCCCCCAACAGCCCACAGCCCATTACCAGTCCTAACCTCATCAGACCACCTCCATTATTAACCCCCCATCTGCCCTTTTCCTGTCCTAGTCCCCCATAGCCCATTACCAGTCCTAACCCCATCAGCCCACCTCCAGTCTTAATCCCCCCAGCCCATTTCAGTCCTAGCAACCCCCCCCCCAACCCATTACCAGTCCTAGCCCCCCATCAGCCCACTCCCAGTCCTAATCCCACCAGCCCATTTCCAGTCCTAATCCCCCATCACCCAATTTTTAGTTTAAGCCCCCCATAGCCCATTACCAGTCCTAATCCCCCTTTAACCGTCTTCCAGTCCTAATCCCATCTGCCCATATACAGACTTAGCTCCCCCATAGCCCATCACCACTCCTAACCCCCCCAGCCCCCCATCGCCCATCACCACTCCTAACCCCCCCCAGCCCATCACCACTCCTAACCCCCCCAGCCCCCCCATAGCCCATCACCACTCCTACCCCCCCCCCCAGCCCAGCCCAGTCCAGCTCAGCCCAGCCCAGGGAAAAATGTTTTCAAAAGAAAGCTGTCTGCTGCCACTGCCTGGGCCGCCGCTGCAGAATCGAGTGTGCCGCTGGGCCCCCCCTGCCCAGCAGAGCCTGCCCTCCCCCGTATCACCTCTCTTTCAGCTGCCTGCAGTCACACGCGCCGGCTTTCAGAGCGCGAAGGAACTAGTTTCCCTTTCGCGGCTCTGTTAAGCCCGCGGGGGCTGATGGGAACTTCCCATCAGCCCCCGCGGGCTTAACAGAGCAGCGAGGGAGAAACTCTCCTCTCGCGCTCTGAAACCGGCGCGTGTGACTGCAGGCAGCTGAAAGAGAGGTGATACGGGGGAGGGCAGGCTCTGCTGGGCAGGGGGGGCCCAGCAGCACACTCGATTCTGCTGCGGCGGCCCCGGCAGCAGCAGCAGACAGCTTTTTTTTTTTTTTTTAAATTTAACTTTTAGATCAGAATGCTTTTTGCGCGGGGCCCCCTGAAACGCGGGGCCCTGTGCAAAAAACATTCTCGCTCAATGGACAGGCCGGCCCTGCCCCCCCCCCCCCCCAACTTTTCAATCCACACTTGGCACAGACATAACCGCAGAGGAGGTGGTGCATTCATCCTATCAAAAACAAAGCTCCAATATCAACTGATCAACTCCAGCAGCACAACACACCTTGATACAATCACCATAACCAACAGCCACAGCACCATCAACCTAATCTACTGATCCCCATCCCCATCCTCCTCCCCTGAGGACCTTGCAACCATAATTGACCTTGCCTGTAACCCCAAGAACACTCACAGGCCAAACTGGATATTGGGAGACTTTAACCTACCAGCTCTTCAAAATACCCACTCCAAAGCATTCCTTGAAGCACTCAACAAACTTGGCTATGAACAGATAATTGAGACACCCACCCACCCACCCACCGGAAAGGAAATACACTAGACCTCGTATTCATCCCACGACCAGACATAAGTCCGAAATACAACTTTGACCTAGATATCACCCCTATCCCATGGTCTGACCACAACCTAATCAAATTCCAGATACCCATGCATCAGGACAGCAACCTGCCTAGGAAAGTAGCCGAAAACTCACCAGCACCCACAGGACATTACAGACCATTTGACAAAAAAGGCGATCCTCAACGAAGTCCTTCCAAACCTCAAGCTAGATTTGCCTAACCTGGATGAAATGATGGCCACATGGAATAACAGCCTGAAATCCTTTGCATGCCTACCTGCCTCAAAACAAGCCACCAAGAGGTAGGAAATCTGCATGATTGTACTCCACGGAGCTACGGTCCTCACTACTTCTCCTTAGGAAACTAGAAAGAAGATGGCAACGCACCCGGTCCCTAACTGACCAGGCAGCCTACATCACCCACCTGAACGCACACCGAGACTCTATATCAGTGAAAATGAAAGAATACCACTCCAAACTCCTGCGCCGCTCACTAAACAAACCTCACGACCTCTTCAACTTAGTGAAGACCCTGACAAAAGAACCTTTGCCCACCCAAACTACAATGTTACACCCGCAGGAATACGCAGACTACATATTAGCCAAATCCAGCAACATCAGCGTAGCCATGAAATCCACTCCTAGTCACAACCCATACCAACCACTGCCACTCAACTCGCTTACAACACCATCAGCCAGAGGCATTGAGGACATCATTGCAACCATCAACTCCACCACTGCTCCAAATGACCCATGTCCAGCATATTGGATAAGATCTTTGCACAATGAACTCAGTCCAACTCTAGCCAAGATCATGGAGTGGTCCTTCTCCACAGGAACATTCCCAGCATGCCTCAAACAAACGTCAATCCGGCCCCTTCTGAAGAACAACCAGCTGAACCCCCAGAAGGTAGAATCCTATTGACCAATCTCAAGCATCCCGCTTCTAGCCAAGATTATTGAGAAGGTCATCCAATGGCAAATCCAAGAACACATAGACTCCACTGCCCCCCTCGATCCATGCCAACATGGCTTCAGGGAATCACATGGCATCGAAACGCTTCTTGCCATGCTTCTCAACACATTAATCACAGGGATTAACAACAACAGACGAGGATATGCCCTGATCTTCTTGGACATCTCCGCGGCTTTTGACTCCGTCAACCACGAGCAGCTCCTGATACGTCTCCAAGAAAAGGGCATCCAGGGCTCGGCCTGGAGCTGGTGCAAATCGTACCTAACAGATAGATGGCAGCAGGAATGAACAGGCCCTATGATCTCTGAGCCTTTTCAACAAAAACATGGAGTTCCCCATGGTTCCTCGCTATCTGCCCTATTATTCAATATATATATGCAGCCCATATGTGCAATCATCCGCTCCTTCAACATCTCCTGCCTGATTTATGCAGATGACATTCTACTCTTCACCCCATTCACTATTGACCAACCAGACTTCTCTTCACTAGTAAAATGCTTTGATGCCATCACTGACTGGCTCCACTCACAGAGTCTCAAGCTAAACTTCAGCAAGACAAAAGTGTTGTTCATCACGAGAAACCAAACCTTATCCCCACCAGCAACATTAAAGATGAGAGACGCCGAGCTCCCAAGTCGACCAACCATCTGCTACCTATGAGTCATGCAGGACCAGCACCTCAACTTGAAAGCGCACATAGGCAACACCGTCAAGAAAATCTACCATAAGATGAGGACAATTCGACATCTTCAACCCTTGCTGCAACCAGATGACTTCCGAACAGTTTTCTAGGCACTAGTAAGCCCCCACTTTGACTACGCCAATGTGATCCTTCATGGGCTCCCTAAGAAGACACTAAACCCACTACAGTTAGCAATGAACGCTGCTGCCCGCTTCCTACACGGTGCCTCTAGAAGGGACCACATTACTCCAATCCTAAAAGACCTGCACTGGCTACCAATTTACTGCCGGCTCACCTACAAAGTAGTACTGTTAACATTCAAGGCCATCAACAAAACAACCTCTAGCTACTTGACGAACCTTATCCACCCCACACCTGCAACCAGAGCAAGAAGGTCCTTTGCCACCAACACACTAATAACCCCCAGCAAAGTAACAAAATGCACTCAGGCAACCAAAAACAGAGCCTTCATGTTCTACACACCTACCTGCTGGAATGACTTCCCGGTGACCATCCACGCGATCACTGACCTTGCCCAATTCAGAAAGGCACTAAAGCACCACCTATTTCTCCTACACTACACCCAGGCCAACAACACGTCCTCACCTGACACAACCCTACAATCTAATCATAAAAAACAGACAACCCAGTAAATAAATTACATCCCTGTACATAGCTCTCAGGGCAAGCCATGTCGCTACAACTGCATAGCGACTTCCTGCCTAGACTGTATATAGTCTGTATATAGTTACCCCTGTTCTAAATCCAAGTTGTATTACCCATTCGATGTAAGTGCAGAGCAGGCTGTTCCTACTCTGTACAAAATGTTATCTGCAAACCGCACTGATTTTAAAAAGCGCGGTATATAAAAGCATTAAATAAATAAAATAAATAAAGAAGTATAAGGACAGAATAAAGGCCCTTGGATTTTGCCAGAAACAAGTCACTGGAGACTTTGGCAAGAGCCGTTTCAGTAGAGTGTAAAGGACAACAGTCAGATTCTAAAGGATCCAGGAGGCATGAGAGGAGAGGAAGTCAAGGCAGTGGCAGTGACCCCAACATTCAAGTAATTTAAAAACAAAGGGGAGGAGGGAAATGGGTTGATAATTAGAAGGACAGGTAGGATCAAGTGAGGGTTTCTTGAGGAGAGGTGTAACTACAGCATGCTTGAAGGCTGCAGGGACAGTTGCAGTGGAGCATGATAGGTTGAGAATATGAGAGATAGAAGGGACAACAGTGGAGGAGATGGGGCTTAGGAGACAGGTGGGGATAGGATCAGAGTAGCAGGTAATGAGTTGGAGGAAGAAAGAAGGTGTGCAGTTTCTCTTCAGAGAACACAGAAAAGGAAGAGAGGGTAGCAGAGGTAGAGGGGGAAAGTTGGGAGTGAAGAGGGGAAGGAGGGGAAGTAGCTGTAGGGACTTGGAGGGTGATTTTGTGGATTTTGTCATGGATATAGTCAGCCAGGGTTTGGGCGGAAAGGGAGGGAGGGAGGGAGGTGCTGGAGGTGGAGGCACCTTGAGGAGAGAGCTAAGAGTAGTAAGAGAAGATGAGGGTCAGAGGCAAGAGAGTTAGTCAGATGAACATAATGGTCTTGTTTCGCAAGTGCTATGGCTGACTGGAAAGAGACAAGCATGAAGTTGAAGTGTAGAAAGTCTGCAAGGGAGCGGGATTTGAGACAAGCACGCTCAGCTGAATGGGCACAGGAATGTAGATAGCAGGTAGTGGATGAAAGTCAGGGCTGGGGTGCAGTACACCTCACAGAATGTGGCATGAGTGGAGCGAGAGCATCCAGAGCAGAGGAGAGAGCAGTGTTATAGGAAGCTACTGCCTCGTCAACAGACTTAGATGACACAGTGGAGGAAAGAGAAGAAGAAACAGTGGAGGAAAGAACCAAAGGATCAATAGCATGAAGATTTCTAAATAGGTTGGAGGAGACAGGATGAGGATGAGGTTGAGGCGGTGGGTGATGAAAAGTGAAGCTTAGCAGTGATGGTCAGATAGGGGAAAAACCGAAGGACAGACGTTTGAGGGTAAGCAATTAGAGAAAAATACAAGGTCAAGGCAGTGGCCAAGCTGGTGAGTGGGGGCAGTACAGCAAAGCTGGAGGTCGAACGAGGAGGTAAAAGAAAGGAGTTTTAAAGCATAAGGATCAGAGGGGTTATCAACATGAATGTTAAAATCCCAAGAATAAGAGTGGAGGAAGAAGAATCCAGAAAGGAGAGCCACGAATCAAAGTCAGAGAGAAAGGTAGAAATAGACTTGTCAGGAAGTCGATATATAACAGCTACCCGGAGAGGTAGTGGAGTGAAAAGGTGGATGGAGTGGACTTCAAAGGAGGGAAAGGAGTGAAACTGAGGCAGCAGGAAGGGTTGGAATTGGCAGGAGGGAGAAAGTAGAAGCCCAACACCACCACCACAACCAGTGGGAAGAGGCATGTGGGAGAGCTGATAGCCACCATGACAGAGAGTAGTGACAGATGCTGCGTCTTCTGGGAGGAGTCAGGTCTCAGTTAGAGCAAGAAGTTGGAGAGCATTAGAGATAAAGAGATCATGAGTACAAGCAAGTTTATTAGTGATGGAGTGTGCGTTCCACAAGGCACATGAGAAAGGGAGAGTGGAAGGAGAAAGAAGAGGGTTATGAATAAGATTAGAAGTGTTGCATGAAGATCTCTTCTCAAAGTGTGACAGAAGTCTAGGGGGGCCAGGGTTGGGGTTGATATTCCGGATGAGAGGAGAAGGAGTAGCAGAGTACGGGGCAGAGAGGAGACAGTACGGAGGAAACAAGGGTGAGGTTGTCTTAGAGAGAGAGGAGATGGCTGAATGAGAGGGAGAAAGTGGTGAAGCTCAAAAGCTGATGACAGGGTAGAAGGCAGAATGGAGAGGGAAGTGAGGATGGTAAAGGGTAGGTAAGGAGCAGAGCAGTGAAGGTGCTGGTAGGAGGGGAGACAATTAGGGATTATGAAGAAAAGGAAGACAATGTGATGAGGAGCCATAGAAGAGAGATGGAGAGATCAGAGGCCAGAAGAAATAGAAAGGTGGGGGAGAGACCACAGGAGATTAGATGCACCTGTGAGAAAGTGAGGTAATGAGCAGATGACAGCTATAAGAGACTGAGAGCCATGGAGTGGGTGGGCCGAGGGGAGAGTGGGTGGGGTATAAGTTGTTCAGCTGCAAAAAGCTGAACAAAAAAGTGTAAGAAAAGGGGCAATGAGGTAAGGGAGCACAATAACAAACAAATAAATAAATATGTAGAGAGAGACAGATGGAACTCACAGAAAGCCAGCAAATTCACTCACAAGAAGCAAGCAAAATTCTACTTTCAGTTGCACCTTGCCAAGAAAACCCATGGGATAGTCACAACAAGGACAACTATCCACAGGGTTGCCAGGAGTCAACACTGATTCAACAGCATTTAACAACAACCACTACCTCCAAAACCTAAAAATTTAATTGAGGGCAGACAAATGGTAAGTGTAACTTGGAAGCATATGAAAAATAAAGCATAGATCTTTTTTTCTTTTACTGCAACATAAACTATTTGAAAAGTAACAGATAACATTATACTGTGGCCTCATTAAAGCAAACTACGCTCTGCTCTAGTGCAGAGTTTTGCTTGAGATTTTCCCATTCTAGTCTTGCTCCTGATGTAGAAAGCAAGCTGGCAGAGGAAAATCCTAAGCAATACACTGCAATAAAGCATAGCGCAGTGGGCATACTAATCACATTCAAACAACAGAATTAATTAATTGCTGCCAATGTAAAAAATGTAGTGCAGTTTTTTATGCTTCTCCTAATGCTGGATCTTTATGCTAGCTTTGGGTAAGCATAAAGCTGCAGCGGGGAGCAAAATGATTATTTGAGGTGAAGTATTACACTTCACCGCAGATGACTCAATCAGGCCCATATTCCTGATTACCTGCCAACCTGCTCCAAACCTCACACATTTTCCAGTCCCCTGCTTGCCATGGCCTTCCTTGATTCCCTCCCATATCCCTCCAAGCACCTTTAATATGATGGGAGGCAGGAACATGGCCAGACGCTGCTGCCTCCAAGCTACCTTCTTTCAAAATAGCAGCACCAGACCCTGCACAATGCATCCTGGGATGCTGTGCAAGGGGTCAGGTGCTGCCATTTTAAAAGACGGTGGCTTGGAGACAGGAGCGTATGTGCAGAACAGGGTCAAGCACCAGAATTTTGAAAAATAGTGGCATGGAGGCAGAAGCATGTGTGCAGTGCACCTGCCTCCCATCACATTAAAGATATTTGGGGGTGGGGGGGGGAGTGGGAAGAGTTTCAGGAGGAGTACTTCAATTAAGCCAGTAGTGTTTTGGGAGGGTATATGGAGTGAAGGTGGGGTTAGGGGCAGGGCCAGCCCATCCATTGAGCAAGAATGTTTTTTGCACAGGGCCCCACGTTTCAGGGGGCCCTGCGCAAAGAACATTCTGCTTAAAAGTAAATTTTACATTTAAAAAAAAATGCTGTCTGCTGCCGGCCTGCCGCTGCCACCGCGGCAGATTCGAGAGTCCCGCGGGGCCCCCCCTGCCCGGCAGAGCCTGCCCTCCCTGCATCAGCTCCCTCTCCGCAGTCGAAACCGGCTTTCAGAGCGCGAAGGGAGAGTTTCCCTTTTGCGGCTCTGTTAAGACCGCAGGGACTGATGGGAACTTTCCCATCAGTGCCCGCGGGCTTAACAGAGCCGCGAGGGAGAAACTCTTCCTTCGCGCTCTGAAAGCTGGTTTCGACTGCGGAGAGGGAGCTGATGCAGGGAGGGCAGGCTCTGCCAGGCAGGGGGGGTGCCACGCGGGACACTCGAATCTGCCACGGCGGCAGGTGCAGGCCGGCAGCAGACAGCTTTTTTATTATTTTAAATTTTCCCTAGGCGGGGGGGAGAGGGGAGGGTTAGGGCTGGAAATGGGCTAATGGGGTTAAGACTGGAAGGTGGCTGATGGGGGGTTAGGACTGGTAATGGGCTATGGGGGGGGGCTAAGTCTGGAAATGGGGTGATGGGGGGAGTTAGGACTGGTAATGGGCTATGGGGGGGCTAAGACTGGAAATGGGCTGATGGAATTAGGGCTGGAAGAGGGCTGATGGGGATTAGGACTGGTAATGGGCTATGGGGGGGGGCTTAAACTGAAAATTGGGTGATGGGGGTTAGAACTGGAAATGGGCTGATGGGATTAGGATTGGAGTGGGCTGATGGGGGTTTAGGACTGGTAATAGGCTATGGTTGGGCTAGGACTGTACTGGGCTGAGTGGAAGTGAAGGCTTGAACTGCAAATAGCTGATGGGGGACTGGAGCAGGGAATGGAATTGGGCTGATGGGGGGGTAGGACTGTTAATTGGCTATGGGGGGGGCGGCTGAAACTGAAAATTGGGTGATGGGGTTAGGACTGGAAATGGGCTGATGGGATTAGGACTGGGAGTGGGCTGATGGGGGTTTAGGACAGGTAATAGGCTATGGGATGGCTAGGACTGGTAATGGGTTGGGGGGGTTGCTAGGACTGGAAATGGGCTGAGTGGAAGGGAAGGCTTGAACTGCAAATAGCTGATGGGGAGGGGGCTTGGAATGGAAATGGGCTGAGTGGAAGGGGGCTTGAACTGCAAATAGCTGATGGGGAGGGGGATTGGAATGGAAATGGGCTGTGAGGGGAGGGAGCTAGGACAGAAAATGGGCTGATGAAGGGGCTAGGATAGGACTGGGAATTGGGTGTTGGGGGGTGCTAAGATTGGAAATGGGCTGTGGTGGGGGCTTGAATTGAAATGGACTCATGAAGGGGCTGGAACTGGAAGTAGGCTCATGGGGGGCTTGGATTGGAAATGGGCTGAGTGGAGGGGAGCTAGGATTTGACATGGGCTGATGGTGGGGCTAGGAAAGGACTAGAAATGGGCTGATGGGAGGCTGGTATTGGAAATGAGCTGATGGAGTGACTCGGATAGGACTGGAAATGGATGGGGGAGCTAGGACTGGAAATGGGCTGATGGGGGGGCTAGGACTGGAAATGGGCTGATGCGGGGACTAGAAGGGAGCGGATACTGGGTGGGGCTGGAACTAGAAGGGAGCTGATGTTGGGGGAGATTAGAATGGGATGGAGCTGGGAGAGTGAAATGGAGAGGGGAAAAATATTTTGTGTGGGAGGGAAGAAAAATCTACAATTGGCCGGGTATTGGGAGAGTAAGTGGGGATTGAGGATGGAGGGGTAAAATTTGAGTGGATGAAAAAGGAATGAGGAAAGAGCAAAAGGAGAAAGATTAGTATGTTAAAGCAGATGTAAGAGAATGGAAAAAAACTAGAGGAGAGAAGAAAGGACAAATGGACAGCAGACGATGGAGAGTTAGCAGAAGACACAAAGAAACCAGAAGAAAGTGTCTGGAGAAATTGCAACTGAAAAAAAAATGCACAAAAGGTACAAAGATATCTCCTTATTTTGAATTTATTAACTGGAATATGACAGCTCTGGGAAATGTGCATCATTAACGTCTGTGCTTTGTTTAGTACAAGAGGAAATTAATTTATAGTTTTATTTCTACATTGTTGTTGTACATTCCAAGTTTGGCTTTTTAGGGTTCCCAGTTTAATTATTGTCTTCCTGTTTCTAAATTGTGATTCCTTGTTTGGTGATGGTCTATGTTCTGCATGTGTAACTGAGCTGAGGTATTCTGTTTATGTAATTCCTATTTGACATTGCCACTTGTTCTCTTTCCCCAGTAGGTCATGTATTGTTATTCTCTGAAATGTATTGGTTTAATATTTGCAGTGTTGCCTTTTGATAGGTAGGGTATGGTGTTTTGTGAGTCCTGGTAGTGCTGTTATGATACGGCGGGTTTGCTATGGGTTCTAAATGGGTAGTGTTTGTAGTAGTTCCTAATGTGCCTGGCGGTTGGCACTGGATTATAGTAATGTAGAAATCTTTTAGTCTTTCTTTATCCATACACTCATGAAGAGGCATGTTTACTAAATGTTAGTGTATGGTAACATTATGCAAATATTTATGCAAATGAGGCCCCTTATGCAAATGAGGCCCCGCACTGAGTCTTCGCACATGGCCCCACACCCCCCTTGGACCGCCCCTGGTTAGGGGCCATTGGGCCACTAATGTTTAATTGGAAATTGGAGTGGGGGGGTGGTGAAACTGAGATCACCAATCCTTTTTTTGAGGGAAGTGGGGGAATGTGGAGATTCAGAGTGGGATGGCAGGGAATCAGGAGTCTGGGCCTGATTGGGTCATCTGAAATTACCTTTTTCTTTTTGCTTAGCATTCCAGCACATATACACAGATGCCAAACTGTTACCCTATGCTAATGTGTCTGACGTTTACATTTTGCCAAGAGTCTCTTATGAGGGACCTTCTCAAAGGCTTTCTGAAAATCCAGATATACTATATCAACTGGTTCACATTGGTCTACCTGTTTATTTACAACTTTAAAAAATATAACAGATTAGTAAGACAGGATCTTCCTTGGCTAAAGCCATATTTGCTTTCTCCCATTAAACCATGACTTTTCAAATGTTCAGTAATTTTATTCTTTATAATTGTTTCTACCATCATCTCTGATAATTTGATCTGCATATAAATTAAACAGGTAGGGGGAAGGTATGCAGCTTTGTCATACATCTTTGCTGATTTTAAACCATTCGATTTCTCCTTGCACCATTTGAACTGCTGCTTCTTGATCAATGTAAAGGACCCTACCTATCCTTCCAATTATCAGCACATTTTCCTCCTCTTTTTTGCATCCAAAATACTCGAACTTGTGGTGCACTGCTACCTTTTTGACTTTGTTTCCTCTCAAGCCATCCTGGATCCACTGCAATCTGGCTTATCTCCAGGAACAAGCAGGAATGAGTCTTCACATATGGGTACGTCGGTACCGACGGAGCCTGCATGGGAATGCTCCCCAGCATCCAATCAGAAAGCTTTTGGGAGCATCCCTCGCGCCTGCGCGCTGACTTCCCGCCTTTCCCACTGCCTCTCCTCAGTTTTCGTTTTTCCACGGAGCCAACAGGACGTCCTCCTGTCACTGCAGAAACTTTTTTCTTTAAAATCCTTATTTTCTTGTTTTCTTGTGGTCGCGGCTGTCTTTCCCGCCGATACCGGTACCGCCGGTGCTTTATTCTTTTCTTTTTCAAACTTAGAGAAATATTTTCTCCTCAGTTTTTTGTTTTAACTTTTTGGGGCCTACCAGGCCTTTTCCAACATGGAGCCTTCTTTCCCTAAGAAGTGCCTTCACTGTGGAAACTTAGTTTTCTTTTTAGACTCCAATGCTTGGTGTCTAACCAGTTTGGGTCCTGACCCTTTTTCCCCTGATACCTCAGGCTATATTATTGGGAGAAGACCTTCCCTTTTTCGAGTTTCCCTAGATGCCGTTTTTCCTCCTGAGGTGAGGACACCGGTTTATTCTTCTCTCCAGGATCAGGTAACCCACAAACAGTCTGTTAAGACTAGCCAATTCTTGAAGGGTAAGTCTCATGCCCAGCATGATGACGGTTCCGGCCTTGCCCTCAAGACCCCATTGGCAATAAAACCCCGGCGGGAGTCTTCGGGCTCCAAAGCATTTACGGGGTTTCAGGTTGTTCCTGGGGCTCATCCCTCACAGAACATACCTGAGCCATGCTCGGGGGTGGTATCTGCTTCGAGCGGTACCGATCCCCCGGCATCGGCACCGGTGTCAAGTGTTCCACTCTTCACCAGGGATCGTCATCTGGTGTCCTCGGTACCTTCGGGGCCGATCGATACGACCCAGATTGGCTTTCCTGTATCCCAGCCATGCTCGGGGTTGGTACCGGCTTTGAGCGGTACCGATACCCTGGCATCGGCATCGGTGTCGAGTGTTCCACTCTTCACCTGGGATCCTCATCTGGTATCTTCAGTACCTTCGGGGCCGATCGATACGATCCAGCTTGACTTTCCTGTATCTTCGCCATGCTCGGGGTTGGTACCGGCTTCGAGCGGTACCGATACTCCAACATCGGCGCCGGTGTCAAGTGTTCCTCTCTTCACCAGGCGTCGTCTTCAGACGTCCTCGGTACCTTCGGAACCGATCGATACGACTCCGATTGACTCTCCTGTATCGGCATCGCCGATACCACCACCAACGTCGGTACCTTCTAGACATGCATAGATAGACTCGCTCCCTTCGATGCCGAGTCTAGAATCGATATCCAGTCTAGATGATTTGATACCGACGCGTTTCGGAACCAATCCATATCGGTTCCGACTACAAAGTACCGAGGATATTCACCAAGGTTCTCTGGCTACCTCGGTACCGCTTCAGCAGCCCCCGATTACTGCTTCAATGACATTATCATCTTCGATACCGGTACCGGTATCGATGTCGATTCTGGCAGTTCCATCGGTGCCATCGATCCTTTCTATGCCTAGTTTGGAATCGATACCGGGCACTGACGATGCGGTACTAACTGCCTCAAATCAAAACTGTCAGTATCACTGTCCATCTAGCAGGATTCTTTTTCTGCACCAGTCCAGTATGTCTTCTGGTGCTCAAGCTGCTCCTTCAACCTCAGCTTACCCAGGAATAGTTCCTATTGGAGATCCTTCTTTTCAGAAATTTCTCCTTGACATGGCAGCCTTTCTTGCCATTCCTATTCCTGGCTTTACTCTTGACCAAGATCCTGCAGAAAAGGAAAATATAATGCTTCCTTTACATCATTCTTTGCAGGATCTTCTTCTGAGGATGTGGGAATCACCCTTAAAGGTTCCTTTGCCTTCTACAGCCATTAATGTTCTGTATCAGGTGCCTCCCTCTCCAGGGTTTCAAAAGAACCAACTTCCACATCATTCCATTGTAGTGGAATCAGCAATGAGGAAGGTAAGAAGCAAGAAGAAGCATTCTTCTTATCCGCCAGGTCGTGCATCTAAAGCACTTGATGCCTTTGGACGTCAAACCTTCGAAACTTCTATGCTGGCTTCAAGAATTATTTCATATATTTTTTATATGAGTCTGACACTTCAGGAGGTCACAGAGAAATTATCTCTTTTGTCCCCTTTTTTGTCAGAACCTAAGACCACTGACTATTCCTTGCTTCTTAATCACAGCAGGAATATCTCTTGGTTTCTTTCTCGTGCTTCTCTAGACTCTTTTGAGTCTGTTAGCAGATCCTCTGCTATTGCCATTGGAGCACGTCGTACAGCCTGGCTGCAAGCTTCAGACTTGAGCAGATGGGCACAACATACACTGGGTAATTCTCCCTGTACTGGAGAAAATCTCTTCAATAAAGAGGCTTTACGTCAGGTTGCTCATTGCTCCACTGACTTCCCTGGTTCTGGAAACCATTCTAAGCCTTCTTTTAACCCAGAATGTAGGAAATATCCTGCCAAACCTTCTTTCCTTAAGAAAAGAAGGTTTCACCCTTCTCCTGCCCATCCTCCAGATGTACCCAAACAAGGGACATCTCATCTTAGTCTGAAGTCTCCAGACTCTAGCCAGTCTAATCATAACCAGCAACCATAGGTTCCGGTATGTTGCTATCTACACCTAACTTCTTCTTAGCAGAAGTTTATTCCCAAACCCTACACTGGTTTTTTCCTTTTCACCGCTTTGACCCGGTGAAAAGCAGGATATAAATACAGTTAAATAAATAAATAAATAAAAATAAATAAATAAATAAATTCAGTATGCTAAGCTGTTAGGATACTTTTGTCCATGGGTTACAGAATTCTCCCCTTCTTACTACTACGAAGGGAGGTTACAACTATCCCATGATAGTTTCTGTCCCCACATGGACATCTTTTCCTTCAGCTGACTTGCCATACGGTAAGTCACTTTCCAACCCCCTCTCTTCCAGGGTTTCCCCTGCTTGGGTTGGTACCATACTGAAACACTTTTCTTTCTTCCAGTGTAGATTTTTTATTATCCTTCAATGCATGCTCTGAACAACTCATCAGACAGGGACGTGAATATCTCCGCTCCCTTTACCTGTTTTCTCTCTGTTTTTTACAGGAGAATCCCCTCTGCTGTTTTGTTCAGTTGCTGTGTATGCAGGAGTTCCAGTGATTACTTTAATACTCATTGCAAGCTACTTTCAACTATCTTGAATAGTATTACTCACTGCAGGTTATCTTCTTCTAGCCATATCCTTTCCTAGGATGTGGCAACACACCTGACTTCTGTCAGTATTTTGTTATAATTCTCCTGCACAATGCTCTCTGCAATCTTCAGAGAAGCTTTCTACTATGGGCCCTTGCTACAGAGCATTGGACTTTGTCTCTGGGGGTTTTTCCCATATAGTAGAAAAAGTTCATATAATCATTCCATGGCGTGAATGTCCAAGGAGTTCCCAATCTTGCAGGAATCTACCCCTTTTTTCCTTGCAGCTTGGCTTTATGTTTTTCTGCTCCACTTGGACAACGCATACTCTTTTGCTGTACATGACACCCCTGTGTCCCTTGGCTGGGTCATCTTGGTATCTTAGTCTATGCGTTTTTTTGTCCTTTGGACATGTCAGAGTCCTAAAGTACTCCTGACGTGCTCTTGCCAGACGGCTATTACCCTCTGTTTTTTCACGCAACCATACCGGTTATTCCACTGAACCACATTCCTGCACCGCAGAAATAAATTCTCTATATATCTTCAGGTGGTTTTCAACCCCTTATTATTAGATGAATCTTTTCCCATCACATTCCCCATGTGAATGTTTTTGTGAAGCTCAGTTGCAGGCATGTATCCTCAGACTTATATTCATGTATGTATATGTCCTATACATACATATTTCTGTAGTCTGTGTAGGCATAAGTCATGCCCATATATATATATATATATATATATTTATATTTCTATATATATCACACATATCTAAACATATATGCACATATCTATAGATATGTATGTATCTCCATAAATATATATATATATATATATATATATATATGTGCCCATCGGGAGATGTCCATAAGACGCTATGTATTACCTACTATCTCCCTAACTGTCTGTGCTATAAAGCTTTTACCTTCTTAAGGGGTCCAGACAGTCAACTTGCCTATTCTCATACGGCTCAGTAAGTGGGAGCGGTTATACACACAATTACTGCTGTGATGTCAACAGCTTCTATTTTTGTTATAGATCTCCCTATCTATGAAGTATCAAACTTCAATGTCTTCCTATCTCTTACCAGCTAGGACAGACAGTGTACATCTTCAGTACTTCTGAGTACACTTCTGTTCTCCTTGGGAATAGGGGCTTTTTTCCATACTCCCTCTTCCCTTCAGGACTGGGCTATTTCTCCAGATCGGTCAGTCTTCTTCTTTTAGTTCTCAATGTTAATAACTCTGTACCTAAAAGAGTTTTCAGCTTTTTTCCATAAAGCTTTCCATTGAAGACCTGCCGTTCTTCTCCTGCCCCAGTTGACACCTGGGTCACCTGCCCATTCCAGATTTGGAACTTCATCCTCACTGCTATGAAGTTACCTTAAGGATTCCGCTACTGCATCTACAGTACACTCCATCACAATTCTACTTCCTACAATCCAGTAGGTAAGATCTATATTGTACTAGTTCATTAAATATTTTAATGATACTTGACATATATTCTAAAGACTCTTTTTCTCTGTAGTCTTTAGATTCGCTGTTCCTCTACAGCTCTTCTCTATTCAACTCCTACCCCCCATCCCTCAGGGGATGCCGGGGATCCAGGTTTGGAAAATGCCGTCCTCTTCCAGGGATACACATTTTATGGGATCTCCCCTGGCACCCACAGCTAGGGAGTCCCCATATGTGAAGACTCATTCCTGCTTGTTCCTGGAGATAGCACAGTTACTTACCTGTAACAGGTGATCTCTGGGAACAGCAGGAATTAGTCTTCACAACCCACCCACCTCCCCTAGGAGTTGTATCTATCTATCTCCTTTCCTCTTTCTCTCCTTCTGTCTCAGCTATGAAACTCAACTGAGGAGAGGCAGTGGGAAAGGCGGGAAGTCAGCGTGCAGGCGCGAGGGATGCTCCCAAAAGCTTTCTGATTGGATGCTGGGGAGCATTCCCGTGCAGGCTCCGTCGGTACCGACGTACCCATATGTGAAGACTAATTCCTGCTGTTCCCAGAGATCACCTGTTACAGGTAAGTAACTGTGCTTTGCCCTCTACATTCTACAGAAACTGACCTTACTAAAGTCTCCAATGACCTGTTCCTGGTCAAGACCAAGGGCTTTTACTCAGTCATCATCCTTTTTGACCTATCTGCTGCTTATGACACTGTTGATTACCATCTTCTCTTTGATATCCTGTCCTCATTTGGATTTGGGGGCTCTGTTCTGTCTTGGTTTTCTTGTCTCTCCCATCACACTTTTAGTGTATGATCTGTGGATCCTCCTCTGCTGCTATCCCACCTTCATTTGGTGTACTTTAGGGGTCTGTCTTGTGACCACTTCTCTTCTCTTTCTATACTCATTCTCCAGGTGCCCTGATCTCCTCCCATGATTTTTAGTACTAGTTTTATACTGCTGACTCTGATTTCTTTCTCTACACCAAAAATCTTTTCAGGAATTAAAGCCTGAATTGCAACCAGTTTGTTTGATGTTGCTTCCTGGATGTCGAACTAATGTCTGAAACTGAACATGGCCAAGATGAACTTTTCATCTTTCTCCCTTAACCTACCTCCCCCCTTTCTGTGTTCTCTATTTCTCTGTATAATGCTGTCATCCTCCCTATTTCCTCAGCCTGCAACCCTGGAGTCTTGTTTGGGGTCTCTCTCTTTCTCTGCACATATCCAACAGACATGTGTTGGAGTGGAGGAGTGGCCTAGTGTTGGGGCAAGGTACTTCAGGCCAGAAGGTTGGGGGCTCAAATCCCACTAGAGGACAGCAACCTTGGGCCAGAAGGACTGGTGTTTCTAGTCCCACAGGTGCTCCTTGTGGTCTTGGGCAAGCCACTTAACCCTCCATAACCCATGTTCCCTGTAAAATAGTTATCTCCAAGTAATAATGCCCTGTTCAATGTAATTTCAGTTTGTTCAATGTAAACCGCACTGATGCAGAATAGCACAGTATATAAGAGAATATAAATAAATAACATTTCATGCATCACAACCTATGACTCCTGGTATCTTGATTAACTCCATCCATATTGTATGAATTATCATTAGGAAGCTCTGAGTATGACCTTATTTAATATTGTTTGATTTCTTTCTATATAACATCAGCAAAGTTTGTCCCTTTCTGAACATACTACTAAGACCCTTATCCAGTTTCTCATTGCCTCCTGTTTAGACAAGTGCAACTGTGCTGGTCTCCCACTGAATCATCTCACTTCCTTTCCATCTATTCAAAACTCAGCTGCACATCTAATCTTCAGCCAGTTTTGCTCTCTCATATAACCCCTCTTCTTAAGTCATTATTCTGGCTCCCTATCTGTTTCCACACATGGGTCAAACCTTTTCTACTGATCTACATGTGCAGGAAATCTGAAGCTCCTTCTTACCTTTCTTCTCTTATCTCTCCCTACACCCCTCCTCAGGAACTCCACTCATCAGGCAATTTGCTTTTATCTGTGTTATCTTCTACTGCCAACTCCAGACTTCGTTTGTTTCATGTTGCTGCACCATATACCTGGAACAGACTACCTGAATCAGTATGTCAGACTCCATTCTCTGCTCCTAATTCATATACAGGCCAAAAACCCACCTCTTCAAGTTTGCTTTTAGATCCTGACCCCTATATTCTCCTCTTTAACACCCATATGTGTTTTAATCATTTTCCTCAAAGAACTATCCTAGTCCCCTGTTTGTTCTATTTGTTTGTCTTGAATAGACTGTAAGCTCTGTGGAACACAGACTGTTTCTTAAGTGTATGTGTATAGTGCTGTGAATGCCTTGTAGCACTATTCAGATGATAGTAGTAGTAATTGGAGTGGAGGAGTAGCCTAATGGTTAGAGTACTGGCTTGGGAACCAAGCAACCAGTGTTCAATTCCCACTAGCACTCTTTGTAGCCTTGAGCAAGTCACTTAACCCTCGATTGCCTCAGGAGAATCCAAGCTATCAATGTCACTGTTTAATGTACATTACAATGTAAACCACTTTGACTAAAATGATAAAGCAGTATAAAAAAAACCTAGTAGTAGTTGCTGATACCTCCTCTCTCCACCTGCTGCTTTTTCTTTCTGGCTGTGCAAGCCAAAACAGTGCCTGTTGCCATTTCTATCCATCCATCCAATGGAGTGGCCACAATGACAAATTCTAAGCAGAATTTTCTAATTCATCAGGAAAGAAGAATTCTGAATCATTTTTGGAAGACTAATTGGTAGCAACATTATAAGGAAACTTGCACGGCTGCTACCTGTTTTCTACCTGTCTTACATATGAACAAGAGAGTGCTTCATTTTCTAGTGCTGTCTATCTAGTAACTATGAGTGAGAAATTGCTAACAAAATTTTAACAGAAACAAGAAAGGAACTGTAAAGCTTCCCATGGCAACTTATGTTATGGGCTGATGGGCTGTCAGTGTTGTTGCTCTGTTCTTCTGCTGTGTTTTCTGAACAGACCAAAAATAGCACAGTATGAAATGTTTCCATAGTACTGTATTTCTTTTTTTCTCCCTTCTGTATGAAGCTAGAAATAAAAAGAAACAATTCTGAAGTAATGAATCTTAATTCAAGTATACAATCAGACCTGCTTCATCACTGTAAATGATGGAATTTTCAGATAGTCTGATCTTGAATGCTGTTTACCTTACTAAACCTTATCCAGCTACTTACTCATTCAGACAAGGGCGGGTGACAGTTCACCATGCAAAATTGTACTGTTTCTTCCTCAACTGATATAAGATGAAAGAATCCAAAGCTTTGTATAGAAAAATGAAAGCACTACTTAGTAATCTTAAAGAGACACCATCATAATTGCTAAATGAGGAATGTGAAAATCGGTAAAAAGATGAATTTTGTTACTTCAGTTGTCACTTACTTTATCTACAGGGCTGGATTTCCTTTTTAGACAAAGGGTTCTCAACCCAGTCCTCGGGACACACCTAGCCAGTCAGGTTTTCAGGATAATCACAATGAATATGCACGAGAGAGATTTGTATACCATGGAGGCAGTGCATGCAAATCTCTCATATATTCATTGTGCTTATCCTGAAAACCTGCTTTTTGCTGTTTAACTCCACAATTTCATCTGCACAGCATTTTCCATCTGCATTTACCTGCCTGCCTTCTGAAAGAACTACCACCGAGAGCTTCGGGGTGTGAGTAGAGGAGAAGCTGTGTGTGAGGCTCCTCCCTCATCACTGATGTCACCTGCAACATCATTGGTGCTTCCTTTTAAAATTTAGAGCAGGTGAGCCTCGGCTAAGGGGCACGACCAAGGGGCATGCCACTTGGAACGCATTTGGATGCACTTATAATTTTTGTTATAAGTTTTTGTTTTTAATACTAGCTTGGGAGTATCCAATGGAGCTTTTAGGGGTAAGCTGGCGATAGATTTTGGATGTTAGTGTTTGGTTGGTGGTTCTCTCTACTTTGATGAGGTAGGGTGGGATTAATTCAGCTGGTCAAAATGGGTGGGATTTATCTGGCCATATCTTGAAAGTTCTTTGTTTCAGGGAGTTTTTCAATCATACTCGGCAGTTGCTGCATTTGATTAGGAAAATGTTTTTTTTTTCTAGTTTAAAACTGTCTGAGGTGTCTCTTCAAGCTAATCTTTATTTTCCTATTGAAGTTCTATTGTCCAGAACAAGAAAATCTAGATTGTATAATAGAAATAGATTACAGAACAGGCATTTATCAGATTTAACAAGGGCATGCTCTAGAGAGAAACATGCTCTCTAATTATTCCAATTCTCTGTTTATGTATAAATGCCTGTTCTGTATGTAACAAGGTAAGTCTCATTTCTGATATGTTATTAACCAAAAATCCAGGTTTTGTATTTATTACAGAATCCTGGATACATTCGGAAGATGATCCTATAGTATACAAATTATGCCCCACAGGTTATGATTTCATTAATGTTCCAAGGGTAGGAAAAGTGGGTGGTGGTCTTTTGATTTTGTTTAGATCCTTTTATCATCTTACTCTGTTAGATACCATTGTTTCACCCACTTTGGAAGCTTTGTGCTGAGGTATCTACATGAGATATACGGGAAAAATATATTTTCATCTTGGTTTATCGCCCTCCAGATCCATGGGTCAGGATTCAGGAATATTTTGATTTTCTTGAATCCTTGGTGATGGCCTATCCCAACTGTTTATTATTGGGAGATATTAATCTTCATTTGGAAGATAGTCATGATGCCAATGCCCAGAAATATGTCACTTTTTTTGCAGTCATTGGGTTTCTCTGTAGTACCATTGAGTTCTGCACATATTTCCGTTGATAGTTTGGATCAATGTGCCTATTATTTTCCCCCGATAATATTAAGGTCACTTTCGGAGTGGAAAATTCTATCAAAAGTCCAAAACACACTCCACATATATCCAAAATTGTTATGACCAATTCAAAGTAGTATGTCCTTAGTTTAACACATTTTCTTTGTGCATTCCTTTGTATATTTCTTAGAGCATTTTACACACGGAGGTCGTCTCAGAATTGGCGGGCATTAAATGGGCATATAGAAAAAAAACCATACAACACTGCCCTATTGCATCAATGACCTCCTTATCTCATGAAATAGTAGAAAACAGCACAAACAAGAAAAAAAGAAATGGACAATAGATCATATTGGCATAACTTAACTTCTCTTGAGAAACTTTTAAAAACAATAAGATCTACTTGTCTCCCCAACACCTCACTTCAGCGCCCTTTCAGCGTTTCGCTTAAAAAAGCTACGTCAGGGGAATATTAACGAGTTGTAGACAAAGAAACACAACTTAAACCTTATAATGTATCTCAAAATCATCCTCATAACAATTAGAATCATCTAATCAAGCTCCCCCACTTACCATAAACAAACGTAATGCAGCAAAAGCATTCACAACCCAGCCTCTTTTCAACATGACCGGTTCTCTTCAGAGACGCCACGCGTGCGGACTCCAGAGACAAACCGTTTCTGAAGTACTCTACCAACATCTTGACTTGTTGAAAGTTGGTAAAAAGTGACGTCACAGGGATTCCCTACCAAGGGGAACCCTATCCAGTCCTATCAGACACGAACTCCCCAATCAGTCGTTTGTTTATGGTAAGTGGGAGCTCGATTAGATGATTCTAATCATTATGAGGATGTTTTTGAGATACATTATAAGGTTTAAGTTGTGTTTCTTTGTCAATAGTTCACTGGGGCTGATGGGAGATGCCAGCAGACTACATCCAGTGATATCACAAGTTTTGACATGCCCAGTCTCCAAGCTGCAGGAGGAGGTGCCAGCGTCAGACAAATCAGCCTGATCGCAACTGCAAGCAATCAGGCTGATTTGTGCGAAGGCAGAACTCTGGTTGTTTTAATTTTAGATTTTTCCACCTCTGCCCTGCCTCTGCCTTCCCGCTGCTTTTTTTTTTTTTGCTACAAGCATTTCTTGATGGAAAAAAACGCGGCAGGAAGGCAGAGGCGGGAAAATCTAAAATTAAAACAGCCGGAGTGTCCCCACTGCCGCTGGATGAGAGGTTCAGGTGGAGGGAATGGGGACAGGAGGAGGACAACAAGGAGAAACAAAGGTGAGTGACAGGGGGGACAAAGGGGAAGACAGGGACATGCTGGACAAAGGGGGAGACAGGGGACAGGTGCTAGACAAAGGGGGAGACAGGGGGACCAGTGCTGGAGAAGGGGGAGGCAGGAGTACAAGTTCTGGAGAAGGAAGAGACAGGGGACATGATGCTGGACAAAGGAGGAGACAGGGGGACAAGTGCTGGACAAAGGGGGAGACAGGGGGACCAGTGCTGGAGAAGAAAGAGACAGGGGACATGATGCTGGACAAAGGGGGAGACAGGGGGACAAGTGCTGCACAAAAGGGGAGACAGGGGGGACAAGTGCTGGACAAAGGGGGAGACAGGGGGACAAGTGCTGGACAAAGGGGGAGACAGGGGACACGCTGGACAAAGGGGGGAGACAGGATTTGCTGGACAAAGGGGGGAGACAGGGGGATAAGTAGTAGACAAAGGGGAGAGACACGGGGACAAATGCTGGACAAAGGGGAGAGACAGGGGGACATACTGGACAGACAGGGGAGAAATGCTGGACAAAGGGGAGAGACAGTGCAGATTAGGATTATAATGGGCTGATGGGGGGGGGCTAGCACTGGTAATGGGTTGATTAGGGAAGGCTAGGACTGGGAATGGACTTATCGAGGGGGGGAGCTGGGACTGGTAATGGGCTGATTAGGGGGGCTAGCACTGGTAATGGGCTGAGGCAGGACTAGCTCTGGAAATGAGCTGATTCGGGGCGGCTGGGACTGGTAATGGGCTGATGGGGTGGGGTAGGACTGGTAATGGACTGAAGGGGGGCTAGGACTGGAAATGGACTGATTAGTGGAGGCTAGGACTGGTAATGGGCTGATGGGGGGGGGTAGGACTGGTATTGGGCTGATTAGGGGAGGCTAGCACTAGAAATGGGGTTGAGAGGGGACTAGCACTGGAAGTGAGCTGATTGGGGGCTTCAACTGGGAATGGGCTGATGGTAGGGAGGGGAGGATAGAGCTGCTGGCCCTGGAAGAAAACTGGGGGCTATGACTACAAATGGGCTGATGCGAGGGGATGGGAGAATGGAACTGGAAGGGAGTTAATGCTGAGAGGGGAAGTCATGGTATTTGGACTAGAAGGGACTGGACAGTGGGGAAGGAAGGGGACTGGAAGGGAATGGACACCAGTAGCAGTCATGGGAATGCAAGTTGACATTGGAAAGTACTGGGAGGGAGGACTGGAAAGGGGCTGATACTGGTAAGGGTTACTGGGACTGGAAATAGGCTGATGGAAAGAAAACAGAAGAAGAGATAAGAAATGGCAGATGGACCATAGACCACAGAAAGAGAGCTAAGAGAAGACAGGAAAGCAGAAGCCTCAGATCGGGACCAGCATGTTCAGAGAATAAAAAGGTCAGACAGCAAAGGTAGAAAAATAATTGTATTTCATTTTAGTGATTGGACTTTGTGTTATCTTTATATTTTATACTATATGGGGGAACTGCATATTTCTCCAGGACCAAGCAGGAAGTCAGTCCTCCCATATGGGTGTCATCGGCGCCGGTGAAGCCCCAGCGGAGCATTTCCCCAGCTTTCTATGAAAGCCTTTGGGAATGCAGGCACGCATGCGCGGTTCCCTTCCCGCCTAAAGGTGCCATCTTACCTCAGTCTCTTTTTTTCCGTGAAGCCCACCGGACGTGTGTCCTGTTCTCCCGATTAAAATTAGATTTTTTCGGCGATTTTCGCTATTTTTTCTCCGGTTCGATGCCGGTTCCCCTCCCACCAAGTTTGGTACACCGGTATCGAGCCCGATTCTTCTTTTTTGGTTTTTGCCCTTCGTGGCTGGCGTTCGCGCCCTTTTTTCCATTTTTCCCTGGAAGGCCGGTCCTTTGACCTCGCGGGGACTCTTTTTTCCCCGATGGCTTCCAGCGCTTTTAAAAAGTGTGATCGGTGTAAGAAACTGATGTTTCTCACCGACACACACGACTGCTGCCTTCTTTGCATCGGACCCAACCACGACCCTAAGTCGTGCAGGCCATGTGGAAAGATGTCTTCCAAGGCACTCCGAAGTCGCCAGCAGCAAAAAGAAAGGCTTTTCTCGGACTCAGCCTCCGGCCGGGCCTGGACCTCGTCTGAGGCCTCAACATCTCAGATTCCGATCCCGAGTGCCGTCGAAGCTCCTCAGACAGGGGGTCCCCCGACCAGGAACGCAAGAGGAAGAAGCGGCTCGCGAGGGCGTCATCGGAGGAGGTCCCTGGCTCCTCGAGGGCCAGGTCTAAGACCCCCGACCGTCGCCCCGGGCCCGTGGAACACGAGAAGCCTGCAAAAGTTCCACGCGTGGAGCTGGAGTCTGCTGGACACGTAAGCCCTGTAGTCCTCGAGGACTCTCCTCCCAGGGAGCCGCCGCCGGGGCCCGAGTCGGTGGCTGCTGCGTCTCCCGAGCTGAGTCTCAGGATGACAGCCTTGGAGAGCAGATTGTCTGCCTTCATGGAGCAGCAGCGGGCACTGATGGCCAGCCTGTCTGGCGCATCTGCCCCGACCACCGGGACATCGACTTCGAAGTCAACCCCGGAGACCGAGCCGATACTAGAGTCCATCGTGGCTCGGAGTCGACCTCGGTCGCGGTCTCCCTCGACCTCCCGTTCTGGACCGAGGGCGTCGGGGCGGGTATGCCAGGGCCCCGCGGGGTCGGACCCTGACTCCTCCTCGGACGAGTCAGCTTGAGAGACGGAGGACAAGGAGTCTCCTGATACCTTCAAGACTCGGTGCGTCCCTTTGGACTCACCGCAGTCTGAGCCCCGGAGTAGGTCCCCCCCGGAGGATACTCGGTTCTCAGAGTTCGTCCGAGATATGGCCGCTGCCTTGGCTATTCCGGCGGACCCCGAGGAGGAGCCTCGAGCTGAAGAGCTCGAGGCCCTACAGTATGACTCTCCTCCGAAGGAGGCCTTTACTGTTCCGGGTCCTCCGATGCTGGAACGGCTCCTCTTCCGTATGTGGGAGGCACCGGCCTCGGTGCCGGTTCTCAGCAAGCGAGTCAATTCGATCTATCGACTCCGGAAGAGCCCTGGTTTTCAGAAGGCACAGCTACCACACCATTCTATGGTTGTGGAATTGGCCATGCATCGTCTGAAGAGCCAGAAGATGCACTCCGCGGTGCCCCCTGGCAGGGAGGCCCGGAACCTCGATGGCGTCGGTAGAAAGTGCTTCCAGGGCTCGATGCTTGCTTGCCGTGTCCAGTCCTACCAGCTGTACATGGGCATGTACTTGCAGGATCTGGCCAAGGAATTGGCCGGGTTCTCTGCTGGTCCCTCTGGGGAACCCTTGCAGAGATTTAAGTCCTTGTCCTCGTGGATTCGGGACTGCTCGAAGTTCATGTCCCGCGCCGCCTACGATGGCTTCGAGGCTTCGGCCCGAGTTGCGGCAGCCGGCATCGCGGCTCGACGCCAGGCATGGCTGCAGTCATCGGACCTCGAGCCATGGGTTCAGGACAAGTTGGTCAATGTCCCTTGCCGAGGTGAAAACCTTTTTGGCAAGCCCATGACCGAGAAGGCCGCTCAGCTCGAAACTGAGCACCTCACACGGACAAGGCTGTCGAGGAAGACCTCTGCCCCTTCTCATAAAAAGAAGGGCTCGGGTAAAAAGCCCTTTTACCCGAGGAAGGGCACTGCCTACAAACAGTACCCGCAATATCAGGCTGCCCAAGCTGCCCCCCAGGGTCAGCAAGCCAAGGGCCAGGGTATTGGCAGAGGACCCCCAAGTCTCAGGCCCCTGCTACCACTCAGCAGGGTGGGGGGTTTTGACTCCTTGAGCGTAGCCTCTCCTCCACTGCTCTCCCAACCCTGCACAGGAGGTCGCCTCACCCTCTTTGCCCACCAGTGGCCCCTTATCACCGGGGACAGTTGGGTGCTGGAGATAGTCCACAAGGGCTATGCCCTCCATTTTCACCAACTGCCTCCACCATATTTTCCAGGGGAGCCTCCAAGGCCTCCCCTGCACACAGCCCTTCTTCTACAAGAGCTTCATGGTCTGTTGGTGGACAGGGCGGTGGAGCCTGTGCCTCCCCACTTGCAAGGTCACGGTTTCTACTCCAGGCATTTCCTGGTGCCCAAAAGAACCGGTGGCCTTCGACCCATTCTGGACCTCAGGAACCTCAACAAGTTCCTAGTGAAGGAGAAGTTCAAGATGCTTACTCTTGGGACACTTCTGCCCTACCTCCAGCAGGGAGATTGGCTATGCTCCTTAGATCTAAAGGATGCGTACACTCACATCCTCATTCATCCAGACCACAGAGAGTACCTCAGGTTCATTGTGGGAGGAAACCATTATCAGTACAGAGTGCTGCCTTTCGGCCTCACCTCCACTCCCAGAGTCTTTACAAAGTGCTTAGCAGTGGTGGCGGCCTACCTGAGAAATCAGGGAATCTTTGTCTTCCCCTATCTAGACGACTGGCTCATCAGGGGTCAGATGTGCCAGGAGGCCAAACAAGCCACCCTCAGGACTATTGCTCTTCTACAAAGCCTGGGGTTTGTCATAAACTTCGCAAAGTCCACTTTGCTCCCCTCCCAAAACTTGGAGTTCATAGGAGCAAGGCTGGACTCTCTGCTGGCAAAGGCTTTCTTGCCAGTAGACAGGGCCCAAAGGTTGATGGCCTTGGCAAATCAGTTTCTCAGCAGGTCCCTGGTCTCCGCCAGGCTCTGCCTGAGGCTTCTAGGCCACATGGTTTCGACAGTACATGTGACCCCCAATGCCAGGCTCTATATGAGGCCTGCACAGTGGTGCCTTCGGGCTCAGTGGTCACAGGCCACAGGCAGCCTCAGAGACAGGATAAAGGTGTCCAGACCATTTCTGCACTCCCTCACCTGGTGGCTTCACCCACCCAATCTTCTGAAGGGGGTGCCTTTTCAGATTCCAGGGTACACAGTAGTGGTGACAACAGATGCCTCCCTGCAAGGCTGGGGAGCTCATTGTCTGGGCAAGTGCACCCAGGGCCTGTGGTCTCCCTGGGAAGCTGCACAGCAGATCAATCTCCTAGAACTCAGAGCTATTCGGTTAGCACTCAAAGCTTTCACTCCTACCCTGGCTCACCAGTCTGTCCTGATTCAGACAGACAACCAAGTTGCCATGTTTTATGTGAACAAACAGGGCGGAACTGGGTCCAGAATCCTTTGTCCGGAGGCTCAAGACCTTTGTTCTTTTTCCCTCAAGCACAACATGCTCCTCAAGGCTGTGTACCTTCCAGGCCAGGACAACTACCTGGCAGACTGATTAAGCAGAATACTGCAGCCCCACGAGTGGCAGCTGCATCCTTCAGTAGTTCAGAAGATCTTCCTGAAATGGGGTCTCCCTTTGATAGATCTCTTTGCCAGCCCCATGAACAAGCAGCTGCCAAAGTTCTGCTCCAGGCATCCGCATCCTCTGCGGATAGCAGCGGATGCTTTTCTGATATCCTGGTCTCAGGGCCTCCTGTATGCGTTTCCTCCCACGCCCTTGGTGGCCCGAACTCTCTTCAAGATTCTTCAGGACAAGGCCTCGGTCCTGCTGGTGGCTCCCAAGTGGCCGAGACAGCCTTGGTTTCCTCTTCTGCTTCAACTGGCGGTGGATCCTCCACTACCTCTGGGGTTGCAACCCAATCTTCTCTCACAGGAGCAGGGTTCCCTTCTGCACCCCAATCTCAAAGCTCTCAATTTGATGGCCTGGAGGCTGCAAGGGTAGTCTTGGCTCCCTGGGGCCTGCCTCAGGATGTTGAGGAGGTTGTCCTAGCCTCTAGGAAACAGTCCACTAGGAAAACCTACGCTCTCAAATGGAAACGGTTTTCTGTGTGGTGTCAGCTACGTACAGAGGATCCTTTCTCCTGTACTATACCAGTAGTCCTTCAGTACTTACTGCACTTGTCAAATCAAGGCCTTAAATCCAATTCTGTTCGGGTCCACCTCTCAGCTCTAGCAGCTCATCACTCTCTGGTGGAGGGACATTCTCTATCTGATCACCCCTTGGTGTCCCGCTTTCTTAGGGGCTTGCTTTTGCTCAAGCCTCCCATCCGTCCTCCTGCCCCTGAGTGGGAGCTGAATGTGGTCTTGCAGCAACTGACTCGCCCACCTTTTGAGCCGTTGGCTACTTGTCCACTACACTTCCTCTCCTGGAAGACACTCTTCCTGATAGCCCTTACCTCGGCTAGGCGGGTAAGTGAGCTTCAGGCCCTAGTCTGTGATAGGCCTTACATCAGGATTTACAGGAACAGGGTAGTCCTTAGGACTCATCCCAAGTTCCTCCCTAAGGTTGTCTCCTCTTTCCACCTCAACCAGGAGGTGGTTCTTCCAACATTCTTCCCTAGGCCTCATGCAAGCCAGGCTGAAGCAGTCCTGCATACCCTGGATTGTAGGAGGGCCTTATCCTTCTACCTTGACCATATGCAGGGGCATAGAAGGGCTACACAGCTCTTCGTCTCCTTTGACCCCAATAAGTTGGGGTTGGCTGTGTCCAAGCGTACCTTGTCCATCTGGGTAGCTGACTGTATCACCTGGGCTTATAAGGCGGCTGACCTTCCTTTGCAGGGTCGGGTTACGACCCACCGAGTCAGGGCAATGGCTGCCTCAGTGGCTCATCTCCGCTCTGTGCCCTTGGTAGACATCTGCAGGGCTGCAACTTGGTCTTCAAGCCAGACTTTTGCGGCCCATTACTGCCTGGAGAGGGAGTCCCGTAGGGACAGTGCTTTTGGCCAAGCAGTACTTTGGAATCTCTTTGAGGTTTAGGCAACTCCTGCCCTCTGTTGGGCTACCGGCAGAGGTTGTGTCCTTGAAATGCCTTTCTTTGCTGCTGAGACTAGAGGGAGTACTCTTGTTCAGCCTGGGTTCCTCGGTAGCCCAGAGCTTGGGAGTCACCCATATGTGAGGACTGACTTCCTGCTTGGTCCTGGAGAAAGAGTAGTTACTCACCTGTAACAGGTGTTCTCCAGGAGCAGCAGGAATCAGTCCTCACAACCCTCCCTCCTCCCCTTGGAGTTGCAGTTGTACATAGTTTATTTTTCATTTTTGTGTGCTGTTCTTAGCTATGTCATTTGACTGAGGTAAGATGGCACCTTTAGGCGGGAAGGGAACCGCGCATGCGTGCCTGCATTCCCAAAGGCTTTCATAGAAAGCTGGGGAAATGCTCCGCTGGGGCTTCATCGGCGCCGATGACACCCATATGTGAGGACTGATTCCTGCTGCTCCTGGAGAACACCTGCTACAGGTGAGTAACTACTCTTTATCTGATGTTGCACTGCTTGAGGAGTCTGGCTTCTTGGGGTTTCAGTTTAAACTTTGTCTACATATTTTTATTTTCACTTTTGATTGTAAGTCACTTATTCTGTAATTGGTGAGGGTCTGCGTTCTGAGAGTGTGACTGAGCCCAGGTGTTCTGTTAACATAGAATTTGTACATAACGATCTATACAGTACTGTTGTAATTTGACATGTTCAGCTTTTCAAGTAGGTATGTGGATGTTCCAGGGCCCACTTTAGTATTTACAGTGACGCTTTTTTTGGTGGGCTCCTTATGTGAGTTTTGGAAGTTGGTGCTGATATGGTATGATATGGTAGATTTGCTCTATAGATACTCAGTGACTTTGTTGTAGGGTTTTGTATTAGTTCACAATATGCCTTGTACTGGAAAATGTTTGTTGTTGTTAGTGAGATGATCAGAATCAGATTTTTTTTTTAAGATATTGAGTTCTGTGGGTGAATGTCCTGATTCTGCTCTGCAACCACTGTTCAAGGAGGTTCTATGGATACAAAATATATGTTGAAAAAGAAAAGGCAATAACCATAATGCAGTTTATAACAACAAAATAAAAATGAGTTATAATTTAGTTTTATAAACTGTGCTGTGGTTCTTGCTCTCTTTTAGTTCCTTGTGTGCAAACATCTTGCATTTCCTCCATATAATCTAATCAGCTTTTTGGTTTGGTTCAGTCCCTGATTGGAGTTTTGAAAAAGCCCCACCCCCTCTATGGGGAGGGGTGCGCCATCTCATCCTTCGCCTCAGGCAGCAGATTGCCTTGAGCCGCCCCTGCGTAGCAGTATATAAATCTACATTAGATTAGATTAGATTAAAGGATGACTGATTAGATATCTCCTGAGGAGTGGATTGAGAACCCCTGCGTTAGACAGAATAGGCAAATCCAAGGGGAGAAAGAGTTGTCCAGAGGAATGAGCAAGAGATGCACAGCAATTTCAGTGTTCTCTCTTAATGAGACCACTCCTTCTCTGACCCTACAACTTCCTACTAACTTCAGAGGAAGATCCTCCATTGCTCTTGTTTTAGGGGCACATGAGAAGTAAATAAATGGCAAGGACTGGATTTATGTTTAGCATTGCTCTTAAACCTTTAAATGTAAAAAATTTAGGGCTATGGTGAGACAGCTGCCTGAAAATAGAGGCACCATAATACAGTCTGTGATATCCCTGCCACAGCAAGGACATCCTGATAGGATAAGGCTAGGTGGAGGAAGTTCCAACGAAGTCTACCGCAAAAGCCTATGAACAAAGACAATAAAAAGTTTGGACTTAGTGGCCTGAATGTCATGGATAAAAGGAAAGATTTGAGTCAACTGCAATATATATTTAATTTAGTTAAGACTTAAAAGTATTTAGAGAGAAGAAAATGTAGGAGAGCAGGACTGGAACTTCAGAGAATGACATTCTAAGAAAAGTAAGAATGTTACATTGGGTTAATTTTTATGCTGATTTTCAAAGCAATTTATATGGGTAAGAAAGTATAAGCCACATTAATTGGCTATTTGAGTATTGTTCTTCTCTCAATGAGACTAGCAGGGGCAGCTCAAGGGAGGTGCAGGGCCATGTGTGGAGACTCATATCCACTGGACCTCATTTGCATCAATTTAATTAATTATCTTAAAAAGTATATGTTGCCAACTAAAATTATAGGAAGTTTTCAAAGGAGTCCTTCACAAGCCTCTCTTTTGTCCTGGCAATGGCTTAGGGGCATGTTTACTAAATATTAATTTGCATTACGTGTCATTGCGTCAATAGAAATAAATGGTGTTCCTGCACTTAGCGCACATTAACATTTGCGAATGCGCATTAACTTTTAAACATGCCTCTTAATGAGTGTTTCAATACCATTTGCATGTGCAGTGAGGATAAAGAAAGATTACCAGATACTCCAGTGCCAACTGCCAGGAAGTACTACAAACCCTGCTCATTTAGAACCCATAGCAAACCTGTGGTATCATAATAGCATTACCAGGACTCACAAAGCACCAACACTACCTATCAAAAGGCAACACTGCAAATATTAAACCAATACATCTCAGAGAATACCAATCCATCTCCTACTGGGGAAAGAGAACAAGTGGGACTGTCAAATAGAAACTACATGAACAGAATACCTCAGCTCTGTTACACATGCAGAACATAGACCGTCATCAAACAAAGAACAAGGGATCACAATTTAGAAATACGAAGACAATAATTAAATTGGGAACCCCAAAAGCCAAACTTGGAATGTACAACACTTGGAATGTACTATAAATTAATTTCCTTTTGTACTAAACAAAACCATCTGACCTGGAAAGTCTCTTTGGTGGCAGTGCTCTCAACACGCAGAGTTAGCCAACTCCAGGTTCTAGTAGCTGATCCACCCTTTACAGAGTTTTTCAACAATAGGGTTACATTTGCGTACTCCTTTCCTTTCTAAAGTGGTATCAGAATGTCACCTTACTCGTTTAGTATTTCTTTGACTGTTTTTTCCAAAACCCTATGCTCACTCCAGGGGCTTCTGGAGGTGACGGAGAGGTTTTCTATGCAGGGCTCCACAGTGACATCACCCATATATGAGGACTTATTTTGCTTTCCACGGAGGATACCTGCTACATATAAGTAACTTTGTTCTTTTGATGCACAAGGGACGTTCCATCACTATTCCCCCCATTCACTCCGGTGCAGGTTAGCCCAAGGGAATAGCTTATGCTGCCTATATGATCTCACTTTCCAGCACCTGTTAGTCCGATACTGGAAGTTTTGCAAACTCCATCGCTGATTAGATATGTTTGGGAGCTGTTAACACACCAGTTACCCAGATTCACACTTTTGTCCCTCAGCCCATTCTGGCTCAGATGATCAAATACAGTGACAGAATTCAAAATGGCATGGGACAGACACAGTGGATCCCTTTATAGCAACAGGATAAAATCAAAATAAACATAACTATCTCTTATATCTCAGCAAATAGGGGTGACCTGCACAGAGCAGTGGGTACACACCTGAACAAAGGCATGGGGAGGGGCCACCTACTCTTGAGAATTTGGGAAGATTAGATAGGCCATTACCAGTGCTAGCCTCCCCTAATCAGCCCATTACCAGTCCAAGCCCCCCCCCATCAGCCCTTTTCCAGTCCTAGCTTCCATAGTCCCATCAGCCATATCAACTGCAAGCTCCCCAATCAACTTCTTTCCAGTCCTAGCCCCCCATCAGCCCTTTCCAGTCCTATCCTAGCCCCGCATCAGCCCATTTCCAGTCCTATCCTAGCCCCCCCCCCCATCCGCCCACTTCAAGTCCTAGACACCCTAGCACCCCATCAGATCTTTCCAGTCCTGGCCCCCCAATCAGCCCATTCCAGTCCAAGTGCCCCCATCAGCCCATTTCCCGCCCTAGCTGCCCCATCAGCCATATCAACTGCAAGCTCCCCAATCAACCTCTTTCCAGTCCTAGCCCCCCCATCAGCCCTTTCCAGTCCTATCCTAGCCCCCCATGAGCCCATTTCCAGTCCTATCCTAGCCCCCCATCTGCCCACTTCAAGTCCTAGACACCCAATCAGCCCATTTCCAGTCCTAGCACCCCATCAGACCTTTCCAGTCCTGGCCCCCCAATCATCCCATTCCAGTCCAAGCGCCCCCATCAGCCCATTTCCAGCCGTAGCCCACATCAGCCATTTCCAGTCCTATCCTAGTCCCCCATCAGACTATTTCCAGTCCAAGCCCCCCCAATCCATCCATTTATAGTCCTAATCCTCCCATCAGCCCTTTCCAGTCCTATCTTAGCCCCCCCATCAGCCCATTTCCAGTCCTAGCCTCCCATCAGCCCATCAGTCCATTTCCAGTTCAAGCCCCCCTCAATCAGCCCATTTCCAGTTCTAGCCCCCCCAATCATCCCATTTCCAGTCCTAGCCCTCCCATCAGCCCTTTCCAGTTCTATCATAGTCCCCTCATCAGCCCATTTTCGGTTCAAGTCCCCCTCAATCAGCCCATTTCCAGTTCTAGTCCCCCCCCAATCAGCCCATTTCCTATCCTAACCCCCCCATCAGCCCATTTCCAGTCCTAACCCCTCCATCAGCCCATTTTAAGTCCTATCCTAATTCCCCCATCAGCCCATTTCCAGTTCAAGTCCCCCTCAATAAGCCCATTGTCAATCCTATTCCCCCCCATCAGCCTTTTCCAGTCCTATCCTAGCCCCCCCATCAGCCCATTTCCAGTCCTAGCGCCCCATTAGCCCATTTTCAGTCCTATTCTAATCCTCCTATCAGCCCTTTCCAGTCCTATGTTAGTCCCCCATCAGCCCATTTCCAATCCTAGCCCTCCCATCAGCCCTTCCCAGTCCTATCCTAGCCCCCCCAGCCGTCCATTTCCAGTCTTAGCCCCCCCCCCCCGAAGAGCCCCATGCCTGTCTGACCAGCTTCAGAGGGAGAAGAGGAGGCTCAAAGCTCCGTCTCACCTCTGCAAAGCCACCAGAGTGAAGAGCAGTGTGTTCCTTCACTCCAGCTGCTGTGTTCTTGTGGAGCTCGCTGGCGCGCTAAATTCTGGGAAACAGGAAATGCCATTTATCGTCTGGCGCACCAGCTATCTCCATGAAAACACAGCTGCCAGAGTGAAAGAACATGCGGCTCTTCACTCTGGTGGCTGTGCAGAGGCAAGCCGGGGCCTCGGGCCTCCCTGGCTCCCTCTGAAGCCAGCCCTACTGGGAGCCAGACAGCATGTGTGGGATGAAATTGGCACGGGGCCCCCTGAAGTGCGGTGCCACATGTGAACAACATTCCTGCACAATGGATGGGCTAGCCTTGGTGGCTAGAAATATGTATGTTGCAGAACCATGTGTGTACTTTCAGGCACCTTTAGAGAAGGCATTCCTGGAAGGTGCATTTAGCTTGACAAAGGAAACATTCACATAAAGATGGCAGTTTTTTTTTATTTTAGTTGATTTTTTAATATACTGCCTCTAGTGTTTGTTAGGGCCCAGCAAATTGGGTTACATATAAATAGAAGTACATTAAATAGAAAAGAGTGGAAATGTACAAATAATAAAAATAATAAGGCAGGGCTTGACAAACCCCAGGTGCCAAATTGCCATGGCGACTAGAAATTAGCCTCTGGTTCTAATGGATTTGTTGCCTTGTTACCACCACTGTTGCTGCTGGAAATGCCACCAAGGGAGCCGCTTCGTCTCTGATCCTTGTGGCTCTGAGTGAAATTGACGGATATTCAAAAGGGGTTGCCGGTTAGCAGGACCTTGTTTTGTTGGCTCTATTCATCTGGCAGGTCACTCTTATCTTCCTAACTCACAGTTTTGCTCTTTCAACCGTATTGCTCCTTTTGCCTGGAACAGACTTCCTGAGTCAATATCTGTTCCCCCTCTAGTCATTTTTAAATCCAGACTAAAAACTCGGGGCCTTATATTCAAAGCCCTTATCTAGATAGGCCACAGGGCAGTCCATAGGTTGAGCTAGAGCGGTACAGTCCACTATCCATATAAATGCCAACTTTATCTGCATAACCGTGATTTCAGCCAACACTAAAAAACTATGATGCAGACAGCAATCCAGCAATGACATGGGGGTCTATCAATTTTTTTGCACCAAGTGCCACATGTATGATTATCTCCCAGTTGGTGAGAGGTCATATGTGTGCACTTTGGTCAAAGAGCATCTAGTTCTCAGGGAACAAGTCCAATCTCTAGTAGAGGCTAGAGTAGCAGACTTGGAAGAATTGAGGCATTGAAATATATAGAGGAGCAGGGCTGGCCCTAGGCCTGTGCAAACGTGTTGCTTGCACATGGCTCCACGCTGCCAGCATAGCTGAAAAAAATCCCTCTAGCCAGTGCCATTGCTGCATCTACTCAGCCGCAGCAGCGGCACAGCAAGAGCAATAATAATGCACAATGAGGGGCCTCTCTAGTTGTTCCGGGGCATCGGGTGGCTCCTCCTACTGGCTACAACCAGGGAGATGGAAGCAATCATGGTGAAGGAAAAGGGCTGTGCGGTGGAGGCATGAATATTGCAGCACTCTGACAACACTCATAGTCCAGGCCTGCCAGCCCTAGGAGAGGAGGAGGAGGAGGAGGAGCTGGCAGCCTATGCAGAGAGACTGAGTGGGCCAGGCCAAAGGAACCTGCACAGGAGCCTTGAGCAGCATCTGTCCCCAGAGGATGTCTGCCCCAGCCGCGGACCTAATCACATTAAAACAGTGCTTGAATTTTCAACTACAGCAACTGAGAGACATTAAGGTGAAGAGAAGGCTGCATAGGAGGGGGGATTGGGTTAGAGGGGACACACGGGGAAGGACCATATGGAAGGGGAAGGGAAAAGATACTGGAGCTAGTAAACACAGGGAAGGGGAATATGGAGAAGGAAGGGAGATGTTGAACATGGAGAGGAGGCCATAGGGAGAGGGAGGGGGATGCTGGACACGGGAAGGGGGAATAGAGATATGAAAAAGAGATGCTGGACATGGGGTGTTATAGGGCAATGGAAATTAGTGAGGTTTGGGGGGTGGAGAAGAGAATGATGCTGGACACGGTTGTGGTGGGAATAGGGAGGTAGAGAGGAGATACTTGACATGGGGACGGGTTCATAGGCAGAAGGGTAGATGCTAGACATGGTGAGGAATGAGAGAGAAGAGGGATGCTGGACACAGGGGAGGTAGCATAGAGCTATAAAGAGGAAAACTGTACAGGAAATAGGGAGATGGACTGAAGATGCTAAATATAGCAGAAATAGGGAGAAAATAGAGAGATTTTGGATATGATTGGGGGATATGGAGCAAAAGAGAAGTGGAGATGCTGGATGGAGAGGGAGGGCAGGGCTAGAGTGACCATTAGGCAAACTAGGCAGTCACTTAGAGAGGCTGTTTGACTTCTGCCCCCTCTGATACCAAATTCCTGTTTGCATGGGGGCTTCTTCCCTCATACAAAAGGAAATCTACATCAGGCATCGGAGGGGGTGGAAGTGAAACAGCCTCTCCGTGCAGCAGGTTTAAGGTAAGCAATGTGGGGCTATTTGAAGCCATTGCCACTGTTGCAGGTCCCAAAGAAGGGCAGCAGAGGTGGCAATGGGGGCCAGGGAGAGGATGGCAGCGGGAGCAGAAGGGGGGGGCATAAGAGATGAGGTCCACCGAGGGAGCCTCATCCCCTTGCACCAGCTCTGAGAGAGGGGACAGATTTTGGATGGCGAGACCCTGGACAATGGGAATAGAGGGAGGGGAGAGATGTTAAAAATAGCAGGGAAGAGAGAAAGGAGAGAATTGGTGAGACTGGGAAATAAAAGGCTAGGGAAAGATGGGGAAATGGGAGGGTTGAGATTAAACTTGAAAAATTATAGATTGAGGACAAGATGGTAAGGAGAAGGAGAGAAATTTGAATCCATACACGATAAAAAAAATACATGGAAGAAATCTGAAAAGAAAATGTCAGAGAGGGATATAGATGAGAGAAGTAGCAGACATGAGACCTTGGAAAGAGTGAAGAAAAGATGCAGAAAAAACAGATACCAGTGACTGGAACCATCATGATTAGAAAAATAAAATGGCCAAAAAACAAAGGTAGAAAAAAGTATTTTATTTTCAATTTAGTGATTGGAATATATCAGTTTTTATAATTTACTTGTGCTTTCCTTATAGGTATTTTCCATGTGTCTGGTTTTGTGCTACATGCAGAGTGTGACTTCTTGGGTTTTCAGTTTAATTTTTGTAAACATATTTCTATTTTTAGTTTGTGGCCACTTATTCTGTAGTTGTTGCGGGTCTATCTATGTTCTGAGCAATGTTCCCTCTAATTTTCTGTAGGCTGTGTGCGCATAAAATATCAGCTGTGCAGCTTTTGAAGGAAGGTTAAATTTTTGTGCGCCACATAACGACACTCGGAGTTATATACTTTAAAATTTGACTACATGTCAGAATACAGTATGTACACCACACTGATTGCACTAGAAAATATTGTAGAACTTGTGAAAACCATAAATGCACAACACCTTTTCAATTTTAAGAACGTCTGTGTTGTTTTCTATCAGAATCAGAACCGTAATTTTTGTGCGCTCTGTTGTAAAGTATGTGCGCTCAATCGGCGAGGTGTGTGCGCGCGCACACGCGCACAGCTTAGAGGGAACAGTGGTTCTGAGGCCAGGTATTCTGTTAGTATGGAGTTTCTACATAGGAATCTGACTTACTTAGTTTTCCCAGTAGGTGTATGTATGTTCTATGTTCTACTGTAATATTTATGGTGCCGTCTTTTCTGGGCAAACTCCTTGTTGTGCGAGTTTTGGAAGTTAGTGCTATTATGGAATGTTAGATTTGCTCTCTATGTTCCTTACTGTGGGTTCTTAGTATCTATTGGATGGTGGTGGTTGGTAGTGCAATATGGACAGTCTTTAAGATTTGCAGTTTTGTATTCTTGAAGCTTCCAGTCTGCTTTGAATCTGAATTGACAAAATATTTTAATGATAAGGAAAGGAATGGAAAATAAAACAAAAGATATTATAATGCCTCTATATCGTTCCATGGTGAGACCGCACCTTGAATATTGTGTGCAATTCTGGTCGCCGTATCTTAAAAAGGATATAGCGATTTTAGAAAAGGTTCAGAGAAGAGCCACCAAAATGGTAAAGGGGATGGAAGGATACTCCTATGAGGAAAGGCTAAAAAGATTAGGGCTCTTTAACCTGGAAAAGAGACGGCTGAGGGGAGATATGATAGAAGTCTATAAATTAATGAACGGAGTGGAACGGGTAAACGTAGATCGATTGTTTACATTATCAGAATATAGAAAGACTAGGGGACATGCAATGAAGCTACAGGGTAAACTATTTAAGACTAATGGAAAATAGTTTTTCACTCAACGTGTAATCAAACTCTGGAATTTGTTACCGGAGGATGTAGTAAAGGCTGTTAGTGTAGCTGGGTTTAAAAAAGGTTTGGACAAGTTCCTGGAGGAAAGGTCCATAAACCATTATTAAGAAGTGACCGAAGATATCAATGCTTGACCCAATACAAGCATTGTGGAACTTGTGTCTCTTGGGGAAACTGTTAGGTACATATGACCTAGATTGGCCACTGTTGGAAACAGAATACTGGGCTTGATGGACCTTGGTCTGACCCAGTATGGCATATCTTATGTTCTTATATTTCAATCTCAAATTTTAAGGGAACATCTCAGTTTAATTTTGTTTAGTAGCCTGATAGCTTCACTGCTGCTGATTTCTGGGCTTTTTCCAGTGCTAGCACAGTCCAATCCAGCCTGGGCACTTCGAGCTTGAATTCACGGCTATCAGGGTTAGTTTTCACATTTTATATCTTCCCTCACCTGATTGTAACACTGACCAAATAAATTTGGAATGCAAATATTTATAATGGTTTGTTTTATTGTAAATGTGTGAAAGTGGTTTTGTTAATTTTGATTCATTATTGTAATATTTACTTTATTGTAATGTCTGTTTTAATAAATTGTGTATGTATGTTTGGAAGCTACTTAGGATTTTAGATGGGCAGCATATAAATGTTAAAATGAATCAAATTAAATTTATGCAAATAAGGTCTAATAGTATATTTATGCAAATGAAGCCCTACAATGAGTCTGCATATGGCCCTGCATCATCCTCAGGCCACCCCTGTAGAGGAGACCTTCAGGGACACAGTAGAGAAGTCTCACTCTAATTTGTGCTACCATAGAAAAGAAAAAAAAAACATAAAAAAGGTCACCTGAAAGAAAAGCATCACCTTGTGGCAGGAAGTGATCCTGTAGTCAGAACCTTCCCTTCAGGGGATGCAATATCCTTTTGCACTGAGGATGTATCTCTAGAGCTTCTGAACAGGAAGGAAGGGTTAGGATGGTAGTTGTAGCTGATAATTTAATCATTAGACATGTAGATAGCTGGGTGGCTGGTGGCCATGAGGATTGCTTTGTAACTTAACCTGCCTGGTGCAAAGGTGGCAGACCTCATGCATCACTTGGATAGGATTTTAGACAGTGCTTTGGAAGAGCTGACGATCCTGGTACATGTGGATACCAATAACATAGGAAAGTAGGGGAGGGAGGCTCTGCAAGCTAAATTTAGGCTTTTAGGCTGAAAGTTTAAATCTATAACTTCCAGGATAGTATTCTCAGAAATGCTCACCATTCCTTGTGCAGATCCAAGAGGCAGGAGGAGCTCCAGAATTTTAATGTGTGGATGAGGGGATGGTGCAGGGAAGATGGATTCGGATTTATTCAGATTTGTTAGAAAATGGGCAATATTCTGGGGAAGCGAGAGCCTATTCTCGCTTCTCCCCTCCGAGAAGGTTCCAACCATTCGACAAAGACCTAATCCTAAAAACAACACTCCCACTAACCACCTCATTGGCACTCAACCTTGACAATTTAGTCTCCGATTGGAATAAAACACTCAGTTCAATCGCAGTATGTCCATCAACTAACAAACTCCAAGGGAAGCGTCACTCTACAACCTGGTATTCAGCTGAGCTAAAAACCTCACGCACAACACTAAGGAAACTCGAGAGACGATGGCGTCGCTCACGCTCAGATGAAGACCGGAATGCATATAATTCACATCTCGAAGCACATCGCACCTCAGTGACAGAAATCATGAGGCGTTATCACACAGACATACTAAAAAGATCTCTGAACAAACCACACGACCTGTTTGCTCTCGTCAAGCGTTTGACAAAGGAACCTGCCTCAGAGCAAATTAGCGATATCCACCCTCAAACATTCGCCAACTATCTGCAATCCAAACTCTGCAAGATCAATAACAACTCATTACCTAGCACGATCCCTGAACCATACGACCAAACACCACTCACCATCTTCTCAATACTATCCAAACAACGCATTGAGGACACCATTGTTGGCATCAACATGACTACCACCCAAACTGATCCATGCCCAGCGTTCTGGATTAAAGAACTTCGGACCGACTTCAGTCCCTTCATATCTAGACTCATGGAACAATCTTTCACTACAGGAGCTTTCCCAAGTATCCTCAAGCGCACATCTACAAGACCCTTACTAAAAAACAACAAGCTCAACCCTCAGAAGCCTGAATCATATAGACCGATATCAAGTATACTGTTTCTGGCAAAAATAATGGAAAAGGAAGTTCAAAGACAAATCCAAGATCATGTTGATACCAACGCACCACTGGACCCATGTCAGCACGGTTTTAGAGAAGCCCATGGTATTGAAACACTTCTCACCACACTCTTCAGTAGCATTGACAACAGGCATTGACAACATCCGCCAAGGGTTCGTCCTTGTCTTCCTAGACATTGCAGCAGCGTTTGACTCCGTTAGCCATGAGTGCCTCCTTGAATGACTCAAGGAGAAGGGAATCACCGATAAAGCACTTGAGTGGTGTATGTCCTACCTTTCTGATAGATGGCAGCAGGTACGATCCAGCGATACATCATCTGATCCGTTCCACCAAAAGCAAGGTGTTCCACAAGGGTCCTCCCTCTCCACCCTGATGTTCAATATATACATGCAGCCTATCTGCAACCTAATCCGGTCCTTCAGTGTTAACTGCCTTATTTACGCTGATGACATGCTGTTATACATGTCTTTTGCAACAGAGAAACCCAACCTCACACCTATAACAAACTGCATAAATGAAGTTTCTAACTGGCTGCAATCCCAAAACCTTAGGATCCAACACAAGAAAACGGAGGTTTTATTTATTACAAGGAATCAAAACTTCACTGCTCCGTCTTTCATAAAAGTGAAGGATGCAGATCTCCAGACCAAGCCCACTATCAGATACCTTGGCGTGACCTTAGACCAGCACTTGGATATGAAGGCGCACATAGGAAACATTGTAAGAGCGGTATACCATAAAATCCAATCCCTTAGACGTCTAAGATCCCTGCTTGCACCTGACGATTTCAGAACCATCTATCAGGCACTAATCATACCGCATTTTGATTATGCAAATTCAATCCTGCAAGGTCTCCCTCAAGCCACCTTAAATCCACTTCAACTGGCAATGAATGCTGCAGCAAGAGTTCTACATGGCGCTTCTAGGAAAGACCATGTCACACCCATTCTAAAACATCTCCACTGGCTCCCGATACAAGGTAGAATCACTTACAAGACCTTACTACTTACCTTCAAGGTTATTAAAGGGCTTTCGTCGGCATCATTGACTGAACTAATCCAGACAACTCCTCTCAATAGGGACAGAAGGTCAGTAACACTTAACACCCTGGTAGTCCCAAAATTAATAACACAATGCACCAAGGCAACAGTAGGCAGGGCCTACAATTTCTGCGCAACAAGGTACTGGAACAGCCTCCCTCACGGCATCCGATCAATCCAGGACTTATTTCAGTTCAACAAGGCCTTAAAACTTCACCTCTTCCTCCAGTTTTACCCAGAAGCCAATGTGGACGCTGCACCATCCTCACAAGCCTCTCAGAACCCCCTTGACTGAAGTCAAAAGAGTTCCCAATTATGTCTTAAATTGTAAATAGTTACCCTGTTATCCAAGTTGCATTACCTGTTCAACTGTAAACACAAAGTACCATCGGAAATGTGTATTTTATTGTTCATTGTAAACCGCACTGATGCTGAATAGCGCGGTATAAAAGAGACTCTAATAAATAAATAAATAATAAATATTCTGAAAAGATGGGCTCCACCTTAACCAGGTGGAACCAGGCTGCTGGCACTAACATTTAAAGAGGAGATAGAACAGATTTTAATCTAGAATCTGGGGGAAAGCCAACAGTCACTTCATAGTGCATGGTTCAAAGTAAGGTATCTTTGAAGAATGCTAACAAAACAGGGAAATTAGGACATCCTGATAGGTTGCAATACATGCAAAAGTAGCCCAAACACAGAGCAGATAGAGTTGAAAGATTGCAAATTATCCCTGTTAACTCCTAAGCACGTTGTACATAAAAACAAAATCATTCTTGAAAATGTCTATATACAAATATTAGTAGCTTAAAAATAAGACGAGAGAGTTAGAATATACAACCACTGAATGAAGAGGTAAATATAACAGTCATCTCAGAGAAATGGTATAAGGAGGATAGCTAATGGGAAACTGACAGGTACAATTTATATCACAATTATAGGGTAGATAAAAGTGGTGGATGGGTGGAACTATATGTTCAAGAGAGCATTGAATCAAACAGAATAAGTTCTGCAGGAAACAGAATGCACTGTGGAATCTTTATGGGTAGAAATTACATGTGTGAAGGGAAAGAGAATGGTAGTGAGGGTATACTATCGCCTGCCTGGCCAGAATGAACAGGCAGATGTTGAAATGTTAAGAGAACTTAGGGAAGCTAACAAATCTGGCAATCAAATAATAATGGGTGATTTCAATTACCCCAATATTGACTTGATAAATATTACATCAGGAAATGCTAGAGAGGTAAAGTTCTTAGATGAAATAAATGACTGCTTCTTAGAGCAGCTGGTTCAGGAACTGACAAGAAGGGAAGTTATTTTAGATGTAGTCCTTCATAGAATGCAGGATTTGGTGAGATTGTTGAGGCCACTTGGCAATAGTGATCCTAACATGTTCAAATTTGACTTAATAGCTGAAATGAGGGCACTAAGGAAATTTTGGGACTTGTTTACTAAAATGTGTTTTGGTAGCACATGGTTGGGCCATGAAACCAACATCGAAGTCCATGCCAACTTCATGAGCAGGGGCGTCTATCCCCCTGCTGTTGGCATGTGACTAGCATGCAGCACCTTACAACCTAGCACGTGATAGCCAGAAGTCAGCACTGACTTGACAGCACTAAAAAAATACAACCTCTGAAATGCCTGTATGCAAATGCTAGAAGTCTAAAAAAATAAGAGGGGAAATTTACAATATATAGTACTAAATGAAAGATTAGATAGATTGGCATCTCAGAGACCTGGAGGAAGGAGGACAACCAATGGGGCATTGTGATAACTGGGTACAAACTATATCACAATGATATGGTAGATCAAATTGGTGGAAGGGTTGTGCTCTATGTCAGAGAAGGCATTGTATCAAACAGGCTAAACATTTTGCAGGAAACAAAATACACTATAGAATCTCTAAGGATAGAAATTCTATGTAAAAAGGGGAAGGCAATGGCAGTGCTGGTATACTATCTTCTGCCTGGCCAAAATGAACAGATAAATGATAAAATGCTAAAAGAAATCAGGGAAGCTAAGAAAAATTACAAGACAGTAATAATTGGTGATTTCAATTACTCCAATATTAACTGGGTCAATGTCACAGCAGGACATGCTAGGGAAGTAAAGTTTCTAGATGAAATAAATTACTGCTTCATGGAGTAGCTGGTTCATCGACCAACAAGAGGGGAAGCTATTTTGGACCTAGTCCTTACTGGCATGCAGGATCAGGTGCAAGAGATAATGATGTTGGGGCCACTTGGTAATACTGAGCATAGCATGATCACATTTGATTTAATAAATGGTGGGAGGACAGCAAGGAAATACACGTACACAACACTAGCTTTTAAATTTCAAAAGAGTGACTATGATAAACTGAGGAAAATAGTTAAGAAAAAAATAATAGGAGTAGCTGCAAAGGTTTATTTTATTTATTTATTTGCTTGTTTTATATACTGCTTTATCCATATAATCAAGGTGGTTTACAGAGAATGTAACTCACACTGGCAGTTTACAATGAACAAAGAATATACAATAAACATCATTATAACAGTAATTACATCGCATGCAGGCCTTTAGGAAGCAATGATGTTTGTTTATTTATTTAACAAATTTTTTTATACCGCCTTATCTTATAATCAAGGTGGTTTACATTGTAACTTCAATTTTACAGAGAACTTGCAATAAATACAGCTAACAATTTAAACCATTACTGGACAACTTTCATAGTATGCAAAGGGGGGGGGGACTTGGAGTGCTAAAACATGACTTATTTACAAGGTAATGTATATGCAATTGATCATGTGGGGTGGGCATGAGATCCAAGTAATGCTGTGGAGTTAGGGGTGTTCACTGAAGTACTCGATGAAGAGAGCCTTGAGCTGTTTCCGAAAGTCCTTTAAGTCTGAGGTTGTTCTTAGTTTTTCTGGGAGAGAGTTCCAGATAGATGGGGCGGCAAGTGAGAGGGCCCTATTCACAGTGGAATTTTTGGCCTTTGCGAACAGGTTGGGTGTAGGGTGTTAATATTACTGCTTCTCTCAGGTCTGTTTTTGGGTTTGGTACTTATAAGGTCCTGCAAGATTCTGGATGTTATGTTGTTTTTGATTTTGAAGATGGTAACTATTAGGCCAGCTATTTACATTTAATTATTGTATCAAGTAGGTGTATGTTGTGTTACAGATTATTCTTTACATCAAGGTGGTATTGGTGTGTGATGAGGTGAGCCAAGGTTATGAATGGTTATTTTCTTATTTATTTGGGGTTTGGTTTTCCATTCTGGATTGGTAGTATTCAGCAAATAAAAACTCAAGACTTTCCTATTTGCTGAATACTACCAATCCAGAATGTCAAACCAAAAAAACTCTTCTGAATATAGTTAGATCTTTTATTTCACGTAGATTGTTGGGTAGTGCATGCCATAGTACTGGGGAGTATATTGAGAAAGCCCTGTTTGTTGTTGACTGGTTTTCATTTCTGAAAACCATTGGGATAGCTAGTAGGTTCTTCATACTTTCTCTTCTACATCTTGGTTTCTTGTTGAGTCTGAATTAGTGAATTAAGGTAGGTTGGTGCTATATAAATAAATTGTTTATTGTTTAAAATGTAGTCAGTAGTGCCTTGTATTTGATTCTCTGTATCACTGGCAGCCAATGTAGGTGGTACAGGATTGGAGTTATGTGTTCTGATCTTGCTATTTGTATTATGGTGGGAGCCACCGCATTCTGTGCCATTTGTAGGAATCTCAAGATTTGTTTGGGGAGGCCTTGTAGGATAATGTTACTAAAATCAAAATGTGGGCAGATAAGGGCTTGAGCTATTGTGCGGAAGTCATCTGTCGATAGAAGAGGTCTTAGGTTTTGTATCATTCTAGTTTTGTTGTATATTGTTCACATAATCATGTTGCTATGTTAGCTCATTTTAAGATTCTGGTCTAATAGTATACCCAGGTATTTTCTTTTCTTTATTCATTTCTAGAGAGGTACAATTTACTTGAAGTTGCTGGGGTGGCGAGAATGCTTTGTTCCTGGAGATCATCAGGACTTCAGTATTTTTTAGATTTATTGTTAGGTTAGTAATATAGTAACATAGTAAATGACGGCAGATAAAGACCAGTATGGTCCATCTAGTCTGCCCAGTAAGGCGGCAAGAGTAGTTGCACCTGCCGGTCTGTGCAGGCCACCCCTCCCCATGTCTTTGTTTAGGGGTGAACCCACTGCTCTGTGTAGGACACCCCTGTTTGCTGAGAAATTAGATAGTTAAATTTATTTTGATTTTATCTTGTTGCTGTAAAGGGATCCACTGTGTCTGCCCTATGCCATTTTGAATTCTGTCACTGTATTTGCCCCCACCACTTCCATTGGGAGGGCACTCCAAGCATCCACCACCCTTTCAGTGAAAAAGTATTTCCTGCATTTCAATTTACCCCCTTGCACTTCATGTTATGCCCTCTAGTTTTACAGCTTCAACGTCTTTGGAAGAGATTTGCTTGTTCATTAATTCTCTTTAAGTATTTAAATATCTGAATTATATCTCCCCTATCCCTCCTCTCCTCCAGAGTGTATATATTTAGGTCTTCAAGACTCTTTTCATAAGACTTCTGACGCAGGCTCCAAATGATTTTGATCGCCTTCCTCTGAACCATTTCCAATCTTTTTACATCCTTTGTGAGATATGGTCTCCAAAACTGAACACATTATTTCAAGTGAGACCTCACCAGTGAGACTTAAAGAGCGGCATTAGTATCTCTTCCTATCTGCTGGTAATCCCTCTTTGTATGCAACCCAACATCCTCCTGGCTTTTGCCACTGCCTTTTCGCACTGTTTTGCCACCTTGAGATCCTCAGAAATAATCACACCAAGGTCCTTCTTCTGGTCCATGCACACCAACCTCTCGCCCCCTATCGCATACTTTTCACTTGGATTTCTGCTTCCCAAGTGCATGACGCTGCACTTCTTCGCATTAAATCTTAACTGCCAAGCATTAGACCATTCTTCCTGCTTTTGTAGATCTTTCCTCATCTTATCCACTTCCTCAGAGGAGTCCACTCTTGCAAATTTTCGTGTCATCTGCAAAAAGACAGACTTTTCCATTCAGTCCTTCAGCAATATCACTCACAAATACATTGAACAGTGCCGGGTTAACTGAGTTGAGCCATTGTGAGATATCATTGAAGCAGTTGACTATTTTCTTGTAGTTTGGGTTTAGTGTTTTGACAGTTGTGAAAAGCATGATGTCATCTGCATATATTCAGTAACCCGCATTGTGCTTTCTGATTATGTCACAGATAGGGTGGAGATGGATATTGAATAGTATGGCAGATAACGCTGAGACCTCTGTAGGACTACTTGGGTCTGGTTGAATTGTTTAGAGAGCGCATTTTTGAATTTGACTTGTTGTGTGCCGTTAGAGAGGTAGGACTTGAACCACTGAATTATAGTGCCTCCTATTCTAAGATGTATTAGGCAGTTGATTAGAATTTCATGACTTATGAAGTCGAAAACTGATGTTATGTCTAGGAATATGAATATGTAGGCTTGTTTTGTATTCTCAATTCCTTGAATGATTTTGTCGAACAGGGAAGTTAGGAGGATTTCCGCTACGTGATAAGTTCAGAATCCATATTGGTGTGGATCAAGTGGGGTATTTGTGTCTATGACGTCTTGTAGTTGTCTCTGCACAGACTTTTCTATTACTTTGGATAAAAATGTAAGACTTGATATTGGTCTTTAAGAGCTGGGGCAGCACTTGTCAAAAGAGCAGTGTTTCAAGGTTGGGCGGATGGTAGCTTCCTTTAGATCCTTGGGCATTAGCCCTTGGGATAGGAAGAGACTGACAATTTTTTGGATATCTGGTGTTAGCTCTATTTTGGTTATTTTAATCCAGCTTACTGGACAGGAGTCAAGGTGTGATGTTGTCGTATTGATGGATTTGATACATTTTTCTATCTGATCATCGCTGCTTAATGAAAATGAGTTCCATACATTGGTGTTGGTTGGTTCTTTAAATGTCATTTTCTTTAGGCTGCCTGTTATGCATCTAGATTTTTCTATGTAGTAATTCACAAGTTGTTGAGCATTTATTTCACTGTATTGGGAGTCGTCTGTATTCGGCTTCTTGATTAGATCTTGTACAATGAGAAGGAGCTCTCTAGGTCAGTTTAGTGATTTCATTAGTATTTTTGAATAGCATTCTTTAAGATCATTGATGGTTTGACGGTATAGCTTTAGTGTATCCATGTATTTCTTCAGGTGTGATTCGGATTTTGTAACTCTCTATTTTCTCTCTGCCTTCCTCAAAGATCTTTTTATTGCTCTCAGGTTCTGGGAGTACCATGGCTGTGAGTTTATGTGTTTCTTTGGAGTATTCCTTTGTGGATTAGTAGAGGCTGAATGTAGGGTGTTATTCCAGTTCCTCAAGAGGGTTTCAAGGTCATCATTGTTGTTATTCAGTGCAGGAATAGTGTCCTTTAGGAAGGCTTCTTTATCAAATTTCTTGAAGCGGTGATGTATTTTATGTATGTTGGTGTTAAGTTCAATGCTGAATTGTATTAAGTAGTGGTCTGACCATGGCACTGGTTAAGTTTGTATTGGAGATATTTGGCTATTATTTGCCCATTCTTTAGGTGTGAAAACAAGATCTAACATGTTTCCCTTTAAGTGTGTAGGGATGTTAATAATTTGCTGATATCCTATGCCATCCATTACTTGGAGGAATGACATGCTTTGTGTATTAGTTATTGAGGAGAGGATGAAATCACCTAGTATGATGTGGTCTTTACCAATTGGGGTATCAGAGCATGCAGATGCAAGAATATTGGTTAATGAATTGGGATCAGACGATAGGGACCTATATATTAAGGTGATTGCTAGACGTTTGGTTTCTATCATTAACATATCAAGACCTTCTGTGCTTACAGTAGAAGTGTACTGGGCTCCTAATGTAGTTTTGCAAAGTATAATCACCCCTCCACCTTTTCTATTGTGTCTTGGGTAGTGGAAGATGCTTTAGCTTGGTGCTTTGATTTGGTTGAGTAGTACTGTGTCAGTGTCATAGAGCCAGGTTTCTGTAATACAGATGATTTCAGGTTTAAAGTTTTGGTCAGATATGATGGGGATCTTGTACCTCTTTGATCTTGCATTTAACAGAAACCATTTTAGAGAACTTGAGCTGTCTTTGTTGTGGTATTTATTATTCCATGGTTGCGTTTGGGGTCTTAGATAGATAAACCGTTGCTGCATGCTATATGTGGTGTGGTATCTGTTTGTTACTGCTGTCTCCATGGTTCGATATTGGTATGAAATTACTGGGATGTGGTGTGGCTGTTGTGTGAGTGAGTGTGCTTGGTTTATTATGATTACAGTCAGTATTATTGAGATAACTATAATCTTTATCTTGTGTTCCATGATGGTTTGAGCACTCTGGAGGTGTGGGTCTTATCAGTTAAATGTAAGGAGTTTATAAGTAATCATTAAATTCCAGTAAGGTGGGTAGGATGGTTACCTTTCCTGTAGGTTGAGCTGGTTGATCGATGGGTTGAGGAATTTCCAAGTTTGATGAAGCACTTGCTGTTAGTGTTGGCCATGTTGCTAGTGGTTCAATTCTTTGTATTCTTTAGTCCTCTGGCCTTCACAGAACAAGGTAGGGCATCATTGGAGTGAAGGTGACCTTGATATTGTTGTTCCTAAAGAAGATCGTTTTTATGTCACAAGCTCATTATGGGTAGTGAGAAGGGCAATGAGGTTGTTTCGCTGCGGATAAGTGAATGAGAATGGCTACTCCTGGGGTACTCTCTGCAGTCCTCGCCTAAGGGCCTCGCCAAAAGGCCCTCTGGCAAGGCATTCGGGCATGGACCCACCAGGCATGGGTGTGCCTAAGTGTGGCAAATTTAAAAATCCTTTTTGTGCCAGCTCCGAGGCTCTGATTGGCTTGGGCTGTGGGGGTCAGGAGAATCCTCCGTTCCCGCTCCCCGCTGCTGATGCCGATCTGGGCTTGGATGATGGCATGCACCAAAGTGCGGCAAATTTAAAAGTCCTTTTTGTGCCATTTCTGAGGTTCTGATTGGCCTGTGCGGTAGGGGTGGGAGAATCCTCCATTTATACTCCCTGCTGCTGATGCCAATCTGGGCTAGGTTAAAGGGTTACACCAGGCATGGGCATTGTTTAAAAATATTAACTTGGAAGCCCAGACCAGATGTATACCATGCTTTAAGAAAGGTGGAAGGAAGGCCAAATGAATGCCAGCATGGTTTAAAGGTGAGATCACAGATGCTGTTGTAGCCAAAAAAGTATCTTTCAGGAAATGGAAAAAGGAGCCAAAAGACGAAAATGGGAAACAACATAAGCAAGTTAGATGGAAGGCATTGATAAGGCTGGCAAAGAGAGAATTTGAAAGGAAGCTTGCCTTGAAAGCAAAAATGCATAACAAAATGTTTTTCAAGTACATTTAAAGCAAAAAACCTGTGAGTGAGTTGGACCATTAGATAATAGAGAGGTAAAAGGGGCATTAAGGGAAGTTAAAGCCATAACAGAGAGACTGAATGAATTGTTTGCTTCTGTCTTTACTGAGGATGATGTAGGGAAGTTACCTATACCTGAAATGTATGGGTAACTTCCCTACATGTATCATCAGAATTGAAATAAATCTCAGTAAACCAGGAAAATTACAACTATTTGATAGGAGTAGCAAATCACTTGGACTGGATGGAATTCATCCCAGGGTGCTGAAAGAATTAAAATATCAGCTTTCAGACTTACTATCTGTGAATTATCATTCTGTATGATCTATAATACCTGACAATTAGAATGGCCAGTGTAATGCCAATTTTTAAAAAGGGCTCTAGGGGTGATCCAGGAAACTACAGACTGATAAGCCTGATATCAGTACTGGGCAAAATGGTAGAAAGCAATATAAAGAATAAAATGATTGAATAAGTAGATAGTCATGGTTTAATGGAAGAAAGCCTAGATGGATTTAGCCAAGGAAAGTCTTGTCTTACTAATATGTTATATGATTTTGAAGATGTGAATAAACAGGTAGATAAAGGTGAGCTGGTTGATATACTGTAATGTATTTTGATTTTCACTCATGAGAGACTATCGGCAAAATTAAAAAGTCATGGGATAGGAGGCAGTATATTATTGTGGAGCAGGACTGGTTAAAAGATAGAAAACAGAGAATAGGTCTAAATGGACACATTTCTCAATAGAGAAAGGTGAATAGTGGAGTACCCCGGGGATCTGTGCTGGGTCCGCTGCTTTTTAATATATTCATAAATGACCTGGCAATGAGAGTAACAAGTGAGGTGATCAAATTTGCTGATACACAAAATTATTCAAAGTTGTTATAACACAAGAGGATTGTGAAAAATTGCAAGAATGCCTTGATAAATCGTAAGACTGGACGTCTAAATGGCAGATGAAATTTAATGTGGACATGTGCAAAGTTATGCACCTAAGAAAGAACACCCAAACTACGGTTACACAATGCAAGGTTCCACATTAGGAACCGCCACCCAGGAAAAGGATTTAGGTGGCATTGAAACCCTCTGTGCAGTGTGAAGCAGAGGCAAAGAAAGCAAACAGAATGCTAGAAATCATAAGGACAGGAATGGAGAATAAAACCAAGGATATTATAATGCCTCTGTATTGTTCCATGGTGTGACTACACCTTGAATATTGTGTGCAATTCTGGTCACTATATCTTATAAAGAATATAGCGGAATAAAAAAAGAAGAGAACAGCCACCAAAATGGTAAAGGGGATGGAAGGATAACCCTATGAAGAAAGGTTTAAAAGGTTAGGGCTCTTCAACTTGGAAAAAGATGGATGAAGGGAGATATGATAGAGATCTATAAAATAATGGAGTGGAACGAGTAAACATAGATTGGTTCTTTACTCCTTCAAAAAGTAAAAAGACTAGGGTACATGCAATAAAGCTACAGTGTAACCCATTTAAAACTAATAGGAGAAAATATTTTTTCACTCAATGAGTAATCAAACTCTGGAATTCATTACTGGAGGAGGTAGTAAAAGCTGTTAGTCTAGTTGGGTTTAAAAAGCGTTTGGACAAGCTCCTGGAGGAAAAGTTCATAAATCATTAAAGAGAACCAGGGAAATCCACTGCTTACCCCGGGATAAACAATTTGGAATCTGTGTACATTTTTTGAAACCTGATAGGTTCTTCTGAACTGGCTTGGCGATTATTTGAAACAGGATACTGGGCTTGATGGAGCTTGGTCTGACCCAGTATGGCATATCTTATGTTCTTATCCTCTTACCTTCTCTCCCAGAGTCACAAAGTCACTATCTGATATGCTTAGGTAGGAACCTAGCAATATCAGTTATTGCAAAATGGATGAGTAGCATTAGATAATAGTCAGTAGGCTTGAAAAGTCTCGGCAAACTCTCCATAACTTCTTGGATATTGGCACAAAGCAGAAAGCACTCCTCCATGGACATCATGTCTGGACTGCAGATGGATGCCTCTGCACCCCTCAAAAAGGAGCTGCCAACCACCACTACCCTTCACTTAGTAGTGATTGCTGATCCTACAGCTTTGGAACTTTGAACTCCTGTTCCTGGAATGTTGCCATCTCTTCCACTTTCAGAATTGCATACCAGATCCTCAGTTCCAGAAAAGATGGCGTCAGGGTATTGAGTCTGCAGGCTCTGGAGATCTGTGTCTAGCTGTCATCTTTTCGTATTGTGTCATCTTTCTTTCTGCTAGAGATCTTAGATGCCTCTGGAAGCATTTCCTCAATGTACCTCTCATTGTCACAGATGCTTCTTAGCCTCGCCACCTCCTCTCTCAGTACCTCAACTTGTTTCCTGAAAGATTCAAACTGCAGGCATCTTTCACACTGAACTGGTTCCATGCAGTGGATCTGGCTGTACATCTGGAAAAATGTAGACGTGGTAATGGGGGCCATGATGTGTTTTTTCTGCTGTTGGAACTCTGGTACTTGTTGAGAAAAAAAAATCAAAATCATGTTAGTAAACACTAGCCTTTTTACTGTATATGAAAACTAATACCTTTGTTACTTCTTCTGAGCTGAAGGCTAGAGGAAAGAAAATAAAAACAGCAGCAAAACACACAGCCTTGCCTAAACAGAAAACACCCTTTCTGCAAACAGCTGCAAAAATATAAAGCAATATCTTTAAGGAGCAAAAAATGTTATCTAACAAAAATATCCCCCTTTTTAAAGAACTTTCAAAAAGAAAACTTGTAGCAAAAGTCACACAGTTACTTTGCTTCAAATAAAGCCCACCCAGGACCCCTAAAAATGTGGCAGTTGAGGTAGATTTTTAGGTGTAGAAGTAATAACAAATAACATTTTTTAAAATTCTGTGTTTGGTTTAAACATATTAAATAAAAGCATATTTGTTTCCAAATAGAGGCCCCTTTTCTCTATAATGCCCATGCCAAATGACCCTGCAGCCCCCCCCCCCCCTTTGATAGACCCTGGGGAAAGACACATGGGGGGTGGGGAACTATTAGAGTGCAGCTGCTGGATTATAAGAATTAATAGATATCTATATAGAACATGGTTTTGTTTCAGATCAGTTATTTCTTGAATTAGGAAAAGAGCATTAAAGAGGCTGTATGGGCAGCACATGGGATCTGATAAACAGAGGTGTCAGAGTTCAATGAATGATCATAACCGGGATGGTCATAAGAGGAATGCACAGACATCTGCTAATTCCAGTCATCCTGCATGCAAGGAGTAACACCGACATTACCTGCCTGTCATCCACAGGAGCAATTTGTGGAAAATTTAGGGCACTGAGATCATTTCTGAATTATATGTGTTTTGGTGTAACCCACAAGCACTTGATTTGTATAAGAATTTAGTCCAGCATTATTCCAAGTTTGGTGTAGAATATAGATTGCAGGACACTGTAAAATATTGTAAATGGCATCACAGATTTATTACCAAACAATCCAAAATTTCACTGCAATAGTACCACTCAAAAGCTTAATCTTTTTGTCGGAGCTAAGCCGTGGGAGGGATATGATGTGTAACTTATCCCCCAACCAGACTGCTAGCTACTTTTTTTCTTTTTTGGTCCTGTAATATATAGACCGTGCCTTTTGAATATAAAACCTTTTTGTTACTTAACTGAAGTTTCCTAGTAGTTCCGAACGATTCCGTTGCTCAAAAAGTATCCAGTAGCATCAATTTAGCCGTTCAGACGCTAAAGATGTCTTCATTATCATGTCTCCCAGATTTCGCCCCCGGGAGAAAGCTAATTGTAAAGGTTTATTGAAACATTCTCACATTTGTAATGTCTGCCAGTGTCGTTTTAAAATCCGTGAGACTGCCGGACTGCCTTCAAAAAACGGGAGAACCCCCACTATTACGTCTGGTGAAGTTTGTTTATCAGCAGTATATTGCGGGTCTAATAACCACTCGCGATGTGTAAACCGTGCTCTTTTCATTGCAGTATGTACCACCTCAGGGGGATAACCTCGTTCTATTAATCGATCATTAAGGTCTTGGGCATGAATCATAAAGTCTTGTAAGGTAGCACAATTTCGCCGAAGGCGTAAAAATTGCCCATAAGGCAAACCTCTTCGTAGAGGACCAGGATGATAACTCCGAAAATGGAGGAGGCTATTACGCTGAACAGCTTTTCTGTAAAGAGTAGTATGAAGTTGTCCGTCCAATATTGTAATTTGAAGATCTAGAAAGGCAATAGTAGTAGAATGGATGTGCGCTACAAACTGAATGTTGGCTCTTAGAGTATTTAACCAAGTCAAAAAAGCAGTGAGAGATGTCTTGCATGATGTCCAAATGAAAAACACGTCATCTAGGAATCTCTTCCAAATTAAAATTTTAGAAAATTCCGACGATGTTTGGATCTGCGTTCTCTCCATCTCATCCATGTATAAAGTGGCTATGGAGGGGGCACTCGTAGCCCCCATTGCAAGCCCCCATGTAGCACACATCCATTCTACTACTATTGCCTTTCTAGATCTTCAAATTACAATATTGGACGGACAACTTCATACTACTCTTTACAGAAAAACTGTTCAGTGTAATAGCCTCCTACATTTTCGGAGTTATCATCCTGGTCCTCTACGAAGAGGTTTGCCTTATGGGCAATTTTTACGCCTTCGGCGAAATTGTGCTACCTTACAAGACTTTATGATTCATGCCCAAGACCTTAATGATCGATTAATAGAACGAGGTTATCCCCCTGAGGTGGTACATACTGCAATGAAAAGAGCACGGTTTACACATCGCGAGTGGTTATTAGACCCGCAATATACTGCTGATAAACAAACTTCACCAGACGTAATAGTGGGGGTTCTCCCGTTTTTTGAAGGCAGTCCGGCAGTCTCACGGATTTTAAAACGACACTGGCAGACATTACAAATGTTAGAATGTTTCAATAAACCTTTACAATTAGCTTTCTCCCGGGGGCGAAATCTGGGAGACATGATAATGAAGACATCTTTAGCGTCTGAACGGCTAAATTGATGCTACTGGATACTTTTTGAGCAACAGAATCGTTCGGAACTACTAGGAAACTTCAGTTAAGTAACAAAAAGGTTTTATATTCAAAAGGCACGGTCTATATATTACAGGACCAAAAAAGAAAAAAAGTAGCTAGCAGTCTGGTTGGGGGATAAGTTACACATCATATCCCTCCCACGGCTTAGCTCCGACAAAAAGATTAAGCTTTTGAGTGGTACTATTGCAGTGAAATTTTGGATTGTTTGGTCATTTATTGTTTTCACTGGGGGTTGGTGAGTTGTTATATCACAGATTTATTAGGCATGTGTTGAATGAAGCAATTGTTTTTCAGTTTGGTTGATTTTTGCAAGTTTTGATTGCTGCAGGACTGCTGTCAGTCATCTCTGAAGACATCAGCCGACACCCTGACAATACTTTAAATGCCTCAGTTTGGTGGGCTTTCTAGGAAATTGGCATTTTTAAGTTTGGAAATGCTGCCAGTGAGTGCCTTTTAATTTCTTTTGCAATAGTCTTTTCTCCCATACATTATCCTGTGTTTTTGTGTCTTAGAATGTAATTTTTTGGAGTGGGAACAGTACTTTCTTTTCTGTATTTGAAGTATTCTTAGCAAGCCCTCTGTAACACCCATAGTTAGTACTACCTTCCAATAGCCTCTATTGATAGCTTTTGAAATGCTGCAATTGATGCCATTTCTAGACCTTCAGCATACTTTGGGCTGCAAATGTTGCCTTCTCCTTAGGTTTGCCTATTTTTACTTTTCAAGCATGAGTCATTTTGAATAAATGTTCTTTATCCCGCAGTAGGAGATCCCCTTAATGTAATTAGTGTACTGTGTCTATTAATTTCAATATTCCTATAAATTTGATTCCTTTTCTTTCTACTATGGTCTGAGTACCTTTAGTTTTCTATGGTATAATTGCTGTTTGTTCATTTGAAGTGGCATTTTAGAAAGGATGTTTAAGTCAAATTGGGGATGTCTAAGGTGGAAAGAGCAGAAAAACATTTATGTTTCTGGCCGATTTCAGGAATATAGATATCCCTGACAAGGACATCCATCCATAGACGTCCTCCTTAAGAAAGCATGGAGTGGGATGTCCAGCTCATGCAAGCTAGCACAAGGGGATATCCAGCAGCATTGCAAAACAAAAACATGAGCTCTCATTTCCCATCAGTGTTCACTGACATACTGTAAAACAAAGGGAGTGCTTGTGTAGCTTCTTCTCCATGCCTTCCAGCTGTTTGCCTGATGAAACAAGCACTCTTTAGATGCCTAGAGTGACTCTAGATGTCCAGGACATTTCTGAGATCAGGCAGGGATGTTCAGGTTCTTCGGAACAGCCCAGTCATTCCTTTGTCATGTTCTATTCAGACATGGACATCTTTGTGCTGGGGATGACCACAGACCTGGCTTCTAAAATGGCTTTGGTGACACCTCTGTGCTTTGGACGTCTCTAAGCCCATTTTCAGATGTCCAAAGCATGAATAGGGCTTCCAAAATCCCAATGTTTATATTATATGCACCTATATAGTTTTATGTTTTTTTATGGACTGTTCCTGTGTTATGTATTATAATAGGACTGTTTTTTAAGCCTCGGTTTGCACCCAGTTCTGTTTGTTCTGACCAGATTGGTTCAAAGTATGCACTGTTTTTGCAATGTTATGTTGTCTAGCATCTGTTGTTAAGATTTCTTTAATGGTCATATTACATAATAACATAGTAAATGACAGCAGATAAAGACCAGTATGATCCATTTAGTCTGCCCAGTAAGATGGCAAGAGTAGTTGCACCTGCCACTCCGTGCAGGCCACCCCTCCCCATGTCTTTGTTTTAGGGGTGAACCCACCGTTCCGTGTAGGACACCCCTGTATGTTGAAAAATTAGTTAAGTTTATTTTGATTTTATCCTGTTACTGTAAAAGGATCCACTGTGTCTGTCCATTGCCATTTTGAATTCTGTCACTGTATTTGCCCCCACCACTTCCATCGGGAGGACACTCCAAGCATCCACCACCCTTTCAGTGAAAAAGTATTTCCTGACATTGCCTTTCAGTTTACCCCCTTGCAGCTTCATGTTATGCCCTCTAGTTTTGCAGCTTCCCCATCTTTGGAAGAGGTTTGTTTGTTCATTATTTCTCTTTAAGTATTTAAAGGTCTGAATCATATCTCCCCTGTCCCTCCTCTCCTCCAGAGTGTACATATTTAGGTCTTCAAGTCTCTTCTCATAAGGCTTCTGACACAGGCTCCAAATCATTTTGGTCGCCTTCCTCTGAACAGTTTCCAGTCTTTTTATATCCTTTGCAAGATATGGTCTCCAAAACTGAACACAGTATTCCAAGTGAGGCCTCAAAATACAGTGGTATTAGTACCTCTTCCTTTCTGCTGGTAATTTCTCTTTGCATGCAACCCAACATCCTCCTGGCCTTTGCCACTGCCTTGTCACACTGTTTTGCCACCTTGAGATCCGCAGAAATAATCACATCAAGGTCCTTCTCCTGGTCCGTGCACACCAATCTCTCTCCCCCTATCTCGTACATTTCACCTGGATATCTGCTTCCCAAGTGCATGACACTTGTGGTGCAGCAGAGGATACACAGCCCATGGAAGTGCAGGTAAAAGAAGAGCTTACCTTAGATTCAGCGTTGAAAAGAGGCACTAGGCACACTGAAAGAGTTGAGCAGGGAAAACTGTTACTACGTGCCAAACAGAAAGCTCATCAGGAACACCTGATTGCAAATCCCCACGTCACGTGCATGGCTAGGGATTACATAAGACAGGGTTCCAGTCAGTGGAGAGAGAGGCAGGACACAACCCAGGAGGAGGGCAGAAGCCAGAGAGAGAGCAGCAAGAGGTGTGGCTACAGTCAGCTGAGCAGAAACCCCAGAGGAGTGCTGGGAGGAAAGTTTTCTGTCGGAGAACCAGGAAGTGAAGGTAGCTCCAGCACTCAGGAGAAGAGGTTTGAGGCAAGCTGCACGGGGAGAAGGCATGCCACCCGAGTTAGTCTTCAAGAGAAGCCAGGAGTGTCCTACCACACAGGAGACCGGTATGTGCCAGCACTAAGCACAGGTCAGTTTAGAAAGAGAGTGTTGGGGGATGGGAACTCCAAATACACGTGCACATTAAGAAATAGCTGCAAAGCTAATACTAACTTCACTACTGCACAACCAGCCTGGGAGGCTAGAGAGAAGAGATACAGGGAGCCAAGTGCCAAGACAATCCCTACAGATAAAAGGAGGCATCCATGTGCTTACAGAGAAAGGTTTAAAACATATAAGTGCCAAGGGCGCGGTCCTGAGCATAGATACAGGAAGCAAGGAGATTCAGACCTTTTGTTCTGGGAGGAAAACCCAGAGAGAAGCTACTGCATGCCAGACAGGTATAAACCTGAAGAGAGAGGAACCTTCACTGAAAGCTATAGTGAGTTGTCACAAGAAGACGTGCCTGAGTACTCCACACAGGAAGAGTGTGATACAGGGAGTTTGGGGAGTGCTGGAGAGAGTATGTTATGGGGAGATAGCAGCAGCCTTCCAGACCCCTCTCCCATGGACTGTAGCATTTGTTACAAGTGCAGCCCTGCTGTTTAATTGGATGACAAAAAGAACTTTGTGAATTTAAACAAAGGAATATAAGTTTGCTGATACTATTTTTGTTCTTTGCTTGTATCTGAAGTTTTTTTGATCTTGTTGATAGTCCGAGCGGGACGGGGAATAAAACCCATCTTATTTTCTCATTCACTTTTTGCTCTGAGAGACTCTTTCATTTACCTAGCAAGAGCAGATTACTTGTTTTACAGACCCTAGGCAACCGCCTATATAGGGTTAAAGGGCTCTACCCACGGGCCCCATCACACACTGCACTTCTTCGCATTAAATCTTAACTGCCAAGCATTAGATCATTCTTCCAGCTTTTGTAGATCTTTCCTCATGTTATCCACTCCCTCAGGGGAGTCCACTCTGTTGCAAATTTTCATGTCATCTGCAAAAAGACAGACTTTTCCATGCACTCCTTCAGCAATATCACTCACAAATACATTGAATAGTGCCGGGCAATGGGCTAAACTAAAGGTGGCAAGAAAAGGGGCAACAGATAAATATGTAAGGAAAGTAAATAAAAACAAGAGGAGAAGGAAACCTATTTGGTTCTCCAAAGAAGTGGCTGCTCAAATAAAGGCAAAAACACAGCTTTCACAAAATTCAAAAGCTTGCAAACAGAGGAACACAGTAAGGAATACAGAAACAAACTAAAAGAGACAAAAAGAAAAATAAGGAAAGCAAAATCAAAGGCAGAGGAAAAGATGGGTAAAGATGTGAAGTGTGGCGACAAAACTTTCTTCAGGTATATTCGGGAGAGGAGGAAAATCAGAGATGGAATTGCAGGACTCAGAAGTGCTGAGAATAGATTTGTGGAAAGTGACATTGAAAAAGTGAAATTGCTAAACAAATACTTCTGCTCTGTTTTTACTAAAGAAAATCCTGGGAATGAAGTAGATTCCACACCATTCACTGAAGATGATGTGTTAGAACAACTTGCAAAACTGAAAGTGAACAAGGTCATGGGACCGGATGGGATACCTCCCAGGATACTGAAAGAGCTCAGAGAGGTTCTTGCAGGGCTGTTAAAGGATGTTTTCAACAGATCCTTGGAAACAGGAGTAGTTCCTCAAGACTGGAGAAGGGCAGATGTGGTACCTCTTCACAAAAGTGGTGACAGGGAAGAAGTAACAAACTACAGGCCTGTGAGCCTTACCTCGGTGGCGGGAAAAGTAATGGAGGCGCTTCTGAAAGAGCAAATAGTGGACTCTCTCAAAACCAACAGGTTGCATTATCCGAGGCAAGATGATTTTACCAAAGGAGGATCTTGTCAAACAAATCTGATTGAGTTCTTTGACTGGGTGACCAGAGAACTAGATCAGGGGCATGCGGTGGATGTCATCTACCTGGATTTCAGCTAAGCATTTGATACTGTTCCTCAAAGGAGGCTTATCCATAAACTCAGTAGTTTGGGGATGGGTCCCAAGGTGGTGAACTGGATCAGAAATTGGTTGACTGACAGACGACAGAAGGTGATGGTAAATGGAGCTCACTCGGATGAAATGAGGGTGATTAGCGGGGTACCCCAGGGTTCGGTCATGGGCCCGGCACTGTTCAATGTATTTGTGAGTGATATTGCTGAAGGACTGCATGGAAAAGTCTGTTTTTTTGCAGATGACACAAAAATTTGCAACAGAATATATTGGTTCCATCTGGATAACTACAGATTTTCTGAAACATTGTCCCTGATGCAGGCTTAGTGCCGAAACCTGGCCAGATCAAGATTGGAATTTCTTTGTTTTAGCTCTATTAAAGATGACTTGTTCTGCTACGATGTCTCCTTCCACTGTTGTGGTTGATCTTCATTTTGTGGTAGTGTGCTTCTCTCATTCCCATGTGTCGATTTCAGACATGAATCTTTACAAGTGAGATGAAATCCATCATTTTGAAGTAGGTAGCCATATTCAACAACTCAGCACAAGAGACTGAGTTTAGCTTGAATTCAAAGATGGAATGCTATAGTTAGAAGGTATTTTCAAAGACAGTTATATGGGCGAAGTGGATTTCCAAAAATGATCCTTTCTTAATATGGCCAAAAGCATGTGCATTGTTCCACAACCCATGCACGTTTGGCATTCAAGAGGTGTTATATAGGATAAGGTAGGAAAATAACAATAGATTACATCTGCAAATCTACATGCATCATTTTCCATTAAAGTTTCCAGAAATAAAGCAGTTGCAAGTGCCCATCAATATTTTGCACTCAGAGCCTGTTGGATAGCGAATGGATATGCTTGCCTTTACTTCATGGATGTGCACAGGCAAGAAAAATTCAGTTTGTTTTTGTTTTTTTTTTCAAAACTTTTTCTCGATTGTTGTGTATTTTTTTTGTTTGTTTCATGCATTTGTTTTAATAGGGAATTTTTAATATATGCTCCATTTGTTTAATGTGCACTAACCAATGAATAAAGGTGCACTAAGTTAATTAACACGTTAAATCAATTGAGTGTGCACTAAATTTTTTAAGGTGCCTTAATGAACCAATTGCGCACCAAGGAGTCTCTTTACTAAACTGCGGTAAGTTTTTGCAGCTAATGTAGCATTTTAGTGCAGATAGCGCCACTGTAAAAGCCACACGGTATCTGTTGGAGGCATGCCAAACAGATACCACACCAAAAATGCAGAGAGTGAGGTCCGACAACAGCGTGGATACAGCTAACACTATCCATTGAGGTGGTATTAGTTGCACCCATGCTGTCTACAAATCTGACAGTTACTACGTGCTGTTGATGTCTATGGTACAGTAGTTATGTGGTGCAGGCATGCCCACTCTCAACCCTCACCCCACACAACGAGGTTTTTGCAGATAACACAGAAAATTGCTGCACTACTTGCATTTTCCCTATTCTACATGTTATCATAGTAACATAGTAAATGACAGCAGATAAAGACCAGTATGGTCCATCTAGTATGCCCAGTAAGATGGCAAGAGTAGGTGCACCTGCCACTCCATGCAGGCCACCCCTCCCCATGTCTTTGTTTTAGGGTTGAACCCTCCCCATGTCTTTGTTTTAGGGGTGAACCCACCGCTCCGTGTAGGACACCCCTGTATGTTGAGAAATTAGTTAAGTTTATTTTGATTTTATCCTGTTGCTGTAAAGGGATCCACTGTGTCTGTCCCATGCCATTTTGAATTCTGTCACTGTATTTGCTATCACCACTTCCATTGGGAGGGCATTCCAAGCATCCACCACCCTTGCAGTGAAAAAGTATTTCCTGACATTGCCTTTCAATTTATCCCCTTGCAGCTTCATGTTATGCCCTCTAGTTTTACAGCTTCCCCGTCTTTGGAAGAGGTTTGTTTGTTCATTATTTCTCTTTAAGTATTTAAAGGTCTGAATCATATCTCCCCTGTCCCTCCTCTCCTCCAAAGTGTACATATTTAGGTCTTCAAGTCTCTTCTCATAAGGCTTCTGACGCAGGCGCCAAATCATTTTGGTCGCCTTCCTCTGAACAGTTTCCAGTCTTTTTATATCCTTTCTGAGATATGGTCTCCAAAACTGAATACAGTTTCCAAGTGAGGCCTCACCAGTGACTTATACAGTGGCATTAGTACCTCTTCCTTTCTGGCCTTTGCCACCGCCTTGTTGCCATGTTAACAGATTGTGCAGCTCAATAAACACACCCCTAACAAATGCAAGCCCCTAATTTACTTTGAAAATGGGTGCTAAGTCCCTGACTATCCATGGATTGTGTCCCAATGTGAGCATTTTTGAAAATTGTTCTCATAGGGGGTGATAAAAATTGGCCACATTGGTGATGTTGGGTACCAATGGGTACTGTTTAACCACGGGGTTTGGCAAAGTAAAATAGCATATGTAGTTTAATGCCCTGTGAAGACATAGGCAGGGTCTTCTGCATTGGCTTGGCTCTGTAGGGCATCTCATTATTCATCTGATGATTCCCCTCACAAAGAAATCAGGAAAACAGTCTCCGGGTTTAAAACCAAGTTACTTAACATTTATTTTCCTCCACAGCAAAACCAACTCATGTTTATCAGAGGGCGAGTCCTAAACTCTGTCTTCAAGGCTTCACAGACCCTGATAAGCAAATACCACTGGTTAAACTTGGCTTCACTCAGCAGCTACTGGTAGAAACTCCCCCAGAGCTCCACAATGTCTAAAAACTATAGTTTAGTTTGTAACAAAATATTTCAACAGAAAAACTCTCGTCCTTTAAATCTCAGGCACAGTTCAGCTTGAACAGAAAAAAAAGTTCTCCCATTTGTGTTCCTGCCCTCAAACTGCTTTTACAAGTAAGACCTAAGGAACAAAAATACTAGCAAGAGTTCTCCAACCGAAGTCATTCCTGAGGTTCATTTGGTTCAGTAAAAACCTTCTCAGGGGTAAAAACAGCAGTTTGCTCCAGGTCAGGCTTTCTGCCTAGCCCACACACAGGAGAGCCGGGGCTCTGCCGGTCCCCTTCCTGTCTCACCCTATCTCTCCCTTTTGATGCCTGCAGCACTGCACCCTTCTTTTGCAAACAACACAGCAGTGTAAACAATTCACAATTTATATTGTTTTCCTCTGGCACTGAATGAGCTCAGCAAAAGATAAGGAAAGGGTTCTATAGCTCCTCCCCAAACTGTTGCTCTATATAGCCACTCCGTTTCTGTTTCCCTCCCATCCAGACCTCAAAAGACATAAAAAGGAAAACTAGTTTTACATACTGCTGCTACCAACAGTCTGACCTTGCTCTTCCATGTTCATCTGGTTCTCAGAATCAACATTTAGCAAGTGAGGGGTCTCCAATTTTAGTTCCATATTTTCCATGCTGCCTTCTGGCTCAGCTGCCTACTCGGCACAAAGAGGTCTGGAGGACACATCCCACCCTCTCTGGAACTCTAAGGCATATTTTATACATGCCATGGAAACTCCATCTCCTACTCCATTGTGAGGTGTTCTGTTTCCCTGCCTAAATCCTCCCAGCCGGCACAGCCTTTGCTGCTGGCCTGCCCTCCCCCCATGTCTTAAGAAAACCTCCTGCCTGGCCTAGGACCAGTTCTTGTCTTCCTTCCCCCTTTCTTATTACCAGTCTCTTCTCTACCATAGGGGGTCATTTTAAAAGTCTTAGGATTTGGACGTCTGAAGACATGCACGTGGAAGTCAAAATCACAGAGATGTCTCTGGAATTATTTTGTAAATGACATTTAGCAGGTGCGGCTCAAGGCAATCTTCTGCCTGAGGCAAAGAATGAGATGGCGCCCCCCAACCCACCTTAGAGGGGGCGGGGCTTTTTCAGAAATCTAATCAGAGACTGAACCAAACCAAAAAAACGATTAGATTATATGGAGGAAATGCAAGATGTTTGCACACAGGGCCGTAACAAGCTGCAATCGCGCCCTGTGTGACTTGCAGCTCGGGCGCACACCCCCTCCCTCTCCCCCCATACCTCCGTCCAGCACTGCCTGCTCTTTCCCTGCTGCTACCGCCCTTTGTTTTTTTCAAGGCAGCGTCGGCAGCAGGGAAAGAGCAGGCAGCGCTGAACGGAGGTATGGGGAGGAAGGGGGGGCATGCCCCCAATCTGAAAGGCACCGGCACTTTAAGAAGATCTGTCCCTCCCTGCTCTGACATCGTGTCAGAGGAGGGAGGGAACAGACCTACTTAAAGTGCTGCGAAAAGGCTTGGGGGGGAGGGGCGCATTTCGACTGCCTGCTATTGTCCTGCCAGCAGCGGCAGGGCAACAGCAGACTTCCAAAATGCACCCCAAAAGCCTTTGCACCCTGTGCGGCTGCACCGCTGCACAGGGCTAGGTATGGTCCTGTTTGCAAACCAAGGAACTAAAAGACAGCAAGAACCAACAGCACAGTTTATAAAACTTAATTATAACTCATTTTTATTTTGTTGTTATAAACTGTGTTATGGTTCTTGCTTTTTCAACATATATTTTGCATCCAGAGTAGGTGCAGAGCAGAACCAGGACATTCACCCACAGAACTCAATATTTAAAAAAAAAATCTGATTCTGATCATCTCGCTAACAACAACAACAACCACTATTCTCCAGTACCAGGCATATTGTGAACTAATACAAAACTCTACAACAAAGAGCAACCTACCATACTATACCATATCAGCACAAACCTCCAAAACTCACATAAGGAGCCCATCCAAAAAAAGCGTCACTGTAAATGCTACAGTGAGCCCTGGAACATCCATACACCTATTTGAAAAGCTGAACAAGTCAAATTACTACAGTACAGTATAGATCTTTATGTACAAGCTCCACGTTAACAGAACACCTGACCTCAGTCACACACTCGCAACATCGACCCTCACCAAGTACAGAAGTAACCACAATCTAAAGTAAAAATAAAAATACGTAGACAAAATTTAAACAGAAACCCAAGAAGCCAGAGTCCACATGCAGTGCAACATCAGATAAATAAGAGATGCAGTTCCCCGATACAGTGTAAAATATAAAGATAGCACAAAGTCCAATCACTAAAATTAAATAAATTATTTTTTCTACCTTTGTTGTCTGACCATTTTATTCTCTGATCATGCTGGTCCCGATCGGAGGCGTCTGCTTTCCTGTCTTCTCTTAGCTCTGTTTCTGTGGTCTATGGTCCATCTGCCATTTCTTATCTCTTCTTTTGTTTTCTTCACTTCCTTCCATCAGCCCATTTCCAGTTCCCCTCCCCAGTATCAGCCCTCTTTCCAGTCCTCCCCTCCCATTACCTTCCAATGTCAACTGTCTTGCATTCCCATGACTGCCACTGGTGTCCATTCCCTTCCAGTCCCCCTCCTTCCCCAGTGTCCAGCCCCTTCTAGTCCAAATACCATCCAAGGTATCAGTTCACGTCCACTCTCAGTGCCACCCTCCCAGTCAGCTCCCCTTTCAGCCTCCTCCCCATTACCCAGTCACTTACTACTCCCATCCCCAAGTGTCAGCTCCCTTCCATGCCCCCTTCAGTACATCCCAGGTGTCAGCTCCTTTCCAGCCCCCTCCTTCCCCTGGCAGACCCTCTCAGTATCCGCTCCCTTCCAGTCCTATTCTACCATCCCCCCACATCAGCCCATTTGTAGCCCTAGCCCCTAGCTTTCTTCCAGGGCCAGCAGCACCCTTCTCCCCTCCCCCATTAGCCCATTTCCAGTCCTATCCCCCTTCTCAGCTCACTCCAGTCCTAGCCCCCCAATCAGCCCATTACCAGTCCTAACTCATTTCCAGTGCTAGCCCCCTCATCAGCGCATACCAGTCCTAACCCCCAATAAGTCCATTTCCAGTTGTAGCACCCCAATCAGCCCATTTCCTGTCCTAGCCCCCCTAATCAGCCCATTTCCAGGCCTAACCCCACCAATCAGCCCATTAGCAGTCCTAGCTCCCATCCCGATCATCCCATTTCCAGTTCTAACCCCCCATCAGCCCATTTCCAGTTCTAAGCCCCCTCCCTATCAGCCTATTTCCATTCTTAACCTCCCACAACCCATTTTCATTCCTAGCCCGCCCCGATAGTCCATTAGCAGTCCTAGCCCCCCTCCCAATCATCCCATTTGCAGTTCTAACCCCCCATCATCCCATCTCCAGTACTAGCCTCCCCATAGCCTATTAGCAGTACTAACCCCCCTCCCGATCAGCCCATTTCCAGTTCTAACCCCCCATCATTCCATTTCCAGTCCTAGCCCCCCATAGCCTATTAGCAGTATTAGCCCTCCCTCCCGATCAGCCCATTTCCAGTTCTAACCCCCCATCATTCCATTTCCAGTCCTAGCCCCCCATAGCCTATTAGCAGTATTAGCCCTCCCTCCCGATCAGCCCATTTCCAGTTCTAACCCCCCCCATCAGCCAATTTCCAGTCCTAGCCCTCCCCCCATCTGGCCATTGCTATTTCCTGTGCTAACCCCCCATCCCACCAGCCCTGCTCCATACCTTCTTTAGGGAACAGGAACTGTAAAAAAAAAATAAACAACTGCAAATGCTGCTGCCGCTGCCACAGCAGCAGCATGATGTGCCCCACGGCGGCCGCCTCCCCGGAACAGCCCTCACAAACCTCCCCCCCCCCCCCGCTCAGCTTTGCAGAGCCATGCAAAGGGAGCGTGTTTCCCTTTTGCGTGGCTCTGCAAAGCTGAGCCGGCATGGGAGGGAGGGGAGGGAGGTTTGTGAGGGCTCTTCCGGAGAGGCAGCCGCCACAGGGCACTTCATGCTGCTGCTGCCACCTCTGCAGCAGCAGCATTTGCAGCCGTTTGGGTTTTTTGGTTTGTTTGTTTTTTATTTTGAAGGCCGAGTGAGGCGGTATCTTTTTGGGGGTGGCAAAAATTGCCACCCCCAAAAAGATACCGCCTCACTCGGCCTCATTATAGAGCCGCCTCTGACATTTAGAAACGTCTCCAATTAGGCAAGGGGTATGGTGGAGGCGCAATGAATTTAGATGTCCCCAACATCGAATGGTCTTCTTACAGTGTAAATAATTCCCTCATTTATATGCATGGTGGAGGCGTGTTTCGGGACATCTAAGTTCATGGCACCCAACAGACACATCTCCACCACACCCCTTGCCTAATGGGACATCCCCACACCAAAGAAGTCTCTGACATTGAACGGCGACATCTGCAGGTAAGTCCATGTTTAGACCTGCTACAGGCACGAACAGCCATCAGGAAAGTGCTTGTTGTGGCCTCAAAACATCCAAAGGGTACAGAGAAGATGGAGAATTAAGTGACTAGCCTAAGATCACACTAGAATATGAACCCTGATCACCCTGCTCCTAATCCACTGCTTAGAACATAAGATATGCCATACTGAGTCAGACCAAGGTCCATAAAGCCCAGTATCCTGTTTCCAACAGTGGCCAAGCTAGGTCACAAGTACCTAGTAGTTTCCCCAAAAGACACAGGTTCAGTAATTTTGTTTTTTAGAATGGTTTCTACAACTTTTCCCAGTACTGATGTTAGGCTCACCCTATCCTGTGCTTCTAAGGTAATCTGTGACCAACTTCCTGGGTGATTCACACAGCCCTTGCTTTGATAGAAGGAGTCTTTCAAAATGCTCCTTTGATCTGTCACTTGGCTTTAACACCTATTTTAAACAATTTCACAGTTCTCTTGCCCCCTTATCTAGAAGGTTTCTCTGTAAAGGTCTGTAGAAACGATTCATTGCTCAAAGAATACTAACCCTGTTTTTCCTTTTATGCTAAGTTATACTCTGATTTTATTTAAATTAAAGCTCTTTGCTGATACTAGGCCCTGACTGATTTAACAAATACATTGGATTCTAATTTACACAGATTAATCAGCTTAAATCTAAAGAATTCCTTTTTCCCCAAGATTTAGAAAAAGTCCCAGAAGTAAATACAATTGCAGATCTCTCTCCAGAAGTAGCAGTCCCTTTTTGTAGTCCTTCAACCACTATGCTAAGAGATGTACATGTTCTGAAATTCTATTCAGAAATCGTGCTGAACTTGCATGTGCCTGCTTTTTGTTTTTCTACAGAAGTTCTGGCTTTGATGTCCCAGATTGCACTTGGACGACCCATTGTATAATGTGCCTTATAGTGTACGAAGTAGCAATATTTGTGTGGACAAAATTTTGAAGGAAAACCACCCATGTAGATTGGAAAATGCACTCTATGCACTTTATTTTCCTACCCTGACCTAAACACATGTTGAAGGGCTTGTGTGTTATTACCCACCTTTGTTGTTGTTATATGCTGTAGGGTGAGCACTTTTCAAAATGCTGAATTACATAGACAATTGGATTTTCAGAAATGCTTTCCCCATATCTAGGCAAGGAAAAGTAAGGGGTTGCTGTACCCACTTGCATATGGGTTGTTGTGTAGCATGCAGGCAAGCAACACTGATTTCTTTTTTTTTTCCATTTTAAATTTTTATTAACCATTTCAATAAAAGTTACACATCACTGCATTCACAACTTTGTACATTTTTCATAATGTTTACATATGCTCACATATATATTCCCAAGTTATTCATACTCCCCTCCTTATCCCCTCCTGATAACATCCCCTCCCCCTCTTCCTTCATACATTCGACTCCCGCTCAGCCCTTCCCATATCAGTATCTCCTCCCAGTTTACCCTATCACCATTCAGACTTCTTAATAGTATGTATCTAGAGCCCCTCCCACCTTCGTCTGTCGCTCGCCCCCTCTCCCAGCCTTCCATGTTTCCAGCTACGTACACACTCTCTTCCATTGTTCCTCACTTGACCCCCCCTTTCCCCTGCCTCTTCTCCGTCAATCTGTGCATCAAACCCACCTCTGCCACTCTTCTGACAAAGCCTGCCAGGTGTGGCGTGTCCGACCCCACCCAGTGCTGTGCTATCTCACAACGTGCTGCTACGAGACAATGATGTAGCACCCCACTATCCTTCTTTGGAATGTTCTCCTCTAATTGATGCAGTAAGCAAATCTATGGTTTCCTTTGCAATCGATATCCTGTCATGCTATCAATCATATCTAGAATCTCTATCCAGTAAGCTTGTACCCATTCACACTTCCACCACATATGCAACCAATCCCCTCTCTCTTGACATCCCCTCCAACATTGGTCAGTGTGTCCCTCTCCAGCTCTCTTTTTACATACTGGAGTCCAGTACCAACGGAACAGTACTTTATAAGCATTTTCTTTTACCTGTGTGGCAATAGAAATACTTGCCACCATTTGTATTATCTTATCCTATATCTCATCGCTCCAGTTTACCCCCAAGTCTTCCTCCCATTTTATCATATACCCCAGTTTACTCTCCCCGCCCTCCATTAACCCTTTGTAAATCTGGACAAAACTCCTTTTTGGCCTAAGTTCCCTGAATAAAGCACCTCAAACCACCCCCTGTTTTCCCAAAAGTCCTTCCACACCTTCTGCTGTCTCACAAAATGGCTCAATTGTATATATGCATAGTAATCACTATCCGCCAATCTGTATAAATCTTTAATGCCCTCAAACCCTAGAATGCCCTCCTTGCTCACTATTTGAGAGGTGTGTGTTAGCCCCACCTTTGCCCATCTGCGCAGAATATGCACCCCTGGTCCCTGTCCCTCCTCAAAACAGGCCGCCACTGTCATGCCCTGTGTATATGCTTTGTCTTGTACTAATAATTTTCTGTTTTGTTTCCACACTTGCAAGCTATGCGCTATTAGGGGGTGTTGGTGTTTATTTTCTGAAAACTTACTCCCCCTCCACACTAATTTGTCCAGGCTCCCTCCCCTGATTGAAGCTTCTTCCATTTGGACCCATTGTTTCTGTGTTCCCCGGTGCCACTCATATATCGTTTTCAGTTGTGCTGCCTCATAGTATTTTCTAAAGTTAGGCACCCCTAACTCCCCCTCTCCTTTAGCTCTTTGCATTACGGCCCTCGCTACTCTTGGCCGTCTATTTTGCCAGATGAACCGATTAACCTGTCTTTGTAGCTGTTTTAGCTTGCTAGACAGTACCTTTATAGGCAGCGTCTGAAACAGAAATAAGAATCTTGGTAAGAGCATCATCTTTATTGTGGCAATCCGACCGAACCATGAGAGGTATCCCTGCTCCCACCCATCCAGCAATCTCTCTACCTGCCCAAATAGCTTCTGATAATTTAATTTGTATAGTGCTTCTATCCTATTACTTATTTGAATGCCGAGGTATCTAATACTTTCTGATATTTCTTTTGTAATATGCCCTGTGTGTCCCCTTGGATTGTTAAATTTAATATTTCTGATTTGGTCCAATTGATAATGAAGCCCGATAGCCTGCCAAATTCCTCTAATTCCCACATTAATATTGGGATAGAAAAGCGAGGCTGGACTACGCTCAATATTATGTCATCTGCAAACAGAGATATTGTATATTCTCTCCGCCCTATTTTTATTCCCTGTATGTCTGCCCTCTCCCGCACCCTCTCCGCAAACGGTTCCAAGGAAATGGCAAAAAGAAGCGGTGATAATGGGCATCCCTGTCTAGTTCCTCTCCCCTGCTCAAAAAACTCCGAATAGGCATCATTCACCCTGACACAGGCTTTCGGTTTGCCCAGCTTAAGAATTCTGCCCCCAAGCCCATTCTTTTCAGTACCTGGAAAAGAAATGGCCAGGACACCTGGTCAAAAGCCTTTTCTGCATCTAGCAACGACAATAAAGCCTCTTCCCTATTTTATTCCATAGACCAAATCATATTCAAAATCTTCCTTATATTGTCTGCTACTTGTCTACCGGGAATGAAACCCACCTGATCATGATGTATCAGCTTCCCTATCACCTTATTTAAGCGCATAGCGAGTATTTTAGCTAGTAATTTGGCATCTAAGTTGAGCAGCGAGATTGGTCGATAGGATGAACGCTCTTGTGGGTCCTTTCCCTCTTTATGTATTATGGTTATACCTGCCCAGTATCCGCTAATCCCCCTCCCTCCCTTGGAAGATTAAAGAGCCTCACTAGCGGTGCTGTTAGTATCTCTCCAAAGCTTCTATAAAATCGCGCTGTAAGCCCATCTAACCCCGGAGCCTTATCTACTTTTAACTGTTTTATAGCTCGCTGCGCTTATGGCCTTGTTTATCTCTTTTTGTTCCCCCTCATCTAAGTTTGCCAGCTCTATTGAGTCAAGATAGCTCTGTATTCTCTCCCTCTGTGGATAGTCCCTTGCTTTAGCAACACTGATTTCTAAAAGGACAAACCTGATGGCGAGGCCGTACAATTAGGGTGGCATCATCTGGCCGGCTCCGGATGACGTTACCCTAATTGTGAGGACTTCTATCCTGTTGTCTATGAAGAACACCTGCTACAGGTATGCAACTTGATTATATTTTCAAGTGAGAGTGTAGGGGGTGAGGAGAATGCATTACCAGACTCAATTTGCCTTTGTGCAGTGGGTCAAGAAAATAACTGTCTTAATCCAAGTTGAGTAATTGGCTGGACAGTAAATTTTATACAAATTTTCTTATGTTAATTTGTTCAGAAAATTACAGCATTTGTTTTACAAAAAATGTAGTTAAGCAATGCTAAAATAAATAAATGGCGCGGGGGAGCATAAATGGCTGCTGGCTCATTCAATAAGCCACAACACAATAATGAACAAAATTGCACCCATGGTACAGAAGTATAGGGAAGTAGCTGAGATCCAATCGTAGCTGCTTCAGCAAGATAAGCCAATCCTGTTGCCTTTGTTTGCCATTTCACCACAGGGGCAATGTTCCCTCTAATTTTCTGTAGGCTGTGTGCGCATAAAATATCAGCTGTGCAGCTTTTGAAGGAAGGTTAAATTTTTGTGCGCCACATAACGACACTCGTTGTTATATACCTTAAAATTTGACTACACGTCAGAATACAGTATGTACATTGATTGCACTAGAAAATATTGTAGAACTTGTGAAAACCATAAATACACAACAACTTTTAAATTTTAAGACGTCTGTGTTGTTTTCTATCAGAATCAGAACCGTAATTTTTGTGCGCTCTGTTATAAAGTATGTGCGCTCGCTCGGCGAGGTGTGTGCGCGCGCACACGTGCACAGCTTATCTTTATCTTTATCTGGGACTTAATATACCGCTCAATGCAATTGCGTCAGAGCGGTGCACAATGTACAAAAAAAGGCTGCAAGGAAAAGGAAAGGAACACCAAATATATGATAGGATAGTTAAGAGAAAAGGAAAGGGCTAAAGAGAAAGGTGAGATAACAAAAATAGGAACTACAAGAAATCAGCGGGGGGGGGAGAGGGGGGGGAGAGGGGAGGGAGGTGGGGGAAGATCAAACGCAAGACAGAAAAGGTAGGTCTTTAAACGGGTCTTAAAGGTTTTCAGGGAAAGTTCCAGGCGGAGGTCCGGGGGAAGCGAATTCCAGAGACGGGGTCCAAGGAAGTAAAAGGCGGAGGAGCGGGTGGATTCGAGGTGAGCTTGTGAAGGGGAGGGTAGGAGCAAATGGTTAGCGTGGATAGAACGGAGAGAACGGAGAGAACGGTGGGGAGTGTGGAGGTGAATCTGGTCTGCGAGATAGAGAGGGGTACCTGAGTGAATAGATTTGTGAACAAAAGTGAGGACCTTGTATTGGATACGGAAAGGAACAGGAAGCCAGTGTAGTCGTATGAGAAGAGGAGTGACGTGATCGAAACGAGAAGAGCAGGTGAGAATGCGAGCTGCGGTGTTGTGAACTCTCCGAAGGCGCTGCAATTGGGACTGGGGAAGACCGGCCAGGGAAGCATTGCAATAGTCAAGACGGGTGACAATGAGCGAGAGGAGGAGGTTGGTCATGGACGAGAAAGAGAGGAAAGGGCGAGCGGAGCGAAGTTGGAGTAAGGTAGAGAAGCAGCGTTGGACGACAGAAGAAATATGATCTTTGAAAGACAAGGAGGAATCAAGGGTAACGCCTAGGTAGCGTAAGGATGAGACAAGAGGGATGGGAGAAGAGGAAAGCACAGGGAAAAGAGAAGGAGCAGGACTGCCAGCGGTGAACCATATAGCTGAGGTCTTGGTGAGGTTAATGTGCAAGAAGTTAGCGGAGAGCCAGGAAGCCACAGTGGAGAGACAGTTATTGAGAGGTGAAATGTCAGGGGAAGCAGAGTTTGTATGACAGAGTAGAAAAATATCATCGGCATAGTAGTGTGCAGATATACCCTGTTGTTGTACTAAGAGAGCAAGAGGGGCTAAAAAGACATTGAACAAGAGGGGGGCAAGAACAGACCCCTGTGGGACACCACAAAGGAGGGGAGTGGAAGGTGAAGAGAGGGGACCAGAGGACACACAAAAAGAACGACCTGAGAGAAAGGACTGAAACCAGTGAAGCACTGTGCCGGAAAGACCCGTATCAAGTAGGCGTGAAAGGAGGGTACGGTGATCGACGAGGTCAAACGCGGCAGAGAGATCAAGTGAGACAGCAATGGTGAAAAGACCGCGGTCGTGGGCAGAGTGGAGCTCGTTAAGGAGAGAAAGAAGAACAGATTCAGTACTATAGCTGGGGCGGAAACCAGATTGAAGAGGGTGCAGGGTGAGTGAAGCTTCAAGATGTGAGGATAGCTGGGAAAAGACAAGTTTTTCTAGGAGCTTGGAGGGGAATGGAAGGTTGGAAATGGGACGCCAATTAGAAGGGGAGGATGGGTCAAGGGAGCTCTTTTTCAGGACAGGGCAGATGATAGCGTGTTTCCAAGGAGTGGGGAAGATACCAGTGGATAGGCTATTATTGATGATGGAGAGAAGATAAGGGGAGAGAGCCAAAGAGGGATCCAGTAACCAACGAGAGGGAATGGGATCAGAGGGACAAAAGGTTTTGCGAATGGAGTGAAAGACCTTGGAAAGGATGGAGGCAGAAATGGGCTCGAAGGAGGACCAGCGATGGGAAAGAGGGGGGACACACTGAGAAGAGAGCAGAGTAGGAGAAGGAGGAGGAGTGGGCAAGGGATTGAGAGGAGGAGGAGAAAGGGGAGGAGGACAGGAGGGGAAGGAGAGACGAAGGGAGAGTATCTTAGAGGAGAAGAAGGTAGCCAAAACAGCAGGGTCCAGGGAAACAGGAGGGGGGGAGGGTGAGGAGAAGGAGCGGGGAATAGACAGGGAGTGAAGAACGGAATATAGCTGGCGAGAAGAGTTGGCAGATGTTGAGATAAGGGTAGAAAAGTAGTCCCTTTTTGCCGCATGAAGGAGGGTGCGATAATGATGGTGACAGGCTCGGAAACGGTCCAGAAGGGGGGGGGGGGGAGGGGTGCTTACGCTATAATCTTTCAGCTTAGAGGGAACAGTGCACAGGGGTAAACAAATATCAGCAATATTTCAATTACCATTTATCAATTCCAATCGTGTAGCATTCTATAAAGTAATAATGCACTGGCATGCAGAGGAGTTAGGTTCATTTCCCAGGTCATGCGCTGTTTCCCTGGCTGGTCACCGCTAAGGATGCTGCAGAGACAGCATTCAGTGCTTCTGGGGACAGGGACACCCAGTCATTGCCTAACAGCGACACCTGATGAATGTATTTAGGGATCACAATTGCAGGATTCTGGACACAGCCTGGGCCCATGGCCACTCATTAAGGATTGTCACTGCTTTAACTGGCATAGGTGAACTGAGGAGGAGTACAAAATAGGCATAACCCCCCCCCCCCCCTCCAAAGGGTTATGGTGTCATAGCCCAGTAGAGAGCAGTTCTGATTGATCTGGAAGCCCAGAGGAGTAGGATGAAACTGCTGGGGAAGAAAGCTGCAAATACTTTCAGCACAAAACATGGAGATTTAAGAAATGAAACTAGTGTTTATGCATGTGTAAAAACTGTGTATGAATCCTTCTGCTAACCAAGCCAAAACCGTTGCTTAATACACAGTCACATTCGGCTTCTCTCTGAAAAACGCCTGAGCAAATAATACATTTTTTTCACAACATACACAGATTGCTATATTCTGCAAACAAAATAAAAGTGTATTTGACAATTTCATAGCAGGAATTGAGATTAAGGAAAAGAGAATGACTTCAGGAAAAAAGATTGTGTTTGGGTGGTGTGGGGGGGGGGGGGACTGCAGCTATATAAAGGAATGTTAAAGTACTGTGTGAAGGGACTCCATGGCAACCTCTGCTTAATTGCAGTTCACAGTCTAAATGCTGTATTTGAATTTTTTTTTGTTTTATCTCATGGCATGAGCTAATAATAGAGAAGGTAACCACCACCAGTCACAAGATTTCTGCATAATTAGCTTGATTATCCCAATAGATATTAAGAGAACTAGTAAGCTTTCACTCTTGGTACATTACGAACACCTAACCCCCACAAAGAACAATAGAATTTCAGTTTAGACAACAAGAAAACGCACCACTGAACACTTGTTCATCCATCGAAATAACAAGTTAAGTAAAACTATGGTTCTAAAAGCCAGTCCATATGGCTCTCAACTAGGTCTAACCAATTAGCTGAGACAAACTTGAAGACAAGATTCTTGTCCTCAAATCTCATGCCTCAGATTGGTTAGTCTGTAAGGTACCATCAATGCTAGCCTCTGCTTTTACTAATACAGACTAACATGGCTACTCTCCTGGAAGTTTTCAGATTGATCTGGTTTTCAGGAGAACCAAAATATGTAAGTTTGCTTGGCTAAGACACCCAAATGCATGCATAGATGGTTCATGATTATTCACTATGTATTTCTTCTAAACCAGGGATTCTCAACCCAGTCCTTGGGACACATCAAGCTAGTCAGGTTTTTAGGATGACCACAATGAATATACATGAGATAGATTTGCATACAATGGAAGCAGTGCATGGAAATGTCTCTCATGCATATATTCATTGTGGCTATCTTGAAAACCTGACTAGATAGTTTATGTCCCGAGGACTGGGTTAAGAATCCCTGCTCTAAACCAAAGAACAAATCTGGGAACTAGAGACATAAATGAGATTCTAACATAAGAAAAACCTTGCCCAGTTAGAGCAAGATCTATCATGTCCTGCATCTTGTCTCCAACAGTGGCCAATCTGGGTCACAAGTACCCGGCAAATCCCAAAGAGTAGCTCAGATTTCTCATAGCTCACTTTCAGGGATAAGTGACAGCTGCTCTTAATCTATCAGACGAATTATTGTGTATAGCAATCATGGTATAAGAAATCGAATGCCTTCTGTAGTTCCATTTAACACTGTCATTGGACATAGTGGGAGAAAAATGGATAATTTCTTGCATGTATAGGATATTAATGATTATTTCAACATTTGTATGGCACCTAAATGAGGTCATTTTACAATGAGATACACACAAGTAGAATGAGTCCCTTTAACAGAAAACTTACAATCTAAATAGATACCTGAGGTCATGATAGATAAAGGAGGGGGGGGGGGGGCAATTTTCAGTAACTTGGTGAGGTGCAAGTACTTATTTCTTTTTCAAAGAAAAACTACACTTAACACTAACTCAGTAACAAATGTACTTCCCAACATACCTCAACTCTGGGCAGCAATGGTTTCCTTTAAGAATGAAATTAGTTCTAGGTCCAGGCCCATTTATTCATTTATATTAGCAACCTAATCATTTCTAATAGTGTTTTTTGTCATACGACAACTATCCTTGTTTTCCTTATGGATAAAGTAGTATGGCTGCCTTTATGTAACACAACTTTTTTGCAAATGATTTTTAGGACCAGCTGTACTAAACAATTTCCCTGCAGACACAAAACAGGAAACACCATGTAGTACATCAGGCCCTATTATCAGTTCTATGGCTTTATGGCTTTTGTATTTGATATTTCCAATTTATTAATGACAGCTTTACATGCAGCCCTTGTGTCTTTTGACATCGGAATTTGCCTTAGGGTGGTAGTATTGAGATGTGCTTATATTAATCAGCATGTTTAAGTGTATATAAAGAAAGAAGTCATCCTCTATAAATAGAACACTCAATGATCCTGCAACACTGAACCCTTAACCATCTGTAGATAGGGTCAAAAGGCAGTTCATTTGTCATCAGGCTGGGATACATTGCACTGGATGAGTGTAATGCTGTCATTTTTGATTGCAGTGAGAATATGCAGAAGTCAGCTAGGTTCTTGGCTGCTTTCTTGTTCTTTCAATGAAAAGTTAATGTTAAGACAAAATGGTCCTTTCAACTGTCATGGTTAATTTTGCCCTAAGGCTGACTGATGCACTTAATTTGCTCTACAGATGTGACGAGCTATGAGAGACTGAAAACTGATTTTTGTTGCTGGTAATTTTAAGAATGTTTACCCAGAGGAAATGTATTGTCAGTACATACATATGGGCCAGATGTATTAAAGTATTTTTTCCTATTCTACAGTATGTCTTTAATAAAATTGCTTTATAGATCTTAGATCTCCCCCTCCCCAATCCTTTTCTCTTACCTTTCTCACATATTTCATTTTCCCCTTTCATTTCATCATCCCCTTCTCCCTGAACTCGCTCTCTCTTCCATCTGAAACTCTCATCTCCAGGAACAAGCAGGAATAAGTCCTCACATATGGGTACGTCGGTACCGACGGAGCCCGCGCGGGAAAGCTCCCCAGCTTCCCAGAAGGAAAGCTTTTGGGGCCTCCTACTGCGCATGCGCGCTGCCTTCCCGCCTTCCTGACCAACTCTCCTCAGTTCTTCATTTTCCGCTGAGCCAGCAGGTCGTGTTCCTGTCACCGCTGAAGAAGTTATTTTAATTTATTTCTTTGGCCGCGTGTCTGCCTTCCCCGATTCCAGACCGGTACCGCCGGTCTTTTTTCCTTTATTTCTTAAAAAAAAAAAAAAAAAAATCTTCTTTTTTCCCTCACTTGGTGTGTTTGTTCTGTGAGGCCTTTAAGCCTTCACTAATTCTCCCTCATGGAGAAACAAGCCTCTGGTTTAAAAAAATGCACCAAGTGCAGCGGTACTATTTCAGTCACAGACACCCATGAATGGTGTCTTAAATGTTTGGGGCCTGACCATTCCATTCCGGATTGCCCATCCTGTTCTTTGATGTCTAAACGTGGCTTACAGAACCGGGCAGCCAAGTTTCACATGCTGTTTTCTACAGATACTCCAGCATCGACATCTTCCAGGTCTTCCTCTCCTGATGGATCTCAGGTAACCAAACATTCCTCTGGCAGGTCCTCAAAGGGCAAATCTCCCTCTAAGCATCGAGATACCCTTGGGCTTGACCCTGAGGACCCTGCCCCAGCCAAACAACCCCGGCGGGAAGCTCCGGCTTCCAAAGCTCCTCCTATGGTTGACATCGATGGCACGGCCTCGACCGATCACCTGTTAGACTGTTCTGGGGTACCGGCTCAAGCATCCGGTACCGACATCCAGACAGTCGTGACGTCCATGGATCATACAGTTCAATCCATGCAGCAGGCCATTTTCGCTTTCATTAAGGCTGCGACGCCCTCGGTACCGCATCCTGCGTTACCGACTCCGGTTCCGGTACCACAACCGATACCGGTACCCAAGCCATCCACATCGACCAGGATACCGATTCCGGTTCCCGGTTCAGGGTTTTTTCCCGATACCGATCCGGTTCCGGGTACCCCCGATGTCGATACCAGTCGATACGCTTATCGATCCCTGGAAGCAAACAGACGATACTTTGAGTCTTCTGATGATTCTGATTCATCAGATGACTCTGCTGAAGTATCCCTTACTCTACCTGAGGAGCCCTCTTCTCCAAAGAGGAGAATGTCTCCTCCAGAGGATTTATCCTTTCAAGACTTCATCATTGAAGTAGCTAAAGGTCTTTCTATTTCTGTATCCTCTGAAAAAGAACCTAGAGCAAAAAAGTTAGACATTTTAGGATAATCTAAGGTTCCTAAAGAGGCAGTCACCTTGCCCATCCATGAAATTCTTCAAGAACACATGATGGACTTATGGGAGACTCCTCTCACCCTATCTCCACATTCTCGTCGTCTGGACACCATGTATCGTGTTCCCCCTTCTCCTGGGTTTCAAAAATCTCAGCTCCCTCACCACTCCATTGTGGTGCAGTCAGCTATGAAAAGGATCAAGAGTACTAAAAGACACTCTTCTACTCCCCCAGGAAGAGAATGTAGGACTCTGGATGCTTTTGGAAGAAAAATCTTCCAAGCAAGTATGCTTATTGGCAGAATCAACTCATACAGCCTCTATATGAGCATGTTTCTGAAGGAAATTGCATTAAAAATACGCCATTTTCTCCCCTTTATCCCAGAGGATAGAAAGGAGGAGTTCCTTTTTTTGCTGAAGCATACCCAAGATATTTCAAAGTTCTCCAACAGAGCAGCCTTTGACTCCTTTGAGGGTGCTAGCAGAGCCTCAGGTATTGCCATAGCGGCTCGCAGAATTGCTTGGCTCCAGGCCTCTGACCTAGAACCCTGGGTCCAGGATGGGTTGGGAAATTTGCCCTGTACAGGTGAGAATCTGTTTGGTAAAGAGTGGCAAATCAAAGCCACTCAAATGGATGCAGAAAATGCTGCTTTAGATAGACTTTCTAAGTCTACCTCTACCACTGTCAAGAAAAAATCTTTCAAAAAGCCTTTCTACAAGAAGGCCAGATTTGCCACAAATACTGGTCAACAATCTTCTGCAGCTCGCTTTACTCCTAAGCGTCAGCAGCCTAAACAGGCCACGGCAAAACCTACAGGGGCTGCTACAGCCCAACAGTCCCAACCCTCTCAGGGTTTTTGGCTTAAAACTAGAGAACCTAACCTTTCTGGCTCTAAAACATCCAGAACCTCTCACTATTCCAGGAAGGTTAATTCATTTTGCTCCCAGATGGGAGCAAATCACATCAGAACAATGGACCCTCTCTATCATCAGAGAGGGCTACAAACTACATTTCTCCAACCTTCCTCCCCATACCATGGTGAGAAGTTTCAATTCTCCCCCATCTCTCCTAGACCTGTTGGGTCAGGAGGTGACCACTCTTCTCGCCCAAAAGGCAATAGAAGAGGTTCCTCTTCCTCAACAGGGTCAGGTTTTTACTCCCCTTATTTTCTCATTCCCAAGAAAACAGGGGGTACAGACCCATTCTGGATCTCAGAGAATTGAACAAATTTCTATACAAGGAGAAATTCAAGATGCTTTCTCTAGGTACTCTCCTTCCATACCTACAGAGTCAGGATTGGCTTTGTTCTCTAGATCTCAAGGATGCGTACACACATATACTCATCCATCCATCCCACAGAAAATTCCTACGGTTTCTGTTCCAGGGAAAACATTTCCAATACAGAGTACTTCCCTTCGGTCTAGCCTCTGCTCCAAGAGTATTTACCAAATGCATGGCAATAGTGGCTGCATTTCTACGCGCCCTGGGAATTTTTGTCTTCCCATACCTGGACGACTGGCTCATCCGAGCTCCATCTCAGTCCGAGGCTCAGACTTCCCTGGATCGCACCAGACGCATCCTGCAGTATCTGGGACTTGTCATCAATCTGCCAAAGTCTCAACTCACCCCTACTCAGTCCCTGGAATTCATAGGGGCCTGGTTGGATACCACCACTGCAAGGGCCTAACTTCCTCAGGCCCGTTGCCAACGTCTGGTGCACTTGGCCTCCCAGACTCAGTCCAGAAACCACTTGACTGCCAGGGAGATGCTACAACTATTAGGCCACATGGCCTCCACAGTACATGTGATGCCTTATGCTCGCCTACATATGAGAGCAGCTCAATGGACTTTGTCCACCCAGTGGACTCAAGCATCAGGAGCTCTCTCAGACCAAATAGCAAACTCCAAACGTCTCTTTTGGTCTCTCCAGTGGTGGATGTCCACCCAAAATCTGTTGTTGGGGGCCCCCTTTCAACCATTGTTGCCCCAAGCAACCCTCACAACAGATGCCTCCCAAACAGGTTGGGGAGCTCATCTTCAAGATCTCTCCACTCAGGGCACTTGGTCTCCACAGACGACCACCCTTCATATCAATCACTTGGAAATCCGAGCAATCTTTCTAGCTCTCAGAGTTTTTCATACCCTCCTCAGCAACATGACAGTCCTTATTCATACGGACAATCAAGTAGCCATGTTTTACATAAACAAACAAGGAGGGACTGGCTCTCTGTCGCTTTGCAACGAAGCTCTAAGATTATGGGCCTTCGCCAGAGAGCATCAAATCCATCTCCTGGCAGTATATCTTCCAGGAATCCAAAACTCTTGGGCAGACAGACTCAGTCGAGTTCTGCTTCCACACCAATGGTCCCTGCACATGGATCAGGTACTCAGAATCTTCCAGAAATGGGGAACCCCGGACATAGACCTCTTTGCAAGTCCGTGGAATGCCAAACTTCCCCGATTCTGTTCCAGAATTCCGTATCAGGGAGTTCACACCAAGGATGCCTTCCTCCTTCATTGGGGTCGGAGCTTCCTATATGCCTTTCCACCCATTACTTATTTATTTATTTATTTATTTAACAGTATTTCTAAACCGCCTTATCTTGATTCCCAAGACTCTGTTCAAACTTCAAAGGGATCAAGGGTCCATGATTCTCATAGCTCCACGCTGGCCACGCCAGGTGTGGTACCCTCTACTTCTGCATCTCTCCCAAGCCCCCTCCCTGGACTTGGGAGCAGCTCCAGACCTTCTGTCTCAGGAGGAGGGGACTTTGTGGCACCCAAACCTCAAGTCCCTTCACCTCAGAGCTTGGTTACTGAAGGCCTAGACCTTCAAGACTTCGATCTTTCGCAGCAAGTGAAGGATATCCTACACACCTCTAGGAAACCTTCCACTAGGCGTTCTTATGTTTTTAAATGGAAAAGATTTTCCATTTGGTGTGCTCACAAGGGTCTTAACCCTCTAGCACTCCCATTGAATTCTCTTTTGGAATATCTCCTGCATCTCTCCAATGCAGGACTCAAAACGAATTCAGTAAGAGTCCATTTGAGTGCTATTGCGGCATCACTTAAGCCCATCAATGGACAACCTGTTTCCTCTCATCCTCTTATTGCAAGATTCATAAGAGGCCTAACCTTAACTAAACCTCCCATTCGACCTCCTCCGGTGGCATGGGACTTAAACTTGGTTCTTGGTCAGCTTATGAAGCCACCTTTTGAACCTTTAGCCACTACCTCCTTGAAATTTCTTTCCTGGAAGGTTATTTTTCTTATTGCAGTCACCTCAGCTTGCCGTATCAGTGAACTGCAAGCTCTAGTGGCTAATCCACCTTATACAAGGTTCCATCATGATAAGGTGGTCCTTAGGACCAATCCCCACTTTATGCCTAAAGTGGTCTCCCCTTTTCATCTTAATCAAGAGATGTATTTACCTGTCTTTTTTCCAGCTCCTCATGCATCCAGTGCAGAGAGGAACCTTCATACTCTAGACTGTAAAAGAGCTCTTGCCTTTTACCTCCACAGGACACAGCAACATCGAAAGTCTTCTCAGCTTTTTGTTGCTTTTGATCCTTCTCATTTGGGACTTCCAGTCTCTAAAAGAACACTCTCCAATTGGATTGCTCAGTGTATCTCTTTTGCTTACCAGAGTAAGAACCTTTCTCTGGAGGGCCTTGTCACCGCTCACAACGTGAGGGCCATGGCCACCTCTATGGCTCATCTAAACTCTGTGTCCATTGACCAGATCTGTTGAGCAGCCACCTGGGCCTCGGTTCATATCTTTACAGCCCATTACTGTTTGGACAAGGACTCCCGCCGGGATGCCTTGTTTGGTCAGGCTGTCCTCAGACACCTGTTTCATTCTTGAACAACTCCAGCCCACCTTCCCTGAATGGATGCCTGAGATCCATAGGAAGATGAAGAACCTTTCAGGGTCTCATACCCTTCAGGGGATCTCCCGGGCATCTTAGCTAGGGAGTCCCCATATGTGAGGACTTATTCCTGCTTGTTCCTTGAGATAGCACAGTTACTTACCTGTAACAGGTGATCTCTGGGAACAGCAGGAATTAATCCTCACAACCCGCCCACCTCCCCTAGGAGTTGTATCTATCTCTCTCTTTCCTTTCCTCTCTCTATTGTCTCAGCTTTAAACTCGAACTGAGGAGAGTTGGTCAGGAAGGCAGGAAGGCAGCGCGCATGCGCAGTAGGAGGCCCCAAAAGCTTTCCTTCTGGGAAGCTGGGGAGCTTTCCCGCGCGGGCTCCGTCGGTACCGACGTACCCATATGTGAGGACTAATTCCTGCTGTTCCCAGAGATCACCTGTTACAGGTAAGTAACTGTGCTTTCCCTGCTTCATCCCTTCTGATTCACTCAGTCTCTCCCTTTCCCTCCCCTCCCCCTCCTGTCACAATCTCTCTTTCTCCTTATGCATCTCCCCTTTACCCTCCTCATCTCTCTCCCCTACTTACCACTTCCTAAGTGCTGCCTCAATTAACCCCCTCCTCCCAGGCACACTCTTGCACTCTTTTCCTCTCTCTCGCAGAATTCTTCTCCTCCCCTAGAGCCAGTGCTAGCCATTAGGCGATCACCTAGAGTGCCATTGTTTCCAGGGTGGCCCATTGTTGCCATCCCTCTCTGGGACCTGCAGCACTGGCAATGACTTTAACACAGTACTGCACCGCTTACCAAAAGCCTCTGCACTCCATGCTGTTGGTGCTTCTGCCCCCTCCAATATGGACTGCCTGTCCGCATGGGGCGGAAACAGCCACTACTTCATTAGAACAATAACAGATCTATGCAAATCACAGAGCTAAACATGAACATGCATGCAGTGCTTCATAATATGAACTACTTTTAAGTGCACAGCTGATTAGTGTAAATGCTTTAAACAAGTCTTATACAGAAAGAATCTGGTTGACTGTTATAAAACAAAATGGAAGAGATATGACAAGTCATGACAGTTTATGGGTACAAAGAGAATGGTTTCAGGTAATGTACTGTAGAATGTGCCATGATTTTCCCACTAAAGATCTATTAAGAGGAGAATTTTCAAAGCTATTTGTGCTAGCTGGATGGCTGGCTGAAAAATGTCCTTGTTCAGTTCAGTTAAAAGTGTCAGAGATTGAGAGAAGATTTTCCTGGGGACATGTTTTGGGTGGGATCAGAAAATGAGCATAGATTGAAAATAATGGGCCCTATATTCAAAAAGGCCGATATTATGAATGTTGTGGCGGTCATCCATGGCACATAAATAATGGGCAGGATATTCAACAACCGTATCTGGATAGAAGTTGCCGGTGAAGATCCGGGCTGACTGGTGCTGTCCAGATGCATGCTGGCACTTCTCTGATCAGCATGATATTCAGCTGTCACTTATCCAGATTGCAGCTTAGGCCTGCTTTTCATGTGGCCCAAGTTGCTGGATTCATGCCGGCTGAATATCACAATGATCGGAGATGTGCCAGTAGTTATCCAGACAGTGCCAACATGTCCTTGGCCATGCCTAGAGACCCTCCCTACACCAACTGGATACTGCTGGGGTGGTCTGTGGAGACATCCAGTGGCACTATCCAGACAGTACCCTTTATCCGGATGGCCTTCTGTCACCTGAGTGGCTAAGGTTTCTGAATATCTGGCCCAGCATACCCAGAATAGAAAATACAATAGCAATTTTGCCCACAGAGGTAGGTGCAAGAGTCTGCAGATTTCTTACATCGAGGGCAATTTACAGATGGAACTATACATGTACTTTTGTTTTAAAAACTAAGTACATGTACATTTTTTTCTCCAGGACCAAGCAGGAAGTCAGTCCTCACATATGGGTGTCATCGACGCCGATGAAGCCCCAGCGGAGCATTTCCCCAGCTTTCTATGAAAGCCTTTGGGAATGCAGGCACGCATGCGCGGTTCCCTTCCCGCCTAAAGGTGCCATCTTACCTCAGTCTCTCATTTTCCGAGAAGCCCACCGGACGTGTGTCCTGTCATCCCGGATAAAAGTTAGATTTTTTCGGCGATTCTCGCTATTTTTTTCTTCCCGGTTCGACGCCGGTTCCCTTCCCGCCGGGTTCGGTACACCGGTATCGAGACGGATTCTTCTTTTTTGGTTTTTGCCCTTCGTGGCTGGTGTTCGCGCCCTTTTTTTGCTTTTTCCCTGGAAGGCCGGTCCTTTGACCTCGCGGGGACTCTTTTTTCCCCGATGGCTTCCAGCGGTTTTAAAAAGTGTGATCGGTGTAAGAAGTTGATGTCTCTCACCGACACACACGACTGCTGCCTTCGGTGCCTCGGTCCTGATCACGACCCTAAGATGTGTGGACCATGTGGGAAGATGTCTTCTAAGGCACTGCGAAGACGCCAGCAGCAGAAAGAAAGGCTTTTCTTGGACTCAGCCTCCGGCCGGGCCCGGACCTCGTCTGAGGCCTCCACATCTCGTGACTCGGATCCCGAGCGCCGTCGGGGCTCCTCGGACAGGGGGTCCCCTGACCGGGAACGCAAGAGGAAGAAGCGGCTCGTGAGGGCGTCGTCGGAGGAGGTCCCTGGCTCCTCGAGGGCCAGGTCTAAGACCCCCGACCGTCGCCCCGGGCCCGTGGAACAAGAGAAGCCTGCCAAAGTTCCTCTCGTGGAGCCGGAGTCTGCTGGACACGTAAGCCCTGTGGTCCTCGAGGACTCTCCTCCCAGAGAGCCGCCGCCGGGGCCAGAGTCAGTGGCTGCTGCGTCTCCCGAGCTGAGTCTCAGGATGACAGCCTTGGAGTGCAGACTGTCTGCCTTCATGGAGCAGCAGCGGGCACTGATTGCCAGCCTGTCTGGCACATATGCCCCGACCACCGGGACATCGACATCAAAGTCGACCCCGGAGACTGAGCCGATACTCGAGTCTATAATGGCTCGAGGTCGACCTCAGTCGCGGTATCCCTCGACCTCCTGTTTGGGACCGAGGGCGTCGACGCCGGTGCCTCCGGCGTCGGGGCGGGTGCTCCAGGGCCCCGCGGGGTCAGAGCCTGACTCCTCGTCGGACGAGTCCGCCTGGGAGACGGAGGATGAGGAGTCCCCCGACACATTCAAGTCTCAGTGCGTCCCGTCGGACTCACCGCAGTCTGAGCCCCGGAGTAGATCCCCTCCGGAGGATACCCGGTTCTCAGAGTTTGTCCGGGATATGGCCACCGCGTTGGCTATCCCGGCGGACCCCGAGGAAGAGCCTTGAGCCGAAGAGCTCGAGGCCCTGCAGTACGACTCTCCTCCGAAGGAGGCCTTTACTGTCCTGGTTCCTCCGATGCTGGAACGGCTCCTCTTCTGGATGTGGGAGGCACCGGCCTCGGCGCCGATTCTAAGCAAGCGGGTCGATTTGATTTATCGACTCCAGTAGAGCCCTGGCTTTCAGAAGGCGCAGCTACCACACCATTCCATGGTGGTGGAATCGGCCATGCATCACCTGAAAATTCAGAAGATGCACTCTGCGGTGCCCCCCGGCAGGGAGGCCCGGAACCTCGATGGTGTTGGCAAAAAGTGCTTCCAGAGCTCGATGCTTGCTTGCCATGTCCAGTCTTACCAGCTGTACATGGGCATGTATTTGCGAGACCTGGCCAAGGAGTGGCCGGGTTCTCCGCTGGTCTCTCCGGGGAGCCCTTGCAGAGTTCAAGTCCTTGTCCTCGGGGATTCGGGACTGCTTGAAGTTTAGGTCCCACGCCACCTACGATGTGTTCGAGGCTTCGGCCCGAGTTGCGGCAGCCGGCATCGCGGCTCGATGCCAGGCATGGCTGCAGTCATTGGACCTCGAGCCATGGGTTTAGGACAAGTTGGTCGATGTCCCTTGCCAAGGTGAGAACCTTTTTGGCAAGCCCATGGCCGAGAAGGCCGCACAGCTCGAGACTGAGCACCTTACGAGGACAAGGCTGTCTAGAAAGACCTCTGCCCCTTCTCACAAGAAGAAGGCCTCAGGTAAGAAGCCCTTTTACCCGAGGAAGGGCACTGTCTACAAACAGTACTCTCAATATCAGGCTGCCCAAGCTGCACCCCAGGGTCAGCAAGCTAAGGGGCAGGTTAATGGGTCCCATAGGCAGAGGACCCCCAAGCCTCCGGCCCCTGCTCCCACTCAGCAGGGTGGGGTTTTTTGACTCCTTAAGCATAGACTCTCCGTCCCTGCTCTCCCAACCCTGCACAGGAGGTGGCCTTGCCCTCTTTGCCCACCAGTGGCCCCACATCACTGGGGACAGTTGGGTGTTGAACATAGTCCACAGGGGCTATGCACTACATTTTCACCAACTGCCTCCGCCATACTTTCCAGGGGAGCCTCCAAGGCCTCCCCTGCACACAGATATTCTCCTCCAAGAGCTTCAAGGTCTGTTGGTGGACAGGGCGGTGGAGCCTTTGCCTCCCCACTTGCAAGGTCACGGGTTCTACTCCAGGTATTTCCTGGTGCCCAAAATGACCGGTGGCCTTCGACCTATTCTGGACCTCAGGAACCTCAACAAGTTCCTAGTGAAGGAGAAGTTCAAGATGCTTACTCTTGGAACACTTCTGCCCTACCTCCAGCAGGGAGATTGGCTATGCTCCTTAGATCTAAAGGATGCGTACACTCACATCCTCATTCATCCAGACCAAAGAAAGTACCTCAGGTTCATTGTGGGAGGAAACCATTATCAGTACTGCCTTTTGGCCTCACCTCCACTCCCAGGGTCTTTACCAAATGCCTGGCAGTGGTGGGCGCCTACCTGAGGAATCAGGGAATCTTTGTCTTCCCCTATCTGGACGACTGGCTCATCAGGGGTCAGACGTGCCAGGAGGCCAGACAAGCCACCCTCAGAACTATTGCTCTTCTTCAAAGCCTGGGGTTTGTAATAAACTTTGCAAAGTCCACTTTGCTCCCCTCCCAGAACTTGGAGTTCATAGGGGCGAGACTGGACTCTGTCCCGGAAAAGGTCTTATTGCCAGCAAACAGGGTCCAAAGACTGATGGACTTGGCCAGTCAGTTTCTCAGCGGGTCAGTGGTCTCCGCCAAACTCTGCCTAAGGCTGCTTGGCCACATGGCTTCAACAGTTCATGTAACCCCCAATGCCAGGCTCCATATGCGGCCTGCACAGTGGTGCCTTCAGAGTCAGTGGTCACAAGCCACAGGCAGCCTCAGAGACAGAATAAGGGTGTCCAGACCATTTCTTGACTCCCTCAGCTGGTGGCTGCACCCACCCAATCTACTAAAAGGGGTGCCCTTTCAGATTCCTGGGTACACAGTGGTACTGACCACAGACGCCTCCCTGCAGGGCTGGGGAGCTCATTGTCTAGACAAGTGCACCCAGGGCCTGTGGTCTCCCTGGGAGGCTGCACAGCAGATCAATCTCCTGGAACTCAGGGCTATTCGCTTAGCTCTCAAAGCTTTCTCTCCTACCCTGGCTCATCAATCTGTCCTGGTTCAGACAGACAACCAGGTAGCCATGTTTTATGTGAACAAACAGGGCGGGACTGGGTCCAGGCTCCTTTGTCGGGAGGCTCAGGACCTTTGTTCATTTGCCCTCAAGCACAACATGCTCCTCAGGGCTGTGTACCTTCCAGGCCAGGAGAACTACCTGGCCAACAGGTTGAGCAGAATTTTGCAGCCCCACGAGTGGCAGCTGCATCCCTTGGTAGTTCAGAAGATCTTCCTGAAATGGGGTCTCCCTTGGATAGATCTGTTTCCCAGTCCACTGAACAAGCAACTGACAAAGTTCTGCTCCAGGCAACCGCATCCTCTGCGGATAGCAACAGATGCTTTTCTGATCCCCTGGTCTCAGGGCCTCCTGTATGCGTTTCCTCCCACGCCCTTGGTGGCCCGAACTCTCTTCAAGATCCTTCAGGACAAGGCCTCTGTCCTGCTGGTGGCTCCCAGGTGGCCGAGACAGCCTTGGTTTCCACTTCTACTTCAGCTGGCGGTGGATCCCCCACTGACTCTGGGGTTGCAACCCGAACTTCTCTCTCAGGATCAGGGTTCCCTTCTGCACCCCAATCTCAAAGCTCTCAATTTGATGGCCTGGAGGCTGCAAGGGTAGTTTTGGCTCCCTGGGGCCTACCTCAGGAAGTTGAGGAGGTTGTCCTAGCCTCTAGGAAACAGTCCACTAGGAAAACCTATGCTCTCAAATGGAAACGGTTTTCTGTGTGGTGTCAGCTACGTACAGAGGATCCTTTCTCCTGTACTATAGCAGTGGTGCTTCAGTACTTACTGCACTTGTCAAATCAGGGACTTAAGTCCAATTCTGTTCGGGTCCACCTCTCAGCTCTAGCAGCTCATCACTCACTGGTGGAAGGACATTCTCTGTCGGTTCACCCCTTGGTGTCCCGCTTTCTCAGGGGCTTGCTTTTGCTCAAGCCTCCAATCCGTCCTCCTGCTCCTGAGTGGGAGTTGAATGTGGTCTTGCAGGAGCTGACTCGCCCACCTTTTGAGCCGATGGCTACTTGCCCTCTACGCTTCCTGTCCTGGAAGACACTCTTCCTAGTAGCCCTTACCTCGGCCAGGCGAGTGAGTGAGCTTCAGGCCCTGGTCTGTGATAGGCCTTACACTCGCTTCTATGGGAACAGGGTAGTCCTTAGGACTCATCCAAAGTTCCTCCCAAAGGTTGTCTCCTCTTTCCACCTCAACCAGGAGGTGGTTCTTCCAACATTCTTCCCTAGGCCTCATGCCAGCCAGGCTAAAGCAGTTCTGCGTACCCTGGACTGTAGGAGGGCCTTATCCTTCTACCTTGACCGTACGCAGGGGCAGAGAAGGGCTACTCAGCTCTTCATATCTTTTGACCCTAATAATTTGGGGTAAGCTGTGTCCAAGCGTACCTTGTCCATCTGGGTAGCTGACTGTATCACCTGGGCTTACAGGACGGCTGACCTTCCTTTGCAGGGTCGGGTTACGGCCCCCCTTTCAGGGCAATGGCTACCTCAGTGGCTTATCTCCGCTCTGTACCGTTGGTAGACATCTGCAGGGCTGCAACTTGATCTTCAAGTCAGACTTTTGCGGCCCATTACTGTCTGGAGAGGGAGTCCCGTAGGGACAGTGCTTTTGGCCAAGCAGTACTCTGGAATCTCTTTGAGGTTTAGGCAACTCCTGCCCTCTGTTGGGCTACCGGTGGAGGTTGTGTCAGTGAAAAGCCTTTCTTTGCTGCTGGGACTAGAGGGAGTTCTCTTGTTCGGCCTGGGTGCCTCGGTAACCCAGAGCTGGGGAGTCACCCATATGTGAGGACTGACTTCCTGCTTGGTCCTGGAGAAAGAATAGTTACTCACCTGTAACAGGTGTTCTCCAGAAGCAGCAGGAATCAGTCCTTACAACCCTCCCTCCTCCCCTGGGAGTTGCAGTTGTACATAGTTTATTTTTCATTTTTGTGTGCTGTTCTTAGCTATGTCATTTGACTGAGGTAAGATGGCACCTTTAGGCGGGAAGGGAACCGCGCATGCGTGCCTGCATTCCCAAAGACTTTCATGGAAAGCTGGGGAAATGCTCCTCTGGGGCTTCATCGGCGTCGATGACACCCATATGTGAGGAAAGATTCCTGCTGCTCCTGGAGAACACCTGTTACAGGTGAGTAACTACTCTATACCATCTGTCTAGATGCAGAGAAACAGTACAATTGGTTACAGTTGATCGCAAGGCCAGATTTTACTTTTAAACAAAAATAAAGCCAAAAGAAAAAAGCCTGAAAATCAGGTTGTATGCACAGTTTTGAAAGTGGAATGGAGTAGAGGAGAGGAGTAGCCTAATGCTTAGAGAACTGGCTTGGGAAGAAAGAGACCAGGGTTTGATTCCCACTAGCACTGCTTGAGGCTTTGGGCAAGTCACTTAACCCTCCATTGCATCAGAAGAATCCTAGTTATCAATGTCCCTGTTTAATGCACCTTACCAAGTTTAAGCTACAATGTTAACTGCTTTGACTAAATGATAAAGCGGTATAAAAACCCTGATCAATCAATCTCATTTCTTGGCTAAGGATTTAACTTCCTGCATCATGTGGAGGAGATGAAAACCTCACAGAAAATTGGCTTAATCAAAAACTCATGTTGGAAGCATTGTGGAACTTTAGCCCCAAGAGGGATAATTTTATAAAGCTTTTTCCACATGTAAAGTCTGTTTTACATGCAGACAAGGGCTTTGATAAACACGCAACCGCATAAGCACACATAGGAAGTGGGCACACTGTATTTATGCAATCTGCTTGTAGGCATACCTCGGGTTGTAGTGTGGACAGAGCAGAGATAAGGCTGCAATGTACATGCATATTTGATGAAATATGGGGGAGGGCATGATTAGGATACATACACACATTTACACCTCCAAAACAGGTGTAACTATATGTCGGCACTCTCTCCAGGACCAAGCAGAAAGTCAGTCCTCACATATGGGTGACGTCGACCGACGGAGCCCTCGTGCGGAGCATTTCCCCAGCTTTCAAAGAAAGCCTTTGGGAATTGCAGCACGCATGCGCGGTCCCCTTCCCGCCCAAGGGTGCCATCTTGCTCAGTCTTCTTTTTTCCGCTGAGCTCGACGGACGTAGTTCGTTTTTCCCCGAGGAAAAAGTTGATTTTCCCTGTTTTTCTCTTTTTTCTGCCGTTCGACGCCGGATCCTTTTCCCGCTCGGACCGATACGCCGGTACCGAGTCCTTTTCTCTCTTTTTCGTTTTTTGTCCTTTGTGACTGGCATTCGCGCCTTTTTTCTTTTTTTCCCTGGCAGCCCGGTCTTTTGACCTAGCAGGGGCCCTTTTTCCCCCGATGGCTACCAGCGGGTTTAAGAAATGTGATCGGTGTAAGAAACTTATGTCTCTTACCGACACACATGACTGCTGCCTCCGTTGCCTCGGACCCGATCATGACCCGATGATCTGTGGTCCGTGTGGCAAAATGTCCTCGAAGGCGTTGAGGAGTCGGCAGCACCAGAAGGATAGGATTTTTTCTGACTCCGCGTCCGGCCGGGCCCGGACCTCGTCAGAGGCCTCGACGTCTCGGGACTCCGGCCCCGAGCAGCATCGGGGTTCCTCTGAGCGGGGGTCTCCTTCGCAGGAACATCGAAGGAAGAAGAAACCCGCGAGGGCGGCGTCAGTGGACGCTCCTGGTTCCTCGAGGGCCAGGTCGCATAGCCCCGATAGCCGTCCCGGGTCTTCAGAGTCGGAGAGGCCTGCCAAGCATCCTCGTGTCGAGATGGAGTCTTCTGGACACGTAAGTGCTGTTGTCCTCGTTGACTCTCCTCTGCGGGAGCCGACGTCGGGCCCGACGCCGTCGGGGCCCGAGTCGGGGGCTGCTGGGTCTCCTGAGCTCGGACTCAGGTTGACGGCCTTTGAGAGCAGCTTCGCTGCCTTCATGGAACAGCAGCGGGCATTGATCGCCGGTCTCACCGGTGCATCTGCCCCGACCACCAGGACCTCAACGTCCAAGTCAACCCCAGAGGCCGAGCCGATCCTCGAGTCCATGCGGGCTCGAGTCGATCCTCAGCCCCGGTCTCCCTCGACCTCCCGTTCGGGGCCGAGGTCGTCGACGCCGATACCCTCGGCGTCGGGGCGGAAGGCATTGGTGCCCGCCCGACCGGAGCCGCTCGATTCCTCCTCCGAGGAGTCGGGCTGGGAGACGGAGGATGAAGAGTCACCCGACACTCATCGGACTGGGTGTGTCCCATCGGACTCGCCCGAGTCCGAACCTCGGAGACGGTCCCCACCGGAGGATACCCGGTTCTCGGACTTCATGCGGGATATGGCCAAGGCCTTGGCCTTCCCTGCGGATCCCGAGGAAGAGCCTCGAGCCGAGGAGCTCGAGGCCCTCCAATATGACTCTCCCCCGAAGGAGGCCTTTACTGTTCCGGTTCCTCCGATGCTGGAGCGGCTGCTCTTCCGCACGTGGGAGACCCCGGCCTCGACGCCGGTGTTAAGCAAGCGGGTCGATTCCATTTATCGAGTCCGCAAGAGCCCCGGGTTCCAAAAGGCACAATTACCGCACTACTCCATGGTTGTGGAATTGGCCATGCATCGACTGAAAAGTCAGAAGATGCACTCCTCGGTGCCTCCCGGTCGAGAGGCCCAGAACCTGGATGCCCTCGGTAAGAAGTGCTTCCAGGGCTCTATGCTTGCTTGCCGTGTCCAGACTTACCAGCTCTACATGGGCATGTACCTCCGAGACCTGGCAAAGGAGATTGCCGGGTTCTCTGCTGGTCTCTCCGAGGAACCTTTGCAGAGGTTCCAGGCCTTGTCCACCGGTATTCGAGAGTGCTCGAAGTTTCTCTCTCGAGCAGCCTATGATGGCTTCGAGGCTTCGGCCCGAGTAGCCGGGGCCGGCATCGGTGCCCGCCGACAGGCTTGGCTACAGTCATCCGACCTCGAGTCATGGGTCCAGGACAAGTTGGTCGATGTCCCCTGCCGAGGTGAAAACCTCTTTGGCAAGCCCATGGCTGAAAAGGCTGCAGAACTCGAGACCGAGACTCTGACCAGGACTAGGCTTTCCAGGAAAACCTCTGCCCCTTCTCAGAAGAAGAAGGGCTTGGGAAAAAAGACCGTTTACCCGAGGAAGTCATCTGCCTATAAACAATACCCTCATTATCAGGCCTCTGCAGCTCCCCAACAGGGTCAGCAGGCAAAGGGGCAGGATCAAGGGCCCCGTAGGCAGAAGGCCCCCAAGCCACCAACACCGGCCCCTGCTCAGCAGGGTGGGGGTTTTTGACTCAAAAAGCATAGCCTCTTCTCCTCAGCTGGCTTCTCTCAGCACAGGAGGCCGGCTGGCCCACTTTGCCCACAGGTGGTCAGCCGTCACATCAGATACCTGGGTTCTTCATATAGTCCAAAAGGGCTATCTTCTCCATTTTCACCAGGTACCTCCCTCCTATTTTCCAGGGGAGCCTCTAAGACCTCCTCTGCACAGGGACCTACTCCTTCAGGAGTTAGCAGGTCTGCTAAAGGATCAGGCTGTGGAACCGGTGCCCCACCACCTGAGAGGTCACGGCTTTTATTCCAGGTACTTTCTGGTACCAAAAAGAACAGGAGGCCTCAGACCCATCCTAGACTTGTGAAACCTCAACAAGTTCCTGGAGAGGGAAAAGTTCAAGATGCTTACCCTTGGAATCCTGCTGCCCTACCTCCAGCAGGGAGACTGGCTATGCTCCTTAGATCTAAAGGATGCGTATACTCACATCCTTATTCATCCAGACCACAGACAATATCTCAGGTTTGTTGTGGGAAGAAACCACTATCAGTACAGAGTACTACCCTTTGGCCTGTCCTCCGCTCCCAGGGTGTTCACCAAGTGCCTGCAGTGGTGGCGGCCTACCTGAGGCTTCAGGGTCTTTTTGTGTTTCCGTACCTGGACGACTGGCTCATAAGGGGCCAATCTTCCCAGGAGGCCAACCAGGCCACCCTTCGCACTGTGGCTCTGCTTCAGCACTTGGGGTTGGTCAAACTTCGCGAAGTCCACTTTGCTCCCGTCCCAGAACTTGGAGTTCATAGGGGCCAGGCTCGACACTCTTCAAGCAAAGGCTTTTCTGCCTTTGGACAGGGCCCACAGGCTAATGGATCTGGCCAGCCAGTTTCGCAGCAATTCCCTGGTCTCTGCCAGGCAATTCCTGAGACTACTCGGCCATATGGCTTCCACGGTTCATGTCACCCCCAATGCCCGCCTGCACATGCGGCCTGCTCAGTGGAGCCTTTGCACTCAGTGGCATCAAGTCTCTGGACCCCTTGGGAGGCTACTCAACAGATAAACTTCCTGGAGCTACGGGCGATACGCCTAGCTCTGAGAACCTTCTCCCACCTCGCCTCTCACCAGTCTGTACTGGTTCAGATGGACAATCAAGTTGCTCCTTCCTTCTTTGTCAGGAGGCACAACGGCTGTGCTCTTGGGCTGTCAATCACGGGATCCTTCTCAAGGCTGTCTACCTCCCAGGTCAGGAAAATTACCTGGCAGACAGACTGAGCAGGATCCTGCAACCACACGAATGGAGATTGAACCCATTGGTGGTTCAGCAGGTCTTTCTCAGGTGGGGACTCCCCACCATGGATCTTTTCGCCAGTCCTCTGAACCGGCAACTCCCGAGATTTTGCTCCAGACAACCGCATCCCCTCAGAGTAGCAGCGGATGTGTTTCTGATCTCGTGGTCCACAGGCCTACTGTATGCGTTTCCTCCCACACCACTAGTGTCCAGAACGCTGTTCAAAGTCCTCAAGGACGGGGCTTCATTGATTCTCATCGCCCCCAGGTGGCCGAGGCAACTGTGGTTCCCGCTTCTGCTACAGCTAGCGGTGGACACCCCTCTTCCTCTGGGGTTTCAACACGATCTCCTGTCTCAGGATCAGGGGACTCTCTTGCACCCCAACCTCCAGTCCCTTCATCTGATGGCCTGGCTGCTGAAAGGGTAGTCCTGGCTCGCCTACTACTGCCTCGAGAGGTGGAAGATGTCGTCTTAGCTTCTAGACGACAATCCACCAGGAAATCCTACGCTCTTAAGTGGTGTAGATTCTCCGCCTGGTGTGCTCAGCACAGCGAGAATCCCTTCTCGTGCTTGGTAGCGGTAGTATTGCAATATTTGCTTTACCTCTCCAATCTGGGCCTTAAGTCTAACTCTGTCAGAGTTCACCTTAGTGCTCTGTCAGCACACCACTCGCCGGTGGACGGCAGGCCTCTTTCCAACCACCCTTTGGTGGCTCGTTTCCTCAGAGGCCTCCTTCTGCTTAAGCCTCCTTTGCGTCCACCGGCCCCTGAGTGGGATCTGAATGTGGTCTTGCAGCGGCTTACTTGTCCACCTTTTGAACCTATGGCTACCTGCCCTCTCCGTTTTCTGTCCTGGAAAACTTTATTTCTGGTAGCTCTCACCTCTGCTAGGCGAGTGAGTGAACTGCAGGCACTAGTGTCTGATCCTCCTTAAACTAGGTTCTACAGGAATAGGGTAGTCTTACGGACTCACCCTAAGTTTCTTCCTAAAGTTGTCTCACCTTTTCACCTCAATCAGGTGGTGGTTCTTCCGACCTTCTTTCCCAGGCCGCATGCCAACCGGGCTGAGATGGTCTTGCATACCCTGGACTGTAGGAGGGCGTTATCCTTCTACCTTGACCGTACACGGGAGCATCGGAAGGCTGTTCAGCTTTTCGTTTCTTTTGACCCCAATAAGTTGGGGCTCCCTGTCTCCAAGCATACATTGTCCATATGGGTCGCTGACTGTATCGCCTGGGCTTATGGGGCAGCCGGCCTCTCGTTGGATGGTCAAGTCACGGCTCATCGTGTCAGGGCGAAGGCTGCGTCAGTGGCTCATCTCCGCTCTGTTCCGTTGGCAGACATCTGCCGGGCCGCTACTTGGTCTTCAAGCCAGACTTTTGCGGCCCATTACTGCCTTGAGAGGGAGTCCCGCAGGGACAGTGCTTTCGGACAGGCAGTACTCCATAATCTCTTTGGGGTTTAGGCAACTCCTACCCTCCGGCCCTGGTGTTGGGCTACCGGTCGGGGGCATTCTCAGAGAAGATTCCTTCCTTATGTGCTGACGAGCTAGAGGGAGCTCATTTTTCTGCTTGAGGTCTCCGGTAGCCTTAAGCTAGGGAGTCCCATATGTGAGGACTGACTTCCTGCTTGGTCCTGGAGAAAGAGTAGTTACTCACCTGTAACAGGTGTTCTCCAGGAGCAGCAGGAATCAGTCCTCACAACCCTCCTTCCTCCCCTTGGAGTTGCAGTCATATGATTTATTTTTGCTAATTTTTTGCTGTCTTTTAGCTATGTCATCAGACTGAGCAAGATGGCACCCTTGGGCGGGAAGGGGACCACGCATGCGCGCTGCAATTCCCAAAGGCTTTCTTTGAAAGCTGGGGAAATGCTCCGCACGAGGGCTCCGTCGGCGCCGACGTCACCCATATGTGAGGACTGATTCCTGCTGCTCCTGGAGAACACCTGTTACAGGTGAGTAACTACTCTTTGTTGTTTATATAAAATAGGTATCTTTTGAGACCTCACCTAGACATTCTGTTATAAAATCAAGCTCATAGCATTTTGTACAGAAACGTTTGGGGTCATTTTAGAAGCCCTATTCGTGATTTGGATGTCTGAAAATAGCCATTCAAATGTCCCTACTAATAATAACACAGGTCTGCAAAAAAATTTTTTTCGAGAGCTGTTTTGGTTATTCCATATAATCTTTATGTTTTTTGGTGCGCCGAATCCGAAAATGACCTCCATTTTGTCATAGGACATCACGTTTCCTGACAATTTAGGTAACTATGTTAAATAAGGCAATACCTCAAAATAAATGGAAATAGACTTATAAAATTAAAAAGTTTTATTACAATATTTTCTTGAAAATCCTTTTTTGAACTGAAATGAGCTCACCTACACACACTAAACTCAATTCTTCTTCCTTGTGAGGCTGCTCTTGGTGCATTTACGCTTGTGAGTAGCATCTGGAATGTCTCTCTGAAGCATCCAACAGTAGTCTGCCATCATTGTAATGCTCCATTTTCCCTGGTATCTCCTTTCCATCTCTTTAATGTCTTGGTGGAATCGTTCACCTTGTTCCTCACTCACAGCTCCCAAATTTTCAGGAAAGTAGTCAAGGTGGGACTGGAGGAAATGCACTGTCAAACTCATCAGGCAACCTAAAGCTTGAAATGCTTTCAGCATTCATCCGACGATCTTTTTGTAGTGAGGATCTTTGTTATTGCCTAAAAATTTCTGTACGACTTCTTTAAATGCAATCCACCCTTCTTTTTGAGGATCCGTCATGGTATTGACAAACTCTTGATCAACTATAAGCCTTCTAATGTCTGATCCGACGAACACACCTTCCTTCAATTTTGCCTCCGACAGGCCTGGAAACATGGTGACCAAGTATTTGAAGCATTCTCCATCTCTTGGAAGTGATTTTACGAATTGCTTCATCAATCCCAATTTTATGTGGAGAGGTGGTAGAAGAACTTTATGGGAAGGTACCAAAATTTCTCGGAGGACATTTTTTTCACCGACTGTTAGCACCCTCGGCTGCCAACTCTTCTTGGTCCAGTGATTTTGTCTGTCTCGACTGTCCCATAGACACAGAAAACAAGGATATTTGGTATACCCAGCTTGTTGCCCGAGCAGCATGCACAAGACCTTCAAGTCCCCACACACTTACCAACCATGGTCTTCATATTTAAGTTTACGAAGAACCAATTCCAAGTTCTCGTAGGTTTCCTTCAAGTGTACGGAATGACTTACAGGTATGGAAGCGTAAAAAACGTTGTGAAGTAAAACTGCTTTGAGACTTCTTTTTGAAGAATCTATAAAAAGACGCCATTGCTCTGAATCATTTTGGATTTTAAATTGACCCATCAGACCTTCGACATCGATGCAATAAGCCAACTTGTCTTCCTGGGCGAAGTAAGGAACGAACAAACTTTTCACGATGTCTGAACCATGAAGATGACACTCCTGGCAACAATAAATTCCTGCTTTTCAGCCTTGATCCGAGTAACTCAGCGGCATCTTTGGGAAGATTCAAGCCTCTTACCAAATCATTCATCTCCTCTTGAGAAAACAATTTTGGTCTTCAAAGTCAGAACTTGATTCGTCATCTGGTTCAGGTATGACTTCACCTTCATCAGAGCTAGGTATCTCTTCCAAGGTAGCAGGGGGCTTGGGTACTGGTATATCTGTGCCATGGGGGATGGGATGAATTGCCGAGTGAAGATTGGGATATGAAATGGAATGCTTCCATTTGGAATTAAACCCTTTCACATTGCATGAACCAAAGTAACAGTTGTCACTATGGTTCTTTTGCTCTCGCCATACCATAGGAATCCCATAACGGAAAGATTTTTTCTTACCCTTGAACCAGTTTCCGAGGTCCTCAACACACCGTTTGCACACTTTATGAGGCGCCCAGACTTTATCTTGATCTCCAATTTTTAGTCCAAAGTATGCAAAGTATACTTTTTTCACAAAGTCTGTAATATTCTGCTGTTGCTTCAACACTGTATATTCACCACAGATGAAACAGAAACTGTCTGGCGAATTAATACACTTTTGCGGAGCCATAACATAACGGTTGAAGAATGACGAGCTAACATGAATTGCGATGAAAAAGTGTGAACAGCCTAGAACCAAGAACCTGATGATGATTCGTGCACAAGTGTGGCATGCAGGGAGTGAGCAGTTCTGTGTCTGTACACGAGATGTGTCAGTGCTGGCCACGCCCCCCTGCACTGACCGGAGCTGCTGCTATCTGCCCTGTGTCTCCCTCCCACTGGATTCTTCAGGAAAGATTAACCCCTTCTACCATTAGAAGCACGGACTTAAAACTTGCTTAGCTTATGTATATATTGCTGACCATCATATTTACAGTGCTATATTTTTTTTTACATAACTTGGACAACCCCTTAATGCACTTGTGTGAATTAATTAATATTAATTTGAATTAATTAATAGTAATTTGAAAAAAATTGATAAATTTGAAGACAATTTTGCATGTTGTGGCAAATCATGACGTCTAGGAGTTTTTTCAATATTTTATTTGTTTTCAGCACACCAAAATACATGGAAATTAGATGAAAATAATCAAACAGCTTTTTAGTCGCAGACCTGTGTAATCATTTGTATAGCACTAAAAGGCATACAATACTCAGCACTGTACAGAGACATGTAATAGATGATCCCCTCTGAAAAGATCTTATAGTCTAGTCAAGACAGACAACACAACTGGGGACTAGGATATATCTGGGGGAATTGTAAGGAAACACATAGGAAGTGAACAGGAGACTAAGGGGATCAGGATCCAAAAGCAGTCTCAAAGTAGTGAATTTATAGCCAGGATTTGAACAGGGCCACAGATGTAGCCTGATATACCAATTCAATAGTTTGTTCCAGGCATAAGGATCAGCAAGGTAGAAAGATCGAAGTTTGGAGTTGGCAATGGAAGGCAAGGGTACAGATAGAAGGGATTTGCCAGAAGAGCAGAGTTCCTGAGGAAGGGTCTAGTGAGAGATAAGAAAGGAAATGTAATGAGCAGCAGCCAAATGAAGCACTTATAGGTCATAGTAGAAGTGTGAACAGAATGCAAAGATGGATAGGGAGCCAGGGAAGTGACTTGAGAAGAGGGGTGACATGAGCATAGTGACACTGGCAGAAGATTAGCCATGCAGCTGAGTTTTGAACAGACTGAAGTGGGGAGAGATGAATCAGAGAAAGACCAGCAAAGATGACGTTGTAATAGTCTAGATGAGAGGTGACTAGAGAATGGATGAGAGTCTTAGTAGTGTGTTCAGAAAGGAAGGGACAAATTTTGCCAATGTTATAGAGACAGAAGTGACAGGTTTTAGCTATCTGTTGGATGTGTGTGGAGAAGGAGAGGGAGATGACCCAAAGGTTGTGAGCTGAGGAAACAGGGAGGAGTAGAGTGTTGTCCACAGAACAGAGAAAGGAAGAAAGGGAAGGTGGACTTAGGGGGAAAGATGAGGAGCTCAGTTTTGGCCATGTTCAATTTCAGATGATGGTGAGATAGCCAGACACTAATGTCAAATAAACAGGCAGAGATCCTCCTGGATTCCTGGAGAGATTTCAGTTGCAGAGAGATAGATCTGAGAGTCATCAGCGTAGAGATGGTACTGAAAACCATGGGAGTAGATGAGTGCACTAAGGGACTTAGGGGCATGTTTACTTCAGGTTAATGCGCTTTAATAAAGTGCCTTAAGTGCCACTATACACATAGAAATAAACAGGTTCTGACACTTAACACGTGTTAGCTTTAATAACACACGTTAACTTTATTGTTGTTAAATGCCATCAAATCAGTGTCGACTCATGGCGGCCCTCTGGATAGTTGTCCTAAACTGTGTTTGGTCTTCTTGTTGTTAAAGTGACATCCATAGCTGCCGTTATTGTATCTATTCAGCTCATTGCTGGTCTTCCTCTTTTGTGTTGACTTTCAACCTTGCCAAGCATGGTTGTATTAAATCCCTTTAGTAGACATGCTCCTTACTGTAGAGAGAGAGAGAAAAGGAGAGGACCCAAAACAGACCCCTGGGGTATACCGACTGAAAGCAGGATAGAGGGGACATCATTACTACCTGCATTGTCTTGCTGTGGAGATTGCAGAGGCAATTTGAGCAGGCAGCCAGCTGGAGCTACTTTCTGCCTCCTAGACCAACTATCAAGCGATTGGCCTCCATGAGAGCAAGGGGCCTTTAAACGTAGCCACAGGCATGATCTAAGGGGTGTGACCAAAGGGACAGGTCTGCCCCTTTGGTGCTCCTTAGGTGCACGAAGGAGCATAAGAAACTGGGCCCGTAGATATGGGCAAACGGAAAAAGAAGGTTTTTACAGTGAGTATCGTTAATCCGTCCAAGTCAATTAAGGTTACTGGTCCTACGGGCAGACATGTTTTGGTAGCAGGTAAAGAAATGGATGATTTGTCATTGCCTCTTCTGATGGTCCTGATTCTCCCATGATTCTTCTTTCGCAAAGGAGGAAAACCCACCCTGCAGGTTAATGTACTGTAACTACTGTGGGTCCTGTGATATCCTCGCCTGTGGATGAGGGTCAGCAGTGCCCTTTAGAGGAATTGTTTTTGTTGGGGGTCTTCTATTGGTTCACCTGCCCTTGGTTCAGTTCCAATGCCTCGGGTGGTGCAAGTCTCAGATGTCTCCACTAATTTGCAAGTTTTCTCTGGTTCCTTAGCGTCTGGTGACAACACTCAGGATATTTCGTTAGTAGATATATGGAAGGCTCTTTCTCGAATTGAAGCTTCATTAAGTGGTACTATTTCACAATTTTCAGAGTTTACAAAAGAAACAGTGGCTAAATTGGCTCAGCAGGAATTTCAGTTGGTTTCTATGCAAGCTTGTGTTCAGACTCCAGAGACTCAATTTCCTATTTTGCATAGTACTTCTGTTACTTTTGTGAAGGATAGCCTCACCCTACATTGGCAATATGAATATGTGTAGAATGCCTTAAGCGCTAAGAATTTGAAGTCATAATTTTCCTATGATGCATTATTTGTCTCCTTCAATTTTGTTCTCAAAGTATTTGGCTGAAGTCTTACAAATTGCTGATGTGGACAAGTTGTCTATTGATAATTTATATTATTTGCCTCGGACAGCCAAGGCTTTGAACAAGGAGGGTGAAGGCTATAATGTTCTTTCTATAGTAGATAATTTGAACATCTCAGAATATATTGAGTCATCTAATGATGTATACCTATTAGGGCCACTTTTCTTTTTTCTTTCAATTCTATTTTGGATAGGAATAAGGTTCTTTAGTTATTTTTTCAGAAAAAGAATGCTTTTTTTTTGTGGACAAAAAATATCTTCCCTGACGTCTTCAGGCAGCATCAGGTTCATCGTAAGGCGTTTCTAGCCCTTTGGCTGCGTGTGCTGGCTTTGGGTGCTACATTTTTCTTGAAATTTCCATGCAAATGCCTGGTGATGTCGGGTGGGGGGGGGGGCTAATTATGTGTTTTTTGATGTATCACAGCTTGAGAATTTTCTTCAGTCATTTGATGTTAAGTGAGTACTGTCACCTGGGCCATTAGGAGATCAATTCTATGGTTATTTTGAGCTTTATTATTAATTGGTATTTTTTTTGTTAACCTGTATGGATATATGGGTTTGGGTAAGTTATGTTCACAGCAGGATATGTTTGTTTTCTGTTAGTTTTTATTTACTTTTTCTTGGTTTAGGTATTAATCTCCCTTGGATATGGGCTTTTGAGGTTTATGTACCTTTTTCTTAATTTCCTGGATTTCTTTTTACTTGTGTATTCGTTTAATTACTTGTGTATTATTTGTGATAAGCAATGAAAGGGTTAAAATTTAAAAAAAAAAGAAAAAAAAGCTAGAAGTAGAGGATGATCCATCAAAACATACACTAAAAGTGTGGTGGGGGGGGGGGGGGTTCCAAGATGGCCACGGCTGCAGTCTGTGCTGTTTGGATGCGTTTTTGAATGGGGAGAAAGCGTAAGGGGAAGACGGGGCCGTTGCCCTCCCAGCCCGTCGGTACCTCTACGCCGAATTTGCCTTTAACTTCGGGTCCTTTGGATCCTTTTCTTGTTCGCACCACTCGGGACTTGGAGCGCACGGGAGGAGCTATACGGCTAGCAGGCTTTTCGGAGTCGGAGTGCCCAACGTCTGCGTCGTTATCATCTGTCTCCCCCGTATTGAGCCCTGCGCCTCCGTTGACTCGCACTCAGCCCTTGCCTTCGGGCTTCCTGGAGCTATCCTCTTCTCCCTCGGACGGGGGGTTGGGGAAGTGCTTAAGAGGGTCAGGTTGGGCTGTTTCTGCGTCGGAAACGGAGCTCTCTGGTGATCCGGGCTCACGAAGATCTACGGAGGCGCTGGGAGAGACGCGGTTGGAGCAGCAGTCTCTCTCTTTGAGTGGTGATCGACCTGCGGCGTTGATGGAGCCGTCTGCACCCCTTCCTTGTTCAGGGGAGGCTTTTTTCTTGCAGAAGCCACAAAACTTTACATTGGAATCCATTTGGAACGCGATAGTTTCTCTTGGTGAGGCTTTACTTCCACAAGTTTCTTCATTGGCTAATAAGGTAGCTACATCTGCAGTTTCGTTGTCTGAATTGGAAGAAAAAGTTTCTACGCTCCAAACGGAGCATACAGCTGTCTCTAGTAAAGTTGTAAGCTTGGAGGAACTTTCGGATGGACACAGGAAAAGTATTATGTCTCTACAGTTAAAGACTGAGCATTTGGACAATTTGTCTCGGGCGAATAATTTGAGAATTATAAATTTTCCCAGAGTGTCTTCTATCTCCCCTAGAGACATGTTTGTGAAATATCTTGTGGAGACTTTAGGGGTTTCCCCCGAGCTAGTTCCCCCCTTGGTAAAAATGTATTACCTCCCTACTGCTAAGCGGGCTTCGGCTCGGAGAGAGATGGGGGAGAGCCAGAATCAGGGAGATGTATTGAATATTACAGATATTATAGAAAATTCTGGTTTAGAGTCACAGGTTTCATCTACACTGCTTATCACTTTTGCCTTGTTGTCTGACAAGGAATGGTTACTTAAATTGTTTTTTCAAAAGCGGAATCTTCTGTTCCGTGGGTTTTCAATACGTATATATCCTGACTTATCAAGAGAAACGCAGAAACAACGTAGAGAGTTTTTGTTGCTCAGGCCAGGGGTACTGCAACTGGGGGGGCTGTTTTTTCTTAAACACCCATGCAAGTGTTTGGTGAAACTCCAAACTTTTTCTTACATTTTCTTTGAGCCCTCCCAGTTGTTGGCTTTCATCAATACTAAATGTCAGGAGATGCCCTCTGGCTCATAGATTTAGGCTCCTTGTTTAGATTGTATGCTAATTTTCTTCTTGTATTAGGTTTATTACTAATGGAATCCCCCTATTGAGGGCTAGAGAGAATAGGCAATTTTGTTTTTATGTAAATGATATTTCTTCTATGGTATCCTGGTTTTATTGGGATTATTTCTGTTTGCCTTTCTATTTCTTCAAGAAGTGGTGTTGTAACCTTTCTTGTTATGTTTTGAAAATTGCATAAATAAAAAATTAAAAAAAAAAAAAAAAAGTGTGGTGGGGAAGATTGGAAGAAAACCAGGACAGGACAGAACCCCTAAATCTAAGTGAGGACAGGGTATTGAGGAGAAGGTAGTGATCAGGGGCGGCCCAAGGGTGAAGCGGGGCCATGTGCGGAGACTCATTGCATGGCCTCATTTGCATATCTGCAGGACCTCATTTGCATAAATGTAATTTATTTTATTTTAAAATGTATATGTTGCCCAGCTAAAATTTTAGGCAGCTTTCAAAGGAGCCGCTCATAGGCCTCTTTTTTCTCCTGGCAATGACTTAGGGGCATGTTTACTAAATATTAATGTGCGTTAAGTGCCACTGCGCCAATAGAAATAAATGAGTGTTCCTGCATTTAATGCTCATTAACATTTGTGAATGCGCATTAACTTTTAGTAAACATGCCTCTTAATGAGTGTCTGAATACCATCCTCATGGGCAGTGAGGATAAAGAAATATTACCATATTTCTACATTACTATAGTCCCCTGCCAACTGCCAAGCAAACAAGAAGTATTATACACCCTGCTCATTTAGAACTCAGTAAACCTGCCGTATCATAACACTACCAGGACTCACAAAGCACCAAACTCTACCTATCAAAAGGCAACACTGCAAATATTAAACCAATACATCTCAGAGAATTAATACACTTCCTACTGGGGAAAGAGAACAAGTGGGACTGTGTCACATAGAAACTACATGAACAGAATACCTCAGCTCAGTTACACATGCGGAACATATACCATCACCAAACAAAGAACAAGGGATCACAATTTAGAAATACAAAGACAATAATTAAACTGGGAACCCCAAAAGCCAAGCTTTGAATGCACAACAACACTGGAGAAATAAAACTATAAATTAATTTCCTCTTGTACTAAACAAAATGCAAAGACGATAACGATGCACATTTCCCAGAGCTTACATATTCCAGTTAATAAATTCAAAATAAAAAATAAATTTTCTATCTTTTGTTGTTTGGGCATTTTATTTTTCAGTTGCAGTTGCTCCAGTTGCTTTCTTCTGGTTTCTTCGTGTCTTCTTCTAACTCCATTGTCTACTGTCCATTTGCCCTTTCTTCTCTCTTCTATCTAGTTTTTTCCATTCTCTCTCTACATCTGCTCTAACATACTGATCTTTTCCCTTTTGCTCTTTCCTCTATTTCTTTCTTTATTCCTCTTTCATCCACTCAAATTTCACCCTTCTATCCTCAATCCTCACTTACTCTCCTAATACTATCCTCAATCCTCACTTACTCTCCTAATACCTGGCCAATCAAAGATTTTTCTTACCTCCCACACAAAATATCTTTTCCCCTCTCCATCCTCACTCCCCCAGCTTCTTTTTTTTTCTCATCAGACCCATCCCCTTCTAGTCCTCCCCCAACATCCGCTCCCTTCTAGTTCCATCCCCTCTTGGCATCCATTCCCTTCCAGCCCCATTCTCCCATCCGCCCGCATCAATCCATTTGCAGTCCTGGCCCCCAGTCTTCTTCCAAGGCCAGCAGCTCTGTCCTCCCCTTCCCCATCAGCCCATTTGTAGCCATAGTCCCTAGTTTTCTTTCAGGGCCAGCAGCTCTATCCTCTCCTCCCCCCATCAGCCTATTTCCAGACCTAAGCCCCCCATCAGCTCATTTCCAGTGCTAGCCCCCCCCATCAGCCCATTATTTATTTAATGCTTTTATATACCGTGCTCTTTACAATCAGTGCGGTTTACAGATAACATTTAGTGGAGAGCAGGAAGAGCCTGCTTTGCACTTACATCGAACAGGAAATACAACTTGGGTTAATAACCATGGGGAGGTAAATACAGGTTATATGCAAGCTATATACAGGCTATATACAGTGTGGGCGGAAGTCGCTGCGCGGCTATGGTAACAAAGGTTTCCTTGCGAGCTATGTATAGGGATGTGAATTGGGTTGTGCGCTTTTTTTTTTTTACCAGCCCTAGCCCCCCTAATCAGCCCATTTCCAGTATTAGCCCCCCTAACCCCCTAATCAGCCCATTTCCAGTGCTAGCCCCCCTAATCAGCCCATTTCCAGTATTAGCCCCCCTAACCCCCTAATCAGCCCATTTCCAGTGCTAGCCCCCCCCATCAGCCCATTACCATTCCTACCCCCCCCCCCCCGGAAGAGCCCCATATGCCTGCCTGACCAGCTTCAGAGGGAGTCAGGGAGACCCAAGGCCCGAAGCCTGGCACCAGGGGCGGCTCAAGGCAGTCTGCTGCCTGAGGCGAAGAATGAGATGGCGCCCCCCCCCCCCACCTTAGAAGGGGCAGGGCTTTTTCAGAAATCCAATCAGAGACTGAACCAAATCAAAAAGCCGATTAGATTATATGGAGGAAATGCAAGATGTTTGCACACAGGGCCGTATCGAACTGCAATCGCACTTTGTGCGACTTGCAACTCGGGCGCACAGCCTCCTCTCCCCCCATACCTCCATCCAGCACTGCCTGCTCTTTCCTTGCTGCTGCCGCCCTCTGTTTTTTTCATGGCAGCGCCGGCAGCAGGGAAAGAGCACGCAGCACTGGACGGAGGTATGGGGAGGAGGAGGGGGGCATGCACCCAATTTGAAAGGCGCCGGCACTCTAAGCAGATCTGTCCTTCCCTCCTCTGACATCGTGTCGGAGGAGGAAGGGACCAGACCTGCTTAAAGTGCTGCGAAAAGGCTTTGGACGCATTTTAGCTGCCTGCTATTGTCCTGCCAGAGGCAGCAGGGCAACAGCAGAGAGCCAAAATGCGCCCCCCAAGCCTTTGCGCCCTGTGCGGCTGCACTGCTTGCACAGGGCTAGGTACGGTCCTGTTTGCACACCAAGGAACTAAAAGACAGCAAGAATCAATAGCACAGTTTATAAAACTAAATTATAACCCATTTTTATTTTGTTATAAACTGTGTTATGGTTCTCCCTTTTTCTTTTTCAACATATATTTTGCATCCACAGTAGGTGCAGAGCAGAACCAGGACATTCACCCACAGAACTCAATATTTAATAAAAAAAATCTGATTCTGATCATCTAACAACCACCACTATTCTCCAGTACCAGGCATATTGTGAACTAATAAAAAACCCTGCAACAAAAAGCAAACCTACCATACCATATCAACACAAACTTCCAAAAGTCACATAAGGAGCCCATCCAAAAAAGCATCATTGTAAATACTACTGTGGGCCCTGGAACATCCATACAACTATTTGAAAAGCTGAACAAGTCAAATTACTACAGTACAGTATAGATCTTTATATACACACTGCATGTTAACAGAACACCTGACCTCAGTCACACACGCACAACATCGACCCTCACCAAGTACAGAATAAGTAACCACAATCTAAAGTAAAAATAAAAATATCTAGACAAAATTTAAACTGAAACCCCAAGAAGCCAGAGTTCACATGCAGTGCAACATCAGATAAATGAGAGTTGCAGCTCCCCAATACTGTGTAAAATATAAAAATAGCACAAAGTCCAATCACCAAAATTAAATAAAATTATTTTTTCTACCTTTGTTGTCTGACCATTTTATTCTCTGATCATGCTGATCCCGATCTGAGGCTTCTGCTTTTCTGTCTTCTCTTAGCTCTATTTCTGTGGTCTATGGTCCATCTGCCATTTCTTATCTCTTCTTTTGTTTTCTTCACTTCCTTCCATCAGCCCATTTCCAGTTTCAGTAACCCTCCCCAGTATCAGTCCCCTTTCCAGTCCTCCCCTCCCAGTACCTTCCAATGTCAACCACCTTGCATTCCCATGACTGCCACTTGTGTCCATTCCCTTCCAGTCCCCCTCCTTTCCCACTGTCCAGCCCCTTCTAGTCCAAATACCATCCCATACAGGAAATCCAGTCGTAACAGGAAAATCCTGTTTACCATCAGCACCTCGGGCTGAGCTTTAACAGAGTCGCGGTTAAGGCAAATACTGTCCCTTTGCCGCGGCTCTGCAAAGCAGAGACGGGGAAACCAGCAGGCTCTCCAGGGTGGGTGGGCGGGCAACCGTGGGGCTCCTCATTCTGCCACTGCCGCCGCTGGAGCAGCAGCGGCAGCTGCTTCTTACGCCGGAAGTTTTGTTTTTTTTAATTTTGAAGGTCGAATGAGGCGGTGACGGTGGTCTTTGTGGGGGCAATTTTGCCGCCCCCAAAAAGCTGTCGCCTGAGGCCACCACCTCACTTGGCCTCATTATAGAGCCGCCTATGCCTGGCACCCTAGCTCACCTCTGCAGAGCCACAAAAAAGAACAATGTTTTCCTTCTTTCCCATGGCTCTGTTAAAGTTGAGCCCACTCCAGATACTCAATGCACCAGTGGGATCAACTTTAACAGAGCCATGGGAAAGAAGGAAAATGCCATTCTCTCGCAGCTCTGCAAAGGTGAGCTGGGTTGCTGGGCTTTGGGCCTCAGGCCTCCCTAGCTCCATCTGAATCCTGTCAGGCAGGCGTGGGGCCTCCTGAAGCACGGGGCCATGTGCGGACAGCATTCCCGCACAATCAACAGGCCGGTTCTGTCAACAGTGTCAAAAGCAGCAGAAAAGTTAAGAAGGTTGAGGCTCAAGTAAAGGCTGTTGGATTTGGCAAGGAACAAATCATTGGAATCTTTGGCAAGAGTCGTCTCAATAGAATGTAGAGGGCGAAAGCCAGATAGCAGTGGATCCAGAAGGGACTCAGAGGAGAGAAAGTCAAGACAGCAGCAGTGAATTGCACATTCATAAGAACATAAGATATGCCATACTGGGTCAGACTAAGGTCCATCAAGCCCAGTATCCTGTTTCCAACAGTGGCCAATCTAGGTCATACGTACCTAGCAGTTTCCCCAAAAGACACAGGTTCTGCAATGCTTGTACTAGGTCAAGCATTGATATCCTGAGTCCCTTCTTAATAATGGTTTATGGACCTTTCCTCCAGGAACTTGTCCAAACCTTTTTTAAACCCAGCTACACTAACAGCCTTTACTACATCCTCCGGTAACAAATTCCAGAGTTTGATTACATGTTGAGTGAAAAAATATTTTCTTTTATTAGTCTTAAATAGTTTACCCTGTAGCTTCATTGCACGTCCCCTAGTCTTTCTATATTCTGATAACGTAAACAATCAATCTACATTTACCTGTTCCACGCCGTTCATTAATTTATAGACTTCTATTTTATTTATTTTATTTATTTAGAGAGTATTTGTATCCCGCTCCTTCCAGCGATCAGAAGCGGTAAGATTATTATTGCGAAACTGCCAGATCAAAGCAGGTACAAATTTTGTTTACATACAGATTATCAGAAAAGCACGTCACACAGAGTTTCAGATTATCAGAACAACACGTCACACAGAGCTAACAAATCGTAGCTATGGGGAAGAATATTTACATATATACATAGATACATATACACAGGATAGGTTTCTTGTTCAATGTGGACAGGGGGCTGCCCCCAACTGCGGTTTAATTCAGGTTGAAGTGGGTTTGGAAAATGTGTGTCTTGAGTTTCTTTCTGAAGTCTAGAAGGTCATTGCTAGCTCGTAGTTCTGTTGGTAGTTGGTTCCAAAGCGTTGGTGCCACATATGAAAAAGCTCTGTGGCTGGTGTTAATTTTGGTAGATCTTATGTCTGTTGGAGTGTGGAGGATGTTGACGTTGTGGGTTCTTCTGCTTCGGGTAGGAGGTTGCATTCTGACTAGGTTGTTGAGGAAAGAAGGTGCTAAGTTGTGGATGAGTTTGAATGTAGTTGTTAGTATTTTATATTTTGTGCGAGCTGTTATGGGTAGCCAGTGTAGTTGAATTAGTACTGGTGTGATGTGGTCGTTTAGTTTTTTCTTCATTATGACCCTGGCAGCTACATTTTGTGCCATTTGTAATATGTTTAGGGTTTTTTTAGGTAGACCTTGTAGGATGGCGTTGCAGTAGTCAAAATGTGGCATGATGAGTGCTTGGGCCACGGTTCTGAAATCTTGGGGATCAATAATACTCCGGATGGGTTGGAGGACTCTAAGCTTGTGGAAAACTGCTCTGTTGGTCTTTCGGAGGTGTTTCTCCATCTTTAGGTCACAGTCAAAAGTGACTCCTAGATACTTTATTTCTTTTTTCGTTTGGTAAGTGTTGTCACATAGTGTGATTGATGGGGGTGGGACAAAGTTCGGTTCTTTGGAGAGAGACATTACTTCGGTGTTTTTTGTGATTTATTGACATACTGCTTTGTTGTAACCAGTCTTGCATCTCTTCAATGCATGTCTCCAGTGGGCTGTAGTTTGGGTTTTCAGTGTCTAGTTGCGAGTATAGCATGATATCATCGGCATAGATGTGATAATTAATTTTGTGCCGTGTGAAAATTTTGCATAGTGGCTGCATATATATGTTAAATAGAAGCGCCGAGAGAGCAGAGCCCTGGGGGATTCCCTGTGTTTGGGTGAAAGGTTCTGCTTGTTCTCCGTTGAATTGAACCTGTTGTGTTCGATTGGATATGTAGGAGGTGAACCACTTTAGGGGGGTTCCAGTTATTCCTATTGATTTTATCCTATTTATGAGTGCTTCATGGTTAACTGTATCAAAGGCAGCTGAGATGTCGATGAATACAAGAATGTACATTTTCTTTTTGTTTTCAAGGCCCTTTAGGAGGTTGTTAAGTAGGACTAGTAATAGGGTTTCCACTCCATGATGTTGCCTGAAGCCATATTGCTGGTCATCTAGAGGAGCACTGTCTGTCAGATGGTCTTGGAGTTGTAGAAGGACTGTTTTTTCTATGATCTTTGCCAGGAAGGAGATGCTTGATATGGGACGGTATGAGGCTGGGTCTTCCTTGTTGAGTGTATTGTTTTTTAGTATCGGTCTAATGACTGATCTCTTTAGTTCTGAGGGCATGAGTCCCTGTTGCAGGGATAGGTTAACTATGTGTGTGATGTGGGGTGCTATGTCTTGTTTCACTGTCTTGATCCAGGTTGCAGGGCAGGGGTCTAGAGGGGAGGTGGTGCTTTTCAGGCTTGAGACAATGGTTGTGATTTGCTTGGTTCCAATTTTGTGGAAGTGCTTCCAGGACTGGGTTTGCGTTATGTTGTTCTCACTCTTAATTTGTGGTGTTGGTGGGTCTTGGGGGGGGGATTAGGGGCCGTCAGTTTGTTCGTGTAATGGTTTGCCAGGGTTTGGGCTTTGATGGAGTTGTTGTGATTGGCAATCTGGTCGGTTTTGGTTAGTGATTTGACTAATTCGAATAACTCTCTTGGGCGATTGATCGCCTTGTTTAGAATGTTTGTGTGATGTGTTTTTTTTGCATTGTTCACGTCGTTTTTGTATTTTGCAAGATGGGCCATGTATTTAGTTTTGAGATCGGAGGATTTGGTTTGTCTCCATTTTCTCTCTATTTTACGGAGCTCCCTTTTCGCTTTTGTTAGAGTTCCTGTGTACCAGGGTTCCGAGTTGTTCTTACGTAGGTTTGTTGAGTGTTTCAGTGTTGGGTTAGAAGTGTTTTGGATGTGTGTGTTCCATCTGTTTGTTAGTTCGACGAGGTCTGTGGAATCAAGGGTTATGTGGGATGCGATGGCGTTTATGAGGTGTTCTTCGTTGAGTTTCCCGAATTTCCTGATGGGGTTGGTCATTCTCATCTCTTTTGTGTTTTTGGGTAGGCACTTTAGTTTAAATTTGCAGTTGATTTGGTGGTGGTCTGACCATGGTACTTGGGCTATGTTTATTGTAGGTGGTTCAACGGTTTGTCGTGAATTTCTGGGTATGAAGATCATGTCTAGTGTGTTTCCTCTATCGTGTGTGGGGTCGTTTATTATTTGTTGGAAACCCAGTTGGTCCATGGCTTCATAGAAGGTGTCTGTGTGGGACGGAGGGATTGATGCTAGGTTCAAATCTCCAAGGATGATTTGGAATTTCTTTCTTTGGGTGGATGTGATGGTTTCAAGTGCTGCGGATAGCGCTTCATGCTGCGGTGAGGGAGGTCTATAGATTAGGCAGATGGATAGTGCCATGCTTTCGACTTTATATATCTCCCCCTCAGCCATCTCTTTTCCAAGTTAAAGAGCCCTAAACCTTTTAGCTTTTCTTCATAGGAGTATCTTTCCATCCCCTTTACCATTTTGGTGGCTCTTCTCTGAACCTTTTCTAATAACGCTATATCCTTTTTAAGATACGGCAACCAGAATTGCACACAATATTCAAGGTGCGGTCTCACCATGGAATGATATAGAGGCATTATAATATCTTTTGTTTTATTTTCCATTCCTTTCCTTATGATACCTAGCATTCTATTTGCTCTCTTGGCTGCTGCTGCACACTGGGCTGAGGGTTTTAACATGGTATCCACAATGACGCCTAAATCTTTTTCCTGGGTGGTGGTTCCTAATGTGGAACCTTGCATCGTGTAACCATAGTTTGGGTTGTTCTTCCCTAGGTGCATAACTTTGCACTTGTCCACATTAAATTTCATTTGCCATTTGGATGCCCAGTCTTCCAATTTATCAAGATCCTCTTGCAATTTTCCACAATCATCTTGGGTTTTAACAAATTTAAATAGTTTTGTCTCATCTGCAAATTTGATAACCTCACTCGTTATTCCACTTTCCAGGTCATTTATAAATATGTCAAAAAGCAGCAGACCCAGCACAGATCCCTGGGGTACACCACTATTCACCTTTCTCCATTGGGAAAATTGGCCATTTAGCCCAACCCTCTGCTTTCTATCTTTTAACCAGTTATTGATCCACAGTAGTACACTGCCTCCTATCCCATGACTCTTTAGTTTTGCCAAATGTCTCTGATGAGGGACCTTGTCAAAGGCTTTCTGAAAGTCCAGATACACTATATCAACCAACTCAACTTTGTCCACCTGTTTATTCACACTTTCAAAAAAACATAACAGATTAGTAAGACAAGATCTTCCTTTTCTAAAGCCATGTTGGCTGTCTCCCATTAGGCCATGACTATCTACATGCTGAGTAATTTTATTCTTTATGATGTTTTCTACCATTTTTCCCGGTACTGATGTGAGGCTCACCAGTCTGTAGTTTCCACTATCACCCCTGGAACCCTTTTTAAAAATTGGTGTTATATTGGCGATCCTCCAATCTTCAGGTATTAGAGATGATTTTAATGATAGTTCACAGATTACTAATAGCAGGTCTGCAATTTCATATTTCAGTTCTTTCAACACCCTTGGATGTATACCATCCGGCCCAGGTGATATGCTATTCTTCAGTTTATCTAATAGTTGTAATACATCTTCCCGATGTATCGCTATTTCCTTCAATTCTTCCGCACCTTTAAATACCACTTAAGTCATGGGTAACATCCCTACATCTTCCTCAGTAAAGACCGAAGCAAAGAATTCATTCAGTCTCTCCGCTATCACCTTGTCGCCTCGAAGTGCCCCTTTAACTCCTCTATCATCTAATGGACCAACTGACTCTCTCACAGTTTTTTTGCTACGAATGTACTTGAAAAAATCTTTATTTCGCGTTTTTGCTTCTGCAGCAAGCTTCTTCTCAAATTCTCCCTTTGCCTGCTTTATCAATGCCTTGCATTTGACTTGCCAGTGCTTGTGCTCTTTCCAGGTTTCGTCGTTTGGCTCTTTTTTCCATTTCTTGAAAGATGCTTTTTTGTCAACAACAGCCTCTCTGACCTCATAAACCATACTGGCAGTTTTTTGGACTTCCTTCCACTTTTCTTAAAGTGTGGAATACAGCTGGTCTGGGCTTCCAAGATAGTATTTTTCAACAACACCCAAGCTCGATGTAAGTCTTTAACCTTTGCAACTGCTCCTTTTAGTTTTTTTCTTAACTATTTTCCTCATTTTATCATAGTCTCCCTTTCGAAAGTTAAAAGGTAGTACTGTGGATTTCCTTACTATCCCTCCTCCACTAATTAAATCAAAGGCGATCATGCTATGATCACTATTGCCAAGTGGCCTTGTCTCTTGCACTAGATCTGGTGTTCCACTAAGGACTAGGTCTAATATGGCTTCCCCTCTGGTCGGTTCATGAACCAGCTGCTCCAAGAAGCAGTCATTTATGTCATCTAGGAACTTTATCTCCCTAGCATGTCCTGCCGTGACACTGACCTAGTCGATACCGGGGTAATTGAAATCACTCATTATTATTACTGCGCTGTAACTTTTGTTAGCTTCCTTGATTTCTCTGAGCATTTCATCATCCATTTTTTCATTCTGGCCAGGCGGTCGATAGTACACCCCCACTGCCATCGCCTTCCCCTTTTTACATGGAATTTCAATCCATAGAGATTCTACAGCAAATTTTGTTTCCTGCAAAACTTTAATCCTCTCTGACTCAATGCCCTCTCTAACATAGAACGCAACCCCTCCACCAATTTGATCAGCTCTATCATTACGATATACTTTGTACCCAGGTATCTTAGTGTCCCCACTGGTTGTCCTCCTTCCACCATGTCTCTGATATTCCAATCATATCTAACCTCTCATTTAGTGCTATATATTCTAACTCTCCCATCTTATTTTTTAGACTTCTAGCATTTGCATACAAGCATTTTAGAGACTGTATTTTATTCATATTAATTTGGCTATTGGTAGACATGGGTAATTTAGGATCTTTAAGCTCTGTCTGCTCAATACTCAAGGGCATTTGGGCTACTTTACTCTTTTTTGGAACCTCTCTGCTTTTGCTAGTATACTGCAAGGATACATTCTTCCGAATCATCCGCTCTTGGGCGACTGTCGGCTTTCCCCTATTATCTAGTTTAAAAGCTGCTCTATCTCCTTTTTAAAGGTTAATGCCAATAGCCTGGTTCCATCCCGGTTAAGGTGAAGCCCATCCCTTCGGAAGAGCCCCTCCTTTCCCCAGAATGTGCCCCAGTTCCTAACAAATCCAAAACCCTCATCTCTGCACCATTGTCTCATCCACGCATTGAGACTCCAGAGCTCTGCCTGCCTTTTGAGTCCTGCACATGGAACGGGAAGCATTTCGGAGAACATTACCCTGGAAGCTCTGGATTTCAACTTCCTACCTAAAAGCCTAAATTTAGCCTCCAGAACCTCCCTACCACATTTTCCTATGTCATTGGTACCGACATGTACCAAGACAGCAGACTCCTCCCCAGCACTATCTAAGACCTTATCTAGGTGGCGCGTGAGGTCTACTACCTTCGTACCAGGCAGGCATGTTACCAGGCGATCCTCACGTCTACCAGCCACCCAGCTATCTACATGCCTAATGATCGAATCACCAACTATAACGGCTGTCCTAATCCTTCCCTCATGGGCACATGGCCCTGGAGAAACTTCCTCGGTGCGAGAGGGTTTTACATCACCTGGAGGACAGGTCCTAGTTACAGGATCACTTCCGCCACGCCAGGGTGATGCTCTCCTGTCATGTGACCTCTCTCCTCCATGGCAACAGGGATGCTGCCAGACTGGAGGTGGGACTTCAGGACTAAATCCCTGTAGGTCTCGTCTATGTACCTCTCTGTCTTTCTTATGTTTTCCAAGTCTGCTACTCTAGCCTCTAGAGAACGGACTCGTTCCCTGAGAGCAAAGAGCTCCTTGCACCTAGTGCACACGTAAGTCCTCTCACCAACTAGGAGAAATTCATACATGTGACACTCAATGCAAAAGACTGGAAAGCCCCATCTCACTGATGGACTGCTGTCTGTATCTTAGTTTTAAGTTTTTGTTTAGATCTTTACGTTCTTTACTTACTAAGGGTTGCTATGGATATTTATACCAATAAAACTATACCTAATACGTTTAATATACCTTGTTCACCTGAGGCTTAATTAATCTCAGGTCCTTAGTGTATGACTGATTTGGGTAACGAGCTTCACCTGAGAGCACCTCCTGTCTTTTAAGATGTGTAAGTACCTATAAAGCTACGATTATCCCAGGGGTGGGTGGGTGTGGGGAGGGAGGGAGGGAAATAACACTTATTAAAAGAGGGCTGCTACACAGTACCCTGTCCTGTGCTGCTGAGGTAAGCTATATTCTTATTTGATTTAAATTATAGCTCTTTGCTGCTGCTAGGCTCTAACTTATTATGAAATTTAAACTACAAGCTCTCTGCTGGATTCTAAATTTAACCAGAAAGTTCTCTTCTGTGTTTTAAATTTAAACTAAAAGTACTTTGCGGATACTAGGCCCTGAGTGACTATTAAATTTAAACTACAAGCTCTCTGCTGGGTCTGAAATGTAACCAGAAAGTACTCTTCTGTGTTTTAAATTTAAACTTAAACTGCTGCTACTAGGCCCTGACTGATTTAACAAAAAATAGTGGGTTCACAGATTAATTAGCTTTAATAGAAAGAATTCCTTTCAGAAAATTCCCAGAAGTATATACTCACAATTGCAGATCTCTCTCCAGAATTAACAGTCCCCTTTTCTAGTCCTTCAAGACGGAGGATCACAGAGCTCTGGTTGAGCTATTTATGCCTGTGCTGCTGAGGTAAGCTGTGACCAACTTCCTGGATGATTAACAGTCCTTGCTTGGATAGGAGTCTTTCAAAATGGCCTTTTGGCCTGCCACCTGGTGTTAACACCTATTGAAAAAGTTTCACAGGTCTCTTGCCCCCTAGGTAGAAGGTCTCTTTGTAAAGGTCTCTAGAAGACTTTATCTGCTGCTCAAAGAGTACTGACCCTGTTTTGCCTTATGTGCTAATCTATATTCTTATTTGATTTAAATTATAGCGCTTTGCTGCTGCTAGGGTCTAACTTATTATGAAATTTAAACTACAAGCTCTCTACTGGGTCCTAAATTTAACCAGAAAGCTCTCTTCTGTGTTTTAAATTTAAACTAAAAGTACTTTGCTGATGCTAGGCCCTGAGTGACTATTAAATTTAAACTACAAGCTCTCTGCTGGGTATGAAATGTAACCAGAAAGCTCTCTTCTGTGTTTTAAATTTAAACTTAAACTGCTGCTACTAGGACCTGACTGATTTAACAAAAAATAGTGGGTTCACAGATTAATTAGCTTTAATAGAACGAATTCCTTTCAGAAAATTCCCAGAAGTATATACTCACAATTGCAGATCTCGCTCCAGAAGTAACAGTCCCCTTTTCTAGTCCTTAAAGACTGTTCAAGTAGTTTAGAAATAAAAGGGAGGAGAGAGATGGGTCGATAATTAGAAGGACAAGGAGGATCAAGGGATGGTTTTCTTGAAGAGAGGAGAGGTGTAATCACATCCATGTACAGATAGCCGTTTTGGAATGCCTTGAGTTTACACATGTCTGGTGCGGACACATCTATGTCAAATGGGGGCATGCCAGAGGTATGTCTGGGATATTCTGAAAAAGATACACATATGCAGTTGATTTCAGATTATTGCCACACATTTAAATCCATCGGTGGACACAGCCATGTCTATACCTGCCCATGGGCACAAATAGACATCTGAAAAGTACTCATTTCAGCCAGCGAACAACAGTACAGAGAAGGGAAGAACGCCTTTTCATTCCCTCAATATTTCTCAACTCCTCAAAAAATCCTAACAGGTCACTATTGAGGTCTTATTGTCTACTGTTGCACCGCTGCACATCACCTTTTACAAAACGGCAGGCTGAGATGTGTATGTGGCATCATATACACATACATATTCTGAAATGCCAGCCCAAGGGTTTCTGCTGCTCCAGGCAGAAAGCCTGGCATCGCTGCCTTCCCCCACTGTTGTCGTCTCCCCAGCTGCCGCCGATTCTGTCTTGTGAGGGGGAGGCAGCAGTGGCAGTATTTCTAAAAGTGCCGCCTCTTCCCCCAAACAGCAGCTGGGGAGTAGGCAGCATGGCCACCCATCTGTGCCGCTGCCACTGCCAGCACCGCTGGCCACCCTAGGCGACTGCCTAGCTCGCCTAATAGATGGGCCAGCACTGTCTATGTGGCTGATGTTGCGCATGTTTATGCTTCCAAAATTGGCTAATTTTCTGCACGTGCTTGGGCCCTTTATTCTGCACATATCCATTCTCTTTATATTGTGACGGACCTGTTTATCTATTTGGTGTCTCTTTTACAGAGCACTTACACGTGGGTCCACCTTCACTGCTTCCCCTCCAAAAGAATTTCAGGCATTTTGACATGGATGTCTCAGATTTCACCTAAATAGCCTTTCTGAAATGTGTCATTTTTATTTGCACAAATTTTCCCTTTTCCAGTATCTGCAATAAATTAAATACTTGAGTATAAGCTTGTCCATTTCAAAATAGTGCTAGCATGTTAATCTATAGGCTTTTATCCCTGTTCTGCGCTAATTTTGCTTGTAATGTAAATCTGACCCCTGCTGTCTCATGTGCAGCAAAGCCCAAAGAGAAATGAAAAACTGGCAATATAGTTGCATACTATAACTGAAAGGGCTAGCAGAAATCTGAAGGGCTGCTAGTTAAACATGAAAATTGCTTTGTTAGGAAGAGGTGCATTTATATCAGCATCTGCCACTGGAAAGCTCTCACTTTTGAATTAAAGTGACACCAAGTTACTGGTCAGAGGAGCTTTTAAGGGTTTGCATCAGCAGTTCACCTCCAAACTCTGAATACTGATGCAAACTGGCGCCAGATGCCGCAAGCACTGATCTCACAAGAATTATTTAGGTGGTTGGTGAACATTTAAATCATTGCAAAAAAAACCATCACACTATCTTTTGAGAACAGTAACTAGCATCTGCTTGTACCCTTGGCTTTCCCAGAGTTAATGAAATAGCCAAGGTCAAACTAGAGCAAGCTGCTTTGTTAATTTCAGAATAAGTGAAAAGACCAAGGTTCAGCAGAATTGGATCACTTAACTATGGGTAATTCATCAAGACTCCTTCCATCCTCTTTATAGTAAGACGAAACGCTAAGTGCTGTCCTTAAATAGAATTATTGAATCTAATAACTATGGCATTTGAAAGACAAAACCTAAACACTTGCTTTTCGTACAGCAAGAGAAGCATTTTATACAGATCAATATGCAGGTTTTGATGTTAAAATTTTAGCAGACCACTGCTTTTCTCCCCATTTAAAATGTCTTTATTAAGGAATATTGCAATTGCATACAAGGACATATTTGCCCCCATAAAATATGTATTGAGATAGCAATTTATCTGTAACAATATGTAAGTAACTCTATATATATGTATGAGAGAGTTCACTTTAAGCGTTAGCTGCTTCATAGCTGTCCGGAACTAAAATCACTATATCCAAAATAATATACAATACACTTTGATATTCCATTTTATGTTTATCACATCGGTATGGAAATTAGCAGTTGAATTTAATTACTACATTTCATGGTCATGTGAAGAGAAGAGCTTTCCATAACAGCATGCTAGCTTCAGAAAATATGCAGCCCTATAACTGCAGTCTACAGTCCCAGAAAACACAGCCCTAGGCAGATGAGTCAATGGTGAACTAAATACATACTGTTGTAGGCTGGAGTATTATATGTACATTCTTAATTCTGAATGCTATAAAGGGCACTTATTAGCATACATTTATGAAACCATCTGTAAGACAAGTTCTATCAAACATTCTGTATCGTCTGACTCTGTACTTGTCATCTGATTGCTCTCTACGAGTTATACACTAGTACCTAACTACACAGAAACTGCAAGTCATCTCTCTATACCTAAAATCTCTCCAGGAATCCAGGCCCATACCTCAGCCTGCTTTTCTGATGTTGCTGCCAGGGATGTTCCACCACTGTCTGAAAATGAACATGGCTAAAACAGAGCTCCTTATCTTTATTTATTATTCATTTTATTTATTTGATTTGTGAATATTGATGTCTGTTTTTCATATACGTTTATGGTTTTGTTTTTATAAGGTCCCAGTACCCCTGACGAAGGTTCCCTCCAGCCGAAATATTGCCTGTGTAGGAAAGAATTTCTTTTGATGATTTAATAAAGATTATTTGCGATCAATGCATGATGTGATTCATTGGTCTGTTCCTTTGTACTGTGTGGTGTATTCTGCGGGGTTTGGTGTTTTCTCTTTTTGGACTCATAACAGTCAAATAACATAAGACCAGTGCTCTTACTTTTATGTTTTCTGTTCTTTCTCTTAAAATATGTGTAAATAAAGATCAATAAACAAAGATATAAGATGATATCTTCTTTATTGGGTTAATTTAATACATTCCTTGACTAGCCTTTGGAACTTAACACTCCTTACCTCAGGTCAGAACAAAAGCAGCAGGTCAGAGTATAAGATGTTGCTTGAACATACCAGTAAATGACTGATCATATTACAATGGTGATGATAAAGGGAATGGAGAAGTGTCTCTATGAGGGGTAGGTAGGGGGTTTGTGTTAGAGTGATAAGATGACAAAGAGGTGGCAGAAATGCCTAGTAGCACTGTGATTCATGGGGTTTTTTTGTTTTTTTTTAAAGAGACGGGCATGGTTTAGACATCTAAAGTATATGATGTGGATATCTGAACAGCAGGGATGTTCAAAGTTTAATTACAAAACCAGACAGATCTGAAAGTCTCCATGGACAGAGCATCCATGTCTAGGTGTCCAAAGGAGTATTTCGCATAGCGTCTTTGACATGTCGGATACAGCATGCAAATGTCCCAACCCAGACCTACTATAAAACACAAACAGGTATGGTACTTTGCTGTCCATGCTGACTGTGATTGAAATTCTATTAGGAGGAACATTAAGTCGAGAGAGAAGAGTCTGCCTGTCATACTTGTCTGCTGTGTACCTTATTGTGTACCCATTCTACAACTCAGCTAGAGGCTTCCGATTGCTCCCATTCACCACCTGACACTACTTCCCCCAGATCCACAACTCCCCGTGTTCTGCCACCCACCCCTGTCTGTGTTCCTGCCATGGCAATGGGAGTGCATGGGGGTAGGGCTGTGTGCTGGTGTGAAGGAGGTGAGGAGGGTGTGTGACTGTGCTATGGGTACAAGTATCAGTGTCTGTGTTGCTGTGAGTGTCGATATCCATCTCTGTTCATGTCTCACACAGCACAGAGCACTGCATGCTGGTGGAGGAAGCATAAAGTGCCAGTGGTGGGTGGTAAAGGGGTGTAGGTGGTGGCCCCTTTGCGTGTTGGTGGAGAGTAGTTGCAGTATGAACCAGTGGTTTGCAGTGGTCCTAGAGGAGGAGCTGGACAGGGAGTGAGAGAGGACACCCCTATCAGAGGGTATATTGAGCAAGGACACAATATATGGGGCTCATGGATGATCACTACCTGATGTGATTCAGTTTGACAAACCACCGTACACCAACTGTATAAAAAGCTGAAGCAAGACCTTAGCGCCGCCAAACAGAGAGGCAATCCCATTCCTGTGCACATCAAGATTACTACTGCCTTTGCATTCCTGGCCACTGGCAGCTTTCAGACCATGTTTGCTGCCACTGCAGACATCAGCCAGTTGGTGGTATCACTATGTCTGACACAGTTCCTGACCCCAGGATTGCCCAGTATAAAAGCTTCCCAAGCTCAGTAAGCAGCACCAACAGACTATACTTGAATTGCATCTGGTAGCAGACTTTCCCATGGAGCTGGGTGTCATTGACTGCACGCATGTGGCCCTGAAGCCCCTGAGGGCCCAAGAAGCCACCTACAGGAATAGAAAGGGCTACCACTCCATGAACATGCAGGCGATCTGTAATTCCAAGGGGAAATAACGGATGTCTTTCCTCGCTTCTCAAGGTCATGTTATGTACATCTTGGCACAATCAGGCATTCATGAACAATTCAGCAGTGTGGAAATCACGATGGCTGGCTCCTCGGTAAGTGTGTACACAGGGCTGGAGCTACCAATAAGTGAACTAGGCAGGCGCCTAGAGTGCTGGCCCTCTGGGGCCACCCATTGCTGCTGCTGTCACACCTCTGACACAGTGGCAGCAGTAGCTTGAAACAATCCCACAGCACTTACACCTTCAAACTCTGATACAGCAGGACTATTTGCTTCCAACCCTCTCCAACTCTTGATGCCGACTTCCTGTTTCCACAGGAAGTCAGCAATGGGCATTGGAGAGCTTCAGAAGCAAACAGGCCTGGCAATGCTGAAGCTTGAAGATAAGGCGTGGCCCTTTGGCGGGAGCCCACTCGACCTGAATAAAATACAAAAGCAGCTCAATCAACCATAATCAGCCGAATAATCAGCAGACTGCTCCTGACATTAACCCCACAACAGAGCTCACCGGAGGAATCAGGTAGTAGCTAGCCAGATAGTATATCAAGTAACATTAACAAGCAACAAAACAATAATTTCTATTGTTACTGTGATACTATTGTTAGTGCCCCCACAGTTTATTACTATTGTCAAAAGATTATTACCATCATATAGTACTGTTGCCACTAGCTATCTAGCACAAAGTTTACTACTGTCAGTAGAATACTTTCAATCTGCACTGTTGCCAGTTGCCAGTAGCCATCCTTCAATAGGTAACGTTTTATTCCAACATTTTATTACTGTTGTCAGTAGTATACCCATAACTAGTACTGTTATAAGGATGTTAGTAACTAGCCTGTAATAGTTACTACCCATGGCATTATTGTAGTCAGCAATACTCTCATAAAGCTACACTTACAAATCACTGCACTGCTGTTACAAATAGCTGATACATTGTAACAATCTCATACAATTGTGACAAACAGCCAGCCAAAACTACTTACTGTTCTAGCTCTTCCAACCGATACTTTGCTGTTCTAACCTAATCACGTACAACTCAACACAACCACACTCAAGCCCTCTTGCATAGCCCGCCAGAAACACTTCTCTCTTACAAAACAAAATACAAAACATAATGGCCTACCTAAAAATAAAGTCACTGCCAACCACTCTCCTTCTAATAGCCCTCCTTCTGCAACTAATATACACATATAAATTCAACAACCCCCCTTGTAATAGCATCCCCATCATCCACAACCCCAACCGCAATCTAACACACTCTCCGCTACACCATCACTCATACAACCCGCCACCAAATAGTTCCCACAGACATCCTCCTAGAGTAATCCAGATAAACTGTAAAAACCATGACCACAAAATATCCTCTACTTGCACGGACACCAAACTAAAATTGATCTTAATAAACATTCGCTCTATTCGGAACAAAATACCAATAGTAAATGACATAATAAGAGACGAACAACCTGACATCATTTTCATCACTGAAACATGGCTAACACCTACAGACACAATATTATTTAACCAACTTCACACATCACAATATGATGTATTCAACTGCCACCGTGACACAAAAAGAGGAGGTGGTGCACTCATCCTCACTAAAAAAAACCTACAATACACCCTAACGAACTCAAACAATGTCGAAGGAATGGACATAATAAACATTGAAAACAGAACACTAGCATTCTCCTTAATCTATAGACCCCCATCAGCTGATCACAAAAATCTCTCCCCCATCCTTGAACTCGCATGCACAACATCTCAGAGAAAACCCCTCATAATCTTAGGTGACCTTAACCTCCCATCTCTGAACCAATCCCAAAAAGACAACTTCATTGACTCAATGTCCCACATGGGATTTAACCAGATAGTCCATACCCCCACACATAATAAAGGAAACTCACTTGATCTTGTTTTCCTCCCTACCCCCTTTAACCTACATAAACTCCATTCTTCCCCGATAGCTACGGAAGTACCATGGTCTGACCACCATTTGATAACATTCCACCTATTAGCACAAACAACATCACAGTCCACAAACACATTATCACATATCTCACGCTTTCCCCACTTTGATAATGACACATTCCTTGACAAGGTACTACCTAAACTCACCACAAGTCTAAATGACATAGAACAAACTATAGAGAACTGGAACCAAACTATCCAAAAAGCAGCAACCCCCACTCAAACAATGCAGAAGATAAAGAAGGAATCACAAAAATGGTTCACTAAAGAAATTGCCATGCTAAAAAAGCAACTACGGAAACAAGAAAAAATCTGGAGAAAAACAAAATCACACGATAACAAAACTAAATATATAAACATACTTAATAGATACAAGGAAGCAATCAATAAGTCAAAAAGGGAATACTACTCCAAACTAATAAATCATGCTATCAATCGGCCAAGAGAACTCTTCTCAATTGTGAATACACTAACAAAAACGCAAAACCCCGAACTGAACCAAGACTCAATCAGTGTACAAACCTTAGCATTACATTTTGCTGAGAAACTAAAGGTAAAACCTTACTCTCCAACCACCACAATATCTAAACATGTCAGTAATTATGAATGGACAACCTTTCACAAGATTGAAAGAAAGCACATCCTTAATATTATAACAATGATTAACACCACAACCTCACCGCTCGACCCTTGCCCTGTATCATGGATCAAACATACTAAGGAATTTCTTGCAGAAAATATCCAACATATAGTAAACCAATCACTCTCTCAAGGAGCCATGCCCAATGCCCTAAAGCTCTCCTCGATCCGTCCCATAATAAAAAACAATAAACTAGACCCAAAAGACCCCAACTCCTACAGGCCAATAGCTAGCATACCACTAATTGCCAAAATAATAGAAAAGACCATACAACTCCAATTACAAGACTACATTGATGAACAAAAACTCCTTGATGAGCATCAATTTGGCTTCCGACCCTTCCACGGAGTTGAAACTCTCCTAATCGCCCTAACAGATCTACTCATCAGAGGCACCAATGACAACAACAAAGGCTTCCTTCTCCTCTTCATAGATCTGTCTGCTGCATTCGATAGCATCAATCATAATACCCTCATTAACAGACTAGAATACCTAAAAATAGGAGGGACAGTCCTTGAATGGTTCAAATCATACATCTCAAACAGGTTAATACGGATACAATTAGGTAACGACACATCCGAAACTTCCCACAAGGTCAAGGCATCCCCCAAGGATCAGCCCTCTCAGCCCTCCTCTTCAATTTATACCTCCAGCCCATTACAAACATATTTAAGAAGCACAAAATTAACCATTTCATATACGCAGATGATATCATGCTTGCCACCCCCATAAACCCTAACAATCCCAAATATGATAGCCTACTCCAATGTATGAACGAGACTACTAAATGGCTTGAAGACAACCACCTAAGCATTAACCTCAAAAAAACAGAGGCAATGTTCATAACGAGGAAATCAGACACTGACTACATATACCCCAATACAATCACAATAAATAATACACCTATACCTGTTAAAAAGGAGGTAAAATACCTTGGAATAATCTTAGACCACTCACTCTCCATGATTCCACACATAAAACACACAGTAAAAACCATATTTTATAAACTCAAGACAATACAACATCTGAGACTCCTACTCAACACCGATGACTTTAGATCTGTAGTCAATACACTCATAACCCCCCACTTCGACTATTGTAATAGTCTCCTAAATGGACTTCCATTAAAAAGCATATACCATCTCCAAAGAGCCCAAAACATATGCGCCAAGATGGTCACTAAAGCTAATCTAACAGACCATGTGACCCCAATTCTCCTAGACTTACACTGGCTCCCTATAAACAGCCGAATAAAATATAAAATCCTCCTAACTACATTCAAAATCGTCAACAACATCTCCCCATCACAACTATCCACCCTAATACACCCCCCATCAGATACTAGATCACGCAGACAGAACGCAACCCACTCCCTCAACATAAAAACAAATTTTAGAAAAACTAAAGCGACAACAAGTGACAGGGCCTTCTCCTTCGCTGCCCCCACCCTCTGGAATGAAATACCATTAACACTCCGCATGATAAAAGACCTTCACCAATTCAAAAAAGAATTAAAAACCTACCTCTTTACAAAACACTTTGAAATCCCCTACCAACAAAGAACCTCACCAACACAATCACAGAAACACATACACTGTACCCAAGACAGAACAAATGACTAACACAGGAAATTTCACTAACCCCACACAACACGCTAATGAACCACTCAAACAGTTGACTATTCCACCACTGTAACTAACTAAGATGCACTCCATGTATATAACTTGTAAATAGTTTGAAAAGCTCTGTTATAGTTATTGTTCAAAATATGTTCAAAATGTTGTTCAAAATATGTTCAAAATATGTTCAAAATATGTTCCCTGTAAGTACACCTGTATATAGTTAAAGCATAATGTTCCTTGTAAATGTATACAGAAGTATACAATTGTTCTGTTTAATGTTCAATGTAAACCGCCCCTGATCTCTGGAAGGGGCGGTATAGAAAAGACCGTTAAATAAATAAATAAATAAATAAATAAATAAATAAATAAATAAGTGCTGCGAGGCTGTTTGCGGATATTGCCACCGCTGATGGTCCCAGAGAGAGGCAGTAGTGGTGGCAATGGGCGCTCTGGGGGAAGGTGCAAAGGATGAGATTCACTTAGGGTGCCTCATATACTTGCGCCGGCCCTGTGTACACCTCAGATATGTCCCTGTATGCACTGCCAAATCTAATGAAATTGCAGCCAGAGATTGGTGACTGCATGGAGCACCACATGCTGGCAGCAAATCAGGCAATATGGTTTAAAATGGCAGAGTGGGGCTGTGTGCACACAGGCTGATATGCCAAGGATCAGCATGCAAATCCCACCCCCAGCACTGCATCCTCTGCTACCATGTCCTCATCATTGCCAACCTCCTCTGATCTCTGGCTGCTCTCTGTGGATTCTGTCAATATTCCAGGAAATGGCTTACGGCTGTCACTCTCCTCACGCTTTCATTGATGGAGGCTTGCTGACCATTGCCACCAGCACATGCAGGTGTGGACAGAACCTCCAGCTTCCCTCGCATGTCACAGACATAGGCATCATTGTGATTGGTATTCAGGTGCTGAATGTGCATTCCATGAGTGTTTGTGGGTAAGGTAGCAAAAGGAATGGGTTATGGCTCAGGGCATTGGAAGGGAGGCTCTTTCTGCAAGACTTAGGGGCTGAATATGCACAGGAGGGTGAGCAATGTAGATTGCATGAGGACACAATGGTGCAGAGAGAAAATGGGATGGGCGGGATGAGCCGGTGTAGCTCTGCCACCTGGACCATTGCATGCAGACATACAAAATGGTCCACTGTCACTGTCCCTCCCACATCCAATCCTGCTGCCATCATGACTCACAACCCATTTTCCATTTTTCAGGAGAGCACTATTGACCTGGTTGCTGTGAGAACTTTCAAGACTGCCGACCCCTGTCAACACCTCTTCATCCATGGTTCCTAGAAGGCGTTCCTCCAATTCAGGCAACATGGGTTGCCTCCCATCTGGACCATAAGCAGCTGTCTTAGCCTCTGCCCTGTGCTTCATCACCCTCCTCTTTCTCTTGATGTCCTCCACATTGCAGTTATGGTGGTAGATGGCATTGAGTTTGATACATATGGTACACCAGAGATGTTGTAGTTAGTGTCAGCATTGACAAAGAAGATGTGATGTTTATTTATTTGAGGCATTTATATACCACCCATCTGCAATAATGCATTCTAGGCAGTTTACAGTCAGGTACTGTATATATTCCCTCATTCCTGAAGGGCTCACAATCTATGCGTACCTGAGACAACAGAGGGTTAAGTGGTTTGCCCAAGGTGTGCCTATAGAACTAGAGACCCCAGTCCCTCCAGCCCAAAGTTGCTGTCCCTGAGCAGGAATCAAACCCCTGGCCCGAAGTAACTTGCCCCAACCACTAGACCACTCCTAGTGATAATGTTGTGCTAGGCTCTCTCTGAGCATCAGCTCCATCTTTCTGGAACAGAAGTTCTTCCTGGAGGATACCTTGCCTTTGGGTGCCATGATAATAGAATAGTTGCATTTCCTGCTGGATCGCTTTACAAAAATTGGCCATTTGCATGTATGCTGATGTTTTTAGTCACATTCAGATGGGCTATGTCTGCACATCCTGATAATGTACGTCCAAAATGGGCCATTCACATAGATGTGAGCAGCAGATGGAAGTCCAAAGGTCCGCTTCGAGAAAGGATACCTGGGCGCCTGCATGTATGGCTGCAGTAACACAATGAATATTATGCTATGGTGTTGGTCTGGACCATCTGCCTTTGGGTATTTTTATCCAAAATGACCCTTTGAAATGGGTTAGCTCTATGTGTGCTGGATGACAGGCATGTCTGGGCTCCCATGTCACTGCCTGTAGACTGCCTACAAGTCCTTAGAGGCTGCTGAAGTTTGGTGCTAACTGTTTATGGCATGTTAGGGTTGCAAGTGAAATGGTTAGTGGCAGAGAGTGGGTGGGATGAACGCCATGCAAGCAGCACACCCGTGCTACCTGCACAGCAGGCAAGTAGCATAGGTATACTCACCCCCACCTCCATAAATGGCGTTAAGTGCACTCATGCTATTGTCGCATCATGGCAGGGCCATGGTATGGTAACTGCTGGGACATGCCTTCCATGCAGTTAATGCTGTGGTGTTGCCTGAGTGCACCATGGATTTGCACATTATCAATGCATTTGGTGCAGCACCACAGCACCCTTAAGTAAAAGGGCCCCATGTGTCTTTATAAAAAAGGTATACAGAATGAGTCCAAATAACATGCAAATGCTCATGCACTAATTTACACCTGCTCCGAAAGTATAAATGTGTATATGTTCTCTATGCATGTACAGTGCAACGATACCTCTGCTTCTCCCACATTACACTCCTGGGAATTGCTTCTACATGATCTTGGTGTATTTACATATACCTGCATATTCAAATGGATAATTTTATTAAAGTCTTTTTCTGTTTGTAAGACAAATTTACACATGAAAAAATGTTTGATAAATTACTTCCATATCATATATACAAAGAAGGTATGTAAAAAAGAATGACTTTAAGAGGGTAATTGTATAACCAGTGTCTATTTTAAGTCTATTCTAAAAAGAAAAGTAGATGCCTACTTTTCTTTATGAAATGCTACTGCAGTGCCTGGGACACTCCACTATTTACCTCTGTCTGTTGGTGAAAATGACCATTTAGTTCTACACTTTGTTTCCTATCTCTTACACAATTACCCATCCACAATTGGATATTGTCTCAAATCCTTTGACTTTTTGACTTCCTGATGAATCTCTTATGAGGGACTTTATCACATAGCATTGGTGTCAGAATAGAGTGAGCCACAAGGGCCACGGCCTCACCTGAATTCTGAGCCAACCCAACCCAGCCCAGCACTACATACATGCTGGCTGATGCCCTCACAATCTCTACCTTATTCAGTGTAATCATCCAGAATTTATAAGACCTATATCTTCCGCCACCAGCTGCTTGCCCATCAGTCAGCCCAAGGGTCTCTGACACCTTAGGCAAACCTTTATCCATGCATCACCCCCATAGCCCAGCACTCCCCTATCTTTTCCAGCTGTCGTCGCCGCCACTGCCGCCACCACCCTACTTCCATCCTCTACTTGAGCCGAAATTAACAGGAAAAGAAGTGTGAAGCCTTTGAACACTCACACATACTCAAGGCCTGCAACATCCCTCCCCTTCCAATGCAAAACTCCTGTGGGAAGGGGAGAGACCTGGCAGGCCTTGAGCACGCAGGTTACTCAAAGGCCTTCAGACATACTGACAGCAGCTTTCAAGTGTTGCTGTCACCCAAGTAGTAGTGCCAGCCTTGCTTGCCATGTATATTCTGTTTCTGAGTGCTGGTCAGACAGAAGCTGTGACTGCTGTGCTCCCTGCCTTCATTGCTACTGAAGTTGGGCTGTCCGCTGTCACCATCACCACTTGGATTGAAACGTCAGGTCAGCAGGAAGAGGAAGGCCTGGGACTAGAAAGAGTATACAGGGTGAGAGATCAAGGGGAAAGTCTGAGGGCCAGAGGAGGACAGGATGTGATGAGCAGAGGGGAGGTCAAGTTGCATAAGTAGTAAGCCAAATTGCCATGTTAGTTCCAGGAGGGAGATTTAAGGTTTGTCTTGGATTTCTAATAATCCTATTTTGATGTGTAGTGGGACATGCAGCACTGATTTCAAAAGGCAAAATCTGGGACTTCAAATACCAATTTGCTGTGGGATGTAAGTCCGGAATCAGACTGGCCAAAAGGTCTTCTGTCTAGAACTGGGTAACTTGCACAATTCTGGGTTGGATGACTGAGTTTCCATCATTTTTGTTGGATGTTGAGGCTTCTGAGTCCACAGCATTATTCTTGTGGAACGTGTTATGTAATATAACAGCCCACACGACTCACAAGAACAATGACCGGGGCTTGGTTTGGAATATAAGGAAATCAAATTCTTTTTCTAGTTCTTCACTTTTCCACTGTGTACAGAGTGGTTTCATGAGGTTTCATTTCAGTTTTTGTTTGTACATCTTTAATTTGTGATTAACTGTATCCTGTATTTGGTGAAGGCTTGTCTTTGTTTTATGTGAAACTGAAGTAAGGTATTCAGCAAGTGCATAGCTGAGGAACCCCCAGCCTTCTATTTCTCCCCAGAACACTCTACCTTCCCCCCAGCATTTCATGGGAGTTCTCACTGCTGCACTCATGCCCCTGTTTCCTCTGTGATCAGGGCCGGCCCGTCCATTGAGCAAGAATGTTTTTTGCACAGGGCCCCGCGTTTCAGGGGGCCCCGCGCAAAGAACATTCTGCTTTTTTTTTTTTAAATTACATTAAAAAAAAAAAACCTGTCTCTGGCTGCTGCCGCTGCCGCGTCCGTCGCAGCAGCGGCAGAATGGAGTGTCCCGCGGGGCCCCTTCTCCTCGTTGAGCCCTCTGCAAGGGCTTTCAGATTCGCGAAGGGAGAGTGCTCCCTCGCGTCTCTGTAAAGCCCGCAGGGGCTAATGGGAAATTTCCCATCAGCCCCTCGCGTCTAAAGGGGCAGATGGGAAATTTCCCATTAGCTCCTGCGGGCTTTACAGAGACGCGAGGGAGCACTCTCCCTTCGCGAATCTGAAAGCCCTTGCAGAGGGCTCAACGAGGAGAGGGGGCCCCGCGGGACACTCCATTCTGCCGCTGCTGCGACGGACGCGGCAGCGGCAGCAGCTAGAGCCAGGTTGTTGTTTTTTTTTTTTAAATTTGCCAGAAGGGAAGGGAAGGGGGGGGGGGTTAAGACTGGTAATGGGCTGGGGGGCTGATGGAGGCTGTCTGGAAATGGGGTGATGGGGGGTTAGGACTGGAAATGTGCTTGGGGGGGGGGTTAGGACTGGAAATGTGCGTGGGGGGGGTTAGGACTGCTAATGGGCTGGGGCTGATGGAGGCTGACTGGAAATGGGGTGAGGGGGGGGTTAGGACTGGAAATGGGCTAGGGGGGGTTAGGACTGGAAATGGGCTGGGGGGGTTAAGACTGCTAATGGGATGGGGCTGATGGAGGCTGACTGGAAATAGGGGTGGGGGGGGGGGTTAGGACTGGAAATGGGCTAGGGGGGGGTTAAGACTGGTAATGGGCTGGGGGTTGATGGAGGCTGACTGGAAATGGGTGATGGGGGTTAGGACTGGAAATGTGCTTGGGGGGGGGTTAGGACTGGAAATGTGCTGGGGGGGTTAGGACTGGAAATGTGCTTGGGGGGGGGGGTTAGGACTGGAAATGTGCTGGGGGGGGGGTTAGGACTGGAAATGTGCTAGGGGGGTTAGGACTGGAAATGTGCTGGGGGGAGTTAGGACTGGAAATGGCCTAGGGGGGGTTAGGACTGCTAATGGGCTGGGGCTGATGGAGGCTGACTGGAAATGGGGTGAGGGGGGGTTAGGACTGGAAATGGGCTAGGGGGGTTATGACGGGAAATGGGCGTGGGGGTTTAAGAATGCTAAATGGCAGGAGCTCATGGAGGCTGACGGGAAATGGGTGGGGGGGGGGTTAGGACTGGAAATGGGCTAGGGGGGGTTAAGACTGGTAATGGGCTCGGGGGGGGTTAAGACTGGTATGGGGCTGGGGGTTGATGGAGGCTGACTGGAAATGGGGTGATGGGGGGTTAGGACTGGAAATGTGCTTGGGGGGGGGGTTACGACTTGAAATGTGCTGGGGGGGGTTGGACTGGAAATGTGCTAGGGGGGGTTAGGACTGGAAATGGGCTAGGGGGGGGGGTTAGGACTGCTAATGGGCTGGTGCTGATGGAGGCTGACTGGAAATGGGGTGAGGGGGGGTTAGGACTGGAAATGGGCTGGGGGGGTTAGTACTGGAAATGGGCTGGGGGGGGGTAAAGACTGAAAATGGGCTGGGGCTGATGGAGGCTGACTGGAAATGGGTGGGGGGGGGTTTAAGACTGGTAATGGGCTAGGGGGGTTAAGACTGACTGGTAATGGGCTGGGGGTTGATGGAGGCTGACTGGAAATGGGGTGATGGGGGGTTAGGACTGGAAATGTGCTTGGGGGGGGGTTAGGACTGGAAATGTGCTGGGGGGGTTAGGACTGGAAATGTGCTGGGGGGGGTTAGGACTGGAAATGGGCTAGGGGGGGTTAGGACTGCTAATGGGCTGGGGCTGATGGAGGCTGACTGGAAATGGGGTGAGGGGGGGTTAGGACTGGAAATGGGCTAGGGGGGGTTAGGACTGGAAATGGGCTGGGGGGGGTTAAGACTGCTAATGGGCTGGGGCTGATGGAGGCTGACTGGAAATGGGGTGGGGGGGGGGGGGGTTTAGGACTGGAAATGGGCTAGGGGGGGTTAAGACTGGTAATGGGCTAGGGGGGTTAAGACTGGTAATGGGCTGGGGGTTGATGGAGGCTGACTGGAAATGGGGTGATGGGGGGTTAGGACTGGAAATGTGCTGGAGGGGGTTAGGACTGGAAATGTGCTATGGGGGGGGGGGGTTAGGACTGGAAATGTGCTGGGGGGGGGTAAGGACTGGAAATGGGCTAGGGGGGGGGGTTAGGACTGCTAATGGGCTGGGGCTGATGGAGGCTGACTGGAAATGGGGTGAGGGGGGGTTAGGACTGGAAATGGGCTGTGGGGGGGGTTAAGACTGCTAATGGGCTGGGGCTGATGGAGGCTGACTGGAAATGGGGTGGGGGGGTTAGGACTGGAAATGGGCTAGGGGGGGTTAAGACTGGTAATGGGCTAGGGGGGTTAAGACTGGTAATGGGCTGGGGGTTGATGGAGGCTGACTGGAAATGGGGTGATGGGGGGTTAGGACTGGAAATGGGCTGGGGGGTGTGTGGTTAAGACTGGTAATGGGCTGTGGGCTGATGGGGGCTGTCTGGAAATAGGGTGATGGGGGTTAGGATTGCTAATGGGCTATGGGGGGGTTAGGACTGCTAATGGGCTATGGGGGCGCTAGGACAGGAAATGGGCTGATGGGGAGGGGTTAGGACTTGAGGTGGGCTGATGTGGTTAGGACTGGTAATGGGCTGTGGGCTGATGGGGGGTTTGGACTGGCACTGGGCTTGGGGGTGCTGCCTGGAAATGGGTGGCTGGGGTTAGTACTGGAAAGGGGCTGATGGGGGGGTTAGGACTGTTAATGGGTTATCGGGGGGGCTCTTAAACTGAAAATGGGTTGATGGGGGGGCTAGGACTGGTAATGGGTGGGGGGATTGCTATGACTGGAAATGGACTGAGTGGACGGGGAGGCTTGAACTGCAAATAGCTGATGGGGAGGGAGCTTGGAATGGAAATGGGCTGTGAGGGAAGGGAGCTAGGACTGAAAATGGGCTGATGGAGCAGCTAGGATAGGACTGGAAATGGGCTGTTGGGGGGGAGCTAAGATTGGAAATGGGCTGTGGTGGGGGCTTGAATTGAAATGGACTCATGGAGGGGCTAGAACTGGAAGTAGGCTCATGGGGGGGCTTGGACTGGAATTGGGCTGAGTGGAGGGGAGCTAGGATTTGACATGGGCTGATGGTGGGGCTAGGAAATGACTAGAAATGGGCTGATGGGGGGCTAGGATTGGAAATGAGCTGATGAAGGGACTCAGACTGAAAATGGATGGGGGAGCTAGGACTGGAAATGGGTTGCTGGGGGGCTAGGACTGGAAATGGGCTGATGCAGGGACTAGAAGGGAATGGATGCTGGGTGAGACTGGAACTAGAAGGGAGCTGATGTTGGGGGAGGATTAGAATGGGATGGGGCTGGGAGAGTAAAATGGAGAGGGGAAAAATATTTTGTGTGGGAGGGATGAAAAATCTACAATTGGCCGGGTATTGGGAGAGTAAGTGGGGATTGAGGATGGAGGGGTAAAATTTGTGTGGATGAAATAAGAATGAGGAAAAAGCAAAAGGAGAAAGATTAGTATGTTAAAGCAGATGTAGAGAGAGAGGATGGAAAGAAAACTAGAAGAGAGAAGAAAGGACAAATGGACAGCAGACGATGGAGAGTTAGCAGAAAAACATGAAGAAACCAGAAGAAAGTGGCTGGAGCAATTGCAACTGAAAAAAAATGCACAAAAGGTAGAAAGATATCTCTTTATTTTGAATTTATTAACTGGAATATGAAAGCTCTGGGAAATGTGCATCATTAACGTCTGCGCTTTGTTTGGTACAAGAGGAAATTGATTTATAGTTTTATTTCTACAGTGTTGTTGTACATTCCAAGTTTGGCTTTTGGGGTTCCCAGTTTAATTATTGCCTTCCTGTTTCTAAATTGCGATTCCTTGTTTGGTGATGGTCTATGTTCTGCATGTGTAACTGAGCTGAGGTATTCTGTTTATGTAATTCCTATTTGACATTGCCACTTGTTCTCTTTCCCCAGTATTCTCTGAAATGTACTGGTTTAATATTTGCAGTGTTTCCTTTTGATAGGTAGGGTCTGGTGCTTTGTGAGTCCTGGTAATGCTGTCAGGATACAGCGGGTTTGCTATGGGTTCTAAATGGGCAGCGTTTGTAGTAGTTCCTAATGTGCCTGGCGGTTGGCACTGGATTATAGTAATGTAGAAATCTTTTAGTCTTTCTTTATCCATACACTCATTAAGAGATATGTTTACTAAAAGTTAGTGAATGGTAACATTATGCAAATATTTATGCAAATAAGACCACTTATGCAAATGAGGCCCCACACCGAGTCTCCGCACATGGCCCCGCACCCCCCTTGGGCCGCCCCTGTCTGGGATTATATATTTTTTCAGCTTATTCTTTTGTGGGAAGATTTTGAATTTCTCATTTCTTCGGAATGTGCATTTGCCACTCAAAAATGTAGCAGAGTATGATCTTGAAAATATACAACTGGAATTTAAAGACTGACTGCAAAATCAGTTTGCCACTTTTGATACAAATGACAGAGCACCAGAAGAGATGGGATGACATCAAGAAGGTTTTGCTCAAAGAAAGTGAAAAGTCTCTCAAAAGGTAAAAAAATCAAAACGATCAAAATGGATGGCCACAGAAACTCTGAAAACCGCTCAGAAACACAGAGATGCTAAAGGCCATGAAACTTAACAGAAGTTTCCATCTTGCAGCATGATGAGACAAAGAAGTACTACTACAATGATGCATGCAAGGAAATAGAATAAGAAACTAGTAAAGGAAGAACAAGATCAGCTTTCCTAATGATACAAGGATTAAAGAGAAAATTCCAGCGTTGAATTGGAATGCTAAAAGACATTCAAGGATCCACATTGATTGATGTTGAGAAGAGCAAGATAAGGTGAAAGCAGTACACGTGGAGCCCAATTCCATAATGTGCATGTCCGGCCCATGGACACGTCTAAAACAAAAATGGGTCCTTTTTTAATCTAATTCTGCATCCACAGGTCAGGAAGTGCCTGTGGGTCTGGAATCGGGGGAATAGACGTGTTCGGCGAGCACGTGCAAGCATTATTCAGCCAGCCCCAGGCCTCAGACGTGGGGAAACATTTTGGACGTCCCTGTGCCCACCATATTCTGAAACATTACACGTTTCAGATCCTGCCCCGTGGACACCACGTCCCTCTGGAAAAACATGCATCTCCTAAGCAGCTCATCATAGACAGTAGTTTGCAGATGCACACGACAAATACCAATGAGAAATGACAGCTGCTGCAACCTAGACCATATATCAGTCCGCCTCATGCCCTGAAAAGTTCTAGGTAAGCCCAGTGCAACCCAATATGGTATAACAAAATGTAAATGTGAACATGTATGTCAGGACATACCTTGCATCAAATGGTATGTGGCATTAGGAACTGGCCCCAGTGATTCCTGCCCTGATCATCTCTACTAACACGCCTTAAAAAGCTAGGGATGGACCCTCACCAAGTCCACAAAACCTGGAACTAATTTTGTAGGTCCCCAAAGGATGCATAATATTGCTGAGCAACAAATGTATGCCCTTTTCATGCTGCTGGCCTATATGCGCACTCATTCTGCTGCTCTACACTATTATTCCCCTCTTATCTCTCTCTACACCCCTCCTGATGAATACTGCTCTTCTGTCAGATTGTTTCTGTGGCCTTCCCTTCTACTGTCTAATCCAGACGTTGCTCCCTTCACCTTGCAATTCTATGTTCCTGGAACAAACTACTTGAGTCTGTATATCATGCTTTGTCTGTGGCCCCTCTGAAATCCATGCTGAGGGCTTACCTCATTGGTGCTGCTGTTGTATCAGATCCACCTAAGCTCCCTTGTATTTCCTGACCATTCCCCCTGGATGTATCCTGTTCATAGCTGCTGCGTTGTCTGTCTCGACTAGATTGCAAGCTCCGCTGAGCAGGGACCATCTGTTGCGTGTTTGTGTGTAGCACTGCGTACGCCTTGTAGTGCTATACAAATGATCGGTAGTAGTTGCAGTACAGCTGTGATTACAATGGGCAAAGTGCAAGACACCTCCATCGGCCCAACTGAACTGGGCTTGTCTGAAGGATCTAGCACTCAGACAAGAATTCTAAATCGCTCTGTCCAACAAATTTGTAGACTCAAACCATCAGATGATGTCAATGCCGAAGTAAAGCAGCTATCAGAGTCCATCCTGGAATGCGCTATCCCTCTGTGCCCACCCAACCGTCGTCAGACACAGCCATGGATTTCAGACGAGTGCCTGGATCTGATAGATAAAAGGAAATGAATAAAACACATTGACTTTGTTCAGTCGCCGATACTGCTCGAAGAGGTCAGACACAAGATGGAGGAATGAGAAGCCTACTGGATTGGTGTCGCAGCCAAACTGGAAGAAGCAGCATCAGGGCACAAGTACTGGACTCTGTAGCAAACCCTTAGGACACTGAATTGCAGAACCAAGTCAAGCAATGACAACAGCAAGAAAGTGGACGGCACCTTCGTGAGCTCCCCTAGTGAATGCCTGCAACAGTGGAAAGAATTCTTCCAACAGCTATATGACCATGATCCACCCTAGAGACCACCACCACCACCACCAGTGCCACCACCAATCGACCTGCCATTCATTCCTTGACGGTGAGCCAACAGTCAATAATGTGAAGTGTACAATAACATCATTGAAGAATGGAAAGACGCACAGAGTGGACCAAGTCACTGCCGAAATGATCAAAGCTGGGGGAAACATCCTGCTGCAATGGCTTCACATCCTTCTAATGCTCATCTGACACATGGAATGAATTCCATCAGCATGGAAGAAAGCCATCATCGTGCCAATCATAAAGAAAGGTGACAGCGGGGAATATAAGAACTACCGTGGCATCAGCCTCCTTTCAATCGTTGGCAAGGTGTTCATAAATATCATACAATCAAGGCTGCAGGAACATTGTGAACAGACCAGCCAAGAAGAGCAAGCAGGATTTAGGCCATATCGGGGCTACACCAGTCAAATATTTACCATTTGTCAACTGGTGAAGGAAAGAATCAGGTGTCTTCATTGACTTCAAATCTGCATTTGACTGTGTTCACTGGCCCGCCCTCTGAAGGGCACTAGAGAACAAACATGAGTCACTGAAGATCATCCAACATCTCCGAGCATCATACAATAGCTCAACCAGCAGCATGCGCATCCAAAATGAGCTATCCAAGGAATTTCCTATCCAAATTGGAGTCCACCAGGGAGATGTCACCTCACCCCTGTCTTTTAATATCATGATCGATGCAATAATGAGGAAAACATTCAAGGACAGATGTGGGGTCCAGTACAGTGTGAATAACTTCCTGACAGATGATGTTCGCAGATGACACTGCTATATTTGCTGATATTGATGCAGAGGCCACCAACATCCTTTTCCATACTGCATGTATCGCCCAATCTTATGACCTAAGAATCAATGCAGACAAGACCATAGTTATGACCACGGATGGATCACAGGCCATTGTTCACGTCGATGGAATAAAAATTGAGCAGGTCCATAAGAACATAAGATATGCCATACTGGGTCAGATCAAGGTCCATCAAGCCCAGTATCCTGTTTCCAACAGTGGCCAATCTAAGTCATAAGTACCTAGCAGTTTCCCCAAAAGACACAGGTTCCTCAATTCTTGTATTGGGTCAAGCAACGATATCCCAGGTCCCTTTTAATAATGGTTTATGGACCTCTCCTCCAGGAACTCGTCCAAACCTTTTTTAAACTAGCGACACTAACAGCTTTTACTACATCCTCCAGTAACAAATTCCAGAGTTTGATTACACGTAGAGTGAAAAAAATATTTTCTCTTATTAGTCTTAAATATGTTAACCTGTAGCTTCATTACATATCCCCTAGTCTTTTTATATTCTGATGACGTAAACCATTGAGCTACGTTTACCCATTCCACTCCATTCATTAATTTATAGACCTCTATCATATCTCCCCTCAGCCGTTTCTTTTCCAGGTTAAAGAGCTCTAACCTTTATAGCCTCTCTTCATTGGAGTATCCTTCCATTCCTTTTACCATTTTGGTGGCTCTTCTCTGTACCTTTTCTAATAACGCTATATCCTTTTTAAGATATGGTGAACAGAATTACACACAATATTCAAGGTGCGGTCACACCATGGAACAGATACAGAGGCATTATAATATCCCTTGTTTTATTATCCATTCCTTATGATACCTAGCATTCTATTTAGAGATCCTGGATTCTCTACAGGGAGAACTATTCAGGCAATTGGTAACAGACCCCACACGTGAAGGGGCCATACCGGACTTGGTGCTTACCATTGGTGAAAGTGTTTCTGATGTTGTAGTGGGAGATCATTTTGCATCCAGTGATCACCAGATGGTGTGGTTCAGTATTAGGACTAGGGCTGTTAGAATCCATTCAAAGGCGAGGATCTTACACTTTAGGAAGACTAACTTTGTGAAGATGGGCCAATACCTCAGGGAGTCGTTAGTTGGATGGGAACAGCTGAGGGATGTAGAAAAATAGTGGGAAAAACTGAAAGGGGATATTTTAAGGGCAACCAACCTTTTTGTTAAAATGGTAAATAAAGGTAAAAGGAAAAGGAGACCGCTATGGTTTTCGAAAGAAGTAGCTGAAAAAGTGAAGAAAAAGAGGGAGGCCTTCATGAAATACAAGAGATCACAGAGAGAGGAAGACAGGCATCTGTATTTGGAAAAACTTAGAGAAGCTTGCAAAGTAGTCAAGAAGGCAAAGATTCAAAAGGAGGAGGAAATAGCCAATGCAATAAAATGGGGGGATAAGACATTTTTCAGATATATTAGTGAGAAGAGGACGGGCAAGAGTGGAATTGTCAGACTCAAGGGTGCAGGGGAGGAATATGTAGAAGCTGAGGAGGATAAAGCGGAATTGCTTAACAAATATTTTTGTTCTGTGTTCACGGATGAAGAACCAGGAGCAGAACCTCAGAAAACACCCACAAATAGGAACAGAAGCAAAGGACATCTTGAACAATTTTCAAAAGACTGTGTTCGTGAGAAACTATCTCAACTTAAAGTAGACAAAGCGATGGGACCGGATGGGATACACCCGAGAATACTGAGGGAACTTGGGGACATTCTAGCAGCTCCACTGACTGACCTTTTCAATGCCTCGTTGGAGTTGGGAGTGGTGCCAAAGGACTGGAGAGAGGCTCAGGTGGTGCCTTTACACAAAAGCAGAAGTTAGGATGTGGTTGAAAACTACAGGCCGGTTAGTTTAACTTCGGTGGTGAGTAAATTATTGGAAACACTGCTGAAAGAGAAAATAGTGAGGTTTCTGGAGTCCAGCGGATTACAGGATCCGAGGCAGCATGGATTCACCAGAGGCAGGTCTTGTCAGACAAATCTGATTGATTTCTTTGACTGGGTGACCAGGGAGTTGGACCGAGGGAAAGCCCTAGATATGGTGTATTTAGATTTCAGTAAAGCCTTTGACACTGTTCCTCACAGGCGACTTATAAACAAACTGAGCACCCTAGGGATGGACCCTAAAGTTACTGCTTGGGTTAGAAATTGGTTGGGTGGGAGGTGACAAAGAGTACAAGTAAATGGAGCTCACTCTGAGGAGAAGGATGTTATCAGTGGTGTGCCCCAAGGATCTGTCCTTGGTCTGATTCTTTTTAACATCTTTGTTAGTAATATAGCGGAAGGGCTTTGAGGTAAGGTTTGCCTCTTTGCGGATGATACCAAAATCTGCAATAGAGTAGACACCCAGGAAGGGGTAGATAACATGAGGAGGGATCTAGCTAAGCTTGAAGAATGGTCTAGAATTTGGCAGCTGGGATTTAATGTTAAAAAATGTAAGGTCATGCATTTGGGCTGCAGCAATCCAAGGGAGTAATATAGTATAGGGGGTGAAGTACTTTTGTCCACTAAAGAAGAGCGGGACCTAGGCGTGGTTGTGTCTGATGATCTTAAAGTAGCTAAACAGGTAGAAAAGGCGACGGCAGAAGCTAGAAGGATGCTTGGGTGCATATGGAGAGGAATGGCTAGCAGAATAAAGGAGGTGATAATGCCTCTGTATAAGCCTTTGGTGCAACCTCATTTGGAGTATAGTGTGCAATTCTGGAGACCGCACCTTCAAAAGGATGTGAACAGGATGGAGACGGTGCAGAGGGTGGCTACTAAAATGATTAGTGGTCTTCATTATAAAGCATATGAGGACAGACTGAAGGATCTTAATATATACACCTTAGAGGAAAGGCGGGATAGAGGTGATATGATTGAGATGTTTAAATACTTCCAAGGCATAAATGTTCAGGGAGAGAGCCTCTTTCACTTGAAAGCAAGTTCTGCTACGAGGGGATATGGGATGAGGGTGAAGGGAGATAGATTCAGGGGTGATATGCGGAAATATTTCTTTACGGAAAGAGTAGTGGATCCATGGAATAGTCTCCCAGTGGAGGTGGTAGAGATGAGGACAGTAACTGAATTCAAAAAAGCATGGGACAAACACAGAGGATTTCTAAAGGTAAAAAGGGGACTGTTGTAGTTGTTATGGAAGGACAGACTAGATAGGCCATGTGTTCTTTTTCTGTCGTCATATTGCTATGTTTCTATTGCTCTCTTGGCTGCCGCTGCACATTGGGCAGAGGGTTTTAACATGTCATCCACGATGACGCCTAAATCTTTTTCCTGGGTGGTGGTTCCCAATGTGGAACCTTGCATCGTGTAACCATAGTTTGGGGAGAATTTGAGAAGAAGCTTGCTGCGGAAGCAAAAACGCGGAATAAAGATTTTTTCAAGTACATTCGTAGCAAAAAACATGTGAGAGAGTCGGTTGGACCATTAGATGATAGAGGAGTGTGATAAGGAAACTTATCATAGCTCAGGTAGGAGCTATAGAAAAGATGATGTGACTGAACAAGCAACCTGTCAGTTCTGGTAGAAGCAAGAAAACAGAGTTTTCACATAAAAGACTACCAGTCCCAGAATGCACCAGGTTTCCAGCAGCCATGAGAGGGGCTGAAGTGAGAAAACGTGTGTGCAATCAAGAGAGCTATGAGGTAATCCCTAAGCACTCATCTCAAAGGGCAGGGCCTGATTCAACACAGCTGCGCTGTGTTAGGGAGGAGCACACATTAGAACAGAATAAGAATAGAGCTTATTCTACAGACAACAGCTTCAGGAAGGAATACAGCAACAGCTTCAAGCTCAAGCACCAACATCATCTCGAGAAGCAGAAGCCAAGCGAAGCGGATAGAGAGAGAAGGAAACTCTCTGGAAGGAAGAGAAGAAGGGCCATTGGAAGGTCAGGGAGAGTCCAAGGCAGTACCCATACTGGGAGGTATTCCAAATGCCAGCAGAGTCCATTGGACTGGAGTCAGCCAGAGGAATGGAATGGCAGAGATAGGAATCACCAGTGGCTACCTGGAAGAGAGAAGACTGCACGTGGAAGGGACTTTCAGACCTATGCCAGAAGGTATGTGAGGAAAGATCCAGTGTCCAGGGATCAAGATTGGAAGGCTGGACATCAGAACTGGATTACGTACTGGCCAGGCTATACAGAGAGGAATTATGATAGCAGGAGAGGCTCAGGTATGAACACTGATCCAGACCCTATCTATAATAGTGAATGGCAGCAAGGGAATAAGCATTCTCATGATAGTGCCTTAATGAAAGACTTGTCTGTGCCAATGTATGATAGTGACCCTATGCTGATTGATGAAGGGGGAGATACAGCAGATGAAACTATTAATTACATTGACTGTTCTCTATCTAAATGCTATTGCTAGCTTTCTGTGAGCAAACACATCAGCCATCACAAAGAAACCTGACTTTGTTCTTATTTCCACTGCAAACAGCTCTTAAAGCAGGATTTTGGGTTCACACAGTAGCAGCCAGCCAGCTAAAAGGTTTCAGCTGGACAATTGATAGTAATTAAAGCTGCACCTGATTGTGTGTGGGAGCAAGGGAGAATCACTGTTGGATCTGCGTGGAAAATAAGCAGAAGTTAACCTAACAAGCAAAGTTTATTTATTTCTTTGTGCCTTTTTATTTGGTAATTATTTGCTAAGAAAACATTAGCTAATTGCATGACAAGCTGAAGGTTGTTTTCTGATTTGCTTTGTGACTTTATGTTATCCATTTAAACACTGCAAGCAAGTAACCTCATTTATATTGCTACCAAGCATACTTGTGCTGGGTGAATTAAACCCCATCAATAAAATAAGTATTTTATTGGCTTTACCACTGGTTACACAACTCAATTATTGTCTTCAGCTGTGTTTGGGAGTGAATGAACTACATTACCCACAATACCTTGCAAGAATCATATGAATATATGCATCGTCAAGATTGTGTAAGTTCTCACCCTAGGCAGCCGTCTGACAGGAGTTAAAGGGGCACTAAGAGGCGACAAGGAGATAGCAGAGAGACTGAATGAATTCTTTGCTTCGGTCTTTACTGAGGAAGATGTAGGGATGTTACCCATGACTGAAGTGGTATTTAAAGGTGCGGAAGAATTGAAGGAAATATTGATACATCGGGAAGATGTATTACAACTATTAGATAAACTGAAGAGTAGCAAATCACCTGGGCCGGATGGTATACATCCAAGGGTGTTGAAAGAACTGAAATATGAGATTGCAGACCTGCTATTAGTAATCTGTGAACTATCATTAAAATCATCTCTAATACCTGAAGATTGGAGGATCGCCAATGTAACACCAATTTTTAAAAAGGGTTCCAAGGGTGATCCGTGAAACTACAGACCGGTGAGCCTCACGTCAGTACCTGGAAAAATGGTAGAAACCATCATAAAGAATAAAATTACTCAGCATGTAGATAAGTCATGGCCTAATGGGAGACAGCCAATATGGCTTTAGACAAGGAAGATCTTGTCTTACTAATCTGTTATGTTTTTTTGAAAGTGTGAATAAACAGGTGGACAAAGGTGAGTCAGTTGATATAGTGTATCTGGACTTTCAGAAAGCCTTTGACAAGGTCCCTCATCAGAGACTTTTGGCAAAACTAAAGAGTCATGGGATAGGAGGCAGTGTACTACTGTGGATCAAGAACTGGTTAAAAGATAGAAAGCAGAGGGTTGGGCTAAATGGCCAATTTTCCCAATGGAGAAAGGTGAATAGTGGTGTACCCCAGGGATCTGTGCTGGGTCCGCTGCTTTTTGACATATTCATATATGACCTGGAAAGTGGAATAACGAGTGAGGTTATCAAATTTGCAGATGACACAAAACTATTTAAAGTTGTTAAAACCCAAGAGGATTGTGGAAAACTCAAGAGGATCTTGATAAATTGGAAGACTGGGCATCAAAATGGCAGATGAAATTTAATGTGGACAAGTGCAAAGTTATGCACCTAGGGAAGAACAACCCAAACTATGGTTACACAATGCAAGGTTCCACATTAGGAACCACCACCCAGGAAAAAGATTTAGGCGTCATTGTGGATAACATGTTAAAACCCTCGGCCCAGTGTGCAGCGGCAGCCAAGAGAGCAAATAGAATGCTAGGTATCATAAGGAAAGGAATGGAAAATAAAACAAAAGATATTATAATGCCTCTATACCGTTCCATGGTGAGACCGCACCTTGAATATTGTGTGCAATTCTGGTCACTGTATCTTAAAAAGGATATAGCGTTATTAGAAAAGGTTCAGAGAAGAGCCACCAAAATGGTTAAGGGGATGGAAGGATACTCCTATGAAGAAAGGCTAAAAAGGTTAGGGCTCTTTAACCTGGAAAAGAGACGGCTGAGGGGAGATATGATAGAAGTCTATAAATTAATGAATGGAGTGGAACGGGTAAACGTAGATCGATTGTTTATGTTATCAAAATATAGAAAGACTAGGGGACATGCAATGAAGCTACAGGGTAAACTATTTAAGACTAATAAAAGAAAATATTTTTTCACTCAAAGTGTAATCAAACTCTGGAATTTGTTACCTGAGGATGCAGTAAAGGCTGTTAGTGTAGCTGGGTTTAAAAAAGGTTTGGACAAGTTTCTGGAGGAAAGGTCCATAAACCATTATTAAGGGACCCAGGATATCAATGCTGGACCCAGTACAAGCATAGCGGAACCTGTGTATTTTGGGGAAACAGCTAGGTACGTACGACCTAGATTGGCCACTGTTGGAAACAGGATACTGGGCTTGATGGACCTTGGTCTGACCCAGTATGGCATATTTTATGTTATGTTCTTATGTTATGGGTTGTTCTTTCCTAGGTGCATAACTTTGCACTTGTCCACATTAAATTTCATCTGCCATTTGGATGCCCATTCTTCCAATTTATCAAGATCCTCTTGCAATTTTCCACAATCCTCTTGGATTTTGACAACTTTAAATAGTTTTGTGTCATCTGCAAATTTGATAACCTCACTCATTATTCCCTTTTCCAGGTCATTTATGAATATGTCAAAAAGCAGCTGACCCAGCACAGATCCCTGGGGTACTCCACTATTCACCTTTCTCCATTGGGAAAATTGGCCATTTAGCCCTACCCTCTGCTTTCTATCTTTTAGCCAGTTCCCGATCCACAATACTCTATATCACCTCCCATCCCATGACTTTTTAGTTTGCCAAAAGTCTCTGATGAGGGACCCTGTCAAAGGCTTTCTGAAAGTCCAGATACACTATATCAACCGACTCACCTTTGACTACCTGTTTATTCACACCTTTAAAAAGACATAACAGATTAGTAAGACAAGATCTTCCTTGTCTAAAGCCATGTTGGCTGTCTCCCATTAAGCCATGACTATCTACATGCTGAGTCATTTTGTTCTTTATGATGGTTTCCACCATTTTTCCTGGTACTGACGTCAGGCTCACCGGTCTGTAGTTTCCTGGATCAACCCTGGAACCATTTTTTAAAATGTGCATTACATTGGCAATCCTCCAATCTTCAGGTATTACAGATGAATTTAATGATAGTTCACAGATTACTAATAGCAGGTCTGCAATCTCATATTTCAGTTCTTTCAACATCCTTGGATGTATATACCATCCGGTCCAGGTGATTTGCTACTCTTCAGTTTATCAAATAGTTGTAATACATGTTCCCAGTGTAACGATATTTCTTTCAATTCTTCTGCAGTATCACCTTTAAATACCACTTCAGTCATGGGTAACATCCCTGCATCTTCCTCAGTAAAGACCAAAGCAAAGAATTCATTTGGTCTCTCCGCTCTGGTCTTGTCTTCTTAGTGCCCCCCTTTTACCCCTCTATCATCTAATGGTCCAACTGACTCTCTCACAGGTTTTTTGCTACGAATGTACTTGAAAAAGTCTTTATTATGTGTTTTTGCTTCCACAGCAAGTTTTTTTCTCAAATTCTCTCTTTGCCTGCCTTATCAATGCCTTGCATTAACTTGCCAGTGCTTGTGCATTTCGAGTTTTCGTCATTTGGCACTTTTTTCCATTTCCTGAAAGATGCTTTTTGGCAACAACAGTCTCTCTGACCTCACCTTTAAACCATGCTGGCAGTTTTTTGGACGTCCTTCCACTTTTCTTAAAGCATGGAATACAGCTGGTCTGGGCTTCCAAGATAGTATTTTTAAACACCCCCCAAGCTTGATGTAAGTCTTTAACCTTTGCAACTGCTCCTTTTAGTTTTTTCTTTTATTTATTTATTTACAGTTCTTATATACCGCGCTATTTGGTATCAGTGCGGTTTACAAATAACAAAGATTTTGCATCAGAACAGAGGCTCTTTTGCTTACATTGAAACAGGGATTGCAACTTGGGACTGAAACAAGGGTAATTATATACAAATCAATAATGGTGGTTGTAAAACTATTTACAGTTCATTCTTAACTATTTTCCTCATTTTATCATAGTCTCCCTTTCGAAAGTTAAAAGGTAGTAACGTGGATTTCCTTACCATCCCTCCTCCATTAATTAAATCAACTGCAATCATGCTATGATTACTATTGCCAAGTGGAACCAACACCCTTATCTCTTGCACTAGATCTGGTGTTCCACTAAGGACTAAGTCCAAGAATTCAAATACCTGGGTTCGCTGATGCAGGAGATGAAGGTGGCATCCACTACTGAAGTTCTCAGCAGGACTGGCCAGGCAACAGTAGCATTCGCCTCACTCAACACACCAGACTCCAGATATATCACAACTCTCAAAGCTCTCATTGATCTTTCATGTAAACCACTTTGACTACCCAGAAAAGTGATTTATAAAAAGTGTTAAATAAATAAATCCTGGCCTGGGTAGGGATATGGGCAATATGAGCAATCTGGGGGAATGTTGCCACCACATCAGTCTTATCTCCCAGTGCCAAGTACAGCAGAAATGGCTGCCCTATCACACTGCCAACAATATCTGATCTAATTAGAGTTGTTGTTGTTGTTAACTGCCGTCGAGTCAGAGTCGACTCATGGCGACTCTCTGGATAGCTATCCTAAATTGTGTTCGGTCTTGAGTCAGGCGGCTCATTGTTGACAGACTGGTACCCGTAGCTGCTGTTATTGTATCGATCCATCTCATTGCTGGCCTTCCTCTTTTGCGTTGACCTTCTATCTTGCCAAGCATGTCGTCTTTCTCTAATGATCTCTCTCTTCGCATGATGTGTCCAAAGTATGAAAGTCGAAGTCTTGTCATCTGAGCTTCTAAAGAAAGCTTAGGTTTGATCTCCTCTAGAACCGACTGGTTTGTTCTTCGAACAGTCCATGGTATACACAGTATTTGCCTCCAGCACCATAATTCAAAGGCATCAATTTTCTTCCGGTCTATCTTTTTCACTGTACAGCTTTCACATCCATATGATGTTATTGAAAATACCATGGCTTGAACAAGTCGAATCTTTGTATGGAGAGAGACATCTCTGCTCTTGAGAATCTTATCTAGGTCTTTCATAGCCATTCTGCCAAGAGCAACGCGTCGCCTGATTTCTTGACTGCTTGTTGCTTCTTTATTGATAGTTGATCCAAGTAGGTTAAAGTTGTTCACAATTTCAATTTCTTCTCCTTCAATGATGAACCTGTTGATTATGCCAGTTGTCATGATCTTTGTCTTCTTTACATTAAGGTGCAGGCCCATTTTGAGACTATGTTCTTTGATTGTGAGAAGCAAATGTTTCAGATCGTCTTCACTTTCAGCCAGTAATGTGGTATCATCAGCATAGCGAAGGTTGTTGATGAGTCTTCCACCAATCTTCACACCTCTGTTGTCTTCATACAATCCTGCTTCTCTGATGATTTATTCTGCATATAAATTAAACAGGTAGGGGGAAAGTATGCAGCCTTGCCTCACACCTTTGCTTATTTTAAACCATTCTGTTTCTCCTTGTTCCGTTCGAACTTTTGCTTCTTGATCAATGTACAGATTGTGCAAGAGAACGATCAGGTGTTCTGGTATACCCATGCTTCTTAATGTGGCCCAGAGTTTCTCATGGTTTACACAGTCAAAAGCCTTGCTATAGTCAATAAAGCACAAATAGATATCCTTTTGGTATTCTTTAGTCTTTTCAAAGATCCATCTCACATCCGCAATGTCGTCTCTCGTTCCTTGCCCTTTCCTGAACCCTGCTTGCACTTCAGGTAGTTCTCTTGTTCTAGGTATGGCTGTAGTCTTTTTTGAATAATCTTCAGTAGAATCTTGCTGGCATGTGGTATCAGAGCGATTGTGCGATAATTTCCACAGTCAGTTGGATCACCTTTCTTTAGTATTGGTATAAACACAGATCTTTTCCAGTCAGTTGGCCATGATGTTGTCTTCAATATTTCTTGGCAGAGCCTTGTAAGTACGGTAACAGCTGCATCAGATTGCTATAATACAGGGGTCTCAAACACGCGGCCCGCGGGCCGCATGCGGCCCGCGAGAGACCTTTGTGCGGCCCGCGATGCATAGGGGGAAAAAAAAAACACCCCGGCTTCTGCTGCTGCTGCCGCCGCTGCCGGCAATAGCAGCAATATCGCAAGTCCCGCGGGCTCCGCTCCCCCCCTCCCCCCTTTCCTTCCTGCTTGCCTGCCAGTTCTCCGCTTCGGCTTCGCCTTTCAGAGCCGCGAAGGGAGAGCTTCTCCCTCGCGACTCTGTTCAGCCCGCTGGGGCAGATGGGAAACCCATCTGCCCCAGCGGGCTGAACAGAGTCGCGAGGGAGAAGCTCTCCCTTCGCGGCTCTGAAAGGCGAAGCCGAAGCGGAGAACTGGCAGGCAAGCAGGAAGGAAGGGGGGGGGGGGGCGCGGAGCCCGCGGGACTTGCGATATTGCTGCTATTGCCGGCCACGGCAGCGGCGGCAGCAGCAGCAGAAGCTGGGTTTTTTTTAAAGTTTAATTTTCCCGGGGGGGGGGTGGGAGGGAGGGAGGGAGCAGGACTTGATGGGGGGAGCAGGACTTGATGTGGGGGTGGGGGCAGGACTTGATGTGGGGCGGGGCAGGACTTGATGGGGGGGGGGAGCAGGACTTGATGTGTGGCTGGGGGGGGTAGTACTGAAAATGGGGTGATGGGGGTTAGGTCTGGTAATGGACAGATGGGGGTTAGGACTGGAGGTGGTCTGATTGGGGGGCTAAGACTGAAATGGGGTTATGGGGAGGCTAAGAATGAAGATAGGGCGATGGAAGGGTTAGGCCTGGAAGTGGGCTGTTGGGGGGCTTAGGACCGATAATGGGCTAGGGGGGGGGCTAGAACTGGTAATGGACTGGGGGGGGTGCTATGACTGGAAATGGGCCGAGTAGAAGGGGGAGCTTGAACTGCAAATAGCTGTTGGGGACAGGGTCTTGGAATGGTAATGGGCTGAGTGGAAGGGGGCTTGGAATGGAAATGGGCTGATGGGGAGGGGGACTTGGAAAGGAAATGGGCTGTGAGGGGAGGGAGCTAGGACTGGAAATGGGCTGATGATGCGGGGACTAGAAGGGAGCGGATGCTGGGTGGGGCAGGAGCTAGAAGGGAGTTGATGTTGGGGGACGATTAGAATGGGATGGGGCTGGGAGAGTGAAATGGAGAGGGGAAATATATTTTGTGTGGGAGGGAAGAAAAATCTACAATTGGCCGGGTATTGGGAGAGTAAGTGGGGATTGAGGATGGAGGGGTAAAATTTGAGTGGATGAAATAGGAATGAGGAAAGAACAAAAGGAGAATGATTAGTATGTTAAAGCAGATGTAGAGAGAATGGAAAAAAACTAGGAAAGAAGAAAGGACAAATGGACAGCAGACGATGGAGAGTTAGCAGAAGACACAAAGAAACCAGAAGAAAGTGAATGGAACAATTGCAACTGAAAAAAAAATGCACAAAAGGTAGAAAAATATCTCTTTATTTTGAATTTATTAACTGAAATATGTCAGCTCTTGGAAATGTGCATCTTTAACGTCTGCACTTTATTTAATACAAGAGGAAATCAATGTATAGTTTTTATTTCTACAGTGTTGTACATTCTAAGTTTGGCTTTTGGGGTTCCCAGTTTAATTGTCTTCCTGTTTCTAAATTGTGATTCCTTGTTTGGTGATGGTGTATGTTCTGCGTGTGTAACTGAGCTGAGGTATTCTGTTTATGTAATTCCTATTTGACATTGCCACTTGTTCTCTTTCCCGAGTAGGTCATGTATTGTTATTCTCTGAAATGTGTTGATTTAATATTTGCAGTGTTGCCTTTTGATAGTTAGGGTATGGTGCTTTGTGAGTCCTGGTAGTGCTGTTAGGACACGGCAGGTTTGCTATGGGTTCTAAATGAGCAGTGTTTCTAGTAGTTCCTAATGTGCCTGGCGGTTGGCACTGGTTTATAGTAATGTAGAAATCTTTTAGTCTTTCTTTATCCATACACTCATTAAGAGGCATGTTTACTAAAAGTTAGTGTATGGTAACATTATGCAAATATTTATGCAAATGATGCCCTTATGCAAATGAGGCCTGCGTCTTGTGCGGCCCCCGGGTTACTCTACAAGTCCTCATTTGGCCCTCAAAGCAATTTGAGTTTGAGACCCCTGCTATAATACTTCTATGGGAATGCTATCAATGCCTGGTGCTTTGTTCTTTGATAAGGATTAAAATGCTGCTTTAACTTCTTCTTTCATCATCAATGGTTCCTGATCATAAGGTACAGTTTGAAACGGCTGTTGGTCCACTTGATCTTTATCATATAAAAACTCTGTTTATTCCTTCCACCTTTTCTTGATCTTCTCAGCATCATTCAACATATAACCTTGAGCATCTTGTAACATTCCAATTCAAGGCTGGAACTTTTTCTTTAACTCTCGTAGCTTTAGGAAAGCCGATCTTGTTCTTCCTCTAATAGTTTTCTGCTTCCATTTCCTTGCATGCGTCGTTGTAGTACTTTTCCTTGTCCTGTCTTGCTGCACGTTGGAAATCTCTGTTGAGTTCTGTTATTATCTTTCTTTCTCCACTGGCTATAGCTTCTCTGCATTTCTGGGCAATTTTCAGAGTTTCTTCCTTCATCCATTTTGGCCGTTTTTGCTTTTTCACCTTTTGTAGAGACTTCTCGATTTCTTCCAACATAACCTTCTTGATGTCATTCCATAACTCTTCTGGAGCTCTGTCATTTGTATCTAAAGCAGCAAATCGATTTTGCAGGCAGTCTTTAAATTCCAGTGGTATATTCTCAAGGTCATATTTTGCTGCATTCATGAGTGGTTTGCTCTTTTTCAACTTTAGCTTGAGTTTGCATACTAGTAGTTGATGATCTGTACCACAGTCAGCTCCAGGTTTTGTCTTTGTTGATGTTATAGAACTTTTCCATCGTTGACTTCCACAGATGTAGTCAATTTGATTTTTATACAATCCACTGTGCGAAGTTCATGTGTACAGTCGCCGCTTGTGTTGATGGAAGGTGGTGTTTGAAATGAATAGATCATTGGTCTTGCAGAATTCTATCAGTCTTTCTCCAGCTTCATTTCTGTTGCCAAGTCCATATTTTCCAACTACTTTACCTTCTTCTATGTTGCCAACTTTTGCGTTCCAGTCACCCATGAATATCAGGATATCCTGTTTGCATGTTCTGTCAATTTCAGCTTGTACTTGTTCATAGAACTATTCAATTTCATTCTCTTCTGCAGCTGTTGTTGGGGCATATACTTGAATTATAGTTGTGTTGATAGGCATTCCTCGTAGACGAATAGAGATTAAGCGTTCGCTGACTGCATTGTATTTCATTACAGTTCTTTCAAGTTTCTTCTTTATTATAAATGCAACACCATTTCTTCTTTGTCTTTCATTTCCAGCATAGACGACCATGTGATCATCTGATGCAAAGTGCCCGATGCCAGTCCATTTCAGTTCGCTGACACCCAACAGATCAAGTTGTACACGTTCCATTTCATTCTTGACCACCTCCAACTTCCCTTGGTTCATGCTTCGTACGTTCCATGTTCCAATGTGTAAGACATCTTTACAGCTTTTGGCTCTCATTTCATGTGCAACTACATCAGCAGTCAGACGTCCCGAGGGCTTTGATCCAACCACATCATAAATGCTGGCTTTACTCTGAAGAGTTTTCAGCTCTTCCCCAGTAGCTAGTTGAGTGCCTTCCGACCTGGGGTCTCATCTTCCAGCAGTATAGCACATTGAGTTTTCATGGCAAGATACAGAAGTAGATTGCCGGGCCTTTCTTCCGCGCAGTTTAAGTTTGGTGTTGTTGCCGTTGTCACAGAAATGTGATCCTCCGCCGTCAACACTATCCCATTCTGCTGCTGCCCAGATGGGTGGTTTGTCTTGGTCTGGCACCTCAGCTGATACCTGTCCATCTTGGGAGACCCTGCCAGTAGTTAAACTACCAATAGTTTAGCTCTCAGCATCACTGATGGACACAAGCCCTCACAGCACAACAAGCTGCAAACCAAATGAGGGCTAATTAGAGTACCCCATGTAAAATAATCCAGAAGGAACCAACATAGATTCCCTACGGCTAAATGTCAAACAGATTCCTGTCAATAGGGACCCTCAGAATAAGGGCATTCAGCAGTGCGAACAGCATTAATACATATTCTGAGGGTCCCCTTATTATTGACCAGGATGTGTTTTGACATTTGGCTATAGTGAACCCTCTCTGACTTCCCAATCACACTGGCACCTGATGACACCAGGTACTGGCCAGGCTTTCATGTCCCTCCTGAATTGCAGATGAGCATACCAGATCCCCCTCCATGAACCCCTCAAACCACACACATACTCTCACTTTCTATTACAAAAACATGGTTCTGCCAAAAGGATGCCCTTAACCTATACATAACAGCTTTGACATAATATAATCGCATAGGGTACCAGGACTACAAATATGATCTCTGTTTCTCACCCCAAAAGGAATCCTCTCTCTGCTCATGCCCATACTATCCCTGCATCAGCAGTTCCATTTTTCTGAACACAGGAATTGTTAGGGTCCCATAAATTGGCTCCTTTAGCACAAACAGCACATAGATGCATAGCCTGAATAAACTGTACTGCTCTTCTTAATATTTCTCTAAGGGTGTTTAGAAATGTTTCTTTACCTTATAACATTCCCTCACTTCTGCTCCCTGTACCTTAAGACTGCATCTTGTATTTTCCAGACTGCAGGCACATCAGTTCAAAACGTACTTATCATAATCATTCTTCTATATGGGGCACACTGCAGAGCAAAGCAGAATATTTTTTAAGTCCTAGCCTTAAACCACGTTTTAGCAGGAATAACGTGAACATTTCTGGGAAACACTAAATATGCACATGGGCCTTTCCTGAATACACTTTATACATCTCTGTGCCTGACCATGCTCCAATTCTGCCCTCTCCTGCCCACATTCCTAGTGCCATGGTCGTGCATGTCAGCAGTGCTTCAGAATACAGTCTGGGACATTTTCAGCACATAAATGTTCCTGCTGCATGTACAAACCCCTTATTCTTGTTCTGAAATGACCCCGAGTCATGATACCATAAACATCAAGTTGATCAACAGCCATTTCGACCTGTACCTTACTACTACTACTACTACTACTACTACAACTTATCATTTATATAGCGCTACTAGACATACAATCAGGAACCATTGGTGAAGAAAGAAGTCATCGAAGCAGCATTGAAAGCATTATGAAAGAACAAAACACTGGGTATTAATGGCATTTCCACCAGGAGTGGAGGAGTCATCTAGTGGTTAGAGCAGCAACCTGGGATCAGAAAGACTCAGGGTTTGAATCCCACTGACTTCTTGTGGCCTTGTGCAAATCACTTAATTCTCCCTTGCCTCAGGTACAACCTTAGATTATAAGCCCTCTGGGGACAGGGAAATACATACAGTACGTGATTGTAACTTGCCTTGATTTACTACTAGAAAGACATGAATTAAATGCTATTAAATAAATAAGTATTACAGCAATCAGATGCAGCTGTTACGATACTTATGAGGCTGGTCTATTTTCAGTACAAATGGATTCAGCACAAGATATCTCTGCTCATGATCAGTGTGCAATTGTTGTATGGTATGTTGATGGTGACAATGCTAAAGAGAGACCCGTAACTCTTGTAAAAATGTTGATGAAGCCACTGGTAGAAGTTGGTTGAATCATCATCAGATGTTGGGATAAAACGTGAGCAGTGTACAGCAGACTCATTTGATGGAGTGTCAATATGAGTGGCATCTACTCTGGATTACAAGCTTTGATGAAAGAAGCACAACCTAGTCACATCCACATTTGGTGTTATGCACATGTGCTTAATCTGGTGATTGAAGGTTTAGGAAGATCGGATGAAGGTCAAGACTGGGCGTTCCAATTTACAGGATTGTACAGACTAGGTATTAAAGGAGAGCAAGAGCTCTTTGAAAACTCTTTGGGAGTTATCAAAGAAATTCATTCAGATCTTCATATAATCCTGAAACACATCAGTGAATCTGCAGATTTTCAAAGATCAGTGAGTTATGAAAGACAGAAACTGTGTGAGATTATTTGTAAATTTGAGACAATATTGGTGGCATTCACATTCATCCAAATCTTTGACATTACAACCCATGAATCTGAGTACTATAGTCCATGGGATTGGATATGATGCATGGCTAATGATTAATGATGCTATTACACGAATTGACAAAATTTCTCGAGATTTCACCAGCATACATGAGACAGCAGCAAAACATGAATCATGTGACTGAGAAACTACCTGCAGAAAACATGTCAGCACTACCTTCCCTGAGATTTGTTCAGAGGTTCCAAACCTGAAAGCATACATGATCCACTTAAAAGTTCTGAAATATCACGTCACAATAATATCTTTGATACCGTTTCAGAGCATGAAAAGGAGACATATCTCATACAGATTGTTACAAGGATATTTCTTGTTCTGACCCAAACATATTCCAACAGAAGCCAACCCAGAGAAAATTGACTTGAAAATAATTTCAGGAACAATTCCTTAAGTAGATAGAATAGCATTGCAAGAAAAGCTTGTCAACAAGGCCCAAAGGCTAGCCAGTCGACCCACTCCCCCATTTACTTAAACTTCCCTGGGTAGCCAGTCATCCCCCTTCCCTCTCTCCCTCCCACTCTCCCTTCAATAACTCAAACTCAACTAACCAGTTGGCAAAGGGGAGCCTCCCACCCAGCTCCTCGCCATTACCTCTCAAATCAGTAGTGGTCTAGTGGGGCTGGGGACAGGAGTGTCCTCCCTGCTCCTGCTCCCATCCTCAGTATTTTCTAAAATGGCACCAATCTTGCTGTGCTGCTCCCGTGTTTCCTGATGCTAGGGAGCAGCGCTGTGAGACCGGCATCATTTTAGTTACTACAAATGAAGAGGGACTGCTCCTGTAGATGCAGGGATCGCAGATCACCGCGGTAAATGCAAAACCTCTGCAGTATCAGCAAGGGAAAGGCTGTGAATGTCCCCCCCCCCCCCCCCCACACACACACAAATACTGCAGGGCCTTTGCAGCTATTGCCCCACATCAGCTGCAGAAGGCTAGCACAGGTTAGTAGACAGACTCCTTAGAAAATGAAAGTGAAACTGAAACTGACTCTGATTTTGAAAAGAGTGAACAATCTCTTGGATCACCTGTAAAGGAAATGGCCTGTAAGAATAGTTCATGATGTGCATTCAAATTACTTTGCCAGTATAGGTTGTGTTCAGCAGCCTATGAAAACTTGGCGGCTGCATACAAATATTTGATAACACTAGTATCACACAGTGTACATGTGAATGATCTTTTTCCAAACTTAAGATTATGAAATTGAGACTCAGAACAACACTCACACAAAACTATCTGGAATCACTGATTCTCATTGCAGTTAAAAAAGGAAACAGCCCAGAAGCTAAAAGAGGACAAAAAGACTACATCATAAATAGGATTGCAAAAGGTTTCTAGTGAACTGATCTTATTTCTAAAAGCTCACTTCTTTGAGACAGCTTTTGGATCCTGATCCCCTAGTCTCCTGTTCAGCTCCTATGTGTTTCACCTTACCATTCCCCTACTCCCCAGTCGTGTTGTCTGTCTTGACCAGACTTTAAGCTCTTATGAGCAGTGACCGTCTCTTACATGTCTCTGTACAACGCTGCGTATGCCTTGTAGTACTATACAAATAAGTAGTCGTTTTATGTCTCCTGCAATAAATGACTAACTGCTTCTGAGACCTTACTGTAAGCAATGACTGGCAAATTATTTAATTATCAGAAAAACATTTATTATTATAGTCACAATGTGACATGAGGCACTATTAGTTTGTTCATATAAATAATGTAAATTGATTTCATTGCTGACATTTGAAATTGAAAATCTATTATAATATGTTGTATAATATTTGCTTATGACACCATGAATCTGTCACATGCTTATATGCATATGGTAATGAAATATCTAAACTTTGAGGTATGTTTACTAAAGAGCATTAAGGGGGCAAGTAAGCCATTAATGCCTGTTATTGGCACACTTGTACCCTTAATGCTGTGGAAAGGGCTGATAACGCCGCATTAACGAGCGTTAGAGGGGCCCGCAGCGCTAAGGAAAAAGGAGGTGGAGAGTAGGCGTTAATGGGACAGAGGGTGGACGTTGACAGCATGTGCTCCCTTACCACTGGCTTGCACAATCCGTGCGTTAGAGTCGTTAGCGCTGGAAACCCTAACGTCCAGTAAAGCCTCGCGGAAAGGGATACTTTGGAAGTGAGAGCGCCTATTTAAATATCTGCAATATGATGCACACACAGGGGAACCCAAGAAAGTGATAGTAGTGCTCCATTAGCAGCAACAGCATAGTGCCTATGATGACAGGGCAGTATGTTGATGCTGCCAATGTGACAAAGGAGGTGTCATGTGGGTGCTGCTGTGTGGCTGGTATGTCCACTAGGATGACAAAGCTATGTCAGCATTGTGCGAGTCTGGCATTGTAGCAGATGCAGCCTGCAGCTAGAGAGATCTGTGTTCCGGTGTTGTTTGACAGATGCAACATGGCAGTTGCCAATGTCAGTTGGATGCCAAGCATGTCAGCAGCAGGCACAGCAGAGCGCAGCCCCCTTACATCCCTCCTGAGGTATAAGGCAGTTGCACCTGTGCCCACAGACCCCGATGGAAGGGAGCAGGAGCAGTATGGTGTGACTATCTGCATGTGAGCTACCTAAATATGACCATTGGCAGCACAGCGGTGGCGGCAGGAGCATGCCTGCAGGGAGTGATTGATTGGCCGGCATGCTGCCTACCACCAGCTGTGGACCCTGGGACATGGCTAGTGTGCCTACTGGATGGGCTGGGCCTGGGATCAGGATGCCCACTCCTGCGCATATTGATTGGATATGTGGCTGTGGTGCGTAAAGAGTGCACTAAACCAGGAAAATTATGCAATATGAGAGTAGCCCATATTGCTGGGAAACATGAGCACCCTGCTCCCTCACCTGGCAAATGATGACCTGAATCTGTGAGTGCTCCAGTGACCCTTCCAAAACTCAGTACTCAGTCAATGCAACCATCTGAGCCAAATGTGAATCTACATTACCCATTGTGCCCAGTAACATATGAGAGTGGTGCATGAGTCGCCCATAAGCCTACACCATGCAATGAGTATGTAGGTTATTATGGTAGACACCCATGGGCTGGAATGTGTTTGTTCAGGTACCATGGCCTGCCCCTTTGACTGGACAAATCTCATATGTGCGAGATGCATATCAGTTGCACCAGCAGCATAGCAAGGCTGTGCAACATACATACCTCAGAAGACGTCCCTCTCACACACCTCCCTAACAGACCCCAACAGACAAGGATGGCACAGAGCCTGAAGACACCTAAGCCCACATAGGCACATCACTAGTCATGCCCTCATGCCCCCTGACAATGATCACCTAGATACCCATGGACTGAAGAATCCACATGGCTGCTCTGTGGCTCTAAACACAAGGCCAGTGTGTATAAGCGAGGTGTCACGAGTTCAAGGCCAGTCTGTGGATTAGGAATGGTAGGTCCAGGTGTGTTAATTTTATCATAACCTTCAGGAACAGAAGCATCAGGTGCAACCCCCCACATTTCGTCCAGCATGGGTTCTCACACCCAGATGTCAAATGGATCAACTGCACAATGTAAGGCTGGATGGCAGAGCACTCTAACAGCGGGCATTGATAGCACCTGTAATGTGCACAGCATGTTAATAACATCTGCACACTGGGCAGGCATCCACAATGGATGAGCATTACAGGAAGCCTAATGGGCAGGTAACAATGTCAACGTGCACCACTTTTGGACAGCTGGTCCAGTATGTGTGTATGTGTGCCCAAAGGACTGTGAGCTGTAGCAATGCAATGTGCATGCATGTGATGTCCAGGCTAAATGTCTGTGTATTCAACATGCTGCAGGTCAGCTCTTCAGCAACTCTACATACAGTGTGAGGCCCCATATACAAGCTGCTTTTGGGAGGTGGGGTTCACTGCATCGATGCACTTTTGGGAGGTGGGGTTCACTGCATCTGCAATGTGAGTGCATGTGCTGCACTGGTCATTTCACCAAAAAACAAAACAAAACCCCAAAAGAAAGTGATCGCCTAAATATCCAACAATAATAAGATCATCCAAATATGCAGAAACACAAAATATTTTTATATATCAGACAATCAGGAGAGAGGCCATCTCATTCACATTCTCGAATGACTGTTTTATCCAATTTTTTTTATTTTGATTCTAAAATCAGAAAAAAATACAGTACTTAAACTTATCTGGCAAGGAAAACCATCCATCAATGGCACTACTTCAAAACTGTCAGATCCTCAGAGAACCCGTACCATGACATGCATATTTCAAGCCCCCTCACAGCTCTGTTTCAAGTGCAGCAGGACGCCAAACATAGTTCCTCATCCAAGATCACACAGACACACCAAAGGAATCACCTAACTGCCATGAAACTGATTTGTGAGTGTCCGCAGAATTTTCTATTGGCTGCCCAAAAATGACATCGCATATAGAACCGCCAAGGAGATTTCCCACATCACCGGGGAAGCCCTACGCCAACTGGCAAAAAATTAGATCAGACTCAACCAGTCATTCTCGATATTCAGACCACAAGTGCTCACTGTATTTAAATTAAAAATCAAACGCTGTTCTAGCCATTGTAGTCTGAATGTGCGATTACCACCATGGGGGTCCCTAGGAGCATAATCAATAACCCTCTACCATAGATCATCAAAAGTGTGACCCCACAACATACAATGGTCCACCACGGGAGCAGATCATGTAGATGTCTGGATGCGGGAGGCATGCTTGCCCAGCCGCAGTTTTAAAGAGCAGGTGGTATGTCCTATATATAATAAATTATAAGGACATCGCAAAAGGTGCACCACATAATTGGACGTGCAGCAAATCCGCCATGAAAATTTGTAGACCCGTCCTGTGATCAGGTCATCCCAGGTGTCACCCTCTAAAGTAGTGTGACAATATGAATAAGCGCCAAATGCAAAATGTCCTGGGGTGATTCATAATGACATTTTAAGTCAGTTAGCTGGCAATGCAGATTTGACTAAACATAGAAATATTACGACAGAAAAAGACCACATGGCCTATCTAGTCTGTCCTTCCATATCAACAACTGCAACAGTGCCCTTTTTTTCCTTTAGAGATCCTCTGTGTTTGTCCCATGCTTTTTTGAATTCAGATACCATCCTCATCTCTACCACCTCCACTGGGAGACTATTCCACGGATCCATCACTCTTCCCGTAAAGAAATATTTCCACATATGACTCCTAAATCTATCCCCTTTCACCCTCATCCCATGTCCCCTTGTAGCACAGCTTGCTTTCAATCAAAAGAGGCTCTCCCCCTGTGCATTTATGCCATGTTGGTATTTAAACATCTCAATCATATCACCTCTATCCTGCCTTTCCTCTAAGGTGTACATATTAAGATGCTTAAGTCTGTCCTCATATGCTTTATAATGAAGACCACTAACCATTTTAGTAGCCACCCTCTGTACTAACTTCATCCTGTTTATATCCTTTTAAAGGTGCAGTCTCCAGAATTGCACACTATACTCCAAATGCGGTCGCACCAAAGATTTATACAGAGGCACTATCACCTCCTTTTTTCAGCCAGCCATTCCTCTCCGTATGCACCCAAGTATCCTTCTAGATTTTGCTGTCGCCTTTTCTACCTGTTTAGCTGCTTTAAGATCATCAGACACAAATTGGTTGATTCACCAGAGGTATGTCTTGTCAGACAAATCAGATTGATTTCTTTGACTGGGTGACAAGGGAGTTGGACTGAGGGAGAGCCCTAGATGTGGTGTATTTAGGTCCCGCTCTTCTTTAGTGGACAAAAATACTTCACCCCCTATACTATATTGCTCCCTTGGATTGCTGCAGCCCAAATGCATGACCTTACATTTTTTAACATTAAATCCCATCTGCCAAATTCTAGACCACTCTTCAAGCTTAGCTAGATCCCTCCTCATGTTATCTATACCTTCCTGGGTGTCTACTCTATTGCAGATTTTGGTATCATCCACAAAGAGGCAAACCTTACCCGACAGCGTTTCCAGTATATCGCTAACAAAGATGTTTAAAAAAATCGGACCAAGGACAGATCCCTGGGGCACATCAGTGGTAACTTCCTTCTCCTCAGAGTGAGCGCCATTTACCTGTACTCTTTGTCGCCTCCCACTCAACCAATTTCAAACTCAAGCAGTAACTTTTGGGTCCATCCCTAGGGTGCTCAGTTTGTTTATAAGTCGCCTGTGAGGAACAGTGTCAAAGGCTTTACTGAAATCTAAATACACCACATCTAGGGCTCTCCCTCGGTCCATCTCCCTGTTTACCCAGTCAAAGAAATCAATCAGATTTGTCTGACAAAATCTGCCTCTGGTGAATAATCCATGCTGCCTCAGATCCTGTAATCCACTGGACTCCAGAAACCTCTCTATTTTCTCTTTCAGCAGCGTTTCCAATAATTTACTCACCACCGAAGTTAAACTAACCGGCCTGTAGTTTTCAACCACATCCTTACTTCTGCTTTTGTGTAAAGGCACAACATGAGCCTCTCTCTAGTCCTTTGGCACCACTCCAGACTCCAACGAGGCATTGAAAAGGTCAGTCAATGGAGCTGCTAGAACGTCCCCAAGTTCCCTCAGTATTCTAGGGTGTATCCAATCTGGTCCCATCGCTTTGTCTATTTTAAGTTGAGCTAGTTTCTCACAGAGTCTTCTGAAAATTGTTCAAGATGCCCCTTGCTTTCTGTTCCTGTTTGTGGGTGTTTTCTGAGGTACTGTTCCTGGTTCTTTATCTGTGAACACAGAACAGAAATATTTTATAAGCAATTTTGCTTTATCTTCATCAGCTTCTACATATTCCTCCCCTTCACCCTGGAGTCTGACAATACCACTTTTGCCCTTCCTCTTCTCACTAACATATCTGAAAAATGTCTTATCCCCCCATTTTATTGCATTGGCTATTTCCTCCTCTTTTTGAATCTTTGCTTTCCTGACTACTTTGCTAGCTTCTCTAAGTTTTTCCAAATATAGATGCCTGTTTTTCTCTCTCTGTCATCTCTTGTATTTCTTGAAGGCCTCCCCCTCTTTTTCTTCACCTTTTCAGCTACTTCTTTCGAAAGCCATAGCAGTCTCCTTTTCCTTTTACCTTTATTTACCATTTTAACAAAAAGGTTGGTTGCCCTTAAAATATCCCCTTTCAGTTTTGCCCATTGTTCTTCTACTTCCTCCAGCTGTTCCCATCCCGCTAACGACTCCCTGAGGTATTGGCCCACCTTGTCATAGTTAGTTTTCCTAAAGTCTAAACCCCTCACTTTTGAATGGATTCTAACAGCCCTAATCCTAATATTGAACCACATCGTCTGGTGATCACTGGATGCAAAATGATTTCCCACAATAACATCAGAAACACTTTCACCATTGGTAAGCACCAAATACAGTATGGCCCCTTCTAGTATGGGGTCTGTTACCAATTGCCTGAATAGTTCTCCCTGTAGAGAATCCAGGATCTCCTTACTTCTAGTTGATGCTGCAGCAGGAATGTGCCAATCAAGATCTGGCATATTGAAATCCCCTATCAGTAGCACTTCCCCTTTCCTAGCAATGCTGCATATGTCTTCAATTAACACTCTGTCCACCTCTTCCTCTTGTGAGGGAGGTCTGTATATCACGTCAATGCAAATAGATTTCTCTTTCCCTCTTTCTAGTTTAACCCACAATGCCTCCTCTCTCCCTTTTAAGCTCTCTAATTCCAAAGTTTTATATTATTTTTTACATATAGTGCCACTCCTCCTCCCCCTTCTTCCTAATCTGTCCTTTCTGAATGATGTATAGCCTGGTATAGTTACATCCCAGTCATGGTTTTCTGTGAACCATGTTTCTGTAACTGCCACTAAATCCAAGTCGGTCACTCCCACCAAAGCTTCAACATCAGGGATCTTATTTCCCATGCTACAGGCATTTATAAACACTGCTTTCCATATGTTACCCCTTTTACCCATTTCCATAAAGGTATTTAATGTATCACTTTCCTGGGGGCTTTCACTTACCTGAGGGTTTTCTTCACCCATCCCCAACGAATCTAGTTTAAAGCCCTCTTCGGGTAGATTAGTTAGTCTACTACTGAAAACTCGTCTTCCTTTCTTGGACACATGGACGCCATCTCTGCTCTGCAACCCTTGGAACAGCATCCCATGGTCCAGGAAACCAAAATGCTCTCAATGACACCATCCAACCAGCCATGCATTCTTCTCCAGGATGCGAGCCTCTCTGCCTTGGCCTTTAGCCTTAACAGGGAGGATTGAAGAAAACACCACCTGTGCACCTATCTGCTTCACCCTCTGTCCCAGAGCCATGAAGTCACTTTTGATATGCTCGGAAGGATACCTGGCATTTGTTCCGACATGGATTAACAACATTGGGTAATGGTCAATGTGCTTGATGAGTCTCGGCAAACTCTCCATAACATCTTGGATTTTGGCAGACAGCATACCTCTCTGGACATCGTTCGGTCGGCAGATGGATGCCTCAGTATCCCTCAAAAGAGAGTCACCAACCACCACTACTCTTCGCTTCCTTGTGGTCATTGATTCTGCAACTTTGGGGTACTTGAGCTCTGGTTCTTCCCTTTCCAGGGATGCTTTCACCCAGGGCTGCATAATGTTTTTTCAACTCAAGGCCTGGAGAAGTTGGATTGGTGATTCTGCAGTCCCTGGTGACTTGTGTCCAACCTTCCTCATTCTGTAGGCACTCATCTTCTCCTCTGCTGGAGAGCTTGGTTGCTGCAAGAAGCATCTCATCAATGTACTTCTCACTGTCTTGAATGCTCCTCAGCCTCACCACCTCCTCTCTGAGTTCCTCCACTTGTTTCCTGAGAGCTTCAGCATGCAGGCATCCTGCACATGGAACCTGTCCTTCACCTGTCATTGGGATCTCTGTCTGGACAGAGGCAGAAGCTGTAATGGGGAGCAACAACTTTGTTGTTGTTGTTAAGTGCCGTCGAGTCAGAGTCGACTCATGGCGACCCTCTGGATAGCTATCCTAAATTGTGTTCGGTCTTCAGTCAGGCGGCTCATTGTTGACAGACTGGTACCCGTAGCTGCTGTTATTGTATCGATCCATCTCATTGCTGGCCTTCCTCTTTTGCGTTGACCTATCTTGCCAAGCTTGATGTCTTTCTCTAATGATCTCTCTCTCCGCATGATGTGTCCAAAGTATGAAAGTCGAAGTCTTGTCATCTGAGCTTCTAAAGAAAGGTTAGGTTTGATCTCCACTAGTACAGACTGGTTTGTTCTTCAGGCAGTCCATGGTATACACAGTATTCGCCACCAGCACCATAATTCAAAGGCATCAATTTTCTTCCTGTCTATCTTTTTCACTGTCCAGCTTTCACATCCATATGATGTTATTGAAAATACCATGGCTTGAACAAGTCGAATCTTTGTATGGAGAGAGACATCTCTGCTCTTGAGAATCTTATCTAGGTCTTTCATAGCCATTCTGCCAAGAGCAATGCGTCGTCTGATTTCTTGCCTGCTTGTTGCTTCTTTATTGATAGTTGATCCAAGTAGGTTAAAGTTATTCACGATTTCAATTTCTTCTCCTTCGACGATGAACCTGTTGACTATGCCAGTTGTCATGATCTTTGTCTTCTTTACATTAAGGTGCAGGCCCATTTTGAGACTATGTTCTTTGATTGTGAGAAGCAAATGTTTCAGATCATCTTCACTTTCCGCCAGTAATGTGGTATCATCAGCATAGCGAAGGTTGTTGATGAGTCTTCCACCAATCTTCACACCTCTGTTGTCTTCATACAATCCTGCTTCTCTGATGATTTGTTCTGCATATAAATTAAACAGGTAGGGGGAATGTATGCAGCCTTGTCTTACACCTTTGCTTATTTTAAACCATTCTGTTTCTCCTTGTTCCGTTCGAACTGTTGCTTCTTGATCAATGTACAGATTGTGCAAGAGAACGATCAGGTGTTCTGGTATACCCATGCTTCTTTAATGTGGCCCAGAGTTTCTCATGGTTTACACAGTCAAAAGCTTTGCTATAGTCAATAAAGCACAAATAGACATCCTTTTGGTATTCTTTAGTCTTTTCAAGGATCCATCTCACATCCGCAATGATGTCTCTCGCTCCTCGCCCTTTTCTGAACCCTGCTTGCACTTCAGGTAGTTCTTGTTCCAGGTATGATTGTAGTCTCTTTTGAATAATCTTCAGTAGAATCTTGCTGGCATGTGGTATCAGAGCGATTGTGCGATAATTTCCACAGTCAGTTGGATCACCTTTCTTTAGTATTGGTATAAACACAGATCTTTTCCAGTCAGTTGGCCATGATGCTGTCTTCCATATTTCTTGGCAGAACCTTGTAAGTACGGTAACAGCTGCATCAGATTGCTGTAATACTTCTATGGGAATGCAATCAATGCCTGGTACTTTGTTCTCTGATAAGGCTTTCAATGCTGCTTCAACTTCTTCTTTCATCACCAATGGTTCCAGATCATAAGGTACAGGTTGAAACGGCTGTTGGTCCACTTGATCTTTATCATATAAAAACTCTGTATATTCCTTCCATCTTTTCTTGATCTTCTCAGCATCATTCAACATAGAACCTTGAGCAACTTGTAACATTCCAATTCGAGGCTGGAACTTTTTCTTTAACTCTCGTAGCTTTAGGAAAGCTGATCTTGTTCTTCCTCTAATAGTTTCTGCTTCTATTTCCTTGCATGCGTCATTGTAGTACTTTTCCTTGTCCTGTCTTGCTGCACATTGGAAATCTCTGTTGAGTTCTGTGATTGTTTTTCTTTCTCCTCTGGCTTTAGCTTCTCTGCGTTTCTGGGCAATTTTCAGAGTTTCTTCCGTCATCCATTTTGGCCTTTTTTTCTTTTTTACCTTTTGTAGAGACTTCTCGCTTTCTTCCAACACAACCTTCTTGATGTCATGCCATAACTCTTCTGGAACTCTATCATTTGTATCTAAAGCAGCAAATCGATTTTGCAGGCAGTCTTTAAATTTAGCGATACGATTTTTCCCAGCCATTGTTCTGTTCGTGGAACTTAGGTATCTGTTAAAGCAAAAGAGAGAGATCTACCAAAATACCAGGTAGTTTCCCAGCTGTCCCCAGAGTGTATGCTATGGTGAGAGATTTCCTAAAGCAAGAATGAAGATGTAAAACAGGCCAATATTTTTGTAACAGGTCAACAATGCCGGATGAGTGTTGCATAAATGGTAAAATACCAACTATCAACTCGTCTGCACACAGAGAACCAGAGGATTCTTCATCCAAAAGCAACCACTAGCAATGAACAAACTTGCATTTGGGTTTCTGGGAAACAACTCCAGAACCTTGGTGACTGGAAATGCATCTGATAGGACAATCCCTGGCCAAAAGGAGCAGGGCACAAGGCCCAGATATGACTGGAGCCTCTGGCATGCCTCAATCTTGCAACCAAGTGAGTAACAGTACACACTGCAGACAATACCTACAGCACACTGGCAGGGATATAGATCTGCTCAGGGACATGGAGAGTCCAGCTATTGTAGTGTATGCCCTGGGGACCAGGTGCTGTATGCCCTCTTCACATTCAAGGTGACCCCTGCAACCAGTCAGTAGCACAGTTTGCAACTATTTTGTGCCGAGAGCACACAATGTCCCTGCGTAATCCAGATGTGATGGATCATAGCATTCTCCCATTGCTGATCACTTACATGAAGCAGTTCAGAATGTGCAATGCATCATGGATAATAGAGGGGCTAGCCTATACCGACACACAGAGCTGAACTTGCAGCCATAATGGCGTCTGTGCTCATTGGTGCATTGTCCTACATGTGCTTGTCATCTGTGATGGTGGGAGACGTGTGCATGGCCCCCCAGGGAGCCCAGTATGGTCTGCAATGGCCCACATGGGTCACTGATGTGGTCTGCATTTGGTGTGTGTGCAGGTGTACCTATCTCGGCATCTGTAGCAGGTTACAGGGTCTGCATGCTCTGCACATGTGCTGCCTCTGGGGTGCATGCCACACTGGGGCACAGCTGCCCATGTGTGTGCATGTTGTTTCTCGTTGGGGGAACAGTGGAGGGACGGCCATCTTGGCCTCACATGTGCATTTGCTTTTGAACAAGAGCTGTATCCTCCAGCAGTATGTTTGTTGAGCAGCTACAATACCATATTTCTTGTTCATTACGTACTGCATGTGTGCTACTTAGGCAGGGTTTAGGTTTAGCATACCACGGTCTCATAATGTGCCAGGCATGTTGTTTTATGTGCCTGATTTCATCTATTGCTGGCCAGGATCTGTGGTCTCTTTGAGTCCAGGCCTTGCTGTGCAGGCCAGTGTGAAGGTGTACCCTAATGGTTAGCGTGGTTAGAGCACTGGCTTTGTAAGGTATGGACGAGGATTTGTTTCCCGCTTGTGCTCTTTGTGGCTGTGGGATACATGGTTCATTTTGATGGCAAAAAAAGTCCAAGGTCAGCTTTGACTGGTGGACACACACTTGTATGTTTGTGTCCCGGGAACACATTGAGTCTGTACACATGCTATTTGCAACATGCCTTTATTGGCTCTACTGCAGACCATTGCAGAGGATCAGACATGCTCGCACTGCAGATGCATGCCACCTGAAGTCAAAGTGTAGCCCAATGGTTCAAGCAGTTGCTTGGGAACCAAGAGACAAGGATTCAATTTGATTCCTTCCTGTGTGGAACATTTTGCAGAGGCATTTTATGTATGTATAATCCTTCAAAGCATGACCTCTACCTCCTTATGGCCTTGGGCAAGTCACTTAACCCTCCATTGCCGCAGCATAATCCAAGCTATCACTGCCTCTGTTTGCATTGTACTTTACCACATTAATGCTACAACCATTATGACTGAGATGATGAAGCAGTATCCCACAAACCATTTATATAACTAAATATCAAACATACATAGCAAACATGATTCGAGTCTTTCATCATCACTGTGACTGCACAACTTTGGCTCCATCACCTATATGCATAGTATGCTCACACATCCTACCCCTGGGATGCCACCTGCAGGGCTAATCACACTTCCTTAAGTGCTCCATATGACCAGTGTGAGCTACTCTTCTTCTGTTGTTGTATGCACATTTGTCTGGAGAGTTGTATGGTGGCCAGGATGCTGTGCAACCAACATAACTGGTCTGGGGGATTCCATTTGGCACGGGCACACTTCAATCTGACACACTATGACTGCATTTGTGATGTCACATCAGGTACATTGGGGCTGCAACCCTATACCACCCTCTCATCTACTGCCATCCTTCTTTCAGTCCATCTATCTGTCTCTGCCAGCTATGTGCAGTGATGTATTCTCTTGCCAGCTGCTACACCATGGACCACACAGGTGGTACTTCATCATTTCGATGTATCACTTCCACCTCTCCTGTGACTGATCGGCACGTCACCACTCCAGGTCCATGATCCTTTTGATGCAGACATCATGGCACTTATGGCACCGCCAGGGGACACGTCTTCCCCATCCTATGCCACACACTGAAATTACACCATTTTACGTGGGCACCCCTCAATGCATCAGTACTGCTGCCTCCTACATGTGCCTCCCATTTACTGACTGCCACATTGAATGCCCACATATCTGTCAGGTCCATCAGTTCCCACCTGTCCTTCCAAACAGCACCTTTACATTGACTTTCGCTGGGGCTCCTTTATCCAGCGTTAAAGGTAAGTGCCATTTTCAGGTGTTATGGTGTATGCTTGGCACCTTAATGCCCAGTGTCCTGTTAGCACATGCTAAGCAGTCCCTTGCGCCCTTAGCCCTAGAATGCCTACTACCCGCCACAAGCCTTTTATCGCACGCAAACACCATTAATGCTGCCATTATTGCTCAAAATCCACTGCTCCCTTAACACTCTTTAGTAAACATACCCCTTTGTTTATACAAGTATGTGCCGCATAACATTTGTTTGGGCAAAGTCCAATCACATATACATCCGTGATCCCATAAGGTTATAATAAAGCTCAGAAATCCCGATTGGAGAATGGGACATAGCAGCAGAAGCACCAGCTTCCCACATGCAACACGTTACATTATCTGAAATGCAGTACTGTATGTGTACAGTCAGGGCTGTACCGAGCTGGAATCCCACCCTGTGCAACTTGCAGATCGAGTGCATGTCCCCCTCCTCCCCATACCTCCATCCAGTGCTGCCTGCTCTTGCCCTGTTGCTGCCACCCTCTGTTTTTTTCACAGTGGCAGCAGGGGTAAAGAGCAGGCAGCGCTGGATGGAGGTATGTGGATGAGGGGGGCGCACGCCGAATCTGCATGTCGCCGGCACTTTAAGCAGATCTGTCCCTCCCTGCTCTGATGTTGCGTCAGAGGAGGGAGGGACCAGACCTGCTTAAAGTGCTGCAAAAAGGCTTGGGGGGTGCATTTCAGCTATCTGCTGTTGCCCTGCCGCTGCTGAGAGAAGAAACCGTGGCGATGACAGGGCAATAGCAGGTAGCCCAAATGCACCCCCCAAGCCTTTGCGCCCTGTGTGGCTGCACCGCTCGCACAAGGCTAGGTACAGTCCTGTGTACAGTATCGTTATTTAGTCAATACAAGTACACTACAGTATCCCATAGCACTTTGCTAAGTACAGCATATAGTATGGTGTTAACACAATGTCTAAATCACATAACGTCCTATTTTACAGAACATATTGTGGATGTTAAGTGACGCATAGCTGTATAATAACATTAAAATGTTTTCTATTTGCAATGAAATACCTATTCAAGTCTAGCATGATTTTATGACTTTATTTCTGCATTAGGTTTTCATCTAAAGTAAGCTTTAGAAATATTACAACAGATGTAGAACCAGTAATCTATGTCAGAAGGGTGGACAGCTGGACCACTACATGTGGAATTCTTTTTTTCATTTTTTTCTATTTCAGAAAGAATTCCTAAATGAAACCAACCTATTACACACTTGTAATCAGAAGAAATGAAGACACAACATAATCAGCTCCAGGTCTTCCATATTCACAAGCAGCAGCTCTGGGGCTGGAGCAAATGTCTTTGCTCTAAGTTAAAACACAATGCCCACCACTTGTGCTAGTATTTTAAAAGATAAGTAGGTGCCTACTTGTCTTTATAAAATCAGAAGAAATGAAGATATAATTATAATTGCTGTCTGCACCACTTTCAGAATTGACTAAATTAAAAACGGATTTTCCTAGTGAGGTTCAGAAAAACATCAGGTCATTGTGGGGGCTACTTGGGTGGTATTTACATCACTGGTTGGAGAGAAGAACGTCTTTGTTTCAGGGGTGGGTTCAGGAAGGAGGGTATATGAGATGCTGTTAGGGGGAGGGGGGCATGGTGGATGTCAGGGGAGACACACTTTATTCCACTACTAGCCACTTTACTGGAAAGTGGGCCTGACTTGCAGTGAGTTATCTTGATAGCTGCAGTCAGGAACCCATGATGTTCCTTGGCTGCTGTAATGCAAAGATGTGAAATGAGAATACTCTTTATGTCAGTATCTTCATTTCTACAATTGTTGCTCCCACTGGCCATTCATGCTAGGCAGAGTCTTTTGTAAAACATAGGGGGAACTGAGCACATCCTGATCTTTGCATGAAATTCTCCATACCACTACCTATCTAAAATGGGCCTTGTGAAGTGGCATTTAGAAAAGGCATCCAAGTGCAATCTGGGACGTCCAGAGCAAAGTGTGCAGGAAAACACTGGGGATGTCTATGTTTAGGTCTGATTTTAAAAACAAACACCCCCAACATGGATGCCTGGGCCAGTGTCCACATAGTTGCCCCTGTTACAAAACCTTGCGATGAGGAAATCTATCTCATGCTATTTTGCATATGGGGATGTCCAACAGCATGACAAGACCAAAACAAGAGCCCTCATTCCCCATCAGTGTTTGTTGTCAACATGGAAAAGATAGGGAATATGAATATACCTCCTTCTCCACACCCTCCAGATGTTTGGCTGGCAAAACAAAACATTTTTCAATTCCTGCAGCTGGTGTAAACTTTGATGCAACTTGAGACTTGCAGGGCGTTTGAGATCGGGTGAGGATATCCAAGTTCTTGGGAACACCATGACATGCATACACCAAGCCCCCATTCCAACTTTGATGTCCTCGTGCCAGGGATGTCTTTGAAACCACTTTCTAAAATGGCTCTGGAGACATCTCCATGCTTGGGATGTCTGCTCGTTTTTGGATGTCCAAACACTAATAGGGCTTCTAAAATAACTCCCTTAATATCATATCAACCAATTGCTACTTAGCTTAACAAACATATGAGAAATGCTATTTAAACAGAACATCCCTTCATTACCTAATAGGACAAGGCCTGGCAACTGAGGGTGATAATATTGAAAGTAGCAATCAATATCAATTCATGCTTTAAGGATGATCCTAATCTTACCAACTAGCTTTCTGTGAAAAAAGTACATGTCCCATGACATAACTGGTAAGTTAATTCATCTCCTTGCAATGGATATCTTAATTGAAATTGCTTTCAAAGATCCATGAGGTAGGACTTTCCTCTCTTTTTGCAGATTAAATGAAATATATTGCAAAGAGCAATTGATCACTTAATTTTATTGGATAGCTGAAAATTACAAGATATAGGAAGATGTCATTGGCTTTGTTGACATACCTAAAACACACCCCTCTACCATCTACAGTATGCTAAATGACATTTTGATATATTTTAAAATGCAACTGGCTCTGTGCAGGGGGTAGGCATATGACGCAGCAATTGATATATCCAGACACATACATGATGCTACTGTTCAGTTTAAGCACAAAATTCCTGCAGCCATTCACATTCATTGCTTTGCACATTGCATAAATTAGTGACCACAAAATGCAGGGTTTCCAAGTTACCTAGTTCCAGGAGTGAGATTTTAAGTCAGTCCTGGATTTCTGACAATTTCATTCTGATGCATTATGGGACCACCTGCAGCAATGATTTCAATGGATAAATTTAGGGACAACAAATACCATAATGCACTGCAAGGTAAATTTAAAACCATAACTGGCAAAAAATCTCACTCCTGGAACTGGGGAACTTGGCAACTTTGAAAATGCAGGGAATAACCGCAAAGCAGTTCAGAATGCATTGGACTTGGTGTTAGAGATGACCTATGTTATCAAGAAATCCCAAGAGAGAAATCAACTTGGAATCTTGAAAAAAAAATAGCTCAAGGAGTCAAAACATACATACCTTTTATCCAACAGCATGAATTGTCTAGATTGGTGCACCGAAATCCCTCATACATAACTAGTGCACTCCACACTGTGATGAGACAAATTAACAAGGAGTTACCAAAATATGATAGTGCTAGAGGCATTTTGGCAATGCTAGAAAAATTCAATATATTTTATGGTCTGCACCTCTTTTTTAATCTCTATTGGTTTTGATTATTAAGCAGATATACAGTGCATGTAACATGTCAAAATCTCATAAACACAAGAAGTTGGGACTTCAGGTACAAGGCGTGTTGCACACACAGTACATTATTCAAACCTTTTAAATCCCTCTCCCTTCTCCCTCCCCTCCTATGGACCTGGGATATTTTCTTTGGAGTTCATGCATAACCTTTGTAACAAACCCACTGCGGTTTGGTGTATTCTCTGTAAGCATACCCCTCTGCCTGAGCAAGAGTGTGCATGAGGTTCTCCCACTGCTGGAAAACAGATACCCAGTCTCGCATCCTGCACTGTAATATGACTTTCTTCACTCCCCATACTCCCAATATAATGAATTTACCCTCTATGGATTATTGCCTCCCATAGCAGAGAAGAGCTGGGATAAAGAAATGCTATTTTGAAGAATGTGTGAAATATTCTGCTGAACAATGTGTGCAATGAGAAGATTTGAAAGTTTAATGTAGATTTTTTCCTCATTTTTTTTGAGTGCTTGCTATACGTTTTGTGTGGCACTTTGTTGTAAGAGGGCATTGACCCTGTTCCTCTGTTCCTGTAATAGTCATTTAGACTGTTCAGATCCGAAGGCCAAATACTGCAATCACCATCGCCACAGCTCCTGCAGTCCTTGTAAAAGTTCTCGATTTTGTTTATGTTGTTTCTTTATATAACCCATAATCCGGCCTCTAAGCACTGCTTTGGCAGCTTCTCAATAAAGAATGGGACCTACATCCTCTATATTGTTTTCATCTTTATATTCCTTACAGCATTTTTGCAAGTACTGACAGTACTCAGGGTTCTGGCCCCACACGAGATTCATCCTCCACACTTAGTCCCTAGGTTTACTCAAAAAGAGAAGGCTAATCTGAACTGCTGCATGATCAGAGACCACTTGCGGCTTGATGTCCCCCTGCCATCCCGCCACCTGCAGCTTCTGAAAAAGCCTTTCTGAGAGAAGCAAATAGTCTATTCTCGTGTACACTTTAGGGGGCCCTGAGTAATGTGTGAATTCCTGCTCAGTAGGATATAAAATTCTCCATCCATCAATTAGCTCCAGTTCTCTACATAAAATATCAACTCCTTTTCTCTCCTTGTCTCTACCTAGGAGCCTGGGGGGTTTACAATGCACAGTGGCATCAGCCACCAATTGAAATCTCCTCCAATTATGAGGTAGTATTCTGTTTGGTCGGCTAGTTTTGCCACTAGTTCCAGGAAAAAGGCATGGTGCTACAAATGCGGGGTATACACGCTTCACAGTAGCACTTTCTTCCCCCACAGGTTCCCCAAGACCAGGACATACCTGCTCTCCACCATCCTGGGCAACTTTATGTGTTTCAAAAGCAACACATTTCCCCAGTAAATATGAATACTGCCTTTGGCAAGAGCTGTAGTCAGAGAAGATCACCTCCTGTACCACCCCCCCCCCCCCCCCTTTCTCAGTTCCTGTGCAGATAGGTGTGTTTCTTGCACAAAAGCAACATTAGTTCCCACATTTCACAAATAGGTTAAAACCCGTTCCCGCTTCACTGGGGAGTGAAGATCCCCTACATTAATGCGGTAAATTTAATCTCAGCCATGTCCAGTTCACTGGTCAGATATGCCAAACACTCAAACTTCTCTCTCGATCCTCTGGGTGTCAACTAGTCAAACTCCCATTGGGTAGAAACTCCCTCCTCCCCCACACACTGCGTTTACATTTTGCCACCAATTACTCCAACAGCAGATCCATCCAGCTCCGGCCACTCCCTTCCCCACCTCCCTTCTTTTCCCTTCAGCTTACCCAACCACATTATATCCTTCCTACCTCCTCAACTCTCCCCAAGATCTGGTCTGTCCCATTCTCTCAGCCACCAACCAGTCCATTTATTCCTCATCACTCTCCTCCCCCCCCCCCCACTCACGCCCCAACCACTCTCTCATCACCTTCTCATCTCCTGCTCCCATTCTGGTCCCTGTAGGAAACCTCCAGCTTGTTTGGACTTCCATATTCTGGTAGATAAGGCCAAGTCCCATCACTTCCCACCCATTGCAAAACTCCCAAATCCCACCAGTTCCTGCTGCCTATGCCCCCAAAGCCACCCTCAGAGCAACATAACTTCATAACAAGAGACAACATACAGTATAACTTCTCATCTGTGAACTGGTCCTCTGGTTCACCGCTGGCAATCCTGTCCACAGTTCATCCTGCACATTCAGCATCGCATTCTTTGCACGGAAGGTCCTGTGCTGCTCGTGGTGAAGGGGGCATGCTCCACAAAGGAAAAAAACAGTGAGAGATCAGTCCACTCCACTCCTCCCCATGCTGTCTAAGCCCTGCATAAATGTTCTGTGTTACCATCTGCCACTGCCCCGAAATCCCTTGCCATCACTCACTCTGTCTCCAGCAGTGCTTTATCTAAGGCAGGTCCACCTGCAGAGGGAAACAGTCTGGGAACAATGTATGCCAGTGGGAACTCAGAGGCTTAAACAAAGAGCAGCATGTAGGCTCCTTGCCGACCATAGTGTGGCCGCTCCAGCATCACTTCCACGCAGTATTGTACAGTGTTCTTCTTGCCACTTCACCCAGGTGTAGTGCTCCAAGAACTTCTTGCCCTCCTACACCCATGTGTGTAGTAGCAGAGTATTGCCCTCAAAGGTAACTTTCAGCTTATGGAGGAAGTGGATGCCATGCTGGTGCAGTGCAGTGCAAATTGGCATGAACTCCTGTCTTTTCAATGCCACCCAGTTGGAATAATCATTGAAACATAGAAACATGACAACAGAAAAAGATCACATGGCCTATCTAGTCTGTCCTTCCATAATAAACCACTGCAACAGTCCCCTTTTTTCCTTTAGAGATCCTCTGTGTTTGTCCCATGTGTCTTTGAATTCAGATACTGTCCTCATCTCTACCAGCTACATTGGGAGTCTATTTCATGGATCCACCACTCTTTCCATAAAGAAATATTTCTGCATATCACTTCTGAATCTAACCCCTTTCACCCTCATCTCATAGCTTGCTTTCAATCGAAAGAGGCTCTCCTTCTGTGCATTTATGCCATGGAGGTATTTAAACATCTCAGTCATATCACTCTATCCCACCTTTCCTCTAAGGTGTACATATTAAGATTCTTAAGTCTGTCCTCATATGCTTTATAATGAAGACCACTAACCATTTTAATAGCCACCCTCTGTACGGACTCCAGCCTGTTTATATCATTTTGAAGGTGCGGTCTCCAGAATTGCACACAATACTGCAAATGAGGTCGCACCAAAGACTTATACAGAGGCACAATCACCTCTTTTCTTCTGCCGGCCATTCCTTTCCCTATGCACCCAAGCATCCTTCTAGCTTATGCTGTCACCTTTTCCACCTGTTTAGCTACTTTAAGATCATCAGAAACAATCACGCCTAGGTCCCGCTCTTTTTTAGTGGACAAAAGTACTTCACCCCTATACTAACCACTCCCTTGGATTGCTGCAGCCCAAATGGATGACCTTGCATTTTTTTTAACACTAAATCCCAGCTGGCAAATTCTAGACCATTCTTCAAGCTTAGCTAGATCCCTCCTCAGGTTATCTACACCTTCCTGGGTGTCTACTCTATTTTGATTTTGGTATCATCCGCAAAGAGGCAAACTTTATCTAACAGCCCTTACGCTATATCACTAACAAAAAAAGCAAGATTCTTTTGTTATTGTATTTCAACTTTTTTTCCGGCAGAACTCCCTCAAGATACATTCCTTTTTGAACCAAACTAGGTAGCAGGCAATGGCTACTCTCGGCCTACTGTTTTCATCTCTTTTGGGCCCAGTACGGTGTGCTCATTCACAGCGCCACATATTACCAGTCCCCTGCAGGCCCAACTGGTTCAGGAGCCATTTTTCAAAAACATTATAGAGCTCCGCATTGGAACTCCTTTGCTCAGCCCTACGACTCAACAGATTATTTTAGTGAACTCCGTTTTCCTGCTCCTCGATCCTGTCCATTAGCTGTAGTTGCTCCTTAGTGAGCTGATCTACCAGTCACCAGTCTTTTTGTTATCTTCTCCTGTGCGGCCACTCGGTTTTCCACGTCCGCCATGTGTTGAATTTGTGACTGAAACTTCTCGCGGATATTGTCTACCTTGGATTGCAGCTTACTTAAGTGAACTTCTAAGGCCGCTGACAGTATTTGAGATATTTCCACTGCTAAATCGCTGTCATTCGGTGGGGAGGGGGGGGTAATAACTCGTGAAGCCCTGGTGGCCATACTTGCTTCCATGCTGTGCGTCTTCTCATAGCCCGCCTTTGCCAACTTTTTGGGCATACCCTTCTGCCTCAGTCACTCACCACAGTCACATTATCCTGCCAACAGCGCACCTTTCTATTCCACTCCCATACCTTGTATGGGGTGAATGGTCAATATTTTAGCAGGGGATTTTGGGCTCAAGCCAAGAACTCTACTCTCTCCTGCCCTGTCTCCTCCCTTGCATCATGTAACCCTCCCTATGGTCTGTATCTGTCCTGCTTTGATTTCTCTGCCATAGCATTGCATGCAGTTAACACAACCCAACAAGATGCACAGAAAAAAGGAAAAACACACAGGGATTTTTGCTGTGGCAGAGGTCAGAACAGGCTTATGAAAATTTCTACAAGTCAGTGATTAGGATGTAACAGATTTAACTGACGCACGTGTGCTGCCATGGCACCAGAGATGCCCAAAAAGACTGGATGGGGGCATAGCTGGCTACAGCTTTCAAATTCCAGAAGACTATCACAGGAAATGGGACTAGAACGTTTTGTGAACTTCTCATCGTTTTGATCAGAAATACATTAAGAGCTTCTGCTCACTGCGGACTGAGGAGACAATATCACATCTGCTTGTACAATTTTGGAACTGTATGCTAATGATTCTGTTTTTAATCATTTGCATGCACAGTTAAAAATGTTGCCAGATACAAAAAGTCTGGAAATGAGCCCATAAAGGTTAACCGCCAGTAGGGCAATATTGGATGCAATGAGCGCAGTGTCCATTCAAAAACACCATTACCAGAGATGCACAGACTGCTTTGTTTGTACGGTACAATATCTGTGACTATTATACTTTTGATCTATAATGATGCAGATGAGATTAAGGGGCATCTTTAGGCAAGTGTGCTAATCACGCTATGCTGTTAGTGCATAGTAAAAATCCTGTGCTAACTGCCTGGTGCACAATGGGGAGGTGACTGGGCAGGGTAGGGGTAGAATGGGAATGTTGACAGCACATAATGTTAGCACAGGTGTCATTGGGTGGTAGTAAGTGTATCTGCATTAAGTGCTCTTGCAGTTTGGTATGAGGAGGTGCATCTCCTACCAGTAACTGCAGGGGGAGATGTCGTGCATGTCCCCAACAATTAGCAGGTGTCTACGTCACCTCCTGTGCTAACATTTGCAGCTTCATGCATGCCACAATAGTGCATTTTAGTAATCATGCCCCTAAATGACTTAATGTATGTTTATACTCACAAGGAGGACCTTGCAGATTAAGATTAGTGCAATGGCACGCTGAGTCTACATAACAAAACAATCACAGGATTTTCAATTTTATTTTCAATGGCATTAGCGTTATTTCTCAAACATCAGAGAGTGTGCGCACAAAGGAGAGAAAAAAATGGAATTATTGGTAGGTTTCTGTCTCTAAATACACTATTGGTACCTATTTAATAAACAGTATATTTAAGCCAATCAAGGCTCATTTTGTGTGAAATGTCTATTTTAGCTTTCTTGCTGCACAAAATTTGTGGCAACCACGTTACTTTAACAAAAGACTATTATCTTCTTTGTTCTTCTTTCAAGAGTTCTCTTGCCTGCATAATATGCTTCAACCTGTAGCTCTAAATAGTTTTGGTAATTCAGTCTGTTGTTTTTAACACAAGTGGTCAAACTGTCTTGACAATGTTCCTAATCACCTTGACAAACTGATAATTTGATAGAATAGCTACTCTAATGTTTCCTATGCTGGCAAACCTGGCAGGCCTATCGCTTTCTGACAGCCTTCTTGAACTGTGAGTAATTTGAATATTTATTTTTTTCTTTTTTTTTTCTTTAACTACTTGCAATTCCCCCACCTCCACATACTAAACTGAAAATGAATACTGCAGCATATTTTAGTATAAAGTATACAGAAGGTTAAATCATATCAAGAGATAAGAGAAGCTGCCTTTGTTTTTGAAAGGAACAGCTCATAACACTACTCCCATAGTTGCTGGGCATGCATACCATTGGAAACTGCGGTAGCCTAGTAGTTAAGCAATGGGCTGAGACCTAGCAGATCCAGGGGTTCAATTCCCACTTTTGCCACTGACACTTTGAACTTGGGCAAGCAACTTTCTCTCTGGTTGATTCAGTTAATCAGTTAGATTGTAAGTTCTTTTGAGCAGGGACATATTATATCTGAGTACTTATTGCCAGCAGTGTTATAAAAATAAGTATTATATTATTATTGGGGCAGCTGCAGTATTAGTATAAGTTAAATGGCTTGTATACGGGGCTTTCTTCTGCTGGCCCTTGAGGGAATTTAGGAAAGACAACGTTTTCTCCCCTCTGTATCAGTCCCTGTAAAATGACATGGAGGGGAGGGGTTGGATTAGAGAGCAGAATAGTCCTTCCTTGCTCTATTCTATCTGCCCTCTCTCTTCCCTCTCTCCTCCAGATCTCTGCAGGCTGCTGTCTGGAAGGGGAGATCTTGACAGAACAGGAAGCAGAGGACTGTTGTCCATGCCCTGAGTGCCCTGATGGGAACAACAGAGAGCAGCACCAGAATTCGGTAACTGTCCGTACTACAGAGCTCTTAGAAATGACTTGTTATTAGTTACTCTTGACATTGATGCGCTTTATACTAATATACCTCAGCAAGCTGCTTTGCAAGTCATTTCTGATTTTTTGGAACAAAGAAGTCGTCCTCATAGAACAACCACATTGTTTATGGTTTAACTGACAGAAATCGCCTTATGTAAATTTTTTTTTCTTTAAGGGTGGCTTCTATTTACAGTGGTGTGCAAAAGTATGGAATCACTTGTAAATTTGACGTTTTTTCAACTTCGTGACCTTATATCTTAATTTCTTTTTCCTCCCAGTGGCTTTTTCTGTGTATCTCATGATAAGTGATAGATTTGGCTATTAGGGCCAACTTTTAGTATTGATTTGGCCCTTATTTTCTGAGTTGTCCTGTTGATAGATTTTCTGTGAAAATCGCGTAATGTACATCATTGGCCAACGATATATTATTGTAAGTATGCTTTAAAATATTATGGACGCACACCAGGTTTCCTTCAAATTAATGTATGTGGCCTTGAAAAAGGACGTTTTTATTTGTCAGTGATGGCTCTGTATTTGATGGGCCACCCTTTGTTCTTGATAATCTGACTGCACCTTGTAGGCATTGAATGAACCAGTCTGACAAGGTGATCGTTGGTGACAACGCGGATCCAAGCTGCAATGAGTGACTCAATCAGCTCACGCTTTGATGTCGGATGCCTCTTGGATATTTCCAAGGCCACCTTGTGCCACAGGTTCTCGAATGGATTCAGATCTGGAGACTGGGCAGGCCAGTCCATTGACTTGATGTTGTTCCGCTGCTTCCAGCTGATCACCTGTCTGGAGCGATGGCAGGGTGCATTGTCATCCTGGAACAGGAACTGGCCGGGAAACAGCTGGTGTGCTGATGGCACCATTCACTTTTGCAGTATGGTAATGTACTTGGCCCTGTTAACCATTCCATCGATGATGTAAAGATGTCCAACGCCACTGGCAGCCATGCAGCCCCAGACCATGACCTTCAAAGGATGCTTCACAGTAAGGTTGAGACATTCAGCTTGAATTCCTCTCCAGGAAATCTCCTCACATAGGTGTGAGCCTGGTTACCAAACAGGCAGAAGGTGCTTTCATCGCTGAATAGCACCTTTTCACACATTTCAGTCGACCAGATTGAGTGCTTTCTCGCCCGCATGATACGATTGCGCCTTTGTATGTCAGTGATCAGTGGCTTATTCCGTGCTTTGCAACCCCGGAGAGCAAACTGCAGGCACCGGCGACGAACTGTTGATGAGCTGACCTCACTCTTGTCTGACCACTCTCGAAGTAGCTGAGGAGAGGTCAACTTGCGATTAGTTAGCGAAATGCGTCATAGTGCGTGGTCCTGACGTGATGCTGATGCACGTGGATGACCTGAACGAGGCTTGTCCACCACTGAACCCATTTCTTTCTTCTTCTGTACAATCTTAACAGCGCTCTGACTGCAGCCAACTTTCCTGGCTATCTGACGGCTTGAAAATCCTTCCTCGCTCATAAAGGACACATGAACAAGCTCCTCCAATGTCAGGGTCTGAGTCATCTTCATGGTCGATCCAGAAAGTGTATGAAATTCAAAAATTCCATGCGTTTTTATAGCTGCACTGTTGGCTAGATAGCTGCATTGTGATTGGTTAGTGAAACCAGCCTCCTGATTGGTCAGAAATAACGTGTGCATATTGGATCTCTCAATCCAGTTTTGACGCAGGATCCACAAAAATCACAATAGCTATCTCCCAGTGTCTGTAAAGTATTTAAATTGGAAGCAAGGAATGCAAAAAAGTCAACTCTAATAGCCAAATGTATCCCTTTTAACGTGGTAGAAAGATGAATATGCTGGGCTAACGTAAAATTTAAAAAAAAAGTTAGAAAGTACAAAAAACGCAAAACTCACAAGTGATTCCAGACTTTTGCACACCACTGTACAAGTTCATGGAACTGCCATGGGGTCAACTAGGTTTTAACATCTTGGCCTTCAGCTTTGGATTATTTACGAGAGAAGTGTACCGACTATGCTAAGGCTACTGATCTTTATCTGCATCATGTTTCTGTTTCTTCACCTCCATGCCAATCACAGTTTTTTTCAATCACTCTCCAAGTGAAATCACTAGGTTGATGTCCTGCTACAATAAAATGCTGAACTATTGGCATGGTCAATACCCAATTATTCTATCAACTAAGATGCTCAGTCAAACGTAATCTTACTATTCTTTTGGTACAACCACATAGACTTTTGGGCAAGGACAAATGACAACAAACAAAAGAAGAGTCACATGACATTTCTTGTTGAGTAATGTAGACAGCATTCACATTAGGAGCAGTACGATCAGGCCAACAATGGCCTGATCAAGCCATTGACAATAGCCACAGGCCCAATGGCCATTCCGAACACCATGAATCTGGCGAGTACTTGTAATCAATTCACCTATATTTCTGCCCCATTTATATACTATCACAGGATTCAGGCATGTCGGCCTGTGACTGAGACCTGTAGCTGGAGCTATTGTGGGGCTGCAGAACACCGGGCTATGGTTATGATTCTCCCCTCCCCAAGTCTAGGTCTGCATTTGAGGACATATACGGGGTGGCCCAAAAAAAGTGAGAACATCTCGTAAATTAAAAGCTTAAATAGTTTACTTATTTACCTTTTTTAGCTATATAATGTCTTTATTTCGACAATTTCCGGTCGCCATCTTTGTTTTTTAAAATTTGTCAATCGTTTACATCTGTCTTTTTGAATTTTTAAATAAGTTATATGCTGCAAGATGTTCTCACTTTTTTTGGGCCACCCTGTATATTGCAGCTCTGCCCAAATTATGCCACCAGGAATGCTTACAAATATATAGCATAATGATAGAATCATTGTGCTTTTGAAAATTTCCAACTTGTGCGCGGATAAACTTTTACCTGGGTGGCGCCATCGCACATGTAGCTTTACCCACAATGAGAAGAGACAGGGGCCTAGTGGTGTGGTTGGGGAGAAGCTTGTACTTATACACATACTTTCACTTTGAAAAATGGGGCAAAGTCTGCAGGTAAAGTTTCCATGGACTTGGCACAAAACAGGCAATTTTCAGAAGTACTACAGTGGGTCAAAAAAAAAATTCTTACTGACATAAATCAGCTGAATGCAACTTGCCCACCTTATATGCAGGCAAAGGTAGACGCACAACTTCCATCTGTTTAACGCTTTTGAGGGAGGCATTCCCGGAAGCAGAAACTGGTACCTGTACACTTTTGTATTTTCTGAAGCATACATTGCTTTTAGTTGATGAAAGTATCTGAACAAAAAGGATGTGCAAAGGTGCATGGATGATTTCTTAGGCAAGTTTCAAACCTTTTGCATTGAAAATCAGTGCAAAACCTACTGCTAAAAAGTACTCATTTACTGTATAAGGAGCTGCACAAAGTTACATGCCATCTATATGCATAAATCACTGTATTTAAATTATTTACAAGCCTAAATTGGCCTTTATGTGCGTCCTTTAGCTGGTGGCTAATTTATAGGTACACATGTAGGGCCAACAGTGTATACTTTCATTATATCCATGAAGGGGGACAGATCGTGGGCAGAGCACACAAGTACACATGTAAATTATAAAATACTATAATTTAAAGGGTTTTCAGGCATGGTAAGTGATTGCACCTAGATTTAACACACTTTTTCGAATGCTTATGTCCTGATTTTGTAAAGTATGCATGTGCTTTACTTTAGGAAATAAGCATGAAATACGCACAGAAAAACACACGTTAACTACACAGGGCTTTATAAAATTACCTTCATACTGTGTAGCAATGCTGAACGTTTGAAAATTGTCCCTACGTTGTTAACACAGGCAAACCTTCAAAGGACTGAATTAGCGTAGGTTAATACTCATTGTCAAAAGCCTCAATTGGCCATTCATTCAACTTTCATAGACATTCATATTTCAATCAGCCACCCTCTCCCCTCTCAGATGCAATTAATGTTGTTCTGGTTATTAAGCATTAATAATTGAGCACCCCACAGGCAATCTCCTCTCAAATAATTGAGTTTGGATTTATTTAGCAATTTGAAGACCCCAGTGTGCTCTACTCAGAGGAGTGCCATAACAAAAGATTGTTCAAGTGGCAAAAAAGGCAGGAAAAATTGGGGGTTTGTATAGTTTTGTTTGCAACAGACCTGAAGTCTAAAAATGTCCACCATATCAGTTCAAGAACATGTGGCTCCATAGCCTACATTATTCATTGCAAATAGAAGATAAATCAAATCTGCCCCTAAATTCAGTGTCTGGAAACAAATTTATCACAAAATGCTTGTATGTGAGTGATATTAAAAATGTTGAATTGGTGTAGGGGGGCGTGACTATCTACCGTCAGGACGCTCTGAATCTCAGCGCTGCAGGAACCTGGGTGAGGTGGAACGTGCTGCTCTCTCTTACCTTGTCACTATGGGTAGGAGGAAGCGAAAGCAGGTGGCTGATCCTCCCGGGCCAAATGCTCCTCAAGCTACAGCCCAGCGAACCCTGGTTGACTATGGATTTGGGCCCGGAGCGGCAGCTGTGTCCTCGGCAGCGTTGGCGGAGGGAGAGTCGGCGCTGAGTGTTTCGGGGGTTTGGCTATCACCTGAGCTGCGAACCCCCCCGCCGCGACCCGGAAGTATCGGTCAGGCAGTGGTTGGCCCCCTTGATGGCAGGCCGACAAGCACGCCGCAGGAGGGGTCGTCGGGAGGAGCTCTGCCTGATGTGTCTCATCTGAATGAGCCGGTTATGCGGCAAGGAACAACTGTGGCTGGATCAGCAGTAAGTGGAGAGAGTGCTGGGAAAGCTGCCTCAGGACGAGACCTTCTGGGAGGCATGGAGTTAACAAAACCGGCGGTAATAACTATGGAATCACTGTGGGACGGTATTGCTTCACTTAACTCTTCCCTTAGAACTGTGTTTTGTGCTGTGAAGGAAGAAATTTCGGAGGTTAAAGTTTCTTGTGGAACTCTGACCATTGCTGTGGCGGGCCAGGAGGAAAGACTATCCAAATTGGAGCAGGAAGTCGGGCACTTACAAGATCTAGTGCATGCCCAGGCTTTGGATAGGACTGTATCTATTAGGAAGGTGGAATATTTGGAAAACCAGGTTAGACGTTGTAACCTGCGTTTTCTAAATTTTCCACGCTCTCCCTTGCTGTCCCCTCTTGAGATGGTGAGGAAGTATTTCGGAGAGGTTCTTAAACTTCCCCAGGACCAATTACCACCTTTGGTCAGGGCGCAGTATCTACCCTCGGGGGGCAGGGAAGGTGCTCCCTGTTCTCCCATTGCTCTGTTTGAAAAGGGGGACTTAACAGGTTTTTTAGAGTCCTCCTTAGATGTCATCACGGATAAGGCCACCTTACTGGTTACCTTGGCACTAGAGTCAGATAAGTTTTTTATTCTTCGATTATATTTTAAGAATATCAATGTAGACTTTCTGGGCTCGAAAGTACAAGTATTTCCTGATGTCGCACGTAGTATGCAGTTGAGAAGGAAAAGCCTTTTGGCTCTTCGCCCCAGGGTTTTAGCCCTTGGGGCGACTTTTCAACTGAAATTTCCCGCCAAATGTTGTGTGGTGTATAAGCAGAAAGGTTATGTTTTCTTTGAATCCAGACAGCTTATTGATTTCTTATTAGCTAGGGAGGAAGTTATTGTTGAAGTAGTTAAACCAGCCCATTCGGCTGACATGTAAGTCTGTACCTGTACGTTGGTTCTTTTTTGTTCTTTTGGTATAGGTATACTCTACCTTTGCCTGATGTTATATTGCCTAAGACGCCCCCTTTTTATTTCTTTTTGATTGAGGTCTAAATGATATGGCTGAGATGTTTTCTTTTTTCCTTGTGATCTGTTTAATGTTTGTATTTTCTGATATACATCTATCAGCCATTGTCTTCCATCATTCAAGTGTATTTTTACCTGGATGTAATATTGTATAATGTTATAAATAAAAAACTTAAAAAAAAAATGTTGGCATTATCTCTAGATATAATTAATATATGTCCATCTGTCTTAGGCTTTTCTGGGCACTTGTGGATAAAATTAAAGGCTGAAATTTTGAACACAAGATTTATCATGCTGGGTTAGACCAATGATCATCATTCTACACCCAAAATGCTTCCAAAATAAATTCAGTCATACTTTAGTAAGTCTGGTTCACTGCAAATGAAAATGATGCTTAAAATTGTTTATTGGCTCTAGTTTTCAATTTACTCTACTGGGTCAGTAACTTCAGAAGTGCGAAGGATATGCAAGTTAAAATGGGAAGGGAACTCAATTGAAACCATAAATTATTAAAATACATGCTCATTGGCTATGTGATAAATCTATTTTTTTTTGGACAGTACTTGCTTTTCAAACAAAACAATTAATGAATGATGTAATTTGAAGGTGCCTTTGTGTCATAAATGATGGAGGTCATTCTACGCAGCATTTAGAGGGGATATATGTCTGGTTTGGACGTATATCCACCGCTAAATGCCAGGGGCCGAGTCTCAAACCAAAGCTCCCCGCATGTACAAAGGAGATGTGCGGGGAGCTCTGGATGGGGGCGGGAGGGAGAGGGCTAGAGGAGGAGACTGGGCAGTGCGGAGGCGGGATCATGGTCCCAGACATACAAGGCTGATTCCAGTCATGGCCTTGAATGTTTGGCGAGCAGAGATGGCCAGGGAACTTATTCCTTGGAGGTGGAATAAGTCCCCCCAGTCAGAGTGATCAGCGACATCGGTTCCCTGCAGCTCGATCCTGGCTGGCCCGTTTCGGGGTTGGGTGGCAAGGAAATCATCATTTAAAAATCTCCGGGGGTTTGGGGCTTCTGCATAGCATCCCAGTGCCATGGCGATGGGTCACCATGGCACCGGCCACCAAGCAAAAGCATTGGAAAGTTAGGCGGGGGATATTCCAGATATGCAGCGGGTCTGAATTGGGGCACATCCTGTCCATCCAGGCCAGTTGCACCCGATTCTGCTTCCGTGGGGACATTTGTCTCCCACGGGTTCAGAATCAGGTGCAAATCCAGCCTGTCCAGATTTTGGACGCCCAGACAGACTGACCGTGCCCTGATTGGAATTGACCTCCACACGAATTGCATCATTTTATTCCTAGAAGTCATATGTAGCCCCTTCCCCAGAGAAAACTACCAGACTCCTATTGTTACCCCAGAGATGTTATTTTGTAGTCGAGGCCAAGTGGTTACCTTTGAGTCTGATATTCTCTCTGGTAGAAGTGTACAGAATTTCACTGTCCATGTCTTTTCTCTCTCCTCCTGTAGGAGAACAAGGAAAAAGAGGAAGGTAAACCAAAAGGATTTAGTTATAGTATACCAATGTGATGTTACTTTTTTTTTTTAATTTTTATTTCTGAAATTTTCAATAAACATTACAGGCAAAACATATAAAGCAATAGTAAGAAAAACATAAAAAGAAATATCTCATGCCAATACATCAGCCCACACATGTAGGGAAGGCAAGTCCAAGAAAATGAAGAAATACATACTAACAAAGAGAGAAAGTGAAGTAATACTGCCAGCAGGACGCAGACTATGAAACCTCCCCAGTAACCCCCAGACTTCCTTCCTTAGAAACAATTAATTTTAAGAGTTGTTTAGATTCCATAAATAAATAATTCTGACTCCCAAAACTTACATAACATAAAGGAGGAAATTTCAGCAGCCAAGTACCCCCAATCAGCTGGGTAGTGGGCTGGACGTCTGGGTGCTCAGAATCGGGGCATGGCCTGCACATTCAGCCAGTTGCACCTGATTCTGATCCCATAGTCACGTCTAGACCCTGCGGGATCAGAATCGGATGCAACCAGGGCATGTCCAAGTTCTGGGCACCCGAACAGGCAGGGGATGCCTAGAACAGAATTGGCCTCCACGTGTTTTGGTTACAAACCCAAAGATATTTCAGCACTTTTGTTTAACTACTTCAGGATATGCAGCTTTTACAAATTTTCAGGTGTGAGAACTTTCTTTAAATTACTCTTCCTTCTTTTTTTTTCTAATACCAACATTAGATTCTCACTAAGATTTTGTTTTCTTGCTTTACATAAACTTTACCCTTTAAACAAAGTACTCTGTGATTTTCATCTTCAATTTAAATAAATGAGCTTATTAGTTTCCCGTTAAAGTCCTTTTTGGTGTATGTGTGAACTGAGGTACCTCACTCTTCCCAGTTCATCTCTTGAGGTGGGGCCCTATTTGCTCTCGTGGTCCAGGATCCTCTTCCTTCTGGGATGCAGGCTTCTCAGGTCCAGCAAAGTCCTTCCATTCAGACAGGTCCAATTCCTACTACCTATCTTTAACAACTCAAAGAGGGAAAACCCTATCCTAACAAATTGAGGCTGATTCAGTCTTTTTTTTAAATTTATAAGGATCAAACTGAACCTTATTAATTTACTGTCCCTATACTAAATAAAATAAAATAAAAAGAATGATTGGTAACTCCCTATCTAATTTTCTACACACACTAAAGCAGACACACTCTGGGTAGATCCATTCAGACACATCTGGAGCCAAACTTTAAATTCAGTAACCACTTTTAGCTCCTTTCAGCTCTGCAAGCTGTCACAGCTTCAACAATGTAAATGTACAGAGCACAGCTCAGTCACAGATGAAACAAATTTTGTCTTAACCCCATTTTTTTCCTCAAAGAAATATTCTTTAGGGTAATTTGTAACTAAGTTCAACTATTTCCTGTGATTAAATAATGTAAGGTAAACCCTTTAAAATAGAGGCATTACAGAGGGATTTTAAATTATTTTCTTTGGACCTTAATCCTCAAAATTCTCAAACCTGTTTTCCCAATTTTGATATAAAAGTACTCAGGTTTAAAATTAGAATCAGCCACCCTCATTCACCAAACTAATCTTAAATTTTCACAGGAACTTAAAACCAAATGGCGCACAAACCACTTCAATTCAATTTCTCCTCCAAGAGACCTAACCCATTAACTAGTTAGAATTTCTGTTTGAAACAAATTCTGTGACGGTTTCTGATCTCACAGCAAGAGCTGCCTCAACTAAATCAAAACTGTGCTCCCTAGAATTCCTCAAAAGATTTTCCAATCACTCTTTCTTCTCAAATTCTACTGGAACAAGAATTTAATCAAATTCTAATATGTTTCCAATCAAATATTTTACATTTAAACCTAAAATTTCTCTCTTGTCAATACGTCCTCTCAACATACACATCCTAACAATTTTCTTCTTCAGCCTCAACCAACAGATTTCAGGTCCTGTTACAAACATTCTAATCTTGTTGTCCAGCACTTTTCCACACCATCATTCAAAATATTATTTGTTCACATGGATATATTTGTTGCCCCCATGTACATAATATGTATGGAGATTGTTACATAATCCTCTGTCTTGTGCTTATCATCATATTTTATCCATGTAGGTGATCAATATACTCATTTGATTTTTATTTTTATTTATTAATGTAATTATTTATTTGCACTAGTATATACATTTATTTGTGTATAATAATTTTTTAATTGCTTTTTAATGATGTTTTTAGATATGATTCTCCTTGTTTATTTATGTATTCATGATTTTAGTGTGCCAGGTGTATTACCCCTGAAGAAGGCAACGAAACACGGCCTGTGTTGGGTGTTTCCAGTCACACATAATAAAGATTGGTCTTTCCTTACTCCACACATTTGGACTTGTTTCCCGTAAGCCCTGGGCCAGGTCCTGCAGCAAGTCGCAAGAGCACAGCTCACCTGGGCCCGAGCCTGCAGCTCCCCAGCCTTTGTTTAAATTTCTTTTAATTTTTAGAGTTACCGTCAATTATGGGGCTGCAGAAAAAATCCAGCAGTTGCCTCAGAAAAGACCCGGACCACCCCAAAGCACCATCGGGCTCTCGGGGTCAATCACGCACCTCCTAGCAAGGAAAATTAAAGCCATTTTAACCTCTGGTTACACAAATAATGCAATCCTAACTCAGCTTAATTATATCACTCTGCAGAACAAATTTTGCAATACTTTTTTAATGAACATAATGTGTCAGTAATATTTTAAGAACATAAGATATGCCATACTAGGTCAGACCAAGGTCCATCAAGCCCAGCATCCTGTTTCCAACAGTGGCCAATCAAGGTCACAAGTACCTAACAGTTTCCCTAAAGCACACAGGTTCCACAATGCTTGAATTGGGTCAAGCAGCGATATCCTGGGTCCCCTTAATAATGGTTTATGGAGCTTTCCTCCAGGAACTTGTCCAAACCTTTTTAAAACCCAGCTACACTAACAGTTTTTACTACATCCTCCAGTAACAAATTACAGAGTTTGATCACACGTTGAGTGAAAAAATACTGCTCATAGTGGGTATCCTTCCATCCAATAGAAATCTACTGGCCAGGGATACTTGTCATATATAGCTGCTTGGAATAGAAATATACATTGCTTTAAGACTTGCAGTTAGATCCGGTCTTCTGCTTAGGTCTCCTACTTAATTTTGCAGCCGAGGTATAATTTTAAGGTTACAGGAACCTTTGCATAGCGGGCTGATACATAGAAGTAAGATTCAGTTTGAATATTTTGGTTTTCATTGTTTGTTACAAGCCTGCTTCATGTTGTTGTTGTTGTTGTTAAGTGCCGTCGAGTTGGAGTCAACTCATGGCTACCCTCTGGATAGCTATCCTAAATTGTGTTCTGTCTTCAGTCAGGCGGCTCATTGTTGACAGACTAGTACCCGTAGCTGCTGTTATTGTATCGATCCATCTCATTGCTGGCCTTCCTCTTTTGCATTAACCTTCTATCTAGCCAAGCATGATGTCTTTCTCTAATGATCTCTCTCTTCGCATGATGTGTCCAAAGATTGAAAGTGGAAGTCTTGTCATCTGAGCTTCTAAAGAAAGCTTAAGTTTGATCTCCTCTAGTACCGACTGGTTTGTTCTTCGGGCAGTCCATGGTATACACAGCATTTGCTGCCAGCACCATAATTCAAAGGCATCAATTTTCTTCCTATCTTTTTCACTGTCCAGCTTTCACATCCATATGATGTTATTGAAAATACCATGGCTTGAACAAGTCGAATCTTTGTATGGAGAGAGACATCTCTGCTCTTCAGAATCTTATCTAGGTCTTTCATAGCCATTCTGCCAAGAGCAATGCGTTGTCTGATTTCTTGACTGCTTGTTGCTTCTTTATTGATAGTTGATCCAAGTAGGTTAAAGTTGTTCACGATTTCAATTTCTTCTCCTTCAACGATGAACCTGTTGATTATGCCAGTTGTCATGATCTTTGTCTTCTTTACATTAAGGTGCAGGCCCATTTTGAGACTATGTTCTTTGATAATGAGAAGCAAATGTTTCAGATCATCTTCACTTTCAGCCAGTAATGTGGCATCATCAGCATAGCGAAGGTTGTTGATGAGTCTTCCACCAGTCTTCACACCTCTGTTGTCTTCATACAATCCTGCTTCTCTGATGATTTGTTCTGCATATAAATTAAACAGGTAGGAGGAAAGTATGCAGCCTTGTCTTACACCTTTGCTTATTTTAAACCATTCTGTTTCTCCTTGTTCCATTCAAACTGTTGCTTCTTGATCAATGTACAGATTGTGCAAGAGTACGATCAGGTGTTCTGGTATACCCATGCTTCTTATTGTGGCCCAGAGTTTCTCATGGTTTACACAGTCAAAAGCCTTGCTATAGTCGATAAAGCACAAATAGATATCCTTTTGGTATTCTTTAGTCTTTTCAAGGATCCATCTCACATCCGCAATGATGTCTTCTCGTACCTCGCCCTTTCCTGAACCCTGCTTGCACTACTTCAGGTAGTTCTTGTTCCAGGTATGGTTGTAGTCTCTTTTGAATAATCCTCAGTAGAATCTTGCTGGCATGTGGGATCAGAGCGATTGTGTGATAATTTCCACAATCAGTTGGATCACCTTTCTTTAGTATTGGTATAAACAGATCTTTTCCAGTCAGTTGGCCATGATGTTGTCTTCCATATTTCTTGACAGAGCCTTGTAAGTATGGTAACAGCTGCATCAGATTGCTGTAATACTTCTATGGGAATGTTATCAATGCCTGGTGCTTTGTTCTTTGATAAGGCTTTCAATGCTGCTTCAACTTCTTCTTTCATCACCAGTGGTTCCCCATCATAAGGTACAGGTTGAAACGACTGTTGGTCCACTTGATCTTTATCATATAAAAACTCTGTATATTCCTTCCATCTTTTCTTGATCTTCTCAGCATCATTCAACATAGAACCTTGAGCATCTTGAAACATTCCAATTCAAGGCTGGAACTTTTTCTTTAGCTCTCGTAGCTTTAGGAAAGCCAATCTTGTTCTTCCTCTAATAGTTTCTGCTTCTATTTCCTTGCATGCGTCATTGTAGTACTTTTTCTTGTCCTGTCTTGCTGCACGTTGGAAATCTCTGTTGAGTTCTGTGATTGTCTTCTTACTCCTCTGGCTTTAGCTTCTCTGCATTTCTGGGCAATTTTCAGAGTTTCTTCCGTCATCCATTTTGGCTGTTTTTTCTTTTTCACTTTTTGTAGAGGCTCGCTTTCTTCCAAAACCACCTTCTTGATGTCATTCCATAACTCTTCTGGAACTCTGTCATTTGTATCTAAAGCAACAAATCGATTTTGCAGGCAATCTTTAAATTCCAGTGGTATATTCTCAAGGTCATATTTTGCTGCATTCATGAGTGGTTTGCTCTTTTTCAACTTTAGCTTGAGTTTGCATAATAGTAGTTGATGATCTATAGCACAGTCTGCTCCAGGTTTTGTCTTTGTTGATGTTATAGAGCTTTTCCATCGTTGACTTCCACAGATGTAGTCAATTTGATTTTTATACAATCCATTGGGTGAAGTCCATGTGTACTGTTGCCGCTTGTGTTGCTGGAAGAAGGTGTTTGAGATGAATAGATCATTGGTCTTGCAGAATTCTATCAGTCTTTCTCCAGCTTCATTTCTGTTGCCAAGTCCATATTTTCCCACTACTTTGTCTTCTTCTTTGTTGTCTTTTGCGTTCAAGTCACCCATGACTATCAGGATATCCTGTTTGCATGTTCTGTCAATTTCAGCTTGTACTTGCTCATAGAACTCTTCAATTTCATTCTTTTCTGCAGCTGTTGTTGGGGCATATACTTGATTTATAGTTGTGTCGCTAGGCATTCCTCATAGACGAATAGAGATTAAGCGTTTGCTAACTGCATTGTATTTCATTACCGTTCTTGCAAGTTTCTTCTTTATTATAAATGCAACACCATTTCTTCTTTGTCTTTCATTTCCAGCATAGTAGACCATGTGATCATCTGATGCAAAGTGCCCAATGCCAGTCCATTTCAGTTCGCTGACACCCAATAGATCAAGTTGTTAATATAGTAACAGAATATCATAGTATATGATGGCAGATAAAGACTAGTATCGTTCATCTAGTCTGCCCAGCAAGGTGCACCTACTCTTGCCGCCTTGCTGAGCAGACTAGATGGACCATTCTGGTCTTTATCTGCCGTCATATACTATGTTACTGTGTAGGACAAGAGCTAGGCCCCACGCATATGCTGCAACACTTGTGCAACAACTCTTCACCAGTGGCTGAATAGAAAAAGGAAATACATGTCTTTTGCAGTGCCAATGATTTGGAGAGAGCCGACAGATCATATCAGCAATTGTTACTTCTGCATGGTGCTCCTGTTGGGAAAGACTGGTCAAAGAAGAAAAAGCAAACTGTGCAGTATCCAAACATTCCATCAGCTATACACCCAGTACCCCATGGAGGAGGACTGTTGGTTATTCGCACTTGAGTCAGATGAGGAAGAGAAAGGGGATGAAACTTCTGGTCCCAAACCATCAATGGGTCCACAAAAGAACACACACTTGCAAAGAGAACAGAGCAAACTAGAGCAAAGTGTAAAAGAACAGTTTTTTGTTAACCAAATCCCAACACAGCCTTGTTTTGGCTAAGTGCCTTCTTCAGGGAGCAAGCCTTAAAAATAAAAATGACACAAATATTAAAAAACATCATAAATATTTTTATTATTTTATTTATTACAATTTCTTATATACCGCACTATTGTCAGCGCGGTTTACATACAACAAAATGACCATAACAAACTGCTTGGCTTCACATAGAACAGGAGTAACAACTTGGATAACATGTTTTGCTTTACAGAGAACAGGAGTAACAACTTGGATAACACGGGGGATACAAACTGAACTAATTACATATGTACAATGAGATTGAGTGCTGAGAATTTAGGGTGTTACATGTGTACAGTAGGGTTGAGATGTTATCTTGAGGAGGTAAGGGAGAGGCAATTAGGTAGGGGTTAGGTTAATCTGGTAGTACTGTGTAAATAAATGGAATTTGAGAGCCTTTCTGAATTGTGTTAGGTCAGTAATTGCACGGATGCCTGGTGGTAATGCGTTCCAACATTTTGGGGCATAGATACTGAATGCCCTGTTAGATGTTGCGATTGTGTACTTTGTTGAAGCCTTTGGGATTAATAGTGCATTTGTAGATAGGGATCTCCTTGTTCTGTTGGGAGGAATGGGTTGGATGATATCGGTTAATGAAGGGGAGGTGATGCCATGGATGGATTTGAAAGTGAGTAACAAATATCATAAAAACAATAAAATACACATTAAACAAATCTAAGTTCCTTATCGTTCCTCCAGCTTAGTCCTCGACGTATGGGTAGTGCACCTCCTCCTGCAGCATGAAGACTGGACCAATCAGATTTCAACTCCTCTGGAACCATCACCCCAGGGAACTCTAACTCCAGTGTGTCCAGTCTTCATGCAGCAGGAGGACGTTAGTGAGCCTAGCTGGGCTCACTAGTTCAGTAGTTAATTGCTTTTTTTCCCTAGCTAACCTTTTGGGTCTTTATTTTTGGTCCTATTAGGGCTTATTTTCATTTTATTAGTGTAAGGATCCTGTCCCTTTAAAAAAATTTGCTCTTCTTGTCACGGCACTCCGTGGGGGGGGGCCTGAGGAAGGTCCCTCTCCTGCCCAGTCTTTGCCGCTCTTGTTTTTATTAGTCTGTCTCCCTTGGGTATCTTGGATCTCTGCCCCAGGGATCTTCGGGGCAGAGCTCCTGCGGCGACTATACTACAGCTACTCTCCGGAGGGTTGCTGAATCTGTTGCACGGGTGCCGGTGAGTACTAACGGCTGTGGGGGATCAGAACTGCTACTGAGCCGCGTTCTGTGATCTCCCCAGCTGTTCTGGGATCTCTCAGGGCTGGAAGTTCCTTCGGGGGGCTCCCGGGGTCGCGGTGCTCAGGGGGTGCGAGGTCCAGGCTTGGGATATCCTCGGGCTGTGTTTTTTCGGCGGCGGGAAAAAGCGCGCCAAATTTCCTGACTGCCGCGGCCATCTTTTCCTGAATCGCGGTTTTTTCTTCACGGTGCTCCGCGGTAGATTTTCTTCTTTCTTTGTTTTCTTTTGTTCCTTTTAGCTTCTTTAATTAATTTCTGTTAATTCCTGTCAGTTTCTGTTAATTTCTGGCCGGTTTCGTTTCGGCCCTTTTACCTTGGACTGCAACGGTCCCGCGGCTACAGGGGGGGGGGGAGGTGATTCGGCTGATACTCTCCCCTTTCCTTGCGGGGCGGTTGTGGTCTCCTCGGGGGGTCAGTCCTCGGGTGCTCTTGTGTGAGTTATTTAAAAAAAAAAAAAAAAAAAAAAAAAAAAAAAAAGGAGACAGACAGGGGTCTGGTCTATCGAAAGCCTTCGCTGCTTCTAGCTGTGTGAAGGGGGTGACATTCTACTCTCCTCCCTTCACAGGCTTGCTATTGCTGGCTACTGCCCAGTTCCTGCAGGGTTCTGCTGGGTCAGTAAGCCGGTCCTTCTCCTTCACTAGTCCGCACTGCCTGCTCACTTCCCACAGTGCAAGGGCTCCCATGCCAGGGGGATCTCTTTGCCTCATTTGTGGATCTCGGCGGGGCGCAGACGCGGAGACCGGAGTGTGCCCACGCTGTGCCTCGCTGTCTCGCAGCATGGAGCAGCGCCTGGAAAGTTCTTTGGCTGCGCCGGCGCAGTCTGCTGCCGTAGCAGGGGACTTGGAGTCTCCTCTGGAGGGACCCTCGGGGCTTCCTTCTACCGGTTGCTTAGCATCTGGGGGGCAGTCGAACCTCGGGGGGACCTTGCCCTTGGAGGATTTTTCTCCCGATTTTGTTTTGCTCCTGCACCAGGCGTTCTGCCGTAGACGCCAAGTTATGGGAGCTGCGCCGCTTCCAGCGCAGGGGGTGTCTGCCCAGTCCTCTTCGGGGGAGCCTCCGTTGTCCGACAGCAGGGCTCCCAAGCGACCACGGATGCACGAAACTTTTCCTTCGGAGACTGAGTGGCCTGAAGGTGATGAACCCGAGTTCGACCAGGAGTTGGATGCAGACGGCCTGGAAGAGGGCGAACTTCCGGAGCCGGAGAATCAGGCAAAGATTATTCGCGTGTTCCGACGTGACGAGCTCCCGGCTCTTGTCTCGGAGGCACTTCAGACTCTGGGGTTGGCCCCTACTGCTGCGATAGAGGAGGCGGACGGGGCAGATCCCATTATTCAGGCGGTACGACAAACTAATGTGGTTTTTCCCATTCACAAGGTTATTGTCCAGATGATTCAGGCCGAGTGGGATACTCCTGAATCGGGGCTCAAGGGAGTTAAGATCATGCGTCGGCTTTATCCTTTATCGGACACAGATCTTGAGCGTTTCCGATCTCCTAAAGTCGACGCAGCCGTGTCAGCGGTGACTAAGAAGACCACCATTCCGGTGGAAGGGAGTGCGGCTTTACGGGAGCCGCAGGACCGGAAAATGGACGGACTGTTAAAGCAAGCCTTTGAGGCGGACGCGATTGCTTTACAGGCTTCCGTTTGTGGAGCTTGGGTTGCCCGAGCCTGTTTACGCTGGGTTCAGCGATTTCTGCAGACTCCTTCTTTGGAGGCCGACGTGCTGATGGAGATTCACCGCTTGGAATCTGGTACGGCGTATTTGGCGGATGTCCAGTATGATCTCATCAGAGCTCTCTCCAATAGCATGGCCTCCGTGGTAGCGGCACGCAGAGCCCTTTGGTTAAAAAATTGGGCGGCCGATGGGTCTTCCAAGTCGCGTTTGGGCAAATTACCTTTTAAAGGTAGACTGCTCTTTGGTGAGGATTTGGATAAGTTGGTCAAAGATCTGGGAGAATCCAAGGGCGGTCGCCTGCCGGAAGATAGACCCAAGCGGGGTAGGTCGCCTTCGGTCGCTCGGGGGCAGTCTCGGGACTTTCGTAGGTTCCGGTCGCCCCGCTATGGGGGCTTCCAGCGTGGCAGATATTCCTCCCGAGCGTCGGGTTTTCGCGGCTTTCGAGGAGCCAGCCGAGGATTCTCGGCGGCTGGATCTCCGGCCGCTCGCAAGCCCCAATGAAGGACAGCAGGTCCAGGTGGAACTGCCGGTGATCGGAGGGTGTCTTCGACGTTTTTTCTCCGCCTGGACCCAAATTACTTCCGATCAGTGGGTGTTGGACATCATACGAGACGGGTATGTTCTCGATTTGGTCCATCCCGTGCTCGATTCCTTTGTAGCGTCCCCCTGCCGCGGTGTCCGAAAGACCCTTCAGGTGCGGCAAACGCTCGATCGTCTTCTCCAGCTGGGGGCGGTTATTCCCGTGCCGCAAGCGGAATATGGCCTGGGAAGGTACTCCATCTATTTCGTGGTGCCAAAGAAGGGTGGCGATCTTCGCCCCATTTTGGATCTCAAAGGAGTGAATCGTTGTCTGCGGATTCCTCACTTTCGCATGGAAACCCTACGGTCCGTAATAGTCGCCGTCCGCCGGGGCGAGTTTCTCACGTCTCTCGACCTCACGGAGGCTTATCTCCATATCCCTATTCGAGAGGATCAACAGAAGTATCTCCGCTTCGCGCTGCCGTGGGGTCATTTCCAGTTTCAGGCTTTGCCCTTCGGTCTGGCGACCGCGCCGCGAGTCTTCACCAAAATTATGGTGGTGGTAGCAGCAGCCTTGCGCAAAGACGGCGTACTAGTTCATCCCTATCTGGACGATTGGTTGATTCGCGGGAAGTCTCGCGCAGAAAGCTTGGCGGCGACGGCAAAAGTAGTAGCGCTCTTGCAGTCTCTCGGCTGGGTGATCAACCCCCACAAGAGCCGTTTGGTTCCGACGCAGCTTCTCGAATATTTGGGAGTACAGTTCGAAACGTGCGGGGGGTTGGTTTCCCTTCCCGACCGCAGGGTCTTGGCTCTTCAGTCTCTGGTGCGGAAATTCCGACAGTCTCCAGCTCCGTCGGCCTGGCACTACCTGCAGTTGCTGGGGACGATGGCAGCTTCCCTGGAGGTGGTACCCTGGGCGCGCTTTCACATGCGTTCGCTTCAGCGGGCCTTGCTCCGTCGCTGGTCCAACCAGTCCGATTCCTTGAGCAAACGTCTACCTTGCCCGGTGGCTGTTCGGAGAGATCTACGTTGGTGGTTGAGTCCAGTCACGCTTCGCGTGGGGATACCATTGGAGCAGCCGAACTGGGTTCCGCTCTTAACGGATGCCTGCCTGACGGGCTGGGGCGCTCACTACGAGGGACAGTTCGCTCAGGGGCTCTGGTCTCCGGAGGAGAGCGCTTGGTCGATCAATCGCTTGGAACTTCGGGCCGTGCGGTTGGCATTACAACACTTCGAGACCCGGATATCGTCTCGGGCGGTTCGGGTTCTCTCCGACAATGCAGCGACTGTGGCCTACATCAACCGGCAGGGCGGAACCGGAAGTGTCGGTCTGGAGGCGGAGACTCGGACGTTGTTCGAGTGGGTAGAGCCCCGGCTGTCTGCCATCTCCGCGGCGCACATCGCCGGAAAAGACAACGTGACGGCGGATTTTCTCAGCAGAGTTCAGGTGGATCCCGGCGAATGGGAACTCCATCCCAGGGTGTTCGCGCAGCTGGTTCAGCGTTGGGGCCAACCGGTCATGGACTTGATGGCCACGTTCCGCTCAGCAAAGGCAGCTCGGTTCTACAGTCGACGGCGAGAGCCGATGTCCGAGGGTCTGGATGCTCTCTTGCAGATTTGGCCCTCCACGGGTCTCCTCTACGTGTTTCCTCCGTGGCCCCTGCTGGGGCGCGTGATTCAGCGTATCGAGGCTCACCGGGGTCGGGTGCTTTTGATTGCGCCGGATTGGCCTCGTCGTCCTTGGTATGCGGATCTGATGCGGTTGGTAGACGGTTCTCCGTGGAGGCTTCCCTTGATTCCGGATCTGTTGTGTCAGGGTCCCCTTCGCATGCCTCAAGTGGGGAGATTCTCTCTTACGGCCTGGCTATTGAAAGGGCTCGGCTAAGAAAACGGGGTTATTCCCGGTCGGTTGTGGCGACCCTGTTACAAGCGCGCAAACGATCCACTTCGCTGGCCTATGTACGGGTTTGGCGTATTTTTGAGGACTGGTGTTCTCGGCATCAGATCCGAGCGGCTACGGCCTCTCTTCCCGTGATTCTGGATTTCTTACAAGACGGTTTTGATAAAGGTCTGGCCGCCAGTTCTTTACGGGTACAATTGGCGGCACTGTCATGTTATCACGGAAAGGTTCAGGGCGTGTCTTTAGGAGCTCATGCTGATGTCGTTCGTTTCTTGCGAGCTGTTTCTAGATTGCGTCCGGCTCGCAGAGTCTCCTTACCCTCATGGGATCTTAATTTGGTGTTGCGGGCTCTCAGTGCAGCACCTTTTGAGCCTCTTTCTCGTAGTTCGGTAAAGGATTTGACTCTTAAAACGGTGTTTCTCGTGGCGATTTGTTCGGCACGCCGTATTTCCGAGCTCCAGGCTCTTTCTTGCAGGGAGCCTTTCCTGTCTTTCTCGGCTCAAAAAGTGGTTCTGCGAACTGTGCCTTCCTTCTTACCTAAGGTGGCTTCTCCTTTCCACTTGAACCAGGTCGTCTCCCTTCCAGTATTTTCGGAGTCGGAAGGGCGTGCTTCTGATCACGGTCTGAGTCGGTTGGACCTCAAGAGGGTTTTGCGACGCTATTTGAAAGTTACCAGTGATTTTCGTAAATCAGACCACTTGTTTGTGCTGTTTGGCGGCCCTCGCAAAGGGGAAGCGGCAGCGAAGGCCTCTATTGCTCGGTGGATTAAGGAGGCAATTGGCTCGGCTTATCTTTTACACGGTCGGGTTCCGCCTATTGGGTTGCGTGCTCATTCTACGAGAGCGCAAGCAGCGTCCTGGGCGGAGTTCAGTTTGGTTTCGCCTGTAGATATTTGTAAGGCGGCCACGTGGTCTTCTTTGCACACTTTCAGTAAACATTATCGGCTTGATGTTTTGGCGGCGAGCGATGCCGGTTTTGGTTCCGCGGTTCTGCGTGCCGGCTGGCAAAATCCCGCCCGTTAGGCTGCTTTGATACATCCCATACGTCGAGGACTAAGCTGGAGGAACGATAAGGAAATAGTAATTACACTTACCTGGTAATTGTAGTTCCTTGAGAGACGACAGCTTAGTCCTCCTGCCTCTCCCTGTCTCATTTCTTTTAGCGCGGCACGCCTTGGGTTCAGAGGTCCATATTCCCAGGTGAGTGCGTTCCTTTGTTTTCTTTCCTTTCGCTCCACTGTTTTTCCTTTTCTGCTCACTCTGTTTCTGCGGTGGCAGGGGCGGGACTTTCCGTCCCTATTGCTTGTGGCTTTTGGCTACAATATGTTAATAATAAAAAAAAAAACAAAAAACTTGAAAATAATAGAATATATATCTTCTAGGAGAGACCTTATTAAAGGTTAGCTACGTGTTTGAGTTTGCTTTGACAGTAGTTCACTGGAGTTAGAGTTCCCTGGGGTGATGGTTCCAGAGGAGTTGAAATCTGATTGGTCCAGTCTTCATGCTGCAGGAGGAGGTGCACTACCCATACGTCGAGGACTAAGCTGTCGTCTCTCAAGGAACTACAATTACCAGGTAAGTGTAATTACTATTTAAACATTAAAAGTGTAGCATAACTAAACAAATGTGCTCATTGGATTACATAAATAGAAAACAATCAATAAAATATATAAACAGATACTGTAAAATTGTATAGGAGCAAATGCGCTATATGTGAACAGGAGACTAATAAGTACATCCAGAATGAACCACCATAGGGATGAGAAGAATCATCAAGAATAATCACATTACAGGATATCTAGCCCAGAAATAGCTAAAAACATAAGGACAAAGGGAAGTGAAAAGGGGGGAGGAAGGGGGGCGGGGTGGGAGAAGAAAAAGAAGACCAGGATCTGTATAAAGCAAAATAATGTGCCTCAGGAAAGAGAAGGCACTACGTACCATTATTTACAGTATGTTATTATTCCTTCTTATTATTTTCATTTCAACTTCATTATATTATGGCTGTTTTAACTATTTGGTTCATATACCCTGCTTTTAGCAACCAGGCATTGGGAGTAAACCAGATACTTTATGATACTGTGAGTGTTTCCCTTTTTGTATCGTCCCTGGTCTGTACATAAGAACATAAGAACATAAGACATGCCATACTGGGTCAGACCAAGGTCCATCAAGCCCAGTATTCTGTTTCCAACAGTGGCCAATCTAGGTCATATGTACCTAGCTTTTGTATGGGCTTTTGATTCTACTCTGGCACTGTTTTACTACTGTCCCTCCTCCCCCCACTTTTTTTTATATTTACTCCCATTTGTATTAAACAGAACTGCAATACAAATGTATAAATCTTCCCCTTTTAGAGTTATTTGACTGATTATAAATGACCCTGTTTTTCCTTACCCATTCTTTTTAGCTAGGTTATTTTAGTTAGCTCATGCTTGGATTTTTATATATTTTTTAATAGTGGAAGTTTTTAACCTGTAGCCTTTAGTTTATTGTTGAATTACCAATAGGGCTTATTAATTTAAACCCTCTCCAGTACCAGGCATATTGTAATATGAAACACTACAAAAGTCATCAGAATCTATAGAGCAACTCTGCCCTACCATAACAGTATTAACTTTCAGGGGTCACACAATAAGGCCCTACCTAGAAAAAAGGCAACACTGCAGTGGGTACCAGAACAATTATACACCTATTAGAAAAAATAAACAAGCCAGATTACTATAGATCTATCCTAGACAGATATTCATTTCTAACGGATTACCCAGACTCTCTCATACACACACAACCCAGACAGATCCTCACCATGTATAAAGCAAGTAACCGCAAACTAAAAATACAAATACGTTTACAAAATGAAACTGAAACCTCATGAAGCCAAACTTTCATTGCAATGCAACACCTGAGAAGTAGAAATTCCCTTCCCCGCCCCTCCTCCCCCCAACCTCTGCTGTTGCCACCACTGCTGCCTTCCAAGGACCTGAAGCAATCGAAAAAAACCCAGACAAGCACGGGGCTGTTCAATGCAGGCACAACGCTGATGGCTATGTCAATCTGCCCCTCAAAGGGGTGGGACCGGCAGAGCCAGCAGCAGCACACCTGCATTGAATTACCTTACGCCGGTCTTTTGTGAGGTTTTTTTAGACTGCTGATGTGGAAAGTCCTGGAAGCTGCAGGTTGAATGGTAACTGGGGATGGAGGAAAGGAAGATACTGGTGCTGGTCTGGGAGCGAGGGCATGTTTTTCTCCTGATTGTGAGTAAAACTGAGAGCCAAATATCGGTGCTGCCTGCCAGATTTACTCAGTTGGCGAGATTGTGGTAGAGGTTAGGGCTGGGAAGGTTTAGCCTCCCCAAGCCTCCTATATGGGACATCTATGACCAATGTTTAGTACTTGGAGGTACAATCCCTCGGTTTGATTGCAAAACAGAAATTTATTTTTATTTTGCCCCCAAAATAAAATATCCACCTTTTCTTTACAGATATTGCTGCCTGTCTGCTCCCCATCTGGAACTTCTGGATGCTGGGATGTGACTGGCTTGAAGATGCAGACAACCTGTGCTGATTCAGCAAAGGCAACCCCAATTTGAAGGGGGAGTGGTTTGTAAGTGTCAGCAGTGAGCATTCAGCCACAGGTGCTGCTGGAACAGTGCCAGGGTGGAAGAAAGGCCACGGTTTGTGGCCTGTGTCACAGCCAGAGGCACAGAGAGGTCAGGATGAGTGGGAAGCCCACAGGGGACAGTCACCAGCCAGCCAGCCAGCTTTCCAGTGGCTGCAGCACTCAACTCACAGGCTCCTTTGGCCACTCCACCCTCTATTTGATAATGCAGCAGGACAAGCATAGACTCACTTGAAAATATGAAGGTCTGCTGGTGCCACTGTTGCCTCCCAAACTATGGCCCTCTAGGCAGAACTTAGTTCACCTAGTGCTTCTACCAACCCTGCCCTCACTTCCCCACATATCCATTCCATTCTTACCATGGCATGCAAATATCCACACTTTTCCCATTCCCCAACCTGCTCCCCATCTACAATCCATTCTTTTGCCTCCATTCACCACACCCAGACCAGTTGGTCAGACAGTATCATAGCGGAATGCACCATCCCATCCCATCCCATTCTCCTAAAATCACATTTCCCACCTATCCTTCTTTTCCATCCCCCTCCTCTCACTCCTCCCAATTACTCATAAGAACCATAGCCCCAACAATTTGCTATCACCCTCCTCCCAACACACCCTTCAACCCACCTGCAAAGTCACCCCTCTCCCATTTTTTCAGTCCATCCAAAGAATGATACATTGCATGACCAAAATCAATGGTGCAGCTGACAGGCCATCCTTACCAAGTCTTGCATAACTGGTAGATAGTGCGCTATTCTTATTTAGCTCCAGTCTAAAAAGGAACCTAGCTATGTGCAGTCCATGCCATTCTTCTTCTCTGCATGCACTTCATTCTTTTTCCGCCTACAGAGACTCTTTACCATTTTGGCTCAGACAATTGTGTAACTCCAGCTGACATCTGCTTCTTGACTTCTCATAACAAATCCAGCTTCTTGTAATTCATGCAAGCCTTGTCAAGTATTTTACTCCGGTAACACACTATTTGCTCCTTTCAAACAACCTCTTCCCTGTTCTCTACTGTCCTGATGATAGGACAGCCAGACAGACATGCACACATGAAGACTGGAAATAATTCCATGAGACATACTCCACATGCTTCACATCCCCCCTCCCCCCCCCACCAATATTCCTATCCATGCTTGGCTGACTTCTATTGATTAAATTATGTATTTCATTTTGCTTTATTGTACAGTCTACTGCAAAACGTAATAACTGAACAGTATAGCGTTTTAACTGGTATGTAGCGACACCTAGAGACTGAGCCTTGTAGTTTGCTGTTAGTTTCTATGCATACTGCAAACTAGTGGTGATGAAGCACAGCAGTATCTGTTAGCTTGGGACTGTGGCACACTGCAGTTAAACTGTAAAATCCATCCTTTGAAATAAATCTGTTGACAGTGTCAAATAATACTTTAACATATTATAGTTGGCTTAATTTTATTCATTACAAACCAAAGGTATGTTTCAGTACTGCACCAAACAGCCCACCTTCCTCTCCTGCAGGTCAAGAATACACACAAAGATAGCATAGATAAACATTAGTCTGCAAAGCACACATTCGCTGCATCAACCAGTACATCCAAAGTGAGTGAACAGATGGGCAACCTCACAATATCAGAGTCGCAAAAGTAGATCTATTATTCTTCTTTAACACAACTGAAACCCTACATGACCATTTTTCAGTGGTGCCTTCTTCAGGGGTTTCATCTTAAAATAAACAGACATGACAATTATGATATGTGATTTGTGTTTTATTTGCATATTTTTTGTATGTTTTTGTTGTAATCTGCCTAGGAGTTAGCACGGAATATAGTTTTTAAATAAATAAATAAATAAAATATCCAAAAATAATTTATAAAAAAGAAATCTATAAACACAAAAAAGCTCTAAAAATATAAAATACCTTTCCCATGACATAATACTTCTAAGAATTATATATAAACAATAATACATTGATTAGCACAAGTAACAAATTCATAACAAACATAAGAACAGCATAAAGTGCTTATTCATACTTCATATTCTATTTTAGAAAAGATACATAAAAATAAACTTCAAAAAGTATATAATAAACTGTGCATTAAAAATCCCAAATGCATACTGAAGAAGGAACCACCAAAACACAGTGTACGGCTTCAGAGGTATTGAAGCAGATTAATAAATCCACTTTTATGACTCTGATATTGTGAGGTTGTCCATCTGTTCAACTCACTTTGTGTTTAACAAACATACAAAGGTTGAAAAGAACTCCATGACCCATGCTATGTATGCTTTCCTCACTTTCTTCAAATAACACGTAAATGTCCAACTTTAGCAACAAAAAAACATTACAGGATGGGATTTGAGATAACCTTCTCCTCCCCACCTTTTCCTTATGAGAATCTTCAATTCCTCCCTCCATTAACCCTTTTATTAGAGAGTGGTTGCAGAGTTCATGTTGTGGCCAGCAACACAGGAAATTTTACCTTAATCAGTTGACACAAACAAGAGCATCTTGTACAGTAGCAGTTTCCTTTCTATCAGATATACCAAGCTCATTATTTTCGTATATCAAATCTGTTTTTTTAGGCCACAGTGTGAAATGCCAAAGATCATTTCAGGCACACTTCTGCAATCAGATAAGCTCACATTTCAAAGAAAAATAGACATTTTCCCTGTTAAGCCAGAAGTTTCAAATTTTTAAATAACCGGGTAAGGCGGACTCGTCGCCCCTCCCCCCCCTCCACACACACCCTTTGATAAAAGACCAACACACAATTTTGGGCTTAAAACTGGTCGCAGCTTTATTACCATTAACAATAACGCAATAACAATTCAACATCATAACATTTCCCCCCCCCTTTTCGAAGCACGACCCCTCACCCGCCATGTGAGTAGCAAGATGACGTCGCTTCCGCTTCTACTGAGTCCGGGCCCCGGCTAAACAGCCTAGCCCTCCCTCGTCCGGCTTCGCCATGCTACTAGCAAAAACCTGAGGGGTTATCCGGGCGGGGGTCCCCCACCCCCGCCCACAAGCTTGCCTCCGGCTCCGGAACCCGGAAACCTCCGGGATCCCGCCACCCCCCCCAGCTGCAACAACCCAGAACCGAGACCCCAGTCCCCCCTCCCACTCCCACGCTAGGGTGGGCGGGCGGGAACCCGACGCGCCTGGCTCCGACCTGGAAAAGGCCGGAGCCACGGCGCGTCCCCGCACTCGCTCCGGCTGGTCCCGCCCTCCTATACGCCCCATTGGCTCCCCCTGCCTCCCGGCAGCCCACAGGAGCCAATGGGGCTCCCAGCACCGCACCGGCTCGCCCCCCTTTCCCCGCTGACGTCACGGCCCCCCGGGGGGGGGGATCGCGTCCTCGCCGCCCCCCCGGTTACCAAGGGGCCGCGTGCACTAGCTCCGCGGCCCTGAATTAACCGGGTAAGGCGGACTCGTCGCCCCGCCCCCCCCGCCCCGCACACCCTTTGATAAAAGACCAACACACAATTTTGGGCTTAAAACTGGTCGCAGCTTTATTACCATTAACAATAACGCAATAACAATTCAACATCATAACATTTCCCCCCCCCCTTTTCGAAGCATGACCCCTCACCCGCCATGTGAGTAGCAAGATGACGTCGCTTCCGCTTCTACTGAGTCCGGGCCCCGGCTAAACAGCCTAGCCCTCCCTCGTCCGGCTTCGCCATGCTACTAGCAAAAACCTGAGGGGTTATCCGGGCGGGGGTCCCCCACCCCCACCCACAAGCTTGCCTCCGGCTCCGGAACCCGGAAACCTCCGGGATCCCGCCACCGGCTCAGGCCCTATGGACCTGAGCCGCCCCCCAACCTAAAGCTGCGACCAGCCCAACTCCCCTGCCGGACACCCTCCACGGCCTCCTGCCTGTCATTAAGTAGGAGGTCCATCCCTATCGGCGAGAGGTGAAAGCCATCTGGCCGGAACAGGCCAGCACACTCCACCTCCACCCATGGGTGAAGATCTGGCACCCCCCCCCCGCTCCCCCACCCACCTGCCTATTTGGCGATTAACCTTAGTCAGCCCTCTGGACCATCGTCGCTGGTCCCAACAGGCCGGCCATGGAAGGATATCCGACCAAATCACAATCACCCCCGGAAACAATGTGAAAACCTCCCCCAGGTCCTTGTGCACAGCGCGGATGAGCTGCTTGCCAGTCCAGGACACCAGATCATTGCCGCCGAGATGAATCAGCAGGATATCCGGCGTTCCTCTCACGCGCTCGTGATGCCGCAGCAAAGGCAACAGCTGGATCCACCGGAGTCCCCTCTCGCCCAGCCATGATACGGTCACCCCTTGCGCTTCCAGTCCAAGATGTGTCCCCAATGGCCGTGTTGCTGCTCGACGACCGGCCCAGTACACAAATGAGTGGCCAATCACCCAACAGCGACACGATGCAAAGCCCCTTTCTGCAAAATAAAGAACAACAGCGTTAGCACCCCCCCCCCACAGCCCGTTACAAGCGCACATAGCCCTGGAACGCTTGCGATCTCCACCGCCCTATCTGCTGTATCGCCTGCGCAGAAAGACCCTCCGCTGCCGCGCTGGTCGCTGCGCCAATGCGGAAAGAATGTGGAGCGAATCCACCGGGGTCCTCCCCGACCCGTCGCAATGACAACCGCAGCACCGCCGTAACTTGGTAGCGCGTGAGCACTCGTGCATCCTCATGAATGAACAGACTGCCCTCCCCAGCCGGCCGCACCCGCAAGTAGGCGCTCAACAACCGGACTGGGCAAGCCAGCTCCCCTGGCATGGCACGCAGCACCACCCAGGCACCCCTCCCCGCCTGGCCGGTCTTGGAGCGCACTAAGTGAATCCGGGCCGTGCCCTCCCCCACCCGCACCTGATGGACCCTCAATTCACGCCCACCCGCATTAGAGCCCAACTCCGCCACCAATTCCCCCACGCGAAAGGCGTCGAAGAAGGCCACCGAAAAAACAGCTCGAAACAACGTACCCTCGTACCCGGAGGACGCCACCTGTGGTAAAACATCCAACAAGCGGCCCAACAAAGCATGAGTGACCGGCTGCCGCCCGTCAACCGGGGTGGGACGGGATCGCTCCCAGCCCTGCCAGAAGCCGACGAGTCAACAAACCCCTTCCCCCCCGTCCCCCACCCGACTGCTCCCGTGAAGAAGGAAAACCCTGCCAGGTGCCTCTTCACCGTTGCCCTCGAAAGACCCGCCGCCTTAGCCGCAACCACGTATTGACCGAGGAGCTGCTCAGGGACCGGACCCTGACGCCAGCCGTGCTCCGCGAGGAAAGTTACCACACTGTTGCAACCCCGCTGATCAGCCTCCCACGTCGCCGCCAACACGGAATTCCACAGCAGCTCCGTCAGGCCTCCAGGCCAATCCGCCATAAGTGCGCAGGGACCGATGCTCCTCCTCCCTCGGCTTCCGGAGCCAAGTCCCGAAACTGCTCTCACTGAAAACGGGAAAGAGCGTCAACAATTTTGTTAGTAATACCCGGAATATGGCGGGCCCGCACAACCACGGTCAAACGCAAACACGCTAACACTACTTGACGCATTAAATCCACCACTGGCTTGCAGCGTGGGGCATAATTGTTTACCACAGACACCACCGCCTCATTGTCGCACCACCGGACCACCCGATAGTTCCGAAGCCTATCCGGCCATAAGGTCAACACCACCAAGATCGGAAACAATTCCAAAAAGGTGATATTTCTGGTCAGGCCCGACTCCTGCCACGCCAGGGGCCCCCTGCAGCACACCACGAACCCCCAAAGTAGACCCCGAGGCCCGCTCCCCCCGCCGCATCTGTGTACAGTTGCAGCGCTATAGTAGAGACGTCCTCCTCCTGCAAAACCGTAGTGCCGTTGAAGTCACGGAGAAACTCGTCCCACACCCGCAGGTCTGCCCGAAGGCTTTGCGACACCCGAATCCGATGATGAGGCAAACGAACCCCTACCGTAGCCGCCGAAAGCCGCCTCAAAAAGACCCGCCCCATCGGTATTACCCTGCACGTGAAATTCAACGAGCCAATCAATGACTGCATTTCCCGTAAGGTGAGCTTGCTGGAAACGAGCACGGTCGCAACCAAGACTCTGAGCTTCACTACCTTAGCCGCGGGCAGGCGGGCTACCATCGCTCCCGAGTCGAGCTCCTCCCCCAAGAATGTAATGACGGTCGCGGGGCCCTCCGTCTTCTCCACCGCTAGCGGGACCCCACCCCCGAGCCAACCGCTCAAAGCCCCCTAGCAGAGCCGCGCAGCACTCCGCCTGAGCCTCGCCCACGATTCGGATACCTTCGCAGCCACGGACGCATTGATTCTATCCGGACTGGGGTGGGCGCCAGGCAAAGGAGGCTCTCACAGCTTGGAAGAGGGCGCTCCTGCCCCCCCCCCTCCTAACACATTTGAGTGCTGAATGCAGACCATTGCAGACGGAACAGGCATGCCGGAATTTGCAACCCGGGAATGGGCAGGACTATTTGTTATATCGCCAACAGACGTCTCCAACTCCCCCTGAAGCTGGAGCTTTTTGTACCCCCCCGGGTACACCCCCCAAAAGGGGCCGCCCAGCCCCCAAAACGCCAGCCGCTCCGCCACGTGCACCGCCCGCCGCACTACCACCGGGTATGACCGCCATCTGCGTCAGCCACAGTTTGATATCTTGCGTCCCCCAAGACAACAAGCGGTTTTCTTCCATCCTATCCCGGAACTTCTCATCATAGTTGAGCCATGCCCAACCATCATGCACTTGTGCCGCCTCTAAAATGGAATCCGCATAGGCGAGGAGCATCCCGCAATGCTCTGGGTGCGAATGCCCCCACACACTAGCCAAGCGTAAAAAAGCTCGCGTCCAGTTCACCACGTTCCGCGTCGCTCTCCGCACCCTCCCCGCCTTCTCGTCTTCCTTCCGCTTCCTCCTACTGTCCCCTGACCGCTTGCGGCCCTCGAGCAGACGAAAAATATCTATATAACGCCGTCGCAGAATCTTCCGCCGAAGCTTCTTCGGCACGCCCTCCCATAACTCCGAATATGCCATCACCGAAGGCGTGGCCGAGGCTCCGCTCGCTCTACCCCCGGGCCCCCCCGATTCCTGCCCCTTCTCCCCGCCCGAGACCGAAGAATCCGACGAGGAAGCTGTGGAGGAGGCGGAAGAAGTCCCCGACCTGCGCCATCTGCGACAAGAATGCCTCCTCTTTCTCCTCGCTTTTGTACCCCCCCCCGACCCCTGCTGACGCCCCAGCCTCGACGTCCATGCCCAAATCTCCCTCCAACTCACCAGCCGCTCGCACCGACGCTGCAGCCTCTGCGCCGACCGACCGCGACTCCGGCTCCACTTGCGCTGCTGCTGACGTCCTCTCACTCAACCCCGCCAGAGGCATCGCACCCGAGGGCCTCGGACCGCCGAAACTCGGACTCCCGGTGTACTGCCATCCGAAAGGTACCTACGGGGAAAACACAGGAAAAGGCGAAGGGGGCCCCCCCTGGCCCAAGGGGGCTGCCATGCTCCCAACCACTCCACCCCCGAAGTACCGTGGCCCCCCCCTTTGTCCGTGCTCCCACGAAGGCGGGTATGCACACCCCGATACTCCCGCCCGGTTCCCGGGGCCCTCCGGCACCACACTCTCGGTAGCCCGAACGTCGCCCAATGCAGGCACCCCCCCCCCCTACCGGAGGCAGTCCCGCTGCGGGCGCTCGCCTGGCTAGAGTGCCAACAGGTCCCCCACCCGATTCCCCTGACCCCCCTTCAGGGCCCAGGCGGTCCGTAATCCGCGTCGTGCTTCCCTGCCCCCCTCCTGCCCCTACGGGCAGGGCCTGCGCGGGCCCCCCCCGCACCCTGCCCCCTCTCCTCCACCCGTGTTCCCCTACTGCCCCCTCTACTCCTTCCCCGGGTCGCTGGAAGACCAGCGCCCCCAGACCCACCCCTCGCTCTACCCCCTTTGTCCCCCTTTTTGGGCAGACCGTGACGAGTGCTCACCATGGCCCCCCCCCCGCAGCCCCCCCTCCCTTGCCCCCTTCTCGCTCCGCCGCCCGGGCTCCTCCCCTGCCCTTTTCAAGGCCGCATGGCTCACAGTCCTGCTACCACGAGGGGCTGCCTGTGGCCCTTGCAACGGCTGAAGTTTTATGTAGCTGGTTTATTTATTTATTTATTTTTATTTTTTTTTTGTATGATAACTAACTTCGGGCTTTTGTTAGAGATAGTAGATTTTTTTTTTTTTTTTTAATTAAACGTAAGCAGGTGCTGAGCCCACTAAAGGAACATAATTGGACAATCCCATCAGCACCGGGACCAATAGAAGGGGTACGGGAGGCACCGGGACCAATGAAATGTTCCTCCATGCCTAGAATGGAACAGAAATCCATAAGTTGTTGTATTGCCAGAGAACCTCGCTCAGCCATTTTGAATTGGATTCCGCTTGAGACCCGTGCACAAACAAATGATCTGGACCCTCCAAATAGACTCCAGGTATTATTGGTTTGTCTGCGCTCTGCTGCTACAAAACCTCCAGTCCCCGGCCAAAGATGGTGTGTAGCTAGGTTCTGATAGCCACCGGCACCCCCGGGCAACAACAACGGGCTTCTGACCCCACCGGGCCCCTACCTGCCTTCCCCCAGCCACGTGGTAACTGGAGCACCCTCGTGCTGCAACCCGACGCGCCTGGCTCCGACCTGGAAAAGGCCGGAGCCACGGCGCGTCCCCGCACTCGCTCCGGCTGGTCCCGCCCTCCTATACGCCCCATTGGCTCCCCCTGCCTCCCGGCAGCCCACAGGAGCCAATGGGGCTCCCAGCACCGCACCGGCTCGCCCCCCTTTCCCCGCTGACGTCACGGCCCCCCGGGGGGGGGGGATCGCGTCCTCGCCGCCCCCCCGGTTACCAAGGGGCCGCGTGCACTAGCTCCGCGGCCCTGAATTTACTGATCCACTCAGATCTCGAAGAGTAATAAAATCCCAGGCATATTCTCATGCTGCCATCTTGTGACAGGCACTTCATTTGATTTTTAAGGCACATAATTACCTGGAAGTGGATTTCTCTATCCTTCATTATGAAAGACACACATATACACCCTACTGAGAGGGCAGTATTATACCACTAATAAACCTCTATTCTTCATTTGGATTACATGGGCTTGGGTGGCAAACTTTTAATGCTTTAAAGAAAGTGCAAATTCAAAATTGAGCCCACAAACAGTGGCAAAGTTTTTTTTTAACAAAATATATTTTTGTCAGACCAAATTATTTTCACTAAAATTATTGCTAGTTCATTCTGTTCTAGTATGCATTAGCAAATTAATAAATCAAACTGCAGTAAATCAATACACTCACTTGATACCTATTGTGAATCATTATTTGAGTGAGTCACATTAATTTCACTAATTGAAGTGGAGATTAATATATTATGTTGCACAGAGCTGGAGAGGTGTCAATAGGGATGCGATTTTAAATCAACACAACAATTTTGGATTTTTACTCTGCAGTCTGTCCAGCTAAGTGGTTTGAATGCTTACATTGATGGGTTTTCATTGACCTGATGTATTAGCAGGAATGGGCCTTCTCGTTGGATAATATGCTGATGGAGAAGCTTCAAATAGAGCAATGTTTGTTGATAGGACACCGCTGCCATTTTTTGAAGTGACATTCTGAGAGGATGTTTATGCTCTGCTGAAAAAGTTCAAGATAGAATTAAGAGGAAATGTTCAGATGAGTTCCTTCATGAAATTTATTGACGTTTGCAATAGTTTCCCTGATGCAGAACTTGGATATATTTTTGGTATGAAACTTGGCACTATGTTGGATGGATGTTTGAACCAATTGGCACAAATATATTATAAAGAATTGCTTTACTGCAGTTTTATTTATTAATTTGTTATATGTATAATAAAATGAAATTAGCGATAATCAGACTTAGTTTTGGATATGACCTTTGCTATGCTTGATCCAACTTTTATAACCCTTTTATATTAATAGGATTTAGTGCGTTAAAGAATGTGTTAACATTTCCCTGACTTTGAGACACAGTCAGGCAGATAAAGACCAGCATGGCCCATCTAGTCTGCCCGGCAAGGTGTTTAGGGTCCTTTTATAAAAAAAGAGTGGCTTTTTTGGATGTTGTGCATGCTTTTTAATTTGGATGAGGACAGTAACTGAATTCAAAAAAGCATGGGACAAACACAGAGGATCTCTTAAGGTAAAAAGGGGACTGTTGTAGTTGTTGATATGGAAGGACAGGCTAGATAGGCCATGTGGTCTTTTTCTGTCGTCATATTTCTATGTTTCTATGTTATGAAGCCTAAATCTCAGCAGCGCTGTCACTCAAGTCATTACCTGGCAGGAAGGCTGTTTTAAAAGCAGCCCGCTCCCCGATTGAGGTTCCTTTTAATGATGTGGCTTCAAATGTAATTGGGTAAGTTTTCTGGGTGGTTTTGGCTGTGTTTTAGTGCGTTGTCAATTTTTTAAAAATGGTTTTCTGTGTATTTTTTTAAGATCGTTCGTTATGTGCAGTAGGGCTGTCCACTGTTCAGCACCAGGGGGTTTGTATGGCTCCTACGGTTGGATTTCTTGTGAGCCCCTTGTTTTTTTTTTTTAACATACCTCCATTTTTTAGTAGTTCTCTTTTGTTATTTTTTACCAATGAATTAGTATTTTATAAGATATAGTTCTTTGAGTCGGTGCCCTCAGCACAGTGTTACATTGTTACTAGCAATGATACTTTGTGTGTTGTATGCTGTCGGTGGCTATATGCCCTTTTTATTTTATGGAGAGGCTATTGATGTTTGGAGAGAACTGGTGTGTTGGGATCCTTATCAGTTCCCTAGTGTGGAGCCATATATATTTATAGATGCATACGAGTTCTATATATCCTTTTGTTGTGATCCCCCAGTTTTGGTGCAACTGTGACTGTGGTCCGAGTTGTACATTATATACCTCTCTTTTATGCGAGATGTGGTTCCCCTTCGGAATGGAAGCCTCAGGATTGATACCAGTACTTTGTGTTTTATTTTTATGATACGATATTTATTTACTGTTTTAAAGTTTTTTGTGACGGGGCATTAATTCCAGTAGAGGTCTTTCTTCTGTCCTTAGAAGAGCGACATGCTGCCCCCAGGAGGTGGGTGACACGTTGTTGTATATATATTTTTTGGTGTCATTATTTTGGTATCATCATGGTTGTCTTTCAGTATTTTGTTTTTCATTTGCATTTTTTGCTTTTATTTATGTTATAGGTTGTACTTCGTACCTCTGCGGATCTTTTTGCGATATGCCCCTGAAGCAGGTGGTTAGCCAAAACATGTTGAGCTTTTTTAATGTTTATATTTGAGCAATTTTATGCATATTTATGTACTTTTGTATTGATATTTTATCCTTTTATGGTTTCTGTGTGTATCTATTAAATTGAACTTAATTTTGTACACTTTGTAGGCATTCCTAACATTTCAAGCAAAGGTTAGAGTGTGTGGCTTTTTAAATATTAGCTCTCTGCCTGAGAGTTCTTATACGATTTTTGGTACATTTTTAAAATAGTTACATTCTTTTTGGTGCTTTAGTTCAAAAGGAGAAATATTTTCTTTAGTGGTATAGGTTTAAAGTTCTTTGAAGCTACTGCCACCTCATCAGATGTTAGTTGCCACCTTACCTTCCCCCAACTCCCACCCACACCATGTGAGCAGTATTGTTTTATAGGGCACCTCCCCAATAAGCTACACACAGGGACCTGGAACAGCACATTTAGAGCACACTTAAGAGATTTAACTGCTTCTTCTCTTAAAGGACAGCTGGGAAACAGACTGGTACTTTGACAGGTCTATCTCTCTTTTGCTTTAACAGATACCTAAGCTCCACCAACTGATTAATGGCTAGGAAAAATCATATCACCAAAGCTGTTGCTCCCATTACAGCATCTGCCTCTGTCCAGACAAAGGTCCAAATGCCAGTTCAAGGACAAGTTCCCTTGTTCCATAGCCCATGTTCCCTGTAAAATAGTTATCTCCAAGTTATAATGCCCTGTTCAATATAATTTCAGTTTGTTCAATGTAAACTGCACTGATGCAGAATAGCGTGGTATATAAGAGAATGTAAATAAAATAAAGTTCCATGTGCAGGATGCCTGCATGCTGAAGCACTCAGGAAACAAGTGGAGGAACTCAGAGAAGAGGTGGCAAGGCTGAGGAGCATTCAAGACAGGAAGTAGTACATTGATGAGATGTTTCTAGAAACATCCAAGCTCTCCAGCAGAGGAGAAGATGGGAGCCTAGGGAATGATAAAGGTTGGACATGAATCACCAGGGCCTGCAGAACCACTAATCCAACTCCTCCAGCCCTTAAATTGAAGAACCTTTATGCAGCCCTGGAAGCAGAGGAGGTGAAAGTATCCCAGGAAAGAGAAGAACCAAAGCTTGAGCACCCCAAAGTTGCAGAATCAGTGACCACCAGGAAGCAAAGGGTAGTGGTGGTCAGTGACTCTCTTCTGAGGAATACTGAGGCATCCATCTGTCAACCAGACTTGATGTTCAGAAAGGTATGGTGTCTGCCAGGTGCAAAATCCAAGATGTTACAGAGAGTTTGCCAAAACTTATCAAGCCCACTGACTACTACCCAATGTTGCTCATCCATGTTGGCACAAATGATACTGCCAGGTATCCCTATGAGCATATCAAAAGTGACTTCATGGCTTTGGGACAGAGGGTGAAGTAGATAGGGGCGCAGGTGGTGTTCTCTTCAATCCTCTTTGTTGAAGGTAAACATCAAGGCAGAGAAGCTCACATACTGGAGATAAATACATGGCTGCATGGATGGTGTCATCGAGAGCGTTTTGGTTTCCTGGACCATGGCATGTTGTCCAAGGGTTGCAGAGCAGAGATGGTGTCCATCTGTCCAAGAAGGGTCGACATGTCTTCAGTAGCAGACTGGCTAACCTACTGAAGAGGGCTTTAAACTAGATTCATTGGGGATGGGTGAAGAAAGCCCCCAGATAAGTGAAACATTAAATACCTTTATAGAAATGGGTAGAAGGGGCAACATATGGAAAGCAGTGTGTATAAATGTCCATAGCATAGGAAATAAGATACCAGATGTTGAGGCGTTAATGGGAAAGGCTGACTTGGATTTAGCAGCAGTAACAGAGACATAGTTCATGGACAACCACGATTGGGATGTAACTATACCAGGCTATACTTTATTCAGAAAGGACAGGGTAGGAAGAAGGGGAGGAGGAGTGGCACTATATGTAAAACATAATATTAAAGCTATAGAAATACAGGGCTTAAAAGGAAGAGAGGAAGCACTGTGGGTTAAACTAGAAAGAGAGAAAGAGAAGTCTGTTTGCATTGGTGTAATATCTAGACCTCCCTCACAGGGAGAAGAGGTGAACGGAGAGTTAATTGAAGATATATGCAGCATTGCCAGGAAAGTGGAAGTGCTACTGATAGGAGGTTTCAATATGCCAGATGTTGATTGGCACATCCCTGCTGCGGTGTCATCTAGAAGTAAGGAGATCCTGGATTATCTACAGGGAGAACTATTCAGGCAATTGGTAACAGAACCCACACGTGAAGGGGCCATACTGGACTTGGTGCTTACCAAAGGTGAAAGTGTTTCTAATGTTATAAGCGGGAGATCATTTTGCTTCCAATGATCACCAGATTATGTTGCTCAGTATTAGGACTAGGGCTGCTAAAATACATTCAAAAGCAAGAGTCTTAGACTTTAAGAAATCTAACTTTGCCAAGATGGGCCAATTCCTCAGGGAGTCATTAGTGGGATGGGAACAGCTGGGGGACATAGAAAAACAGTAGCAAAACTGAAGGGATATTTTAAGGGCAAACAACCTTTTTGTTAAAATGGTAAAAAAAGGTAAAAGGAAAAGGAGACCACTATGGTTTTCAAAAGAAGTAGCTGAAAAGATGAAGAAAAAGAGGGAGACCTTCATGAAATACAAGAGATCACAGAGAGAGGAAGACAGGCATCTATATTTGGAAAAACTGAGGAGAAGCTAACAAAGTAGTCAGGAAAGCAAAGATTCAAAAAGAGGAGGAAATATCCCCCCATTGTATTGCATTGGCTAAGACATTTTTCAGATATCTTAATGAGAAGAGGAAGGGCAAAAGTGGTACTGTCAGACTCAAGGGCGCAGGGGAGGAATATGTAGAAGTTGATAAGGATAAAGCGGAATGCTTAACAAATATTTCTGTTCTATGTTCACAGATATAGAACCAGGAGCAAGACCTCAGAAACCGCCCACAAACAGGAACAAAAGCAAAGGGCATCTTGAACAATTTTCAGAAGACTGTGTTCGTGAGAAACTAGCTCAACTTAAAGTAGACAAAGCGATGGGACCGGATGGGATACACCCTAGAATACTGGGGGACATTCTAGCAGCTCCACCGACTGACCTTTTCAATGCCTCGTTGGAGTTGGGAGTGGTGCCAAAGGACTGGAGAGAGGCTCATGTGGTCCCTTTACACAAAAGCGGAAGGATGTGGTTGAAAACTTCAGGCCGGTAAGTTTAACCTCGGTGGTGGTGAGTAAATTATTGGAAAGCTGCTGAAAGAGAAAATAGTGAGGTTTCTGGAGTCCAACTGATTACTGGATCCAAGGCAGCATGGATTCACCAGAGGCAAGTCTTGTCAGACAAATCTGATTGATTTCTTTGACTGGGTGACCAGGGAGTTGGACCGAGGGAGAGCCCTAGATATGGTGTATTTAGATTTCAGTAAAGACTTTGACACCATTTCGCACAGGCAACTTATAAACAAACTGAGCACCCTAGGGATGGACCCTAAAGTTACTGCTTGGGTTAGAAATTGGTTGAGTGGGAGACAACAAAGAGTACAGGTAAATGGAGCTCACTCTGAGGAGGATGTTACCAGTGGTGTACCACAGGGATCTGTCCTTGGTCCAAATTTTTTTTTTTAACATCTTTGTTAGTGATATTGTGGAAGGGCTGTTGGGTAAGATTTGCCTCTTTGCGGATGATACCAAAATCTGCAATAGAGTAGACACCCAGGAAGATGTAGATAACATGAGGAGTGATCTAGCTAAGCTTGAAGAATAGTCTAGAATTTGGCAGCTGAGATTTAATGTTTAAAAAAAGCTGCATTTGGGCTGCAACAATGCAAGGGAGCAATATAGCATAGGGGGTGAAGTACCTCTGTCCACAACAGATGAGCGGGACCCAGCTGTGATTGTGTCTGATGATCTTAAAGCAGCTAAACAGGTAGAAAAGGGAATGGCAAAAGCTAGAAGAATGCTTGGGTGCATAGGGGAGGTATGGCCAGTAGAAGAAAGGAGGTAATAGTGCCTCTGTTTAAGTCTTTGTGTGACCTCATTTGGAGGTGTGCAATTCTGGAGACCGCACCATCAAAAGGATATAAGCAGCTTGGAGTCTGTGCAGAAGGTGGCTATTAAAATGGTTAGTGGTCTTCGTTATAAAGCATATGAGGGCAGACTTAAGGACTTTAATATGCATACTTTAGAGGAAAGGCGGGATAGAGGGGATATGACTGAGAGGTTTAAATACCTCTATGGCTTAAATCCACAGAAGAGCCTTTCAGTTGAAAGCAAGCTCTGCTATGAGGGGACATAGGATAAGGGTGAAAGGGGATAGACTCCGGAGTAACATGCAGAAATATGTTTTTACGGAAAGAGTGGTAGATCTGTGGAATAGTCTCCCAGTGGAGGTGGTAGAGAAGAGGACAGTGTCTGAATTCAAAAAGGCATGGGACAAACACAAAGGATCTCTAAAGGAAAATGGGGACTATTGTAGTATTTGATATGTAAGAGCAGACTAGATAGGCCAAGTGATCTTTTTCTACCATCATGATTCTATGTTTCTATCATCACATCTTTTTGGTTTTATTAGTGTGGTGTACAGCACCTCTTTTTTTTTTTTATTTATTACCTTTCTGAGGTATAATTATGGCTTTTGAACCTTGGCATGACATTTTAAATTTGAAGGAGGATTGCCTTCAAGAGCTCTGAAATAGCCTTCAATTTTTGATCAGAAATGGACAGTGTTAGACTGCGATAAGATTGTGGAATTGATTCAAATTCATAAGAAGAAAATACGAATGGAGCTGCATTACAAAGCCTTATTACACTATTGTCAAGCCAAGCATATTCTGAGAGTATTGCGGATTTTAAAAGAGCCTAAAATGTTTGTCAACAATAAAGACTTTATTTACAACTGGTATGCTATTTTGAATAAGTGCTCCCTGGATTTAATGATCATCCTGATTGAAACGTCAAAAAAAGCAGCAGCTAGTCTCAGGACAGAAGTAGAAGAAAAAGAACTACTCCTCAAGAATGAGTATGTTAGGTTTGGCGCTATGATGGCAGATGTAAACAAGATGTTGGATGATTTCAAAAAGACCTTAAAAAAGACTAAGAAGGATAAGTTCAAGTGCGATGAGAAAGACTACATAAACGGGTTTATCTACCCATGGTCTCGACTGGAAACTCCTCACCTTAATCAAGTGAGTTTTACAAAGATGATGGGATCATAGGTTGCTAATGGGAATGTTATGGAAGAGGAAGGATGCAGTAGGAAGTGCCTCAGGAGTACCTTGGATGACCCATACTCCACTTTTGATGCCCCAAGTGATTCCCCTCTGCCCTCCACATCCAAGTTATTTTTTCTATCTCAGGGAAACAAGTGGAGAGATGGAGGGAAGAAAGGAACACAAAATGGGACAAGAAAAAACAGTATTCACAGTGGAGAGGATGGGGAGGGGGCGCCCTTGGAGGTGGTTTTGGTAAATCACCTACTGAGTCAACCTTGCAAGTTTGCAGCTGTCTCCCGTAGAGGAATGCGTTTTGAGAAAGGGTCTCTCATATGTACCCAACTCAAGGTATGATGTCTTTCAAATTAGGGTTGATTTTTATTTCATACGCAGGCTTGTGCATTTTTTCTTCTCTTCTACAGAGAAAGGTATTGATTTGTCAGTAATTAAGAACTCTCATGAGTTCCACCCGGTCCAGTTGACCCCTTCATCCAAATCTTTGAGGATTTAGTACTACAGGATATAGAGGCATTGGTACATAAGTTCCATAAACCTTATTTTAAGTTGATGAGAGAAGAGAATTTAGCTATTAGGGGGTTGAGGGAAAATGAAGATATCATTTGCCCAGCAGATAAAGGTGGGGCAGTAGTGATAATGAACACTGTTGACTATATTGGAGAGATTAGACATCAGCTTGAAGACTCAGTATATTATGTTCCTCTATATAAAGATCTGACAAAAGAATTACAGGCAACTATTGCACATTTGGTAGCTATAGGTTTAGAGGGGGGCTTCTTGACTGAGGAGGAAAGTGAGTTTTAGTATACACAACATCCGGTATTTATTTATTACAATTTCTTATATACCGCGCTATTTAGCATCAGCGCGGTTTACATCATAACTTAACGACCATAACAACAAGCTGTCAGGTTTTACATCGAACAGGAGTACAAACTTGGATAACAGGGTTAACTATATACATAAGCTATTTACACTGGAAGGATAGGTAACATCTACTATCTATGTGTTACCTAAGATTCACAAATATTTGGTTTTTCCTATTGTGTCTGCCGTTGGATCAGTCTTGGAGCCCCTTTATAAGTTTGCAGATATGTTTTTGAGACCTTTTATTCCTACTATGTCCTCCTACAAATGCGACTCATTCCACGTGATCTCTGTCTTACAAGAACTTACGGTTGACACAAGAGACGTTTTTCTGGTTACGCTCGAAATTGAATTGCTATATAGAAACATCCCGCAAGATGAGGCAATCACAGTAGTATGTTATTTTCTGAACTCCAGAGTTAATCCTATAAGAATTACAACTGATTTTCTATGTGAACTAGCTGAGATAGCTCTTACGCGGAATTTTTTCTTCATCCAAGGGACATTTTATCAGCAGATCATGGGTACTGCCATGTGGGCTACAGTAGCACCCAATATTGCAAATCTCTATGTATATATGCTTGAGAAGACTTTTTTGATTAATCATAAATTTAAAGAGTGTATTCTGATTTGGAAGAGATACATTGATAATGTGTTCTTGTTTTGGAGGGATAATCAGTCTGCACTACATCAGTTTCAGGAATGACAATTTATGTGACCACAATCTCCAGTTCAAGATGGAGATACTAAGTGAGTCTGAAATTCCATTGTTTTATATTTTAATTCAGTAGACAGTTAGTGGTTTTCACATGAGTATATATTGGAAGCCTATAAATAAGAACAAATTACTACATCATGACAGTTGCCATGCGAAGAGCCTCAAAGACAATCTTCCTGTTAGCCAATTTTTAAGACTAAGGAGGCTATGTTCCACCCAGAGGGATTTTGAGGCACAGGTGGTGGACATGAAGGCAAGGTTCAAGGAGAATGGTTATCCCACAAGGTGTGTGCAGCATGCGTACTACAGCGCATGGGTATCTAATAGGACTCAGTTGCTTTCTCAGACCAAGAAAACTGATCCCAGTCATATAGTTTGTACTCTGCTTTCTCTTATCTGGCCAAAGGTATTAAAAAAAATGTAAGGAAACATTGGTCAGTTCTTCAAGCCCTTAGGTGTTTTAAGGATAAAGATCTCCTGTTTGCATACACTTGTGAGCGTAACCTTTATGACATATTCATTCCTTCAGCCTTAATATGAAGGAGCACTGCCATCTGACATTTTCAGTGTGGATGCTGTTCCTTTTATGGTCGAATGATGCAGACAGACTCCTTTATGTGCTTGCACACTGGACACACGTTCAAGCTATGGATGTTTTCTAATTGAATAACACACTACGTTCCAAGAGTTGCAATGTCCATGTAAAGCATAGCTCCTCAAATGTAGCATGTGTTCTCTGGGGACAGAAGGAATCAGTCCTCACATATGGCTGACATCGATGGATCCCTCACAGTAACCTCTCCCCAGCTTTCGAGAAAGCCTTTGGGAGATGTACCACACATGTGTGGTCCCGGTCCCACCTAAGGGTGCCATCTTGCCTCAGTCTGATAACATAGCACAAGACGGCAAAAGAGAGCAACTCCACAGGCAGGAGGGAGGGCTGTGAGAACAGATTCCTGCTGTCCTTGGAGAACACCTGTTACAGGTGAGTAACTACGCTTTCTCCAGGAACAAGCAGGAAGTCAATCCTCACATATGGGACTCCCCAGCTACAGGCTATAAAAAAAACTGTAAAAGCCACGGGTGACCAGAAAAGGTGAGCAGTGAGAAGCAGCAGCTGAGTCGAAAGATAACAGACCCATGAACAGCCCAAGAGTCAAACGAGGAACCACTTCTCTGGTAGCCTGAACACCCCAAAGGGACAGAGGGCAGGGGTTGCCTTACACTCCATACAAATGACAGAGTACCACCTGGCCGAAGACACGGTCCTCGCAGGACTCCCTTTCCAGGAAGTAATGGGCTGTGAAGGTATGAACAGAGAACCAGGTGGTGGCCCAAAAGATCACTGCCAGGAGGACGGAGTGCAGATCTGCCACCAATGCTTACCATGGCCTAGATGCTCTGTGTCATCACCTCCAGCAAAAGACCAGTCTGCTCATAACTGAAGGCAATGCAGTCTGCCACGCAAGTAAGGGTATGCTTAGAGACTGCTGTCCCCAGCCAACCTGGGTCATAGGAGATAAAGAGCTGTGAGGAGCAGCGGTGGGCCTGAGTCCATTCTAGATAGGACAGTGCCCATTACAGTCCAAAATATGATGAGCGGCCTCAATCCTACTGGCATGGGGTCTCAGAAAGAATGTGGGAAGTATCACCTCCTGATTGAGGTGGAATGGCAACACTACCTTTGCTAGAAATGTGGGGTGCATGTGGAGCAATATCCTGTTATTGTAACATAGAAACATGATGACAGAAAAAGACCACATGGCCTATCTAGTCTGTCCTTCCATATCAACAACTACAACAGTCCCCTTTTTACCTCGTGTAGGGTGGGTTGGCCACCAAGGCCAGGAGTTCGCTGACCTTGCAAGCTGAAGTGAGGGCTACAAGGAAGACTACCTTCTAGGATGGATACTTGAGGTAGCATGAGCCAAGAGGCTTGAACAATGGCACAGTGAATTTCAAAAGGACTATATTGAGATGCCATTCTGCTACCTGGGGGCGGACGGGTGGCTTAGAAAGTAGTAAGCTCCCAGGAATCAAGTTAAGAGGGGCTAGGCGGCTTGCCCTCAACAAGATGATGGTGTGCTGACAGCACACAGAGTTGAACTTGACTCCCACCTAGGACAGGTGGAGCAGGTACTGAAGTACCAGTTGTACCGAACAGGAGAAGGGATTAATCTGCCTCTCCGCACACCAGAGAACCTTCGCCTCTTAAAGGCATAGGCCCAGCAGGTGGAAGGTTTGCGGGAAAACAAGAGAACCGCTTCCACCTCACTATAGAGATCAAAATGGGCCAAGGCTACCCTTTCAGCAGCCAAGTTGTCAGAGATAGGGACCCCAGGTTGGAGTGCAGGAGGGAGCCCCCCTCCTGCGAGAGCAGGCCCGGGTTGCACCCTAAAAGGACATGGGGATGCCTGGGACAGACAGAGGAGCAGCCGGAACCATGGTTGCAGGGACACAGAGGATGCTTGATATTGAAGTTGGTGTTGGAAGTCCGAAGACGAGTGCTATTGCCTGGAGCTCCAGGAGATTGATCTGCTGGAAGCTTTCTTCCTGTGACCAGCTGCCTTGAGTGTAGAGGTGATTGCAATGGGCTCACCAGCCCAGTTTGGAGGCATCCGTGGTGGGCAAGGATCCTCTGAGGGGCAGATGTCTAGAAGGGCATTGTGGCCCACAGGTGCTGGAGTTGCTGCCACCAGCCGAGGGTGTCGGCCAAAGAGCAGATCACAACCACTCTGTCCCATAGGTGTCCCATTGCCTGGGACCACTGGGAGCTGAGAGCCCACTGGCCCAGTCGCATTTGCAGGTGGGCATCTGGGGTGACATGCATCATGGATGCCTTGTGGCCTAGAAAGCGAAGCATGAGGTGAGCAGAGGCCGAGGGTTGACCCTGGATGTGCCCTGTGAGTGTCTGAAGGCATTGGGCCCTGTCTGGAAAAAGAAAGGCCCTGGCCTGGATGGTGTCCAGCACTGCCCCTATGAACTCCAGGCATTGCATTGGCTTGAGGTGAAACTTTGGGTAGTTTATGACAAACCGCAGGTGTTCCAGAATGAGGATGGTGCAGGCCATCACTTGGCGGGCTTTTGCAGGGGTGCACCCTATATGAGCAAGTTAGCCAGGTATGGGAAGACAAAACCCCCTGGAGACACAGGAAGGCGGCGACCACTGCCAAGCACTTGGTGAAGACCCTCAGGGTAGAAGCCAGATTGAAGTGAAGGACCCTGTACTGACTGTGGTAGCCTTCCGCCATTAAACCAAGGTATTGCCTGTGAAGGGGATGAATAAGGATGTGTGTATAAGCATCCTTTAAATCCAAGGAGCATAGTCAGTCTCCCTGTTGGAAGTATGGCAGCAACATTCCAAGAGAGAACATCTTGAATTTCTTCCTCACTAGGAACTTGTTGAGATCTTCCAAGTTTAGGATAGGCCAAAATCCTCTGGTCCTTTTGAGCACCAGAAAGTAGCAGGAGTAGAGCACTTTGCCTTGGAGTTTGAGGAGTACAGGTTCCACCACCCTGTCTGTCATGAGATTTGCGAGGTCCTGCTGAAGCAGGTCCCAGTAAAGGGGTACATCGGGAGCTCTCCTAGAAAGAATGGCGGGGGAGTCTGAGGTGGAGGAGGTAACCCTCTTTCACCACCTGCAAGGCCCGCACGATGGTAGTGATGGCGGACCATTGGTGAGCAAAAAACACCAGACACCCCCCTGATGTGCTCTGGGACAGATCCTTCTGGGGAAAGAGAGACTGTGCCCCAGGAGTCAAAAGCCTCCCCCCCCCAGGTTGTGCCTGAGGCATGGGGTTGTGGCTTGGGGGCCTTAGATTTACCAGGGCAATGCCCTTATCCCTGGTCCTGCTGGCCCTGTTGAGGAGCTGGGAAGGTTGAGTGGTGTGGGTAGTTTCCATAGTTTTTCTCTATTTTGGGTATAGGGGCTCTTTACCCAAAGTCTTCCTCCAGGAAATATCAGCGGTCTTCTCAGACAGCCTGGTCCTGGTCATGAACTCGGACTCCAGCTCAGCAGCCTTTAGAGTCATGGGTTTGCTGAAGAGATTCTCAACCCCGGCAAGGGACATTGACCAACTTGTCCTGTACCCATTGCTCCAAGTCGGAGGACTGTAGCCAAGCATGGCAGCAGGCACTAATGCCCACTGCTGTTACTCTAGCTGCTGACTTGAAGCCATCATAGGCCGCCTGAGTCATAAACTTGGAGCACTCCCTGACCGTGGAGACCAGGATCCAGAACTGAAGAAGTTCCTCAGAAAGACCAGCTGTGAATACAGCAAGTTCCTTTTCTGTGTCCCGCATGTATATGCCCATGTACAGCTGGTATGCCTTGATCTGGATGATAAGCATCAAATCCTGGAAGCATTTCCTGCCCAGGATGTGCATGGCACAGGCCTCCCTACCAGGGGGCACAGAGGAGTGCATTTTCTGGTTCTTGAGCATCTGCAAGACCGATTCCACCACCATGGAATTGTGGGGTAGTTGAGCTTTCTGGAAATCAGGGCTCCGGCGAACCTGGTATATCGAGTCCAGCCATCTTCTCATGATGGAACTAAGGTCAGAGTCTCCTACATTTGGAAGAGCAGCTGCTCCAGGATCAGGGGAACAGGTACTGTGAGGGCCTCTTTGGGTGGTGCCTCATACTGGAGGATCTCGAGGTCCTCCATCTGAGGCTCCTCTTCAGATTCAGTGGTGAAGGCAAGGGACTTTGCCATGCCCCTTACGAAGTCCAGAAAGGCCAGCTTCTCGGGTGGGAACCGGTGCCGGGTCTCCAGAAGGGAAGGATATGAGGGCACATCCTTGTGGAACAGAGTGTCTGGGGACTTACTGTTCTTGGTCTCCCAGTCTGAACCAGAGTCTGAGTAAACCTCGAAGGTTCCTTGGACCTCAGCGCTCTGTGTCCTCGAGGCTCTGAAGTGGCATGCCGCATGAGATATATTGTGAGTGCAATGGTCATGGGGAAGATGGTCCCTGAGAAATCAAACTCCATTGGCCCGGCCAGAAAGGGCATGAAAACCCATGCACCAGAGAAAAAGACCTCTGAAGGGGGAAAAAGAAAAGGGAACCCAAAAAACATGACGCCGGAGGCAAGCAAAGTTGGGGGGACATGGTATGCGACTGGAGAATAGTAAGACAGACAGAAAAAAACACAACTTTTCTGGGGAAGACAGACACACATCCAATGGGCTCTGTGGAAAAAAGGAGACTGAGGCAAATTTAGGACTTGTTTGTCAGAACACAAGTGTTGCATTAAAAGACAGATAGTCACAGTGCCTTTAATTGAGCATTGCGTCCACCTACAACATGATTTTGATTGTTCAAAGTTTTGTGTTGTTAAGGTGGTTATCCCTCTCTTGGAGAGGGGGCTACTTAGATCAATTTTTATTGAGAGAAGAACAAAGGCTTATTTTTCAATTTGGAGACCTTGCACCCCAATGGTTTAAACCTTGAACAAGATTTATCGGTTTTCTCATAGGATGTTTTTCTGGGGGAAAACCACCTGTTTTTTATTTTTATTCTGATTTTCGTTTTTTTATTCTGATTTTTTTTTTGTTTTTTGTCCTTTGTTTTGCTTTTATTTTTATTGATATTGGTTGTTTTATGCGAAAGAGCACCACCTGGTTTTATTTCTATTTTTGTCTTGTCATTTTATCTCTTGTTTGTAGGTTTTTTTTATTGTATGTGTTGGAACCCCTCCTGGGGTATGGTTTTTTTTTTTGACTTGTGGCTTTTGGTTTTTTTTGTTCCCCCCCCCCTCCTTTTCAAAAAATGGGCTCTTTTTTTTTTTAAAAGGGACTTTTTTGGATGTTTTGTATGCCTTTTAATTTGGATTGGCAATTATAGTTATGAAGCCTTGATCTCTGCAGTGCTGTCACTCATGCCATTGTCTGGCAGGAAAGCTGTTTTAAAAGCTGCTCGCTGCCTGTTTGCAGTTTCCTTTAATGCTGTGGCTTCAAATGCAATCGGGTAAGTTTTCTGGGAGGTTTTGGCTGTGTTTTAGAGCAGCATTGAGTATTTTAAATGGTTTTCTGTGTATATTTTAAGATCATTTAGTTATGTGCAGTAGGGCTGTCCATTCTTCAGCACCAGGCGGTTCTGTATGGCTCTCGCAGTTGGGTTTCTTGTGAGCCCCTTGTTTTTAACATATCTTCCTTTTTAATATACCTTTCTTTTTTTTAGTAGTTCTCTTTTGTTATTGTTACCAATGAATTTGTATTTTTTAAGATATAGTTCTTTGAGTCAGTGCTCTCTAGCCCCGCTATGAGCACAATGTTACATTGTTACTAGCAATGACACTGTGTTCTGTCAGTGGCTATATGCACTTTTTCTTTTATGGAGAGACTATTTGTGGTTCGATACAACTGGTGTGTTAGGAGCTTATATGGGTCTTCTCTAGCATGGATCCACATATTTCAGATGCATATATGTGTTATATATATTTCCCTTTATGGTTTCTGTGTGCATATATTAAAGTTGTATTTAATTTCATACCCTTTGCTTTTTTATCACCACTTTTTGCTTTTTGGTTTATTAGGGGTATGTTTACAAAGCAGCAGTAACAGCCTCCGTGTAATGTCGGAGCCGCGGTTCCAATATCACCTATGTTTTTTTGCTCATTACCTATTGCAAATACATTTTTAAGTATTGATTTACTGCAGTTTGATTTATTAATTTGTCATGGAGGTCATTCCAGAACACAAATAAGGGATTTGTACATGCAGCAGGAACGTTTATCTGCCAAAAACATTTCTGACAGTATTCCGAAACACTACTGACCTATACATCCATGTCAGTAGCATGGGGATCTCAGAACTTGGGGGGGGGGGGGGGGAGGAGAGAGGGTGTAATGAGGACATGGTCAGCCATGGAGATGTATAAAGCAGATTCAGGAAAGGCCCATATACATTTTACGTGTTTCCCATAGACGTCCATGTTAATCCTGCAGAAACATGGATAAGGGCAGGACTTAGAAAATATTCTGGTCTTCTCTTCCATACATCCTATATTGAAGAACAGTTGTGACAGTTATGTTTTGAACTGTTGTGTCTGCATCTGGAAGAACACAAGATGCAGTTATAAAGAACAGAAAGCAGAGGTGAGAGACAATTGTACAGTAATGAAACATTGATAAACACCCCTACAGACATATTAAGAAGAGCAATTGTGTTTATGTGGACTATGCTGACAATTGCTGTTTGTGCTAAAGCAGCAAAACTAGGGTTCCCTAACATTTCCTATGTTCTGTAAACTGGTATTGGTGATGTAGGGATAAGTATGTGAGTGAGTATGTGAGTGAGTATGACAAAGATGGGTGAGAAATGCAGATCAGATTTGTAGTCCTGGGATGCCATTGCTATTATGTTATACCAACCGTTAGTTATAGGTTTGGTTTGGCAGAATGACGTCTTTTGCAACTGCAAGTGAGTGTGTGTGGTTTGGGGGCAGCATGGGAAGATCTGGTGTGCTGATCTGCAATTCAGGGAAGCCATGAATGGCTGGTTGGTACCTGGACAATGTGTCACCAGGTGCCAGTGTGATAGGGCAGCCATACATCAACTGTGCCAGGCACTGCGCAACATGACTGAGGTCGAGGTAACATCCCCCCTATTGTGTCATGAGGCCTACATCCTTCCCCAGTCCAGAATCTACGCAAGCAGCAAGAGTGGTGATATATCTGGAGGCTGGCTACCAGGGTATGTCAGCACAAGGATCCCCCCCTCTCATGCCCACACAGGCCTGACCAGGGGAGCAGTGGCACAAAGCAGATGGTGGGAAGGCAGACAGGACTGCCCCACAGATAGATGTATAGACCGACATACACCATGATGGGACAGATGTAACTACTGCAAGAAATACCAGTACCCAGATATGTGGAAATCAGATGCCAAATCAGAAAGCCCTACTACTACTACTGATCATTTGTTTAGTGCTACAAAGTATACACAGACACTGTACAGACACACAAAAACTGACCCTTGCTCAGCAATACATCTAGGGGAAATAGTAAGGAAACACATAGGAGATTAGACGGATCAGATCCAAAAGCGGCAACAAAGAGGTGAGTGTTCAGCCTGGGTTTGAGAAGGGCCAGAGACGTACAGTAGTTCCAGACATAAGGAGCAGCAAGGTAAAAGGAGTGAAGTCTGGAGTTGGCAGTAGAAGAGAAGGGCACAGATAGAAGCGATCTGCCAGAAGAGCAAAGTTCCCAAGGATGGGTGTATTGAGAGATAAGAAAGGTAGTACAGAGCAACAGAATGAGTGCACTTATAGGCATGAAAAGTGCATACATTTGATGCTCAGAAATATTATGCACCTTTTGGGGAACTGCAATGTTAGTTTCAGATGTTGTGCACTAGGTAAGGGTCCATCCTTAACAGTTTAAAGCGTATTTGTAGAGATGACCAAGGCAGGAATCACCGGGGGCCATTTTCTAATGCAAAGTACCATTTGATGCAAGATATGTTCTGATGTACATGTTTATATTTACATTCTCTTATACCATATTAAGGTGCACTGGGATTACCTAGCACTTTTCAGGGCATAAAGACGACCGGTATATGGTCAAGGCTGCAGCAGCAGTCATTTCCCATTGGTATTTATGTCTAGTTTGCATCAGCAAACTACTGTCAGTGTTGAAGAGTAGCTTCGCAGATACACATTTTACCGAGGAGGCATGACATCTGCGGGTATATCATGGATATGGGCAAGATCCAAAATGTGCAACTTTTTAAAATTCGGTGTGTGCAGGGACATCCAAAACATTTACCGATGTCCCATCATATTGATGGGGGACACGTTTCTCCATTATATCGCATGGCCCATGTCTGCACCTATGCGCGGATCTCGTGCTGGATTCATGCACAGTTCAACTGAATAGCGCTTTGTCCATGCCATGGCGGACACACCTACCTCCCTGATTCTGGACCCGCATGCACGTTTAGACCCACGGATGCAGAATTAGGTTCAAACAGGGCCACTTTTCAATTTGGATGTGTTTGCGGAACGGTTGTGCATGTTATGGAATCTGCCTCTATATGTATAATAAAATGAGCTAGTGATAATGCAGAATCAGTTTTGGATTTGACCTTTGCTGTGCTTGATCCAGCTTTTGTAATCCCTATATATTAATAGAATTTAGTACATTAAAGAATGTACCAACATTTCCCTGACTTTGGGACACGGTAACAAAATTAATGATGGCAGATAAAGATCAACATAGCCCACATGGCATTCCTAACAGGGGCTCTGCTTTCCAAGCAAAGGAAAAAGTGTGTAGCTTTTTAATTACTAGCTCTCTGCCTGAGAGCTCTTACAAATGTTTTGGTATATTTTTAAAACAAAGGTACATTCTTTTTGGTGCTTAGTTCAAAAGGGGAAATATTTTCTTTAGTGGTGTAGATTTAAAACTCTACTTTTAGTATTTTTCTCAGCTCTTTGAAGCTACTGACACTTCATCAGGTATTAGGTTCCCTCCCTACAGCCCTAACTCCTGCCCACCCCCATGTGAGCAGTCTTGCTTTATAGGGCACCTCCCCAATTAGCTACACATAGGGATTTGGTACAGTATATTTGGAACATACTTAAAAGAGGTTAATTGCATTTTCTCTGAAAGGATAGCTGGAAAACTGGCTGGTACTTTGGTAGGTCTCTCTCTCTTTTGCTTCAACAGGTACCTAAGCTCCACCAACTGAACAATGGCTGTATAGTCAAAGCTGTTATCCACATTACAGCTTCTGCCTTTGTCCAGACAAAAGTCCCAATGCCAGTTGAAGGATTGGTTCCATATGCAGGATGCCTGCATGCTGAAGCTCTCAGGAAACAAGTGGAGAGAAGAGGTGGCGAGGCTGAAGAGCATTCAAGACAGAGAGAAGTACATTGAGATGCTTCTTGGAACATCCAAGCTCTTCAGCAGAGTAGAAGATGAGAGCCTACAGAATGACAAAGGTTGGACACAAGTCTCCGGGGCCTGCAGAATCTCCAATCCTCCAGCCCTTAAACTGAAGAACCATTATGCAGCCCTGAGCTGAAAGCATCCCCGGAAAGGGAAGAACCAGAACTCCAGCACCCTAAAGTTGCAAAATCAGTGACCACAAGGAAGTAAAGGCTAGTGGAGGTTGGTGACTCTATTCTGAGGGGCACTGAGGCATCCATCTGCTGATCAGACTTGATGTCCAGAGAGGCATGCTGTCTGCCAGGTGCCCAAATCCGAGATGTTACGGAGAGATTGCCGAGACTCATCAAGCCCACTATTACCCAATGTTGCTCATCCGTGTCCACACAAATGATACACTCTGAGAGATATCCTGCAGTATCAAAAGTGTCTTCATAGCTTTGGGACAGAGGGTAAAGCAGATAGGTGCACAGGTGGTGTTCTCTTCAATCCTCCCTGTTGAGGATAAAGGCCAAGGCAGAAATGCTCACATCCTGGAGATAAATGCATGGCTGCATGGATGGTGTCATCGAGAGCGTTTTGGTTTCCTGAACTAAAGGATGCTGTTCCAAGGGTTGCAGAGCAGAGATGGCGTCCATCTGTCCAAGAAGGGTCGACATGTCTTCAGCAGCAGACTGGCTAACCTACTGAAGAGGGCTTTAAACTAGATTTGTTGGGGATGGTGAAGAAAGCCCCCAGGTAAGTGAAACATTAAATACCTTTATACAAAAGGGTAAAAGGGGAAACATATGGAAAGCAGTGTGTATAAATGCCTGTAGCATGGGAAATAATATCCCAGATGTTGAGGCTTTAATGGGAGAGGCTGATTTGGATTTAGCAGAAGAAACAGACATGGTTCACGGATAATCATAACTGGGATGTAACTATACTAGGCTATAATTTATTCAGAAAGGACAGAGTAGGAAGAAGGGGGGGGGGAGGGTTGGCACCATATGCAAAAAATAATATTAATGCTATGGAAATACAGAGTTTAAAAGGGAGAGAGGAGGCACTGTGGGTTAAACTAGAAAGAGGGAAAGAGAAATCTATTTGTATTGGCATGATCTTACTTCAGGAAGTACGTTTCTTCCCGACTAACATTCCTAAAGACTATAGACCAATAACCTGCTTACCTACCATCTATAAGCTGTTTACTGCGATAGATGCAGACAGAATATACGATCACATCGAGTTCAATAACATGATGGCAATAGAGCAAAAGGGCAATAAGAGAGGAACATATGGAACCAAAGACCAGTTAATGCTGAATAAGGCCATTATGGCCAGTGCTAAGAAAGGCAGAAATCTCAGTATAGCATGGATTGATTATAAGAAAGCTTTTGACAGCATCTCTCACTCTTGGATAATACATTGCCTTGAAATGTATAAAATAAATTCTGGTTTGATAGAGTATATTAAATTCACTATAAAAATGTGGCAATCCACATTCTTTTTTAGATATGAAGATGGTCAGTACATCATTCCTAATTCCTAAGATCCAGGGAAGAATATTTCAGGGAGATTCCCTGGCACCACTTCTGTTTTGTTTGGAGCTTAATACAATGAGTGCTCTCATCAACTCTTTGGGGTATGGATTTAACCTGAATTCTAAAGACTGTACCAACCCAGAAGCATCTTCTCATCTGCTATTTATAGATGATCTGAAGCTCTACAGTTCCAGCGACCAACAATCAGCAGAGCAGCTTTGTGTGGTGAAAAGCATTTCTGATGACATCAGCATGACTTTTGGTCTTGACAATTGTGCTAAGGCAACCTTTTTCAAAGGAAAATTGAGCAAAACTGAAAACATCTCCCTTGCTGAGGGCTGTGACATCAAGGACCTTGAACAGGAAGGCACATATAAGTATCCCGGAATAGAGGAAGGAATGACATTTGAGCAGAAACTATTGAGAGAGAAGATCAGTAAAGAATCTGATAGGAGATTAAAACTGTTATTGAAAAGTTCTTTAACATCACAAAATAAGATACAAGCCATCAATCAACTGGCAATTCCTGTACTCTCCTACAGTTTTGGAATTGTGGATTGGCCTCATAAAAAGCTTGAAAAACTGGATGTGCGAACAAGAAAACTCCTCCATGGCTCATGAAGTAATTTACAAGAATCAGGGTATGCCAAGATTGTACATCCCTAGAGCTGAAGAGGGCTAGGACTTACAGAGATTGACTACACCTACAGAGCTACTATTGTAGGCCTCCAAGCCTATCTGATAGCATCATTGGATCCAAATACATAAAAAGTGCTGAAATATGAAAGTAAACGTCCAGAATCTGTCTCCATCATCAAACTTGGTCAAGCGTTCCAATGATTAGAAGGAAAGAGCAAGAATCCACAGGTGTGCATGGGAAAGTAACAATTTGCAAAACAAGAGAAAAAAAATCTTCAAAGAATTAGATCAGCAGGTGAGGAAAAACAAGTGGCAAATGCACAAATACAGTGGAAAATACAGTGTGTTACTCCAAGAACCTTTTGTCGATCAAGAACGGACACATGAATGGTTGAGGATAGGTAGACAAACTGAAGGATGAAAGATTGATAGTTGCAGTCCAGGACAGTGGATTAGGGACGAGATGCTTTACAGCGAGTATTGAAAAAATTGGCACGACATATGCCAATTTTGTAAGAAAGAGCTGGAAACAGTGACTCACCTAATAGCAGGCTGTGAAGTTTTGATGGCGGAAAATTTCTATACAGAAAGGCACAACAAAGTAGCATGCCTCCTCCACTGGAAACTCTAAACACTACAGCATTACTGTCCCTGAAAAGCACTGGGATCATGACCCTAAGAGAATAACAGAGAATGAAGAGGTTATGTCACCTGGGACATTCCCATACTGATGATAAGGAACTGGATGCCAGGAAACCTGACTTAGTGGTAAAGGAGAAGAATATCAGAACGGTATTCATAATAGAAGTGTCAGTACAGAGTGATTATTCTATGAATCATGTGGAGAGGGAGAAGATCTTGAAGTATCAAGAAATTCAATCAGAGACCAAGAAAAAGTGGCAGAAAGATACGGAAATATTTCCCATTGTACTGGAAGCCACAGGCCTGATAAAGAAGAATTTCCAAGCACATCTTGACAAACTACCCATACATGTTACATCTTATGAAATCCAGCAGGAGGCTCTCTTTGGCACAATGCAAGTATTACGCCAAGCATTAGCAGTAAATTTGAGAAATTAAGATCATATTCCACATACCCTGGCTTAGAAGTGAGGTTCATGACTGCCATGGTATGCGCAAAACTAACCCATTAGGAGAAACTACCCCAGGGAGAACAACTGGACAGAGTTAATTGAAGACATATGCAGCATTGCCAGGAAAGGGGATGTGCTACTGATAGGGGATTTCAATATGCCAGATGTTGATTGGCACATCCGTGCTGCGGTGTCATCTAGAAGTAAGGAGATCCTGGATTATCTACAGGGAGAACTATTCAGGCAACTGGTAACAGAACCCACATGTGAAGGGCCATACTGGACTTGGTGCTTACCAATGGTGAAAGTGTTTCTGATGTTACAGTGGGAGACCATTTCACATCCAGTGATCACCAGATGGTGTGATTCAGTATTAGGACTAGGGCTGCTAAAATCCATTCAAAAGCAAGGGTCTTAGACTTTAGGAAAGCTAACTTTGCAAAGAAGGGAAAATACCTCAGGGAGTCGTTAGCATGATGGGAACAGCTGGGGGTGTAGAAAAACAGTGGGCAAAACTGAAAGAGAATATTTTAAGGGCAATCAACATTTTGTTAAAATGATAAATAAAGGTAAAAGGAAAAGGAGACCGCTTTGGTTTTCAAAAGTAGCAGCTGAAAAGGTGAACAAGAGGAAGGCCGTCATGAAATACAAGAGATCACAGATAGAAGAAGACAGGCAACTAAATTTGGAAAAACTTAGAGAAGCTAGCAAAGTAGTAAGGAAAACAAAGATTCAAAAAGAGGAGGAAATAGCCAATGCAATAAAATGGGGGGGGGGGGGGAATAAACATTTTTCAGATATGTTAGTGAGAAGAGGAAGGGCTAAAGTGGTATTGTCAGACTCAAGGGTGAAGGGGAGGAATATGTACAAGCTGATGAGGATAAAACAGAATTGCTTAACAAATATTTCTGTTCTGTGTTCACAGATGAAGATCCAGGAACAGCACCTCGGAAAACACCCATAAAAAGGAAAAGAAGTGAGAGGCATCTTGAACAATTTTCAGAAGACTGTGTTTGTGAGAAACTAGCTAAACTTAAAGTAGACAAAGAGATGGGACCAGATGGGATACACTCGAGAATACGGAGTGAGCTTGGAGACGTTCTAGTAGCTCCACTGACTGACCTTTTCAATGTCTCGTTGGAGTCAGGACTGGTGCAAAGGACTGGAGAGAGGCACATGTGGTTCCTTTACAGAAAAGTGGAAGTAAGGATGTAGTTGAAAACCACAGGCCAGTTAGTTTAACTTCAGTTGTGAGTAAATTATTGGAAGCACTGTTGAAAAAGAAAATAGTGAGCTTTCTGGAGTCCAATGGATTACCGGATCTGAGGCAGCATGGATTCACCAGAGGCAGGTCTTGTCAGACAAATCTGAATGATTTCTTTGACTGGGTGACCAGGCAGTTGGACCGAGGGAGAGCCCTAGATGTGGTGTATTTAGATTTCAGTAAAGCCTTTGACACTGTTCCTCACAGGCAACTTATAAACAAACTGAGCACCCTAGAGATGGACCCTAAAGTTACTGCTTGTGTTAGAAATTGGTTGACTGAGAGGCAACAAAGGGTACAGGTAAATGGAGCTTACTCTGAGAAGGTGGTTACCAATAGTGTGCCCCAGGGATCTGTCCTTGGTCCAATTCTTTTTAACATCTTTGTTAGTGATATTACAGAAGGGCTGTTGGGTAAGATGGCCTCTTTGCGGATGATACCAAAATCTGCAATAGAGTGGACACCCAGGAAGGTGTAGATAACATGAGGAGAGATCTTGCTAAGCTTGAAGAATAGTCTAGAATTTGGCAGCTGAGATTTCCTGTAGCCATCTATATACTTATTACATTTGTCTGCTAGTAGTTTCTTCCACTTTTCAACTGCAATTTGTTCCAGCTCATGAATGTTTCCAGGATTCCTTTTACCAAAGGCAGATTTCAGTTCTTTCCAAAGGTTCTCAATTGGATTGAGATCAGGGAACTCATTGCTGGCCAATTTAAAACAGTCCATTTTTTCCTTTTTAACCATTCTTTTGCCCTTTTGAATTTATGTTTTGAGTCACTGTCCTGCTGGAAGACCCATAACCTTCGATTCAGACCTAGTTTGACACTAGGTAGCACATTTCATTCCAAAATACCTTGGTAGTCCTCTGACATCATGATACCTTTAATACATTCCAGGCCTCCAGTTCCTGAGGCAGCAAAACAACTCTACAACATTAATGAACCTCCACCATATTTAACTGTTGGAAGGGTGTTTTTTTTCTTATAAGCTTCATTTCTTCGCCTGTAAATGTTTTGCTGTTCTGCATTGCCAAAGAACTCAAGTTTGGTTTCACCTCTCCACAGAACATTTTGCCAGGATTATGGTTTTCCAAGGACGGTTTGGGCAAAGATCAGGCATGTTTTTTTTATTTCTGTCTTTGAGCGGTGGTGTCCTCCTTGGCTTTCACCGATCCTGAAAATCTCCTCTTGGTAATTTGAGAAGAGGAGGAGTTTTTGTGGATTGGTGATGTTCTGAGCATTGGTGTGGAGCTAGTTTAATATGCCCATATTACCAGCTAAAATTGTTCCGAGATTCTTTTCTCTTCATGATTAATATCATCCATTTTTCCCTGGGATTTGGAGAGTCCTTAATACTGTAGTGGAGTGAGTTTTTATCATTTGGAGTGAGCATTTTTATTCACTCCATGACTGGCATTAATTGGATGTGAATGATCATGTCCTGGCAATGTCCCAGTTTTTATACTATATCCTTTATTAATTCGTCTTGTTTTATTTGATTCTTTTTTGTGTCAAATATGTGTGCATATATAGTCCAAAGCCATTTCACTGGCCACTTTATTTTAGGAGATATTGGGACATTAAGGGGTTGAACTGCAAAGGTGCCAATAATGTTGACCACAACTGTATAAAGGAGCAGCCAAATCCAGGGAATACTTAATGCGTGGGTGGGCAGGCAGTCAGAGGATAGCAGGTCAAGCAATAGAGAGCAATTTTGCATTCTTGCTGCTGGTGACAACATCAATTTGTAGGGTCCCCCACTCTTTAAAGATGATCTGCATGGTTATTGCATCTGGAGACCACTCATGAGGCTGCTAAGCTTGTTGGTTTTGTGGTTCTGAATATATGCTGCTTGTGTTTGGACACAATTGGCTATGATGAAGTCCCAAACCTCAGCTGCTTCTCCTCCATATATTGACATAAAAACAGAGTCACTTAGTTTTCTGTTTGAATGAAAACTGATGTGGCCTAGAACAAATGAATGAAGACTAAGGGCATAATAAACAATTTGGTCTCCAAGTAGTTGTATGGAGAGACTTTTTGCATTTCATCCATGTTCCTTGTATGATGTGAGCATTCAACATTTTCTACTTAGCCTACAGTTAATGTGTGGTTAGTACAAACCAGTAGTGCAATGGGGCAAAGGGAACATCTGCTACAAGACAGACCTTGAATGCCCATCATACAGCATATAAACTTGCCCTGATTGAAGGAGGATGGTCAAAAGAGGTGGGAATCACCAGTTCCAGTAGAACCTGGTCCATTTTATTTTTAATTAAAAGATTTATACATTATTTTTAGAATCAAAGAAAACAAGAAAATCTAGAACTTATTAAAGAAACAATACCCAATAATAAAAAACAAATCTAATTTTAGCACACATCATGCAGAGAGAAAGAGTAGTTACTCACCAGTAACAGGTGTTCTCCAGGAGCAGCAGGAATCAGTCCTCACATATGGGTGACGTCGGCGCCGATGGAGCCCTCGTGCGGAGCATTTCCCCAGCTTTCAAAGAAAGCCTTTGGGAATTGCAGCACGCATGCGCGGTCCCCTTCCCGCCCAAGGGTGCCATCTTGCTCAGTCTGATGACATAGCTAAAAGACAGCAAAAAATTAGCAAAAACAAATCATATGACTGCAACTCTAAGGGGAGGAGGGAGGGTTGTGAGGACTGATTCCTGCTGCTTCTGGAGAACACTTGTTACAGGTGAGTAACTACTCTTTCTCCAGGACCAAGCAGGAAGTCAGTCATCACATATGGGACTCCCCAGCTTAAGGCTACCGGAGACCCCAAGCGGAAAAAATGAGCTCCCTCTAGCTCGTCAGCACATAAGGAAGGAATCTTCTCTGAGAACGCCCCCGACCGGTAGCCCAACACCAGGGCCGGATGGTAGGAGTTGCCTAAACCCAAAGAGATTATGGAGTACTGCCTGTCCGAAAGCACTGTCCCTGCGGGACTCCCTCTCAAGGCAGTAATGGGCCGCAAAAGTCTGGCTTGAAGACCAAGTAGCGGCCCAGCAGATGTCCGCCAACGGAACAGAGCGGAGATGAGCCACTGATGCAGCCTTCGCCCTGACACGATGAGCCATGACTCGACCCTCCGACGACAGGCCGGCTGCCCCATAAGCCCAAGCGATACAGTCAGCGACCCACATGGATAAAGTACGCTTGGAGACAGGTAGCCCCAACTTATTGGGGTCAAAAGAAACGAAGAGCTGAACAGCCCTTCGATGCTCCCGCGTACGGTCAAGGTAGAAGGACAATGCCCTCCTACAGTCCAGGGTATGCAAAACCATCTCAGCCCGGTTGGCATGCGGCCTGGGAAAGGTGGTCGGAAGAACCACCTCCTGATTGAGGTGAAAAGGTGAGACAATCTTAGGAAGAAACTTAGGGTGAGTCCGTAAGACTACCCTAATTCCTGTAGAACCTAGTGTAAGGAGGATCAGACACTAGTGCCTGAAGTTCACTCACTCGCCTAGCAGAGGTGAGAGCTACCAGAAACAAGGTTTTCCAGGAGAGAAAACGGAGAGGGCAGGTAGCCATAGGTTCAAATGGCGGACAAGTAATCCGCTGTAAGACCACACATTCAGATCCCACTCAGGGGCTGGTGGACGTAAAGGAGGCTTGAGCAGGAGGAGGCCTCTGAGAAAACAAGCCACCAAAGGGTGGTTAGAAAGAGGCCTCCCGTCCACTGGCGAGTGGTGCGCTGAGAGAGCACTAAGGTGAACTCTGACAGAGTTAGACTTAAGGCCCAGATTGGAGAGGTAAAGCAAATATTGCAACACTACCACTACCAAGCACGAGAAGGGATTCTCGCTGTGCTGAGCACACCATGTGGAGAATCTACGCCACTTAAGAGCGTAGGATTTCCTGGTGGATTGTCGCCTAGAGGCCAAGACCACATCTTCCACCTCTCGAGGCAGTAGTAGGGGAGCCAGGACTACCCTTTCAGCAGCCAGGCCATCAGATGAAGGGACTGGAGGTTGGGGTGCAAGAGAGTCCCCTGATCCTGAGACAGGAGATTCTGTTGAAACCCCAGAGGAAGAGGGGTGTCCACCGCTAGCTGCAGCAGAAGCGGGAACCACGGTTGCCTCGGCCACCTGGGGGCTATCAGGATCAATGAAGCCCCGTCCCTGAGGACTTTGAACAGTGTCCTGGACACTAGTGGCGTGGGAGGAAATGCATACAGTAGGCCTGTGGACCACGAGATCAGAAACGCATCCGCTGCTACTCTGAGAGGATGCGGTTGTCTGGAGCAGAATCTCGGGAGTTGTTGGTTCAGAGGACTGGCGAAAAAATCCATGGTGGGGAGGCCCCACCTGAGAAAGGCCTGCTCAACTACCAATGGGTTTAACCTCCATTCGTGTGGTTGCAGGATCCTGCTCAGTCTGTCCGCCAGGCAATTTTCTTGACCTGGGAGGTAGACAGACTTTAGGAGGATTCCGTGAGTGACGGCCCAAGAGCACAGCCGTTGTGCCTCCTGACATAGAAGGAAGGAGCCTGTGCCTCCTTGCTTGTTCACGTAGAACATGGCAACTTGATTGTCCATCTGGACCAGTACAGACTGGTGAGAGGCAAGGTGGGAGAAGGCTCTCAGAGCTAGGCGTATCGCCCGTAGCTCCAGGAAGTTTATCTGTTGAGCAGTCTCCCAAGGAGTCCAGAGACCCTGAGTACATGTCCCTTGGCAATGTGCTCCCCAATCGAGAAGAGAAGCATCTGTTGTCAGCACTTGAGAATGCGGAGGGGATTGAAAAACCACTCCGAGTACCAGATTCGGAAGATGAAGCCACCATTGCAGAGGAGACTAGCAGGTCCGATATCTTTACTGAGTCCGCTAGGCTCCCCGTGGCCTGATGCCACTGAGTGCGAAGGCTCCACTGAGCAGGCCGCATGTTGTAGGCGGGCATTGGGGGTGACATGAACCGTGGAAGCCATATGGCCGAGTAGTCTCAGGAATTGCCTGGCAGAGACCAGGGAATTGCTGCGAAACTGCCTGGCCAGATCCGTCAGCCTGTGGACTCTGTCCATTGGCAGAAAAGCCCTCGCTTGAAGAGTGTCTAGTCTGGCCCCTATGAATTCTAAGTTCTGGGACGGGAGCAAAGTGGACTTTGCGAAGTTTATGACAAACCCCAAGTGCTGAAGTAGAGCCACAGTGCGAAGGGTGGCTTGATGGGCCTCCTGGGAAGATTGGCCCCTTATGAGCCAGTCATCCAGGTACGGAAACACAAAAAGACCTTGAAGCCTCAGGTAGGCCGCCACCACTGCCAGGCACTTGGTGAACACCCTGGGAGCGGAGGACAGGCCAAAGGGTAGTACTCTGTACTGATAGTGGTTTCCCCCCACAACAAATCTGAGATATTGTCTGTGGTCTGGATGAATAAGGATGTGAGTATACGCATCCTTTAGATCTAAGGAGCATAGCCAGTCTCCCTGCTGGAGGTAGGGCAGCAGGATTCCAAGGGTAAGCATCTTGAACTTTTCCCTCTCCGGGAACTTGTTGAGGTTGCACAAGTCTAGGATGGGTCTGAGGCCTCCTGTTCTTTTTGGTACCAGAAAGTACCTGGAATAAAAGCCGTGACCTCTCAGGTGGTGGGGCACCGGTTCCACAGCCTGATCCTTTAGCAGACTTGCTAACTCCTGAAGGAGTAGGTCCCTTTGCAGAGGGAGTCTTGGAGGCTCCCCTGGAAAATAGGAGGGAGGTACCTGGTGAAAATGGAGAAGATAACCCTTTTGGACTATATGAAGAACCCAGGTATCTGATATGACGGCTGACCACCTGTGGGCAAAGTGGGCCAGCCGGCCTCCTGTGCTGAGAGAAGCCAGCTGAGGAGAAGAGGCTATGCTTTCTGAGTCAAAAACCCCCACCCTGCTGAGCAGGGGCTGGTGTAGGTGGCTTGGGGGCCTTCTGCCTACGGGGCCCTTGACCCTGCCACTTGGCCTGCTGACCCTGTTGGGGAGCTGCAGAGGCCTGATAATGAGGGTATTGTTTATAGGCAGATGACTTCCTCGGGTAAAAGGTCTTTTTTCCCGAGCCCTTCTTTTTCTGAGAAGGGGCAGAGGTTTTTCTGGACAGCCTAGTCCTGGTGAGATTCTCTGTCTCGAGCTCAGCAGCCTTTTCAGCCATGGGTTTGCTGAAAAGGTTTTCACCCCGGCAGGGGACATCAACCAACTTGTCCTGTACCCATGGCTCGAGGTCGGATGACTGTAGCCAAGCCTGTCGGCGGGCACCGATGCCGGCAATGGCTACTCGGGCCAAAGCCTCGAAGCCATCATAGGCTGCTCGAGAGATAAACTTCGAGCACTCCCGAATACCAGTGGACAAGGCCTGGAACCTCTGCAAAGGTTCCTCGGAGAGACCAGCAGAGAACCCGGCAATCTCCTTTGCCAGGTCTCGGAGCTACATGCCCATGTAGAGCTGGTATGTCTGGACACGGCAAGCAAGCATAGAGCCCTGGAAGCACTTCTTACCGAGGGCATCCAGGTTCCGGGCCTCCCGGCCAGGAGGCACCAAGGAGTGCATCTTCTGACATTTCAGTCGATGCATGGCCGATTCCACAACCATGGAGTGGTGCGGTAATTGCGCCTTTTGGAACCCGGGGCTCTTGCGGACTCGATAGATTGAATCGACCCACTTGCTTAACACCGGTGTCGAGGCCGGGGTCTCCCACATGCGGAAGAGCAGCCGCTCCAGCATCGGAGGAACCGGAACAGTAAAGGCCTCCTTCGGGGGAGAGTCATACTGGAGGGCTTCGAGCTCCTCGGCTCGAGGCTCCTTCTCGGGAAGTCCGAGAACCGGGTATCCTCCGGTGGGGATCGTCTCAGAGGTTCGGACTCGGGCGAGTCCGATGAGACACACCGAGTCCAATGAGTGTCGGGTGACTCTTCGTCATCCGTCTCCCAGCCCGACTCCTCGGAGGAGGAATCGAGCGGCTCCGGTCGGGCGGGCACCAATGCCCTCCGCCCCGATGCCGAGGGTACCGGCGTCGACGACCTCGGCCCCGAACGGGAGGTCAAGGGAGACCGCGGCCGAGGATCGACTCGAGCCTGCATGGACTCGAGAATCGGCTCGGCTTCCGGGGTCGACTTGGACGTCGAGGTCCCGGTGGTCGGGGCAGATGCACCGGTGAGACCGGCGATCAATGCCCGCTGCTATTCCATGAAGGCAGCGAAGCTGCTCTCCAAGGCCGTCAACCTGAGTCCGAGCTCAGGAGACCCAGCAGCCCCCGACTCAGGCCCCGACGGTGTCGGGCCCGACATCGGCTCCCTCGGAGGAGAGTCCACGAGAACAACAGCACTTACGTGTCCAGGAGACTCCATCTCAACACGAGGATGTTTGGCAGGCCTCTCTGACTCCGAAGACCCGGGACGGCTATCGGGGCTATGCGACCTGGCCCTCGCGGGTTTCTTCTTCCTGCGATGTTCCCGCAAAGGAGACCCCCGCTCAGAGGAGCTCCGAAGCTGCTCGGGGCCGGAGTCCCGAGACGTCGAGGCCTCTGTCGAGGTCCGGGCCCGGCCGGACGCGGAGTCAGAAAAGATCCTATCCTTTTGGTGCTGCCGACTCCTCAACGCCTTCGAGGACATTTTGCCACACGGACCACAGATCATCGGGTCATGATCGGGTCCAAGGCAGCGAAGGCAGCGGAGGCAGCATGTGTGTCGGTAAGAGACATAAGTTTCTTACACCGATCACATTTCTTAAACCCGCTGATAGCCATCGGGGGGAAAAAGGGCCCCTGCTAGGTCAAAAGACCGGGCTGCCAGGGAAAAAAGAAAAAAGGCGCGAACGCCAGTCACAAAGGACAAAAAACGAAAAAGAGAAAAAAGAACTTGATACCGGCGTATCGGTCCGAGCGGGAAAAGGATCCAGCGTCGAACCGGAGAAAAAAAGAGAAAAAACAGGGAAAATCAACTTTTTCCAGGGCGAAAAACAAACTACGTCCGTCGGGCTCCGCGGAAAAAAGAAGACTGAGCAAGATGGCACCCTTGGGCGGGAAGGGAACCGCGCATGCGCGCTGCAATTCCGAAAGGCTTTCTTTGAAAGCTGCGGAAATGCTCCGCACGAGGGCTCCGTCGGCGCCGACGTCACCCATATGTGAGGACTGACTTCCTGCTTGGGCCTGGAGAATAAGGGCTAATAAAAACTTTAAAAAAAAAAGAAAATAAAAAGAGTAAAGCTCTCAAAACTTACTATCCACATATTTGATTAATGGGACTATAGAAGGGCTGATGTAGTCCCTCATCACAAATGCCACAAAGGTGACAAAACTACAGACCAGTAAGGCTTACCTCAATGATGGGAAAAAGGAATCCTATGGCTTGCAAGATCCAAGGCAACATGGTTTTACAAGATCATGCTAAATGAATTCTGGTTGCCGTATCATAAATGGATATAGCGTTATTAGAAAAGGTACAGAGAAGAGCCACCAAAATGGTAAAGGGGATGGAAGGATACATCTATGAAGAGAAGCTAAAAAGGTTAGGGCTCTTCAACCTGGAAAAGAGACGACTAAGATACAGGTCTATAAATTCATGAATGGAGTGGAATGGGTAAACGTAGATCGATTGTTTACACCATCAAAATACAGAAAGACTAGGGGACATGCAATGAAGCTACAGGATAACCTATTTAAGACTAATAAAAGAAAATATTTTTTCACTCAGTATAATCAAACTCTGGAATTTGTTACCAGAGGATGTAGTAAAAGCTGTAGTAAAAGTGTAGCCGGGTTTAGAGTAGTTACTTCACCTGTAACAGATGTTCTCCAGGAGCAGCAGGAATCAATCCTCACATATGGGTGACGTCAGCACTGACAGAGCCCTCGTGCGGAGCATTTCCCCAGCTTTCAAAGAAAGCCTTTGGGAATTCAGCGCGCATGTGCAGTCCCCTTCCCACCCAAGGGTCCCATCTTGCTCAGTCTGATGACATAGCTAAAAGACAGCAAAAATCAAAATGAAGTATATGACTGCAACTCCAGGGGAGGAGGGAGGGTCGTGAGGACTGATTCCTGCTGCTCCTGGAGAACCCCTGTTACAGGTGAGTAATTACTCTTTCTCCAGGACCAAGCAGGAAGTCAGTCCATATCACATATGGGACTCCCCAGCTCTAGGCTACCGGGAACCCTAAGCTGAAAAAATGGCTCCCTCTCAAGAGCCTCAGCATTCGTGATAAGAATATCCTTTGAGAACACCTCTGTACGGTAGCCCAACACAAGGGCTGGAGGGTAGGAGTTGCCTAAACCTCAAAGAGATTATGGAGTACCGCCTGTCTGAAAGCACTGTCCCTTCGGGACTCTCTCGAGGCAGTAATGGGCTGCAAAAGTCTGGCTTGAAGACCAAGTTGCGGCCCGGCAGATGTCTGCCAACGGAACAGAGCGGAGATGAGCTACTGACGCGGCTTTCACCCTGACACGGTGGGCTGTGACTCAACCCTGCAAGGGGAGGTCGGCTGCCTTGTACGCCCAGGCGATACAATCTGCTACCCAAGTGGACAACATACACTTGGAGACAGGTAACCTCATCTTATTAGGGTCAAAGGAGACGAAGAGCTGAGTAGCCCTTCGATGCCCCCGCGTACGTTCTATGTAAAAAGACAACGCCCTCTTACAGTCCAGGGTATGCAAGACTGTTTCAGCCCGGCTGGTATGCAGCCTGGGAAAGAAGGTCGGAAGAACCACTTCCTGGTTGAGGCGGAAAAAGAAGACCACTTTTGGAAGGAACTTCGGATGGGTCCGTAGGACCACCCTGTTCCTATAGAACCGTGTGTACGGTCTATCAGAAACCAGAGCTTGTAGTTCACTCACACATCTGGCCGAGGTAAGAGCTACCAGGAAGAGGACTTACCAGGAAGAGGGCTTTCCAAGAAAGGAAGCGCAAATGGCAAGTAGCCATTGGCTCAAACGGTGGGTGAGTAAGTTGCTGCAAGACCATGTTCAAATCCCACTCAGTCACCGGTGGATGAACCGGAGACTTGAGAAGCAGACCTCTGAGAAATCGGGACACCAAGGGATGAACCGACAGAGACTATCCCTCCACCGGGGAATGGTGCGCTGATAGAGCACTGAGGTGGACCCAAACAAGGTTAGACTTAAGGCCTAGGTATGACAGGTGAAGTAGATAATGCAGTACTACTGGCACAAGGCAAGAGAAAGGATCTTCATTGTGCTGAGCACACCATACTGTAAACCTATGCCACTTGAGGGCATAGGACTTTCTCGTGGACTGCCTCCTAGAGGCCAAAACCACCTCCTCAACCTTCTTAGGTAGAAGCAAGGCAGCTAGCACTATCCTTTCAGCAGCCAAACCATCAGATTGAGGGGGATCTGAGATCGCGGTGCAGAAGGGAACCCTGATCTTGAGACAGGAGATCGTGTTGCAACCCCAGAGGGAATGGAGTTTGCACCGCCAACTGCAGCAGAAGTGGAAACCACGGTTGCCTCGGCCATCTGGGGGTTACCAGAATCACCGAGGCCTTGTCCCAGAGAACCTTGAACAGAGTTCGGGCCACCAGGGGCGTGGAAGGAAACGCATACAGGAGGCCCGTAGACCAAGAGATCAGAAAAGCATCTGCTGCCAGGGGATACGGCTGTCTGGAGCAAAACCTGGACAGCTGACAGTTTTGTGGACTGGCAAAGAGATCGATGGGTGGAAGTCCCCAGCGGGGGAATATCTGCTGGACCACCCATGGATTCGTGAGGCTGGAGAATCCTGCTTAGCTTGTCTGCTAGGAAATTCTCCTAACCAGGTAGATAAACTGCTTTGAGAAACATGCCTTGTTTGACTGCAAAGGAGCAAAGGGCCAGCGCCTCTTGACATAAGAGCCTGGACCCCGTGCCCCCTTGTTTGTTCACATAGAATATTGCCACCTGATTGTCTGAACTAAGACAGACTGGTGAGAGAGGGCATGAGAAAAAGTCTGTAGAGCTAAGCAGATTGCTCACAGCTCCAAAAGATTGATTTGCTGTGTGGCCTCCTGAGGAGACCAGAGGCCTTGAGTGCACGTGCCCTGGCAATGTGCACCCCAGTTCTTTAAGGAAGCATCAGTCATCAGCACCCTTGTGTGTGCTAGAGCCTGAAAAGGTACCCCCTTGAGAAGGTTTGGGAGATGTAGCCAACACTGTAAGGAGTCCAAAAGTGGTTTGGACACCTTTACTCTGTCTCGGAGGTCGCCTGTGGCCTGCATCCACTGAGCTCCGAGGCACCACTGAGCAGCCCGCATGTGCAGATGGGCATTCGGAGTCACATGTACCGTGGATGCCATGTGGCCCAGGAGCTGCAGGTAGTGACTGGTGGAAACATGAGAATTGCTCTGAAACTGGTTGGCCAAGTCCATCAGTCTGTGGGCCTGTCCTCGGGCAAGTAAGCTCTTGCCTGCTGGGTGTCTAATCTTGCCCCTATAAACTCTAGGTTCTGAGAGGGGAGCAAAGTAGTTCATGACAAAGCCCAGATGCTGAAGGAGAGACAGTGCGAAGAGTGGCTTGTCTGGCCTCCTGGAGAGACTGGCCCCTGATGAGCCAGTCATCTATGTATGGGAAGACAAAAATTCTCTGATTCCTGAGATAGGCCGCCACCATCGCCAGGCATTTGATGAAAACCCTGGGGGCAGAGGTTAGGCCAAAGGGAAGTACCCTGTACTGAAAATGGTTTCCTCCCATCACAAACCTGAGATATTGTCTGTGGTTTGGATGAATGAGGATGTGAGTATAAGCATCCTTTAGGTCTAAGGAGCATAGCCAGTCTCCCTGCTGGAGGTAGGGCAGCAGTATCCCAAGGGTAAGCATCTTGAACTTTTCCCTCTCCAGAAACTTGTTTAGGTTTCGCAAGTCTAGGATAGGCTGGAGGCCTCCTGTCCTTTTTGGTACCAGGAAATACCTGGAGTAGAAGCCTTGCCCTTCCAGGTGGTGAGGCACCGGTTCCACTGCCTGTTCCTTTAGAAGACTTGCCAACTCCTGAAGGAGGAGGTTTCTGTGTAGAGGGGAGTCTTGGAGGCTCCTCTGGAAAGTAGGAGGGGGTAGCTGGTGGAAGTGGAACATGTAGCCCTTTTGGACTATGCTGAGTACCCAGGTATCCCCTGTGATGGCTGGCCACCTGTAGGCGTACAGGGTCAGCCGACCTCCTGTGCTGAGTGGAGCCAGCGGCGGAGAAGAGGCTATGCTGTGGGAGTCAAAACCCCGCTCCCTGCTGTGCAGGAGCCGGAGCTGGCGGCTTAGGGGTTTTCTGCCTATGGGGCCAATGCCCCTGCCCCTTGGCCTGCTGGCCCTGTTGGGGAGCTGGAGAGGCCTGATATTGAGGGTAGGATTTATAGGCAGCACCCTTCCTCGGGAAAAAGGGCTTCTTTCCTGAGTCCTCCTTTTTTTGAGAAGGGGCAGAAGTCTTTCTGGACAGCCTTGTTCTGGTGAGAATCTCAGTCTCGATTTTGGCAGCCTTTTCAGTCATGGGCTTACCGAATAGGTTGTCACCTCGGCAGGGGACATCGACCAACTTGCCCTGCACAGGGGCGGCCCAAGGGGGGTGCGGGGCCATGTGCGGAGACTCTGTGCTCATTTGCATAAGGGATCTCCTTTGCATAAATATTTGAATAATGTTACCATACACTAACTTTTAGCAAACATGCCTTTTAATGAGCATATGAATAAAGAAAGACTAAAAGATTTCTACATTACTATAATCCAGTGCCAACCGCCAGGCACATTAGGAACTACTACGAACAATGCCCATTTAGAACCAATAGCAAACCCACCGTATCATAACAGCACTACCAGGACTCATAAAGCACCAGACCCTACTTATCAAAAGGCAACACTGCAAATATTAAACCAATACATTTCAGAGAATAACAATACATAACCTACTGGGGAAAGAGAACAAGTGGCAATGTCAAATAGGAATTACATAAACAGAATACCTCAGCTCAGTTACACATGCAGAACATAGACCATCACCAAACAAGGAATCACAATTTAGAAACAGGAAGACAATAAACTGGGAACCCCAAAAGCCAAACTTGGAATGTACAACAATGTAGAAATAAAACTATAAATCAACTTCCTCTTGTACTAAATAAAGCGCAGATGTTAATGATTCACATTTCCCAGAGCTGACATATTCCAGTTAATAAATTCAAAAATAAAGAGATATTTTTCTACCTTTCGTGCATTTTTTTCCAGTTGCAATTGCTCCAGCCACTTTCTTCTGGTTTCTTCATGTCTTCTGTTAACTCTCCATTATCTGCTGTCCATTTGTCCTTTCTTCTCGCCTAGTTTTTCTCCATTCTCTCTCTACATCTGCTTTAACATACTAATCTTTCTTCTTTTGTTTTTTCCTCATTCCTATTTCATCCACTAAAATTTTACCCCTCCATCCTCAATCCCCACTTACTCTCCCAATACCCGGCCAATTGAAGATTTTTCTTCCCTCCCACACAAAATATTTTTCCCCTCTCCATTTCTCTCCCAGCCACATCCCATTCTAATTCTCCCCCAACATCAGTCCCTTCTAGTTCCAGCATCCGCTCCCTTCTAGTCCCCACCATCAGCCCATTTCCGGTCCTAGCTCCCCCATCTATTTCCAGTCCTAGCTCCCCAATCTATTTCCAGTCCTATCCGAGTCCCTCCATCAGCTCATTTCCAATCCCAGCCCCCCAGCAACCGATTTCTAGTCCTTTCCTAGCCCCACCATCAGCCCATGTCAAATCATAGCTCCCCTCCACTAAGCCCATTTCCAATCCAAGTCCCCAATGAGCTTACCTCCAGTTCTAGCCCCTCCATGAGTCCATTTCATTCCAAGCCCCCACCACAGCCCATTTCCAATCTTAGCACCCCCCAACAGCCTATTTCCAGTCCTATCCTAGCACCTCCATCAGCCCATTTCCTGTCCTAGCTCTCCCCCCAGCCCATTTCCAGTCCTAGCTCCCTCACCTCACAGCCCATTTCCAATCTCAGCAGCCCCCAACAGCCCATTTCCAGTCCTATCCTAGCACCTCCATCAGCCCATTTCCTGTCCTAGCTACCCCCCCACTCAGCCCATTTCCAGTCCTAGCTCCCATCTCACAGCCCATTTCCATTCCAAGCCCCCCTCCCCATCAGCTATTTCCATTCCAAGCCCCCGTCTCCATCCCCATCAGCAATTTGCAGTTCAAGTCCCCCCATCAGCCCACTTCCAATCCTAACCCCTTAGCACCCCATTTTCAGTCTTAGCCCCCCATAGCCCATTACCAGTCCTAACCCCCATCAGCCCATTACCAGTCCTAACCCCCCATCAGCCCATTACCAGTCCTAACCCCCATCAGCCCATTTCCAGTCCTAGCCCACCATCAGCCTATTTCCAGTCCTAGCCCCCCCATAGCCCATTACCAGTCCTAACCCCCCCATCAGCCCACCTCCAGTCCTAACCCCCCCATAGCACATTACCAGTCCTAAACCCATCAGCCCACCTCCAGTCCTAACCCCCCCATCAGCCCATTACGTGTCATACCCCCCCCAGCCCATTTCCAGTCCTATCCCCCCCATCAGCCCATTTCCAGTCCTAGCCCCCCCATAGCCCATTACCAGTCCTAACCCCCCATCAGCCCACCTCCAGTCCTAACCCTCCATCAGCTCATTTCCAGTCTTAGCCCCCCCATCAGCCCATTTCCAGTCCTAACCCCCCATCAGCCCACCTCCAGTCGTAACCCCCCATCAGCCCATTTCCAGTCTTAGCCTCCCCCATAGCACATTACCAGTCTTAATCCCCCATCAGCCCATTACCAGTCCTAGACCCCTCCCCAGCCCATTACCAGTCCTAATCCCCTCCCCCCCCCCCTCAGCCCAGGGAAACTTTAAAAGAAAAAACTAACATGCTGCTGCCGCCCTGGCAGCAGCAGAATCAAGTGTCTCCTGCGGGGCCCCCGCCCGCCCAACAGAGCCCTTCCCCCCCTCCTGTCCCGGAAGAGCCCTCCCTCGATCACTCTCCTCGGCACGGTTTTCAGAGCCACAAAGGGGACTCTTTCCCTCTCGCGGCTCCGTTAAGCCCACTGGGGCTGATGGGAACAGGCATTTCCTGTTTCCCATCAGCCCCGGCCGGCTTAATAGAACCACGAGAGGGAAACCCTCCCTTCGCGGCTCTGATAACCACGCCGAGGAGAGTGATCAAGGGAGGGCTCTGCTGGACAGGAGGGAGGGCGGGCTCTGTTGGGCGGGTGGGGGCCCCGTGGGAGACACTTGATTCTGCTGCTGCCAGGGCGGTGGCGGCAGCAGCAAGTTAGTTTTTTCTTTTAAAGTTTTCCTGCACTGATGGGCAGAATGTTGTTTGCGCGGGGCCCTCTGAAACGCAGTGCACTGTGAAAACAACATTCTTGCTCAATGGACGAGCTGGCCCTGGTCCTGCACCCATGACTCCAGGGGTCCAATGACTGTAGCCAGGCCTGACGGTGTGCACCGATGCTGACCATGGCTACCTGGGCCGAAGCCTCGAAGCCATCATAGGCTGCTCGAGAGATAAACTTCGAGCACTCTCGGATCCCTGTCAACAAGGCTTTGAATCTCTGCAAGGGTTCCTTGGAGAGGCCAGCTGAGAACCCGGCAATCTCTTTTGCCAGCTCTTGTAGGTAACATGCCCATGTACAGCTGGTAAGTCTGGACACGGCAAGATAGCATAGAGCCCTGGAAGCACTTTCTACCGAGGGCATCCAGGTTCCGGCCCTCCCGTCCGAGGGGCACTGAGGAGTGCATCTTCTGACTCTTCAGGCGGTGCATGGCCGATTCCACAACCATGGAATTGTGCGGTAGCTGTGCCTTTTGGAACCCAGGGCTCTTACGGACTCGATAAATGGAATCGACCCATTTGCTAAGAACCGGCGCCGAGGCCGGTGCCTCCCACATAAGGAAGAGCAGCCGTTCCAGCATTGGAGGAACCGGTACAGTAAAGGCTTCCTTTGGAGGAAAGTCATACTGGAGGGCATCGAGCTCCTCAGCCCGAGGCTCCTCCTCGGCGTCCACAGGGAATGCCAAAGCCTTGGCCATGTCCCTTTACGAAGTCCGAGAACCGGGTATCCTCCGGGGGGGGGGGGGGGGACCTTCTCCGAGGCTCAGATTCCGGTGAGTCCGAAGGGATGCAACCAAGTCTGGAAGGTGTCCGGAGACTCCTCGTCCTCCATCTCCCATGCCGACTCCTCCGAGGAGTTGTCGAGCAGCTCCGGCCATGTGGGCTTTGGTGCCACCGGCCCCGATGCCGAGGGCACCGGCGTCGACGACCTCGGCCCCGCACGGGAGGTCAAGGGGGACCTTGACCGAGGATCGACTCGAGATTTGATGGACTCGAGGATCAGCTCGGTCTCTGGGGTCAGACGTCGAGGTCCCGGTGGTCGGGGCAGATGCACCGGTTAGACCAGCGATCAGCACCCGCTGCTGTTCCATGAAGGCAGCCAAGCTGCTCTCCAAGGCCGTCAACCTGATTCCAAGCTCAGGAGACCCAGCAGCCTCCGACTCGGGCCCCGACAGCAGCTGTCCCAGAGGAGAGTCCACGAGGACAACAGCACTTATGTGACTTGGGGACTCCGGCTCAATATGAGGTAGGTTGGATGGCCTCTCCAACTCCGAGAGCCCGGGGCGGCGGTCAGGGCTACGCGACCTGGCCCTTGAGGACCCAGGGGCCTCCACCAACACCGCCCTCACGAGCTTCTTCTTCTTTTTGTGCTCCCGGGTGGGAGACCCCCTCTCTCAGAGGAACCATGACGGCGCTTGGGTTCCAACTCCCGAGATGTCGAGGCCTCTGACGAAGTCCGGGCCCGGACGGACGCGGACTCTTAGAAAATTCTCTCACGTTGATGCTGACAGCTCTGAAGTGCCTTCAACGACATTTTGCCGCACAGGCCACAGGCCAGCGGGTCATGGTCAGGCCCGAGGCATTGGAGGCAGCAGTCATGTGTATCGGTGAGAGACATAAGTTTCTTGCACTGATCACATTTTTTGAACCCGCTGGCAGCCATCAGGGGAAAAAGGGCCCCTGCAAGGTCAAAAGACCGGGCTGCCAGTGAAAATAACAAAAAAGGCGCGAACACTAGTCACAAAGGACAAAAAACGAAAAAAAGAATGCCGGACTCAATACTAGTTTACCAAGCCCAGGTGGGAAGGGGAACTGGCGTCAAACCGGATCAGAAAAAGCGAAAATCGCATTAAAAAAATCTTTTACCGGGTGACACGAACTCACGTCCGTTGGGCTCCGCGGAAAAAGAAAGACTGAGCAAGATGGCACCCTTGGGCGGGAAGGGGACCGCGCATGCGCGCTGCATTCCCAAAGGCTTTCTTTGAAAGCTGGGGAAATGTTCCGCACGAGGGCTCCGTCAGCACCGATGTCACCTATATGTGAGGACTGACTTCCTGCTTGGTCCTGGAGAAAAAAAAAGGTTTGGACAAGCTCCTGGAGGAAAGGTCCATAAACCATTATTAAAGGGGACATGGGAAATCCACTGCTTGCCTCAATACAAGCATTGTGGAAACTGCTAGGTACTTCTGAGCTAGATTGGCCACTATTGGAAACAGGATACTGGGCTTGATGAACCTTGGTCTGACCCAGTATGGCATATCTTATGTTCTTATATTTTTAACAGAGGTTGGTGGTGAAAGAAATTCACTTAGAAGACAGAAGTGTGAGTAGTGGAATGCCTCAGATATAAGTCCTGGAACTGGTACTGTTCAATGTCTTTGTGTGTGATATTGCCAGAGGGTTAAAAGGAAAAGTCTGCTTTTTCACAGTTAGCACGAAGATTTGAAATAGAGTAGAGGGAATAGGCAACATGAGAAAAGATTTACAAAAATTAGAAGAATGATCTAATGCTTGGCACTTTAGATTTAATGCAAAGTAATGCAGAATGATGCACTTGGGATGCAGAAATCCAAAGGAGCTGGTATGTGACAGGGGTTGAAAAGCTGGTGTACACAGACCAGGAGAGGGGCCTCAGGGTGAGCATTTGAGGATCTCAAGGTGGCAAAATAATATAACAAGGTGATAGCCAAAGCCAGAAAGATGCTAGACAACAGATAGAGCAATAACCAGCAGGAAGGATATTAAAGCCTCTGTACAAGTTGTTGGTGAGGCCCCACTTGCAGTATTGTGTTCAGGTTTTGGAGACCATACCTCACAAAGGATATACAAAGATTTGAAATAGTTCAGAGAAAGGCAACCAAAATGGTATGGGGCCTGTGCCAGATGTATGAGAAGAGACACCTAAATATGCATACCCTAGAGGAGAAGAGGGACAGGGGAGATATAATACAAACATTTAAATACTTAAAGGGTATTATAATGAACAAAAAAACAAACCTTTTTCAAAGATGGGACAGCTGTATAACTAGAGAACATGAAATGAAGCCACAAAGAGGTAGACTTAAAAGTAACATTAGGAAATACTTTTTTACAGAAAGGGTGATGGATGCTGGAATGCTTTCCTGATAAGAGATGGTGGGGGAAATGCCAGTGATGGGATTCAAAAAGGCATGGGTCAGACACAGAAGATGGCAAGAGGATGAAATTAAAGCAACTTAGGACTGGACAGACTAGATGGACATGTTGGTCTTTATCTGCCAGCATTTACTATGTTACTATGATTAATTAACCCTAGTTCCTCCTGCCAATTATCATACATTATCATCCAATAGAAACTTCTCTTTATATACAGGATCCTGAAAACAAAGGTGTTGTCTTGATAGGCGATATATTTTCAGGGAAACCTTAAGACAAATGTGGCTTCTACCTCAAGAACCTGCTTCTTCAATCCAAAAACATTTTCTGCCTTAAGTAGTTCCTGCAACATCAGGAAATACCTGAGTTTTCTGTCCACAAAAGAGAGGCTCTTTCCACTTGAAAAAAAGAGACTTCAGCACTGCAGTCTTATTCTTTTCTTTTGCAAATGACAAGAAGGTAGCTCTTGAAGAGAAATTGCTTTGAGCTGTCTCAAGAGAGCTGTCAAGTCCAAGCTGTCTGTAGAGGCAATTAACGGAAGTATTTTAGAAGCTCTATCGTGAGTTGAATGTCTTAAAATGGGCACATAGACATGAAAAGCATAGAGATGTCCCCGGTGCCATTTTAAAAGCCAGGTATATAGTTGTCCTTAGTGTGAAAATGTCCATGTAGCAAGGGGGCATGGTGGAGGCATGGCCTAGGCAGAACAAGGGAGATACAGGCTACCAAAAGCCTATAGCAAAAATAAGGGCTCCCTCATGGGGAGCCACAAGCAGCAGCAATTTAGGCCGTGTACGCAGACCACAGTAGGACCCATGTGTCCGATGAACCAGCACTCCGGTAGCCTGAACACAGAAGGGTTGAAGTGTAAGAGTTGTCTAAACCCCAAAAAGATTACGGAGCACAGCCTGGCCAAAGGCATTGGGAGAGGAACTCGCTGATGTCCAATCAATTGGGAGAGGAACTCGCAAATGTCCAATCAATTTGCATTGTACAGATGTAAATAGTTACCCCTGTTTCTTTCCAAGTTCCTATTCCTGTTATTTGTAAACACAAATCAAGTCATTTGAAATGTGTATGTAAAATGTTCCATGTAAACCGCACTGATGGAAAATAGCGCGGTATATAAGAAAATGTAAATAAATAAATTGTCCGTCCTATTGGGACTCTCTTTCCAGGCAGTAATGGGCTGCAAAGGTATGGACTGAAGACCAGGTGGCAGTGAGGCAGATGTCCACCATTGGGACAGAGCACAAGTTTGCCACTGAAGCCACCATGGCCCTGACATGGTGCGCCGTGATGCGGCCTTCCAGCGGGAGCCCCGCCTGCTCATAAGTGAGGGTGATACAGTCCGCCACCCATGTGGACAGCATACGCTTGGTCATCGCCTCCCCCAGCCTATTGGGGTCATAGGGGAAGAAAAGCTGAGAGGCTTTGCTGTGGTCTTGAATGCGTTGGATATAGAAGGACAAAGCTCTCTTACAGTCCAAGGTGTGGAGGACCATCTCCGCCAAACTGGAGTGATATCTTGGAAAGAAGGTAGGGAGCACCAATTTCTGGTTGAGATGGAAGAGCGACATTACCTTCGGCAGGTATTTGGGGTGTGTGCGAAGCACCACTCTGTTCTTGTAGAACCTGCTATAGGGCGCCTCCGCCATAAGGGCCTGAAGCTCGCTAACTCTGCGAGCGGAGGTAGGTGGGACAAGGAAAGTCACCTTCCAAGAGAAGTAGCAAAAGTGGCAGGTAGTCAGAGGTTTGAAGGGCGGAATTTGTTGAGGTTACGTAGGTCGAGGATGGGCCTTAGGCCCCCTGTCCTTTTTGGCACGAGGAAGTACCTGAAGTAGAACCCCTTGTCCTTATGATGGTGGGGCACCGGTTCCACCGCTTTGTCCCCAAGAAGACCTGCCAACTCCTTCAAAAGGTCCTGGTGGAGGGGAGACCTGAAGGGCTCTCCCGGGAAATAAGGGGGAGGTGTCTGAGTCAGGTGGAGGAGGTAACCCTCCCTGACTACCCGAAGTGCCCAGGAATTGGTGGTGATGGGCATCCACCTCTGGGCATAGAGGGCCAGATGTTCCCCTGTGGGCTGCTAATCTCCTTGGGGTAGAGAGGATATGCTCAAGGAGTCAAAAACTCCCCCCTGGCTGGGCCAGAGCCTGGGCTTTTGGCGCCTTCTGCTTATGAGAGCCATGCCCATGTCCCCTTAGTCTGCTGACCCTGTTGGGGAGCTGGGGAGGCCTGATGAGGTGGGTAGTTTCGGTAAGTAGATCCCTTCCTCAGATAAAAGGACTTTTTACCCGAGCCCTTCCGTTGGGGAGGGGCAGCGGTCTTTTTGGAGAGCCTGGTCCTCGTCATGAACTTGGTCTCCAGCTTGGCAGCCTTGTCGGTCATGGGTTTGCCAAAGAGATTCTCTCCTTGGCGGGGGACATTGACCAATTTGTCCTGAATCCACTGGTTGAGGTCGGATGACTGTAGCCAAGCTTGGCGGCGTGCACAGATGCTATCCGCTGCTACTCAAGCCACTGACTCAAACCCATCATATGCCACTCGAGACATGAATTTGGAGCATTCTGGACTGCTTTGGCCAGGTCCTTGAACCGTTGCAAGGGTTCCTCGGAGAGACCAGCTGAGAAACCCAGTGAGTTCCTTTGCCAGGTCTTTCAGGTACATGCACATGTAAGCTGGTAGGCCTGGATGTGGCCGATGAGCACCAAGCCCTGGTAGCACTTTCTGCTGTGGGCATCCAGGGTGCGGAACTCCTTGCCAGGGGGGCACCGAGGAGTGCGTCTTATGGCTTTTCGGCCGACACATGGCTGATTCCAGCACCATGGAGTTATGCGGCAGCTTTGACTTTTGGAAGCCCGGGCTCCGGCAGACTCGATACATCGAATCAAGCCATTTGCTCACCACCGGCGCCGAAGCCAGTGTCACCCACATTCAGAGCACAAGCCATTTCAGGATGGGAGGGATGGGCTCTGTGAGAAATTCCAACAGAGGGGCCTCGTACTGGAGGATTTTCACCTCATCCACCTGAGGGTCCTCCTCCGACTCAGTAGGGAATGCCAGGGCCTTAGACATGTCCTTGACAAAATCAAGGAAGCCCATGTCCTTGGGTGGAAACCGCCGTCGAGGCTATGAGACGGGAGAGTCGAATGGGATGTCACAGTGGCGATGGGTATCAGGGGACTCCTCGTCCTCCATCTCTCACTCAGAGTAGTCCATTGAGGACTCGTAGGAGGGCTGCTCCGCAGGCCCTGGGGCCTCTGATGCCCTGCAGCCGGTGCCCAGCAAACTTGGCAGGGATGACCACTGTCCCGTTGAGCGGGACTCAGATTGTGACCTCGGCCGAGGATCGGCTCAGTCTCCAGGGACTTCTTGGATGTCGAGGGCCTGGTGGTCAGGGCGGATGAATCGGTTGTGCTGGACAACAGTGCCCGCTGCTGGTCCATGAAGGAAGACAAACTGCGCTCCAGGGCCGCCATTCTGGATTCCAGACCAGAAAGCTCCGCAGCCTTTGGTGTGGGAACCAAGGGACTCAGGCCCGACGCCGGCTCCCCCGAAGGGGAATCCTCGACAAGGATGATGTCTGGGGACTGGGGCCGGCAGGCTGCTCATTCTCTGATGCCTCGGACGAATGTCTCGAACTGCAGGACCGGGCCCAGGGAACACCCAGCCAGCTGGAACCATCCCAGGACAAAGCCTTTGAGGTTTTCTTCTTATTCCTGGGTTCCCTTGAGGGAGATCCGCTTTCTGAGGAACCCCGACAGAGCTTGGGTTCGGAAGGTTCCGCTTGAGATGTCGGGGCCTCAGACGAGACCCTGGCCTTCGGAAGCAGCGGGGTCTTGGGGAAAAACTTATCGTGCTGCTGCTGGCAGCTCTTGAGGGCCTTACTGGACATCCTCTTGCAGAGACCACAAGCGGTCGGGTCGTGGTCTGGTCCAAGGCAGCGGAGACAGCAGTTGTGTGTGTTGGTCAAAGACATAATTTTAGAGCATCGATCACACTTCTTAAAGCCACTGATAGCCATAAGGGAAAAAAAGTACCCCTGCGAGATCGAAGACTCTCTGGGCAGCCAGTGGGAGGAAAAAAAGGCACAAAAATGCCGGGAAAAGAAAAGAACGAAAGACTATAAAAACAGACCAAACTCTGCTGTTTGTGGCTAGCCCGCTACTGGCTTTACCGATATATATGGAAGAATTAAGGCGATTTGGGAGAGTGGCGGGATTCCAAATAAACTGGGATAAAACGGAGGCGTTAAATGTTAGTTTGTCAGATTCTTTAGCATGGCACTTACAGGGCAGCTATAAATTTAGGTGGGCCCGGAGGTCTATTAAGAATCTTGGGGTGCATTTGACACGGGATCTGGATGGCCTGTATGGGGCGAATTATCATTGATTGGACAAATTGAAAGAGATTTGGAAAAATGACACAAGGAGGAGATTTCTTGGCTAGGCAGAATAGCAGCGCTTAAGATGATGGTGCTGCCTAGATTATTATATTTTTTTCAGGTATTGCCAGTGCAAGTCCCTAGATTGGTGTTGCAACGATTGCAAAGAAAGATGTTCTTGTTTGTGTAGAGGCATCGACCCCCGCGGATAGATAGAAGGATTTTGTATGTCTCACGAAGGAAAGGGGGGTTGGGGATGTTAGCGATTGCCGATTATTATTTAGCTGCCCAGATGCGGCAGGTAATGGAGTGGCGAGAAACTGCGAGTCTTAAATGGTTCTATCCTATAGAACAATTTTGGATAGGAGGATGGAAACGGAAGGATCTCCCATGGCTGCAGAGGGGCCGGTTACGGGGGGATTGGACAGCGAATCCCTTTGTTCGGCATCTTTGGGGGGAATGGCAAAGGGGGTGGCGTCGAGTTAGTTTATGGGCAATTAATGGCACTCCCGCATTTGGCCCAGGCAGGGAAGGAACCTTTCGGAGATGGGCAAAGAATGGGTTGGAAACATTTGTGCAATTGAGTTGGGAGAGATCAAATCCTTTGAGCAATTAAAGGGAGAATTCCATTTGGAGACAAGGGACCTATTTGCCTATCTGCAGGTGGTTCATTTTCTGCGCCAGAAAGATAATCTGGAACAAATAGATGAGGGGCTTAATGCCTTGGAGGCCTTATGGCTGGGACACCACCAGTCTCGTGGGCTGATTCGTTTGCTTTATGTTGCTTTACATACTGCTGGTAAAGACGAGAGAAAGTTCAGATATATGACAGGAGGGGAACAGGATTTGGGATTGCAGTGGGAAGTAGATGAATGGAAAGCGATATATATGGGAGCCTCTAAGTCTTCCTTATGTACTACAATTCAAGAGAATGCCTACAAACTGCTCACGCGTTGGTATTATACCCCAGTAAGATATAAACAGATGTTCCCAGAGGCTTCAGATCTTTGCTGGAGGGGTTGTGGCGCCCGAGGGACATATTTTCATATGTGGTGGGAGTGCCCCTTGGTAACCCAGTATTGGACGAGGATTAGAGATCAAATGGGGGTTATTTTTGGGGTGACATTGGAGCTAATCCCATCATGGTTTTTGCTGGGAGTGTGGCCATTAAACCTCTCCTATAGATGGAGCAAGCCTATGAAGACATGTATTATTGCAGCTAGATGTGAAATAGCGTGGATGTGGAAACAAAGTGAGGCACCCGATTTTACCCACTGGAAAACTAGATTATATAGGGTATTAAATATGGAACGCTTGACAGCGCTCCGGAGGAACCAGGGGGATTTGATGCGCAATGGCAGCCTTTGACAACTTATTTGGAGTCCCCGCACCTTAGATAAAAGGGGAAGGAGGGGGGAGGGTGGGGAGGGGAGGGGCTGGGAGTAAAGGGGACTAATGATTATGAGCATACTTTGGAGGGGGTTTAGGGGGAGAGGTCGGGGTAAAGGGGGGGACTGAATAAGAATTGATTGTGGCTGAAACAATGGTAGTTTTCTTGTGTGTACATTGTTTAAAGAGCATGTTTGGCATTGAATCCTGTTTATGGAAATGTTTGCGGTGCATATTGGGGTATGCACTTCACTGCAATGTTAAATGGAAAAATTAATAAAGATTAAGTTAAAAAAAAAAAAACAGACCAAACTCGACGCCAAAGCGGTAGGCGGGAAGAGTACCGGTGCAATACCAGAGGTGAGTATGAAACTCTGAGAGAAAAATCAACTTTTTCAGGCGACAAGCAAGACAAATATCTGAAGGGCTCCGTGGAAAAAAGGAGAATGAGCAAGATGGCACCCTTGGGCGGGAAGGGGAACATGCAACTGTGGTGGCATCTCCCAAAGGCTTTCTTTGAAAGCTGGGGGGGGGTGGGTGGGGGGGGGGATGCTTCCGCGAGGAGTCTGTGCCGACGTCACCCATATGTGAGGACTGATTTCCTGCTTGTTCCCGGAGAATGTTCAGAACTTTACACCAAGTTCTGAACTCTGGCAGAGCTATTCAGTTCGATGACTTGTGATGACATTACCCATTTGCGCCTGACTAATCCTGCTTGCCGATGGAAAAAAGTACTGTAAATAGAGAGACTGAATATGGTTTTATAGGATTTATTTTTTTACCCTGTGGTCTCCTCCTGTTTCTTTGGGTTTTGTAGATGTGGTTCTAATTGTGTTCAATCTGGTACCATAAGCTTACCTAGGGATGCTTACACCTGGGGATTCTCTCTCACCCCCCCCCCCACCCAAAATTGTCCAAGAAACACTGCAGAAATTGCAGCCAAAATGAAGCCATGGCCATTTACACCTGCTCAGAAATGGATGCAAATGTTTGTGCATAAGTTGTGCATGTAAATCATGACTCTGCCCATGCTCTGCCCAAAATCTTCTCCTGAACATGCCTATCATCGAGTCATATACAAGTATGCATGCTCTTGTATGTACAGGATAATTTTATAACCTGCATTTTATGCATGCATACTGTCATATGTGCATATAATATCGTTCACTTGTTTAATTTTATTACTGCATACAAACTGAAATTAGATTCTGTATCAGGATTTTGCTTAGGTCATGACAATGCAATGTGTGCCTTCGAGTCAGTCCTGACTCCTGGCGACCTGGAAGCTCCTGGGTTTTCTTGGCAGTGTCACCGGAAGTAGATTGCCAGGCCTTTCTTCCGAAGCAATGGAGGGTTAAGTGACTTGCCCAAGGCCACAAGGAATGCTAATGGGAATCGAACCCTGGTTGCTTGGTTACCAAGCCAGTGTTCTAATCACTAGGCTACTCCTTCACTCCTAGGTCATGACAGAACAAGGATAATACACTGTTATGAGATTTCACTCTATCTTTGGCTAAGGATATCACTGCATGTGGCTAATTAAGAGTGGGCATCAGTTGAAATTTCTGATTTGATGAGCACTAGTTTTCTTGGGACTAGAACCTGCACCATCCGTGCCAGAATGTTGAAAATTCCACGGAAATCCAATTTCAAAATGTTACTTCTTTCATAACCTTCAACAAGGCCCCACAAAAACACACTCAGAACCAGAAGCAACAAACTAAAAAGAAAATCATTTTATTTCTCAGTGGTTTTCCACAGTCAATGCAGTTTCTTTTCAGCAACACATTTCAAAAAAAAGGAAATTGTTTTTTTTTCCCTTATTTAAGCAAATAGTATTTACAGGTCGCTTTCAACACCACACACTTACATACAGCATTAAATCAGATACACACATGTACATTTAAAACCCTATCTCTGGTCAAGCTCCATATGCTGGTAGTGGCAAAGTATGATTTTGGCAGCTCAGTATCATCTAGATATTGATGCTACTTTTTCTTAATATTAATGTATTAATTTTTCAATTCTTTTACTAACCTTATCACACATTTGCTTTTTTTCATTCTTTTCTATGTAAAAACAAAACATTCTGGTGAATTAAGTCAACACTTTGAAGTAGGTCTGTTTTTTCTGTGACATTATGAATTATTGACATAGGTGGATAATTTCAGGTGAGAACACTAGTATAAAAATATTGAAAACTGAACAGCATTCAGAAGATACAGGGCTCCATTTTGAAAATATAGTTTTGCCTTAGAGACAGAGAATGGAAAAAAACCCTTTTTGAAAAGGTAATGCCTATGTTGCATTTTACTTGGCAAATAGCATCAGGACCACTTGCCTTTTCTGGTCAAATACTTTGGGAGTAGGAGCGTATTTAATTCCTGGAAGTTCCTAGGTGCAGCCATCTCCTCCTCAACTTTGTTTGCAACAGAAAACAAGACTAACATGATAAAGCAAACTACATGTCTACGTGTTATTCCATCTCTGCTTTGCTCAAAGGTTCACACAGCAACTGGTTAAATGCTACAAGTGGTTCTGTCACAGTCCCGTTTTACTGAAGATTGAAACACAGCATAGAACAAGGCTAGACAAGAAAATGAGATTAGAAACCTATATAATAGGTAGCACTCCCCTTAATAAACATGGTATATTGCACCAGTGTGACATTTGTTCCTAATCTGTCCCCTCCCCACTGCCCCCACCCAACACAGTATAGGGATGCTAACATTCCTAATATCAAGGATCCTACAATATATATACAAAGTCACTTCATCCTACTTCATAAAAATAATCATATTTTTTTTCTTAGAAAAATTTATTTTCTAAACCCTATTCAAAGATTTGTATTACAAGTAAAAATGGGATATCATCATTAGGAAATAGGAGTTTTGGCCTCCAGTGCTAATGAGGCAACTTACAGTGCTCAGGCATGTATAAAAAACAGTCCCCCCTCCCCCACAAAAAAAACAGACAAAAGGAAAAGCAAAAGCAGCTCATTGTCTGGTGCCGTACACTATATGAATGTGAATTGTGTATTTTTTTGAGCTCAGGAGTAAGATATGGGATTGCACACAATGTGAGTTTCTGGGATTTTTAACCAGCTGTAAAACTGAAGGGTGCCTGGGAGAACTGGAAGAGACTGGTTAATCTCAATAGATGTGGGATCCTGAAAGTACAATACTGTGGGAAAATGGAAATTACACTAACCTGGTAATTGTAGTTCCTGGAGGGTCCAGTTTAGTCCTCCAACATCGGGTAGTGCCCCTCCTCCTGCAGCCTGGAGACTGAGATGTGTAGTTTCAATGTTTATTGTAAACCGCACTGATCTTAAATAGCGCGGTATAAAAGAAATGTAATAAATAAAAATAAAATAAAAAGTCTTCTGTAGTATATATGCAGACGGAGCTCCCAGAAGCCCCCAGTGTACTAGTAACAAAGCATACTTAACGAAGCAACACATTAGATTAATATACAAAATGACATAATGAAAATGACATAAAGAACAATTTGTTTCCCCCCCACAAAAATATCCAACTTTCTCCCCAAACGAGGAAGTCAGAACACTGTATTGCACTGGAACCAACGCCCCAGAAATCAAAATACAGCTCCGTATCAGAAATCTCAGGAGCTGACTGAACACCTGAGAAAGGAAGAGCCATAGCCAAAAACGTGACTGCAAAAAAGGTTCGAACGGCAAGAGGAACCGTCTTATGATCCACCGTTCGGAAAGCGCGCCGCATTCTTATAACAGATAGTCGGGAGGGAAGGAGGACTAAACTGGACCCTCCAGGAACTACAATTACCAGGTTAGTGTAATTTCCATTTCCTGTTCGGTAATCCAGTTTAGTCCTCCAACATCGGGATGTAACAGAGCAGTTAAGACCGGGCGGGACCTTGCCATCCGGCGCGCAGAGCCGCCGAACAAAAGAGGAATCCCGAGCCGCTGACACATCTAAACGATAGTGTGTACTGAAAGCATGCAGAGACGACCAGGTGGCCGCCTTACAGATATCTGCTGGCGGAACTAGGCTATACTCCGCCCAAGCGGTCGCCTGAGCCCTAGTGGAATGATCCAGTAGCCCCTCCAGAACAGACCGCTGCTGCAACAGATACGCAGACGCGAACGCTTCCTTGAGCCATCTTGCAACGGAGGCCTTAGCCGCCGCTTCCCCTTTACGTGCACCACCGAAGAGCACGAATAACCAGTCAGTCTTCCGAAAAGATTCGGTAGCCTTCAAATAACGACGAAGTGCACGACCCACATCGAGACGGTGAAGACTTTTGTCCGCCGACCCGACAGAGTGGGAAGAAAGAACTGGAAGAAACACGGCCTGATTCACATGAATAGGGGAAACCACCTTCGGCAAAAAGGAAGGGACCGGGGAAAAAGACAAAAAAGACAAAAAAGGTTCTCGGCAGGACAACGCATGTAGATCTGAAATACGCCGTGCCGAACAGATGGCTACAAGAAAAACCGTCTTCAGCGTAAAATCTTTCAGAAACGCCCTACTCAGGGGTTCAAAAGGTTCACGAACCAGGGCCCGCATCACTAGATTCAAGTCCTCCGGAGGAACGAAAATCCTGCGGGAGGGCCGCAAATGAAAAACAGTCGTAAGAAAACGACGTACGTCCGGATAAGAACCGTGGAGACGGCCTAAAACTTTGCCTCGATAACAAGAGATAGCCGCCAACCGGACTTTCAGGGAACTAGCCGCAAGGCCCTTATCAAAAGCAACCTGAAGAAACTTAAAACGACGGAAACCGTCGCCGCCCGGACTCCACGCCGGGAGCACCAGTCTTCAAAGATCCCCCAAATCCGAACGTAAGTAAGAGAAGTGGACGTTTTCCCCACCCGCAGTAGGGTAGAAATCACCGCGGGGGGAGTAATCCTTCTTTTTCAGCCGAGCCCTCTCCATGGCCAAACCGTAAGCGAGAATCGACCCACTTGGGGCATCCGCAAGGGTCCCTGAAAAAGAAGATTCGGCAGCGTGGATAGGAGCCAAGGAATGCCGTCGCTCAGCCGGACCAGATCGGCATACCAGGGCCACCCAGGCCAGTCCGGGGCCACCAGTAACACTCGACCCCGATGGCCCTCGATGCGCTGAACGACCCGGCCAATCAGAACCCACAGAGGAAAGACATAAAGAAGGCCGGACGTTGGCCACGGCTGAATGAGAGCGTCGAGCCCCTCGGACATACGCTCCCTTTGCCTGCTGAAGAAGCGTCCTGTCTCGGCCGATTGAAATGTCGCCATGAGATCCATGAAGGGCGGCCCCCCCCCGACGAACTATTTGCGCGTAAACTTGCGGGTTTAGCTCCCACTCTCCGGGGTCCACCCGCACTCTGCAGAGAAAATCGGCCTGAACATTGTCTGCGCCTGCAATAGGCGCTGCCGAGATGGCCGGAAGACGAGACTGCACCCAATTGACCAAGGCCATCGCTTCTGATTCCAGGGCCATGCTGCCGGTGCCCCCTTGGCGATTGATGTAAGCTACGGTGGTCGCAATGTCCGAGAGGACTCGCACCTGCCGGTCGAGAACTAGGGCTTTGAGGCCAAGAGGGCTAGCCGCACCGCCCGCAATTCGAGGCGGTTGATCGACCAAGAAGTCTCCGGGGGAGACCATTCCCCTTGAGCGAAGCGGGTCTCACAGTGAGCCCCCCAGCCGGTTAAGCTGGCATCCGTTGTGAACGGAACCCAAAGTGGAGGCTCCAGGGAATCCCCCGCGCCAGGTTCTCGGAGGAGAGCCACCACCGGAGTGATCGGCGAACCGCCCTTGGGCAAGTCAATCTCCTGTTCAACGAGTCGAATTGGTTGGACCAACGGCGCAGCAGAGCACTCTGCATCGGGCGCATGTGGAAGCGCGCCCAGGGCACCACCTCCAAGGTTGCTGCCATCGTACCGAAGAGCTGTAGCTATCACCATGCAGACGGAGCGGGCATCCCCCTGAAGAGTCGGACAAGAGACCGAATGCGGCGCTCCGGCAGGCACACCAAGCCCCGTGCTGTGTCGAGGCTCACTCCCAGATACTCGAGATCCTGAGTCGGGCACAGACAACTCTTGCATTCTTTCACCACCCAGCCGAGGGACCGCAGCAGAGCCACCACCCTGCTTGTGACGTGCACACACTCCCGACTGGACTTTGCCCGAATCCACCAGTCGTCGAGATACGGATGGACCAGGATGCCCTCTGTGCACAAGGCCGCCGCGACCACTACCATCACGTTTGTGAAGGTGCGGGGGGCCGTGGCGAGACCAAACGGCATGGCCGGAATTGGAAGTGGCCCCACGGAAGAGCGAAGTGGAGAAACCGTTGATGAGACGGCCGGATGGGAATGTGTAATGTGGTCTGCAGCGGCTGTGGAAGATCCTGCAGCAGGGGCTCTGAGGAGGGGGGAGATAAGGTGCTGAGGGACCCAGCTAGCAACGCAGTGGGTATGGGGAAAGCCTCCGGGATGCAGCGTGCCGGTGTAACACAAGCAAGCTATTAATGTACCCTTCGGCTGATTACATTTCACATATAATACAGCCAGAGAAAAAAGCATTGTAGAGACTTAAACCACCTTTCCTCTTCTTGTGTGGGGTTTCATTTATTTATTTATTTATTTTTTTTTGCATTTAAAACAAAAAGCAAGGAAGGCTCAGGGAAACCCAAGACTGTTTAAGAAAAGGATTTTGAAACTCCACGTGCCTCCACAGCATGATTAAGTGTGTGGAAACTGCTGTTTAGAGCTGTTTCCTCTAAAAAGAAACACTGAAGAGAAAAACAAAACAGCCGCTGGCACCGAAAAACTGTCAGGTATTCGCAGAACTGAGAAGGGAACTGTCAGTCATTCACTGTGCTGGCATAGAGAAACTTTCAAGGTCAGGGTAAGGCAATTACAGTGACTGAAAGTAGGGAAATTAGAGTGGGATCCCTCCGCAGCCATTCAGACCTCCATGGTAGGGGCTGAAAGGTGTTTCTGGGGAGGGATGTAGAAGCTCAATCCAGCCATAGGAAAATTACAGTGAGCATGCTTAATTAGGCCGAGCCCAAAACAGTCAGGATCCAAAACACTGACTTAAAACCTCAACCAAATGGTATATTGAATAAGACAGGTACAATAATCAGTAGGACGTACAAAGTAACCCGGCTGCAGTTTGTGGACTAAAAAGTCAAAGTAGGCACTTCCAAACTCAGGGGCAGCCGGTCCGGATACAGCTGAAAGCATCCCAGAGCAGCTGAGGCAAGGAAGAAAAAACAAAAAACAGAGTACTCACAGTTTTCTTACAGAAAATGATACCTAAACTTCCTGGAGGTATTCAAACTCTCGTGGTAAAGACTCAGTGCAGCGTAAAGCCAATGGAGAGCTCCCCCGAAGCCAAGCTCCGGAGTTCCCAAGTTCCTCAGGGGAAGCAAGATGCTGGGGGAAGAGCAGAGCTGATGCCTGAGGTCCCTGTGTTTCTTCTGACAGCCTATGCAGCGTAAACCTGAATAAGGCACAGGGAGAACTAAAAAGAAATAACTGCGTCCCGCAGGAACAGGCATTTAACAATATTCCCCATAATAGGTAATGCCTCAGCCAGCCTTCTTTGTTGGGCACAGTGGGGAATGGAAGCCATGAGCCCTGCACCCTTCGTCAGTGACTCAGCATTGTACTGTGGCTCTGAATTGCATACTGTTCTCTATCCATGCCTTCTGTACTTTTTATCCATTATGTTCATACATAGGCAGAGAAAAAAGTAACCTCTGCACAACTGACATCTAGCAAGTGTTGTGGAAAGAAGAAAAAACTGAAACAACAATATAGCTTTTAGAAGCCAGCAGAGAAGTAATCTGGCTTCCCGCCAAAAACCGAGGCTCATTAGCTATTCAAAATGGCCACCAGCAAAAATAAAACACCAAAAGAGTGAATTAAAACCCCCAAAAGCTAAGGAATTAACTTAAAAAGTCAAAGAAGAAGGTGGGAGGGTTGCAGGCATGAGAGAAATGTCTAAAATCGCTGAAAAATCAAGAAAAATCAATCGAGTTACCACAGAGCTGCAAACAGCAGTGGGAGAAGACATTCCAGGTCTGAAGAAACTGCAGCACAGCTCTTGCAGATGCCAGAGTCAGTCATTGTACCTCTGCGGGACCCACAAATCACACATTGAGGTTTGGCAGCCATGCTAAGGCAACCTGCTTCCAGGGGGAAAGAAGGAAACAGGAACAGGGAAGCCCACAGCAAAGGGACTAACCGTATTCAAATCAGTACAGCTTTAAATTTAAAACGTTTTTTTTTTTTTTTTTTACAGAAAACAAAATACTCCCCAGAATCCTAGGGGTGCCCTGAGCAAAATCGCCAGCAAAAGAAACCCCAAAAATGCCAGGGGAACCCGTGCACAAGTGTTAAAAAGTGCCCTTAAAAAGCACACTTTAGAAATCCAAAATGGCCACCACACTTTTTCACCCACAATAAAAAAAGGCGCAAAAATACAAAGGTAACCAAATAATATGGAAAAGAAAGAAAACGACCCTCTAATACAGGGCAAGCGAAAAAAATCAGGAAAAAGTGCAATTCGGAAGCCAGGGGAGCCGACAGAGCCTCTGACAATGCAAAAAACAACAGAGCTGAAAAGATAAAGCAAGGAAAATTCCTACCAGCTCAGTGAACAGCAAGGAACTCAGCCAACTTCTCCAAGTGACAGGCAATGCTGTAGCAGGTATGGCTCTTCCCCGAACAGTCTTGGGGAGAGCTCAACCCAGGTTTCAGATATTCCCAGGCAGGAAGGCAGGAGCCCAATGCAGGTCTGGCTTCCCCCAGGATGTCCCCTGTGGCAATGCTTTTTTTTTTTTTTTTTTTTTTTAAAGATACAGCTACCTAGCAAAGAAATGGTAAATAAAGGACCCAAAATAAAACCCCAAAAGAACTAACTAACTAGTGTTGCTCCTTCAAGTGTCACTTAGTGTGCCCAGAAAGGGCACAGAAGTCTGCAAGCTGCAAGGAGACTGGACACACTGGGGGCTTCTGGGAGCTCCGTCTGCATATATACTACAGAAGACTTGATTGGTCCAGTCTCCAGGCTGCAGGAGGAGGGGCACTACCCGATGTTGGAGGACTAAACTGGATTACCGAACAGGAAAAAACAATAACTTAGTAAATTCCACTGATTAGTTTTTATTATACAGTTTTACAAAGGCTTGAAAATTTAAAGTAGCAGTCACATCTACAAAATTAATTACTCATTAGATAACCATGTTAGTTTTTGACAATCAATGAATGTATAGAAGAAACTGTCACCATAAAACGTGAGTTGAATGCACCCGTGAGCCATTTAAATGGACATATGGGCCACAGCAGCATACTGTAAATGTGTATTACTTTTTTTGCCACAATAAGGGCTATATTTACTAAAAGGCATTATCATGAGCTAATTCACATTAATATAAACTACTTAGATCTCATTTTATGCAATGGGACCTGTTTTCTGATGCCTTAACATGGTAGCATACTTCAGTAAATCTAGCTCAAAAGAAACAAACTATATGCACTGTCCATTTGCCATCTACACTGTGCTGGTGTTTCTTCCAGACTCTCCAAGAATATTTATTTGTACTGATCTTAGCCAGTTACGGATTTTCTAAAAAAAACCATTTGCTATATATACTATAGCATTCGGATTGTGTTCTGGTTGCATTGATTCAGTTTGTTTTCTGCTATCCTTTTTTTCATGCTCATTTGAGTTTTCTAGAGTCGATTCTTGAAGATGAAAGAGGATTTATAAGTACCACCATCAAGGAGGCAAAGCTTAGCAACTAGGATAGTAGTAACTGCTTAATTCTTACACCGATTTAATGGAAATATAAGCTCTCTAAGGCTGAGAACAAAGTGGGCATCTCTTGCAACAACAAAACAGAAATGTTTGCTAAATAAGCTCTACTGAATAAACAACAGGCCTGTGCTCTCCCACTTCCCTCTCTCTTCACTATGCCCCATATCATTAATTGGAAACCCACTTCAAAGATACTCAAATGGCTGTAAAGGCTTCATGAAAAGATGAGCAGTGTGGTAAATGAGAGGGAAAAGAAGAGGCTCTGCAGCCAATTTGGATATAGGGGCAGTGTTTATTGTCTTAAACTACTGTTTCAGAAAATGTAACTCTGTGCTCCTTTCTAATAAGAGTTGTCCTATTTGTGGCAAAATTTGAATCTTTCTACAGGTGGAAGGCACTACTGCTTTAAACTATGATGGATCACTACACATTTTAGTTCACTACAGTGAAGGTTCACATTTATGGATGCCTTAACATGAAATCAGTCACAAAATCTTGCTGCTGATTGTTTGTTTGTAGTTACCAAATAAAATTAACATACAATATAGCTTGTAGCTAGAATATTTTCTAAGGCCTGATACATTTACAATATATTTACAGTACTTGATATCTATGCTGTGTAGTGTTAACCATTACAGTAAAATTCTGACATTATTGCACAAAGTATCACAGCAGCAGAAACATACAGAGATTTCTGGACTAATACTGTTAGTTACATTTAGGTCACTTTTCCATGTCAAGTTAAAAAGGTTTAGTCAAACCCAAATACGAAGAAATTAATTCTTCCTGATTGTTCTTCTAAAATGGCTAATATTTGATATGGGCTTTTCCATACCTTTCCCATAGTCTCTCACAACATCTTTGACTCCCTCTCTTTATGGCATGCTTGGGAATGCTCTGGAAATGCTCACTGGCCCAAAGATTGAAGGTGTTCCTTCTCTAAGGCACACCCCTAAGCAACACCTAACAAGCAGCAGGGGCAACGGGATAGCAGCAACATTTTCCTTCCTTCCTTCCCCAAGACTGAGTGCACAACATTTATAGAGCAAATATTGTGTGTTTAGTGTTATTCTAAAAGTTTCCAATATTGGGTGTTTGGGAAAAGCCTAATACAAGTTTACTAATGCCCCCAAAATACTGGGATATTGTACCATAAATCTGTCTCTTACTTTTGAGGTTTTAGATAAGGCAGAGGATGCGTAAAGAAAAACAAATTTCCACCTCATGAGGAAAGAGATGGCTGCTCCAAACACAAGATCTGCATGCAAATAGCTTCCAGAAGCAGCACATATAGTTTCAGACCAAAATAAGGAAAGCAAAATGCACATTTCTCTTTTGTATGCATAAAATGCCTAAACGGAGAACAACCTTAAATTTAGTGTTGACTAGTATGGTTTTTGTTATATTTTTCTCTGAATATATACATTAAAGAAAAATCAACCAAAACTCTGCTAGGCTACACATGTATAAGTCAACTTCACAGTTATAAATACTCAAGACATTATAGTTATACAATATATAATCATAGGAGACACAAAGGAATAAATTCAAACATTAAAGAATGAAACATTAGAAAAACAAAAGGAGAGACGGTAGATGGCTGCACCAACTTGAAATGATCCAAAATATTTGCCTAAGCCAGAGGTTCCCAACCTTTTAGGTTGTGTGGACCTATTAACTTACAAAACGTTCAGGGACCCCCAGTTCCCACCACTCTTCCTGCCTGCCCCTACTAGCCTGAATCTTCCCTTCAACTTCCTGTCACCACCAGTCTTCTTTCTCCCCCTCTAGCTAGTCCCCATTAGTCTCTTCCTCTCTCCTTCTCCTCAATTCCTCCCCTCTTCCCACCAGTCTCTCTCTTTTGTTCATTTTTCTGTGTCACGCAGATCCCCTGTAATTATCTCACAACTCCCTGGGTCCACAGACCACAGGTTGAGAACCACTGGCCTAAACTACGTATTGGATTCTATCTGAATTCCGTCTCACGCCTATGATATGGCCATGTAGTATGAACCTTATTTCCAATGTATTAGGGATTATAAACCACCTGACCAGCAAATGGTTTCTTTTGTGGGAGAACTATATGCTGCTGAATGACACAGCAGCATACCACACCATCCATGTTGTAGTCAATAGCTAACTGGGGCCATTTTCCCTTTCAAAATAATGGGAAAACAGCAGTGTTAGTGATAGCATGCAACCCATAGGACGTGCATCATATTTCGAATCCTTCATGAACCCAAATATGACAGAAATCAATCAGCATGGTATTTCAGAACTGTGAATCACTAGAGAGGTTATCTTCAGTTCACTGTAGAAGTCATCACAGACATGTTTGATGTCTTCAGCAATAGACATTTACCATTCTTCCACATATTGTAAACAGAAGGTGCCACGTTAAAGTACACATAAAAAAACATATGCTAGCTCAGCAGCCTTACTGCCTGTGATTATAAAAGGGGGATGGGGTGCAGCAAGGGAAATTGAGGGTGCTACAGAACAAAAGTGAGGGTTAATCCCAAAGGCAATTTAAATAATTGTATCTTATCTTTATATATAAATAAAATGTTCTGAACAATCTCAGATTCTTTTTAGTGCATTGCTGTAAAAAAAAAAAAAAATTAAAAAATGCAATTCTTGTAACATTTGTTTAGCTCACAAAAAATGGGATAAACCTGTGTTTGTTTCTGCTGTCTTACGATACATAAAACCGTTTTTAGGTGGATGGGAGGATTCTGTACACTCATGTGAAAGCTACTAAAAATAAGGAAAATGAATCCACATGCTATCCAAGAAAGAAGAACAGCTATTTTTGGCAAAAAAATGTAGAAAAATATCTAGAGATCATATTTTTGAACTAAACTACAGTGGGTTGTTGATTTAAAGCATATAAAATGCATATAAATTGTTTAAACATAAGATAACATGGGTTTATCAGATTTTAACTATCAGAGAGGTTTTCCTGCGGGTAACTGAACAAAAAAAATATACAACACACTGATTTAAGAAAATCTTGGTGCTTAAGCAAATCCTTCTAGTTCAGAGTTTCTTCCTCATGATAGGGTTGATTCTTTGAACTGTTGGGATGGTAACAATAAGAGTACTAAACTCTCAAAATCCTTTCATCCCATTTCTGAGTCCTTTAAAAAAATTAACATTTAAAGCATCATTTTAGACTTCAGCTCCAAGCTCTAGGATTCCAGTTTCAATGACTGCAACATATTTGTCCTCAATCTGTATCAACAGGATGGTTTTGTCGATGTGGGACCTACTACCTGGATCTCTGCTGCAAGGCACCCAGCGGTGAATTACCTGTATCAAATGGGAAAGAAAAGAAAGCTCACCAGTTTATAGGACAAATGCAGAGATTAGCAAATTTCTCTTTATGTTCTCATTTCCAAGACCCCTGCATGACCATCGTTTATATTTAAAAAGTAATACTACTCAATGGAAAAAAGTTTAGAAATACTGAAAAAAACAAGCATTACAAAACCAAATGCTTGTAACTAAACTACACACAGCACCACAATTCCAGAAACTGCATCTGCAAGCTATAGCTATAAACCCTCCCCTCAGTGAGAGTAAAAAGTAAGATGCCCCCAACCTAAAAACAACATTGGTGTAGATGAACTAAGACAGTACACTATACAAAGGCTCTAATATTAGTAAGCTTGCTGAAACAGGACAAAATGGAAGACCATTCTGATTGGTATTACAAAATATTTCAATAGATTTATGGGTGTATACTAATTATGTTCACCCTGGAATAACATACAGACTTCAAAACACATAAAAGAGTGATGCACCTTCATGGCACAACACAAAGATTTTCAAGTTTTTTTTTACTGGAGTAAAGAGAAACCCTGTTCATATGATTTTTGTTACTATCACTCCATTTTTAGGTGTGTAATTTTATAATGGACTTGAATATGTAGAACAGCATTTCACATCCTTAAGTAGGCTCTTAATCTGGGTAATATTATATAGACTTGTGTGTCTTAACAGGCACCCTGTTATAAAATTACCTCCAACAGCGAACTGTTTAAAGAATTTCTTTGGAATATATTTTAGTAGAGAGGTCATGAAGGGCAACTGCTCTCCAGAGAAGTATCTGAAGTCCAGCAGAGCTACTATATCCTCACAATTAGACTGTGTCGGAACATACCCCTGACCAGCATTCACCCAGCATCAAGAATTGGCATGTCTTCAACGACTTATATAATGAAACATTAGTTACAGAATGCCACTTTGAATAAACTGACATAGCTTATATAATTCAAATTTATTTATTTAGTCATCTCAAATACCTTCTTCCAACAACACAAGCGGAGACTGTACACATGGACTTCACCCAATGGACTGTACAAAAATCAAATTGACAATCTATGGAAGTCAATGATGGAAAAGCTCTAACATCAGAAACAAAACCTGGAGCTGACTGCGGTACAGATTACCAACTACTAGTATACAAACTCAAATTTAAGTTGAAAAAGAGCAAGCCACTCATGAATTTAGCAAAATACGATCTTGAGAATATACTATCAGAATTTAAAGACAGCCTGCAAAATCGATTTCCTGCTTTAGATACAAATGACAGAGCTCCAGGAGCGTTATGGGATGACATCAAGAAGGTTGTGTTGGAAGAAAGTGAGAAATCTCTATAAAACGTGAAAAAGCGAAAATGGCCAAAATGGATGACCCAAGAAACTCTGAAAATTGTTCAGAAACGCAGAGAAGCTAAAGCCAGAAGGGAGAAAGAGGCAATCGCAGAACTTGGAGATTTCCAACGTGCAGCAAGACAAGACAATGACGCATGCAAGGAAATAAAATCAGAAACTATTAGAACAAGATTGGCTTTCCTAAAGAAAAAATTCCAGCCTTGAATTGGAATGTTACAAGATGCTCAAGGTACCATGTTGAATGATGCTGAGATGATCATGAAAAGGTGGAAAGAATATATAGAGTCATTATATCATAAAGATCAAGTGGACCAACAGCCATTTCAACCTGTATCTTATGATTAGGAACCATTGGAGATGAAAGAAGAAGTTGAAGCAGCATTGAAAGCCTGATCAAAGAACAAAGCACCAGGCGTTGATGGCATTCCTACTGAAGTATTACAGCAATCTGATGCAGCTGTAACCATACTTACAAAGCTCTGCCAGGAAATTTGGAAGACAACATCATGGCCAACTGACTGGAAAAGATCCGTGTTTATACCAATACTAAAGAAAGGTGATCTAACTGACTGTGGAAATTATCGCACAATCGCTCTGATCCCACATGCCAGCAAGATTCTACGCAAGATTCTACTCAAGATTACTCAGCAAAGATTACAACCATACCTGGAACGAGAACTGCCTGAAGTGCAAGCAATGAGAGACATTGCGGATGTGAGATTAATCCTTGAAAAGGCAAAAGAATATCAACAGGCTATCTGTGTTTTATCGACTGTGTAAACCATGAGAAACTCTGGGCAATATTAAGAAGCATGAGTATAACAGAACTCCTGATTGTTCTCTTGCACAACTTTTACATTGATAAAGAAGCAACAGTTCGAACAGAACAAGGAGAAACAGAATGGTTTAAAAATCAGCAAAGGTATACGACAAGCCTGCATACTCCCCCCCCCCCCACCTGTTTAATTTATATGCAGAACAAATCATCACAGAAGTGGGACTGTATGAAGACAACTGAGGTGTGAAGATTGGTGAAAGACTCATCAACAACCTTCGCTATGCTGATGATACCCTCCTGCGTCAGTCACCCTATGCAACAATACGTACAATACAAAGAATGAAATAAAATATCTGGGGGTAACGCTTGACAGCAACCTAAAAATGGAAAAGCACCTCCGCAAAACCAACAAAGCTGTTTTCTACAAACTTAGAGTCCTACAACCTCTAAGGAATATCATCGAACCTCATGATTTCAGGACTGTTGCACAAGCACTCATTATACCACACTTCGACTATTGCAACGCAATCTTACAGGGCCTTCCGAAGAAAACCCTTAACATTCTGCAAATGGCCCAAAATGTAGCAGCTAGGGTCATCATGGGAAAAAACCTTGCTGAACACATCACGCCTGTACTGATTGAACTCCACTGGCTCCCCATTGCTGCCCGGGTGAAATATAAAACCCTAATAACCATATACAAGCTCATACATAACATAGCACCATCCTTTCTTGCCACCCTCATCAACACGCAACCCCCAACAGGAGCAGAAGAACAATCAGCGCGAACAGACTCCAAGTGCCTCTTGATATCAGATCCGTAAAAACCAGTACAAGCCACCGAGTATACTCTTACTCTGCCCCGACCCTCTGGAATCAGCTACCGACTGAACTACGCGACATTAAAGGCCTTATGGAGTTCAGAAATAAACTCAAGACGCATCTTTTCCAGTGCTACTACAATCTGCAATAGCGGGTCTGCAATAGGCCTCTAAAGGAACCATAGATGCAGTTATGTATATATGTAAATATGTAAATTTCTGACCCCCCCTCCTTAGACCCACTCTCTGTGTGCTGTGCTGTGCTTTCCCTTTCGAATCAATGTGTATATTCCTCAAAATTTGTCATGATTTGCCAGTCTTCCGTCTGTAATCAAACCGCTACTGATCGCTGGAAGCAGCGGTATACAAATGTATGCTAAATAAATAAATAACTGGCTGGAAGCAGGAAGCCAGTCCTCACATATGCGACTCCCTAGCTACAGGCTACCGAAAACATGTAGAAAAAACATGGCCAACCGTGAGCAGCCGCAAGCGAATCTGATGACAGATTCTGAGGACCCCAGTGTCCAGGGAAAACCATGGCTCCAGTAGCCTGAACAAGAAGGGTCAGAGAGCAGGAGTTGCCTAAACCCGAACAGATTTCGGAGTACGGCCTGGCCGAAGGCACTGTCCCGTCGGGACTCCCTCTACAGGCAGTAGTGAGCTGCAAAAGTGTGGACCGAGGACCAGGTGGTGGCCAGGCAGATATCTGCCATAGGGACAGAGCATAGGCTTGCAACTGAGGTTACCACAGCCCTGACATTGTGCACAGTGACCCGGTGCTCCAAAGATAGCCCAAGCCTGATTATGGGCAAAGACGATGCAGTCCATCACCCAGGTGGACAGGATCCGCTTGGTGACAGCCTTCCCCGGTTTACTGAAGTCGTATGAAACGAAAAGCTGCAAGGCTTTGTGGTGGCTCCAAGTACACTACAGGTAGAAGGATAGGGCCCTTTTTCAGTCCAGAGTATGGAAAAAAGCCACTGCTTTGTCGGCATAGGGCCATGGAAAGAAGGTAGGGAGCACCACCGCTTAGTTGAGGTGAAAGGCATACACCACCTTCGGAAATAACTTAGGGTGGGTGCAAAGCATGACCCTGGTCTTGTAGAACATGGTGTAGGGTGGCTCGGCGACCAAGGCCTGAAGCTCACTGACTTGAGCCCTACCAGGAAGATGATCTTCCAAGATAGGTAACGCAAATTGCAGGTAGCCAAAGGTTCGAAGGGCGGCTTGGTAAGCTGCGTCAGATCCACGTTGAGATCCCATTCCACCACAGGTGGTCGGATGGGAAGGTTAGAGAGCAGCAAGCCTCGCATGAATCGGGTAATGAGGGGCTGGACAGAAAGAGACTTGGCCTCTATGGAGTGATGATGCCCAGAGAGCGTGCTCAGGTGCACCCTAACGGAGTTGGACTTAAGTCGGCTTGCGAGAGGTGGAGCAAGTATTAGAGTACCATGTGCACCTGGCAAGAAAATGGGTCAACCCGTTGCTTCGCACCCTGCACTGTAAATCTGCGCCACTTGAAAGCATAGGATTGTATCATAGAATCTTTATGAGAGGCTAGGAGGACTTCCTCCACCTCCCTGGTGAGGTTGAAGGGCGCTAGCCTGACCCGTTCAGCAGCCATGCTGTTAGCAAGAGGGCCCCTAGGCTGGGGTGGAAAAATGAGCCCTCCTCCTGGGTCAGCAGATCTGGGGAACTCCCCAGAGGGACTGGGAGCTCTGTCGAGAGGCGCAGTAACAGGGGAAACCAAGGCTACTGCGGGGCCATCAGTATCATGGAAGCCTTGTCCCACTAGACCTTGAAGAGGGTCCATGCAATTAGTGGCATGGGAGGGAAGGCATACAGAAGGCCCTCCGACCACAAGATGACGAAGGCATCCGCCACTATCCGGGACGAGTGCGGTTGGGAACAGTAGAAGTGGGGCAACTGAGCATTGGCTAGGCTGGCAAAGAGGTACAGACTTGGGGTTCTCCAGTCGGAACAGCCGCTGTACCACCCTGCGGTCTAGGCGCCATTCGTGCAGTTGGAGGACCCTGTTCACTCTGTCTGCCAGGACATTGTCCTGATTCGGAAGGTATACTGCCCTGAGGAACATTCCCTGACTGATAGCATACAAGCAGAGGGCTACTGCCTCCTGACAGAGGTGGTGAGACCCTGTGTCACCTTGTTTGTTCAGGTAGAACATCATGACCTGGTTGTCCATTTGGACCAGCACAGACTTATGCTGCAGATGATGTTGGAAGGCTCTGATCAACAGAAAAATGGCTCTGAGCTCCAGCATGTCGTTCTGCTGCTGGCTCTCCTCAACAGACCAGCTGCCCTGCATGCGCAGTTCCTTTTAGTGGGTACCCCAGCCCATTAGGGAAGCGTCTTTAGTGTGGGGGTTTGGGTGTTGAAAGGGCATGCCCTTCTGTAGGTGTTGGGCATCCTGCCACGAATTGAATGACTCTGCTAGTTGACGGGGCACAGAGACACTGTCCCAGAGTCTGCCCGTGGCCCGAGTCCACTGTGAGCGGAGGAACCACTGAGCTGTCTTCATGTGAAGGCGGGCATTGGGGACCACATGGACTGTGGAAGCCCTGTGGCTGAGCAGGCGGAGCATGGATCATGCCGACACGGCATGATGGCGCTGCACCTTTGTCACCAGGGCCCTGAGGCGATCCACCCTGTCCAGGGGGAGAGAAGCCCTGGCTTGAAGGGGGTCCAGGCGAGTCCTATGAACTCCAGGTCCTGTGTTGGTGTGAGGTGGGATTTGGGTGGTTTATCATGAACCCCAGATGCTGCAGGACCTTGATGGTGTGGTCTGTGACCTGTTGCACCTCTGAGACAGTGTCTCCTTTTACTAATCAGTCATCCAGGTATGAAAAGATGAAGGTCCCTTGGTGACAGGGGTAGGCGACCACCACTGCCAGACATTTGGTGAAGACTCTTGGTGCGGAGGCTAGGTCGAAGGTTAGTACCCTGTACTGGTAGTGATCGCCCCTGACCATGAACCTCAGGTACTGCCTGTGACTGGGATGAATAAGAGTGTGGGTTATAAGCATCCTTTAGGTCCAAAGAGCATAGCCAATTTCCCTGCTGGAGATAGGGCAGCAATGTTCTAAGGGAGAGCATTTTGAACTCCTCACGCACCAGGAATTTATTCAGGTTTCTCAAGTCCAGTATGGACCTTAGGCCTCATGTTCTTTTAGGGACCAGAAAGTACCTGGAGTAGAATCCCTTACCCCTTAGGTGGGGTGGGAGCGGCTCCACAGCCCTGTCCCTGAGGAGGCCTGTGAGTTCCTGTAGTAACAGGGCCTGGTGCAGGGGAGTCCGAGGGGGCTCTCCTGGAAAAAAAGGGGAAGGCGTCTAGTCTGAAAGAGGTAACCTTCTTTGACCACCTGAAGTGCCCAGGAGTCAGTGGTGATGGCAGCCCACCTGGTGGGCAAAATGAGACAGGTGCCCTCCTGTTGGTAGCTGATCCCCATGGGTAGAGAGGCTATGCTTTGGGAGTCAAAACCCCGACCCAGTCTGAGCTAGGGCTGGTGTTTGGGGCTTGGAGCCCTTAGGTTTACGTGGGCCCTGGCCTGCTCCCTTGCCTTGGTGACCCTGCTGAGGGGTCTGGGTGGCCGGAGTAAGGGGGATAGCCTCAATAAGGCTGGCCCTTTCCTGTGGAAGGGAGGCCTTTTCCCAGGTGGCTTCCTGGGAAGGGTGGAGGTTTTCCTTGAGTTGAGTCCTGGTGACATTCTCGCTCCCAATATTAGCCGCCTTGTCCTCCATCGGCTTGCCAAAGAGGTTTTCCCCAGAAGCAAGGGATGAAGAGTTTTTCCTGGACCCATTGCTCAAGGTCTGATGCCTGGAGCCAGGCCTGGCGTCAGGCACTGAAGACTGCGGTGGCCACCCTCATGTTGGACTCGAAGCTGTCATAGGCCACTCTAGTGAAGTACTTCGAGCACTTGTCAGACTTCGTGGGGTCTGGAAGTGTTGGAGGTGGTCTCCATCGAGGCCTGCCTTGAAACCCCCGAGTTCCTTGGTTAGGTCTCGGAGGAACATGCCGATATACAGCTGGTATGTCTGTATACAGCATGCTATCATCGAGCCCTAGTAACATTTATGCCCGAGGGCATGGGACTCCTGGCCTGGGGGCACCGAAGAGTGTGTCTTCGGGCTTTTTTGTCAATGCATGACCGATTCAACCACCGTGGAGCTTTAAGGGAGTTGCACCTTCCTAAAGCCAGGTCCTCACTGGACCCGGAACATGGCATCCAGGCGTCGGTTAACAATCGGCACTGATGCGGTGTCTCCACATTCTGAGGAGTCAACCGAGGATAGAGGGGATGGAATTGTGAGGGCCTCCTTGGGTGGGGCCTCGTACTGAAGGTTAAGTCCTTAAGCAGCCAAAAGAACCCATTCCTCGGACTATAAATGTAAATACATGACTATGAAATTACTCCCAAGCGCAATTACAAGGCTCAACCCATGTAAAAATTATATATATGTATACTCTTATCCTGAAATCAAAATGTAAATACTGATTCCTATCCTGAAATCAAAATGTAAATAATACCGATTCCTAGCATATGTATCTAAGTTTGTCGTGCAAAGTAATCCGCTTCTGATCGCTGGAAGTAGCGGTATACAAATGAAAACCAAATAAATAAATAAATAAATAGACATGCAGGGAGATGGAGGGACTGCGGATTGCGATGGAGCAACATCCCCTCCTCCTGAGATAGAAGATCTGGCGCAGACCCCAGATCTATGGATTGAGCCTGAGACAGACGTAGAAGGAAAGGATACCACGGTTGTCATGGCCAGCGTGAGACTACGAGTATCATGTAGCCCCTGTCTCTCTGGAGTTTGAAAAGAGTCTTGGGAATGAGGGGAATGGGAGGGAAGGCATATAGGAAGCCTTGACCCCAGTGGAGGTGAAAAGCATCCACTTGCTGGCTGTCCAGTGAAGGAGTCCTGGAGCAGAAGCAAGGAAGCTTGGCATTCTGAGGACTTGCAAACAGGTCTATCTCTGGGGTTTCCCAGATCTGAAAAATATGAGCGACTGTGTCTGCATGGAGAGACCACTCGTGGGGGAGGAGGACTCAACTCAGCTAGTCCACTAGGACATTGTGCTTCCCGGAAGATACACTGCATGTAGGTGAATGTAGTACTGTATGGCAAAAGGCCACAGATGCAGGGCCTCGTTGCAGAAGGTCCAAGAGCCTGTTCCGCCCTGCTTGTTCAAGTAGAACATGGCTACTTGATTGTCTGGACTAGAACTGTGCGGAAACAAAGATGGTCCTGGAACACTTTGAGAGCATTGTGGATGGCTCTGAGTTCCAGCAGATTTATGTGAAGTTGTGACTCCTGATGAGATCAGAGCCCGAGTGGAGAAATTGTCCAAATAAGCTCCCCAGCCCAATTTGGACGCATCTGTCGTCAGGGTACACTGATGTGCTGGTATCTGAAAAGGTGAACCTATCAGGAGGTTTTCTGGGGATTGCCACCATTGGAGGGACGAGATTAGGTAGGTAGAGACCATTATTTTGTCTCTGAGGCGACCCGATGCCTGAGACCACTGGGAAGCTAGTGTCCATTGAGCTGCATGCATATGTAGACAAGCATATGGAACACAACATACACTGTTGATGCCATATGACCCAGAAGTTGTAGCAGTTTTTGAGCAGTGAGAAAACTGAGGTATGCCTGAAATGCTAACTGATTGAGTCGAGCGCAGCGGAGTTGGGGCAGAAATGCCCTTGATTGTTGGGTGTCTAAGAGAGCCCCTATGAACTCTAGAGTTTGAGAGGGAACAAGTTGGGACTTGGGATTTGTAATAAATCTTCCAAAGTGTTGAAGCACTTGCATGGTGCGCAAAAAGGAAAGACTGGCATCTAGAGAGGTGTTTGCTCGAATGAGCCAGTCGTCTAAGTAAGGGAAGACAAATATCCCTAGAGTCCTTAGAAATGCAGCTACTACCATCATGCACTTTGTGAAGACTCTTGGGGCAGAGGTGAGGCTGAAAGGTAGGACTCTGTATTGATAACGTCTCCCTTGAAAGATGAAGCGCAGGAACTTTCTGTACTGTGAGTGAATCAGTATATGAGTATATGCCTCCTTTAGATCTAGAGAACAGAGCCAATCTGGATTCTGGAGATAAAGGGAGAAAGGCTCCTAGGGACATCATTTTGAATTTCTCCGGTAGCAGGTATTTGTTCAGTTCTCTGAGGTCCAGAATAGGCCTGTACTCTCCTGTTTTCTTTGGAATGAGGAAGTATGGAGAATAAAAGCCCATTCCCTGCTGGAATGGTGGAACCTCCTCTATTGCGCCCTGAGAGAAAGGAGGTGACCTCTTGCAACAATAGAGCAGTGAGAGGGGGCTGAGAGCGGAACTTTCTTGGGAGAGTCCGGGGGGGGGGGGGGGTAGACTTCATATATGAAGCTTGTACCTGTCCCATATTATGGACAGTGTCCACTGCTCTGATGTGATAAGATGCCACCTGTGGGCAAAGAGACAAAGTCTGCCGGGAATGTGGATGGGATCTGGAATCTCCAGAGGCAGAACGGCTATGCTCTCCAGAAAGATCCTGAGGAGGTTGGGTCTGATGAGGTGGCTGTGACTTAGTCTGAGCCTTCTTTTGCTGTTTTTATGGCTGCTGCCCCTTCTGAGGAGCATGATGTTGACACTGTACAGCAGGGGTGTAAGAAGGATAGTACTTCTTTCTGAAAAAAAGCTTTCTTTGTTGCTTTTTTTCCAGGCCAATATCCAGTATCCCACTCCTAGCGAAAATAATTGAGAAAGTAGTACAACGGCAAATACAACAGCACATAGACAATGAAGCTCCACTTGACCCTGCACAACACGGCTTTAGAGAGGCTCATGGAGTTGAGACCCTCCTCATCACACTATTCAACACACTAATCACAGGAATAGATAACATTCACCAAGGATTCATACTTATATTCATGGACATCTCAGCTGCGTTCGACTCAGTAAGCCACCAAATACTTATCGATCGCCTTAAGGAAAAAGGAATAGTTGGCGCCGCACTTGACTGGTGTATATCCTATCTAACTAACCGTTGGCAACAAGTACGAATTGACGAAACTACTTCTGAACCATTTCTTCAAGATCAAGGGGTACCACAAGGATCTTCTCTGTCAGCGTTGATGTTTAATATATACATGCAACCCATTTGTGACCTCATTCGTTCCTTTAATGTCACCTGTTTAGCATATGCAGATGACATTCTACTATTCATGCCATTCTCCATCAATCACCCCGATTATACATCATTGATAACATGCCTCGAAGCAGTAGAAGATTGGCTCATCTCCCAAAATCTAAGAATCAACCACAGCAAGACTGATGTGATGTTTATAACAAGAAACCAAAACTTCACACCTCCTACCTCCGTGAAGATAAAGGACAAGGAATTAACAGTAAAACCTACACTACGCTACCTAGGTATAACCCTTGACCAGCGCCTCAATATGAAAGCCCACATAAAAAACATAACAAAACTAATATATCACAAGATACGTACATTACGCCACCTGCGACCTCTACTGGAACCTTCAGATTTCAGAACCGTCTACCAAGCCCTGATAATGCCTCCCATTGACTTTGCAAATGCAATTCTATACGGACTCCCTCAAGCAACATTAAATCCTCTCCAACTAGCGATGAACACTGCTGCCAGAGTACTTGAAGGAATATCAAAGACAGATCACATAACCCCAGTTCTAAAAAGACTCCACTGGCTACCAACCAACGCAAGAATCCACTACAAGATACTGATCACTACATTCAAAGCCATAAACAACCAAGCACCATCAACCATTACCAACCTTGTACACTCACAGACCCCTAATAGATCCAGAAGGTCAATTGCAATGAATACATTAATAATCCCGAAACAAACAGTCAGATACACTAAGGAAACAACCAAAAGAGCCTTCAGTATCCACGCCCCAATAACCTGGAATGCCCTCCCACCAGAACTGAGAGCTATAACCAGCCTAACACAATTCAGAAAGAGTCTCAAACACCACCTCTTCCTAAGCTATTTCCCAATCTAACCTTTGCACATGACAATATTACAGACACTTTTCTGACCAGGACATTTCCCAACTGATATCCAAATGTGACTAATGTATTTCAATCTTCTGTAAATAGTTAGCTAGCCTATGTAGTTGTACCTTGTTATTCCCAAGTTTTCAAAAACCATGTTACTTGTAAAATACATTACAGTTCCTTGTATGTATATGTTTGTTCCATGTAAACCGCGCTGGTGATAATAGTGCGGTATATAAGAGATGTTAAATAAATAAATAAATAAATAACTGGGTTAGCAGTAGATTTAGACAGTCTATTAAGAGTGGTGTTCTCAAACTCTGAGAGGCCTTGTGCCAATCCTTGCCCAAAAGGTTTTCACCTGTGCAAAGGATACTACCCAGCTTATCTTGAACCCATTGCTCAAGATCTGATGCTTGGAGCCAAGCAATCTTGTGTGCACCGATGCAGATGGATGAAGTCCTGCTGATGCACTCAAAACAGTCAAAAGTTGCCCTGTTAAACTTTGAAACTCTTGGAGCATGCTTTACAAGGGTGACATAATCTTCTCTCTTGTCATCAGGGAGAAGAAGAGCCATTAACTCTAAATCCTTCGCCACCACTGTGGAATGGTGCGGCAATTGCGTCTTTTGAAAACCGGGACACTCTGGTACCCGGTACATGGTATCGAGTCGTCGTGTTTGTAGAGAGATGGTAAGGGGTGTCTCCCACATACGAAGTAGAAGGTCGTGAAGTATGTGATGAATAGGGAGAGTAGCAGCTTCCTTTGGAGCTGTAGGGTATTGAAGAATTTCAAGTTCTTCAGCCCTAGATTCCTCCTCCGATGTCACCATTATGGACAGACCCCAAGCAACATCATTAATAAAGTCTTGGAAAGACATGTCCCCCGGAGGGGAATATGCGATGTTGTGGAGACTGAGATGGGTCTTCCAGGATAGTTCTCATGTCCCAGGTATCGGCAGATTCATCATCCAATGAATCGGAGTCCGAAGACTCAAAGTATCGATTGGCAGGGTGTTCCCTCTCTGCACATACTTAATAGTGATCAAAACTGGTAGCTGAAGCCTGCGGTGCCAGAACCTCAGTACCGGAAACAGATTCGAGGGCTGGCATGGCAGTAGCGTGGTTAGAGGCAAAAAAGCCTTTGCAGATTGTGTCGGTACCGGAGGCGGTATCGATGCCTGAGAGATCGACTGTAAAGGCTTTACTGGTACAGAGGCCGCCAGTAAGGCCGCTAAGCTCTGCTCGATGGTCAGGATACATTGATCCATGGAGTTTGCTGATGCTTTGGTATTGGTACCAGAATTGCGGGCCACGATCCCTGAGCACGGCACCAGGAGCTCTCCAGAGGTGGAGGCCTAGGGAGCATTCCTGGGACCCCACCAAGGCTTTGGCGGCAAGGTCCTCTCGCCGGGGTTGTTTGGCCGGTGTGTCCCCTCCAGGGCAATGCCCGAGGCATCTCAATGCTTAGGAGATCTACCCTTAGAGGGACGGCCAGTCTTCGATGACAACCTAGGTTTCCATACCTGAGATCCTTGAGAGGAAGTGAAACATTAAATACCTTTATGGAAATGGGTAAAAGGGGCAACATATGGAAAGCGGTATGTATAAATGCCCGTAGCATGGGAAATAAGATACCTGATGATGAAGCTTTAATGGGGGTGGCTGACTTGGATTTAGTGGCAGTTATAGAAACATGGTTCACAGAAAACTATGACTGGGATGTAACTATACCAGGCTATACTTTATTCAGAAAGGACAGGGTAGGAAGAAGGGGAGGTGAAGTGGCACTATATGTAAAAAATAATATTAAAGCTTTGGAATTACAGAGCTTAAAAGGGAGAGAGGAGGCACTGTGGGTTAAACTAGAAAGAGGGAAAGAGAAATCTATTTGCATTGGTGTGATATACAGACCTCCCTCACAAGAGGAAGAGGTGGATGGACAGTTAATTCAAGAAATACGTACTATTGCTAGGAATGGGGAATGCTACTGATAGGGATTTCAATATGCCAGATGTTGACTGGCACATTCCTGCAGCAGTTTCATCTAGAAGTAAGGAGATCCTGGATTCTCTATAGGGAGAACTATTCAGGCAATTGGTAACAGACCCCACACATGAAGGGGCCATACTGGACTTGGTGCTTACCAATGGTGAAAGTGTTTCTGATGTTATAGGGGGAGATCATTTTGCAACCAGTGATCACCAGGTGGTGTGGTTCGGTATTCGGAATAGGACTGATAGAATCCATTCAAAAGCAAGGGTCTTAGACTTTAGGAAAACTAACTTTGCCAAGATGGGCCAATACCTCAGGGAGTCGTTAGCGGGATGGGAACAACTGGGGGATGTAGAAAAACAGTGGGCAAAACTGAAAGGGGATATTTTAAGGGCAACTAACCTTTCTGTTAAAATGGTAAATAAAGGTAAAAGATAAAGGAGACCACTATGGTTTTCGAAAGAAGTAGCTGAAAAGGTGAAGAAAAAGAGGGAGGCCTTCATGAAATACAAGAGATCACAGAGAGCGGAAGACAGGCAAAGTAGTCAGGAAAGCAAAGATTCAAAAAGAGGCAGAAATAGCCAATGCAATAAAATGGGGGGATAAGACATTTTTCAGATATCTTAGTGAGAAGAGGAAGGGCAAAAGTGGTATTGTCAGACTCAAGGGTGAAGGGGAGGAATATGTAGAAGCTGATGAGGATAAAGCGGAATTGCTTAACAAATATTTCTGTTCTGTGTTCACAGATGAAGAATCAGGAACAGAACCTCAGAAAACACCCACAAACAGGAACAGAAGTGAGGGGCATCTTGAAGAATTTTCAGAAGACTGTATTCATGAGAAACTAGCTAAACTTAAAGTAGACAAAGTGATGGGACCGGATGGGATACACTCTAGAATACCGAGGGAACTTGGGGATGATCTAGCAGCTCCACTGACTGACCTTTTCAATGCCTCGGAGTCGGGAGTGGTGCCAAAGGACTGGAGAGAGGCTCATGTGGTACCTTTACACAAAAGCGGAAGTAAGGATGTGGTTGAAAACTTCAGGCCGGTTAGTTTAACTTTGGTGGTGAGTAAATTATTGGAAAGCTGCTGAAAGAGAAAATAGTGAGGTTTCTGGAGTCCAGCAGATTACAGGACGTGAGGCAGCATGGATTCACCAGAGGCAGGTCTTGTCAGACAAATCTGATTGATTTCTTTGACTGGGTGACCAGCGAGGTGGACGAGGGAGAGCCCTAGATGTGGTGTATTTAGATTTCAGTAAAGCCTTTGACACCGTGCCTCACAGGCGATATATAAACAAACTGAGCACCCTAGGGATGGACTCTAAAGTTACTGCTTGGGTTAGAAATTGGTTGAATGGGAGGCGACAAAGGGTACAGGTAAATGGAGCTCACTCTGAGGAAAAGGAAGTTACCAGTAGTGTGCCCCAGGGATCTGTCCTTGGTCAGATTCTTTTTAACATCTTTGTTAGTGATATAGCTGAAGGGCTGTGGGGTAAGGCTTGCCAAAATCTACAATAGAGTAGACACCCAGGAAGATGTAGATAACATGAGGAGGGATCTAGCTAAGCTTGAAGAATGGTCTAGAATTTGGCAGATGAGATTTAATGTTAAAAAATGCAAGGTCATGCATTTGGGCTGAAGCAATCCAAGGGAGCAATATAGTATAGGGGGGTGAAGTACCTTTGTCCATTAAAGAAGAGCGGGACCTCGGTGTAGTTGGTCTGATTATCTTAAAGTAGCTAAACAGGTAGAAAAGGCGACAGCAAAAGCTAGAAGGATGCTTGTGTGCATAGGGAGAGTAATAGCTAGCAGAAAAAAAGGCAGCGATAGTGCCTCCGTATAAGTCTTTGGTGCGACCTCATTTGGAGCATTGTGTGCAATTCTAGAGACCACACCTTCAAAAGGATATAAACAGGTTGGAGTCAATACAGAGGGTGGCTACTAAAATGGTTAGTGGTCTTCATTATAAAGCATATGAGGACAGACTTAAGGATCTTAATTTGAACACCTTAGAGGAAAGGCGGAATAGAGGTGATATGATTGAGACGTTTAAATACCTCCATGTCATAAATGCACAGGGGAAGAGTCTCCTTCGATTGAAAGCAAGCTCTGCTATGAGTGGACATGGGATGAGGGTGAAAGGGGATAGATTCAAGAGTGATATGTGGAAATATTTCTTTTTGGAAAGAGTGGTGGATCCGTGAAATAGTCTCCCAGTGGAGGTGGCAGAGATGAGGATGGTATGCAAATTCAAAATAGCATGGGATAAACATAGGATCTCTAAAGGAAAAAAAGGGGACTGTTGTAGTTGTTGATATGGAAGGACAGACTAGATAAGCCATGTGGTCTTTCTCTGTCGTCATTTTTCTATGTTTCTAAGATGAAGCTCTCAATGATGTGGATGCTAAAGAGACTGCATCAGAGGCAAAGAGGGTGTCCATCTTTGCAGCTTGTTTCTGTAGGCCTCTCTCTCTCATCTTCCTACAAAGAGGACATTCTGAGGGTTGATGATCCGGTCCTAAGCCTAAAATGGCATCGATGCACCTGAAGGAAAAAAAAATTTCCCTCTCAGAAGATTTTTTTTTTAAAAGAGAAAGAAAGAAAGAAAGAAAAAGAAAGCACTGACAGAAGTCAGTACCAGCATCGATGGGAAGGCAGACGCGACCACAAAAATAAGGAACAACAAATTTTCTGCGGTGACAGGAAATGCTTTTTGTCGGCTCCGCAGAAAATGAAGAACTGAGGAGGGAGAGCTGGAAAGGCAGCTACACAGGCACAGTAGGATCCTGCCTAAAGCTTTCCTATTGGACGCTGGGGAGCATTCCCGCGCAGGCTCTGTCGGTGCTGACATCACCCATATGTGAAAACTACCTTCCTACTTGTTCTTGGAGATAAAGACGTTCAGAATGTAAGTGGTTAAAAGTCTGATTCCTTTTACAATAAAAATATAAATAAAAGGCTTACGTAAAATGCTAATATAAAAGTGAAATATAAAAGTGATGAATGTTAGGCAATTTTACTCATGCAAGATCAGTTCAATAGGGAATTCAACAATGGAAGTGTTTAGAATAATCTCCGATATAACTGCCTTTCAAGCTAATTCTCTCAGATGATACCCTTTAGAAGGGAATCTGAAAAACATTTGGTCTTACCTGCTAAATTTCTTTCCCTGAGCCTACCAGACCAGTTCACAATGAGTAGGTTATGCTCATCAACCAGCAGATGGAAAGAGAAACAAAAGCTTGCACGATCTGCACTATGCAGGGCACCACACAGCCAAATGTTCCTCAGCATTTACTGTAACACAGCAGATGGAGACAAACTCCCACCTAGTAATCTACATCGGGGGGGAGGGGGGAGGGAGAATCAAATTTCCATACATGCATCCGAGGGAATCCACAGCAACCTTTGACAATGTCACTCAAACTACCTAAAATTCACCATCAATAACTGGTCTAAGCGGTAGAAAGAAGCAGCAACAAAATTCACCATCAACAACAGTTTAGGGCAGGCCTCCAGACCGGTTTGGTAAACTCAAAGAAAATTAGCAGATAAGACCAAATTTTTTCTTCCTTATCTCACCAGACCAGTCCAGAACACTTGGAATGTAACAAAATTAATCTTCCACTGAGGGCAGAACCCAAAAATTGTCAACTGTAAAGAATCCTTCACCAAGCTGCCACTGTCATGGGGACTCCTCCCCCCCCCCCTCCCCAAAGACCACAGCACTCCCATATCCCAAGCAACCACAACTGTGTTGCCTCTCTAGAACTTCACTAGGAAGGATGGAAACTCTGGTCAAAATATGCTACTCCTGGATAAAAAGAAGGAAGAACGAGGAAACCACCTTGAGGGATCTTAAAGGAGTCTGTAGCAATCACAGGCCCCTTAGGCCTTCAAATGATCAAGCACTTACCAGAGCCTTACCTTCTTAAGCACTACCAGGAGAGGTCTAACTTAGTATATAACCCTGGTCCAAGTGGCCTAACAAGACCCTCACCAAACCCATGTGAGAGGAACAGGAAAACCACTAAACATCCTGAAGGCAGGTACACCTCAATATGGAAGCCAAAGTAGAAATAAATTAGATCATGAAATGCTGAAATGGCTCCTTACACAATCAAACCAGGCATGAGCAGCCCAGGGAACAACCCACAACTTCCAGGAATGTCAAATCAACACTAAAACCCTTCGATCACAGAATTCCCCCACATTCGGGTAAACATCCATGTCTTGACACAGGTGTTTTCCTATACTGGTTCCTAGCGCATACTTAAGGCTGCCTTATGGAAACTTCAAAATCTGAGCTCTCTGCAATACAAAAACCTAGGAACTACACTGAGAAAGATCATCTCCCCCAAAAGGGAAGATATAATATTTTTCATCAGGATGAAAGGAACATCTGCTCCTTGGATCAGACCAGCTCATAACAAGCCCTACCAACCATGAAAGATCAGCGGGATAGCAATATAAACCAATGCCAGCATATTCAGGTTCTGAATCTGTTGCAATTGCAGTCTGAACCCTGGCCAATATCTGAAAATGCATTCCAAACTCATCATTGAGCCCAGGCAGTTCTTCTATGTACCCAGGGTCAAAAGGATAAGAGCCTGTTCATGAATTCACCTAAGAACAGCTCCCAGAGAATATACTCTATCCTGGTCACAGTTCATTCACTCTAAAGGGGCCTAAACTAAGACTCTTATCCACTGCTTCAGGTACAAAGTTAGACTGTAAGCCTTCCGTAGACAGGGAAAATACCTACAACATCTAAACGAACTTGCCCTGAACTTCAGGAAAAAAGGCATGGACTTAATCCAATTCCAAAACTAGAGATTTTGTGTGGGTGGGGAAAGCCACAGGAAGAAGATGGCCCTCAATTGATATCAGATAACAGATTATCCTTCTCAGAATCAACACAATTTGGTTTGACTTCAGAAGGGAAAGGGAATATGGAATCTAACATTCTTATGATGGCCTCTCCGGCTTTTTTCCAATTGCAATTATTGCAGGCTACACAACTATTTTGTAGCATCTGATTTTACCAAAGTAGTAGAGATGCTTATTTTCAAATTGACTTTTGCAACAGTCTGTATGTTGGTCTTCTAGTGAAAATAACACATGTGCTACAAAGAGTACAAAATAAGGCTGCCAGGCTTGTAATGGACATTCAACATAGGGTGTTGAACACCATACAAAAGAGCATTCACTCTCGCAGATACAAGAACACAGGAAATGGAGCGAGGTGAAGACAGACAACTCATCACTGTGAATTGTTTAAAGATAAGAATGTTTTATTGTTGTTTCTGTTGTATCACCCTACATGGCCATCCCATGGAGCATGCTATCATCAAGACTGTACACATTACTGAGATACTGCTACTTCTTTTATTGGTTGGATCTACAATTAGGCACTTGTGAGTACCCCATTGGTTCTGTCATCATCTGTTTCACAACCCTCACTAAGGCACATGCCAAAACACGAGCGTGCAGGGTAATATAACAGAAAAGACAAACAAATTTTTATCCTTATACAATTCACAGTGGCGAGTTGTGTCTTTTTTCAACTCACATTTCCAGTGCCATTCAACATAGGGACCAAGTAACACAGCACAGACATTTGCACTGGCTTTTGGTTAAATATATTATTGCACTTTCTTTCAGTTGATTATTCTTTACAAGAATGTTTAGAAACCACTCCCCTAAAATAATCCGACCCCTCTCACCCCTCCAGGTCAAAGACACAGGCATGCATGCACACACACAAAGAAAGACTGGAAAGAACTCCATGAGCCATGCTCCACATGTTTTCCCCCTTGCTAATTGTGCTATGCCTTTTCTTTTACCATCTTATCATTTTTGGCTTATGTTCTATTATACATACTTAAGCTGCTTGAATAATGGTGTTTATCTGATACACTGTATCAAATGTGGTTATCAGGGAGTGGCAGCCTAGTGGTTGGGGCAAGTTACCTCAGACCAGAGGGCCAAGGGTTGACATCCTGCTAGAGGACAGCAATCTCAGGCTGAATGACTGGAGTTTCTAGTCCTACAGGTGCTCCTTGTGGTCTTGGGCAAGCCATTTAATCCTCTGTTGCCTCAGGTCTGCAAAAACATTTTTTCGAGAGCTGTTTTGGTTATTCCACGTAATCTTTATGTTTTTTGGTGCGCTGAATCCGAAAATGACCTCCATTTTGTCATAGGACATCATGTTTCCTGACAATTTAGTTAACTATGTTAAATAAGGCAATACCTCAAAATAAATGGAAACAGACTTATAAAATTAAAGTTTTATTACAATATTTTCAGGAAAATCCTTTTTTGAACTGAAATGAGTTCACCTACACACACTAAACTCGATTCTTCTTCCTTGTGAGGCTCCTCTTGGTGCATTTACGCTTGTGAGTAGCATCTGGAATGTCTCTCTGAAGCATCCAACAGTAGTCAGCCATCATTGTAATGCTCCATTTTCCCTGGTATCTCCTTTCCATCTCTTTAATGTCTTGGTGGAATCGTTCACTTTGTTCCTCACTCACAGCTCCAAAATTTTCAGGAAAGTAGTCAAGGTGGGACTGGAGGAAATGCACTTTCAAACTCATCAGGCAACCTAAAGCTTGAAATGCTTTCAGCATTCGTCCGACGATCTTTTTGTAGTGAAGATCTTTGTTATTGCCTAAAAATTTCTGTACGACTTCTTTAAATGCAATCCACCCTTCTTTTTGAGGATCCGTCATGGTATTGACAAACTCTTGATCAACTATAAGCCTTCTAATGTCTGGTCCGACGAACACACCTTCCTTCAATTTTGCCTCAGACAGGCCTGGAAACTTGGTGACCAAGTATTTGAAGCATTCTCCATCTCTTGGAAGTGATTTTACGAATTGCTTCATCAATCCCAATTTTATGTGGAGAGGTGGTAGAAGAACTTTATGGGAAGGTACCAAAATTTCTCGGAGGACATTTTTTTTCACCGACTGTTAGCACCCTCGACTGCCAACTCTTCTTGGTCCAGTGATTTTGTCGGTCTTGACTGTCCCATAGACACAGAAAACAAGGATATTTGGTATACCCAGCTTGTTGCCCGAGCAGCATGCACAAGACCTTCAAGTCCCCACACACTTGCCAACCATGGTCTTCATATTTAAGTTTACAAAGAACCAATTCCAAGTTCTTGTAGGTTTCCTTCAAGTGTATGGAATGACCTACAGGTATGGAAGCGTAAAAACCGTTGTGGAGTAAAACTGCTTTGAGACTTCTTTATGAAGAATCTATAAAAAGACGCCATTGCTCTGAATCATATTGGATTTTAAACTGACCCATCAGATCTTCGACATCGATGCAATAAACCAACTTGTCTTCCTGGGTGAAGTAAGGAACGAACTCCTTTTCACCATGTCTGAACCATGAAGATGACACTCCTGGCAACAATAAATTCCTGCTTTTCAGCCTTGATCCAATTAGCTCAGCGGCATCTTTGGGAAGATTCAAGTCTCTTACCAAATCATTCATCTCCTCCTGAGAAAACAATTTTGGTCTTGTATCATCTTCAAAGTCAGAACTTGATTCGTCATCTGGTTCAGGTATGACTTCACCTTCATCGGAGCGAGGTATCTCTTCCAAGGTAGCAGGGGGCTTGGGTACTGGTATATCTGTGCCATGGGGGATGGGACGAATTGCCGAGTGAAGATTGGGGTATGAAATGGAATGCTTCCATTTGGAATTAAACCCTTTCACATCGCATGAACAAAAGTAACAGTCGTCACTATGGTTCTTTTGCTCTTGTCATACCATAGGAATCCCATAACGGAAAGATTTTTTCTTACCCTTGAACCAGTTTCGGAGGTCCTCAACACACCGTTTGCACACTTTATGAGGTGCCCAGACTTTATCTTGATCTCCAATTTTTAGTCCAAAGTATGCAAAGTATACTTTTTTCACAAAGTCTGTAATATTCTGCTGTTGCTTCAACACGGTATATTCACCACAGATGAAACAGAAACTGTCTGGCGAATTAATATACTTTCGCGGAGCCATAACATAACGGTTGAAGAATGACGAGCTAACACGAATTGCGATGAAAAAGTGTGAACAGCCTAGAACCAAGAACCTGATGATGATTCGTGCACAAGTGTGGCATGCAGGAGAGAGCAGTTCTGTGTCTGTACACGAGACGTCACAGTGCTGGCCACGCCCCCCTGCACTGCCCGGAGCTGCTGCTATCTGCCCTGTGTCTCCCTCCCACTGAATTCTTCAGGAAAGATTAACCCCTTCTACCATTAGAAGCACGGACTTAAAACTTGCTTAGCTTACGCATATATTGCTGACCATCAGATTTACAGTGCTATATTTTTTTTTACATAACTCGGACAACCCCTTTAAGGTTTTTTTGGAATTTTATATCTTAAATGCACTTATGTGAATAGTAATTTGAATTAATTAATAGCAATTTGAAAAAATTTGATAAATTTAAAGACAATTTTGCATGTTGTGGCAAATCATGACGTCTAGGAGTTTTTTTCAATATTTTATTTGTTTTCAGCACACCAAAATATATGGAAATTAGATGAAAATAATCAAACAGCTTTTTAGTCGCAGACCTGTGTTATGAGCCCTTTGGGGACAAGGGAAATATAAATATATATACACACACAATACCTGAATGTACACCGCTTTGACTTATAGAAAAGTGGTATATAAACTTAGCTAAATAAATAAATAAAAGCCTAGCTAAATAAGGAATAACTTACATGGCCTTCCATCCCTTCCTGAGGGCTCCAGTCCTTCCAGCTGTTTCTCCCAGCCTTTAACCGGATTGACTCATCTGGCCACTGTAGCTCCTTCCGTTTGGACATGTTAACTCCTTCCAGTACTTGACTAAGATCTACCAGCTAAATCAGAAGCCAGGAGGGAAAAATAGCACAGAAGTCACTCTTCTTGCTTTGATAATACTGTAAAGCACAGTTACTTACCTGTAACAGGTGATCTCTGGGAACAGCAGGAATAAGTCTTCACATATGGGTACGTCGGTACCGACGGAGCCTGCGCGGGAACACTCCCCAGCTTCCCAAAAAGGAAAGCTTTTGGGAGCAACCCACAGCGCCTGCGCGCTGCCTTCCCGCCTTTCCTAACCAGCTCTCCTCAGTTCGAGTTTAAAGCTGAGACAATAGAGAGAGAGAGGAAAGGAAAGATAGAAAAGAGGTACAACTCCTAGGGGAGGTGGGAAGGTTGTGAAGACTTATTCCTGCTGTTCCCAGAGATCACCTGTTACAGGTAAGTAACTGTGCTATCTCCAAGAACAAGCAGGAATGAGTCTTCACATATGGGGACTCCCTAGCTAAGATGCCTGGGAGATCCCCAAGGATATGAGACCCTGGGAAGGGTTCTACGTCCTCCTATGGATCTCAGGCATCCATCCAGGGAAGGAGGGTAGGAGTTGTTTAAGAATGGAACAGGTGTTTGAGGACAGCCTGACCAAACAAGGCATCCCGGCGGGAGTCCTTGTCCAAGCAGTAATGGGCTGTGAAGGTATGAACCGAGGCCCAGGTGGCTGCTCGACAGATCTGGTCGATGGACACAGAATTTAGATGAGCCATAGAGGTGGCCATGGCCCTCACATTATGAGCTGTGACATGGCTCTCCAGAGAAAGGTTCTTACTCTGGTAGGCGAAAGAAATACACTGAGCAATCCAATTGGACAGTGTTCTCTTAGAGACTGGAAGTCCCAAATGAGAAGGATCAAAAGCAACAAAAAGCTGGGAAGACTTTCTATGTTGCTGTGTCCTTTGTAAGTAAAAAGCAAGAGCTCTTTTACAATCCAGAGTATGAAGATTCTTCTCTGCACTGGATGCATAAGGAGCTGGAAAAAAGACAGGTAAATATACCTCTTGATTAAGATGAAAAGGTGAGACCACTTTAGGCATAAAGTGTGGATTTGTCCTAAGGACTACCTTATCATGATGGAACCTTGTATAAGGTGGATTAGCCACTAAGGCCTGCAGTTCACTGATGCGGCGAGCAGAAGTGACTGCAATGAGGAAAATAACCTTCCAGGAAAGAAATTTCAAGGAGGTAGTGGCTAAGGGTTCAAAAGGTGGCTTCATAAGCTGACCAAGAACCAAATTTAAGTCCCATGCCACCGGAGGAGGCCTAATGGGAGGTTTAGTTAAAGTTAGGCCTCTCATGAATCTTGCAATGAGAGGATGAGAGGAGATAAGTTGTCCATTGATGGGCTTAAGGGACACTGCAATAGCACTCAAATGGACTCTTACTGAATTGGTCTTAAGTCCTGCATTGGAAAGATGCAGGAGATAGTCTAACAGAGAATTTAAAAGGTAGTGCTAGAGGGTCCAGACCCTTTTCAGCACACCAAATGGAAAATCTTTTCCACTTAAAAGCATAGGAACGCCTGGTGGAAGGTTTTCTGGAAGCATGGAGGATATCCTTCACTTGCTGAGAAAGATTGAAGCCTTGAAGGTCTAGGCCTTCAGTAACCAAGCTCTGAGGTGAAGGGACTTGGGGTTTGGGTGCCACAAAGTCCCTTCCTCCTGGGACAGAAGGTCTGGAGCAGCTCCCAAGTCCAGGGAGGGGGCTTGGGAGAGATGCAGAAGTAGAGGGTACCACACTTGGCGTGGCCAGCGTGGAGCTATGAGGATCATAGATCCTTGATCCCTCTGGAGTTTGAACAGAGTCTTGGGAATCAAGGGAATGGGTGGAAAGGCATACAGGAAGCCCTGACCCCAATGAAGGAGGAAGGCATCCTTGGCCTGAACTCCCTGACACGGAATTCTGGAACAGAACCGGGGAAGTTTGGCATTCCACGGACTTGCAAAGAGGTCTATGTCCGGGGTTCCCCATTCTTGGAAGATTCTGAGTACCTTATCCATATGCAGGGACCATTCGTGTGGAAGCAGAACTCGACTGAGTCTGTCTGCCCAAGAGTTTTGGATTCCTGGGAGGTATACTGCCAGGAGATGGATTTGATGCTCTCTGGCGAAGGCCCATAATCTTAAAGCTTCGTTGCAAAGGACAGAGAGCCAGTTCCTCCTTGCTTGTTTATGCAAAACATGGCTACTTGATTGTCCGTATGAATGAGGACTGTCTTGTAGCTGAGAAGGGTATGAAAGACCTTGAGAGTTAGAAAAACTGCTCGAAGTTCCAAGTGGTTGATATGAAGAGAGGTCTCCTGTGGGGACCAAGTGCCTTGAATGGAGAGGTCTTGTAGATGAGCTCCCCAACCTGTTTGGGAGGCATCTGTTGTGAGGGTTGCTTGGGGCAACAACTTTTGGAAGGGGGATCCCAGCAACAGATTTTGAGTGGACATCCACCATTGGAGAGACCAAAAGAGACGTTTGGAGGTTGCTATTTGGTCTGAGAGAGCTCCTGAAGCTTGAGTCCACTGGGTGGACAAAGTCCATTGAGCTGCTCTCATGTGTAGGCGAGCATAGGGTACCACATGCACTGTGGAAGCCATGTGGCCTAGCAGTTGTAGCATCTCCCGGGCAGTTAAGTGGTTCTTTGACTGAATCTGGGAGGCTAACTGCACTAGACGTTGGCAACGGGCCTGAGGAAGGTAGGCTCTTGCAGTGGTGGTATCCAACCAGGCCCCTATGAATTCCAGGGATTGAGTAGGGGTGAGCTGGAACTTTGGGAGGTTTACCACAAGTCCCAGATACTGCAGAATGCGCCTTGTGCGGTCCAGGGAAATCTGGGCCTCTGACTGAGATGGAGCTCGGATGAGTCAGTCGTTCAGGTATGGGAAGACAAATATTCCCAGAGTGCGTAGAAATGCAGCAACTATTGCCATGCATTTGGTGAACACTCTCGGAGCAGAGGCCAGGCCAAAAGGAAGCACTCTGTATTGGTAATGTTTTTCTTGGAAAAGAAAACGTAGGAATCTTCTGTGAGATGGATGGATGAGGACATGTGTGTACGCATCCTTGAGATCTATAGAACAAAGCCAATCCTGACTTTGAAGGTATGGAAGGAGAGTGCCCAGAGAAAGCATCTTGAACTTCTCCTTGCATAGAAATTTGTTCAATTCTCTGAGATCTAAGATGGGTCTGTATCCCCCTGTCTTCTTCAGAATGAGAAAATAGGGGGAGTAGAACCCTGACCCTTGTTGAAGAAGAGGAACTTCTTCCATTGCCCCTTGGGCAAGAAGGGTAGTCACCTCCTGACCTAGAAGGTCGAGAAGAGATGTGGGAGAATTGAAGTGTCTCACCATGGTGTGGGGAGGAAGGTCCGAGAAATGAAGTTTGTAGCCCTCTCTTATGATGGAGAGGGTCCACTGCTCTGATGTGATTTGCTCCCATCTGGGAGCAAAATGAGCTAACCTTCCTGGAATGGTGAGAGGTTCTGGCTGTTGTAGAGCCAGAAAGGCTAAGTTCTCTAGCATTAAGTCAAAAACCCTGAGGAGGTTGGGACTGCTGAGTTGCAGCAGCCCCTGTAGACTTAGGCCTGGCCTGCTTAGGTTGCTGACGCTTAGTGGCAAAGCGACCTGTTGGCTTTGATTGTTAGCCAGAAGTAGAAGGAAATCTGCCCTTTTTGAAAAAAGACTTTTTAAAAGTCTTTTTCTTGGCAGGAATGTAGGTTGACTTTGAAAGTCTATCCAGAGCAGAGTTCTCTCCATCCATTTGAGTGGCTTTTATTTGCCACTCTTTGCCAAATAGATTTTCACCTGTACAGGGCAGATTTCCTAAGCCATCTTGAACCCAGGGTTCTAAATCAGAAGCCTGGAGCCAAGCAATTCTGCGAGCAGCTATGGCAATGCCTGAGGCTCTGCTGGCACCTTCAAAGGAGTCAAAAGCTGCCCTGTTCGAAAACTTTGAAATGTCTTGAGTATGCTTAAGCCAAATGAGGAATTCGTCCCTTTTATCTTCTGGAAGAAAAGAGAGGAAGTTGTGCAGTTTTTGTGCAACTTCTTTTAGAAACATACCCATGTAAAGGCTATATGAGTTGATTCTGGCAATAAGCATACTGGCTTGGAAGATTTTCCTACCAAAAGCATCCAAGGTCCTGCATTCTCTTCCTGGAGGAGCAGAAGAGTGTCTCTTTGTACTCTTTATCCTCTTCATAGCTGACTGCACCACAATGGAATGGTGAGGAAGCTGAGTTTTCTAAAATCCAGGACAAGGAGGGACACGATACATAGTGTCCAATCTGCGAGAATGAGGAGAGAGTGAGAGGAGTCTCCCATAAATCAATCATGTGTTCATAAAGAATCTCATGAATTGGTAAGGTGACTGCCTCTCTAGGAGCCTTAGAGTATCCTCAAATATCTATTTTTTTTGCTCTAGGCTCTGATTCAGAGGTTACTGAAATAGAAAGTCCTTTAGCTACTTCTCTTATGAAGTCTGGAAAGGACAAGTCCTCTGGAGGAGACATTCTTCTTTTTGGAGAAGAAGGCTCTTCAGGAAGGGCTATGGATACTTCAGGAGACTCATCTGATGAATCAGAATCACCAGAGGAATCGAAGTATCGCCTGTCAGGGTGCTCTTCTAATGCTCGATACGCGTATCGAGCGGTATCGACATCGGGCGTCCTCGGTACCGGATCGGTACCGAGAAGTAGCCCTGGACAAGGAACCGCTGCAGCCGGTATCCTGGTCGATGTCGATGCAGTCGGTACCGGTATCGGCGTTGGTGCCGGTACCGGAGCCGATACCGACAACGGAGTTTGTTGTGGTACCATCGGCGTCGCAGCTTGAATGAAGGCCGTGAGAGCCCGCTGCATGGACAGAACATTCTGATCCATCGACGCCATGAATGCCTGGAAATTGGTACTGGGAGATTGTGCCGGTACCCCAGAGCATTCTAACAGGTGATCGGTCGAGGCCGTGCCATTGATGTCAACCTGTAACCCCATAGGAGGAGCTTTGGAAGCCGGAGCTTCCCGCCGGGGTTGTTTTGCTGGTGCAGGATCCTCGAGGGCAAGCCCGGAGGCATCTCGATGCTTAGAGGGAGATCTACCCTTCGAGGACCTGCTAGGTTTATGTTTGGTTACCTGAGATCCATCAGGAGAAGACGACCTGGAAGATGTTGATGCTACCGACGCTGCATCAGCGGGAAACAGCACATGGATCTTAGCTGCTCGGTTCTGTAAACCCCGTTTAGACATTAGAGAGCAGGACGGACAATCCGGAATGGAGTGTTCAGGACCCAAACATTTAAGACACCATTCATGGGTATCTGTAACAGAAATAGTACCGCTACACCGCTACACATTTTTTCAACCCGGAGGCTGGTTTTTCCATGAGGGAAATTTTCTTGTGGGCCCTGAGGCCCAAGAAGAAAAATACACTAAGTGAGGAAAGTATAGATTTTTTTTTTTTTTTTAAAGAAAGAAAGAAAAAGACCGGCGGTACCGGTCCAGAGTCGGGGAAGGCAGACACGCGACCAAAGAAATAAAATAAAATAAAGAACTTCTTCAGCGGTGACAGGGCTCGACCTGCTGGCTCCGCGGCAAAGAAGAACTGAGGAGAGCTGGTTAGGAAAGGCAGGAAGGCAGCGCGCAGGTGCTGTGGGATGCTCCCAAAAGCTTTCCTTTTTGGGAAGCTGGGGAGCGTTCCCACGCAGGCTCCGTCGGTACCGACGTACCCATATGTGAAGACTCATTCCTGCTTGTTCCTGGAGATAAATGAACACACTGAAGAAAAAGCCAAGAGAACATATTAGTAGGGTTTCAAGAAAACAGAATACATGGGTGAGCTATTTAAGTGAAAGGCATGACACCCCATAAGAATCATAATTCAATCTCTGTCAAATTTATTTTCTGTTACAATGACAGAGCTTAGATCAGTGCTTCCGAATCCTTGAGAATGTGACCCCATGTTATTGCAGCAAACAAGCACAGCACCTCCACCCTATCTTGCTGCCCATGCTGCTGCTCCAAGCCCTTGTGTAACATCAGTTGCAATACTGATATTAGCCCCACCTCAAATCAAGCCCATACAGGCCTAGTTATAGCATCCTTGCACAGACGAATGACATGGCTTTCTTTCTTTCCCATGGTTGCAACTTCAATCAATTACATAACCCCATAGTTTTGGATGCACTGTCCTAGGTGATTTCTGCATTTCTCTTCACTTCTCTAGAACAAGGGATCTTCAGTCTTATTCCATACTTTCTAACCTAGTGGCTAGAGCAATAGGTTGAGCAGTATTTATTTATTTATTTGTTTAACATCTCTTATATACCGCACTATTGTGATCAGCGCAGTTCACATGGAACAAAAACATATACATACAAGGTAACTGTAGTACATTTTACATTTAACAGGGTTTTGAAAACTTGGAAGAAACAGGGGAGTCGGTATAAATCATATACATATACAGTAAACTATATACATTAAGCGCGGTCAAAATTCACTGGAACTGAACATGAAGTGACTATTTCTCTTGGAGCATTTATACTGGAAAATAACTTAGGAATAGGTAGTGCTTAAGACTTTTCCTGAATTGTGTTAGACTAGTTATGGCTCTCAATTCTGGTGGGAGGGTATTCCATGCTACTGGGGCATGAATGCTAAAGGCTCTTTCAGATGTTTCCTTGGTGTATTCGACTGTTATTTTCAGGATGATTAGGGATGCTGCTTGTGATCTTGGGCAAGTCACTTACCCTCCACTGCCTTAGGTACTAACTTAGATTACAGGCATGCTGAGGACAAAAAATTATCTACTGTAGTTGAAAGAAGGTGAGATAAATCCAAATAATTACCAAATTATTCTGGACTGATCTAAGATCAGGAATAAGATATAATGGGCCCGATATTGTACTGAGATGGCTATGCCATCACCACCAATCTCTAACTTTGGATATCCAATGCTGGGATCAAATGCGGCCCTGGCATTGAAAATCTGGGGTCACTGCACAGCCTCTGATACTGCAGAAGCTAACCGGGTAGCAGGGATATTGCACTGCTACCCGGTTAGCTACCGCAGGTAAAACTAGGCCAGCTCCTGCAGCACCTAGTTTTACCTGCTGGTCGCTAACCGGGTAATGGTGCAATATTGCCATTACTCTGTTAGTGACTGTCACCAACGATATGCCCCAAAAAGCGTAGTTACTCACCTGTAACAGGTGATCTCCGGGAACAGCAGGAATTTAGTCTTCACAAATGGGTATTGTCAATACCGACGGAGCCTGCGCAGGAACGCTCTCCAATGTCCAATAGGAAAGCTTTTGGGAGCATCCCACAGCACCTGCGTGCTGCCTTCCCGCCTTTCCAACTGTCCCTCTCCAGTTGAGTTTATAGTTGAGACAAAAGAGAGGGAGAGAGAAAGAGAGAGATACAACTCCTAGGGGAGGTGGGCGGATTGTGAAGACTAAATTCCTGCTGTTCCCGGAGATCACCTGTTACAGGTGAGTAACTACGCTATCTCAAGGAACAAGCAGGAATGTAGTCTTCACATATGGGGGACTCCCTAGCTGCAGATGCCAGGGAGATGACCCCAGGAAGTTGTTAGGCCTTGTGAAAGGGCCATATTTCCCCCCATGGATCTCTGGTATCCTACCAGGGACGGTGGGTAGGAGTTGATTAAGTCTGAAAAAGGTGTTGAAAAACAGCCTGGCCAAACAAGGCATCCCGGCGGGAGTCCTTGTCTAAGCAGTAGTGGGCTGTGAAGGTATGTACCGAAGCCCGAGTAGCTGCTTGACAGATGTCGTCAATAGACACAGAGTGAAGATGAGCCATTGAGGCTGCCATGGCTCTCACATTGTGAGCTGTGATATGGCCTTCAAGAGGAAGGGTTCCTACTCTCATAGGCAAAGATATGCAATGAGCAATCTAACTGGATTGCTCATTGCATATCTTTGCCTATGAGAGTAGGAAGTCCCAAATGACTAGGATCAAAAGCAAAAAAGAGTTCAGCTGATTTTCAATGTTGCTTGTGTCCTTTGCAGGTAAAAGGCCAAAGCTCTTTTACAGTCCAAGGTATGAAGGTTCCTTTCTGCACTGGAGGCATGAGGCCTTGGAAAGAATACAGGAAGGTAAACCGCTTGGGTTTAAATGGAAAGGCGAAAACACCTTTGGCAGAAAGTGTGGATGAGTCCTAAGAACTACCTTATCATGGTGGAACCTTGTATAAGGAGGATCAGCACTAACACTTGCAATTCACTGATGTGACGTGCTGATGTGATTGCAATGAGGAAGATGACTTTCCAAGAAAGGAATTTCAGAGATGTAGTGGCTAATGGTTCAAAGGGCGGTTTCATGAGCTGCCCGAGCACCAGATTTAAGTCCCTTGCCACCGGTGGTGGCTTAATGGGAGGCTTTGTTAAAAGAAGGCCTCTCATAAATCTCACTATGAGAGGATAAGAGGAAATAGGTTGTCCTCTTAGAGGCTTGTAAGAAGCTGCAATAGCACTAAGATGGACTCTTACTGAATTTGTCTTGAGACCCGCATCTGACAAATGAAGGAGATACTCCAGTATCCATTCTAGAGGTATCGCAAGAGGGTTAAGACCCTTCTGCGAGCACCATATGGTAAACCTTTTCCACTTAAAGGCATACAAGCATCTTGTGGAGGGTTTCCTAGAAGCATGAAGGATATCCTTTACCTGTTGGGAAAGGTTAAGATCCTGAAGTTCTAGGCTTTCAGCCACCCGGCCCTGAGATGCAGAGACTGGGAATTTGGATGCCAGAGCATCCCGTCCTCTTGGGAGAGAAGATCTGGAGCAGATCCCAACTCCAGAGGCGGAGTTTGAGAGAGATGTAGGAGCAGAGGGTACCACGTTTGCAATGGCCAACGTGGAGCTATGAGGATCATATGACCTTTGTCTCTCTGAAGCGTGAATAGGGTTTTGGGGATGAGGGGAATGAGTGGGAAGGCATAAAGTAAGTCCTGACCCCAGTGGAGGAGGAAGGCGTCCCTTGCCTGACAACATGGAGCCGGAATTCTGGAAAAGAACCGGGGAAGTTTGGCATTCAGTGGACTTGCAAAGACGTCTATGTCCGGGGTTCCCCAAATCTGAAATATTTGGGCAACCTCGTCTGAATGTAGAGACCATTCGTGTGGAAGCCGAACTCGACTGAGTTTGTCTGCCCAAGAGTTTTGGATGCCTGGAAGATACACCGCAAGTAGATGAATCCGATGCTCTCTGGCGAGGGCCCATAGTCACAAAGCTTCACTGCACAGTGACAGAGAGCCTGTTCTGCCCTGCTTGTTCACATAGAACATAGCTACCTGATTGTCCGTTTGAACTAGGACTGTCTTGTAGCTGAGATGGGCGTGAAATACCCGAAGAGCAAAGAAAATTGCTCTCAGCTCCAGGAGGTTGATGTGAAGACAGGCCTCTTGTGGAGTCCAGGTACCCTGGGGTAGAGAGATCGTGCAGGTGGGCTCCCCATCCCACCTGTGATGCATCTGTTGTTAGGGTGGCTTGGGATAGGGGTTGCTGGAAAGGAGACCCCACCAGAAGGTTTCTGGGTGATTGCCACCATTGGAGGGACGAAATAAGACGATTTGAGTTTGTTATTTTGTCCGACAGGCAGCCTGAGGCTTGTGTCCACTGAGTGGATAAAGTCCATTGGGCTGCTCGCATATGGAGGCGAGCATAAGGAAGCACATGCACGGTGGATGCCATGTAGCCAGCAATTGTAGCATTTCCCAAGCAGTGAGACAAGGTTTGAGCACTGCTTGGGAAGCTAGTTTATTATGCGAAGACAGCGGGGCTGCGGAAGGAAATCCCTTGTCTGTCTGGTATCCAGATGAGCTCCTATGAACTCTAGGGACTGAGTGGGAGCAAGATTGGATTTTGGGAGGTTTATGACCAGTCTGAAATACTGAAGGATTCACATTGTGCAAAAGAGAGCAGAGCTGGCTTCTGGCACTGTAGGGGCTTGAATGAGCCAGTCGTCTAAGTAAGGGAAGACGAATATTCCCCGAGTGCGGAGAAATGCTGCTACCACAGCCATGCATTTTGTGAACACTCTTGGTGCAGAAGCCAGGCCAAAGGGAACAACCTTGTACTGGTAGTGCTTTCCTTGAAACAAGAATCGGAGGAATCTCCCATGATTTGGATGATGAGAATATGAGTATACGCATCCTTGAGATCTAGAGAACAAAGCCAATCCTGACTTTGAAGGTATGGCAGCAGAGTTCCTAGAGAGACCATTATGAACTTTTCTCGGAACAAATATTTGTTCAATTCTCTGAGGTCTAAAATGGGTCTGTGTCCCCCTGTTTTCTTTGGAATAAGGAAATAGGGGGAGTAGAACCCTGTACCCTGATGGGAAATGGGTACTTCCTCTATTGCTCCTTGAGCAAGGAGCATTGTGACTTCTTGACCTAAGAGACTGTCAAGAGAGGTCTGAGAATTGAACTGTCTTACAATTGTAGGAGGGGGTATGCTGTGAAAATGAAGCTTGTACCCCTCTCGTACAATGGAGAGAGTCCAATTTTCTGCTGTTAATTGGTATCATCTGTGGGCAAAATGACATAACCTGCCTGGGATGGTCGAGGGTTCTAGACCGTTCAGAGGCAGGAAGGCAAAGTTCTCTAGGGAGGAGTCAAAGCCCCTGAGGAGGCTGAGCCTGAGGTGGCTGAGGTTTTGCAGCTTTTGGCTTCTTTTGTTGTCTAGGTTGTTGCTGTCCCTTTTGGGCAGTCTGACCTGGACGGTGTCCCTGTTGGGTATAGGAAGGATAAAACTTCTTTTTCTTATTGAAAAATGGTTTCTTAGAGGATTTTTTTCCTTGCAGGATCGGCTGTAGATTTGGACAATCCATCCAAGGTGATATTGTCAGCATCTATCTCCTTAGCCTTCTCCTGCCAATTACTGCCAAAGAGATTTTCTCCTGTGCAAGGAATGTTTCCTAATTTATCCTGTACCCAAATTTCCAGGTCAGATGCCTGAAGCCAGGCTATCCGATGTGCACCAATGGCAATAGATGAGGTTCTGCTTATGCACTCAAAACAGTCAAAGGCTGCACGATTTACAAACTTGGAAACATCCTGAGCATGTTTGACTAGAGTAAGATAGTCTTGCCTTTTGTCATCAGGAAGGAGGGGGCTCATAAGCTCCAAGTCTCCTGTGACCTCTCTAAGGAACATTCCCATATACAAAATATAGGAACTGATCCTAGCTGAGCGCATGGAAGCATCAACGCCCAAAGGCATCGAGCGTCCTACATTCACGACCTGGAGGATTGGATGCATGTCTCTCTGCACTTTTCATCCTTCTTTTGGCTGATTCCACCACCATTGAATGGTGTGGTAATTGAGTTTTTTGAAAGCCAGGACAACCTTGGGCCGGAAGGACTGGGGTTTCTAGTCCCACAGGTGCTCCTTGTGGACTTGGGCAAGCCACTTAACCCTCCATAGCCCATGTTCCCTGTAAAATAGTTATCTCCAAATTATAATGCCCTGTTCAATGTAATTTCAGTTTGTTCAATGTAAACCGCACTGATGCAGAATAGCACGGTATATAAGAGAATGTAAATAAATAAATAAATAAATAAGGTGGAACTCGATACATGGTATCGAGTCTTCGAGAATGAGGAGATGTGGTTAAAGGTGTTTCCCACATCCTTAGCATAAGATCATGTAAAATATCATGAATAGGCAGAGTAGCTGCCTCTTTGAGAGTCTTAGGGTATTGGAGAATTTCCAACTCCTTTGCCCTAGGCTCTTTTTCAGGAGCTACTATGATGTTAAGGCCTCGGGCCACATCACGGATAAAGTCCTGAAAGGACATATCCTCTGGCGGAGACATTCTGCGCTGAGGAGAAGAGGAATCCTCGGGGAGAAGTACTCTTGTATCAGCAGAATCTTTGGAGTCTTCAGACTCAGAGGATTCAAAATACCTCCGATCCCGGTGATCGCGCAAAGCACGGTACCGGTATCGACTGAAGTTGGTATCGGGTTGTTCTGGTACCGATCTGTCGATGTCAGAGGCATACGCATGACTCGGTATGGGTGGCATACCCGCCAATGCTAATGCAGTTGGTACCGGTTCCGGTATCGGTTGAGGTGTCTGAAGCGGTTTCAACGATACCGAAGCCGTGAGAAGAGCCGCTAGACTGCGTTCGATAGCAAGGAATCGCTGGTCTATCGATGCTGCCGATGCTTGTGTGTTGGTACCGGTAGAAGTGGCCGGTACCCCAGAGCATGGCGCCAGTAGTTCTGCCGAGGTTGAGGCCTCAAGAACATCCTGGAGCCCCGTTAGTGCTTTGGAAGCCGAAGCCTCCCGCCGGGGCAGTTTTGCCAGTGAAAATTCCTCAAGGACAATGCCGGGGTATCTCGATACTTAGAAGGAGATCTACCCTTTGAGGATCGGCTAGATTTATGTTTAGTTACCTGAGATCCATGGGAGGAAGATGAGGCCCTGGAGGACATCGATGTAACAGACGCCTGAGGGAAAAAAGGTGCTAAGTTTAGCAGTTTGGTTCTGCCGGACCCTTTTTGACATCATTCCAAAGGAGTGGCAGGACCTAAACATTTGAGACACCAATCATGGGTGTCGGTGACGGAAATAGTACCGCCACATTTAGAACATTTCTTAAAACCTGAAGTAGGTTTTTCCATTTTTAAGGAAAAAATTGGGCCTAGTGCCCAAAATGGCGCCTAGCACCAAGGAAAAAAAGTTTCTAAAGTAAAACACCTCAGAAACTATAATGTTTTTATTTTGTTTTTTAAAAGAAAGAAGAAAGAACCGGCGGTACTGGTATGGCGTCGAAGGAAGGCAGATGCGACCACAAAAACAAAGATTAAAGACAAAATTTTTCTGCGGTGACAGGGTATGTGACCTGTCGGCTCTGCGGAAAACGAAGAACTGGAGAGGGACAGTTGGAAAGGCAGGAAGGCAGCACGCAGGCGCTGTAGGATGCTCCCAAAAGCTTTCCTATTGGACGCTGGGGAGCGTTCCCGCGCAGGCTCCGTCAGTACCAAAGATACCCATTTGTGAAGACTACATTCCTGCTTGTTCCTGGAGATTGCCAATGACATGTCCCGATGCTAAGCGGTCAGCATCAGGCGTGTAGTGGGTATATTCAATAGCACTAACCATGTTACTGCCATTGAAAGCATAATTACTCACCTGTAACAGGTGTTCTCCAGGGAAAGCAGGAATCAGTCCTGACATATGGGTGATGATGGTGCTGATGGAGCCCCCACAGAATCATCTCTCGAGTTTTCAAAGAAAGCCTTTGGGAACTGCCACCACACATACATGGTCCCCTTCCTGCCTAAGGGTGCCATCTTGATCAGACAGATGACATAGCTAGAGCAGACAAAAGAAGATGGCAAAAACTGTACAGCAAATCCAAGGGGAGCAGGGAGGGTTGCGAGAACTGATTCCTGCTATCCCTGGAGAACACCTTTGACAGGTGAGTAACTACGCTTTCTCCAGAAACAAGCAGGAAGTCAGTCCTCACATATGGGACTCCCTAGCTACAAGCTACCGAGAACCTGTAGAAAAACACTGCCCAGCCGTGAGCAGCCACAAGAGAATTTGAGGAAAGACTCTAAGGACCCCAGTGTCCAGGAAGAACCATTGCTCCGGTAGCCTGAACAAGAAGGGTCTGAGGGTAGAAGTTGCCTAAATCCCGAACAGATTATGGAGTACGGCCTGGCCAAAGGCGCTGTCCCATTGGGACTTCCTCTCCAGGCAGTAGTGAGTTGCAAAGGTGTGACTAAGAACCAGGTGGCGGCCAGGCAGATGTCTGCCATAGGGACAGAGCGTAGGCTTGCAACTGAGGTCACCATAGCCCTGACATGTGCTGTGACCCGGCGCTCAAACAAGAGTCCAGCTTGATCATGGGCGAAGGTGATGCAGTCCGCCACCCAGGCAGACAGGGTCCACTTAGTAACAGCCTCCCCCAGTCGAATGGGGTCGTAGGAAACGAAAAGCTCTGAGGCTTTGCGGTGGCCCTGGGTACGTTGCAAGTAGAAGGACAAGGCCCTCTTACAACCCAGAGTATGGAGAACGGCTGCCGCCTTATCAGTGTGGTGCTGTGGAAAGAAGGTGGGGAGCACCACCTCCTGGTTGAGATGGAAGGTAGATACCATCTTCGGAAGGAATTTAGGGTGGGTGCAAAGCACAACCTTATTCTTGTAAAACCTGGAGTAAGGTGGCTTGGGCACCAAGGCCTGAAGCTCGCCGACTCTGCAGGCAGAGGTGAGCGCCACCAAAAAGACAACCTTCTAGGAGAGCTCAAATGGCAGATAGCCAGAGTTTCAAAAGGCAGCTTGGTGAGTTGCATCAGAACCACATTGAGGTCCCATTCTGCCCGGAGTGGGCGGATATGAGGCTTAGAGAGCCGAAGGCCCCGCATAAATCAGGTAATGAGGGGCTGCGCAGAAAAAGGTTTGCCCTTTATGGAATGATGGTGCGCCGAGAGCGGCGCTCAGGTGCACTCTGACGGAGTTGGACTTGAGTCCTTTTTGCGAAAGGTGAAGCAAGTACTGTAGAACCATGTGCTCCTGGCAAGAGAATGGAACAACCTGCTGCTCTATACACCACACTGAGAGAATCTGTACCACTTGAAAGCGTAGGCCCGTCTCGTGGAATTCTTACGAGAGGCCAGGGGGACTTCCTCTACTATTCAGCAGCCATGCTGTTAACAGGGACCGCAGGTTGGGATGAAGAAAGGAGCCTACCTCCTGTGTCAGTAGCCCCAGGGCATTCCCTAAAGGGACCGGGAGCTCCGTTGAGAGGCAGAGCAACAGGGGAAGCCAAGGCTACCTGGGCCATCAGGATCATGGAGCCCTTGTACCGCAGGACCTTGAAGAGGGCTCAGGCGATTAGTGGCATGGGCAGGAAAGCATAAGAAGGCCCTTCAACCACGAGATGAGGAAGCCATCTGCTGCTACCCAGGACGGATGCAGTTGGGGACAGCAGAAGTGGGGCAGCTGAGAATTGGTCAGGCTGGCAAAGAGGTGCCACCCTGGGGTTTAGTCGCCATTCATGTGGCTGAAGGATCCTGCTCAGCCTGTCCAATAGGGTACTATCTTAGCCTGGAAGGTAAACTGCCTTGAGGAGCATTTCCTGACTGACTGTGTATGAGCAGAGGCCTACTGCCTCCTGGCAGAGGCACTGAGACCCTGTGCCCACCTGCTTGTTCTTCAGGTAGATCATCACAACCTGGTTGTCCATTTGGACTAGCACCGAGTGTAAGGAAGGCAGCAGTGTTCCAAGGGAGAGCATCTTGAACTTCTCCCTGACCAGAAACCTGTTGAGCTCTCGCAGGTCCAAGATAGGCCTGAGGCCCCCAGTCCTCTTGGGGACAAGGAAGTACATGCAGCAGAAGCCGGTGCCCCAGAGGTGTTTTGGGACTGGCTCCACTGTTTTGTCCTGGAGTAGTCCTGCTAGCTCGGTGAGCAGCAGGGTCAAGAACAGGGGTGGTGTCTGATGTAGGTGGAGGAGGTAACCTTCCTTGACCACTTGTAACACCCAGGAATTGGTGATGATGGCTGTCCACTTGTGGGCAAACAGGGCTAGGCGCTCCTCTGTGGGCAGCAAAGGGCCCTTTGGGGGTGTGGGAGTCATGCCTAGGCAGTCAGAAGCCTCCCCAGACTGGGCCCAAGCTGGTGCATGGGGTTTTGGGGCTTTATGCTTTTTGGGACCATGTCCTTGGCCTTTTTGTTGCTGGGCCTGCTGAGGGACAAAATGTAACTATAAAAATCAGACTTTTTCTGGGAAAAAAAAGGACAAAGTATGAAGGGCTTTGCAGAAAAAAAGGCAAGATGGCACCCTTGGGCGGGAAGTGGACCATGCATGCGTGGTGCATCTCCCATAAGCTTTCTTTTAAAGCTGGGGAGATACTTCCGCGTGGGCTCCGTTGGCACCAATATTATCCCATATGTGAGGACTGACTTCCAGCTTGTTCCTGGAGACTATGACTACAATACGGACAGAGCCAGCACGGATTGTCCTTTCCGGACATTCAGCACCAGCCACTTAATCTGGATATCAACATTCAATATCTGGGATTTTTTTAGCTACAGGAAGGACCAGACTTAAGCTGTGGATCCTCCTACTTACCTTTGCTACTGTACTTTAAATCCCCTGCAGCAGCCACACTACTTTTCTTTTAATAAACTTTCTAATGCGGGGCCTTCTGGCACTCATGCGTTGGCAGGCCTTGTGAGGCTCCACTCCCTCTTCCAGCAGAGCATCAAAGGGTCTGTCAGCACATACTAAAGAGCTGCTTACAAGAAAAGTAGTGCTGGCTGCTGTAGGGGATTTAAAGTACAATGGTGGAGATAAGAGAGCCTGAATTGAAGGCATTGCACCGGAAGTAGTTGCCTACTGTCACGCCCTCACCACCCGCCTCTAGCCTAGAGGGGCGTGGTATCGGAGGAACTTCTTTTGATTGACTTGGGCAAATTAGCTTTCCCCAGGCGTATCTTGGGGTATGTAGCTTGCCTTCAAAAATGGCTTCAAGAAGAAGTTGTAGTCATGGTCCGGAGGTAAGGCAAAGTGACAGAATTTTATTTCTTACGCAAAAGTTCAAGTACCCTGTACACAGGACTCCTTCTTATGCAGGATTATTGGTAATACAGCACTAGAACAGCATAACTGCTTCACAAGCTTCAAACACACACAGCTGCTTCAAATGTTTCTCAGCCCTGAAAAACAGCACTTCTTTAGCAAGGGTAAAAATGCCTCTTTTTAGCCTTGCCTTGTAAAACAATTAATGGCAACAATAAAACTTAGTCCCACTGGAACAAATGCTTCTTCTTAACTTCCTTCCCGGTTTAAGTTTAAACCAAAATATGGGAGACACGGGCAGCAAATATTCACCGAGCTTTTTAGCTTCCCTGCAAGTTTTCCTGGCTGCGTCACAAACCTCCGGGTGCTAGCAAAAGTATCCCCGGCCTGTCGGTTCTCTGGGTCTTGTTATTTCCAGCTTTAGGAGACCTTCTCAGAAAGTGTTAGCCCTCAGCATAACGGTTCAACGCACTTGGCTTGGCATAAAGTACAGTCCATAGGAATATCCATAGCAAGTCATCCTCAGCAGTATCGACTTGCATATCTTCAATTGTTGGAGCAGTGTCCCGTTCTGAGTTCTCAAAGCAATGCTCAGTAAACAGCTCCCCCTTGGGTCTTAGAGTCACTCCTGTTCCCAGCTCTACCTGAGACAGCCAATCAGTACCTTCAGCCTTCGGCCCGTCTCCTCGGCTGTGTTCCCTGTGGTTCAGCTCCTCCCAGGGTTTTCCTCTATGGCTCCGCTGCGTCTCCAGCTTCTCTTGACTCTCCTGGGCCTCTTGTTTCTCCAGCTCCCCTTGTTTCTCCAGCCTCCCTTCTCTTTGCCTTAGCAGGGGCTTATATTTCCACCTCCAGGGTTCCAGCCCCTCCTCCTCCCTTCCAGCCCTTCCCAGGTGATAATAATCTCTTCTCATGCTTGCAGGGACCTCATTGGAGTCTGGGTGTGGCACCCTGGGCTCTCTCTCTCTCCCTTTGCGGGGCCTGAGATCCAGGCCTGGCAGGGATTTCGTGGGTATCGGTGTACGCAGGATTCAGGTTACCCTTGAAATACACAACTGGGCTCCCCCCTAAGTCCAATTCCATGTCCTTTTCTATTCTCATGGGTTCAAGACGGGCGTCACTGTCACACTACATTGCCTCTGCCTAAAGTCCGGGACTGGCCACTGCAGCCAGTGTTTAAAAACCATCACTCAATATTAACCTGTGCCAGAAAATTAAAAGCAGAAATAAAAATTTGCTTGAGCTAGTCCTTTTGATCAAATAGATTATCAGGTGCTTTACTTTTTCTAAGTTTCTTACTGCATCATCTATTAGAACTATTAAATTCTTCTGCTAAGAACCAAAATGCAATTAACTAATAAGAAATCTTATATACCACAGTCTGTCAAAGATAATGGTAGCTAAATTTCTAGTCTTATCAACAATTCAAAATAAAAGTGAAAATGGTTCCTCTATTAGACGTTAAGAGTTATAAGAAACCATAGCCACTACTTACACAGCGAAGCAGAGGATTTAAAGTGGTTATAATCATTTAGAGGCAATTGTACATAGGTGAACAAAAATGAAACAGAATAATTTAGGTCAACAAGAACAGTCACTCTAGTCAACTCACCTGTACTCTATAAACCACTTCTTCCTTTTTGGCTTGTGTGTGATTTGTAGGGCTTGAATTACTTCCTGACTGTATATCATTGACATTATTTCCTCCTTCTGTTCCCAGAAAGCCCACTAGAGTATGACGTTTGCAGGCGGGAATGCTCTGGCTGGAACTGCTAGAAGGTGGCAGGCTGTGCTGCATGCCGACAATGACAGACTGGCCAGTGGGATCAGTCTGGTTCACCATAGACAGGCGGGACTGAATGGATGTAGGGAGGTTGCGAAGTGATATCTGACTTGTGGAGGAGCGTCGGCAAGGCACAAAGCCTGTCGTGGATGTGCGGAGGGAAGAATGGCGGCTATTGTAGCAATAAGATGACTGACTGGCTACTGATGCACGAGCGGGAGAATGCCTGACGAGACCCGATTGTACAGATTGAGAACTGTGGCTAGTGCCTAAAAAGGAGAAAGATATTATATTTGAGTATCAAAACTGATCAACTTTCTAAATTACTAGAATATTTATTAATTCTATAACAGATTACACATTGTTTCATTGTTCTTCAAGAGAGCTGTCTGATATTGCCCAGGCACACAACTCATATTCTGAATACTATTCATCTGGATTAAAAACTAGACTGATGCTTGTATTTCTATGTCAGAAGAACTGCATACCTGTTAGTCTAAACATCTTATGTACAAAGCAGATATTAAAATTAGAATTAATGTAAAAAAAAGTGTGGTGCACAATACGTCACCACAGCATATACATAATGAGGTGTTTCATATTTACAGTTAAGTTCATCATTCTAAGTAATTAGACAAATCAGTCATGCCATTAACAGCTACATTTGGTGCATTTCTTGGTTCAGTTTTGCCATCTTCAACTTGCCTGTTGAAATACAGGATATATCTTTCCAAAAGGTCATGAGATCAGATATCTATTTATGTAGGCATTGAAAGATACTTAGAGGCATTTAATGTTGTTTTAGTTGTGTAGTTTTATATAATGCATCCGTTTGTTATATCATCTGCCAATAATAATATAAATGCAAAAAACAAGACAAATAAGAGGGATCAAGTGTTGGAAAAAATAATAGTCTTGGAAGAAATAAAGTACAGTTACTCACCTGTAACAGGTGTTCTCCGGAGACAGCAAGAATCAGTCCTCACATATGGGTGACGTCAGCATCTATTGAGCCCATGCAGATTCACTCCCCAGCTTTCAAAGAAAGCCTTTTGGAGTTAGACAGCATATGCACAGTCACCTTCCCACCCAAAGGTGCCATCTTACCTCAGTATGATGACATAGGTTAATCAAGCATGAAAAAAGAACAAACAACTCCATGGGGAGGAGAGAGCGCCGTGAGGACCGATTCCTACTGTCCCTGGAGAACACCTGTCACAAGTGAATAACTTACTCTTTCTCCTGGAACAAGCAGAAAGTCAGTTCTCACATATGGGACTCCCAAGCTACAGGCTACTGAAAAAACCTGTAGGAGCCATAGGCAACCCAAAAGATGAACTGTGAAGGGCAGCAAAGAGTGCTGAATGGCGAAGTCTGGTGATGTCCCAAGATTGACAATGGAATCCCCTCTCCGGTAGCCTGGACACAAAGGACCTGAGGGAAGGAGTTGCACTAGTCCCCAGAGGTGACGAAGTACTGCCTGACCGAAGGCATTATCACGCCTTGAGCTCTCCTCAAAGCAGTAATGCACTGCAAAGGTATGGACCAAATATCAGGTGGCGGCCCGGCAGATGTCCTGCAGGGGAACTGAGCGCGGGTGAGCCACCAAGGCTGCCATGGCACGTGCACGCACACTGTGTGTGGTAACATGATGCTCCAGAGAGAGTCCAGCCTGCTCACAGGCAAGAGATGCAGTCTGCCACACAGTTAGACAGGGTACGCTTAGAAACCACAACCCCGAGCCTGTTGATGTCATAAGAGACAAACAGTTGTGACAAATGGCGATGGGCCTTTTGCGATCCAGGGTGTGTAGCGAGTCCTCCGATGGTATGCGTGAGGCTTGGGGAAGAGGGTGAGAAGGACCACCTCTTGGTTGATATGAAAAGCAGACATGACCTTAGGCAGGAATTTCGGGCAAGTCCGGAGGAAGACCCTGTTTTTGTGGAACTTGGCTCACTGATCCTTCTGGCCGAAGTGAGCGCTACCAGCAACACTACTTTCTATGACAAATACTTGAAATGACACTTAGCCAGCAGCTCAAAGGGGGTGGGGGGGGGGGTGGTCAGCTTTCCGAAGACAGTGGGCGGATGGGGGGGCCGTGAGAGAAGTCTCCTCATAAAATGGCCCACAAGTGGATGCACAGAGACAGGCTGGCTGTCAATGATGTGGTGATGTGCCGCTAGGCTGCAGAGGTGCACCCTGATGGAATTGGATTTCAGACCAGCCCAGGAGAGGTGCAGCAGATACTGTAGGACATCCTGCATAGAGCAAGAGAAAAGGTTGAGATTCCTGTTGGCGCACCAGACTGAGAATCTATGTCATTTGAAAGCATACACGCGTCATGTTGAGTCCATGCGTGATGTCAGTAGGATGTCCTCCACCTCACGGTCGGAGGTGCGGTGTGCTGGATCTAACCGTTCAGCAGCCATGCCATCAGGGCAAGGAACAGGAGGTTGGTATGAAGAAGGGTCCCGTCCTCCTGCCAGAGCAAGTCCGGGGCATGGCTCAAGGATATCAGGGCTGCCCGCGACAGCTGCAGAAGTAGAGGGAACCACAGTTGGCGGAGCCACCGAGGAGCAATGAGAACTACCTCGGCCCAGTCTGACTGAACCTTGAGCAAGGTCTTGAGAACCATGGGAGTAGGTGGGTATACATACAGCAGGTTGCTGGACCAACGCAGAAGGAAGGCATCCACTGTCACCCATTCTGGGGTCAGCCTCTTGGAGAAGCGGAGCAGCAGATGCACATTCTTGGGACTGGTGGAGAGGTCCAATGTTGGGGTCACCCAACGTCGAAAGATGGTGATGGACACTGCTAGGTTTAGGTGCCACTTGTGGGGCTGAAGGACTCTTAAGTAGATCTGCGAGCAGATTGTCCTGGCCTGATAAGTAGATGGCCCGGAGGATCATGCCCTTCTCCACCGCAAAGGTTCACAGGCGAGCCACCACCCAACAGAGGAGGTATGAGCCCGTTCTCCCCTGTTTGTTGATGTAGAACATCGTTACTTGGTTGTCTGTCTGAACAAGGACAACCTGGCCTGCAAAATGGGCCTGGAACACCCAAAGGGCATTTGTCCAGCTCTGAGTTCCAGGAGGTTGATTTGGAGGGCACTTTCCTTCCAGGCTAGGCACCCTGCAACCTGAGACAGTCGCAGTGGGCTCCCCAGGTGAGCTTGGAGGCATCCGTGATCAGAATGTGTTGGGCCTGGCGGAGCCTGGAACGGTAGGCCAGCCATGAATGTCTGTCAGCTCTGCCACCAGGCGAGAGAGGCTGCCAGGGGCTGGGTGATCCGGACCTGATCCTACAGCTGGCCCGTGGCCTGAGTCCACTGAGAGCTGAAAATCCACTGGGCCTATTGCATCTGTAGATGGGCCTGAAGGGTTACGTGAACTGTCAAGGCCATGTGCCCCAATAGGCACAGCAAGAGATGAGCGGACGCTGATGAGTGACCGTGTACTTCTTTTGCTAGAGGGCTAGACCCTGCGCCTTGTCTACAGGGAGGAAGGCTCTGGCCTGGGTGAAGTCCAGAAGGGCTCCTATGAACTCCAGGCAGTGGGTCAGTAGCAGACGCAACTTTGGAAAGTTGATCACAAACCCCAGATGCTGCAACACCCTGATGGTGCGGTGGGTTACGTGATGTACCTTCTCTGGTGAGCTGGCCTTCAGGAGTGAGTCATCCAGATAGGGGAAGACAAAGACTCCCAAGCAAGCGGAGGCGAGTGGTGACTACCGCCAGGCACTTGGTGAACACCCAGGGGGCCGAGGAAAGGCCGAAGGAGAGCACCCTGTACTGGTAGTGGCAGCCTCAGATGACGAAGCAGAGGTACTGACTGTGCCGGGGATGGATCAGGACATGGGTATAGGCATCTTTGAGATCCAAGGAGCAAAGCCAATCTCCCCGCTGGAGGTAAGGCAGCAATGTTCCAAGGGATAGCATCTTGAACTTCTCCTAGACCAGAAAGCAGTTTAGGTCCTGCAGATCCAGGATGGGCTGGACGTCCCCCGTCTTTTTTGGGACGAGGAGGTATCGGGAGTAGAACCCCGTGCCCCAGAGGGGCCGAGGGACTGGTTCTACTGCCCAATCCTCGAGCAGGGACTAGTTCCTTCTGCAGGAGCTCTCTGTGCAAGGTCGTCATAGGAAAATCCCCTGGGAAGAAGGAAGGAGGCATCTGGTTGAAGTGCAGAAGATAACCTTCTCATACCACCTGCAACACCCAAGAGTTGGTGGTGATGCCCGACCAGAGGTGAGCGAAGTAAACCAGATGTCCTCCCATGTGCACTGGCACTCGGGGGAAGAAGGGCTATGCTCAAGGAGTCAAACTCCCCTCCCCCCAGGCTGAGTCTGGGGCACTGTATGGGGTTTTCTGCTTACGAGAGCTGTGCCCCTGATCCTTGGTCTGCTGACCCTGTTGGGGAGCCTGAAAGGCCAGAAATAAGGGGGATTTTCCATAAGCCTTTTTTGCCTTTGGGTGGAAGGGCTTTTTCTCCAAAGCCTTCCAGCAGGAAGTGTCAGAGGTCTTCTGTGACATAGTCATGAACTCTGACTCCAACTCAGCTGCTTTGTCAGTCATGGGTTTGCCAAAGAGGTTCTCTCCTCAGCAGGACAGCAGGAGACATTGTCCATTTGTCCTGTACCCATTGCTAGAAGTCCGAGGACTGTAGCCAAGCCAGGCAGCAGGCACTAATGCCCACCTCAGCCACAGACTCAAAGCTATCATGCTCAAGTCTGGAATTTGGGGCATTCCTTGACTGAGGAGACGAGGGTTCGGAAGCCACCCCAGCTGAGAACCCGGCAAGCTTTTTTGCCAGGTCTCTCTCAGGTACATGCCCATATACAGCTGTTGAGCCTGGATGCAGACTGCGAGCATCAAGTCCTGGTAGCACTTTCTGCCAAACTCTTCCATGTGCGGACCCTCCCTACCAAGGGGCACCGAGAAGTGTGTTTTCTGACTCTTTATGTGGTGCATGGCCAACTTCACCACTACAGAGTTGTGAGGCAGTTGTTTTTTCTGAACGCCTGGGCTCTTGCCAACTCTATACTGGGAATCGAGTCATCGGATCACTATTAGCACAGTCACTGGGCTCTTCCACATCCTGAACTGCAAGTGCTCCAGGATGGTGAGGGATAGGCACCATCAGTGACTCCTTCAGAGGGGCCTCGTACTGAAGGATCTCCAAGTCTTCAGCACAAAGCTCAATGTCTGGCTGCACCACGAAGGCCAGGGCCTTAGACATCCCCTTCCCCAGAAAAACTTGAAGAATGTGAAGTCCTCAGGTGGGGACCTCCAGCACTCCTGAGGGGGAGACGGTTCAGAAGGGACATCCCTGTGTAACAAAGTGTTGGACAACTCATCGTTAGTCTCCCAGCCAGACTCTGATCTGGACAAGACCTCGGGGCTCAAATGGTCATTGGGATGATGAGCCATTGGTACAGAGGTAGAGACTGGTGCCCAAAGAGATGACCCCAAGGTTCCGGAAAGTGAGTCGTGCCTTGAGCAGGAGGCCGGCCAACATGGCTCTGAGCAGGTGAATTGTTCCAGCATTGGCTGGACATCCTCCAAGGAAGTCCTCGCAGTGGAGTGTCCTGATGTCGGCACCAAAGACCCAGAGACTCTGGGCATCGGGCCCCACTGCACCTCAAGGAAGGCAGCCAAGCTGCATTCCAAGGCCGCCATCCTAGCTTCGATGCCAGTAGACTCTGCAGCGACTGGTTTGGACCTTAAAGGAATCAAGCCCAAAGCTGGCTCCCTCAAAGGGGAATCACCAAAGTGATCACATCAGAGGATTGAGCCCGATCCCACGACGCAGTGGGAGTCTCCTGCTACCGGGGCAGCTTCCAGGGCTGCTCCCAGTCATTGCTCTCTGCGCTGGGTCGGGGGCTCTGAGGCTGGAGGTCAGAGATCTTACTCCCCAGCTCTGGGATCGGACTTAGACTTGGACAATGTCTTGGGCCCACGGGGGAGGTCCTCCAAAGATGACCCCCGGTCTGAAGCTCCGCAACCTTGGGGCTTATTTCGAGCATGTGCATGCGATGCTGAGTTATTGAATGTGGTCTCTGACGGCAGCAATTCCAGACTCTATGCCAGCACCATGGCAGAGGCCTTCAAGCCAAACAGCTCCTCCACTGCTTTTCACAATTCCTCCAGCTCTTGCTTGACATCTGCAGGTAGAGTGGGCAAGTGGAGTCATTGTGATCTGCACCACGGAGTTTGATACAGCAACTGCGGTGGTCTGTTATGGACATGGTACGGGGACGTTTGCCACACTGCTTAAATCCACTGCCCAATGACATAGCAGGGAAGACAGCACCCAAGAGGTCAAACTCAGATGTTTCAGTCAGGGAGGGCGTGAGAAAAGACTCAAGCACCAAAAACAGGACTTGAGAAAAAATGCGACACTGTGGAGAGGGTGGACTCGGGCAGCAAGAAGGTGATCAGTAACCAACCGGCAAAAGAGAGCAAAAATGCTATGAGAAAGGTTAGAAATATTCAACTTTTACCGGTGATAACAGACAGGATGTGTGCATGGTTCCACAGAAAAAGGAAGACTGAGGTAAGATGGAACTTTTGGGCAGGAGGGTGACTACGCATGCATGGTCTAACTCCCAAAGGCTTTCTTTGAAAGCTGGGGAGTGAATCCACGCAGGCTCCATCAATGTTGACATCACCCATATGTGAGGACTGACTTCCTGCTTGTCCCCGGAGAAAGCTTAAAATTACAAGTCCTAAAATGGCCTGCCATTAGAAGCAGTAGAGGCCAACACTTCTGATAGATTTTGGGAATATCTGGGTAAGAGGTGGAAGGCAGTGAGTCATAAACCATCAAGATGTCAGGTACAAAGATAAAATGGTAGAAGGGAGAACTATTGGGCTGCATGTTCATCTACCCATAGCAAAAGAATATTTACTGGGCAGACTGGATGGCGCAGTCTGATCTTTATCAACTATTTTCCATCAGGTTAGTATAATCACACTGGGAAACTTATTGGTCTGGTCAACAGCAGTTTTGTGCAAAACACATGAATAATACAAGAAGCTATAAAGAAAAATAAATCTAAGTACATGCATTCAAATACATCTCTCTCCCTGATATATATACACACACACACATACACTTTACTTGGTGAAAGAAATTTAGGTAAAAAAGGACTGATAAGAGAGGCTAAGAGGAGCTTGAGAAAATCCAACTCATCACTAAAGAAGGTGGTGGCATTCCAATAAATAGAGGCCAGACAGTGATCTAGCACATGTTATGTTCTTCTGAGATGTCTTCAGCTTTAAATATATGGTACAGGGGTTCTCAACCCAGTCCTCGGGACACACCTAGCTAGTCAGTTTTTCAGGATAGCCACAATGAATATGCATATGAGAGATCTGCATATAATGGAGGAAGTTCATGCAAATCTCTCATATGCATATTCATTGTGGTTATCCTGAAAACTTGACTAGCTAGGTGTGTGTCACAGAATGGGTTGAGAACCACTGGTATAGTAGTAAGTACTATAAGAAATCATTGCAGTAATCTAAGGAATGCACAAAATTTCACCACTAGAAATTTAACATCTATACACTTCATACTGGGAAATTATAACATGAAAAGAGAAATGAAGAGCTTCTGGAATTGGTGCAGGTCTCGTAAATACATCTAAAGAGGAGTACAAATAGTTAGTTTTACCTAGTGTTGTAGGGTGAGACATAAACGGTGGCTGGAGTCCTACCCCAGGACCCTGCCCTGCGATTCCAGTGCCTCCTTGTGACATGTTGCTGTTTTGAGACTCATTGGTTATTCCTATATTGTTGTTAGTACTGGAGACCCCACCTCCAACATCTGAATCTTCAATATTTCCACCACTATTGCAACCGGCTCCACAACCTTTTCTCAATCTGATCATAAAATACAGACAACCTACATTAGTTCACTGTAATAAGGAAGTAACAAAAGATTATGGCCTAAAACTCTACTCTTAGGCTTATAAGGATCGTATAGGAAGGCTCTTATTATAAAGTGGGACTGCAACACAACAAAACCTGCTTCAATAGCAGAGCAATGCAAATTACCCATTTATGCACAAACAACTCAAAACCACAACCAAATAACTGTGATGTTAACATTGTCCTCCAATTTCTGTATCATCCTTTATGTAGTGTTTATTGGATCACTAGGGCAGGTCATGAGAATATGAACCAGGAAATCCAGGTAACAATGACAATGTCTGTGCTAAAGGCAAGGCTTAAGATTACATTTTTTTTCATGCATCTTAAAATGGTGTAGGCCTGTAACCCTTTCTTTACAGAAAGATTTACTTTGATCCTTGAATACAGAATCAATTTAACTCACGCTGCTTCCATGCAATTTACTTTTCTTAAACGATCATCATTGATTAAAGCTCAACTAGACAATACTTTCAACAGTTTACAGGTATTATCCCATTCCCTTTCATTTTAGGATAATGCATGTTACAATTTTACAATCCAGATAATGCGTTTCCTATATTGTGGTAAACAAAAATGTACACAGATATCCGAAATGAAGTTGATTTAGATTGTGCTTCATGAAGCTACAGAATCCTTACAAAACTTAACTTACAATGAAGATTTATTCATAAAACAATCATAGTCATCTTTTTTACCCCACCATCTGTGGGGCAGTACTGAAGGGCAACCAGGATGCTGCTTCCCGGCCAAAAACAGGATTATGCGTTCCCAAAAATGAATCTCTATTATCATTCTAATGCTAGTCCAGGCTTGCCCCATCAGGATTATTATCGACACTTACAACAGGGGCAGGGCACAATGCTTCTGTCAAAACTTGAGATTCAACCATGGTGTGTCTCCTGCACCACTGCAGAGTGCTAAGAGCTGAAGCATGGAACAAGGAATAATCTCCCCAATATTCTATTTTCATGTCATCTATATTTTGGAAATATTTATTCATAAACATACTTTCATTTGCAAGGGAGGCATTGTAACTGCTTACCTGTGCCATGTAGACACTACAAAGTTTCTGATATTTCCTAAACTTATGGGACCACCAAGAATATCTTTGAGCTGTTCATGGCTATCTGAGTAAGAGGTTGTAAGTGGTGAGACATAAATAGGGTAGCCAATGGGCTGGTCACATGAGGAGTTGATCATATTTCTCAAAGCCTGCTTGGCATTCTGGATGCTTCCTCTCTCTGGGTTGCGGTTACGCAGGAAAACTAGCTCCTGCTGTTGGCCTGCCCATAAACCACGGACACATTCTTTATTAACCTGCATTAGAAAAAGCAAAGAACACGTCAATGTAAGATATCTAAGTCCAAAATGATATGCCAGAAGAAACAAAAGAACAATGCAAACAAAACCACTGTACCATGACAATGTTTCACACATTAAAATAAAGTCTCAGTATTGAAGAAAGCCAAAATATATCAAACTTGTACTATACAAAGGGACATTCACTTAAAAATAAGGGATGACAGTGAAAAATCAGCAAGAAGGAATGAATGTTCCTTTGAAAAAGTGAAGTTGATTACCTGTAAAGGAGGTTTTTTTGTTAAAGAAAGAAAAATCAGATACACTAGTAGGCAATGCCATCCAACAGCATCAACCTAGATAACTCTCAAAGCTCAGAAAAAAACTTCCCTATTTGAGACTAGGTTTTTCTGAGCATGCATGTGACTTCCATGTAGCCATTACCTCATGAGTCTCCTCCATCTGTGCAGACCTTAGGCATTAATTCCCTAGGATGGAAGACGGGTATGTGTCTGATATATCCTGCTGTTTATGGAGAGCCCGCCCCCCCCCCCCCCCCCATTAAAGGTAAACAATGTTGGTTTCTCCATCAAACAAGATGAAAGAGCCACCCCATAGCAGAAGGCTGCCCTCTTTCAGTTTGGCTACGTACACTGGATGCGGAAGAGTGCTGACTTATTTCATGAAAAGAACACCAGCATATTGTCAGCCTTCCAACACAATGTATCTTCAACCATAAGGACCTTTTCCAACTGGATAGGAGATACGCAACTAAGCTCATCAAACAAGAGCCATGTAGAGCTCAACTTAGTTTTTTTATTCACACCTTCATATCCCACTACTGTTTGGATAGCATAACTTGAAAAGCCTTTCTAATTAATGAAGTAACTACTATGAGGAAGAGACCTTTCAAGTTCAAATTCTTTAGACCTACTCATTCCATGCATTCATAGGGAGGCTTAATCAGCCTAGCTAGAATCATATTAAGGTCTCAAGAGCAGGGGGTTTCTTGACTGGGGATACTGAGGAGTAATTTTGTAAAGCTTTTCCCATGTATAAAGCATGATTTATATGTGGGGAATGGTCTTTATAAAATTGCACAGGTGAACTATGGCTTTGTCGCCCTGAATGAGCCTGATCTTGGCTGATCTCAGAAGCTAAGCAGGGTCAGGTCTGGAGACCACCTTGGAATACTGGGTGCTGTAAGAGGCCAAATATATTCTGGCCATCCAGCCCCTGTGTGGCCCCTCAGAATCAGGGCGTACAGTGGTAGCACCCGATTTTGATCCCGTGGGGGCTAGATGTGCCTGCAGGCTCAAACATCGGGTCTACTGGCCCGAATGTACAGGCCGGACCTCAAATCTGATGAGCTGCATGCCCAGCAGATCCCTGGCTAGCTCAGCCAGGCTCTTGAATGGAGTCGCGATCACTGACCGCAAGACCCAACTTCCTTTTCCCGCAGCCAACCCCCAATCCAGCATCACATGGCCAAGGTTGGGCTGCGGGGATCCCCTTGTGCCCTCTCACCTCGTTGCGCTCCCCGACTCCGGTGACCCCCATCTACATGGCTGACACTGGACATACAAGGTCAACCTTAGAATTGGCCCTTTACGTCCGGGGTCATGGCCTTCCCATTCCCTGCACTCCCTCCAACCTCCGGACCACCCCTTCCCACCCCATGTAAAGCTACCTGTACAAAAGCGCTGTTCGTATGGGAGCCTTTGCACCGGGAGCGGCAGGGGAACGAATAGCGGGGATGTACGTCTAGGCAGGAAGTACAACTCCGCTATTCGTGGTGCAGAATGACCCCCCTCTTACTGTGCAGAAGACAGGCTTTGCAATCTACTTCCGGTCGCACCTGACAAGAAAACACAAGGGCTGGGACGACATGGACTCTATGGCATATGCACATGTACAAGTACATGTGCCATAAAAGCACCATGTGCAGGCATTCTCAGTGGCAGCGTTTGGGCACAGTTGCCAAGTACAAGTGTACTTTCACGGAGTAAATGCAGAAAAACTATACTTGCCTCGAGGCAAGTGTAACTTTGTGAGAGTGCATCAGTGCACTACTGTAGACTATTCAAGGAGCTTATTTTATTAAAAAAGCCATACACATATGATGCTTTTAAAATTAAAAAATATATATATTTTATATGTAAGCAGCATGTCATAAAATTGCTCTCCATGTACAAACACATTCTTACAAATTTTGGCACTAAAGGATGGAGTGATATGGAATTTCCTTTATTGCATCTATGATATGCTGCTTATGTAGCGAGATAAAACTTTTACTGCAGCGCTGTTCAGACCAGATGACAAATGGAACAGATACTGCAGCAGATTTTGCTGAGTGCAAGTAAAGCATAGTTACTCACCTGTAACAGGAGTTCCAGGGACAGAAGGAATCAGTCCTCACATATGTACGACATCAGTGCCAACGGAGCCCTCGCGAAAACATCTCCCCAGCTTTCAAAGAAAGTCTTTGGGAGATACCACCACACATACGTGGTCCCCTTCCCGCCCAAGGGTGGCATCATACTCAGTCAGATGACATAGCTAGAGCAGACAAAGAGGATGGCAAAAATTACATCTACTGTATGGGGAGGAGAGAGGGTTATGAGGACTGATGGAGAACACCTATTACAGGTGAGTAACTATGCTTTCTCCAGGAACAAGCAGGAAGTCAGTCCTCACATATGGAACTCCCTAATTACAGGCTACTGGGAACCTGTAGAAAACATGGCCCAGCCAGAAGCGAGTCTGAAGAGGGATTATAAGGACCCCAGAGTCCAGGGAGAACCATCACTCTGGTAGCCTGAACACAGAAGGGTCAGAGGGTAGGGGTTGCCTAGATCCCGAACCTGGAGTACAGCTTGGCCGAAGGTGATGTCCCGTCAGGACTCCCTCTCTAGGCAGTAGTGAGCTGCAAAGGTGTGAACTGAGGACCAGGTGGTGGTCCAGCAGATGTCTGCCATAGGGACAGAGCGCAAGCTTGCAACCGAGGTCACCATAGCCCTGATGCTGAGTGCCATGACATGGTGCTCCAACAAGAGCCCAGTCTGATCGTGGGCAAAGGCGATGCAGTCTGCCACCCAGACGGACAGGGCCCGCTTGGTAGCAGCCTCCCCCTGGCGACTGGGGTCATAGGAAACAAAATGTTGTGAGGGTTTGCAGTGGACCTGGGTATGTTGCAGGTAGGACAGGGCTCTTACAATCAAGAGTATGGAGAACGACTGCCGCCTTGTTGGCGTGGGGCCGACGAAAGAAGGTGGGGAGCACCACTTCCTGATTGAGCTGGGGTGCAGATACCACCTTTGGAAGGAATTTAGGTGGGTGCAAAGCACAACCCTGCTCTTGTAGAACCTGGTGTAGGGTGGCTCGGCCACCAAGGCTGGAAGCTCGCTGACTCTGCAGGCAGAGGTGAGTGCCACCAGGAAGATGACCTTCCATAAGAGGTAACGCAAATGGCAGGTAGCCAGAAGCTCAAACAGTGGCTTGGTGAACTGCATCGAGACCGTGTTGAGGTCCCGTTCCACTGGGGGTGGGAGGATGGGATGCTTAGAGAGTAGACGGCTCTGCATGAACCGAGTAATGATTGTCCATTAACCATTATTAAAAGGGACCTAGGATATCACTGCTTGACCCAATGCAAGCATTGAGGAACCTGTGTCTTTTGGTGAGACTGCTAGCTACTTATGACCTAGATTGGCCACTGTTGGAAACAGGATACTGGGCTTGATGGACCTTGGCCTGATCCAGTATGGCATATCTTATGTTCTCCATAGAATGTGATGCGCTGAAAGCCACTCAGGTGTACCCTGATGGAGCTGGTCTTGGATCCAGTTTGCAAGAGGTGAAGCAAGTACTGCAGCACCGGGTGCACCTGGCAAGAGAATGGGTCAACCCGCTGCTCTGCGCACCATATTGAGAATCTGCGCCACTTGAAGGCGTAGGCCCGCTTTGTGGAGTTCTTACAAGAGGCCAGGAGGACTGCCTCCACCTCCCTTGGGAGGTTTAAGGGTGCTAAGGTACCCGTTCAGCAGCCATGCTGTTAATGCCAGGGACTCCAGGCTAGGGTAAAGAAAGGAGCATTCCTCCTGGGTCAGTAGTCCTGGAGCATTGCCTAGAGGGACCGGGAGCTCTGTCGACAGGCAGAGCAACAATGGTAACCAAAGCTGCATGAGCCCTCCCAGAGCCCGCCTCTTTCCATCGGGGCCCAACGGCATAAAAAACGCCGTTGCCAGGGCCCAGGAGCAGCAGCGCTTTCGACGGGGGTGTGAGCAGGAGCTCCCCCTTCCTCCCAGAGCCCGCCTCTTTCCATCGGGGCCCAACGGCATAAAAACCGCCGTTGCCAGGGCCCAGGAGCAGCAGCGGTTTCGACGGGGGTGTGAGCAGGAGCTCCCCCTTCCTCCCAGAGCCCGCCTCTTTCCATCGGGGCCCAACGGCATAAAAACCGCCGTTGCCAGGGCCCAGGAGCAGCAGCGCTTTCGACGGGGGTGTGAGCAGGAGCTCCCCCTTCCTCCCAGAGCCCGCCTCTTTCCATCGGGGCCCAACGGCATAAAAACCGCCGTTGCCAGGGCCCAGGAGCAGCAGCGCTTTCGACGGGGGTGTGAGCAGGAGCTCCCCCTTCCTCCCAGAGCCCGCCTCTTTCCATCGGGGCCCAACGGCATAAAAACCGCCGTTGCCAGGGCCCAGGAGCAGCAGCGCTTTCGACGGGGGTGTGAGCAGGAGCTCCCCCTTCCTCCCAGAGCCCGCCTCTTTCCATCGGGGCCCAACGGCATAAAAACCGCCGTTGCCAGGGCGCGCCCGCGCCTTGCGGGCCCGCACCTGAGGGCCACGCCACTTAGGCGTTGGTCCGTGGCATCTGTTCCTGGAGTCCTTGATGAAGTATGGATGCCCTTCCATGTATCAGGGTAATGTGCTGTGCCATGTCCTTCTCTTCCTCTTGTCTGTTCGACTGTCTCTGTCCTCTACTCTGTCCTATCTTATAAATGGCGTTCCTTTCTTGTTTCCCTAAATGATGTAATATTGTAAACCGCTCTATGCCTTCGGGTCTGAGCGGTATATCAAATTCCAATAAACATAAACATAAACATGGGCCATCGCGGGACCATCAAGATCATGGAAGCCTTGTCTCTCAGAACCTTGAAGAGGGTCCGAGCAATTAATGGCATGGGAGGGAAGGTGTAGAGGAGTTCCTCTGACCATGAGATGAGGAAGATGTCTACCGCTACTCAGGACGGGTGCGACTGGCGATAGCAGAAGTGGGGCAGCTAAGCATTGGCAGGGCTGGCGAAGAGGTCCAGACTCAGAGTGCCCCGGAGTCGGAGAGCTGCTGTGCCACCATGGGGTCTAGTTGCCATTCGTGTGGCTGGAGGACCCTACTCACTCTGTCTGCTAAGGCAATGTCCTGGCCCAGAAGGTTTACCACCCTGAGGAGCATTCCCTGATGAGCAGAGGGCTACTGCCTCCTAGCAGAGGCGGCAAGACCCTGTGCCCTCGTGTTTGTTCAGGTAGAACATTGCAACCTGGTTGTCTATTTGGACCAGCACCGTCTGATGCTGCACGTGGTGCAGAAAGGCTCTGATCGCCAGAAAAAAGGCCCCAAGTTCCAGCAGGTTGATTTGCTGCTAGCTCTCCGCCAGGGCCCAGGTGCCCTGCATGCGGAGTTCCCCATTATGGGCACCCCAGCCCAGAAAGGAGACATCCATGGTAAGTACCCTCTGGGGATATGGGGACAGGAAGGGCATGTCCTGCAGGTGCCGTTACATGGGCTGTGGACGCCATGTGGCCCATCAGGCAGAGCATGGACCGCATTGACAATGCATGGCAGTGTTGCATCTCAGTGGCTAGAGCTACATGGTGACCTTCCCTGTCCAAGGGGAGAAAGGCCTTGGCCTGAAGAGTGTCCAGTCGAACCCCTATGAATTCCAAGTCCTGTGTTGGAGGGAGGTAGGACTTAAAGTGGTTTATCACGAATCCAAGATACTGACAGGCCATGTGGTCTTTTTCTGTTGTCATGTTTCTATGTTTCTACTGTAGGACACTGATTGTGCAGATGGTGGCCTGTTGCACCTCGATGGCTGTCTCCCCCCTTACGAGTCAGTCGTCCAGATATGGGAAGACAAAGGCCCTTTGGAGACGGAGGTAGGTAGCTACCACTGCCAGGCATTTGGTGAAGACTCTTGGTGTGGAGGCTAGACCAAGGGTAGTACTCTGTACTGGTAGTTGTCGCCCCCAACCATGAACCGTAAGTGTCCAGTGTTCCAAGGAAGAGCATCTTGAAAGTCTCCTGCACCAGGAACTTGTTCAGGTTTCGCAAGTCCAGAATAGGCCTTAGGTCTCCTTTTTGGGCCAAAACGTATTGGGAGAAGAACCCCCTGCCCCTGAGGTGGTGGGATACTGGCTTCATGGCTCTGTCCGTGATGCAGCCTGTGAGTTCTGGTGCAGGGTGGTCCGAAAGGGCTCTCCTGGGATGAAGGGGGGAGGTGTCTGATCCAGATGAAGGAGATAGTCTTCCGTGACTATCTGGAGTGCCAGGAGTCGGTGGTGATGGCAGGCCACTGATGGGCAAAATGAGCCAGACACCTCCCATTTGGCAGCTGCTCCCCCATGGGTGGAGAGACTATGCTCAGGGAGTCAAAACTCTGTCCATGGCTGGGCAGGGGCCAGGGTCTGAGGCTTGGAGCCCTTAGGCTTGCGAGGGCCTTGGCCCTCTCCCACTTGCCCTGATGGCTTTGCTGTGGGCTCTGGGGTGCTGATATTGGGGGTAGCCTCAGTAAGGCTGGCTCTTTCTTTGAAAAGGGAGACTTTCCCTGATGGTTTCTTCTTAGGAAGGGTGGCGTTCTTCCTGGAGAGCCGAATCCTCGTGAGGAACTCTGTCTCGATCTCCGCTGCCTTTTCCTCCATTAGTTTACCAAATTGGTTTTCACCGAGGCAAGGGACATTGAGGAGCCTCTCCTGGACCCACTGTTTGAGGTCTAATTCCTGGAGCAAGGCTTGGCGTCAAGCGCCATTGCCCACGGTGGCTACGCTCGCATTTGACTCAAAGCCATCATAGGCAGCCTGGGACATGTACTTCGAGCACTCCCCCGGTGCACTTCATGAGGGTTTGGAACTGCTGGAGGTGATTCCTTCTTAGGTCTGCCGAGAAACTCATGAGTTCCTTTGCCAGATCCCAGAGATACATGCCGATATACAGCTGGTAAGCTTGGATTCGGCAACCCAGCATCAAGCCCTAGTAGCATTTGTGGCCAAGGGTGTGGGACTCCCTGCCCAGGGGCACTGAGAGTCTTCGGGCTCTTTTGACGGCACATGGTCGACTCCACCACCATGCAGGTGTGTGGGAGTTGCAACTTCCGGAAGCTGAGGTTCTGCTAGACCCTGTACATGGGGTCAAGGCGTCGGCTAACTATGGGTTCAGATGCAGTGCCTCCCACATGCGGAGGAGGAGCCACCCGAGGATGGCGGGAATAGGTACCATCAGGGCTTCCTTGAGTGGGGACTTGTATTGGAGGATTTCGAGTTCCTCCGTGCAAGGGTCCTCCTCTGATTCTGTGGTGAGGACATAAAGCTTTCAACATGTCTTGAACAAACTCGGGGAATGATGTGTCCTCGGGCTGGGACAGACGCTGCAACACTAGGGAAATGGGTCCGATGGGAGGTTGCAGTGCTTCCATGTCTCCCGGTATGCCTCATCCTTGGACTCCCAGTCTGAGTAGTCGGTCGAGGACTCGATGACCGATGGCATCTGGAGTGTAAGATCCCTGTCGGGACCCTAGTGACCCAAGGTAGCTGTTTGGCCAGAGCCACAAGCACTTGCCGGTGAAGATCTCGTTCCCAAAGAATGGGAGAGAGAGCGAGATTGAGACCCTTGCCGAGGATAGACTTGAAGCTCCGGGCTCACGAGGATCGGCTTGGTGGCCTGGGGAGTCCTCAAGAGCGAGGTCCCCAGGATCTTGGCGGACATGCAGGCCGAGCCAGGCGTTGACACCTGCTGCGAGGCAAGGAAGGCAGTAACACTGCGCTCCTCGGGTTCTCTCCACAGACAGTGGGACCTGGTGCTGGGCATGCCCGGCTTGTTCGAGTCCCAGGATGAGGTCCTTGAGGATTTCTTCTTCTTTTTGCATTCCTGCCCTGGGGAACCCTTGTCAGAGTGTCTACGGACACAACTGGGCACCGCGGTGACTTTATGCAACTCCGAGGACCCATGTGGGGCCTTAGAGTGCAAGTCTACTGGGGCAGAGTCTGACCTGTGGAAAATGTCATCTTGCTTCTGCTGACAACACTGGATGGCCTTCAAAACATCTTTTTAACACAAGACCAAACCTCCGGGTCATGGTCAGCCCCTGGGACACCGGAGGCAGCAATAGTGTGTATTGGTCAGAGATATGTATTTTGTGCACTAATCACACTTTTTGAACCCATCATGGCCACTGGGGGAAAAAGCACCCAGGTGAGGTCGAAGACCCTTGGCATGGCCAGCAGAAAGAAAAAGGTGCGAACCATGCTGGGGGAAAAAAAAAATCCTACAATGGATCTGAGATTTGATGCTGGGGCAAGTGAGCTCTGAGGCGGGAAAGGGACTGGTGTAACTGGAGAAAGAAAAAAATGTAACACACAATTTAATCAACTTTTTTCTGGGGAATTAAGACAGATGTCGGGCTCTGCGGAAAAAAGGAGACTGAGTAAGATGGCACCTTTGGGCGAGAAGGGGACCATGCAAGTGTGGTGGTATCTCCCAAAGGCTTTCAAAGAAAGCTGGGGAGATGCTTTCATGAGGTTCCTTCGGCGCAGATATCATCCATATGTGAGGACTGACTTCCTGCTTGTTCCTGAAGAAATGTGCTACAGTCAAAAAGAATACTCAATGATTCTATTAATCTGTTTTTCAAAAGGTTTCAACTTGTTCCTGTGCACTGTCTATTGTAGGATCGCAGATGTGGACTACACTGACTGAAGATATACATCAGAAAAGAGATTTTTATTGTATTCTACAAGAAACTGAGAACTCTTATTTGTCACAACATATTTTTAAAGTACAAAATACAATGTTTTATGTTAGTTTTTAATATTTTACAAACGGGTATTGGGTATTTTGTAACTCGCTTAGGAATGAATTGATAGGTGAGACAAATACAGCTGAATGAAAAAATGAATGAATTTTGGCCAAACTTGCTAGGTACATGATGGGTATATAAGCACCCCATCCTATATTAGATGCAACTGTGATCAACACCACTTGATGGTAAGGCTAAATGGACAGTAGCATCTAGGTCAGGTTGGGGCATGTCTTCCACCATATTAGAGAATGAAGAGCTCAGCAGTTTATTCCTATTAAGAGCCATAACTGGATTAAATGTTTCCAGTGGAACTTGAGGACTCACTCAAGTTGATGCATGCAAAGGCATGCATAGAGAGATAAGCCGACTGCGGCTGCCATATGGCCAATCAACAGCATGATAAAGCATGCTGTAGTGCATGACTTGCTGAGATTTATGGAGATCCCTATTAGTGTGTACACTCTGTTTCAAGAGCAGAGCTTTTCTCTTATTTGTCTTGCCAGGCTTCAGTATATTGGAATTGTGCTGACTACAAAATGGACTTTCATTAGTTTATGATTAAACTCAGGCCTTTATGCAGAAATACTGTCCTAGAGCCCAGCGCTAAAAGTCCTAGCACAGGCTTACCTAACAGAAATTTAACGTACAAGTTTTTTTCAGCAATGCTGTAAGCAAACAGCATGCAAATGATCTTTGCGCATAAAATCTGCAACAAACAAGGAGAGCAAGCCAGGCAAATGTGCACCGAGGTCTGTATTAGCAGCACCAATATCTTTCGCACACAAACAGAACCCCCCCCCCCCCACACACAGTTTGGCAGTTATTCTATGCTAATGGTGGTGCACCAGATGGCACTGCAGCACATGTGCATAACTTATCTAGCACACTTCCCCTGCCGTTGATTTCAGCACTCTCCTCTGCAAGTAACGGGCATAAATTCCTCACTAGCACTGACTGCAAAAGCCTATTAGCTAACCATCAATGTCTCCTCAGACCTTGCATTAAAATCTTGGTGCTAAGCTCAGCCTACTGGTCTTCTGCGTAACATAGCTAATTGTTTCATTATCATCCATTAAAAGGATTTAAATATGCAGTGTGCTGCCGTTAGCACTGCCATCTGTGCACGGTTTACGCTTGCATTAGAACCCTGCTTGCATTCAGTGCCCGCAGTAGCACAGAACATTGTGTGCAAATACTGCGTTATCGGCAGCACACTTTGCTGCACTGAGCATCACTGATTCACTGCACATGAACTGTCATTGGAAAGACCACTTGGCTTACTCTGGAAAGAAGATTTTCACCAACCAGCTGTTCAGGTAACGAAATGCACAGATTACTTCTTCTGTAGGTCAAGCTTATTTTTATTGTGTTTACTTACATAGAGTTGATTATATACATTAAATGCACCTTACAAGTTCCAAGGATTAACACAATGAATATGCATGAGATAGAGTGTCCAGTGTGTGCCAATCTATGTACACAAAGCTTTATTCATTGTGACAATCCTGAAAACCCAACTGACTAGTTTTGTCTTCATGACAGGGTTGGGAAATACCGCCTTATGGTGGATTTTGGTTTCCTGTTCAAAATTGCCCTTTTAAATCCTAATTAAAGACAAAATACAATTAAAACCTGCTTAGTCTTATGCATTTCTCATGGACGCCCACTCATCATCCTGCTTATCAATGGAAAAAACATATTTTTGAATGTATTGTAAACCGCCCTGATGCCATGGCCTGGGTGGCATATCAAATGTGAAATAAAGATAAAGATAACCAGCATCTGTTATAGCACTTGCATTTTTACCCCTTGCAAGAAGTACCTGCCTTGACCATCTGCACTGAACAAAAGGGGTGTTCCTGAAAGTATAGGAGAGTGGGTATGCTTACTTATATCCATTTTGTCCCCTTCATTTTTGATGCCCCCATACACTGCTACTAATATACACAACAAAATCTAAGTGTAACTGAACATCACTCTGGAATGAAAATGAAGAGGTGAGAAACATTTTGACCTCCATCCATACCCATTAACTCAGAGTGTAATCACATGACAAAGCTAAAGCTTTGAATGTTTAATGACATAAGGAAAAATTTATACCCAGAAACGGGTGGTGTCTGCTGCACAGAAAAAAAAAATTGCATTTCACCAGGCTTAACAGCCAGACGTTTTTGGCTGTAATAAAAAAATGAACAGACAAGTTCACCTGATGTTAAGCAGCATAAAATGTTCTCAAACCACCATCCTTGTGACCCAAAAGGTCTTACCTTGATGACTCGAAAGCTGAGATAGCGTCTATTTAACATAATTATTTTATATTCATTGGTCCCCTCATCCATCACATGGCGTAGAGCGAGCAAAGAAGGAGAGTTGGACAGTACAGCACTTCTCCAAGCTGGATCCCCCTCATGTGCTATTACCAGATTCTTCTCATGAGACATGATGGCCTCATACAAGACAGCAGGATCATCATATTCATCTGGAGAAGTGAAATGATCCTGAATGAAAAGCAAGTACAAAGGAGTTTATAAAAAGGAAAAGGGGATATTAATGTATTAGGCAAGCAAACTAAATATCTAAAAGGTCAATGCAATAAACTGTGCTAGCAATGTAGATAACTCTTTTTACCAGTGCGTGCTAAGATTACTTCCCATACAGCAAGGCTTTTAATGCACAAAAAACCTGCATTAGTCAGGATGTACTCATAATGCACTACACTAATCTAAATAAAACCTTAAAACTAAGATGAAGACAGCTGTCCAGCAGCGAGATGGGGGCTATCCAGTCTTTTGCAGCGAGTGTCACCTGCACGATTTTCTCCCATTTGGTGAGGGGTCTTACATGTGCACTAGGTGCAAGCAGCTCTTTGTTTTCAGGGAACTAATCTGATCTCTGGAGACTAGAGTAGCAGAGTTGGAGGACATAAGGCACACAGAGAGGTATATACACGAGACCTACAGGGACATGGTACGGAAGTCTCACATCCAGTCTGGCAGCCTCTGTTGCCATGGAGAAGAGAGGTCATGTGAAAGGAGAGCACCACTTTGGTGTGGCAGGAAATGATCTGGTAGCTAGAAACTGTTCTCTAGGTGATGTGAAACCCTCTCGCACAAAGGTGATTTCTCCAGGGACATGTGCTCATGGGGGGGGGGGTTAGGATGGCCGTTATAGTAGCGATTCAATCATTAGGCATGTAGATAGCTGGGTGGCTAGTGGGCTTGAGGATTGCTTGGTAACATGCCTACCTAGTACAAAGGTAGCGAGCCTCACGTGCCACCTAGACAATGTTTTAGATAGTGCTGGTGAGGAGAACATATTGGTACCAGTGACATAGGAAAGCGTGGGAGGGAGGTTCTGGAGGTCAAAGTTAGGCTTTTAGATAGGAAGTTGAAATCCAAAACTTCCAGGGTAGCATTCTCTGAAATGCTTCCTGTTCCACGCGCAGAACCCAAAAGGCAGACTGAACTCTGGAATCTCAATGCGTGTATAAGACGATGGTGCAAGGAAATGGGTTTTGGATTTGTTAGGAACTGGGCAACATTTTGGGGAAGGCTGGGGCTTTTCCAAAAGGATGGACTCCATCCTAACCAGGATGGAACCAGGCTGCTGGCATTAACCTTTAAAAAAGAGATAGAGCAGCTTTTAAACTAAATAGGGGAAAGCCAACAGTCGCCCAAGAGCGCATGTTTCTGAAGGATGTATCCTTGAAGGATACTAGCAAAAGAGGGAAGTTAGGGAATCCCAACAGAGAGGTTCCAATAAAAATAAAAGTAACCTAGATGCCCTTAAGTACAGAGCAGACCGAGCTGAAAGATTCCAAATTACCCCCATCAACTGATAACCAGATTAATACGAATGAAACAGAACCTCAAAAAGTCATGGTTTAATGAGAGAAAGCAGAAATGGATTTCGCCAAGGAAAGTCTTGCTTACTAATCTGTTATATTTTTTTGAAGTTGTAAATAAGCAGGTAGACAAAGGTGAGCAGGTTGATATAGTGCATCTGGATTTTCAGAAAGCCTTTGACAAGGTCCCTCATGAGGCACTCCTGGCAAAATTAAAAATTCATGGGATAGGAGGCAGTATATTATTGTGAATCAGTAACTGGTTAAAAGATAGAAAGCAGACAGTAGGGCTATATAAGCAGTTTTCTCAATGGAGAAAGGTGAACAGTGGTGTACCCCAGGGATCTGTGCTGGGCCCACGGCTCTTTAACATATTTATAAATGATCTGGAAATGGGAAAAGTAAGTGAGGTGAAAATATCTGCATATGACACATTACTCAAAGTTGCTAAAACACAAGAGGATTGTGAAAAATTGCAAGAGGACTTTGATAAATTGGAAGACTAGATGTCCAAATGGCTGATTAAATTTAATGTGAACAAGTGCAAAGTTATGCACCTAGGAAAGAAAAACCTAAACTACAGTTACACAATGCAAAGTTCCATATTAGCAACCACCACCCAGGAAAGAGAGATTTAGGCATCATCATGGATAATACATTGAAACCCTCCGCTTAGTGTGCAGCGGCGGCCATGAAAGCACATAGAACGCTAGGAATCATAAGAAAGGAATGGAGAATAAACCAAGGATATTATAATGCTTCTGTATCATTCCATGGTGCCATGCATCTTGAATATTGTATGTGATTCTAATTGCCATATCTTAAAAAGGATATAGCAGGGAGGATGCATGACATCATCAGATAAGATGGCTGCCAAACCAGAGATCCGGAGGATCACAGAACAAAAAAAACAAAAAACCTCTCCCACCCTTATAATCAGCTCCAAACAAGAGCCCAAACCATGAAAACCAAAGCAGAACAGCAGCGGATGGTCACAAAAGGCAAAAAAGCCGACCTGAGGGCATTCGCATATCCTGGGACGTTGGCAGCACACAAGCGCATGGCTGAGAAAATGGTGGCAGCAACAACGAAGAGCAGTGAAGGGCTTAATAATAGCAGCATCACAAGCCCCCAGCTGCCAAACCAAAAAGATAAAACTCCAAAAAAGAGCATTAAAGACACTCCAGAGGAGGAACAAGACCTAGAAAATGAGAAGAGAGCCTGGTTCAGAGAGCTGAAAACGGAGATTAACCTGGTACGAGTGGAGATAGCAAGTGGGACAGACGGGCTCAAAAATGAAATATGTGAATTGGGGCACAGGGTGGAAAACTTAGAAGGCTGGCATGAAGAGCAGGGAAAGACCACCACTGCACTTCAACAAAAGTACAGAGCTTGAAAAAAGGCAGCAGGAAATGGATGAAAAAATAAAGGACTTAGAAAACCGAGCCAGAAGGCAAAACCTCAGATTTAGAGGGATCCCAGAGTTGGAGCAGACTGCAAAGCCGTAATCTAAAGCATTACAAAAAAATTACTACAAGAAACTGGTGTGGAGACAGAAGGAAAAGACTATTGAATTGATAGAGCGCATAAAGTGGCCAGAGCAATGGGATCAGATAAAAAGAAACCAAGAGACATTATAGCTTGTTTTCATGAAAACAGTTTAAATGAAATAGTGGCTAACAAAGCAAGAATGCATGGAACACTCAAATGGGACCCACACACTGTGGATATATATATATGCAGACTTGGCACAGATCACTCTCCAAAAGCACTGAGAAATGAGAGAGACATGGTGTAAAGTCTCCACAGTGAGAAAGCGTAGTTACTCACCTGTAACAGGTGATCCCCGGGAACAGCAGGAATTGAGTCTTCACATATGGGTATCATCGGCACTGACGGAGCCCACGTGGGAACGCTCCCCAGCGTCCTATAGGAAAGCTTTTGGGAGCATCCCACTGTGCCTGTGCTGCTGCGTTCTCACCTTTCCAACTCTCCCCTCTTCAGTTGGGTTTATAGCTGAGACAAAAGGAGAGAAGGAAAGAAGAGAGATAGAGATACACTCTTAGGGGAGGTGGGTGGGTTGTGAAGACTCAATTCCTGCTGTTCCCGGAGATCACCTGTTACAGGTGAGTAACTACGCTATCTCCAGAAACAAGCAGGAATGTAGTCTTCACATATGGGGACTCCCAAGCTTAGAGATGCCAGGGAGATGACCCCATAGAGCAGCTAAACCCAGGCTGAGGTGGGTCATGATTCCTCCCAAGGATCTCTGGTATCGAAACCCAGGACAGGGGTGGGGGGGGGGGGGGTAGGAGTTGTTCTAAGTCTGAAAGAGATGCTGGAGAACAGCCTGGCCAAATGAGGCATCCCGGCGGGAGTCCTTGTCTAAGCAGTAATGGGCTGCAAAAGTGTGAACCGAGGACCAAGTGGCTGCTTTGCAAATGTCATCGATAGACACCAAGCGAAGGGTGGCCATAGAGGCAGCCATTGCTCTAACATTGTGAGCTGTGACATGATCTTCGAGAGAAAGTTCCTTACTCTCATAGGTAAAGGATATGCACTCTGCAATCCACCTGCAGAGTGTTCTCTTGGAGACTGGTAACCCCAGGTGACTGGAATCAAAGGCAACAAAAAGTTGAGAAGCCTTTCTATGTTGCTTAGTTTTCTGAAGATATAAGGCCAAAGCTCTTTTATAATCCAGCGTGTGAAGATTCCTTTCTGTATTCAAGGCATGAGGCCTAGGGAAGAAGACAGGAAGATAAACTGACTGGTTTAAATGAAAAGGCGAAACCACCTTTGGCATAAAGTGAGGATGAGTCCTAAGGACTACTTTATCATGGTGGAACCTTGTGTAAGGAGGATCAGCCACTAAAGCTTGTAGCTCACTGATGCGTCTTGCAGAAGTGACAGCAATTAGGAAGATTACCTTCCAGGAAAGAAGCTTTAGGGATGTAGTGGCTAAGGCTCGAATCGCAGCTTCACGAGCTGTCCGAGGATGAGATTTAAATCCCATGCCGCAGGAGGTGGCTTAATGGGAGGCTTAGTTAAGCGTAGACCTCTCATAAACCGTGCAACCAGCAGCTGAGAGGAGACAGGCTGTCCATCAAAAGGCTTGTGAAAAGTCGCAATGGCACTTAGATGAACTCTTACTGAATTGGTCTTGAGACCAGAGGATGAAAGATGGAGAAGATACTCCAGTAACGCCTCTACTGGAACTGAGAAAGGATTAAGTTCCTTCTTTGAACACCAGATAGAGAATCTTTTCCACTTAAAGGCATAAGCCCGCCTTGTGGAAGGTTTCCTTGAGGCTAAAAGGATATCCTTAACCTGTTGAGAGAGGTTGACACCCTGGAATTCTAAGCTCTCAGCAACCATCCCATTAGGTGTAAAGACTGAGGCTTCGGGTGCAAAAGCATCCCGTCCTCCTGGGATAGAAGGTCTGGAGCACATCCCAAGTCCAGAGGCCTGGCTTGAGAGAGACATAGAAGCAGTGGATACTACCTTTGTCGTGGCCAGTGTGGGGCTATGAGGATCATATGGCCCCTGTCTCTCTGGAGTTTGAACAGAGTCTGGGGATGAGGGGAATGGGTGGGTAGGCATACAGGAAGTCCTGACCATAGTGGAAGTGGAAAGCATCCCTTGTCTGACTGTTCCGAGCCGGAATTGTGTTACAGAATCGGGGAAGTTTGGCATTCTGAGGACTTGCAAATAGGTCTATATCTGGGGTTCCCCAGATTCGAAAGATTCCACTCGAATGGCGGCAGCAGCGCTCGACTGAGTTTGTCTGCCAAGAGATTCTGTGTGCCTGGGAGATACAACGCCAGTAGGTGAATCTGAAAGCCTCTTGCGAAGGACCAGAGGTGTAGAGCTTCGTTGCACAATGCCTGAGAGCCTGTTCCACCCTGTTTGTTTACGTAGAACATGGCTACCTAATTGTCCGTCTGGACGAGGACTGTCTTGTAGCACAGATGGCCCTGAAAAACTCAAAGACAGTAGAAGATGGTTCTGAGTTCCAGTAGATCTATGTGAAGACAAGTCTCCTGTTTGGTCCAGAGACCTTGAGTGGAGAGATTGTCCATATGAGCCCCCCAACCTGACTTGGACGCATCCGTCGTCAAGGTAGCTTGGTGTAATGGCTGCTGAAAAGGTGACCCTACGAGAAGGTTTTCCAGTGTTTGCCACCACTGAAGGGACGAGATTAGGCGTGCAGAGTTTCTGATTTTGTGCCTCAGACAACATGACGCCTGTGTCCACTGAGAGGATAGGGTCCACTGAGCTGCTCGCATGTGTAGGCGAGCATAAGGGACCACATGTACAGTGGATGCCATATGCCCCGGCAACTGAAGCATTTCTCGAGCAGTCAGGAAAGCATTCATAGCTGCTTGGGATGCTAGTCGAACTATTCGAGCACAGTGGGATTGTGGCAGGAAAGCCTTTACCTGCCTTGTGTCTAGAAGAGCCCCTATGAACTCTAGAGACTGAGAAGGGGTGAGATGGGATTTTGGTAGATTTATGACCAATCCCAGATACTTCAGGATTTGCATCGTGCAGGAAAGAGCTGAGCTGGCTTCTGGAGCTGTTGGTGCTCGGATGAGCCAGTCATCTAAGTAGGGGAAGACGAATATCCCTAGAGTTCTTTAAAATGCTGCTACTACTGCCATGCATTTTGTGAAGACTCTTGGGGCTGAAGCCAGGCCAAAAGGTAGAACTCTGGACTGGTAATGTCTTCCTTGAAAGAGGAATCGAAGAAACCTCCTTGCTCTGCATGAATAAGGATATGTGTAGAGGCATCTTTTAGGTCTAGAGAACATAGCCAATTCTGACTCTGAATGTAAGGGAGGAGTGTTCCGAGAGAGATCATCTTGAATTTTTCTAAGAGGTACTTGTTTAACTTCCTGAGGTCTAGTATGGGCCTGTACCCTCCTGTTTTCTTTGGAATAAGGAAGAAGGGGAGTAGAAGCCCAGGCCTTGTTGACAAAGAGGTACCTCCTCTATCGCTCCCTGAGCAAGGAGTGAGATGACCTCTTGATACAAGAGAGTGGTGGTGGTGGGGGGGGGGGGGGCTGAGAATTGAACTCTCTTGGAGAAGAGAGAGGGGGCATACTGTGGAAGTGGAGTTTGTACCCCTCTGTCACTATGGAGAGAGTCCAATGTTCTGATGTTATCTGTTGCCACCTCTTGGCAAAGTAATACAGTCTGCCTGGAATGCTGAAAGGCTCTGGTATTTCTAGAGGAAGGATGACTAGGTTCTCTAGGAAGGAGTCAAAGACCTTGCAGAGGCTGTGACTGCTGGGCTGGTTGAGCTCTTGGGACCAGAGCCTTCCTTTGCTGTTTTGGCTGCTGCTGTCCCTTCTAGGGAGCATGGACTGGACAGTGGCCAGCTTGGGTGTAAGACGGACAGAATTTCTTTTTGTTGTTGAAAAAGGGTTTCTTAACTGTTTTTTTCTTAGCTGGGTTGGCAGTGGTCCTGGATAATCCATTTAAAGTAGTGTTCTGAGAAGCTTTATCCTGCCAGTCCTTGCCAAAACGTTTTCTCCTGTGCAAGGAACATGTCGCAGCTTATCTTGCACCCACTGCTCTAAATCGGATGCTTGAAGCCAAACAATCCGACGTGTACCGATAGAAATAGCAGAGGTTCTGCTAATGTATTCAAAACAATCAAAGGTTGCCCTGTTCATGAACTTAAGAGACATTTTGGGCATGCTTAACAAGAGTAAGAAAATCGGCATTCTTGTCTTCGGAAAGAAGAGGGGCCATGAATTCCAAATACTTGGTAACCTCTCGAAGAAACATACCCATGTAGAGTATGTAAGAGCTTATTCTGGCCGACAGAATAGAGGCCTGAAAACGTCGATGACCAAAGACATAGAGAGTCCTCGCCTCATGGCCCGGAGGATTAGAAGAATGTGTCTTAGCACTTTTGAGTCAGAGCATCGCTGATTCCATGACCATAGAATGGTGTGATAACTGTGTTTTTTGGAACCTGGGACACTGTGGTACCTGGTACATTGTATCGAGTCTTCGGGAATGTAGAGACACCGTTAAGGGTGTTTCCCACATTCGAAGAATGAGATCATGCAGGATCCTGTGCATGGGAAGGGCTGCAGCCTCCTTGGGGGCTGTTGGATATTAAAAAATTTCAAGTTCTTCAGCTCTCGGTTCCTTTTCGGGGGTCACGGTGATCGAGAAGCCCCGAGACACATCCCATATAAAGTCTTGAAAAGACATGTCCTCTGGAGGAGACATCCGCCGTTGTGGTGAAGGAGAGGGGTCCTCCAGAAGAACCGCTCTGGTATCAATGGATTCTTCAGAATCCTCGGATTTAGAAGACTCGAAGTATCGACAGGCTGGGTGCTCCCGTACTGCCGGTCGTCGGTACCGATCGAAGTCAGCATCGGAATGCCTCAATACCGGACCCTCTATGCGAGATACCAATTCTAGGGCCGGCATGGTTGGTAGTATGGAGCGTGGCGGAACAGTAGCTGCAGATACCTCCGGTACCGTTATCGGTATCCATGGCTGCGGAACCAACTGTAGCGGCTTTAGCAGTACGGAGGCTGCTAACAAGGCTGCTAGGCTACGCTCAATGGCTAGGATGCGTTGATCCATGGAGCCTGCCGATGTCTGAGTGTCAGTATCAACAGAGCGGGCCATGACCCCAGAACATGGCACCAAGAGCTCTCCAGAGGTGGATGCCTCAGGAACATCTTGGGACTCGTTAATGCTTTGGAGGCAAGTACCTCCCAACGGGGCTGTTTGGCCGGTGTATTCTCCTCAAGGGCAATGCTAGAATCATCTCAATGCTTAGGAGATCTACCCTTTGAGGACCAACCAGTCTTCGAAGACGACCTTGGTTTGGTTACCTGAGATCCGTGGGAGGAAGATGAAGCTCTGGACGATTGCATCCGAGGCAAACAGGGTGCAGAGTTTAGCAGCTCTATTTTGCAGGCCCCTCTTAGTCATCTTTCTGCAGAGGAGACACTCCGATGGAGAATGGTCTGGGCCCAAACATTTAAGACACCAATCATGGGTGTCGGTAGCAGAAATGGTACCAACACATTTTGAACATTTTTTGAAACCACTAGATGGTTTCTCCATTTTGAGAAAAAACAGAGCCTAGTGCCCAAAATGGCGCCGAGACACAGAGGGGACAGACCCTCAAGAAAAAGCTTTTTTTTTTTTTTTTTTTTTAATAAAGAAGAAAATAGAGAAGACACAGGTGGAACCGGTATGGGCGGCGACGGAAAGGCAGACGCGACCACAAAAAAGAAAATTTTCTGCGGTGACAGGAGTTGCTGCCTGTCGGCGCCGCGGAAAACGAAAAACTGAAGAGGGAGAGTTGGAAAGGCAGGAAGGTAGCAGCGCAGGCGCAGTGGGATGCTCCAAAAAGCTTTCCTATAGGACACTGGGGAGCGTTCCTGTGTGGGCTCTGTCAGTGCCGACGATACCCATATGTGAAGACTACATTCCTGCTTGTTCCTGGAGATTAAACGATACCGTTGGACATTTCCATTTGGACTAGCTTTCACCCTACAGTGGAAACGATGGCAAAAGCTATAACAATTCTAATTGAAAATGGCATGGAGGGCCTAGAACAGTCACAGATGGAAACAACAAGGAAAAGCTCTCCCTGATGGCAGTGTGTCCAGTATGACCAAAAGAGACTACACAGACCATCTGGGGACAGGAACCTGGAAGAACAGACAGGAGGTCAGACATGAACTATGCTAGTGGCTACCAGATAAGACTGTTGAGAGACATTCAAGTGTGCAAGTTTTAGATATACAAGGTGTAGGACTAGAGAAAATAGTAACGGGCTCATGAAGCTGAAGAATGAATCAAAGGAGGAGAATGTCTGAGGTGGAAAGGAGGGCAAATGGCTTGGAGAACGAAAGAAAGTATAAATTAGTGGGAAAGGGGCAGGGGCAGGAGTGGGAATTGAGGGAAAAGTAGCTAACAGTAAAAGGAGGGAGGGGATTAGGAGTGGGGAGGAATGGCCTGGGGGACACAAATCTGATGGCGACTGTGTCTCAGTGCCCCAAGTTTGTAAGTGGGGTGAATAAGGGAAGCGGGAGGGAGAGGGGCAGGTACAGGGGAGCTTGGGAGATGGGGAGAGGGCACAAAGCAAGATGACTACACTTAAGGTGATGTCCCTCAATGTGCGGGGTCTCAACTCCCCACTCAACTGAAATTATATAAAGAAATAGGCAGACAGAAAGCAACTAACATTGCTCCAGGAGACACACTACATAAAGATGAACACTTACTGCACCCCAACATATACAGATTTGTATCTTTGCTTCTAATAAGGTGGAGAAAAAGAAAGGAGGGGTAGCTATAGTGGTGGTGGAAGGAATAAGGAGATGGGAGAAATACTACAACAAAGCTAGTAGATACCTAATAGTGCGCATGAAGATAGAGAAGGAATGGTATTGAAGAGTAAATATCTATGCACCTAATGATAACCAGGGGACCTTTTTCGAAGAGCTATGTCTCATACTAAATAAGATGGGGGAGGGGCTGACAACAATAGAAGGGGATTTTAACATAACATGGGATACTAGAAGAGACTCAAATGGGAGGGAAGAATATAGGAGGCATTCCTAACAAGAGCTAGGCATTTCAAGCAAAGATAAGAATTTGTGGCTTTTTAAATTACTGCTCTCTGTCTGAGAGCTCTTAAAAGGGGTTTGGTACATTTTTAAAACAAAGTTACATTCTTTTTGGTGCTTTAGTTTAAAAGGAGAAATATTTTCTTTAGTGGGGTAGGCTTAAAACTCTGCTTTAGTATCTTTCTCAGCTCTTTGAAGCTAATGAGGAGTTAGTGGGCCTGATTAGCTTGTGAAAGAAGTGAGAGCAGCTAAGGCCTGCATAAAAGGCTTCAGAGCCCTGCACTGTTGAGGCATTCCTAACGGGCTATACATTTCAAGCAAAGGTAAGAGCTTGTGGCTTTTTAAATTACTGCTCTCTGTCTGGGAGCTCTTAAAAGGGGTTTGGTAGATTCTTTTTGGTGCTTTAGTTTAAAAGGAGAAACATTTTCTTTAGTGGGGTAGGTTTAAAACTCTACTTTAGTATCTTTTCTCAGCTCTTTGAATCTACTGACACTTATTCAGGTGTTAGTTCCCTCCATACCCCCCCCCCAACTCCCACCCACCCCTAGTGAGCAGTCTTGCTTTATAGGGCACCTCCCCAATTAACTACACCTAGGGACTTGGAACAGCACATTTTGAACATACTTTAAGAGATTAAACTGCTTTTTCCTCTGAAAAGACAGCTAGGAAACCGGCTGATACTTTGGTAGATCTCTCTCTTTTTAACAGATACCTCAGCTTCACAAACTGAACAATGGCTGGGAAAGCACAGTTACTTACCTGTAACAGGTGATCTCTGGGAACAGCAGGAATAAGTCTTCACATATGGGTACGTCGGTACCGACGGAGTCTGTGCGGGAACGCTCCCCAGCGTCCAATCAGAACGCTTTTGGAAGCATCCCAACATGCCTGCATGCTGCTTTCCCGCCTTTCCCAACTGCCTCTCCTCAGTTAAGTTTTAAAGCTGAGACTAAGAGAGAGATAGGAAGGGAAAGATAGAGATAGAGAAATGCAGCTCCTAGGGGAGGTGGGTGGGTTGTGAAGACTTATTTCTGCTGTTCCCAGAGATCACCTGTTACAGGTAAGTAACTGTGCTATCTCCAGGAACAAGCAGGAATGAGTCTTCACATATGGGGACTCCCAAGCTAAGATGCCTGGAGGAGTCCCAGCATGTTGCGAATCTGAGAGCCATGCTATTTTACCGAAACCCCAGGCATCCTAGGGATGGAGGGTAGGAGTTGAACTAAAAAGATGTGCTGTGGAACAGCTGGACCAAACAGGATGCCTAGATAGGAGTCTCTGTGCAGGTGATATTTAGTGGTAATATTGAAAGCAATAAACCAATATGGACCTCACCTGGTGGTATTGTAAAGGGGTATATGGAGGTTCATGTGGATTTGTGAATATGAACCAACAGAAATATCCCCAGGGAGTACCTCAATCTAAGGACAGGTAAATAACTGTGCAAAAAACAGGCTGAGGTTAGAACCCTTAGGGTGAGAAGAAACAATCCCAGTGGAACTGGGGTAGTTCAATGAGGTAGGACTTTGCGGAAAACGTGGAAGTCCCTATTAGATAAAACTGAAGCTCTTTTGACTTTAAAGAGACATAGTTCTTATAGGAGAAAGGAGCTTTGAAGATCCCTATATCTGATAACAAAGAAGGATAGAAGTAATGAGGCATTGTAGCCTCCCATTTTCTGAAGATTCAGAAAGTCCCTCCTAATTGAAAAGGAAAGTATATGGAGGGCTTCAGGTGTACCTAAACTGAAGGTCATGGTACAAAAACTCCTCAACTACCACAGGAAGTGGTTGATTATGGAGAACCCTAAGTATGCTGGGACAGTATGGAAAGGGATAGAGTGTATCTGTTGAGTCCGTAGGGGAATATACATATATGTATAAGTATATATATATCCTAGCAGACAGACCGAAATAGTATATAGACATATATCTACCCACTATCATATATTGCAATACATATATATAGATAGGTAAATACAGATATATGCCTCATATATGTATATATATATGGGCACAGACATGGAGATGTCCATATACATGTAAACATTTTTTATATATATATATATAACCCATCCCTGGTGAAGGGTCCCCTAGAGATGTGAAGCAATCCAGGGAATTGGATAATTCTTTAGGTCTTCCCTTAATTAAAGGCCTGTGTCCTTTATTTAAGAAGCCTTTAATGGAAATGGTAAGGACAGGGAGAACCCAGCAGGCATGACTAGGTAAAGCCCTTCCTAAACCATCTGACATCATGTGCTCTCTAACAAGGCCCCATAGCTTTTAAACTAGATAATAGGGGAAAGCCGACAGTCGTCCAAGAGCGCATGGTTCGGAAGAATGTATCCTTGAAGGATACTACAAAAAGCAGAGAGGTTCCAAAAAAGAGTAAAGTAGCCCAAATGCCCTCGAGTATGGAACAGACAGAACTTAAAGATCCCAAATTACCCATGTCTACCAATAGCCAAATTAATATGAATAAAATACAGTCTCTAAAATGCTTGTATGCAAATGCTAGAAGTCTACAAAACAAGATGGGAGAGTTAGAATATATAGCACTAAACGAGAGGTTAGATATGATTGGAATATCAGAGACATGGTGGAAGGAGGACAACCAGTGGGACACTGTGATACCTGGGTACAAACTATATCGAAATGATAGAGCTGATCAAATTGGTGGAGGGGTTGCGCTCTATGTTAGAGAGGGCATTGAGTCAGAAAGGATTAAAGTTTTGCAAGAAACAAAATTTGCTGTAGAATCTCTATGGATTGAAATTCCATGTAAAAAGGGGAAGGCGATGGCAGTGGGGGTGTACTATCGTCCGCCTGGCCAGAATGAACAAATGGATGATGAAATGCTCAAAGAAATCAAGGAAGCTAGCAAAAGTTACAGTGCAGTAATAATAATGGGTGATTTCAATTACCCCGGCATCGACTGGGTCAGTGTCACAACAGGACATGCTAGGGAGATAAAGTTCCTAGATGAAATAAATGACTGCTTCTTGGAGCAGCTGGTTCATGAACCGACCAGAGGGGAAGCAATATTAGACCTAGTCCTTAGTGGAACACCAGATGTAGTGCAAGAGATAAGGGTGTTGGGGCCACTTGGCAATAGTGATCATAGCATGATCGCCTTTGATTTAATTAGTGGAGGAGGGATAGTAAGGAAATCCACAGTACTACCCTTTAACTTTCGAAAGGGAGACTATGATAGAATGAGGAAAACAGTTAAGAAAAAACTAAAAGGAGCAGTTGCAAAGGTTAAAGACGTACATCAAGCTTGGGTGTTGTTGAAAAATACTATCTTGGAAGCCCAGACCAGCTGTATTCCACGCTTTAAGAAAAGTGGAAGGAAGTCCAAAAAATTGCCAGCATGGTTTAAAGCTGAGGTCAGAGAGGCTGTTGTTGCCAAAAAAGCATCTTTCAAGAAATGGAAAAAAGAGCCAAATGATGAAACCTGGAAACAGCACAAGCACTGGCAAGTCAAATGCAAGGCATTGATAAGGCAGGCAAAGAGAGAATTTGAGAAGAAGCTTGCTGCGGAAGCAAAAACGCGAAATAAAGACCTTTTCAAGTACATTCGTAGCAAAAAACCCGTGAGAGAGTCAGTTGGTCCATTAGATGATAAAGGGGTTAAAGGAGCACTAAGAGGCGACAAGGCGATAGCGGAGAGACTGAATGAATTCTTTGCTTCGGTCTTTACTGAGGAAGATGTAGGGATGTTACCCACGACTGAAGTGGTATTTAAAGGTGTGGAAGAATTGAAGGAAATATCGATACATCGGGAAGATGTCCTACAACTATTAGATAAACTGAAGAGTAGCAAATCACCTGGGCCGGATGGTATACATCCAAGGGTGTTGAAAGAACTGAAATTTGAGATTGCAGACCTGCTATCAGTAATCTGTGAACTATCATTAAAATCATCTCTAATACCTGAGGATTGGAGGATCGCCAATGTAACACCAATTTTTAAAAAGGGTTCGAGGGGTGATCCGGGAAACTACAGACCGGTGAGCCTGACATCAGTACCGGGAAAAATGGTAGAAACCATCATAAAGAATAAAATTACTCAGCATATAGATAGTCATGACCTAATGGGAGACAGCCAACATGGCTTTAGACAAGGAAGATCTTGTCTTACTAATCTGTTATGTTTTTGAAGGAGTGAATAAACAGGTGGACAAAGGTGAGTCGGTTGATATTGTGTATCTGGACTTTCAGAAAGCCTTTGACAAGGTCCCTCATGAGAGACTTTTGGCAAAACTAAAGAGTCATGGGATAGGAGGCAGTGTACTACTGTGGATCAGGAACTGGTTAAAAGATAGAAAGCAGAGGGTAGGACTAAATGGCCAATTTTCCCAATGGAGAAAGGTGAATAGTGGTGTACCCCAGGGATCTGTGCTGGGTCCGTTGCTTTTTGACATATTCATAAATGACCTGGAAAGTGGAATAACGAGTGAGGTTATCAAATTTGCTGATGACACAAAACTATTTAAAGTTGTTAAAACCCAGGAGGATTGTGGAAAATTGCAAGAGGATCTTGATAAATTGGAAGACTGGGCATCAAAATGGCAGATGAAATTTAATGTGGAGAAGTGCAAGGTTATGCACCTAGGGAAGAACAACCCAAACTATGGTTACACGATGCAAGGTTCCACATTAGGAACCACCACCCAAGAAAAAGATTTAGGCGTCCTTGTGGATACCATGTTAAAACCCTCGGCCCAGTGTGCAGCGGCGGCCAAGAGAGCAAATAGAATGCTAGGTATGATAAGGAAAGGAATGGAAAATAAAACAAAAGATATTATAATGCCTCTATATCGTTCCATGGTGAGACCGCACCTTGAATATTGTGTGCAATTCTGGTCGCCATATCTTAAAAAGGATATAGCAATTTTAGAAAAGGTTCAGAGAAGAGCCACCAAAATGGTAAAGGGGATGGAAGGCTACTCCTATGAAGAAAGGCTAAAAAGGTTGGGGCTCTTTAACCTGGAAAAGAGACGGCTGAGGGGAGATATGATAGAAGTCTATAAATTAATGAACGGAGTGGAACGGGTAAACGTAGATCGATTGTTTACCTTATCAGAATATAGAAAGACTAGGGGACATGCAATGAAGCTACAGGGTAAACTATTTAAGACTAATAAAAGAAAATATTTTTTCACTCAACGTGTAATCAAACTCTGGAATTTGTTACCGGAGGATGTAGTAAAGGCTGTTAGTGTAGCTGGGTTTAAAAAAGGTTTGGACAAGTTCCTGGAGGAAAGGTCCATAAACCATTATTAAGAAGGGACCCAGGATATCAATGCTTGAACCAATACAAGCATTGTGGAACCTGTGTCCCTTGGGGAAACTGCTAGGTACGTATGACCTAGATTGGCCACTGTTGGAAACAGAATACTGGGCTTGATGGACCTTGGTCTGACCCAGTATGGCATATCTTATGTTCTTATGTTCTTATAGTGTAGATCTGCTCCGTAGAGATGCAGAGAGCACGTTGCAGGTTAATTAGAAGAAAAACTGGTGTTTAAGAGCCAGTAGGTATCATGAACTCGTCTGCCAAGCCCAAGGATTGGGGAAGGCTAAGGATAGAAAGTAAGGTGATGTGTCTGCAACAATAGCCAGAAAAGGTTCTTAAACCGTCTGGGACTTAGTGGTAAGGCCAGAAACCATTGAAATTGGAGAACAAGCCCTGGTTGCTTGGTCAGCAAGTCAGTGGTCTAACCAGTAAGAGCCCCTGCAGTTCTAACTATTGATAGGGCAGCAGTAGAAATCTTAGGTCCCCAGATTGGGAAAGAAATACAGACATAAGTAGGAGTGGTAAGACTCCGCTATTGTCTGAGAAGCTGCCAGGAAAACTAAGAATGCACGGGGGAGACAACTCTGAAAGAAAACTTAGGGGCTTAAGGAAAAGCCCTCAGTAAAGTGGTATCACTCTTACAGACCAAATGTCTTAGTAAGAGTGGCAGAGTTGAAAAGACAACTTATGGTGGAGTAAATCTTTGAAGTAACATGAGAGATGCTGATACAGGAGAAAAAGTCAAAGGTAAAGGCATGGCAACCTTATTGACAGTTGTTACTCCTCTGTGTAGTTCAGAGGACGAGGAGTAACTGTATTGCCTGTAAAGCATAATCATCTTAAGAAGCTCTTTGAGCTGATAGTCAGGATGTCTCTTTAAGAGGGACATATGTAAAGTTTAGGATGGAACCGATGTAGATGCTTGTAGTGGTAGGAAGCAAACTACAGGATCTAAACCTCAAACAGGAAAAAGGATTCAGGGAAGAGTCTATCAGCAACCCTGCGGCTGCTGGGTTTGCTGAACCTGTTGGGGTTGTGGTTTTCTGAGCCTGGTTGGTTGTTTCCCCTGCCTGGGAGCATCTGTATGATGGGTAGAAGATGGATAAAACCTTCTCCCATTAAGGGAACAAAGCTTATTAGTAGATTTTCTACAAACTGGGATAGAGGAAGGCATAGACAAGCCTCTGAAAGCAATAGTGTCAGTGGTTAACTGAGTAGCCTGGAGTAAAGTCTCTTTATTAAAGAGATTTTCTCCAGTGCAAGGAGCATTTCCCAGTCTATCTTGTACGCATTTGTCCAAGTCTGAAGCTTGGAGCCAGGCTCTACGTCGTGCCCCTATGGCTATAGCAGAGGTTCTGCTAACAGACTCGAAAGAGTCCAGGGAAGCACGAGTAAGGAACTTAGAAATATTTTGAGCATGATTGACTAGCATAGAAAAATCTGCTCTTTTAGGCTCTTGGAGGAAAGGGGTCAAAAGTAGTAGATCTTTTGTGACTTCCTCAAGAGATAATCCCATATAGAAAATATATGAAAGGATTCTTGCTGAAAACATGGATGCCTGGAAAGTTTGACGTCCAAAGGCATCTAAAGTCTTAGCCTCACGACCTGGCGGATAAGAAGAGTGCTTTTTAGTACTCTTAATACGCCTCATTGCTGATTCTACAAGAGAATGAGGAGGGAGCTGAGGTTTTTGAAAACCTGGAGAAGGGGGCACCCTGTATAGATCATCAGTTGCCCTAGAAGGTGGGGGATACCGTTAAAGGAGTTTCCCACGTTCTAAATAGGAGATCCTGCAAGGTTTGATGCAAAGGAAACATGATGACTTCCTTTGGATTGCAAGGGATCTGTATAGGTTGTGGATCCCCTGGTGCAGGGTCTTGACCAGGTATAAAAATGGCAAGTAACTTGGCCATATCAAGCAGGAAAGCTTGAAAAGAAATCTCCCCAGAGGGGAGTCCTCGAGGAAGAGGAGGAAGAACTAGATCTGTTGAAGAACTAGCTCTAGCATCCACCGGTTCATTCAGATTCTGTAGAATAGAAGATCTGGAGGGGTGGAGCATCAGATTATCTTTGAAAGACAGTTGTCAGTACCACTGAAAACCGGTTCCGCAACTCGTCGGTAGCAAATCGTCCATGCTAGGGATCGATTCCAAACTCGGTATGGAAGGAAGCGAGCCGGCTGAAAGGAGCATGGGAGGTACCGACACCGATGTTATTTATTTTTTTATTTATTTAATTTTCTTATATACCGTGCTCTTTATCATCAGTGCGGTTTACATACAACATAACTGTGCAGTGCAGGATGTCTGCACTGGACTTACAATATAACAGTGTAGAAACAGTATAACAATGTAACCGGCGGTTAAGTACAGGGATGAGCAGGGTAACTATATACAAATAGGCTAACAACATATGCTAAAGAACAGCTCAATCATTACATGTTGGCTTAACTAAGCACATGTAGTCATTGGAGTGGATAATTATCTACTTGTCGGGGGGATCAGGGTCTGGTCGACTTGGATTCAGTTTTAAGTAGTTATTGCTTGAGTGTTGTATGTGTGGACGTGGCTGGCTGTAGGAGGCATTCTTGGTAATTGTAATGCTGTAGGAAAAGGTGATGTTTAAGTGCCTTCCTGAATTGGGAGATGTCCTTGATGGCCCTGATAGCTGGGGGTAGGGCGTTCCAGCAACTAGGTGCATAAAGCGCGAATGCTCTGCTCCTAGCTGCTTGTGAGCATTTCGTGATCTGTCTCAGAAGGATCAAGGTGTTGATAGCGGCTGATCTTCTTGCCCTGTTAGGGGGTGTGGTCTGAATAAGATCTGTGAGTGATGTGGAAGAGCACTTATTAATGGCTTTGTAAGTCAGCGTCAGCACCTTAAAGGCAATCCTACTATGGACTGGGAGCCAGTGTAGATTTTTCAGAATTGGTGTTATATGGTCCCTCCTTGATGCTCCGCGTAGGATTCTGGCAGCTGAGTTCATAGCTAGTTGCAGAGGGTTTATAGTGCTTTTTGGAAGGCCGTGTAATATGGCATTTGCGTAATCAAAATGCGGGGTTACTAAAGCTTGAAAGACTGTTCTAAAGTCATCTGGATCTAGCAGTTGTCTCGGGTGACGAAGCGTCCTTATTTTGTTGTATATGGACTTGACCATATTGCCTATCTGGGCCTTCATATTGAGTTGTTGGTCGAGTATAACTCCCAGATACCGAATTGTAGGCTTGCTTAGGAGTTCCGCGTCTGACTCTAAGGGAGTTGGGTGGTATGTAAGTTGTATTTTTTGTGAGGAAAAGGACCTCTGTTTTCTTGAAATTTATCCTTAGTTTCTGTGAGTGTAGCCAATCCGTAACAGCGTCAAAACAGGCAGAGAGGGGTGATAAGTCTGGTTTATCTAACAGGAATGGCGTATAGAGCAGGACGTCGTCGATGTTGATGTTGATGTCGATACTGGTATCGGGACCGGTACCGTCGGTGACACCGATATATGAAGATCAGTCTGTGACAGCACTACGGGTACCGAGGTAACCGAATGTGGCAGACCTTGATCATCGGTAGAATGTCTTCGGTACCGTCTGAAGTCGGTACCGAGACGAGTCGGTACCCAGTCATCCAGACTAGAGATCGATTCTAGACTCAGCATCGAAAGAAGCAAATCTATCGATGCATATCTGGAGGGCACCGACGTGGATACCAGCATCGGTACCGGGGCCGATGTGGGAAGATCGGTCGGTAGCGGCTCTAGTGGCACCGAAGATACCGAGAGCGCTTGACTGCGATCATCGGTGTGGAATGTTTCATCCAGCACCATTGCCGATGCCGGGGTACCGGCACCGCTCAAAGCGGATACCACCACCGGGCATGGCTCAGGTATGTTCACCGAGGTAAAAACCCTGAGAACAACCTGAAACCCCATTAATGCTTTGGAGACAGAAGCCTCCCGCCGGGGTTTTAAAGCCAAAATGTCCTCGGGGGCAAGCCCAAAGGCATCTCTATGATGTACATGAGATCTACCACCCGAGGACTGGCTAGTCTTTACAGACTTTTGTTTGGTTACCTGATCCTGCGAAAAAGATGATGTAGCTGGTACCCTCAGGTCTGAGGGGAACGGCGTATCGAGTTGAGTTCGATGCTGAAAACCTCTAGCAGAAATAGTAATGCAGGAGGGACACTCCAGCGGATGGTGTTCAGGTCCCAAACATTGAAGACACCAATTATGGGTGTCTAAAACAGATTTGGTAGCGCCACAGTTAAAACACATTCTAGTGGCTAGCATTTCCATGAGGGAAAGTGGAGAGGCCTAGCAGGCCGAAACCTGTCAGGCACTAAACAGGAAAAAATTTCCCACAAAAGGAAATATTTGTAGAAGAAAAGAAAAAGAAAACACTGGCGGTACCGGTGCGTTGAGGGAAGGTAGACGCGACCACAAGAAAAAACAAAAATAAAGAAAGAATTTTCTGCGGTGACAGGACGACGTCCTGCCGGCTCCGCGGAAAAACGAAACTGAGGAGAGGCAGTTGGGAAAGGCGGGAAGGCAGCACGCAGGCATGTTGGGATGCTTCCAAAAGCATTCTGATTGGACGCTGGGGAGCGTTCCCGCGCAGACTCCGTGATATACAGACCTTCCTCACAGACCTCTGGCGTGATATACAGACCTTCCTCACGAGAGGAAGAGGTGGATGGAGAGTTAACTGAAGACATATGCAACATTGCTAGGAATGGGGAAGTGCTACTGATAGGGGATTTCAATATGCCAGATGTTGATTGGCACATTCCTGCTGCAGTATCATCTAGAAGTAAGGAGATCCTGGATTCTCTACAGGGAGAACTATTCAGGCAATTGGTAACAGACCCCACACGTGAAGGGACAATACTGGACTTGGTGCTTACCAATGGTGAAAATGTTTCTGATGCTATAGTGGGAGACCATTTTGCATCTAGTGATCACCAGATGGTGTAGTTCAGTATTAGGACTAGGACTGATAGACTTTAGGAAAACTAACTTTGCTAAGATGGGCCAATATCTCAGGGAGTCATTAGCGGGATGGGAACAGCTGGAGGATATAGAAAAACAGTGGGGAAAACTGAAAGGGGATATTTTAAGGGCAACCAACCTTTTTTTTAAAATGGTAAATTAAGGTAAAAGGAAAAGGAGACCGCTATGGTTTTCGAAAGAAGCAGCTGAAAAGGTGAAGAAAAAGAGGGAGGCCTTCATGAAATACAAGAGATCACAGAGAGAGGAAGATAGGCATCTATATTTGGAAAAACTTACAGAAGCTAGCAAAGTAGTCAGGAAAGCAAAGATACAAAAAGAAGAGGAAAAAGCCAATGCAATAAAATGGGGGGATAAAGCATAGTTACTCACCTGTAACAGGTGATCTCCGGGAACAGCAGGAATTTAGTCCTCACATATGGGTATCGTCGGTACCGACGGAGCCTGCGCGGGAACGCTCCCCAGTATCCAATCAGAAAGCTTTTGGGAGCATCCCACAGCGCCTGCGTGCTGCCTTCCCGCCTTTCCCAACTGCCTCTCTCCAGTTGAGTTTTAAAGCTGAGACAAAGAGAGAGAGAGGGAAAGGAAAGAGATAGATAGAGAGATACAACTCTTAGGGGAGGTGGGTGGGTTGTGAGGACTAAATTCCTGCTGTTCCCGGAGATCACCTGTTACAGGTGAGTAACTATGCTATCTCCAGGAACAAGCAGGAATGTAGTCATCACATATGGGGACTCCCTAGCTTTAGGTGCCAGGGAGAGACCCCAGAAGTTGTGTGTCCCTGAACAGGGCTCCACTTCCCCCCATGGATCTCTGGCATGCTACCAAGGATGGTGGGTAGGAGTTGATTAGGTGTGGAATAGGTGTTGGAGAACAGCCTGACCAAACAAAGCATCCCGGCGGGAGTCCTTGTGCAAGCAGTAATGGGCTGTAAAGGTATGAACCGAGGCCCAAGTGGCTGCTCGACAGATGTCGTCGATAGACACAGAGTGCAGATGAGCCATTGAGGCTGCCATGGCTCTCACATTGTGAGCTGTGATATGGCCCTCCAGAGGAAGGTTCTTACTCTGATAGGCAAAGGAGATACACTGTGCAATCCAGCTGGACAGTGTTCTCTTGGAGACTGGAAGTCCCAAATGAGAAGGATCAAAAGCAACAAAGAGTTGAGAGGACTTTCTATGTTGCTGTGTTCTTTGTAAGTAAAAGGCTAAAGCTCTTTTACAGTCCAAGGTATGAAGATTCCTCTCTGCATTTGATGCAAAAGGCCTTGGAAAAAACATAGGTAGGTAGACCGCTTGGTTCAGATGAAAAGGCGAGACCACCTTTGGCATAAAGTGTGGATGAGTCCTAAGGACTACCTTGTCATGATGGAACCTTGTATAAGGTGGATTAGCTACTAGCGCTTGCAACTCACTAATGCGGCGTGCTGATGTGATTGCAATGAGAAAGATAACCTTCCAAGAAAGGAATTTCAAGGAGGTAGTAGCTAAAGGTTCGAAAGGTGGCTTCATGAGCTGCCCAAGAACCAGGTTTAAGTCCCATGCCACCGGTGGTGGCCTAATGGGAGGCTTAGTTAGAAGAAGGCCTCTCATAAATCTTGCTATAAGAGGATGAGAGGAAATAGGCTGTCCATTAGAGGCTTAAGGGAAGCTGCAATAGCACTCAAATGGACTCTTACTGAATTAGTCTTAAAACCTGCATTGGATAAATGAAGGAGATACTCCAGCAAAGATTCCAGAGGTATCGCAAGGGGGGGTTAAGAGCCTTTTGCGAACACCATATGGTAAACCTTTTCCACTTGAAAGCATAAGAGCGTCTTGTGGAAGGTTTCCTGGAAGCAAGAAGAATATCTTTTACTTGCTGAGGGATATTAAGATCATGGAGATCTAGGCCTTCAGCAACCAAGCCCTGAGATGCAGAGACTGGGGATTGGGATGTCATAACATTCCATCCTCCTGGGATAGGAGATCTGCAGCAGACCCTAACTCCAGGGAGGGAGCTTGAGAGAGATGTAGAAGCAGAGGGTACCACACTTGCCATGGCCAATGTGGAGCTATGAGAATCATATGGCCTCTGTCTCTCTGAAGCTTGAACAGGGTTTTGGGAATTAGGGGAATGGGTGGAAAGGCATACAGGAAGTCCTGACCCCAGTAAAGGAGGAAAGCATCCCTGGCCTGAGCCCCCTGAGCCGGAATTCTGGAACAGAACCGGGGAAGTTTGGCATTCCAAGGACTTGCAAAGAGGTCTATGTCCGGGGTTCCCCAAAGTTGAAATATCCTGGTCACCTGGTCTGCATGCAGAGACCACTCGTGTGGAAGCAGAACTCGACTGAGTCTGTCTGCCCAAGAGTTTTGAATGCCTGGAAGATACACTGCCAGAAGATGAATCTGATGCTCTCTGGTGAGGGCCCATAGTCACAAAGCTTCGCTGCAAAGCGACAGAGAGCCTGTTCCCCACTGCTTGTTGACATAGAACATGGCTACTTGATTGTCCGTATGAATAAGGACTGTCTTGTAGCTGAGCAGGGTGTGGAACACTCGCAGAGCAAGAAAGGTTGCTCTGAGCTCCAAGAGATTGATATGTAGATAACTCTCCTGTGGAGACCAGGTGCCCTGGGTGGAGAGGCCTTGCAGATGAGCTCCCCAACCCATTGGAGAAGCATCTGTTGTGAGAGTTGCTTGGGGTAAGGGTTGCTGAAAAGGGGACCCCAGCAACAGGTTTTGAGTGGACTTCTACCACTGGAGGGACAAAATGAGGCGACTTGTGTTTGCTATTTTGTCTGACAGGCATCCTGTTGCCTGGGTCCGTTGGGTGGATAAAGTCCACTGAGCTGCCCTCATGTGGAGGTGAGCATAGGGAACCACATGCACGGTGGATGCCATGTGGCCTAGTAGTTTTAACATTTCTTGAGCAGTTAGATGAAGCTTTAGCACTGCTTGAGAAGCTAACTGCACCAAGCGAAGGCAACGGGCCTGGGAAAGATAGCCTTGCCTTTGTGGTATCCAGGAAAGCTCCTATGAACTCTAAAGACTGAGTGGGAGTCAGACTGGATTTTGGGATGTTTATTACCAGCCCTAAATACTGAAGGATACACATTGTGCAGGATAGAGAAGTCCTGGCCTCTGACTCTGTTGGGGCTCGAATGAGCCAATCGTCTAAGTAAGGGAAGACGAATATCCCTAGAGTGCGGAGAAATGCTGCTACAACAGCCATGCATTTCGTGAACACCCTTGGTGCTGAGGCCAGGCCAAATGGAAGCACCCTGTATTGGTAGTGCTTTTCTTGAAAAAGGAACCGAAGGAACCTTCTGTGAGTTGGATGGATGAGAACATGGGTGTACGCATCCTTGAGATCTAGAGAACAAAGCCAATCCTGACTCTGAAGGTATGGCAGCAGAGATCCGAGAGAAATCATTTTGAATTTCTCCTTGACAAGGAATTTGTTCAATTCTCTGAGGTCTAAGATAGGTCTGTAACCCCCTGTTTTCTTTGGAATAAGAAAATAAGGGGAATAGAAACCTATACCCTGTTGATGGAGGGGCACTTCTTCTATTGCCCCTTGGGCAAGAAGGATAGTGACCCTCCTGACCTAATAGGTTGATGAGAGAGGTCGGAGAATTGAACTGCTTTACTATTGTGTGAGGGGGCATGCTTGAAAAATGAAGCTTGTACCCCCTCCTTTATGATGGAGAGTGTCCAATGCTCTGCTGTTATTTGCCCCCATCTGGGGGCAAAATGACATAACCTTCCTGGAATGGTGGAAGGTTCTGGTCCCCCCAGAACCAGGAAGGCTAAGTTCTCTAGATGAGAGTCAAAGGCCCTGTGGAGGCTGAGCCTGCTGGGCTGGTTGAGGAATAGCAGCCTTTACTTTCTTTTGTTTGGGTGGTTGCTGACCTTTCCTGGCAAGCTGACCTGCAGAAAGCCCCTGCTGAACATAAGCAGGATAAAATTTTCTCTTTTTAGAAAAGAATGGTTTCTTGAACAATTTTCTTCTAGCAGGATCAGCAGTGGATTGGATAATCTATCCAAGGTGGACTTTTCAGCATCCATTTCATTGGCTTTTTCCTGCCAATCTTTACCAAACAGGTTCTCACCAGTGCAAAGGATATTCCCAATTTGTCTTGTACCCAGAGCTCTAAATCAGATGCCTGGAGCCAAGCAATTCTACGTGCACCTATGGCCATAGCCGAGGTTCTGCTTATGCACTCAAAGCAGTCAAAGGCTGCACGGATGGAAAATTTTGAAATATCTTGGGCATGTTTCACCAAAATGAGAAAAGCCTGTCTTTTATCCTCAGGAAGAAAAGGACTTAAAGCCTCTAAATCATCTGTGACCTCCTTCAGGAACATTCCCATATAGAGACTATAGGAACTGATCCTGGCAGAAAGCATGGAAGCTTGCAAGACCCGACGTCCAAAAGCATCCAGGGTTCTGCACTCACGTCCTGGAGGATTAGAGGCATGTCTTTTTGCACTCTTGATCCTTCTCATAGCTGACTCCACTACAATAGAGTGGTGAGGAAGCTGAGTCTTATGGAATCCAGGACAAGGAGGGACTCGATACATAGTATCCAGACTATGAGAATGAGGAGAGGTGGTAAGAGGTGTTTCCCACATCCTTAACATGAGATCATATAGAAACTCATGAATGGGTAAGGTAGCTGCCTCCTTAGGAGTTTTAGGATATTGTATAATTTCCAACTCCTTGGCCCTTGGCTCTGTTTCAGGGGCCACAGTAATGGACAGGGCCCGAGCCACCTCCCTGCTAAAATCTTGGAAAGAAATATCCTCTGGAGGAGACATCCTGCATTTAGGGAAGGAAGGCTCCTCTGGGAGAAGCATTGCTGCATCGACAGAACTGTCAGAATCCTCAGATTCTTTGGAGGACTCGAAGTATCGTCTGTCCGGATGCTCTTGAAGAGCCCGATACCCGTACTGACCAAAGTCGGTACCAGGAGTAACCGGTACCGGGGTATCGGTACCGGAAGTCATCGGATGACTGGGCACCGGCAAAGCAGACATCGATGCCGATGCTATCGGTACCGATACCAATAGATACCGAGGCCGGAGTCGGTACCGGTGAAATTGTCTGTCGCGGTTCCGAGGGCTTCGATGCCGCAAGGAAAGCCGCCAGACTGCGTTCCATAGCCAGAACTCTCTGGTCTATCGACGCTGCCAATGCCTGGATGTCGGTACCGGAGACGACCGCCGGTACCCCAGAGCATGGCACCAGTAGTTCTGCAGAAGTCGAGGCCTCGAGAACATCCTGGAACCCCGATAATGCTTTGGAAGCCGAAGCCTCCCGCCGGGGTAATTTTGCCGGTGCAGAATCCTCGAGGGCAACGCCAGAGGCATCTCGATGCTTAGGAGGAGATCTACCCTTCGAGGACCGGCTGGATTTATGTTTAGTTACCTGAGATCCACGGGAGGAAGAAGCAGCCCTGGAAGATGTCGATGCCACCAAAGCTGCATCAGAGGGAAACAGGGTACTGAGCTTAGCTGCTTGGTTCTGCCGACCTCTTTTAGACATCATGGTGCAGGACATACAATCCGTGATGGAGTGGTCAGGACCTAAACATTTTAGACACCATTCATGGGTGTCGGTGACGGAAATGGTACCGCCACACTTGGTGCACTTGTTGAAACCTGAGGCAGGTTTCTCCATGGTAAGGAAAAGATTTTGGGCCTAAGGCCCAAAAAGGCGCGTGCACCTGAAGAAAAAGAAAAAAAGAGAATATATTTTTTTTTTTACAGAAATAAGAAAAGAAAAAACCGGCGGTACCGGTAGAGCGTCGAGGAAGGCAGACGCGATCACAAAAAATAAAAAAATAAAAAAGAATTCTTCTGCAGTGACAGGAACCCGACCTGCTGGCTCTGCGGAAAAAGAACTGGAAAGAGGCAGTTGGGAAAGGCGGGAAGGCAGCACACAGGTGCTGTGGGATGCTCCCAAAAGCTGATTGGACGCTGGGGAGCGTTCCCACGCAGGCTCCGTCGGTACCGACGATACCCATATGTGATGACTACATTCTGCTTGTTCCTGGAGATGACATATTTCAGATATGTTAGTGAAAAGAGGAAGGGCAAAAGTGGTATTGACAGACTCAAAAGTGAAGGGGATGAATATGTAGAAGCTGATGAGGATAAAGCGGAATTGCTTAACAAATATTTCTATTCTGTGTTCACAGATAAAGAACCAGGAAGAGGACCTCAGAAAACACTCACAAACAGAAGCGAGAGGCATCTTGAAGAATTTTCAGAAGACTAGCTAGAAGCTAGCTAAACTTAAAGTAGACAAAGCGATAGGACCGGATGGGATACACCCTAGAATACTGAAGGAACTTGGGGACGTTCTAGCAGCTCCATTGACTAACCTTTTCAATGCCTCGTTGGAGTCGGGAGTGGTGCCAAAGGACTGGAGAGAGGCTCATGTGGTGCCTTTACACACCTCTAACCACCTGCTTCAATAATATCTCAGATTGGCTGCTCACACAAAATCTCCGAGTCAACTTTTAAAAAAACGGAGGTCTTGATTATCACAAGGAATAAAGACTTCTCTCCTCCACCAACGTTAAGAACAAGAGATGCCGATCTACCGGTCAAATCCACGATACGTTACCTAGGTGTCATTTTGGATCAGCGGCTGGAATTCAAAGATCACATAAAGAATACAGTAAAGACCATCTACCATAAGATCAGGACACTACGACTTCTCAGACCCATGCTTGAACCAAATGACTTCCGTACAACCTTCCAAGCGTTAGTCACCCCGCACTTCGACTACGCTAACATTGTTCTCCATGGCCTTCCTAAGAGCACACTGAACCCACTACAGTTGGCCATGAATACAGCAGCAAGAGTGCTATACGGAGCTCCTAGGAGTCAACATATTACTCCCATTCTGTTTGAACTTCATTGGCTCCCAATAACATGCAGGATCTTATACAAAACCCTCCTCTTGACCTTCAAAGCGTTCCATCAAATCTCTCCATCCTCACTATCTGACATCCTTCACCACCCTCAAAACATCAGAGCTATTAGATCGGTAACAGAAAACACACTCATGGTCCCAAAAGACCCAGCAAAAGTCACGCAGACGACTACCATGAGAGCTTTCTCATCCTTCGCCCCCAGATGCTGGAACATGTTACCATCCAACATCAGATCACAAAAAGACCTGTCCCAATTCAGAAAAGCTCTAAAAACACACCTCTTCACCCAACACTTCTCCCAAGGTATTACCTCCCCACCTTCGCCCCTTCCAACCCAAACTAATGAATATGGTTAGTCAATTCCCAAAACTCCATTCCTTGCCCCCGACCAAATCTAGTGCATTTCTAACCTACGAAGCTCAAAGCCTATGCTAATTTACTGTAAATAGTTGTGAATATTTGTTGTTATATTATCTTTAACCCCAGTTATCCCTGTTCCACTTCCTGTTAGCTGTAAACTTGACATATGTTTTATGCTTAAGTACAATGTTGTTAAAATGTAAACCGCACTGATGATGAATAGCGCGGTATATAAAAACTGTTAAATAAATAAATAAATAAAGCGGAAGTAAGGATGTGGTTGAAAACTACAGGCTGGTTAGTTTAACTTCGGTGGTGAGTAAATTATTGGAAACGCTGCTGAAAGAGAAAATAGTGAGGTTTCTGGAGTCCAGCGGATTACAGAATCCAAGGCAGCATGAATTCACCAGAGGTAGTTCTTGTCAGACAAATCTGATTTCTTTGACTGGGTGACGAGGGAGATGGACTGAGGGAGAGCCCTAGATGTGGTGTATTTAAATTTCAGTATAGCCTTTGACACTGTTCCTTATAAACAAACTGAGCACCCTAGGGATGGACCCTAGAATTACTGCTTGGGTTAGAAATTGGTTGAATGGGAGGCGACAAAGGGTACAGGTAAATGGAGCTCAGTCTGAGGAGAAGGAAGTTACCAGTGGTGTGCCCCAAGGATCTGTCCTTGGTCCGATTCTTTTTAACATCTTTGTTAGTGATATAGCGGAAGGGCTGTCGGGTGAGGTTTGCCTCTTTGCAGATGATACCAAAATCTGCAATAGAGTAGACACCCAAGAAGGTGTAGATAACATGAGGAGGGATCTAGCTAAGCTTAAAGAATGGTCTAGAATTTGGCAGCTGGGATTTAGTGTTAAAAAATGCAAGGTCATGCATTTGGGCTGCAGCAATCCAAGGGAGCAATATAGTATAGGGGGTGAAGTACTTTTCTCCACAAAAGAAGAGCGGGACTTCGGTGTGGTTGTGTCTGATGATCTTAAAGTAGCTAAACAGGTAGAAAGGGCAACAGCAAAAGCTAGGAGGATGCTTGGGTGCATAAAGAGAGGAATGGCTAGCAGAAAAAAGGAGGTGACAGTGCCTCTATATAAGTCTTTGGTGTGACCTCATTTGGATTATAGTGTGCAATTCTGGAGGCCGCACCTTCAAAAGGATGTGAACAGGATGGAGTCAGTACAGAGGGTGGCTACTAAAGTGGTCTTCATTATAAAGCATATGTGGAGAGACTTATTGATCTTAATATGTACACATTAGAGGAAAAGCGGGATAGAGGTGATATGATTGAGACGTTTAAATACCTCCGTGGCATATATGCACAGGGGGAGAGCCTCTTTCGATTGAAAGTACTGCTATGAGGGGACATAGGATGAGGGTGAAAGGGGATAGATTCAGAAGTGATACACGGAAATATTTCTTTACGGAAAGAGTGGTGGATCCGTGGAATAGTCTCCCAGTGGAGGTGGTAGAGATGAGGACAGTATCTGAAATCAAAAAAGCATGGGGCAAATACAGAGGATCTCTAAAGAAAAAAGGGGACTCTTGTAGTTGTTTCTTTGGAATGACAGACTAGATAGGCCATGTGGTCTTTTTCTGTCATCATTTTTCTGTTTCTATGTTTAAATCTCTCCGGTAATCCAGACCCAGATCTCTGCCTGTCTTTCTAACACTGCTGCTTAGATGTCTCACCGCTGCTTGAAATTGAACATGGCCAAGACTGAGCTTCTTATTTTCCCCTCTAAAACCTCCTCTCCTCTCCCTCCTTTCTCAGTCTCTGTGGATAACACTAATCCTCCCTGTTTCCTCGGCTCGCAACCTTGGGGTTGTCTTTGACTCCTCTCTCTGCTTCGACACACATCCATCTAATAGCTAAGACCTGATGTTTCTTTCTCTATATCAACAACAAAATCCACCCATTCCTCTCTGAACACACTAATAAATGCTTATGCACTCCTTAATCACCTCCCGTCTTGACTACTGTAGCCTAATCCTTGCTGGTCTCCATTTGAATCATCTCTCTCCCCTTCAATCTGTTCAACACTCTGCAGTGCGGCTAATTTTCCACCAGCTTTGTCATGCCCATATTACCCCTCTTCTCAAGTCTCTTCATTGGCTCCCTATCCGTTTCCGCATCCAGTTCAAACTTTTCCTGCTGACCTTTAAGTGCATTCACTCTGCAGCTCCTCACTACCTTTCTTCTCTTATCTCTCCTTACACCCCACCTTGGGAACTCCGCTCTTCTGGCAAATTACTTCTATCTGTGCCATTCTCTTCTATTGCTATCTCCAGATTTCACTCCTTTCACCTTGCTGCACCTTACGCCTGGAACTACCTGTGTCTGTACGCCAGGCACCTTCTCTGACCCTTTTCAAATCTAGGCTGAAAACTCACCTCTTCGCTGCTTCTTTTGGATCTTGACTCACCTGATCTCCTTGTTTCTTTACCATTCCCCCTTGTTTTATCCTTGTCTACACCTTCTGTGTTGTCTGTCTTGACTAGATTGTAAGCTCTGATAAGCAGGGACTGTCTCTTACATGTCTGTGCTGCGCTGCGTATGTCTTGTAGCGCTATACAAATGCTTAGTAGTAGTAGTAGTAGACGTAGACAAATGCAAAAGGTATTGAAGAAGCGTGGGTACTGATGCTTCAAAGGGATTGCGATTATTTTGAGAGCACCATGAAGCGTATCTATGCCATTTGAACGAGTACGTCCTCCTGGTGGAGGGCTTTCTGGAAGAACGTAGGACCTCTTTCACGGCTGTTGATAGTGGTAGATGTTGAAACATCATGCTTTCTCAGCATCCTTGCTGTCAGTCAGAGAGACTGCAGATTGGGATGCAGGACTATTCCATTGTCCTGGGACAGAAGACCCAGCTTGGACCCCAATGGAATCGGAGGAATGTGTGTCAGCTGAAGGAGGAGGGGAAACCAAGGCTGACGATGCCAGCGAGGGGCTATAAGGATCATAGATTCCTTGTCTGCTTGGAGTTTGAGGAAAGTTTCCAGAAACAGGGATATGGGGGAGTAATGCATAAAGCTGTCCCTGACTCCAGTGAATCATGAAAGCATCTGATGTCAGCCTGAATTTGGATGGTATCCTGGAGCAGAACTGGGGAAGTTGAGAGTTCTGTGGAGTGGCAAAGAGATCTATGACTGGGGTTTCTCAAGCTTGGAAGACTTGTGCCACAGTCTTCAGATCTAGGGTCCACTCATGTGGCTGTAAGATCAGACTCAGTTTGTTCGCCAAACAATAGATCTCTCCTGGAATATAAACTGCACGGAAGTACATATGGTGGAGGATAGCCAAGTTCCAAGGGCGCCAGGCTTCCATTGCCATTTAATTGTCTGTCCTGACCAGGGACATGGCTGTTGGAGAGGTGGTGCTGGAAAGCTCAGAGGGCATTCGTGATTGCTTAAAGCTCCAGGAGGTTGATTTGTTTTGTTTATTCCTGGGCTATCCACAGTCCTTGTGTGGAAACAGAATCTAGATGGGCTCCCCAACTGCTCTTGGATGCATCTATAGTCAGGGTATGTTGAGGATGGGGCATCCGAAAAGGTGAACCTTCGAGAAGATTTGTTGGGGGGTCACCACCAGAGGAGTGATTCAGCCAGAGGGCTTGTTACTTGAACGATATCCTGTAGATTCCCTGTGGCTTGGGTCTACTGGTTTTGAGAGGGTCTGTTCTGTTAGTCACATGTGCAGTCTTGCATAAGGTACTACATGCATTGTGGATGCTATGTGGCCTAAGAGGCACAGAAAGGCTCGAGCCGTTGCAGTCTGTTGTTGGGGCATGTGGGTGGCTAGGTCCATAGGAAGGAAGGCTCTGGATTGTTGAGTGTCCAGTACAGTGCCTATGGACTCTAACCTTTGGGTTGGTGTTAGCTGGGACTCTGGGAGGTTTATTACAAATCCCAGATGCTGCAACAGTGCAAGAGTTTGCTGAAGAGATGAGCATCTGCCTTTATTAGCCAGTCGTCTAAGTAAGGGAAGACAAAAACTTTGCTATTTCAAAGATATGCTGCCACTATGGCCATGCACTTTGTGAAAACTCTTGATGCAGATGCAAGGCCGAAGAGAAGGACCCTGTATTGATAATGGGTGCCCTGACAGGTGAAGCAAAGATACTGCCTGCAGTCTGGGTGAATCAGAATGTGAGTGTAGGCCTCTGAGGTCTAGGGAACAGAGCCAGTTGTGTTCCTGTAGGTAGGGAAGGAGCGTTCCCAGAGAGATCATTTTAAAACTCTCCTTGATGAGGAATTTGTTCAGCTCTCTGAAGTCGAGAATGCACCTGTAGCCCCCTGATTTCTTTGGAATGAGGAAGTAGGGGGAGTAGAAGCCTTTTAGCAGTTGGTTTTGAGGACTTGCTTCTATGGCTCCTTGGGAAAGGAGATTGTTGACCTCTTGCTTGAGCAGGGTGTCGAGGGGACGATGGGTGGGGAAATCCCCCCCCCCCTGAGGTGGTGAGGGGGACGTTTCTGAAAATTTAACTGATAATGGACAGGGTCCACTGTTCTGTGGTGATGGAGTGCCATCGATGTGAAAAATGGCAGAGTCTTCCTGGAATGGTAGTGGGTTCCTGCATGTGTAGGGACAGACTGGCTGTGCTCCCAAGATGGGAGTCAAAAACTGGGTGATACCGGTGCCTGGCTGGCTGGCTGTGGTTTAGCTATCCTGGTCTTTATTTTCTTTCTTAGGACCCTGTTGTTTTTGCTAGGGCTGATAAGCAAGCTGAGAATAGGAGGGGGCAAAACCTCCTCTTCTTTGGGTAGAAGGGCCTTTTAGCTGCAGCCTTCTTCTTTGTTTGGTCAGCAGTCTTCCTGGAGAGCCTTTCCAACGTAGTCTCATCTGTTTCTAGCTCTCCAGTCTTCTCCCTCCAGTTTTTACCAAAGAGGTTCTCTCCTGTACAGGGGATATTAACAAGCTTGTCCTAGACCCATTGTTCCAGGTTTGATGCTTGGAGCCATGCTAATCGGCTTGCACCAATGGCAATAGATGAGACTCTACTAGTGGATTTGAAAGCATCAAATGCTGCCCTGTTTACAAATTAACACATGTTGGCTGTGTGCAAGCACAGCTTGAAAAGCAGGTCTCTTTCTCAGGCAGGAAACCTTCCCAGCCCTTATTAAGTTATTTGAGGAACATTCCCATATAGAGAATGTAAGTTGATTCTGCTGGCTAGCATCAAAGCTTGAAATGATCGGTAAGCAAAGAAATCAAGATTCCTGGATTCTCTTCCTGGAGGTAAGGAAGAGTGTTTTTTGCCACTCTTGATGCAACACATCACTGATTCAACCACAATACAGTGGTGTGGAAGTTGTGGTTTTTGAAAACCAGGACATTCCAGTACCCTGGACATAGTATCAAGCCGATGGCTAATGGGTGATACCATGAGAGGGGTTTCCCACATCCAGAGCAGCAAGTTGTGGAGGATGCTATGCACCGGAAGGCTTCCTTTGGGGCTGTAGGGTACTGGAGTATTTCCAGCTCCTCTGCTCTCGGTTCCAGGTCCGATGCAGTTGGAATCAATAACTCTGCTGCCATGTCTCTAATAAATTCCTGGAAAAACATGTCTTCAGGTGGTGATTTTCTGCGAGTGCTCGTGGTAGGAGGCAAGGGCTCAGAGACAATGTCATGGAGGTCCGTGGAATCAAAGGAGCGGTGGTCAAAATCAGAGGTATCCGAGTCTGATACCAATGAGTACTGATGATGTCGATGCCTGTATGAATGGTGTTGATGCTCCTCGATATCTTCGGGGTCTAGAACTGTGGTTCTCAGCCATGGAATCTCGGTGGCCAATACTGATGTCTGTGTCAGTACAGAGGCCTCTGGTCTTGAAGCAGACTGGATTGGCGCTGATGGTGGTACTGATGTTGATACTTGGATCGGTGTCGATGGGGTCACCGATGTTGATGCCTCGGTGTGCGGCCCCTCAGCTGTCGGTGCAAGAGGAACCAATGTTGCGAGGAGGGCTGCCAAAGTCCTCTCCAAGGAAAGCCTGCGCTGATCTCCAAGGAGGCTGCCTGCATCTGGTCCAATGCAAGAATAGGACTTGCTGCCACCGTTCCAGAGCAAGGAATTGGGAGCTCTTCAGAGATCGAAGCCTCGGGTGCCTCCCGATTCCCCACTGAGGATTTGAAGGACAAGACCTCCTGCCGGGGATGCCTGGGGCGATGGCCAGTCTGAAGAGGTCCTGGAACACTACTGGTGTTTAAAGCGAGATCTTTCACTCAATTCCCTAGACTTGCCTGAGGAATCCTTGGACCTCTGCTTCAATTCCTTCAACTTCTCTGAGGACTCTCGAGGCTTTTGCTTTTCCTTGGAAGACCTCGGAAGAGATGTGCGTCTTAGTGTCTTTTTTCTCTGAGTGTTTGGAGTCTTTAGAAAGCTTGGAGCCCTGAGAGCATGAATATGCTCTGGAGGAAGTCGAGGCCAATTGAAAGAGTTCTCCAAACCTTTTGGCCTGATTCCCTAGGCCTCTCTTTGCCATCTGTTTAGAGAGGGAGCAGGCTTGGGGTACATGGAATTTCAGACATCAATCGTGTTTACCTGTTATCAAAATGGTGCTGGAGACTTGGTGCATTTTTTGAACCCACTTGAGGGTTTTTCCATTGTGAAGATGGTGGGCAAGGCCCGATGGGCATAGTGCCCTGTGGAAAAAGTTTTGAAAAATAAAAAAAAGATAATGAATTTTAAGGGAAAAAATTAAAATAAAATAACGGAATTGAGCGATACCGGTGCAGTGAGGCAGAAGCGCTTTTTGAAGAAAAAATTTAGGTTCCTTTTTCCGGTGACAGGGTTTTGACTGTGGCTCCACAGAAAAAGAAGAACTGAAGAGAGGTAGCTGGAAGAGCAAGAAGGCAGTGGTGCAGGCGCAGTGGAGTGCTTCCAAAGGCTTTCCTATTGGTAGCTGGGGAGCTTCCCGCGCTGGCTCAATCGGTACCCAATGTCACCCATTTGTGATGGCTATATTCCTGCTTGTTCCTGGAGATGACTTATTACCAATTGTTAAGTTGTAGTTTAATGCACTTTATTCACTGAATATACTAATGTATAACCCATAATAAAATTTATGTAAGAATCAGGAAATGGATTATGCTGTTTTTGCCTAGATAATGATGAAATACTCAGATTGGGAATTTGAAGAAACAGTGGTGGTCCTTGTGACACCGCAGCCCCCCCCCCCCCTCTTTACAATGCACTATGCATGGACATTTACAAGCTTGCAAATATTCTTATCTGAGCAAAGCCTAAGCATTTGAGTTGAGACCAGAATGCCTCAAATGTATCTTTGCTGAGCCACATCCTGTCTTAATTCTACTAAAATTAGTTGAAATTTCCTCCTAGCTGGTAAGTAAAATGAATTTGAACTGTTTAGCTCTAATTCACATTAAAAAGTCTGTGTGAATGAAACGTTTTGGCTTTAGATGATCTCCTTTTCTTACTGCCCAAGAGGAATACTAGCAGGAAAGAAGAGACCCAAGCTACTTACTTGATGAAGTTTGAGTGACATGCGTATTGCGGGAACCACCACTTTTCTCAACAATTCCATGTCAGCAAAAATCCACTCATCTCGGATTGATGAGATACGAAAATCTCCTTTAAACAAGGCGTGAAGTCCATACAAGAAAGATTCCAAATTGCTGTTAAACAATAAAAAAAATATTGAATTCACTGGTGAGCAAATCTGCATAACTTGCATCTACTTGCTTTTATATATTTTTCATAGCGTTTAATACCGATATTAATAGGAATGTTTACTTAAATGCACTAAGTAGTTGGTACAGGATTTAATCCACACTAATGGCTACAACATGCTAAAAACAGCTAAATGATAAAAATTCTGCGCTAGCTGCTTAGTGTGGGTTGGAGTAAGGAAAGTCAGATTACTGGCAAAAATAAGGCATGGGTATCATTGACAGCACATGGTATGTTACTGCATGCTGTTAGGACTTCCAATAACACTAAAGAGCTGGTATTAAGGGCATCCACACTAACAGCACTAGGTACTGTAGCCAAAAAAACTGCCCAAACCTCCGGTTTGCAGTAGTAAAACCTGATCTCACCTGAAGATATTCCCCTCCCCCAATAAAGCCATAATGCGAAGCCCTCTCCCCCCTGATTCCTCCAACGCTTAGTGGAATAGCAGAGGTAGTCTAGTAGATGGGGCAGGAGTAATCCATTTTCCATTCCTGCCAGAGTTTAAAATGGCAGCTCTGACTTTTAGTAGTAGTCTCATGGTACTACCCATGGGGGGGGGGGGGAGGGTTATCAATGTGGCAGATAAGGAGCGATCACCCTTACTTGACAGATTGAATCCTTAATGGTAGCACTGGAAGACAAGTGCTAGGAGTCAGAGCTGCTATTTTGTAACTGGGTGGCAACAAGGTGGGAGTGGAGAGGGGTCACTCCTGCCCTCTCCGCTAGACTACCAGGACTACAACGGTAAATGCTGAGGGAGGTGTTTCTGATCAGGAAGGGAGCCTGTCATGAGAGTGGGGATTGGGTTTCACCACCACAAGCCAAAGGTGGGGTTTTTTTGTGGGGGGTGGGGGGGGGAAGCAATGGGCCTGCTTTAAAATCCTTGACAGATAGCAAAGATGCACCTGCCCCATCAAGGTATATAATGTGAGCCTGTGCAGAATGTGCTCTGTGCCCTAACTGCAGGAGATTTGCTGACCACGCCCCCAACAGCACAAAGCCTTTGCACTTACTGCACATTAGAAGCAAAAACTTACTGCACTTTGGTAAGCAAACCCTATGTTTTCTTTATGAGTGCAGCTCCATTTTCAAAATTTAATAGATTGTGGGATATGGAACTACCATTTATTTAATGTTTCTTTTATACTGCTATTCATAGTATCATAGCAGTTTACATATAACTCAACTGTAAAGTACATAGAACAACTGTATCAATAACAAATATATACATTGTAATTAATAGGATTTAACAATAATTTGTATAGTGTTTACAGTGATAATGTTATAGTGGGAGATCATCTCGCATCCAGTGATCACCAGAGGGTGTGGTTCAGTATTAGGACTATTTATTTATTTTATTTATTTAACAAGATTTATATACCGTCTTTCTACAAGTCAAGACGGTTTACATATAACAATTGGCAGTGTGTTTCAACTGTTTACAAGGAACAGGTAACAGGTATACAATGAATATGAACGAAACTACAATGAATATGAAAGAGAACTAATTACAATAAGCAGAGATTAACTATTTACATACTAGGGCTGATAAAATCCATTCAAAAGCGAGGGTCTTAGATTTTAGGAAAACTAACTCTGCCAAGATGGGCCAATATCTCAGGGAGTCATTAGTGGGATGGGAACAGCTGGGAGATGTAGAAAAACAGTGGGCAAAACTCAAAGGGGATATTTTAATGGCAACCAATCTTTTTGTTAGAAAGGTAAATAAAGGTAAAAGGCAAAGGAGGCCACTATGGTTCTCAAAGAAGTAGCTGAAAAGGTGAAGAAGAGGTAAGGCCTTCGTGAAATCCAAGAGATCACAGAGAAAGGAAGGCAGGCATCTATATTTGGAAAAACTTAGAGAAGCAAGCAAAATAGTCAGGAAAGCAAAGATACTAAAAGAAGAAAAGATAGCCAATGCTATGAAATGGGGGGATAAGACATTTTTCAGATAAGCTAGTGAGAAGAGGAAGGGCAAGAGTGGTATTGTCAGACTCAAGGGGAAGGAGAGGAATATGTAGAAACTGATGAGGAAAAAGCGGAATTGCTTAACAAATATTTTTGCTCTGTGTTCACAGGTGAAGGGCCATGAGCAGGACCTGAGAAAACACCCACAAACAGGAACAGAAGTGATGGGGATCTCAAACGATTTTCAGAAGACTGTTTGGGAGGAACTAGCTAAACTAAAAGTAAACAAAGCCATGGGACCAGATGGGATACACCCGAGAATACTGAAGGAACTGGGGATGTTCTAGCGGCACATATGGTCCCTTTACACAAAAGCGGAAGCAAGGATGTGGTTGAAACCTACAGGTTAGTTAATCTATCCTCTGTGGTGAGTAAATTATTGGAAATGCTGCTCAAGGAGAAAACAGTGAGGTTTCTGGAGTCAAGCAGATTACAGGATTGGAGGCAGCATGGATTCACCAGAGGCAGGTCTTGTCTGACTGATTTCTTTGACTGGGTGACCAGGGAGTTGCACAGAGGGAGAATCCTAGATGTGGTGTACCTTGGATTTCAGTAAAGACTTTGACACCGTTCTGCACAGGCGACTTTTCAACAAACTGAACAACCCAGGGATGGACCCTAAAGTTACTGATTGGGTTAGAAATTGGTTGAAGGGGGGGGGGGGGCAACAAAGGGTACAGGTAAATGGAGCTCACTCTGAGAAGAGCAAGGTTACCAGTGGTGTGTTGCAGGGGCCTGTTCTTGGTCCGATTCTTTTTAACATCTTTGTTAGTGATATAGCAGAAGGGCTGTTGGGTAGTTTGCTTCTTTGCAGATGATACCAAAATCTGCAATAGAATAGATACCCAGGAAGGAGTAAACAACATGAGGAGGGATCTAGCTAAGCTTGAAGAATGGTTTAGAATTTGGCAGCTGACATTTAATGCTAAAAAATGCAGGGTCATACATCTGGGCTGCAAAAATCCAAGGAGTGGTACAGTGGGGTGGGGGGAGGGGGGAGTACTTCTATCCACAAAAGAAGAATGGGACCTGGGCTTGACTGTCTCTGACGAAAAGGTAGAAAAGGTGATGGCAGATGATAGAAAGATGCTGGGGTGCATAGGGAGAGGAATAGCCAGCAGAAAAAAGGAGGTGATAGTGCCTCTGTATACATCTTTGGTGCGAACTCATTTGGAGTATGCAGTTCTGGAGACCGCACCTTCAAAAGGATATAAATAGGCTGGAGTCGGTGCAGAGGGTGGCTACTTAAATAGTTAGTGGTCTTCATTATAAAGCATATGAAGACACTCTTAAGGATCTTAATATGCATACCTTAAAGGAAAGGCAGGATAGAGGAGATATGATAGAGATGTTTAAATATCCCCATGGTATAAATGCACAGGAGGAAAGCCTCTTTTGACTGAAAGCAGTTACTTACCTGTAACAGGTGATCTCTGGGAACAGCAGGAATAAGTCTTCACATATGGGTATCGTCGGTACCGACGGAGCCTGCGCGGGAACGCTCCCCAGTGTCCAGAAAGAAGGCTTTTGGGAGCATCCCACAGCGCCTGCGCGCTGCCTTCCCGCCTTTCCCAACCGCCTCTCTCCAGTTTGAGTTTTAAGCTGAGACAAAGAGAGAGAGAGAAAAGGAAAGATAGATAAAGAGATACAACTCCTAGGGGAGGTGGGTGGGTTGTGAAGACTTATTCCTGCTGTTCCCAGACATCACCTGTTACAGGTAAGTAACTGTGCTATCTCCAGGAACAAGCAGGAATGAGTCTTCACATATGGGGGACTCCCCAGCTAGAGATGCCAGGGAGATCTCCAAGGTTGTGAGTCCCTGAGAAGGGCTCTACCTGCCCCCATGGATCTCGGGCATCCAACCAGGGATGGAGGGTAGGAGTTGATTAGGTATGGAACAGGTGTTTGAGAACAGCCTGACCAAACAAGGCATCCCGGCGGGAGTCCTTGTCCAAGCAGTAATGGGCTGCAAAGGTATGAACCGAGGCCCAGGTGGCCGCTCGACAGATTTGGTCGATGGACACAGAGTTCAGATGAGCCATAGAGGCTGCCATGGCCCTCACATTGTGAGCTGTGACATGGCCCTCCAGAGAAAGGTTCTTACTCTGGTAGGCGAAAGAAATACACTGAGCAATCCAATTGGACAGAGTTCTCTTAGAGACTGGAAGTCCCAAATGAGAGGGATCAAAAGCAACAAAGAGTTGAGAGGACTTTATGTTGCTGTGTCCTTTGTAAGTAAAAAGCAAGCGCTCTCTTACAATCCAGGGTATGGAGATTCCTCTCTGCACTTGATGCATGAGGTCCTGGAAAAAAGACAGGTAAATACACCTCCTGGTTCAGATGAAAAGGTGAGACCACTTTAGGCATAAAGTGTGGATTAGTCCTGAGGACTACCTTGTCATGATGGAACCTTGTATAAGGAGGATTAGCCACCAAGGCTTGCAGCTCACTGATGCGGCGAGCTGAGGTGACTGCAATGAGAAAAGTAACCTTCCAGGAAAGAAATTTCAAGGAGGTAGTGGCTAAGGGTTCAAAGGTGGCTTCATAAGCTGGCCAAGAACCAAATTCAAGTCCCATGCCACTGGAGGTGGTCTAATGGGAGGTTTAGTTAAAAGAAGGCCTCTCATGAATCTTGCAATAAGAGGATGAGAGGAAATAGGGTGTCCATTGAGAGGCTTAAGGGATGCTGCAATAGCACTCAAATGGACTCTTACTGAATTCGTTTTAAGGCCTGCATGGGATAAACGCAGCAAATACTCCAGTAAAGAATTCAGAGGTATTGCAAGGGGGTTAAGACCCTTCTGTGCACACCAAATGGTAAACCTTTTCCATTTAAAAGGATAGGAACGTCTCGTGGAAGGCTTTCTGGAAGCATGAAGGATATCCTTCACCTGCTGAGAAAGATGCAAATCTTGAAGGTCTAGGCCTTCAGCAACCAGGCTCTGAGATGGAGACTGGGGATTTGGGTGCCACAACGTTCCCATCTTCTGGGACAGGAGGTCTGGAGCAGATCCCAAGTCCAGGGAGGGAGCTTGAGAGAGATGCAGAAGTAGAGGGTACCACACCTGGCGTGGCCAATGTGGTGCTATGAGGATCATAGACCCCTTGTCTCTCTGAAGTTTGAACAGTGTCTTGGGAATTAGGGGAATGGGTGGAAAGGCATAGAGGAAGTCTTGCCCCCAATGAAGGAGGAAGGCATCCCTGGCCTGAACTCCCTGACACGGAATCCTGGAACAGAACCGGGGAAGTTTGGCATTCCACGGACTTGCAAACAGGTCTATGTCCGGGGTTCCCAAATTCGGAAGATCCTGGCTATCTGGTCCCCATGGAGGGACCATTCGTGTGGAAGCAGAACTCGACTGAGTCTGTCTGCCCAAGAGTTTTGAACCCCTGGAAGATACACTGCCACGAGATGAATTTGATGCTCTCTGGGGAAGGCCCACAATCTCAAAGCTTCGTTGCAAAGCGACAGAGAGCCAGTCCCGCCCTGCTTGTTCACGTAGAACATGGCTACTTGGTTGTCCGTGTGGATGAGGACTGTCTTGTAGCTGAGCAGGGTGTGGAAAACTGAGAGCTAGAAGAATTGCTCTGAGCTGCAAGAGGTTGATATGTAGAGATGTTTCTTGTGGAGACCAGATGCCCTGGGTGGAGAGATCTTGTAGATGAGCTCCCCAACCCCTTGGAGAGGCATCTGTTGTAAGGGTTGCTTGGGGTAGCGACTGTTGAAAGGGGGACCCCAGCAACAGATTTTGAGTGGACTTCCACCACTGGAGAGACCAGAAGAGGCGAATGGAGGTTGCTATTTTGTCTGACAGGCAACCTGATGCCTGGGTCCATTGGGTGGACAGAGTCCACTGAGCTGCCCTCATGTGAAGGCGAGCGTAAGGAACCACATGCACGGTGGATGCCATGTGGCCTAACAGTTGTAACATTTGTAGAGCAGTTAAATGGGACTTGTGAGACTAACTGCACCAAGCGTAGGCAACGGGCCTGGGGAAGATAGGCCCTTGCAGTTGTGGTATCCAGCAAGGCCCCTATGAACTCTAGTGACTGAGTAGGGGTGAGATGGGATTTTGGGATGTTTATTACAAGTCCCAGATAATGAAGAACACGCCTTGTGCACGCTAGGGAAGTCTGGGCCTCTGACTGGGACGGAGCTCGGATGAGCCAGTCATCCAGATATGGGAATACAAATATTCCTAGTGCGTAGAAATGCAGCTACTACTGCCATGCATTTTGTGAACACTCTTGGAGCAGAGGCCAGACCGGAAGGAAGCACTCTGTATTGGTAGTGCTTTCCTTGGTAAAGGAACCAAAGGAACCTTCTATGTGTTGGATGGATGAGGATATGGGTGTACGCATCCTTGAGATCTAGAGAACAAAGCCAATCCTGACTCTGAAGGTATGGAAGGAGAGCACCGAGAGAAATCATTGAATTTCTCCTTGCATAGAAACTTGTTCAATTCTCTGAGATCTAATATGGGTCTGTAGCCCCGTTTTCTTTGGGATAAGAAAATAGGGGGAGTAGAACCCTGAGCCCTGTTGAAGAAGGGGTACTTCTTCTATTGCCCTTTGGGCAAGAAGGGTAGCAATCTCCTGACCCAGAAGGTCGAGGAGAGATGTTGGAGAATTGAACTGTCTCACCATGGTGTGAGGAGGAAGGTTGAAGAAATGAAGCTTGTACCCCTCCCTTATGATGGAGAGGGTCCATTGCTCTGCCGTGACTTGTTCCCATCTGGGAGCAAAGTGGGCTAACCTTCCTGGAATGGTGAGAGGCTCTGGTTCTTCTAGAGCCAGAAAGGCTAAGTTCTCTAGATGTAAGTCAAAGGCCCTGAGGAGGCTGAGGCTGTTGGGCCGTAGCAGTCCTTGCAGCCTTAGGCTTGGCCTGTTTAGGTTGTTGCTGACGCTTTGCAGCAAAACGACCCGCAGAAGATGCCTGCTGACCATAAACAGGATAATATTTCCCCTTTTTGGGAAAGAAAGCCTTTTTGAATAACCTTTTTCTAACAGGAGCAGGAGTAGACTTTGAAAGTCTATCTAAGGCAGAATTCTCAACATCCATCTGAGTGGCCTTTGCTTGCCAATCCTTGCCAAAAAGGTTTTCTCCTGTACAAGGAAGATTTCCTAATCCATCCTGGACCCAGGGTTCCAAATCAGAAGCTTGTAACCAAGCAACTCTGCGTGCACCTATGGTAATAGCCGAGCCTCTGCTGGCACACTCAAGAGTCAAAGGCTGCACAGTTGGAAAATTTGGAAACATCCTGGGCATGTTTAAGCCAGGTGAGAAACTCTTCCCTTTTATCTTCTGAGATAAAAGGAGATAAAGTTTGCAGATGATCTGTAACTTCCTTTAGAAACATTCCCATATAGAGACTATAGGAGTTGATTCTGGCAACAAGCATATTGGCCTGGAAAATTCTCCGGCCAAAAGCATCCAAGGTTCTACATTCTCTTCCTGGAGGATTAGATGAGTGTCTTTTTGCACTCTTTATCTTCTTCATAGCAGACTCCACCACAATAGAGTGGTGAGGAAGCTGAGTCTTATGAAAGCCAGGACAAGGAGGAACATGGTACATGGTGTCCAACCTACGAGAATGAGGGGAGATAGTTAGAGGTGTCTCCCATATGCCCAACATGTGATCATAAAGGATCTCATGAATTGGTAAAGTAGCTGCCTCTTTAGGAGCCTTAGGATATTGTAAAATATCCAATTTCTTGGCTCTAGGCTCTGATTCAGGGGCCACTGAAATGGAGAGGCCCCTGGCCACTTCCCTAATGAAGTCTTGAAAAGACAAGTCTTCTGGAGGAGACATTCTTCTTTTTGGAGAAGAGGGCTCCTGAGGAAGGAGTACCGATGCTTCGACAGAAGCCTCTGATTCATCAGAGTCTTCGGAGGAATCGAAGTATCGCCTGTCTGGATGCTCCTGCAGAGCCCGATAGGCGTACCGAGTGGTATCGACATCGGGAGTGATCGGTACCGATGGGCATCACAGAACAGGGTACCGCTGCAGTCGACACCGAAGCCGATGTCGATGCAACCGGAACCGGTACCGACAACGGAGGTTGTTGCGGTACCGGAGGCGTCGCAGCTTGTATGAATGTCGTAATGGCACGCTGCATGGTCAGAATATTCTGATCCATCGACACAACCAATGTCTGGATGTCGGTACCAGTGGAAACCACCGGTACCCCAGAACATGGCAACAGGTGATCGGTCGAGGCCGAGCCATCGATGTCAACCTGTAACCCCATAGATGAAGCTTTGGAAGCCGGAGCTTCCCGCCGGGGTAATTTTGCCGGTGCGGGATCCTTGAGAGCAAGCCCGGAGGCATCTCGATATTTAGAGGGAGATCTACCCTTCGAGGACCGGCTGGAATTATGTTTGGTTACCTGAGATCCATGGGAGGAAGAAGCAGCCCTGGAAGATGTCGATGCCACCGAAGCTGCATCAGAAGGAAATAGGGTACTGAGCTTAGCCGCTCGATTCTGTCAACCTCTTTTAGACATCATAGAACAGGACTCACAATCGGTGATGGAGTGATCAGGACCCAAACATTTTAGACACCACTCATGGGTGTCAGTGATAGAAGTAGTACTGCTGCACTTCGTGCACTTTTTAAACCTGGACGCGGTCTTTTCCATGAGGAAAATTTTTCTAGGCCCAAGGCCCAAAAGGAAAAAATGCACAGAAGTGGGAAACGGTAGTTTTTTTTTTTTTTTTTTTTAAAGAAGAAAGAAGAAAAGACCGGCGGTACTGGTCCAACGTCTAAGAAGGCAGACACGCGACCAAAGAAATAAAAGAAAATAAAGAACTTCTTCAGCGGTGACAGGAACACGACCTGCTGGCTCCGCGGAAAAGAAGAACTGGAGAGAGGCGGTTGGGAAAGGCGGGAAGGCAGCGCGCAGGCGCTGTGGGATGCTCCGAAAAGCTTTCTTTCTGGACGCTGGGGAGCGTTCCCGCGCAGGCTCCGTCGGTACCGACGATACCCATATGTGAAGACTCATTCCTGCTTGTTCCTAGAGATAGCAACTCTACTACGAGGGGACATAGGATGAGCATGAAAGGGGACAGACTCAGGAGTAATATGCGGAAATATTTCTTTACGGAAAGAGTGGTAGATGCATGGAATAGTCTCCCAGTAGATGTGGCAGAGAAGAGGACAGTACCTGAATTTAAAAAAGCATGGGACAAACACAGAAAATCTCTAAGGGAAAAGAGGGGACTATTGTAGTCGTCAATATTGGGGAGACTAGATAAGCCATGTGGTCTTTTTCTGCTTTCTATGTTTCTATAACTATATAAATAGGATTAGCTTATGTGGCACGTGAATGAGACAACAGATTTATGGAGAAGGGTTGAGTATGCAATTACAGGTTGGGAGTTATCATTTTTGAATATGCAATGAATTGGTATTTGATATAGGCTGCAGGTTTCTGTGGGTGGCTATGTGATAGTTCCAAACGTTTCTCTGAAGAGGTGTGTTTTGAGCTTTTTCCAGAATTCATGTAAGTCCTGGATGGACCAATGCCTTTCTCCTGGAAGATGTAGCATTTGGTTGCCATAGAGATGGGTAGTCACTCACTTCTTGCATCTCCTCGTACCCCGCTAACCCTCCCAAAACGTTTTCCTAAGTTGATGTTTCATGAACAGATAGCACATGTGGTTTTTAAAGCTTTTTTTTTTTTTTTTTAGATTACATTCAATGTATTTAGAGCCTTCAGATTTTAGGATGGTGGTGCAGTTAGTGGCTTTCTCCCAAATGGACTACTGCAATAGTTATTTGGGTTTTCAGCAGTATGTTTTAAAGCCATTGAAATGAATGCAGAATGCAGCAGTGCCTACTGTCTGTGGAACGTGTTAAGTTTAAGCTTAAGCATGTTCAATTGATTATCAATTGATTGCAATGTAGTTTGTGTTATGTTTTTAAGGTTGTACATGCAATATTTTTTATGCTGCTGCAACAATATGTGCCCCTCGTACTTTGAGGTTTACTGTATCAAGCTCTTCTTGGTCTCTTTTCAGTTGCTGCAATAAAATACGTCATTTACACAGATGAAAGTTTTCTCGGTAGTGAATCCTGTACTGTGGAACTTTTTGCAACAAATGGTACGTAGTGTTTGTGATTATTTAAATTTTAGATGGGATCTGAAAACTTATTTTTTTTTGTCGAGCTTTTTAATGACTAATTTTAATATAATGTTTTAATGTTTGTTATTAAAGAATATTAAGTGTGCATTTTTTAAACCGCTTAGTAATAACAGGTGGTAATAAATGTTATTAAATAAACTCTCCCCAAGACTTGCACCTTCTTGCAGATAGAGGCATAGCTACAGAGAGAGTATTTTATTTCTCTCCTCCACTGCTGTGTGTACCAAACTCTTCTTGCGGCAAAGTAGTACAGAGAGGAGAGACATAGCCATGGTAGAGTAACTTCCTCTCTCCTTCCTGTTTTGCTGATGCAGTATGTAAACCCGTATTATGGCCTTGCAGCTCCAAAAAGACAACTGCTGCCAAATGTCTCCTAACTGGTGTGACAAATTCCAGGAATTACTAGAGGTGGTGGGAGTTTTATCTCTTAACAAAACAGGGAATAAAGAAAAGATGTTCAGTTTGTTTGATAGAATGCAGAAAAATTGAGGGTGGGGGTGCTGAGGCAAAAACTTCATTTTCAATAGAGTGCCTAACTGACAACGTACGTTCATACTTTTCAGCTCACTCAAATTCAGTCAGTTTTCAAATATAAAGTACCTTTGTTATGCAGCTGAAAATATATGCAAACTCTATAAACCTGATGGAACAAGATGGTTTTACATATATAGGCACTGGGCAATAGATGGAAGAAAGAGAAACTATACTGTAATGATGGACATGTCTCTTTGCAGGAAACAAGATCTTAAGATGAACAATTCAGACATTATGTGGACAGGCATTTACACTAGAGAGAGGGTGATGGGTAGAAGAGAAATGTTCAGGAAAAGCACTACAGTAATGGTGAAAATTGAAAGACATTTTAACTCACTCATCAGTAACAAGGGGGAAGAGGAGTCAGGAATAAAAACTATACAAAGTACAGAAGCAATCAATATGGCGGACGGAAGCGCCGAATTGTGAGCCGCTTTCGCTGAACTGCTGGTGTTCGAGGTGTCCCCGTTGGTAATGGGGCGGAGAAAGCGGAAGCAAGCAGCTGATCCTCCCGGTGGGAGCTTGCTGAATCCTGGAAGCCAGCGGACTCTCGGCGACTGTGGGTTTACGAGAGGTGCTGGAGCGGCGACTTCAGCTGGGGCAGTGGAAAGTGCTTCACCCCGGAGCGTGTCGGGTGTGTGGCTTTCCCCGGAGGAGCGCACACCCCCGCCGCGACCCGGAAGCTTTACTTCAGCCGGCGCTGTTCTACCGAGGGGTGTGACGGCGAGTTCTCCCTTGGCTGAGGGCACTGGAGGAGCAAAGGCTGAGGAGAATTTTTTCCCTGGATGTCTGAATCAGCAGGAGGAAGGAAGGAGAATATCGGAGGATGTAGTGGAGGCCGATCCAGTTCAGGAGGCGGCTTTGTCTGGGATTCCAATGTTGGTGAGACCTGCGGCCTATACTATGGAAATGCTGTGGGAAGGCATCGCTACTTTGAACCTCTTCCTGATTAAAATGTATGGGACTTTTGAATCTGAAATGAAGTTGGTGAACTCTGTTTGTGTAACTGTTTCCAGGTCTTCAGAGGAGCAAGCTGGGAGAATTATCAGGCTGGAGAAGGACTTGGGAGAGGTGCGAGAACTGGTCACTGCTCAGATTAAGGACAGGGATCTCTCTAGTCGGAAGATGGAATATCTGGAAAATCAGGTCCAACGATGTAATCTTCGGCTCCTGAATTTCCCTTGCTCTCCAATAATGTCAGCTGTGGAGATGGTGAGGAAGTACTTCGGAAAGGTTTTAAAGATCCCCCGGAGCAGCTTCCCCCTATAACTAGAGCACAGTATCTGTCCCTGGGTAGTAGAGATAGAGCAAACACTTCTCCCAATACCTCCCCTAGGGTGGGAGACCTATCTATGCTCCTTGAGAGTTCCTTGGAAGCAGTAACTGATAGAACTACTCTCTTTGTGACTTTAGCCCTGGAGTCAGATAAGATGTATGTCCTCAGAATGTATTTCAGGAGTGCTAGTGAGGGTTTTTTTGGTTCCAAGGTTTGGATATTTCCTGATTTAGCTCGTGCTTCACAACTGAGAAGGAAGGCTTTCTTGGCCCTCCGCCCTAGGGTGGTGGCCTTGGGAGCTACTTTTCAGCTTAAATTTCCAGTTAAATGTTATGTGGTATTTAAACAAAAGATGTATTTGTTTTAAGAACCAAAACTACTACTGGCCTTTCTGGAAGTAAGAGAGGTGGTTGAAGTCTTGGTACCTTCCCATGTGGCTGTCTCTTATCTGCTTTGTGTTATTGTATAAGGATAGTTAGGGCATGTATAATAATGCCTGCCTATCTATTTGATATTTTGCCTGGTACTTCCCCCCCCCCCCTTTTTTTTGCCTCCTATTTTTTGGTCTAATGTTAATGGAAAGGATTGTGGAATATATTAGATATTTCTTGCTTATTATGATGTATTTTCCATGATGTTTCTTTCATTCATGTAAAAACCTTTGCTTGGATGTTAGATGGATAATAAATATAACATTTAAAAAAAACAAAAAACAAAAAAAAAACTATACAAAGTACAAGCAAGTCATCCAAAAATTGTTGGAAGGCTATCAGCATAGATGGGCTGCATATATACGTTGAAGAACAGTGCCGAGAGCGACGATCCCTGCGGTACACCCTGTTCTTGCCGGAATGGATTGGAGGTCTTGGCTCCAGTGCGTATGTGTTGCCACTGTCGGTGAGGTATGATCTGCACCAGCTTAATGCCGTTTCTTGAATCCCCTTCTCTGCGAGCCGCCTTAGAAGCAGTTCGTAGTCCACGGAGTCGAAAGCTGCAGCGATGTCCAGGAAAATCAAGGCGTAACCTGTGATAAGGAAGCTTATCATAGCTCAGGTAGGAGCTATAAAAAAGATGATGTGACTCTGAACAAGCAACCTGTCAGTTCTGGTAGAAGCAAGAAAACAGAGTTTTCACATAAAAGACTACCAGTCCCAGAATGCACCAGGTTTCCAGCAGCCATGAGAGGGGCTGAAGTGAGGAAATGTGTGTGCAATCAAGAGAGCTATGAGGTAATCCCTAAGCACTCATCTCAAAGGGCAGGGCCTGATTCAAGACAGCTGCGCTGTGTTAGGGAGCAGCACACATTAGAACAGGATAAGAGTAGAGCTTATTCTTCAGGAAACAGTTTCAGCAACAGTTTCAAGAAGAGCTTCAGGAAGAGATACAGAGGGGAGAGCTTCAGCAACGGCTACAAGCACCAGTATCACCTGGAGAAACAGAAGCCAAGCCAAGCAGATAGAGAGAGAAGGAAACTCTCTGGAAGGAAGAGAAGAAAGGCCATTGGAAGGTCTGGGAGATTCCAAGGCAGTTCTCATACTGGGAGGTATTCAAAAAGCCAGCAGAGTCCATTGGACTGGATTCAGCCAGAGGAATGGAGTGGCAGAGATAGGAATCACCAGTGGCTACCTGGAAGAGAGAAGACTGCAGGTGGAAGGGACTTTCAGACCAAGGCCAGAAGGTATGTGAGAGAAGATCCAGTGTCCAGGGATCAAGATTGGAAGGCTGGACATCAGAATTGGATTACATATTGGCCAGGCTATACAGAGAGAAATAATGATAGCAGGAGAGGCTCAGGTATGAACACTGATCCAGACCCTATCTATAATAGAGAATGGCAGCAAGGGAATAAGCATTCTCATGATAGTGCCTTAATGAAAGACTCATCTGTGCCAATGTATGATATTGACCCTATGATTGTTGATGAAGAGGGAGATACAGCAGATGAAAATACAGTTTATATGGACTGTTCTCTATCTAAATGCTATTACTAGTTTTCTCTGAGCAAACACATCAGCCATCACAAAGAAACCTAACTTTGTTCTTTATTTCCACTGCAAACAGCTCTTAAAGCAGGATTTGGGCTCACACAGTAGCAGCCAGCCAGCTAAAGGCTTTCAGCTGGTCCATTGATAGTAATTAGGGCTGCACCTGATTGTGTGTGTGAGCAAGGGAGAATCACTGCTGAGATCGGCGTGGAAAATAAGCAGAAATTAACCTAACCAGCAAAGTTTATTCTTTACTTTGTGCCTTTGTATTTGGTAATTACTTGCTAAGAAAACATTAGCTAATTGCCTGACAAGCTGAAGGTTGTTTTCTGGTTTACTTTGTGACTTTTTGTTATCCATTTTAAACACTGCAAGCAAGTAACCTCATTTATAGTGCTATCAAGCATACATGTGCTGGGTGAATTAAACCCCATCAATAAAAGAAGTATTTTATTGATCTTACCACTTGGTTTCACAACTCAAATTATTGTCATCAGCTGTGTTTGGGAGTGAATGAACTACAATACCCACAATACCTTGCAAGAATCATATGAATATATGCATCGTCAAGATTGTGTAAGTTCTCACCCTAGGCAGCCGTCTGACAAACCCCGTCTTATGTTGTCCAGTCCTGAGATTAGTGTGTTGAAGAGACTGGTCAGGAGGGTCTCGACTCCATGCTGTTCCCTGAATCCACGTTGGCTTGGGTCGAGGGGGGCGGTCGTCTGAATATGGTGTTGGATTTGACGTTGGACACGTTTTTCGATTATTTTGGCCATTAGAGGGATGCTCGAAATTGGTCTATAAGAATCCGCCTTCTGGGGATCAAGTTTACTGTTTTTTTTTTTTAGAAGCGGTCTAATGGAAGTTTGTTTCAAGCTTCGTGGGAAAGCGCCCGTCGAGAAGGATTGGTCTATGAGTCTGGCCAGAAAGGGGCTGAACTCCTTGCGTAGTGTTTTTATCCAGAACGCTGGACAAGGATCGTTCGGGGCTGTGGTGGTGTTGATAGCAGTAATGGTGTCTTCTATGTCCCTCACTGATGGTGTTGAGAAGGTGGCTAGAGGTGCTGGGTGGCGTAGTCTGCACAATGGTGTAGGTGGTACAGTCTTGTCAGTCTGGATTGTTTTAGACTGAAGGTAGTCCGCAAACTCTTGTGGTTGCGGCATGCTCGGTTGTGTGGGGGAAGGTTCTTTTGTGAGGGATCTCACTAGGCTAAATAATTCCTGAAGTTTGTTCAGGGAGCGCTGTAGGAGTTCAGCGTGGTACTGCTTTATTCTTTCCTAAATTGCCAGACGGTGTTTTCCAGATGTAGGGTGTAAGTTTCCCAGTCAGCGGTGGAGCATGAGCGTCGCCATCATCTTTCGAGTGACCTGACATAGTGGAGTGATGCTTGTAACTCAGGGGAGTACCATGGTGCAGCTTTCCTTTTCCTTGGCGAAGTGCCTGCTACTGGTTGGCGGGCGATAGAGCTGAGGCTTTCATCCCAGGCGGTGAGCATATCCTCGAGGTTAGGGTCTGTGAGGTCGAATAGCGGCCGGGTTTTGCTAAGTATCTCTTCCTTGTCGAAGGACCGGAAGTGTGTTCTTGGTGTTGCGCCTGCGTCGACTGTAGAGCAGCTGCTGGTGTGACCCAGCTGTATGGGCATTTGGATAATTAGCAAGCTGTGGTCAGACCATGGCACTGGTATGGTGGATAGGTCAAGCGACGGGTTTGGGCCTGTGGCCATCCGCGGTGCAAAAATGAGGTCCAGTTTGTTGCCCTTGGAGTGGGTGGGCACATTGACTACTTGATCGTAGCCCAGTTCCTTGAGTGAATCAAGGAAAGCGTTGGAGTGGGTCTCAGGGAGGGCAGTAAAATTGAAATCTCCCATGATCCAGTTTGGTGTGTGTTGCTTCGTGGTGTTGCAGGCTAGGTCTATTATAGTTGAGAGGTCATCTGGGGAGGTGGTTGGAGATCTGTAGATTAGGTTGATGATGTTGTGCTTATTGGCTATGGAGATGGTGTCAAGGTGTGTGGTGCTGCTGGAGGAGGTCTGCTGGAATTGAAGCTCCGATCTTGTAAGGGCGAATGCACCTCCCCCCTTCAGTCAGTTCTGTGGCAAGTGTGGATCGAGAAGTTGGGCTGGATAAGTTGGTTCATGATGACTGTATCAGCAATGGTCAGCCATGTCTCAGTGACTAGTAGGATGTCTAGGTTGTGGCAGGTTAGCAGGTCAGTGATGACAGGCCATTTCTTCCACACTGAACGGCCGTTTATAAGGGTGCATTTCAGGATGCTGTTCTGAGGGCCTTCCTCCTGTTGGACTCTTTTGGTGTGCTAGAGTGAAACAGAGTAAGTGAGGGTGCTGGGGGACTTTGGCTTCTGCTGCTGTCTAGTGGGATGTGCCTGCCAATCTCCTCCCGGAGCTCAGTAAGACTGGTGTGTGGTTGTGGGTGATGGTGATGGTGAGGGCGTAAGAGAGTAGGCTGGCAAGGAGGTAACAGCTGGCTAGGGCTACGGGGGAGGGTACCATGTTACTTCCTTGTTATCATCTGCCATTGAGTTGGTGTCAACTCATGGCGACCCTCTGGATAGTTCTAAACTGTGTTTGGTCTTCAGTCAGACGGCTTAATGTTGACAGAGTGGCACCCATGTTGTTGTTGTTAAATGCTGTTGAGTCGATTCCTGGCGAACCTCTGGATAGTTGACCTAAACTTTGTTCAGTCTTCAGCCAAGCGGCTCATTGTTTATCCTGTTGCTGTAAAGGGATCCACTGTGTCTGTCCCATACCATTTTGAATTCTGTCATTATGTTTGCCCCCAACACTTCCATCGGGAGGGCATTCCAAGCATCCATCACCCTTTCAGTGAAAAAGTATTTCCTGACACTGCCTTTCAATTTACCACCTTGCAACTTCATGTTATGCCCTCTAGTTTTACAGCTTCCCCGTCTTTGGAAGAGGTTTGTTTGTTCATTATTTCTCTTTAAGTATTTAAAGGTCTGAATGATATCTCCCCGATCCCTCCTCTCCTCCAAAGTGTACATATTTAGGTCGTCAATTCTCTTCTCATAAGGCTTCTGACGCAGGCTCCAAATCATTTTGGTCGCCTTCCTCTGAACAGTTTCCAATCTTTTTACATACTTTGCAAGATATGGTCTCCAAAACTGAACACAGTATTCCAAGTGAGGCCTCACTAATGATTTGTACAGTGGCATAAGTATCTCTTCCTTTCTGCTGGTAATTCCTCTTTGTATGCAGCCCAACATCCTCCTGGCTTTTGCCACCGCCTTGTCGCACTGTTTTGCCACCTTGAGATCTTCAGAAATAATCACATTAAGGTCTTTCTCCTAATCCGTGCACACCAACCTCTCGCCCCCTATCGCGTACATTTCCCTTGGATTTCTGCTACCCAAGTGCATGACACTGCACTTCTTTGCATTAAATCTTAATTGCCGGACTTCCGGTGACGTCATCGGAGCGCATGGCAGAGTAGCAGACAAGCTCCGCACAAAAGGCCTGCCAAAGAGGGGAATAAAACCCTACAGGGCATAAAAGGAAAGTGGTAACATGAGGAGGAATTACAGGAAGAAGAACACGAGCCCAGTTGGAGCTGGCGTGAGCCACGGTACCCCCCCAAAGCACCAAACACGCGGTTATGGTGGCCTGAACGGCAAGGAGAAGGCCGGAGAGTACCGAGAACAGGATAAAGTGCCTGTAAGTGTGGAGGATGAATGGAGTGAGCTGAAGCGGCCAAAATCCACTGCTTGCCTGTCCAGAGGAGAGTGGGAGGCAGAGAGACGAGCGATCCAGGGAGGTACAGCTGAATCGCGAGCGGCAAGAGGCCCAAGTGAAAAGCTACGGGTCGGGATGAGAAAAGAACAGTGTGATCGCACGGCAGAGCAACAGGCAGAGCACCCGACACCCAGTGGAGAAACTGGTGAAACCGAGTGAGCGGGCGGAGAAGGGAGAGTAGACTCGGAGGGCGAAGATGGCAGCCAGGGAACAAATAAAAAAAGGCAGCAGGAAGAGCATTTGAAGTCTGGTGCAGTACTGGCAAGCAATATTAAGGCAATCCTGGGAGTGCAGCAGCAAGTAAGTCCAGTGATAAGGGCAATATAAATATATAATTAAGTGACTGCCCTTGCCAGGAGTAACAGTTGCGCCTAGTCTGGGTGAGAAGCTAGCGGACCAGACAACGCATTCCACGGGGAGGGGGAGAATAGCAGAGCCCTTCACAGTAGCCACTGCACACGGAGAGTAACTCAACAAAAACGAGAAATGGAGAAATCAAAAAGAGAAGGGTCCATAAAGAAAAAACTGGCAGAATTCCGATCCTCCTATGCGTCAACCAGAGGAGGGAAGGAGGGAGAGATGGCAGGTAAAGCGATGGCGGAACCACAGCCAAAGCAGGCGGAGGAGACAGAAGAGGAGTGCTCGGGAATGGCTGAGAAAAATCAAACAGGGGCTTACAGAATTAAAAGAGGACTTGGAGGAAATCAGTGGAGTAAAAAATGAGCTAAAGGAGGCCCTACAAACACTTAAACAAGACATCATGGAGCTAGGAGAACGCGTGGAAGGCACAGAGGTTCAGTTGGAACAGGAGGAAGCAGTGGAGAAAATCCAGAAGGGCTGGGAGGAGTTGCGGCAGGCTCAAGAGGAGATGAAGGTCAAAACGGAAGATTTGGAGGACCGGTCCTGAAGATGCAACATCAGAGTGCGAGGCGTCCCGGAGGATCCCCTATTTAAGAACAGCGAGGCAGTGGTTCAAAAAGTATTTGGAGAACTATTAAAAGCCACAGCTATGGCAGAGGAGGATGAAGGGCGCAAAGAGGACTAGGGCCCATAAGGGACAATTGACCAAGAGACATTGTAGTTTGCTTGAACTCCTTCAAGATGAAAGAACGCCTACTGGGAGCAGCTAGAAAGCCAAGAACCTTCCAGTGGGAAGGGCATAAGTTGGTACTGTTCCAGGACTTGTCCCAGGAAACGCTGCAACGTAGGCGAGAGTTAAAGGAGGTTACGGCGTACCTGAGGAGGGCTGACCTGAGATATAAATGGCTGTACCCCTTCAGAATGCTGATCACAGTGCAAGGTTGGTCGCGGAGAGTGAAGACAAGGGAAGAAGCCTGGAAGGCACTGAGAGACTTTGGAGCAGCAAACCTACCTGAAGAGGCTAGAAGTCCGATTAAAACAACTGACAATGACGTAAATACCTCTGCAGTGGATAGCCTGAGGTGGCAGAGAGCAGCAGCAATGGAACAAGAAACAGGCAGAAGTTGAGGACAATACATGGACTTGAGCCAGATGACATCTAATAAGGACAGGGTATTGGATGGTTGTTATAGATGCCATATAGAGATGCTGGTTGGTAATGGGTAGTTAGAGGGATGCATGAAGGAGGGAAGGGGAGAGGGGTGTGGTGGAGGGGCTGGACAAGGAAGGAGGGGGGTTTCGGGTAGGGCAGGGGACGAGGGATTTGCTTATGAGAAGCAAACACAATAGCAGTTGGGTGGAGGTTGGTGGGGGGGTAGGGGGTTGAGAGAGGGGGCAGGGGCAGGGAGGGAGGGAAGGAGTTAGGAAGGAAGGAGTTAGGAAGGAAGGAGGAAGGGGGGAGGGGCGGAGGGTACAGGGGCCGGGGTAAGCTGCGGTCCGATACCAATCACCGTTATGGAAGTAGTATCTCTTATGGGGAGATGGAGGGGAGGGAGGAGGGGTGGACGGAGAGAGGAGGGAGGGGAAGATATGAGGAGGGAGGGGGAGGGGAGTGGTGTGTAAGGGAGGGGTAGATAAAAGAGGGGAGGCACAGAAGGAGGGGTTAGGGAAAAAATACAAGGCGAGTTAAAAATTGTAACATAAAATGTTAAAGGGCTTAATTCACCATTTAAGCAGCAGACACTCTCTAAAGAAGTAGGCCGCCAAAGAGCGTCGCTGGTGCTCATACAGGAGACACACTTAACAAGGGGAACTGAACATCTGGTCAAGCTTCCTGGATATGGGACAGGGCTGTATGCATCAAACAGTGGAAAAAAAAGAAGGGTGGGGTAGCAGTTTTTATAGCCTCCAAACTCAAGGCAGAGGTACAGAAGGTATTCCGAGATAAAGAGGAGAGATTTATACTGCTATGCATACAAATTGGGAATGAATGGTATAGTATTATCAATGTCTATGCACCAACGGGGGGGACAAGGGGCATTTTGGGCAAAACTAGAAGCTGAGGTGGGGAAACTAGGAGATGGAAATATTATCTGTGGGGGAGACTTCAATTTAACATGGAACCCAGATAGGGATGCAACAGGGAAACGCGAGGGGAAAAGAGCAGATAGGAGAAAAGATTGCCATTTTGTGGCCCAGCACTGTTTGATGGACCCATGGCGATTTCAGCTTCCCCTGAAAAGACAATTTTCCTATTTTTCTCATGTACATGGCTCATATTCTAGAATAGATGCTATTTGGATAACAAAGGAATTGGCAGGAAGGGTTAAAGGGGCAGATATGGACTCTATAACATGGTCGGAACATGCATTGGTGGAGGTCAGGTTGACATTGGAGGGGGAGAGAGGGGGTACACAGTTTTGGCGGTTTAAATGAATTCCTGTTGGAGGATGAGCGGGTGCGAAAGGAGATAGAGTGGGAGACGGTGGAATACTTCAGATGGAATGATAATGGGGAGGTGGCCTGGGGGGGGGGAGTCTGGGATGGATATAAGGCAATGGTGCGGGGTGTCTTCGTTAAATGGGGGCACGTAAAAAGAGGGAGAGGGAAGAGAAAGAATGGGAACTGCGAGAAAAATTAATGGAACTGGAAGCATTAGATGGGCAAGTGGGAGGCGGAACGTATAGAGGCTAAGTGCTGGCGGTTAGAGCGCAATTAAATGCTATGCAAGCAGAAATTATAAGATACCGAATGCATTTATTGAGACAGGGGTTCTTTGAAGGGGGAAATAAAGCGGGGCGCTATATGGCGCAGCGACTGAAACAAAGGAAATTAAGATCACAAATATTGCGCATTAGGGATTGGGAAGGAAATTTGGTTTATAAAGATGGGGATATACGAGAGGCCTTTAAAAGATACTATCAAGAGCTATACGCAGCTCGTGCCTCTTCGGATCCAGAAAGAATACAAAGCTATTTGGATTCCATTCAGATCCCGGCTCTGAGCGAGGAGGAACAACATCAGATAAATACCACGATTGTGGCAGAGGAGATACTACAGGCAATAAAACAGTTTAAGGTAGATAAGGCTCCGGGCTTACATGGGCTTACAGCACAATTTTATAAAAAATTTAAAAACTTCTAACAGCTCCTCTACTGAGGTTGTTCAATTTGCCAAGGGGGGGGGGGGGGGGGTTCTAGCAGCCACTACGGGATAGGCTGGGATTACGGTAATACACAAAGAAGGTAAGGCTCCACAGGAATGTACATCATATAGACCAATTTCCTTGCTTAACTTAGATGCCAAATTATTGGCTAAAATATTAGCCACCCGTTTAAATAAGGTTATTGGGAAATTGATCCATCAAGATCAAGCGGGTTTTATCCCAGGGAGACAGGTGGTGGACAACATTCGGAAGACCCTGAATATCATTTGGTCGGTGGGGCAAAGTAATCAGGAGGCCTTGTTAATGTCATTAGACGCGGAGAAGGCATTTGACCAGGTGTCTTGTCCTTCCTATTTCAGGTCATGGATAGAATGGGGTTGGGAGGGGAGTTTAAGGGGTGGATGACAGCATTATACCGGAACCCGAAGGCATGTGTTAGGGTAAACGGAGCATATGCTGCCTTTATTGAGCAGGAGCGAGGGACAAGGCAGGGATGTCCATTATCACCCTTATTATTTGCAATTTCACTGGAACCGTTTGCAGAGAGTGTGCGTGCCTGCGAGGACTTGCAGGGTATAAAGGATGGGAAGAGTGAATACAGAATATCATTATTCGCGGATGATATTATATTGAGTGTGACCCGCCCGAGGTGCTCAATACCTATTTTAATGTGGGAAATAGAGGAATATGGGAAGTTATCAGGCTTCAGTATCAATTGGGCAAAATCAGAAATCCTGAATTTGACAGTGCCAGAGGAGGTGCAGACGCGCTTAAGAACGCAGTACCCCTTCAGGTGGGCAAAGGGGCCGATTAGGTATTTAGGGATCCAGATAAGCAACAGGTTGGAGGACCTGTATGAATTAAACTACAAAAAGCTGTTTGGACAAGTTGAAATTTTATTGGCCGGGTGGGGGGCGGGGATATTCCTCATGGTTTGGTCGAATCGCAACAGAAAAGATGATGTTACCCCGCTTTTTGTTTTTGTTTCAAACATTGTTGATAGAATTACCAAGGCAAAAATTAAAGCAGCTGCAATGAAGCATTTCCAGATTTATATGGAATAATAAGGGACCAAGAGTGGCTCGGTCCATATTGCAGAAAGATAGGGAAGAGGGGGGGCTTGGGGTTCCCAATTTTAGCAAATACTATCAAGCAGTGCAATTGAAAACGCTGTATGATTGGCACCGTGAAAAACAAAAACAATGGGTTCAGATGGAAGAGGCTTCAGTAAGGGGAGGGATACGCTACATATGTGGTGGAAGTGCGGACCCATTCAAAGCTTCTGGGAGGAGGTATTATCGATAACCTATGAAATGACTGGCCACAAACTACAAAAAACACCAGAAGTGTGTCTCCTGCATCAGTTGGGGGAGGAAAGGTAAATAGCACAACATTGGCTGGGGATGGGGAGTCCTCAGAGAGCAGGGTTTATTTGACGAATGGAGGACCTGTGTTTGATGCACTGGCTGACAGGATTGTGACATGGGAAAGGGGACAAAGCTATGGAACACTGGAAGGGAGTCTGGACCTGGCTGGGTAAATGGAAAGTAAGGAAGAAGGGGGAAATGAACATGCACAGCTGGGTGTAAACAAAGAAATGGCTGTGGAGTAAAGCGCAGGAATTTATATACCATGTTGGATGAAGAAGTAGTTTGTATTATATGCGCTATAAGTTCAATAAAAATGTTAAATTAAAAAAAAATCTTAATTGCCAAGCATTAGACCATTCTTCCAACTTCTGTAGAACTTTCCTCATGTTAACTACCCCCTCGGGGGAGTCCACTCTGTTGCAAATTTTTGTGTCATCTGCAAAAAGACATTCTTTTCCATTCAGTCCTTCAGCAATATCACTCACAAATACATTGAACAGTGCCGGGCCCAGGCCCGAACCCTGGGGCACCCCGCTAATCACCTTCCTTTCATTCGAGTGAGCTCCATTTACCATCACTTTCTGTCGTCTGTCAGTCAACCAATTTCTGATCCAGTTTACCACCTTGGGACCCATCCCCAAACTACTGAGTTTATTGATAAGCCTCCTATGAGGAACAGTATCAAAGGCTTTGCTGAAATCCAGGTAGATGACATCCATCGCATGCCCCTGATCTAGGTCTCTGATCACCCAGTCAAAGAACTCAATCAAATTGTGGAGGAGTGGCCTAGTGGTTGGGGCAAGGTACTTCGGGCCGGAAGGTCGGGGGTTCAAATCCCACTAGAGGATAGCAACCTTGGGCCGGAAGGACTGGGGTTTCTAGTCCCACAGGGTGCTCCTTGTGGTCTTGGGCAAGCCACTTAACCCTCCATAGCCCATGTTCCCTGTAAAATAGTTCTCTGTGTGCTGTGCTTTCCTGTCTAATCAATGTGTTTATACCTCAAAAGTTTCCTGTCATGATTTGACAATTTCCAATCTGTAATCAAAACCGCTGCTGATCGCTGGAAGTAGCGGTATACAAATGTATACTAAATAAATAAATAAATAAATAAATTTTTTTGGCAAGATCGTCCTTCGGTAAAACTATGTTGCCTCGGATCTTGCAACCTGTTGGTTTTGAGAAAGTCCACTATTTGCTCTTTCAGGAGCACCTCCATTACATTTCCCGCCACCGAGGTAAGGCTCACGAGCCTGTAGTTTGTCACTTCTTCCCTGTCATCACTTTTGTGAAGAGATGCCACATCAGCCATTCTCCAGTCCTAAGGAACTTCTCCTGTTTCCAAGGATCTGTTGAAAGAGGAAATTAGACTTACCTGCTAATTATGGTTCCTGGAGTGGAACCCGTCTAGTCCCGGAACCTCTGGGTTGCCAATCTTATCCAGCAGCTTGGAGACTGAGAAACTCCCACTTTTGTGACCTCACGAGTATATCCCTCCGGTGTCCGCCTCCAATCGTCAGTAACCTATTGACAAAGCAGACTCACCAGAGAAACAAGTAAATATACCTACTACAGGTAATGGCCAAAGGGAAAACCACAGGGACGAAGCAACAGCCCCGTCCTCACTGTGACGATAGACCCTCGAACAGATCAGAATCTTAACAGAAAAGAAGGAACGGAGAGAAAGAAACGCCGCGGAAGGAAGGCCTCTGACCCCCACCCCCGAGTACTCATACAACAAGTAATCTGGTGTATGCACTGTTTTTTGTTTTTTTTTTTTACCCAACAGAAGGAAGAAAGGACAAATCTTACCGGTAAGTCTGTGAAACACTTCAGGCAGTAGAGCGCATGCCCAGCCGGGGAGGGACCCGGGACTAGACGGGTTCCACTCCAGGAACCATAATTAGCAGGTAAGTCTAATTTCCTCTTCCTGATCGTGTCCCCCGTCTAGTCCCGGAACCTCTGGGTCAGTACCAGAGCAGTAGAAAATAATTAAGCACGGGAGGGACCCGGCAAACCAGCCTGAAGAACAGCCCTTCCAAAGGAGGACTCCTCCATCCTTTGCACATCCAGACGATAGTGTTGAACAAAGGTATTCAAAGAGGACCACGTGGCCGCCTTACAAATGTCGCCTGGTGACACCAAGCGATGCTCGGCCCACGAAGTGGCTTGCGCTCTAGTGGAGCGTGCCCGTAGCCCTTCCGGCACAACCCGACCCTTCAGCACATAGGCGGAGGCAATCGCCTCCTTGATCCATCGGGAAATGGTGGCCTTGGAAGCCGCGTCGCCCTTCCTCGGACCCCCAAACAACACAAAAAGCCTGTCAGAGTTCCGAAAAGACTCTGTGCGCCGTAGATATTTCTTCAAGATTCTGCGAACATCCAATAAATGTAGGTTCCGTGAGCAAGAGGCAGAGCCAGCCTTAGAAAAAACAGGCAAAACGATTTCCTGGTGCAGATGAAAAGGCGATACGACTTTCGGGAGGAACGCCGGCACAGGCCGCAAAACCACCTTACCCGAAAAAAAGGAAAGGTAGGGCTCCCTGCAGGACAGCGCCTGAAGCTCGGACACCCGACGCGCCGAACAGATGGCCACTAAAAACACCGTCTTCAGCGTGAGGTCTTTAAGAGAGGCCTCCGCTACGGGCTCGAAAGGAACCTGCTCTAAAGCCTCCAGGACGAGAGGAAGATGCCACCTAGGAAAAACAGTTTGAGAAGGCGGCCGAACCAGAGCAACCGCTCGGAAAAAACGCTTCACATCCCGGTGCGACATAACGGACTGACCTTGGACTCGGCCCCGGAAACAGGACAAAGCCGCCGCCTGGACCCGCAGCGAGGCCGCCGCCAGCCCCTTGTCAAAGCCATCTTGTAAAAACGCTAGAATCTGAGGAACAGAGGCCTGCAGGGGTCTGCACCTTTTGTCCCCGCACCACGCCTCAAAGATGCGCCATACACGAATGTACGCCAGGGACGTGGAACGCTTCCTGGACTTCAATAAGGTGGAAACAACCGCTGCGGAGTACCCCTTGGATGTCAACCGCGCCCTTTCAATAGCCAAGCCGTAAGCGAGAATCGATCCACGTGGGGCATGAGAAGAGGTCCCTGAGAAAGAAGGTCCTCCCGACAAGGGAGACGCCAAGGCTTCGCCGCCACCAGCCTCATCAGATCCCCGTACCAAGGACGGCGGGGCCAATCCGGCGCTATCAAAATCACGGACCCCTGGAATTTTTCTATCCTTTGTAGCACCCTGCCGATCAAGACCCAAGGGGGAAAGACATAGAGCAGTTGATCCGCCGGCCAAACCTGAATCAGAGCATCCAGACCCTCTGACATCCGCTCGCGGCGCCTGCTGAAGAAGCGATTTGCCTTTGCGGACGCTAAGGTCGCCATGAGATCCATGACCGGGAAGCCCCACCGGCGAGCTACCATCTCGAAGACGTCGGGATGAAGGACCCATTCCCCCGGATCCACGCGCACCCGACTGAGGAAGTCGGCTTCCACATTGTCCACCCCCGCAATATGAGCGGCCGACAGGTCGGAGAGAGTCAACTCCGCCCAGGCACACAGAGCCGCGGCCTCGGCCTCTAAGGCGACACTGCTGGTGCCTCCCTGCTTGTTGATATAGGCCACGGCTGTCGCGTTGTCGGACAGCACCCGGACCTCCTTGCCGGCAAGCAAGGGGCGAAACCTCTGCAGGGCCAGACTCGCCGCCCTCAGCTCGAGGCGGTTGATCGGCCACGCTGCCTCCTGGGGGGCCCACCGACCTTGAACGAAGCGGCCCTGACAATGGGCGCCCCAGCCCAGCAGACTGGCATCCGTCGTGACGGCTACCCAGTCTGGGGCCACCAGGGACTTTCCCTGCTCCAACGACTCGGGAACCAGCCACCAGAGCAGATCCTGCAGGACCTCCGCCGGACAAACCAGCCTCCGAGACAGCGGGTCCCTCTGATGCGACCACCGACTTAACAAGGCGCGCTGCAACGGCCTCATATGAGCCCGTGCCCACGGCACCGTCTCTATGGACGCCGCCATGGTGCCCAGCACTTGCAGATAATGCCAAGCCGAGGGAGCCCTGCGCAACCGGAACCGCTCCACCAGCCTGCGGAGGTGCTGAGCTCTTTGCGCCGTGAGAAACACCCTGCCCAACTGGGTGTCGAAACGCGCACCGATATTCCAAGTTCTGAGATGGGAGCAAGCGACTCTTCGCCACATTGACCACCCACCCCAGACTTTCCAGGAACGAAACTACTCTGGCTGTTGCTCGCACGCTCTCGGCATGGGATTTTGCTCGGATCAGCCAGTCGTCCAGGTACGGGTGGACGAGGATGCCCTCCTTGCGCAGAGCCGCCGCTACCACAACCATGACTTTGGTGAAGACCCGCGGAGCCGTGGCAAGCCCAAAGGGCAACGCTTGGAACTGATAGTGACCGAACGGGACCGCAAACCGGAGGAATCGGTAATGGTCTGGCCGGATGGGAATATGCAGATAAGCCTCCGAGAGGTCCAGCGACGTAAGGAACTCCCCGCGCTGAACCGCCACAATGACGGACCGCAGAGTCTCCATGTGAAAATGAGACACTCGAAGACAGCGGTTGACACGCTTGAGATCCAAAATGGGACGTACTCCCCCGTCCTTCTTTGACACCACGAAATAAATGGAGTAGCGACCGCACCCGTATTGGTCTGGAGGCACGGGAACGATGGCCTTGAGGTCGAGTAGCCTTTGTACCGTCTCCCGAAGGGCCGCCCGCTTCACGACGGACCGACCGGGAGACAGCACAAATGCGTCCCGCACCGGACGGAGGAACTCCAGGGCATAACCGTCTCGAATGACCTCTAGGACCCACTGATCCGAGGTGATTTGGGCCCAGGCAGGAAGAAACCCCTGCAAACGCCCCCCCACTGGGATGAGGGGCGCCTGGGCCCCCCTCGCTTCATTGCGGTTTCTTGAAGGTAGTCGAGGAGGAGGTCGAGGCACCGAAGCCCTTGCCCGCTCCCCGAAACCCACGAAAGCCCTGCGACCTGTTGGAGAAACGGCCGCGCTGGCTCGGGAAAAACCTTTGGGAGCGAAAACGCCGAGAATCGCGCACGAGCCCCCTACCTCCCGGTGCTCCACGGGCCACCTTGGGTTTATCCTCCGGTAACCGCCCGCCCTTGGATTCACCGAGATCCTTGACCAGCTTCTCCAAGTCCTCACCAAACAGAAGACGACCCTTAAAGGGAAGTTTACTCAATCGAGCCTTAGAGGAGTTATCTGCTGACCAATTGCGGAGCCATAAATAGCGTCGGGCTGCGACAGAGGAGGCCATACTCTTGGAAAGCCCACGCATAAGATCATACTGAAGATCTGCCAAATAAGCTGTCCCGGACTCCAGGCGGGCAGCCTCTTCCGCCACCGCGCTGGGCTGCCCCTCCTGCATCCGCTGGGACCACCGCAGGCAGGCCCTAGCCACCCACGCACCACAGATCGCTGCCTGGAGCGAAGTGGCATTGACCTCGAAAACCTGCCGCAACAAGGCATCTAATTTCCTGTCTTGCCCATCCTTAAGGGCCGCACTGCCCTCCACGGGAATGGTCGTTTTCTTAGTAACTGCGGAGACGGCCGCATCCACCTTAGGCAATTTAAAAACATCTCTATCTTGATCTAACAAGGGATACAACCGCCCCATAACCCGGGAGCCTTTGAGCGGGGCTTCGGGCAGATTCCATTCCTCCTGAATCATTTCCTGAAAAACCCTGTGAACCGGGAACGCTCGTTGAGTCCTCCGAAACACCTGCAACAAAGGATCCTCCAAGGACTCATCAGCCGACGTCCCTGGGACCGGCATATTGAGCGCCTTAAGCGTCTCGACGATGAGGGCGGGAAGTTCATCCCTCCAAAAGACTCGCACAATCCGGGACTGGTCCTCCCTCTCTGAGATCTCACCTTCCTCCAGCTCCTCATCCAACTGAAGGCTGTGCGACTCCTCATCCGAAAGAGGATCCTCAGAAACCTCCGACTGCGCCCCGAGGTCACCTGTTATTCGAGGTTTCTTACCCTCCACCGAAGCGCAGTCCGCTCGAGGAGAAGCCGAGCGCTTACGTGTACCCCCCTTCGGAGGTTGCTGCTGCGTAGGGCCGCCAAAGACGGACTGTTGCAGGAGAGCAACGAACTGTTGGGAAAAAATAGAGGACAAGTCCAATGGCAACGCCGGTAAGGCGGAAGGGACAACCGAGCCGGATGAAGGACCCACCACCGACTCCAACGGAGAAGCGTCCAGCCCCCCTGGCACGGCAATGTCCGCAGTGGAAGCCGGGACGGCCTCCTGCTGAGCTGGTTCCGAAGCCGTCTCCCCGGAGTCACCCACACAAGACTTGCAGACGCCGGTAGACGTTTTCCGCGTCCCACACACCAAACACAGGGACTTGGAAGGCATGACAAAAAATACACTGCCCCGGGGCTTGCCTAGGGTAGCAAACACCAAAGCAGGCAGGCAAGGAGTTCTCAGACTAAGAGCCAACCGTGGAATTACCACACCAAACCGCTTTAACCCCAGCAGCAGAAAAGGCCCAGAGCCCCCCCTGTCAAGAGATTCACCCTTCACAGCGCCGTGCTTGTCAGGGTTATTTTTTTTTTTTTTTTTTTAGAAACGCTGAAGCACTCAACCGCCTGCTGCGGCCCCCGGACCCCCTGAGCCGAAGGCCAGAAGAGCCGGCCCGCCGACACCACGCGGCAGGGCCGCAGGGAGCAAAAGCGCGCGAAAACGCTCTGAGGGGAAAGGAGCTCGCTGCCCGTCGCAACACTCACCTCCGGCCTGCGATCACGAGGAACGAGCGTGCAGGAAGCAGGGCTGCGGCCGTCTGCCCCGGGAGCGCTCGAGACGCTGCAGGCCCGAGAAGCACTCCCGAAGGAAAGCAAATTTGTTGCTTGTCAGCCGCCGGCCGCGTGCACCGGAGGGAGCCGCCAGACGCACGAGCAGGCAAGACCTCTGCGTGGCGTCGGCTCAACTCCGGACAAACAGTCTATGAAGCAGTGCTATGCAGCTGCTGCAGGGAGACCGCTCTTCTTATCGCTGGTGCTTGAAGGGGCCCCACTCCCCAAAGAAATGAGCAGGGAGACAGAGAGGAGGGAAGAGACAGGGAGGGAGAAGTAGACAAAGCTAGAAATAAAGATGCTGACCCGTGCAGAGAGAAAAGCCACAGACCGAAGGTAGAGGGAGACCCCGGGACTGAACTAACTGCACCACACCAAAGAATTAAAGCCAACCACTTAAAAGCAATTATCTAATTGTTTCTCTTGTGAGCCCGGACCCCCGGACTCCCATGTATCCAGCTGCTTGGAGACTGAGGTAACTGACGATTGGAGGCGGACACCGGAGGGATATACTCGTGAGGTCACAAAAGTGGGAGTTTCTCAGTCTCCAAGCTGCTGGATAAGATTGGCAACCCAGAGGTTCCGGGACTAGACGGGGGACACGATCAGGAAACATCCTTTAACGGCCCTGCAAGAACCTCTCTGAGCTTTAATGTTGATAGAGTGGTATCCATAGCTGCTGTTATTGTATCGATCCATCTCATTGCTGGCCTTCCTCTTTTACAGTGATATTCTATCTTGCCAAACAATGTATTTCTCTAATGATCTCTCTGGATACATAAAGCACAGTTACTTACCTGTAACAGGTGATCTCTGGGAACAGCAGGAATAAGTCTTCACATATGGGTACATTGGTACCGACGGAGCCTGCGCGGGAACGCTCCCCAGCTTCCCAAAAAGGAAAGCTTTTGGGAGCATCCCACAGCGCCTGCGCGCTGCCTTCCTGCCTTTCCTAACTGCCTCTCCTCAGTTCGAGTTTTAAAGCTGAGACAAAAGAGAGAGGAAAGGAAAGACAGAGAAAGAGATACAACTCCTAGGGGAGGTGGGTGAGTTGTGAAGACTTATTCCTGCTGTTCCCAGAGATCACCTGTTACAGGTAAGTAACTGTGCTATCTCCAGGAACAAGCAGGAATGAGTCTTCACATATGGGGACTCCCTAGCTAAAGATGCCTGGGAGATCCCCAAGGATATGAGACCCTGGGAAGGGCTCTACCTCCTCCTATGGATCTCAGGCATCCATCCAGGGAAGGAGGGCAGGAGTTGATTAAGAATGGAACAGGTGTTTGAGAACAGCCTGACCAAACAAGGCATCCCGGCGGGAGTCCTTGTCCAAGCAGTAATGGGCTGTGAAGGTATGAACCGAGGCCCAGGTGGCCGCTCGACAGATCTGGTCGATGGACACAGAATTTAGATGAGCCATAGAGGTTGCCATGGCCCTCACATTATGAGCTGTGACATGGCTCTCCAAAGAAAGGTTCTTACTCTGGTAAGCGAAAGAAATACACTGAGCAATCCAATTGGACAGTGTCCTTTTAGAGACTGGAAGTCCCAAATGAGAGGGATCAAAAGCAACAAAGAGCTGGGAAGATTTTCTATGTTGCTGTGTCCTTTGTAAGTAAAAGTCAAGAGCTCTTTTACAATCCAGAGTATGAAGATTCCTCTCTGCACTTGATGCATGAGGAGCTGGAAAAAAGACAGGTAAATAAACCTCTTGATTAAGATGAAAAGGTGAGACCACTTTAGGCATAAAGTGTGGATTGGTCCTAAGGACTACCTTTTCATGATGGAATCTTGTATAAGGTGGATTAGCCACTAAGGCCTGCAGCTCCCTGATGCGGCGAGCTGAGGTGACTGCAATGAGGAAAATAGCCTTCCAGGAAAGAAATTTCAAGGAGGTGGTGGCTAAGGGTTCAAAAGGAGGCTTCATAAGCTGACCAAGAACCAGATTTAAGTCCCATGCCACCAGAGGAGGCCTAATGGGAGGTTTAGTTAAAGTTAGGCCTCTCATGAATCTTGCAATAAGAGGATGAGAGGAAATAGGCTGTCCATTGATAGGCTTAAGGGATGCTGCAATAGCACTCAAATGGACCCTTACTGAATTTGTCTTAAGGCCTGCATTGGAAAGATGCAGGAGATATTCCAATAGAGAATTCAAAGGTAGTGCTAGAGAGTCAAGACCCTTTTCAGTACACCAAATGGAAAACCTTTTCCATTTAAAAGCATAGGAACGTCTAGTAGAAGGTTTTCTGGAAGCATGGAGGATATCCTTCACTTGTTGAGAAAGATTCCAGCCTTGAAGGTCTAGGCCTTCAGTAACCAAGCAATGAGGTGAAGGGACTTGGGGTTTGGGTGCCACAAAGTCCCCTCCTCCTGGGACAGAAGGTCTGGAGCAGCTCCCAAGTCCAGGGAGGGGGCTTGGGAGAGATGCAGAAGTAGAGGGTACCACACTTGGCGTGGCCAGCGTGGAGCTATGAGGATCATAGATCCTTGATCCCTCTGGAGTTTGAACAGAGTCTTGGGAATCAAGGGAATGGGTGGAAAGGCATACAGGAAGCCTTGACCCCAGTGAAGGAGGAAGGCATCCTTGGCCTGAACTCCCTGACACGGAATTCTGGAACAGAACCGGGGAAGTTTGGCATTCAACGGACTTGCAAAGAGGTCTATGTCCAAAGTTCCCCATTCTTGGAAGATTCTGAGTACCTGATCCATGTGCAGGGACCATTCGTGTGGAAGCAGAACTCGACTGAGCCTGTCTGCCCAAGAGTTTTGAATTCCTGGGAGGTATACGGCCAGGAGATGGATTTGATGCTCTCTGGCGAAGGCCCACAATCTTAAAGCTTCGTTGCAAAGCGACAGAGAGCCAGTTCCTCCTTGTTTGTTTATGTAAAACATGGCTACTTGATTGTCCATATGAATGAGGACTGTCTTGTAGCTGAGCAGGTATGAAAGACCTTGAAAGCTAGAAAAACTGCTCGAAGCTCCAGGTGGTTGATATGAAGAGAGGTCTCCTGTGGAGACCAAGTGCCCTGAGTGGAGAGGTCTTGTAGATGAGCTCCCCAACCTGTCTGGGAGGCATCTGTTGTGAGGGTTGCCTGGGGCAACAGCTGTTGGAACGGGGACCCCAGCAACAAATTTTGGGTGGACATCCACCATTGAAGAGACCAAAAGAGACGTTTGGAGGTTGCTATTTGGTCTGAGAGAGCTCCTGATGCTTGAGTCCACTGGGTGGACAAAGTCCATTGAGCTTCTCTCATGTATAGGCGAGCATAGGGTACCACATGCACTGTGGATGCCATGTGGCCTAACAGTTGTAGCATCTCCCAGGCAGTTAAGTGGTTCTTTGACTGAATCTGGGAGGCTAACTGCACTAGACGTTGGCAACGGGCCTGAGGAAGGTAGGCCCTTGCAGTGGTAGTATCCAACCAGGCCCCTATGAACTCTAGGGACTGAGTAGGGGTGAGCTGAGACTTTGGGAGGTTTACCACAAGTCCCAGATACTGCAGAATGCGTCTTGTGCGGTCCAGGGAAATCTGTGCCTCTGACTGAGATGGAGCTCGGATGAGCCAGTCGTCCAGGTATGGGAATACAAAGATTCCCAGAGTGCGCAGAAATGCAGCTACTGTTGCCATGCATTTGGTGAACACTCTTGGAGCAGAGGCCAGACCAAAAGGAAGCACCCTGTATTGGTAATGTTTTCCTTGGAAAAGAAAACGGAGGAACCTTCTGTGAGATGGATGGATGAGGACATGTGTGTACGCATCCTTGAGATCTAGAGAACAAAGCCAATCCTGACTTGGAAGGTTTGGAAGGTATGGAAGTAGAGTGCCCAGAGAAAGCATCTTGAACTTCTCCTTGCATAGAAATTTGTTCAATTCCCTGAGATCTAATATGGGTCTGTATCCCCCTGTTTTCTTTGGAATCAGAAAATAGGGGGAGTAAAACCCTGACCCTTGTTGAAGAAGAGGTACTTCTTCTACTGCCCCTTGGGCAAGAAGGGTAAGCACCTCCTGACCTAGAAGGTCGAGAAGAGATGTTGGAGAATTGAAGTGTCTCACCATGGTGTGAGGAGGAAGGTTTGAGAAATGAAGTTTGTAGCCCTCCCTTATGATGGAGAGGGTCCATTGCTCTGATGTAATTTGCTCCCATCTGGGAGCAAAATGAGCTAACCTTCCTGGAATGGTGAGAGGCTCTGGCTGTTTTAAAGCCAGAGAGGCTAAGTTCTCTAGCATCAAGTCAAAAACCCTGAGGAGGTTGGGTCTGCTGAGTTGCAGCAGCCCCTGTAGACTTAGGCCTGGCCTGTTTAGGTTGCTGACGCTTAGTGGCAAAGCGACCTGTAGATGATTGTTGGCCAGAAGCAGAAGGGAATCTGCCCTTTTTGAAAAAAGACTTCTTGAAGGGTTTTTTCTTGGCAGGAATGGAGGTTGACTTTGAAAGTCTATCCAGAGCAGAATTTTCTGCATCCATTTGAGTGGCTTTTATTTGCCATTCTTTGCCAAACAGGTTTTCACCTGTACAGGGAAGATTTCCTAAGCCATCTTGGACCCAAGGTTCTAAATCAGAAGCTTGGAGCCAAGCAATTGTGCGAGCAGCTATGGCAATGCCCGAAGCTCTGCTGGCACCTTCAAAGGAGTCAAAGGCTGCCCGGTTGGAAAATTTTGAATGTCTTGAGTATGCTTAAGCCAAATAAGGAATTCTTCCCTTTTATCCTCTGGAAGAAAAGGGAGGAAAGTGTGCAGCTGATCTGCAACTTCTTTTAGAAACATACCCATATAAAGACTATAGGAGTTGATTCTGGCAATGAGCATACTGGCTTGGAAGATTTTCCTACCAAAAGCATCCAAGGTCCTGCATTCTCTTCCTGGAGGAGCAGAAGAGTGTCTCTTTGCACTCTCTATCCTCTTCATAGCTGACTGCACCACAATAGAATGGTGAGGAAGCTGTGTTTTATGAAAACCAGGACAAAGAGGGACACGATACATAGTGTCCAATCTGCGAGAATGAGGAGAGATAGTGAGAGGAGTCTCCCATAAGTCAATCATGTGTTCATAAAGAATCTCATGAATTGGTAAGGTGACTGCCTCTTTAGGAGCCTTAGAATAACCTAAAATATCTAATTTGTTTGCTCTAGGCTCTGATTCAGAGGTTACTGAAATAGAAAGTCCTTTAGCTACTTCTCTTATGAAGTCTTGAAAGGACAAGTCCTCTGGAGGAGACATTCTTCTTTTTGGAGAAGAAGGCTCTTCAGGAAGGGCTATGGATACTTCAGCAGACTCCTCTGATGTATCAGAATCATCAGAGGAATCAAAGTACCGCCTGTCAGGGTGCTCTTCTAAAGCTCGGTACGCGTATCGAGCGGTATCGACATCGGGTGTCATCGGTACCGGCTCGGTACCGATGAGCAGCCCTGGACAGGGAACCGCTGCAGTCGGTATCCTGGTCGATGCCGATGCAGTCGGTGCCGGTACCGGAGCCGATACCGACAACGGAGTTTGTTGTGGTATCAGCGGCATCGCAGCTTGAATAAAGGCCTTGATAGCCTGCTGCATGGATAGAACATTCTGATCCATCGACGCCATTAATGCCTGGAATTCGGTACCGGAAGGTTACGCCGGTACCCCAGAGCATTCTAACAGGTGATCGGTCGAGGCCGTGCCATCGATGTCAACCTGTAACCCCATAGGTGGAGCTTTGGAAGCCGGAGCTTCCCGCCGGGGTTGTTTTGCCGGTGCAGGATCCTCGAGGGCAAGCCCGGAGTTATCTCGATGCTTAGAGGGAGATCTACCCTTCGAGGACCGGCTGGATTTATGTTTGGTTACCTGAGATCCATGGGAGGAAGAAGCAGCCCTGGAAGACGTCGATGCTACTGAAGCTGCATCAGAGGGAAACAGCACATGGAGCTTGGCTGCTCGGTTCTGTAACCCCCGTTTAGACAAAGAGCAGGACGGACAATCTGAAATGGAGTGTTCAGGACCCAAACATTTAAGACACCATTCATGGGTGTCAGTAACAGAAATAGTACCGCTGCACTTAGTGCATTTCTTAAACCCGGAGGCTGGTTTTTCCATGAGGAAAAATTTCTTGTGAGGCCTAAGGCCCAAAAGAAAAAAAATACACTAAGTGAGGGAAAAATATATTGTTTTGTTTTGTTTTTTTTTGAAGAAAAGAAAGAAAAGACCGGCAGTACCGGTCCGGAGTCGGGGGAGGCAGACACGCGACCAAAGAAATAAAATAAAACAAAGAACTTCTTCAGCGGTGACAGGACTCGACCTGCTGGCTCCACGGCAAAGAAGAACTGAGGAGAGGCGGTTAGGAAAGGCGGGAAGGCAGCGCGCAGGCGCTGTGGGATGCTCCCAAAAGCTTTCCTTTTTGGGAAGCTGGGGAGCGTTCCCGCGCAGGCTCCGTCGGTACCGACGTACCCATATGTGAAGACTCATTCCTGCTTGTTCCTGGAGATACTGTTTTTAGATACTATGAGACCAACAGTCCTAGGATCTTCCTGCGTATCCTTTCTTTGTTTTGTACAGTATTTTCTGCTCTTTATGTATTGGATAAGCCTTTTTTCTTTGGAATTTGCTTGCTTAATTATTGCTTTTGGGTTGGGGTATGAGATCCCCTTTTACAAGGACATTTCAGGCTAGAGGGAAGATTATTATTGTCTAGTTGTTGGGCATTTGTTTAATTTATTTAACTGGTTTTATATACAGACTTATCTCAGAGTCAAGGCAGTTTACAGAAAACATGTTAACAAGGCTTAAGGTTGGAGCATAATGTTAAGGTTTACATGGAACGAGGTAACATAACATAATAGAACATAGCAACATAAGGTGTGGGTCTCAACTTAACTTAAGAAATCGAATGAACGTTCACTTTTAGTAAACCAAGTGAACAACAACTTGGAGTAGGGGAGAGGGGTGATAGGTCAAAATGACTGAGGTAGCAGTAGTCTGTAGGAGGGTGGGTGGGAAAGATGAAGGAAAGTTTGGCAGGAGGAGTGGGGAGAGTGAACTGGGGAAATAGCAATAGGAAGAGGTGAGAGAAGATTGGTAGGGGGAGGGTAAGATGAGATATGGGATCTAGGTGGGCTGGATGGTAGATAGGGTGGCAGACCAGGGAATAATCAGAGTTCTTCGTCGAGTGTCGGTGTCAGAAATGCAATTTGGTACAGGTATCAGTGTGATTGTTTTGACATGATTAGTATTTGATGCCAAGATATTCTGTGAAGAGGTAAATGTTTAGTTTCTTGTGGAATTCATTGAGTTCTTGTATGGCACCAATGTCGTGAGGGAGTGTGTACCAAATAATTTGCATTATTTGTTCCTCCAATATGCCTGTAGAATATTTTTTAAGTCTTGAAATATGATTGTGAAAAATGTAATAAGTAAACAAAAAATTCTAAGCAACAATAAAAACAATTAACAGCAAATATGAATGAAATCGTGCCTTGAATATAGCTGTAAATCACCTCATCTCCATCTGAAAATTGTGTTTTGGTATGTTCTACAATCCTGATTAGTTCAGGTAATGGGAGCTACCAAAAAATCAAATAATAATCTGGAAAGTTTTCCTCATTAACCCTTTCAGAAATTTATCAAAGGATTTGCCACTCCCTTGTAATATCTGGGTTATGAGGAAACAGACTTTTAAAAAAACAAACAGGCAATGAGAATTAAACAAAGCAAAGAATCTGGAGTAAGCTCACGACAAAATGCTTCTTTGTTATCAGGTGAAGTTCTATTACATGCTCAATCCAACAATGTATTTCCATTATATATAATTTCATTTTTTCATCTTTCAGAAATATTTTAGGTTTATAATAATTTCTGTCACTTGCTCTAATTATAGAGCTTTTTTATGGACTGGGGATGAGGAAAGGTGAAATTAGACTTACCTGCTAATTGTTGTTCCTTGAGGAACTCCAGTCCAGTCCCGGAATCTCTGGGGATATAGGTTCCTCCAGCAGCTTGGAGACTGAACAATGACATTCTTTGATGTCACCAGTACAAATACCCGAGGGACCGCCTCCTTGCTCCAGTTTACCTATTGACAAAGCAGACTCACCAGAGCAACAATTAAGTAGCTAAAAAAAAAGCAGCTTTTAAACTTTAACAAACCATAATAAACATTAACAAAGTAACTATAAACTAAGACACAAAATGTGCCCTTACAGTAACACTATAATTTTCCTATTATAGTCTGCCCTCCGTCTCGATAGAGGAATAATTCTTTATAAAGATCCCCCAAAAGTATCACCCCCCCCCCATATGGGCCATTAAGCTTACCATTACCATACTATACCTCCTTGCTTCAGGACTGCAATCCAGCCAAACGCATATCAGGGAGGGATGCGGGACTGGACTGGAGTTCCTCAAGGAACAACAATTAGCAGGTAAGTCTAATTTCACCTTCCTTATCGTCTCTCCAGTCCAGTCCCGGAATCTCTGGGGATGTAACAGAGCAGTAAAATCTTTAATGGGTGGGACCTGCTAGACCAGCCTGAAGCACTGCCGATCCAAAACAGGTATCTCTTTTTGCCTGTATATCAAATCGATAATGTTTTACAAAGGAATTTAAAGATGACCAGGTAGGCGCTTTACAGATTTCCACAGGTGGTACCAAACTGTACTCAGCCCAGGACGCAGCTTGTGCCCTTGTTGAATGCACTTTAAGCCCATCAGGTATTGTTCTACCCTTCAACAAATACGCTGAGGCTATAGCTTCCTTGAACCACCTGGCAATAGACGCTTTGAAAGCTGCATGGCCTCTTCTTGCACCTCCAAAAAGAACAAACAGCCTATCTGTCTTACGGAATTCCTGTGTTCGCTTTAAATACGTCTTTAATGCTCTACAAGCATCTAAAAGATGCAATCTTTTGAACTCAATCTCCTTGGCAGTATTTTCAAATACTGGTAAAGAAACCTCTTGATTGACATGAAAAGCAGACACCACTTTGGGTAGAAACGAAGGTACTGGTCTCAAAACCACCTTCTTTTCGTAAAATAACAGAAAAGGCTTTCTACAAGACAATGCCTGCAATTCAGAAATTCTTCGTGCTGATGAAATAGCTACTAGAAAAACTACCTTGAGCGAAAGATCCTTTAATGACGCTCGTGAAAATGGCTCAAACGGTTCGTGTACCAAAGCCTCCAACACCAAATGGAGATCCCAAGACGGAACACTTGGTCTACACGGCGGCCTCAACAGTGAAACCGCTCTCAAAAAACGCTTCACATCCAGATGCGCTCCTAGCACCTCACCATTTATTTTTCCCCTATAACAAGAGAGACCTGCCAGCTGCACTTTCAATGAAGCCGTTGCTAATCCTTTCTCAAAACCATTTTGCAAAAAAAGATAGAACTTGAGGAATAGAAGCTTTTAATGCTTCCAAACCCTTATCTTCACACCATGCTTCAAATATTCTCCAAATTCGAATATATGCCAAAGAGGTAGAACTCTTCCTTGCTTTCAACAAAGTGGAAATCACCACCGATAAGTAACCCCTGGCCTTTAACCTCGCCCTTTCAAGAGCCAAACCGTAAGCGAGAATCAAGCCACCTGTGGCATATGTAGTGGACCCTGGTGCAACAGATCTTCTCTCATCAGTAAGAGCCATGGACGGTCTACTAACCACCTTATGAGATCCACGTACCATGGTCGTCTTGGCCAATTCGGCGCTATCAATATTACTAGTCCGTTGTGCTGTTCTACTCTTTGAAGAACACGCCCTATCAATACCCATGGAGGGAAGACGTACAGAAGTTGCCCCTCTGGCCACCTTTGAATGAGAGCGTCTAGGCCCTCTGACATTCTCTTTCGCCAAAACCGATTGACTTTTGCCAACTCGAAGGTTGCCATGAGATCCATCACCGGAACTCCCCAACAATTTATTATCAATTGGAATACCTGTGGATGCAGAACCCACTCTCCTGGATCCACTCTGACCCGACTTAAAAAAAAAAAAAATTGGCCTCCACATTGTCCACTTCTGCTACATGAGCTGTAGACAAAGCTTCCAAATTCCTCTTGGCCCACATGAACAGCTGCTTGGCTTCGGCTTCCAGAGAGACACTGCTTGGTCCCCCTTGACGGTTGATGTAAGCGACTGAGGTTGCGTTGTCTGACAGAACGCGAACCACCTTCCCCTGAAGATAACATTGAAACGTTTCTAGAGCTAAAGTTACTGCCCTCAACTCCAATCTGTTGATTGACCAAACCTTCTCCTGTTTTGTCCATTGACCTTGAACAAATCTTCCTTCGAGGTGAGCTCCCCAGCCCACAAGACTGGCATCCGTCGTAAGAGGAATCCAAACAGGCGATTCTAGCTGCATTCCCACCTCTAGAATCTCTGGCTGTATCCACCATTGAAGAGCTTGACGCGTCTCTGGAAGGCAGGGCAGCCTCCTCGAGAGAGGATCTTTCTGATGCGACCACCTCCTTAGTAACGCTCTCTAACGGTCGCATATGAGTTCTCGCTCATGGCACCAAGTCTAACGTTGCTGCCATGGTTCTGAGCAACTGTAAATAATGTCATGCAGTAGGATTCTTTCTGCTCAAGAAACTGCGCACCAGATCCCTCAAAGCTAGCGCTCGCTTCTGAGGAAGAAATACCCTTCCTATTCTTGTATTGAATCGAGCTTCCAGGTGTTCCAGATTCTGTGACGGAATTAACTTGCTCTTTGCCACAGTGACAACCCAACCAAGGCTCTGTAAAACTTCCACTACTCTGGCTGTTGCCAACTCGCTTTCCTTTTCGGACTGCCCGAATCAACCAGTCGTCCAGATATGGGTGAACTAGAATTCCTTCCTTTCTCAATGCTGCCGCAATGGCTACTATTACCTTGGTAAACGTTCGCGGAACCGTTGCTAAACCGAACTGCAATGCTCGAAACTGGAAATGACCCATGGGGGACTGCAAATCTCAAAAATTTCTGATGCTCCAGATGAATGGGAATGTGTAGATACGCCTCTGTCAAATCCAGAGACGTAAGAAACTCCTTTTTTTACTGCCATTATTATAGACCTCAGTGTTTTCATGTAAAAATGAGTTACCCGAAGGCAACGATTTACCTTTTGAAGATCCAAAATTGGCAGAAAAGACCCTTCTTTCTTTGGAACCACAAAATAGATGTTACCAGAGGATGTAGTAAAGGCTGTTAGTGTAGCTGGATTTAAAAAAGGTTTGGACAAGTTCCTGGAGGAAAGGTCCGTAAAGCACAGTTACTTACCTGTAACAGGTGATCTCTGGAACAGCAGGAATTAGTCTTCACATGTGGAAGACGTCGCCGACGGAGCCCGCACGGGAAAATGCTCCCCAGCATCCAATCAGAAAGCCTTTGGGAGCATCCCCCGCGCCTGCGCGGTGGCTTCCCGCCCTTCCTACTGCCTCTCCCCAGTTGAGTTTCATAGCTGAGCCGGCAGGAGAGGAGAGGAAGGAATAGAGAAAAAGAGAGATACAATTCCCAGGAGAGGTGGGCAGGTTGTGAAGACTAATTCCTGCTGTTCCGGAGATCACCTGTTACAGGTAAGTAACTGTGCTATCTCCAGGAACAAGCAGGAATGAGTCTTCACACGTGGGGACTCCCTAGCTTAGGATGCCCGGGGAGATCCCATAAGCGCAGCCCAGACGGGATGGCATTTGCCCAGCCTGAATCCCCGGCATCCCCTGAGGGATGGAGGGCAGGAGTTGAATAGAGGAACAGCGAATACAAAGACTACGGAGGCAAGTCTTTAGAGTGCAGAACAGGTACCATTAGGATACAGCAAAAAAAACCCCAGGCTACAGGAGTAGGCAGAGGGGTGCATGAAGAGAATCATTAAGCACGTAATGAGTAAATGACCTAGTACCATACAGAGATTACCGGACATTAAGTTTCTAATGAATTAATGGTTTAGAACCCTGTACTGCTTACCCACCGGGTTGTCGGAAGTAGTCCTGTGATGAAGGCACTGTAGACGCAGTAGCGAGGTCATCAAGGAAACTTCACCGCAGCGAGGAGGAAGTTCCAAATCCGGAAGGCCATGGGATCCAGGCGTCAGCTGGGTCAGGAGGAGGACGGCAGGTCTTCCAGGGGGCTCACGGCAAGCTGAGCACTCCCTTAGAAGTAGAGTCCATAACTCAGAGGACCAACAGTGGAAGACAGGCCGAACTAGAGAGCCTATCCCGGAGAAGAGTAGAGGTGTACCCCGGAGCAGAAGGGGTACACAGTCTGCCCTAGCGAGAGATAGGGAGACAAGGGTCCGGACCTCCGGGAGGAGGACATAACTGAAAAGAGGACTGTTGACTTCACAGCAGTAGGGTACCACCAGTCCGCGGGCCGACGGGGAATAGGCAGGCGGACTGGCCAGACCCCCTGGGGGGGGGGGGGGTGAGTACCGGTCATAGGGGGAAAAAGGCGGTAAACACAGGTACTGTGGGGATCCCCCAAGGCGCCTGCCAAGCAGGTGATATCTAGTATATCTAAGCCGGTGGACATGGGGACGCCCCCTCCGGTACTAACGCAGGCACGCCGGGGGGCCTGCCTCCATGAGCAGCACTCAGGTAAGGCGGATCTGCCATCGATCCCCAGAACGTCCACCTGGAGAGGTGGCTGCAAGATCCGTCAGGGGAGGGATCTTTCCTGGAGGGCAATGGCAGATCGGCGAGCTAAGAGCGCGGTAGCGCGGGGGACGGAGGATAGTATCAGTCCGGTAGAATGCTGCAGGGGTTGGAGGCCCTAATGTGTCCCCAGGACCTGCGCATAGAAATTGTCCCCCGCACAATCGGGGGACATGAGGGTATAGTCCCTGGTGAGTATAGGGGGACTATAGCGGCTGGAGGGGAATTCCAGTACGGAAGCAATCAGCAAGAGGATACTGGCTGAGAGGGGTTCGGGGACGTACCGAAGAGTAAGTAGGGTGACTGTGGGCCAGAGCGATCACGGCGTAAGGTGGTCTCCCTTTCCCACGGAGGAGAAGACCTGAACCCCTAGATAAGTCCCCGAACCATTTTCCAACTGGACGAGCCCCAGAGTAGAGCTCTAGTCTAAACTTCTGGTAAGGAGGTTAAGAGCAGGCAGCCGCCCACCTGAGCCTAAAAATGCTTAGTATGAGAGTCCTGGCGCGGGCACATCAACCCGGGGTGAGAGGTCCCTTGCTTGGGCGCGCCTGGAGGGTGGGCGGAGGGCTGACATTTCCTCTTCCTAGGGAAGGGGGGTCTGGAGGGGCGTTTACCACCACCGGGGGGAAGCCGGGCCCTAGGCTGGCTGCTAACTCTGGGAAGGTTAGCGAAGCACTGTGCGACCTGACGTAAGGCTTCGCTATTGAAGAGGTGATCTCCGTCGCAGGGATAATTACCCAGGATGTGCTGTGCCCGTCGACACAACTCGGACACCTGCAACCATGCCGTGCGGCGTGCTCTAATGGCAACAGCAGAGGCTCTGCTGACCGACCGGAAGGAGTCCAGCGAAGCACGAGAAAGGAACCCGGAGATATTCCTGCAATGATAAAGAAGCAGGGAATATTCAAAGGCCTTGGTTGCAGATACGAAGGTGGATAACCGAGATAACCTCTCGGTGACCTCCCGAAGCGACAGACTCATATAAAATATATATGAAATAATTCTGGCCGCCAGCATAGACATTTGGAAGGCTTGACGTCCTAGAGTATCTAGCGTCTTCGAGGCGCGGCCTGGAGGGCGAGAAGCATGCCTCTCCTTGCTTCCGGCCTTCCTCAGCGCCGATTCCACCACAATGGACCGATGTGGAAGCTGGTGCTACCGAAACCCCGGGGACGGAGGCAACCGGTACAGAGCCTGCATCGCAGTCGGCGGCGCCGGAACCCTCAAAGGCGACCGCCAAGCCCCCAGCAGGAGATCCTGCAGGGCGGGATGCAGAGGATGCATCGCGGCTGCCTGTTCCGCAGGGCATGGGCTCGGGTCCGGGATAGGGATGGCCAGCAAGTCCGCCATGTCAAGGAGGAAACCCTGAAAAGGAGGCTCTGCCGGAGCAGTTATGGCGGGAGAGGCCGCCAAGGCACTGAGAGGCTGCTCAGGCCGATGCCCGCTGGGCAGAGGAGGGGACCAACCGACCCGGATCGGGGCAGTCAACATGGCGTCGTCGGCTCCTGGAATTGATTCCAAGCTAGGCATCGAAGAAGTCGATGGCACCGACGGCACCGCAGGAACCGGCCTCGGCCCCGAACCCGGGGGCGGCGCTTCCCCCCGTGACTGGAGCGAATCCGCGGCCGCCGGAGGGCAGGGGCCAGCGGTCTCTGCTCTGCGCTGCGGGAGAGGACAGGGGCCGATCCCGAGACGTGCCGTGGCCAGGCTTTCAAGGCTGGACAATGACTCCAGGCTGGGCATCGAACCGAGCGAGGAGATCGACTCCTTCCTCGAGGCCCCCGGCGGGAGTGACCGCGCCGGTGGTGGAGATCCCGGAGCGCGGATCGGAACCGCGCCGACCGGTGCCGCGAACATCAAGGGCCCCCGAGGACGGTGCTCGGAGGAGAGGGGGTCATCTGACGCCGGCGCCGATGTCGATCGGCGGGCACTGCCTGGTGCCGGGCTCCCTCTCGAACCCGTCTGACCCGGAAAGAAATCCTTCCGGGGCATACGGCCCGTTCCCGAAGGGACCCCGGTCACCCGACGACGAGTCCCTGCAGGGGGGGGGGGGGAGTGCAAAGCCCCTGCGCCGACGTCGGGGTACCGTTGCGGGGCGGCGCAGACCCAGATTGGGTCGAAGCGGTCAAAGACCCCGACGCCCCTTCTCTAGGGAAGGGCGGGGCCCTCGACGGCTGCGTCGATGCCGGGGAGTCGCCCGTGCGCTGGCCGACATACCCCGAGGTCCCCGGGGAAGGTCGATGGCGGTCCCTCGTGCTCGATGCCCCTGCCGTCGCCGGCGGAGCGGCACCACTCGAACCCGGTACCACCCTTGCGCAGGGCTGGGAAACCGGCGACCCGGCGTGGGTCGAAGCGAGCGGCCCCAAGGGGAGGGAGGCCAGATGACCATCCCCGGTGATGCCCGCGCCCTCGAAGCGGGTACTACCCCCGCGCATGACCTGAACATAGGGCCGTCAGACAGTGTCGAGTCGATCGGCCCCCGAGGTGCCGAGGGCAGCGGCTGGCGATCCCCGGTGGGGAGCGGGTCACTCGACATCGACGCCGACGGGTTGGCACTGCCCAAAGCGGATACCACCCCCGTAGGAACGCCATATCGGTGAGAGTCGGTCGGCCCCGGAGGCGCCGAGGACCGCAGCCGCCAATCCCCGGTGAGGAGCGGAACGCTAGACACCGACGCCGAGGGGTCGGTACCGCCCGAAGCGGGTACCGCCCACACGCATGGCAGGGCTGAAGGAACGCCAGGCTGGACTGAGTCGATCGGCCCCAGAGGCACCGAGGACAGCAGCCGACGATCCTCGATGAGGAGCGGAGCGCTCGACACCGACACCGATGCCCGGGGCTCAGTACTGCCCGGAGCAGCTACCACGCCCGAGCATGGCTTGGATGTAGGGAGGTCAGACCCGGTCGAGTCAATCGGCCCCGAAGGCGCTGAGGACACCGGCTGACGATCCCTGGCGAAGAGTGAAACACTCATGCCTGGGAATCGGCAGCGCTCGAAGCGGGTACCTCCCTCGGGCATGGCTCGGGAATGTTCTGTGAGGAGCGAATCTCAGGAACATCCCGAAACCCCGTAAATGCTTTGGAGCCCGAGGACTCCCGCCGGGGTATATCAGCCAAGGAGGACTTGAGGGGTTGGCCGGAGCCATCGCCATGCCGCGCATGAGACTCGCCCCTCAAGACTCGGCTAGTCTTAACAGACTGTTGTGTGGTTACCTGATCCTGGAGAGAAGAACAACCCGACGACCGCGCCTTGGGTGCGAAGACGTCGTCGAGGGATACCTGAAAGAGGGAGGGTCTTCTCCCGACACTGTAGCCCGGGGAATCCGGGGAAAAAGGGTCAGGCCCCAAACAGGAGAGGCACCAGGCATTGGAGTCCACGTGGAAAATTAAGTCCCCGCCGTGAGGCTGGGGGGAAGAAGGCTCCATGCCCCGGTCCTCAGCGCTCGAAAGGGGCGACAAAAATTAAATGAAAACAATTAAAAGAAAGAAAGAAAAAAGGGGGGGGGCACAGAGGTGCCACCGTCGGCGGGAAAGCCGTGACTACAGAAAAAAGGAAAAATTTCTGCGGTGGCAGGAGGGACGCCCTGCCTGCTTCGCGGAAAACGAAAAACTGGGGAGAGGCAGTAGGAAGGGCGGGAAGCCACCGCGCAGGCGCGGGGGATGCTCCCAAAGGCTTTCTGATTGGATGCTGGGGAGCATTTTCCCGTGCGGGCTCCGTCGGCGACGTCTCCCACGTGTGAAGACTCATTCCTGCTTGTTCCTGGAGATACCATTATTAAGAAGGGACCCAGGATATCAATGCTTGACCTAGTACAAGCATTGCAGAACCTGTGTCTTTTGGGGAAACTGCTAGGTACGTATGACCTAGATTGGCCACTGTTGGAAACAGGATACTGGGCTTGATGGACCTTGGTCTGACCCAGTATGGCATATTTTATGTTCTTATGTTCTTATCGTCCGGAACTGCGTTGGTCTGGCGGTACCGTAACAGCCTTGAGATTCAAAAGTCTTTGCAAGGTTTTGCGCACCGCCGTACACTTGATGCATGCCTTGCAAGGAGATTGAATGAACAAATCGACCACTGGGCGCTGAAGCTCCAGAGCATACCCTTCTCGAATGATCTCCAACACCCAGCGATCGGATGTGATCTGAACCCAGGCTGGATAAAACTCCCGTAGTCGATCTCCCATGGGTATAAAATCCGCCTGGGTCCTCCTCACATCATTGTGATTTTCTAGGGTTTGAAGAAGAGGAAGTTGCAAATCCCGTTTGCTCCTCGAAAACACTGAAAACCCTGACTTCTAAAATATTGATGTCCTCTCTGAAACTGTCCGAAATGTGTGGAACGAAAACGACAAAAGTCTTTGTACTGGCCTCTAGACGCCTGAATTGGACACCCTAGCTTCTGCCTATCCTCTGGCAGCCTGCCGCCCTTAGACTCCCCTAAGTCTTTTACCAATTTATCTAAGTCCTCACCAAAAAGTAGCTTACCTCTAAAGGGAATCTTAGTGAGCCTTGATTTAGAAGAAGCATCTGCCGCCCAGTTATGCAACCATAAATATCTTCTCGCTGCCACCACCGAGACCATACTCTTAGACAAACCCCTAATAAGGTCATAATGAATATCAGCTAAGTAAGCTGCCCCAGTCTCTAACCGGGACGCTTTTGTCGCAGAGTCTTCCACATTATCTCCGTGTACTCGCTGAGACCAACGAAGACAGGCTCTGGCTACCCATGCTCCACAAATTGAAGCCTGAATAGATAGGGCATTGACATCAAACACCTGTTTTAACAATGTGTCCAATCTTCTAGCATGACTATCCTTAAGGGTGGCACCACCTTCCACCGGAATTGTAGTCTTTTTGGTAACAGCCGATACCGCTGCATCTATCTTGGGAGATTTAAACGCCTCCCTATCCTGATCCAGTAGAGGATATAAACGAGCCATAACCCTGGACCCCTTTAGTCCAGCCTCAGGCATATCCCATTCCTGTTGAATTATTTCCCTTACAACTCTGTGCAACGGAAAGGCCCTTTGTGGTTTCCTAAATGCCTGCAACAAAGGATCCTCCAATGTAGAGTCCTCCTCTGGCCCAGAAACTGGCATATTAAGTGCTTTAAGAGTTTCCATAATCAAGGCCGGCAACTCATCTCGCCTGAAAACACAAACTACTCTCACCTGGTCCTCCTGATCCATGAGTTCGCCTTCTAATTCCTCATCAATTTCCAAATCTGGATCCAAAGGATCCGAGTGAATCTCTTCAGAGGTTTTCAAATGCTCCTGTGGATCCTTCCCTGTTTTAACCTTAACAGGGACAACACCCTCAGCAGCTTCCAGAGGAATACCTGGCCGCTTTTTCCCGAGATCCCCTCCTGCAGAGGGTAGTGGACCTTTTTGACCATTTCCAAATGTCTGCTGGAGCAGAGATACAAAATCTTGCGAAAACGCCGCCAAACCTGATGAAAATATTGATGGTACTTGCAGCACATCAGGAACGGAAGAAGGCCCTGCAACAGGCTCTGGCAAGAGCTGCGGAGGCGAATTAGCATCCAATAAAGATAAGGAAACAAGTTTAGAACCCTCTGCACTGGTTTCTAAAACCTGCTCCATATCTGGAGTCTCCTGAACGCAGGATTTACAAACCCCCGACAGATAAAGTTCCTCTCCTAGAGCCACAAACCAAACACTGCGGCTTGGAAGGCATTACTCCGCTATAGCTCCAAAGAAAGCATTCCTAACTTTAACTTATATTAATACATTTTTTTTAATATATGTGCATACCCAGCAAACAGTTCAAAATGAGATTAAAATGAAATTAAAACCATTCCATCTAAAAGAGACATCAAAAAACGAAGTTTGCCGTTTTCTTGTGCACGCGCCGAACAGTGCGGCCTGCACTGAATCCAACTGCCATCACCGACTAGCTGCGCAGCAGAGAATTACTATCTCAGTGCCGCAGCAAGGAGAAAACCCTCCTAATCAGTTCAGGATAACCGGTTCTCCCCACGCTACTAGTTTCAGCGTCGGAGGAGAAACCAGAAACGCCGGACAGCAATGAAGCTGAAAACAAACTAACACCAGCTCCGGCGGCATGATCACATGTATGCCTCTCTGGGAACAGCTCTCAGCTGCAACGACTCTGCCGTTTCATTCGCTCCTCACCTAAGGTAAGTAGGTTCGGGAGATGAAACATTTTTATATGAATTGAGCCACGCTAAATAAAAGCAAATAAATAAACGTTGCTTTTAGCAGGCAGAGAAGAAAATAAAAGGAGGGGGGGGGATGCACCACTGGACTCCTTAAGCCACTACTACTCCATTAAAGAATGAATAAATAAATTTAACTAAATAAATTTAAATAAATTCAAGAAAACTGCTTAATTGTTCCTCCAGTGAGCCCAGAATCTCTAGGCTCAACAACCTCCAGCTGCTTGGAGACTGAACAAACTGGAGCGAGGAGGCGGTCCCTCGGGTATTTGTACCGGTGACATCATTGTTCAGTCTCCAAGCTGCTGGAGGAACCTATATCCCCAGAGATTCCGGGACTGGACTGGAGAGACGGATAAGGAAAATATGCATTTTTAGGATCCTGGGAAGTTTCTTCAGTGCTCATTCTCTATCTGTGATGTCACCCATATGTAAGGACATTATCCTACTTGTGCACTGTGAAGTGTGTATTCCTCACTATAGTTTTCATGATGCTCCTGGTGCTGAAAAGGCCAGGAAGCTAAATCTGGCCCTGATTGGAACAGGCATGCAATAACTGCTGCTAGAGGGGTCAGGGAACTGACCACTGGAACCAAAAATGTTGTGACTGCTCACAATTATGGTGAACATTTTTTTTTATAGCTTCTCAAAGACAGCCACCTAAAAAGCCAAGTAATCAAGTGTGGAGGCCCAGATACTATTTGGCCTCAAGCCCCACTATAGTCTGCAACATATCCCATATGAACTGAGCAAGAGAGAATATTTTCTGTCTAATGAGAGAGACCGTAGTGCTAAGGTGTCTGCTTCAAATATTTTTTAGTATTCAGAAGCTGTACTATACAACTCCTAATTTACTGAATTTGCAAAATTTCAACTGGATTGAATTCAGCTGCATTTTGGCAACAGCATAATATGATTAGCCTGAAGTAGGGTGCATCACACAATTTTATGTACAAAGCAGTCCTGACCACAAAAGATGAAGGAAAGCTTTTAAATTTTAAGCTGGTGGCTGTGAGAAATAAAGTTACAAATATGTCAGGCTTGAGGAATTCTCAGAAGAGACTAAGAAGAAGATATTCAGCGGTGGTGGCTAGTACTGAAAGCAGCTAGCCACTGAACTCTAAACACAGATATTCAATGCTGTATCCAGCCACTGGCACTGAATATCTGGGTTGGCCGGACAGCACCAAAGCTAACTGGGCAGCGATGATATTTAGCCGCTGCCCCATTAGTTTCAGCAGCCAACATTAGGTGAGTCTCTCAGGTGCCTAACGTTCGCAGCTGGGGAATAACCGGCTACTGATTGAATACTGCTGCCGCCTGGTTAGCTTTGGCTAGCCGGTTAGTCCCCAGGTGCAGCCTACGATCTGCCCCAGAACACGCCAACGCTAGCCAGCAAGAATCAGAGCGCTTAGAAGCTGCAAACCACTTAAATGGATTTGAAAATGCCCTCTAAATATTTATGTTTTGATACTCAAAGAACACTGCTCATTTTCTTTCAATTTTCTCACACTCCTGTCCTCAAAATAAATTTTTTTTACCTAGACATATGATGAGAAGCAGTTCCTAGAGCTCTCCTTCCCAGAACACAAAGTCCATAACAAAGAGTCACCAGGGCCGAATCTTTATCTGCATCCAGCAGCTTGAAAGGAACAAGACAAAATCCAAGTGAGTAGAGGTGATGCATCTTCTCTCATAAGCAACTTAACAGCTATATCAGAGGGTAAGAGAAAGAACACCCCAATGGAAGACAATATTTACATGTCATATGAATTGGATTTCGGTTACCATAAAGCCCAGAACAGATAACTTTCAAGGACCATACTCTTCATAACTCACTAAACTTGATGGCCATAGAAAGCCTGAGTGCTGACTGCTATTTCATGTTTGGACTGTGTTCAATAAAGCATAGTTACTCACCTGCAACAGGTGTTCTCCAGGGACAGCAGGAATCAGTCCTCACATATGGGTAACGTTGGCGCTGATGGAGCCCAGCAGAAGCATCTCACCAGCTTTCAAAGAAAGCCTTTGGGAGATGCCACCATACATGCATGGTCCCCTTCCTGCCTAAGGGTGCCATCTTGCTCAGTTAGATGACATAGCTAGAGCCGATAAAACAAGACGGCAAAATCTGAACAGCAACTCCAAGTGGAGGAGGGAGGGTTGTGAGGACTGATTCCTACTGTCCCTGGAGAACACCTATTACAGATGAATAACTACGCTTTATCCAGGAACAAGCAGAAAGTCAGTCCTCACATATGGGACTCCCTAGCAACAGGCTACCGAGAACCTGTAGAAAAACATGGTCCAGCTGAGAGCAGCCAAGTGAATCTGAGGACAGACTGAGGAACCCAGTATCCATGGACAGCCATCGCTCTGGTAGCCTGAACAAGAAGGTCAGAGGGCAGGAGTTGCCTAAACCCGAACAGATTATGGAGTACGGTCTGGCCGAAGTCACTGTCCCGTCAGGACTCCCTCTCCAGGCAGTAGTGAGCTGCAAAGGTGTGAACTGAGGACCAGGTAGCAGTCCAGCAGATGTCTGCCATAGGGACAGAGCAGAGGCTTGCAAAAGAGGTTGCCATAGCCCTGACATTGTGCGCCGTAACACGGCGCTCCAACAAGAGCCCAGCCTGATCATGGGCAAAGGCAATGCAGTCCACCATCCAGGTGGACATGGTACGCTTGGTAATAGCCTCCCCCAGTCGACTGAGGTCATATGAAATGAAAATATGCGAGGCTTTGCGGTGGCCTTGTGTATGTTGCAGGTAGGAGGACATGGCTCGCTTTCAGTCCAGAGTATGGAGAATGGCTGACGCTTTGAAGGCATGGGGCCGTGGAAAAAAGGTGGGGAGCACCACCTCCTGGATGAGGTGGTAGGCCATCTTCGGAAGGAATTTAGAGTGGGTGCGAAGCACAAACCTATTCTTGTAGAACCTGGCCTGAAGCAACCTTCCAGGATAGATAATGCAAATGGAAGGTAGACAGAGGTTTGAAAGGTGGCTTGGAGAGCTGCATCAGAACCACATTGAGATCCCATTCTGTTGGAGGCGGGCAGATGGGAGGCTTAGAGAGCAGCAAGCACCACATACATCAGATGAGGGGCTGCGCAGAAAGAGGTTTTCCCTCTACAGAGTGATGGTGCACCGAGCGCGCACTAAGGTGCACCCTGACGGAGTTGGACTTGAGTCCAGTCTGCGAGAAGTGGAGCAAGTACTGCAGCACTGTGTGCACTTGGAAAGAGAACGGATCCACCCGTCGCTCCACACATCATACTGAGAATCTGCGCCACTTGAGGGCATAGGTCCATCTTGTGGAGTTCTTATGAGAGACCAGGAGGACTTCCTCCACCTCCCTTGGGAAGTTGAAGGGTGCTAAGGCTACCCATTCAGCGGCCATGCTGTTAACGCCAGGGACCCCAGGTTGGGAAGAAGAAGGGAGCACTCCTCCTGGGTCAGTAGCCCCGGGGCGTTGCCCAGAGGGACTGGGAGCTCCGTTGAGAGGCGGAGCAACAGGAGAAACCAAGGCTGCCTGGGCCATCTCAAGGCCACCAGGATCATGGAGGTCTTGTCCCACAGGACCTTGAAGAGGGTCTGTGCGATTAGTGGCGTGGGAGGGAAGGCATACAGAAAAGCCTTTCGATCACAAGATGAGGAAGGCCTCTGCCGCTATCCGGGACAGATGCAGTTGGGGATAGCAGACGCGGGGCAGCTGAGCATTGGCTGGACTGGCAAGGAGGTAAAGACGTGGAGTTCTCCCGAGTCGGAACAGTCGCTGCACCATCCTGGGGTCTAGGCGCCATTCATGTGGTTGGAGGACCCCTGCTCAGCCTGTCCGCTAGGGCATTGCCTTGGTCTGGAAGGCATACTGCCCTGAGGAGCATTCCCTGACGGATCGCATACGAGCAGAGGGCTACTGCCTCCTGGCAGAGGCGCTGAGACCCTGTGCTCCCCCTGCTTGTTTAGGTAGAACACTACGATCTGGCTGTCCTTTGGACTAGCACCGACTGGTTCTGCAGGTGGTGGTGGAAGGCTTTGATAGCCAGAAAAACGGCCCTGAGCGCCAGCAGGTTGATCTGCTGCTGGTTCTCCGCTAGGGACCAGTTGCCCTGTGTTCGCAGTTCCTCACAGTGGGCACCCTAGCCTAATAGGGACGTATCTGTGGTGAGGTCCCTCTGAAGGTCAGGGGCTGGAAGGGTATGCCCTTCTGCAGGTGTTGTGTGCCCTGCCACCAGTCAAGTGATTCCACTAGCTGACGGAACACTAAGACCTTGTCACACAGCCTGCCCGTGGCTTGTGTCCACTGTGAGCAGAGGCATCACTGAGCTGCCTGCATGTGGAGGCAGGTATTGGGGATCACATGAACTGTGGATAGCATGTGTCCTAGAAGGCAGAGCATGGACAGCACCTACACTGTGTGGTGGTGCTGCATCTCGGTGGCCAGGGCCCTGAGGCGATCTGTCCTGTCCAGGGGGAGGAAGGCCCTGGCCTGGAGAGTGTTCAGACAAGCTCCTATGAACTCCAGGTCCCGTGTTGGAGTGAAGTGAGATTTGGGTGGTTTATCACGAACCCCAAAAGCTGCAGGATTTTGATGGTGCGGGCCATTGCCTGTTGCATCTCGGTGGCCGTGTTCCCTTTCACTAGCCAGTCATCCAGGTATGGGGAGATAAAGGCCCCTTGGAGATGGAGGTATGCAGCCACTACTGCCAAGCATTTGGTGAAGACACTTGATGTGGAGGCTAGGCTAAATAGTAATACCCTGTACTGGCAGTGGTTGCCCCCAACCATGAACCTCAAGTACTGCCAGTGTCTTGGATGACTAAGGATATGGGTTATAAGCATCCTTTAGGTTCAAGGAGCATAGCCAATCTCCCTGCTGGAGGAGGGCAGTAATGTTCCAAGTGTCTTACTTCAACAAAGGCTAACACCTTGTAATGAAGACGTGCAGTTTATTTACAAACAAAGTAAGAAGACATTCAGAAAGACAAGTAATTCTCTTAGTTACACATGAGTAGTTAGAAAAGATAACTAGAATGCACACTTAATTACAATACTGAAAGAATTATGAGAGAATGTAGCTATGTACAAAGAATATACTTCACCAAACTTGTCATAACCCCTTTACACATCAGCTGGGAGCGCTCAGCGAGAGGAACTAATGACAGTCTAGGATACTTCATGCTTGGCCAAGCAGATCTACGCTCTGTCTTGTTCTGGATATTCTCTGTACTTATATGTTGCAGCCAGCTCTCACCCATGAGCTTCTCTCCAGCTCTCACCCATGAGCTTCTCCACCCCATCCACCTTTTTTGCTTCGGTTTCCGGGCAGGCTTTTGATTACCCCCTTTGGTGTTAGAAGCTCAAACTTACACAGTCAGACATGGTCAGACATCTGAGAATGCTCAAAGGACACATCCTCCATGGCCTAAGTGTTCTTTTGTTATCATTAATGGGTCTCTGTCAAGGGAGACACCCAAAAGCATCTCAAAGCTTTTACATTATAATTGATGAATTCTTATCCTGTCCAAGAGAATTGTTCAAAGGCCAAGGGAAGAATTCTGTCTCCCTCTCTGATCTCTTAACACTCCCCAGGCTAGATGTGCAAAAATCTCTCATCTCTGGAGCAAGTTGGCTCAAATAAAGTACAATATCCTTTGCTGATCCAAAAATCCATATAAATCTTTAATTAGTAATACACCAAGGGAGAGCATTAAGAACTTCTCATGCACCAGGAACTTGTTCAGGTTTCGCAGGTCCAGAATGGGTCTTAGACCTCCTGTTCTTTTTGGGATTAGAAAGCACCTAGAATAGAAACCCTCCCCTCTTAGGTGGTGGGGTCCTGTCCTTGAGGAGGCCTGTAAGTTCCTGCAGTAGCAGGGCTTGGTGCAAGGGATTCCGAGGGGGCTCTCCTGGAAAGAAAGGCGGCAGCATCTGGTCCAGGTCAAGGAGGTAGCCTTCTCTGACCACTTGAAGTGCCCAGGTGTCGTTGGTGATGGCAGACCACTGGTGGGCAAAATGAATCAGACGCCCCCCCCTGTTGGCAGCTGCTCCCCCATGGGTGGAGAGACTATGCTCAGGGAGTCAAAATCTCAACCCAGCCTGGGCAGGAACCGGTGTTTGGGGCTTAGAGCCCTTAGGCTTGTGTTGGCTCTGGCCCACTCCTTTGCCCTGGTGACCCTGTTGTGGGGTCTGGGGGGGCCTGGTATTGGGGATAGCCTCAGTAAGGTTGGCCTTTCCTGTGAAAGGTTGGCCTTTCCTGTGGAAGGGAGGCCTTTTCCCTGGGGGGGTTTTCTTGGGAAGGGTGGAGATCTTCCTGGAGAGCCGAGTCCTGGTGTCAAATTCTGTCTCAATCTCTGCCGCCTTATCCTCTATCAGTTTACCAAAGAGGTTTTCACTGAGGCAGAGGACATCAAGGAGTTTCTCCTGTACCCATTGCTCGAGGTCCGATGCCTGGAGCCAGGCCTGGCGTCGGGTACAGATGCCTGTGGCAGCCACTCTCGTGTTAAAACTCTAAGCAGTCGTAGGTGGCTTGAGATATGTAATTCAAGCACTCCGACGCCCTTCGTGAGGATTTGGAATTGCTGGAGGTGATCTCCACTGAGATCCGCCCGAGAAACCTGCATGTTCTTTTGCTAGGTCTCGGAAGTACATGCCGATATACAGCTGATAGCTTGTATTCGGCAACCCAGCATTGAGCCCTGGTAGCATTTTTGCCCAAGGGTGTCGAGGGCACGGGACTCTCTGCCCGGGGGCACAGAAGAATGAGTCTTCGGGCTTTTCTGTTGGCACATGGTTGACTCCACCACCAGAGAGGTATGAGGGAGTTGCCCCTTCCAGAAGCCGGGGCCCTGTAGGACCCAGTACATGGTGTCCAAGTGTTGGCTCTCTCTACACCGGTGTCTTCCATGTCCGAAGGAGTCATCACCAGAGGATGGCGGGGACGGGGACCGTCAGGGCCTCCTTAGGTGGAGTCTCATACTGGAGGATTTCGAGCTCTTCTGTGCGAGAGTCCTCCTCCAATTCCATTGTGAGAGACAAGGCCTTTGCCATGTTATGGCCGAACTCAAGGAACGAGGTGTCCTTGGGAAGGGACCGGTGTCTTGATGCCAGGTGAGACGGATCCGATGGAAGATTGTGGTGTTTACGCTTCTCCAGGGAAGTCTCATCCTCGGATTCCCAGTCCAAGTAGTCTGTTGAGGACTCGAGGCCTGATGGCTCGGATCGGGTCTTCGGTCACCCAGGGCTGTTTGGCCAGAGCCACAAGCACTTGTCGGGGAGGACCTCACTCTCAAAGAGCAAGATCAAGACCCCCGCCAAGTACCAGCTCGAGGCCCGCGGCTCTTGAGGATTGTATCAGTGGCCCAGGGAGTTATCGACATCAAGGTCCCTGCGGTCTCTGCGCGAGCACCAGCAGAGCTGGGCAATGACGCTTGCTGCGAGGCAAGGAAGGCAGTGACACTGCATTCCAATGCCATCATCCTGGCTTCCCACTCAGGAGTTGCAGCCATTGATGCGGACACCATGGTGACTGGGTCCGGCATAGGTGAGGAGATGGAGTCTTCGATGGACAGGTCTTGGGGGTCCATGATCCGTCGCCAAAGGCCTTGGCGTCTGTTCTGGGCACCTTTGCTGGCCACTCCTGCTCCAAATCCTCAGATACCCTCAGGGGACTGTGGGACCTTGCATGGGACTTGCCGTGTATATGATTCACAGGATGAGGTCCTCAGGATTTCTTCTTCTTGTACTCCTGCTCTGGAGAACCCTTGTTGGGGTGTCCACAGACCCGATCAGGCGCCACAGGGGCAATACATGATTCAGAGGGTCCGTGCGGGGTCTTAGAGCTTGAGGTTACCGAGGACAATGGGGCTGAATCTGACCTATGGAAGATGTCTTCCTGCTTCTCCCGTCAACTTTGGATGCTCTTGGCGGACAGGTCATGGTCGGCACCTAGACACCGGAAACAGAAGTCATGTGTATCGGTTAGAGACATGTTCTTTGTGCACCGATCACACTTTCTGAACCCACTGGCCATTGGGGCAAAAAGGACCCCTGCGAGATCAAAGACCCTCGACGCGGCCAGCGGTTAGAAAAGATATGAAACCACGCTGGGGAAAAAAAACACTAAAATGATTCAGAGACTTGAAGCAGAGGCGACGGGGCTCAGAGGCGGGAAAGAGACCGGTGCTAACTGGAGAAGGAAATGCACTTTAATGCACAAGAAAATCAACTTTTTTCCGGGGAAGACGACAGACGTCTGTAGGGCTCCACAGAAAAGGGGAGACTGACTAAGCTGGCACCCTTGGGCAGGAAGGGACCACACATGCGTGGTGGCATCTCCCAAAGACTTTCTTTGAAAGCTGAGGAGATGCTTCCAAAGGGTTCCGTCGGCACCGATGTCACCCTTATGTAAGGGCTGACTTTCTGCTTGTTCCTGGAGAAACAAAGCACGCATGCAAGGGAAGGTTTATTTAAATAAAAAAACAAAACCACCACCACCCGCAGATCAAGATAAAAATGATTTCACCTCTATTCTGCTTATCATGATTCAATTATTCCAACAGATCACACAAAATAAGCTGAAAAATATATCTTACAAGGTTGTTTAAAAAAATTATTTTAAATAATGGCTACAAATGGGGCTTTGTATTTGAGCAGCACAAGAAAAATCACAGATACACCATATTTTAATGGACATGAGAAAGGCACTTTTTAAAAGCCAGTTATCTGGGTAAACACAAACATATCCAGGTAAAAAGGTGGCCAGAAGAGACCATCTAGCCAAAAGAACAGACACGGTTTCATAATACACACACTTTCTGATGCATTATATGGTGATATTCCCAGGGATAGAGTTAATTCAGAGAAGGAAAATGTCGCATGTAGACTCCATTTTCTTATTCAATATTCGTATCGAAAACCTGTTGCTTTTCATATAGAAAGTACTTACAAAGTAGGTACAAAATGTCTACCAGTACTTTCAACCTGTGATAATTTTCTAAGTGAATGTATGTGTATATTTCCACTATGAAAATCTGTTTAAAGTCTGTAGGTTCAAAGTACCTAGGGACTTCAGACATGCATGAATGGTTTTCAAAACTACCCCCAAAATGTCAGACTCAAAAAATGCTCATACATTTATCATTCCTATCGAAACTGTGAAGAAAATAGTTAGTTCAAGAACATTAAAGATCAGATCTAGTCCCAAAAAAGCACCTGTACCTACGCTTGAAAACAAGTCATGATCTGGTAGAAGATTTAACATTTTAAGTAACACTAATGGCATCACTAACAGAAAATAAAATGTGGAAAAGCATGAAAAAATTTACGTTTGCATTCTGTCTTTACAAAGGGAACCCACGTTCTGTATGGATCCTAGACAAAATATGGTTTATAATAAAAATGAAAACAAAAAGCACTAAATAAAGCATACCAATGGAACATAAGCTGGAATGAAAGTGGATAAAATCTTATTGTGATGTGGATAAACAAGTTTCGTTAGATTATGGAAAGAATTATAAGGTAGCTAATATAGAAAACAAGCAGAAGTCTTCCCCATTGCTTATTGACAAATCTGGTAAGGTACATAAATCTGTTTTTTTCAATCTTAAGGTCTTTCAAACTCACTCCTAGATGGGATGGGGGGAGGGTGTCATGAGGGTTTTTGGGGAGTTGTGTGCATGTGTGTGCGCGTGTCATGGGGGGGTTTGTGTGTCATGGGGGGGAGTGGTGTGTGTGTGATGTGGAATTTTGGGAAGATGCGTGCGTCACATCAGGGTTTCCCGACTACAGCAGAATGCACAAGCAGGCCAATGATGCTTAATATGCATCTCCAGATACTTATGTACCATTCCATTCAAAATCTAAAAAACAAAAACATTTTCAACTGGATATGACCATCTACCTTGATAATACATCCTTACCTTTTCTCTCCGGGAGGAGCAGTATTCGATCCAGTTCAGGTAAAACCCACAGAAACTCTCTCTGGATATTCCTGCCAGTCTGAGATCATAATCTTCATCAATGTTTGGATTAAATGTAGGATCTACATCAATGTAAGTGCGGTCAGTGCAAGGACGCAAGCCATCTTGCATAGTTTCATTGGCTAACCAGTCTTCCAGCTTAGAAGAGGCTGTTACATAGTAGATAATGCCCTAGAGTAGGGTGAGAAGGAAGCATTAACATATCTATTGCATTGAACTTACAATAAAATGAAAGCATAGTTACTCACCCGCAACAGGTGTTCTCCAGGGACAGCAGGAATCAGTCCTTACATATGGGTGATGTCGGCACAGATGGCGCCCTCGCAGAAGCATCTCCCAGCTTTCAAATTAAGCCTTGTCCTACAGGACCTTGAAGAGGATCCAGGCAATTAGTGCCATGGGAGAGAAGGCGTACAAGAAGGCCCTCTGACCACGAGATGAGGAACGCTGTGGCTGGTGACAGCAGAAATGGGGAAGCTGAGCACTGGTCGGGCTAGCAAAAAGGTCTAGCCTCAGGGTGCCCCAGAGTATGAAGAGCCACTGTGCCACTCTGGGGTCTAGTCGCCATTTGTGCAGCTGGAGGAGCCTGCTCAGCCTGTCTGCTAGGGCACTGTCCTGGCCCAGAAGGTACACCGCTCTGAGGAGCATCCCTTGACTGATCGCGTATGAGCAGAGGGCTAATGCCTCCTGGCAGAGGTGGTAAGACCCTGTGCCTCCTTGCTTGCTCAGGAAGATCACCACGACCTGGTTGTCCACTTGGACCAGCACTGACTGGTGCTGTAGGTGGTGGTGGAAGACCTTGATTACCAGAATAATGGCCCTGAGCTCCAGCAGATTCATCTGCTGCTGGCTCTCCACTAGGGACCAGTTGCCCTGCGTGAGGAATTCCTTGCAATGGGCACCCCAGTCCAGTAAGACCCTCTGGGGATTTAGGGGCAGAAAGGGAATGCCCTCCTGCAGGTGCTGTGTGGCCTGCCACCAGTTGAGTGACTCTGCCAGCTTGCAAGTCACTAATATTCTGCCCCGGAGCTGGCCTGTGGTTTGTATCCACTGGGAGCGGAGGCACCACTGGGCCACCTACATGTGAAGGCGAACGTTAGGAACAACATGGACTGTGGATTCCATGTGGCCTAGCAGGCAAAGCATGGACCGTGCCTACACTATGTGGTGGTGTTGCACCTTGTGGCCAGAGCCAAGAGGCGACCTGCCCTGCCCAAGGGGAGAAAAGCCTTGGCCTGAAGAGTGTACAGTTGAGTCCCTATGAACTCCAGGCCCTGTGTCGGAGTGAGGTGGGATTTGGGGTGGTTTATCACAAGCCCCAGGCACTTTAGGACATTGGTGGTGCAGACGGGCCCTGGCCTGTTGCACCTCAATGGCTGTGCTTCCCTTGATGAGCCAGTCATCTAGATATGGGAAGACGAAGGCCCCTTGGAGGCAGTGGTATGCCACCACCACTGCTAAGCATTTGGTGAAGACTCTTGGTGCGGAGGCTAGACCGAAGGGTAGTACTCTGTACTGGTAATGGTTGCCCCTGACTTTGAATCTTTGGTACTGCCTGTGCTGGTATGAATGAGAATGTGGGCATAATCATCCTTTAGGACCAAGGAGCATAGCCAGTCTCCCTGCTAGAGGTATGGTAGCAATGATCCAAGGGAGAGCTTGTTGAACTTCTCCCGAACCAGGAACTTGTTCAAATTTCGCAAGCCTAGAATAGACCTTAGACCTCCTGTTCTTTTTGGGACTAGAAAAGTATCAGAAGTAGAACCCCTTGCCACTTGAAGTGATGGACTACTAGTTCCACTGCTCTGTCCGCGAGAAGGCCTACGAGTTCCTGCTGTAGCAGGGTCTGGTGCAGGGAAGTCTGAGAGGGCTCTCCTGGGAAGAAAGGGGGAAGCATCTGGTTCAAATGAAGAAGTTAGCCTTCTGTGACTTCTTGGAGTGCCCAGGAGTCAGTGGTGATAGCAGACCACCAATGGGCAAAATGTACCAGACGTCACCCTGTTGATAGCTTCTCCACCAAAGGTGAAGAGGCTATGCTCAGGGAGTCAGAAACCTGTCCCTGGCTGGGCAGGGGCAGGGACTGGGATCTGGGGCTTGGAGCCCTTAGTCTTGTGAGGGCCTTGGCCCATTCCAATGCTCTGGTGACCCTGCTGTGGGGTCTGGGGAGCCTGGTATTGGGGGTAGCCCCGGTAAGGTTGGCCCTTTTTCTGAAATGGCAGCCCTTACCCAGTGGTTTCTTCTTAGGGAGGGTGGAGGTTTTCCTGGAGAGCTGAGTCCAGGTGAGGTATTCTGTCTATCTCCACTGCCTTCTCCTCCATCGGCATGCCAAATACATTTTCAAAAGGCAGGGGATGTCTAAGAGCTTCTCCTGGACCCACTACTCGAGGTCAGACACCTGGAGCCAGGCTTGGCTTTGAGCGCTGATACCCAATGGTGACTACCCTCGCGTTTGACTCGAAGCTGTCATAGGCAGTTTGAGACATGTACTTCGAACACTCCCCGATGCACTTTGTGAGGGTCTGGAACTGCTGAAAGTGATCCCCTCCAAGGCCTGCTGAGAAATATGCGAGTTCCTTTGCCAGGTCCCGAAGATTCATGCTGATATAAAGCTGGAAGGCTTGGATTTGGCAGGCCAACATTGAGCCCTGGTAGCATTTACGGCCAAGAGCATCGAGGGCGCGGGACTCCCTGCCCCGGGGCACAGAGGAGTGCGTCTTCTGGCTCTTCTGCTGATGCACAGTCGACTCCACCACCATGCAGGTGTGTGGCAGTTGCGATTTTCAGAAGCCGGGGCCTCGCTGGACTCTGTACATGGTGTCCAGGCATCAGCTGACTATGGGTACCGATACCAGTGTCTCGCACATATGAAGGGGGAGCCACCCGAGGATGGCAGGGATAGGAAGCAACAGGGTGGGGCCTCGCATTGGAGGATTTAAGTTCTTCCGTGCGAGGGTCTTCCTCCGACTCCGTATTGAAGCACAAAGCTTTCGACATATCCCAAACTCACTCGATGAACGATGTGTCCTTGGGCGGGGACCAACGCCACAACATCAGGGAGACGGGTCCGATGGGAGGTCGCAGTGCTTCCATATCTCCAGGGATGCCTCGTCCTTGGACTCCCAGTTGGAGTGGTCAGTGGAGGACTCAGCAGCGAACCGGGCCAGGGGCCGGCAGCAGCTACATGGCCGGAACCATGAGTACTTGCCAGTTAGGACCTCGCTCCTGAGGAGCAGGAGCGAGACCCAGACCCTTGCCAAGGATTGACTTGAGGCTTTGGGCTCACAAGGATTGGCTCGTGTCAGCACCTGCTATGTGGAGGGGAAGTCAGTGAAACTGTGCTCCAGCACCATCATCCTGGTTTCCCACTCAGGAGGTACAGCCTTCACAAAGTGTACACTGGGCTCACTGGGTTCGGCATTGGTGAGGAGAGAGAATCCTCGATGAGACAGGCCCCTGTTGCCAGACGCCTCCATGTCAGTTCAGGGAACCTTTGCTGGCTGCTCCCATTCAGACTCCTCTATTTCTCTCCGCAAGGCGCAGGACTTGTCCAGCGTGTCCAAGTCCCAGGATGAGGTCCTCGAGGATTTCTTCTTCTTTTTGTGTTCCCGCTCCAGGGAAGTCTTGTCAGAGTGTCCACAGTCCTGGACAGGTATCGCGGGGGCATTATGTGACTCTGAGGACCCCAGGATAGAGTCTGACCTGTGGAAGATATCATCCTGTTTCTGGCCTTCGCAGACATCTTTTTACAGAGGATGCAGACCTCCGGGTGATGATTGGTCCCTAGACACCAGAGGCAGCAATTGTGTATATAGATGAGACATGTTTTTTGCACACCGATCATACTTCTTGAACCCACTGGCCATTTGGGGAAAAAGTACCCCGGCAAGGTCAAAGACCCTCGAAGCGGACAGCAGATGGAAGGCAAGAATTGCGCTGGGGGAAAAATCCTAGAAACGGTTCCGAGACACAATGCTGGGGCAAGCGAGATCAGAGGCAGGAAAGGGACCAATCACAACTGGGGAAATAACAAAAGGTTAACAGGAAAATAATCAACTTTTTTCCAGGGAAATAAGACAGACGTCTGTTGGGCTCCACGGAAAAAAGAAGACTGAGCAAGATGGCACCCTTGGGTGAGAAGGGGACCACACATAAGTCGTGGCATCTCCCAAAAGCTCTCTTTGAAAGCTGGGGAGATGCTTCCACGAGGGCTCCATCAGCACCGATGTCACCCATATATGAGGACTGGCTTCCTGCTTGTTCCTGGAGAACACATTTTACTTCCTTACAACAGATTTAAAAATCCTGATAAAACATAGCAGCAGCATCATTAAAATGTGCTTAGCAGTTAGTACTGGATTGAGTGCTTGTTAACCATTAGCTCAAGCCCACAGTAATGGCTACCACATGCTAAACACAGCTAGCACACTAGAAATCCTACACTAACTGCTTGCTGGAGGAAAGGTTAGGAACTAGGCAGATTATGCATGGAGAATGGGTGTGAGACTGCACAGTGTGTTGGCATATGATACTTTACCATACGATGTCTTGCTGCAATAGCACAGATGCACTTCACACCTCCTCATGAGGCGTTGTATTAACACTTCAAGAGAAGCTGTTAATCATACCTGTGCTATTGGCAAGCAAGAATGCTCCCAGTTACTTTGAAAAAAAGAATCCTGATCCCTAGCTTGGCAGCCCAACTCACCCTTGATTGCCACCCAATCAACATCCTGACCTACCCATTTCCTCCCAACATTTATTGGGAGTGTCCCTGGTGGGTTAGTGGCAGGACATGAGCAATCCCTGGATACTCTTGTCCGGCTGCTGCATGAGTTCATAATGATGGCTCTGACTCCTAGCTGTAGTCTTAGGATACTACCGCTAGAGGTCAAGTTGCTAAATAAGTGTGAAAGCGAGTCCACTGCTATGGTCAGAACTACCATTTTGAACCTGAGTGGCAATGAGAGAGGAGCTCCTGGCCCATCACTAACTCATCGGACTCATCATTCACACCCCTGGTAAGTGCCAAAGGGAAGGGATAGGGATTACACTCCAACAGCACCTTGAATATTGTGTGCAATTCTGGCCGGCATATCTTAAAAAGGATAGAGCAGAATTACAAAAGGTACAGAGAAGAGCCATCAGAAAGGTAGAGGGGATGGAAGGATGCCCCTATGAAGAAAGACTTAAAAGGTTAGGGCTCTTCAACTTGGAAAAGAGATGGCTGAGGTCAATAAAATAATGAATGGAGTGGAACGGGTAAACACAGATCAGCTGTTTACTCCTTCAAAAAATATAAAGACTAGGGGACATGCAATGAAGCTACAATGTGGCACGTTTAAGACTAATCAGGGAAAATATTTTTTCACTCAGCGTAATCAAACTCTGGAATTTGTTACCGGAGGATGTACTGGAGCAGTTAGTGTAGCTGGGTTCAAAACAGATTTGGACAAGTTCCTGGAGGAAAAGTCTATAAACTATTATTAAAAAGGACTGGGGAAATCCACTGCTTACCCTTGGGACAAGCAGCATGGAATGTGTATAACTTTGGGGTACCCGACAGGTATTTCAGACCTGGAATGGTCACTGTTGGAAACAGGATACTCAGCTTGATGGACCCTTGGTCTGATCCAGTATGGCATATCTTATATTCTTATGACGGGGGGGGGGGGGGAGACCCTTGGGAGACTAAAGATGTTGACTGAAATAGAGTCAGCATGTTGATCGGGTGTCTCCCCCTGCCCCGCCCACAATGGGCCATGGTAACTGTATTGACAGCTTGTATGCACTTACCTCTCTGCTTGCTGATACATTATTGTGTGCTGTCTGTCCTGTGCACTAACTACAGGGCAGAGGCTGGCCATACCCCCCCCCTACAGTTACCACAAAGGCTTTGCACTTACTGCACATTAATGTTTGTACCCAATGGAAGGGTAAACAAGTCCCATAGAGATCAAATTATTATTATTATTTTCACCCTTGTATTATCCTAGGAGGCTACTAATTAAAATAATCACAGTAAACTATGAAACTTCATGTGTGCTATCTTATAACACAAATGAAGAAAATTTGCATTACCAGTATGAGAAACGCAACCTAAATCTATACAACTTACATATATAGGTAATAAGTTTATGAAGCTTTTTCCCATGTGTTAAGCATGTTTGCACACACAGAAAATGGCTCTTATAAAATATTGCATGGGAATACACATGCTAAAGCCTACTTTTACAATATCTGGTGGAGCTGCCTTGTGCACAGGTATTTTAAGCATGCACACAGAATACAAGCATGCTTCTACACCTTCTTTGGAGCAGGTGTAAATTTATGTGCTTCTGGTGGTTATTATAGGAGTCTATTTTATAAAGGCACATAGGTCTCATTGATGAAATGGAGTAGAAATGTATCAATAGCGATGGTAATATTTAATCTGCTGCAGTCAGAGTTATTTTTAAATGCTGGCTACCATGGGTAAAAAAATACAGATATACAGCGCTGTTATCTGGAGATTGGCCAGCACCAAATAGCCAGATTTAGCCATCAGCGTGGCACTAATGGATAGTGGTGATATTCAGTTGCTATCTAGACAAGCAAACCTCATAGTACTTAGGAATAGCAAAAAGGCTATCCTAAGTTAAGTGGATTGTTATTTGGATCGTGGTGCTGAAAATGGCCACTATCTGGCTCCACCTCAGCTCCACCCATGGTCCACCCCAGCATTATCTGTATAGTGCTGAAGCAGTCATGAGAAATATCCTAATATCCCTCTTGCTGGGATCCCTCTCACTGGAACTTATCCTGCTAAGCGGGATAGGTCCCCTCTCATCAGGTTAACCTACCCCGGTTAAGTCCTTTTGAATACTGACCCCCTAATATTTTGGTATTTTTTTTATAGCTTCAAATGTGTGTTTTACTTTCAAATAAAGAAATATTCACTCATGTATGGGGTAGCGAATTCTCATATTTGGCATTTTGATTGGGGCTTCTTAAATCGAACAAGATTGGTTAAAGTTATCTTTTGAGCAGCTCAATCTGAATTCCAGCAGCATTTTAATTTACAATAGGAAGGGTTTAGCATGTGCCATATTTTTTATCATCAGTGAGACTGTTTGCAGCATTTTGATAAAAGCACACTGAAAAGTTGTTTGTAAACCAGAATGTCATGATGCTGATGAGAAGCGTTTCCATGGGCAGGTCTGTTTAAGCATGACGATAAGCCTGCAGGTTCAACAAGATAATGGCTGATTTATATGCTTCATGTCCAGAATTTTTCATCCCTTGAAGCATTTGCTTTCAATGAGTGATTATGGAGGCTGTTAGGACTCACTTCTGAACAGGGTTTTGGCATGCCAATAAGTATTGCTTTACATATTTTAAAATGCAAGACGAGTGTCAGGGTCTTCTACAGCACATTGGCTAACCTACTGAAGAGGGCTTTAAACTAGAAGCCCTTAAGCTGGGGATCTAGCACTGCTGAAGTGGCTAGTCATTACCGCTGAACCTAAGACCTGGATATTCAATGACCCGTGTATAGGTGCTCTGGAATAGGGTTTGGGCAGAGCGCGGAAGGTGGTAGATTTTGCATACCTACTTTACACTAAGCATTTACTACTACTCTCGAGTAGCAATATATGTCCATGGCTTCAGTTTAGCTATGATTTCTGCTGGTTTCTCCCAACTATTTTATAAAGGCCACATAGGTGCTTATGAATTTATAATAGTCATCTTTTCAACCTCCAAGTCTAGCAACCTATTATAAAATTACCTTCACAAGATCTAAGTTTAGGAATAATTTATTTTGATGTGCCCTTTGAAAGGAAAATCTGGATCTGGATTCTAGATTTAATTACTTACTTTTCCAAATTCAAGCTCAAGGTAAGTTACAAATTCAGGTTCAGTAGGTATTTCCCTGCCCATGAAGGATTACCATCCTAAGTTTTGTACCAAAGGGTGATGCGACTTGTCCACAGCTCACAAGCAGCATCAGTGGGATTTGAGTCCTAGCTTCCCTAGTTTTCAGCCCACTGCTCAAATAAGGCTGCTACTCTGTTCCTTGTATAAGGCTTCCTTGCTTTAACTAGAATTTTATTCTAGCACCTGCTTTGGAAAACAGCATACCACTTTCTTTGCTGCAAATGGTAGTTTGGGAGCACATTCAGTGTTACACTTTTAGTAAATCCATAGGCAAATGGGAGGTGTACCTTGACATAGTATGTAGTGAGTATTTTCCGGAGGTCAAACACTTGAAGCATCGAGGCAGCACTGTTATCGGTAATGCTGTACCCTTCCAGAACATACTTCGTAACCAAGACCTCCCAGGCAAGCCAGCGTTGTCCAAAGGCAGCATTAAAGGATAGCATATGAGGAATGTGACCAGGCTCACAGCAACAGAACCCTTCATCCTCCTCGACCCCTTCAGTGATAGCCTCAACTTCTCGCTGCTGGCAGTATGTGCCTGGAGAGAAGCAATGAGAGAGCACAAAAGGAAAGAAAACCAGGCTTGTGTCATTTCACGATGGTCATTTACAAGAAAAATCTTTTAATTAGTGTATGGCTTTGACAACCAAAATACACTATACATTTTATATTTTGCAACACACTAAGAACTTCTGCTAGATTTAGGGTAAAAAGACAGGTAAAGTTCTAATGTAAGAGTGCATACTGTAAAAAAGACAACACAACCTAGTGTATCTGGCAAGCTCTATTCATAATGGAAAGAGAATTTGGTCTCTGTACTAAGCCTAGAAAAAGGGGACTGTGCAAGACAAAATTAACATTAATAGCAAAGTATGGCTGGAACTATGACAGCACACACATTCCATGAAAAACATGGGTTTTTAAGGATGATATGTGTTCGGAACAACTCAATAATAATCATTTTTTAAATTTAATATTTATGCAATTATACAAATATAACAAGAATTTTAACATCTTGAAAGGAAAATTGAGATGGGTAAAGAAAACAACACAATATAGAACCAAAGTCCCACCAATCAATAACAACACAGGTACACTAAAAAATTTTTTTTTTAAACTGCCTCTAATGTTTCGATTGATTTTTACGTTTTTTGGTGCGCTGAATCCAAATCTGGTAACCAATTTGCTCCATCACGTACAGATTTTTTGCTACATTGGGTTAGCAGTTTGAGGTGAACGTTTCAGGTTGAGTGCGATCGAGATAAAAGTTTCTTGGATGAATTCTTTATACTAATTGTTTAGTAGTTATTCAAATAAGAATAAAGAAAATTGTTAACAAGGCAGCACATAAGAATAGAGTAATGTCAACAAAACACACTGTGATGGTAGCAAAATTGTCTGCACTTAAAACAGCCACATACATGTGCACAAACATTGAGCATATAAGAGCGAGGTTAGACACAAAGCAAAGCAAAGAAATGTGCAAAAAATGTTGTACAGGTATGTATGTAAGAATAGAAAACGCAAACCGCACCATTGCAATACATGAAGACAAACACCCGATGGTGTGAAAATAAAATTCTAATAAATGAGATCCGACACTGTGGTAATAACTAGCAAATTTTTATTTCAAAGTTTAGTAAAAACACGATATTTGTCAACACAGTTTAGATTTTAAAGTCATTCTTGGGTCAATCAATCTCCTGGTGGGCCCGTTTCTTCTTCCCCCGAATGCTTCTCTTGGTGCGCTGCTTGGCGTATTTTTCATCTGGGATTTCCCGCAGCAGCAACCAGCAGAAATCAGCCATCATAGTGGTGTTCCACCTTCCTTGGTACCTTCTCTCTGCGTCCTTGATGTCCTGGTGAAACCTTTCACCTTGTTCTTCACTGTACGCCCCCAAGTTTTCGGGAAAGTAGTTCACATGGGAGTGCAAGAAATGGACTTTCAGGCTCATGTTACAGCCTTGTTCTTTGAAGGCATTGAGCATCCTGGCAACAATATCCTTATAGTTCTCATCCCGCCTGTTCCCCAAGAATTTGAGAACAACATCCTTGAAGGAATCCCAGGCTTCTTTTTCCTTCTCAGACATCGTTTCAGTGAATGCTCCATCTGAAATGAGTTTCCTTATATCAGGGCCAACAAACACTCCTTCCTTTAGCTTTGCTTCAGAAAGTCGGGGGAACTTTGAGCAAAGGTACCGAAAGCACTCACCATCTTTTGGAAGGGACTTGATGAATTGCTTAATGAGACCCAACTTAATGTGGAGAGGTGGTAATAGAATTTTATCACGAGGTACCAAGCTCTCATGAAGAACATTTTTCTCACCGGGTCTCAAATACTCCCGAATTGGCCAGTCTTTTTTCCCCCAGTGTAGGTCACGGGCCCGGCTATCCCACAAGCAAAGGAAGCAGGGATATTTGGTGAAACCGGATTGCTGCCCTAATAGCATGGATAGAATTTTAAAGTCTCCACAAATCATCCACTTATGCTCATCATAACGAATCTTCTGAAGAATCAGGGCCAAATTCTCGTATTTTTCTTGGAGAATAACAGAGTGAGCAATAGGAACTGAAGCGAATGTGTTGCCATTATGAAGAAGAACACCTTTTATGCTGTCTTTTGACGAATCAATGAACAGCCGCCATTCAGCAGGATCATACTTGAGTTTAAACTTTTCCATCACTCCGTATATATCGTTGCAGAATACCAAATCTTCCTCTTTGCTGAAATACTTCAAAAATTGTGTCTCGCGGTTACGGTACCAATAAAAAGTTGTTCCTGGTGACAATAGATTTTTCTGTTTAAGCCGAGAACCTAGCAGTTGGGCAGCATCTTTTGGGAGTCCTAAATCCCGGACTAAATCATTCAATTCAGCTTGAGAGAAAAGTTCAGGTTTCGGATCTGGTTCAGTTTCAAACTCGGAAGTACTGGACTCATCGGGAAAAGCCATCTGATGAGTCTCATCATGATCAGAACCGTCCACACAAATATGATCCAAAGATTTTGGTGGTTCAGGCACAGGTACTTCGTTGCTATAAGGCATAGGCCTAATTGCTGAGGGAAGGTTGGGGTAACTTATTACGTTCTTATTTTTTAAGTTGTATCCCTTCACAATGCAAGAGCAAAAATAGCAGTCACTGCTGTGGTCTCTTTGTTCACGCCACATCATAGGTATTCCGAAACGAAATGCTTGTTTTTTTTACCTTTCATCCATAAGCGTAGATCTTCCTCACATGTCTTGCACACTTTGTGAGGAGCCCACGGTTTGTCTTGATCGCCTAACTTCAAACCGAAATAGGCGAAATATACTTTTTTAATAAATGCAGAAATGTTCCTCTGCCGCTTTTTCATGGTATATTCCCCACAAATCAAACAAAAACTGTCCGGAGAGTTGACGCAACCTCTGGCTCTGTGAGCCATCACAAATACACAGCACTGCAAACTACAACTGTAGTGAACCACTTCGGAATAAAGCTGGATTACGACTGAGCAAACAAAAGGTAATAATGAACTTGCAAGAAACTGAAATTTGACAGGAACGTTCATGTCACAACCACCGTGTTTGAGCGAGCGAACGAGGCGAGGCGAACAGGAAAGAACATGCGCCAGCGCGAGTACTGGATTTAGCCCCCCACCTCCCAATTGTCCTGTTAATGTATAAAATGAATACAAAACACTCTAAAATATCATGAGGGAGTGTTTCTAGTTAGTTAACCATTACCACCTCTATTTTGGGCCAAGAAAATAAACTGCAGTCGGCTAAAAAGAAATTATGTGAACATTCCTTATATGGGTAAGAAATCTAATTTTGCAAGAAAACGTGACGTGATGGAACATTTTGGCTATTTTTCCTGGATTCAGCACCCAAAAATCTATAGGAATCAGTTGCAAAACTGGAGGCAGTTTTTTGGTAGTGTACCTGTGTAATCTTTAACCCAACACTGTACTAGGCAACTTACTCAGACAAAAATGGGAAAAGTCTTTTAGCATATTTAGCCTTTGGTTAATTGAAAGGGACAACTCCATAAAACAAAGGAAAGATGTACAGACTTGCATGTTTCTTCCCTAATTAAGGAGAAAGCACAGTTACTTACCTGTAACAGGTGATCTCTGGGAACAGCAGGAATTAGTCCTCACATATGGGTACGTCGGTACCGATGGAGCCTGCGCGGGAAAGCTCCCCAGCTTCGCAGAAGGAAAGCTTTTGGGGCCTCCCACAGCGCATGCGCGCTGCCTTCCCACCTTCCTGACCAAATCTCCTCAGTTCGAGTTTAAAGCTGAGACAATAGAGAGAGGAAAGGAAAGAAAGAGAGAGATACAACTCCTAGGGGAGGTGGGTGGGTTGTGAGGACTAATTCCTGCTGTTCCCAGAGATCACCTGTTACAGGTAAGTAACTGTGCTATCTCCAGGAACAAGCAGGAATGAGTCCTCACATATGGGGACTCCCTAGCTAAGATGCCCGGGAGATCCCCTCAAGGGTATGAGACCCTGAAGGGTTCCTCATCTTCCTATGGATCTCAGGCATCCATTAAGGGAAGGTGGGCTGGAGTTGTTCAAGAGTGGAACAGGTGTCTGAGGACAGCCTGACCAAACAAGGCATCCCGGCGGGAGTCCTTGTCCAAACAGTAATGGGCTGTAAAGGTATGAACCGAGGCCCAGGTGGCTGCTCGACAGATCTGGTCGATGGAGACAGAATTTAGATGAGCCATAGAGGTGGCCATGGCCCTCACATTGTGAGCGGTGACATGGCCCTCCAGAGAAAGGTTCTTACTCTGGTAAGCAAAAGAAATACACTGAGCAATCCAATTGGACAGTGTTCTTTTAGAGACTGGAAGTCCTAAATGAGAAGGATCAAAAGCAACAAAAAGCTGGGAAGACTTTCGATGTTGCTGTGTCCTGTGGAGGTAAAAGGCAAGAGCTCTTTTACAATCTAGAGTATGAAGGTTCCTCTCTGCACTGGATGCATGAGGAGCTGGAAAAAAGACAGGTAAATATACCTCTTGATTAAGATGAAAAGGGGAGACCACTTTAGGCATAAAGTGGGGATTGGTCCTAAGGACCACCTTATCATGATGGAACCTTGTATAAGGTGGATTAGCCACTAGAGCTTGCAGTTCACTGATACGGCGAGCTGAAGTGACTGCAATAAGGAAAATAACCTTCCAGGAAAGAAATTTCAAGGAAGTAGTGGCTAAGGGTTCAAAAGGTGGCTTCATAAGCTGACCAAGAACCAAATTTAAATCCCATGCTACCGGAGGAGGTCGAATGGGAGGTTTAGTTAAAGTTAGGCCTCTCATGAATCTTGCGATAAGAGGATGAGAGAAGATAGGTTGTCCATTGAGAGGTTTAAGAGATGCTGAGATAGCACTCAAATGGACCCGTACTGAATTTGTTTTGAGTCCTGCATTGGAGAGATGCAGGAGATAATCCAATAGAGAATTCAAGGGGAGTGCTAGAGGGTCAAGACCCTTTTGAGCACACCAAATGGAAAATCTTTTCCATTTAAAAGCGTAAGAACGCCTAGTGGAAGGTTTCCTAGAGGCATGGAGGATATCCTTCACTTGCTGCGAAAGATTGAAGTCTTGAAGGTCTAGGCCTTCAGTAACCAAGCTCTGAGGTGAAGGGACTTGGGGTTTGGGTGCCACAAAGTCCCCTCCTCCTGAGACAGAAGGTCTGGAGCCGCTCCCAAGTCCAGGGAGGGGGCCTGGGAGAGATGCAGAAGTAGAGGGTACCACACTTGGCGTGGCCAGCGTGGAGCTATGAGGATCATGGACCCTTGATCCCTTTGAAGTTTGAACAGAGTCTTGGGAATCAAAGGAATGGGTGGGAAGGCATACAGGAAGCCCTGACCCCAATGTAGGAGGAAGGCATCCTTGGCCTGAACTCCCTGACACGGAATTCTGGAACAGAATCGGGGAAGTTTGGCATTCCACAGACTTGCAAAGAGGTCTATGTCCGGGGTTCCCCATTTCTGGAAGATTCTGAGTACCTGATCCATGTGCAGGGACCATTCGTGTGGAAGCAGAACTCGACTGAGTCTGTCTGCCCAAGAGTTTTGGATTCCTGGAAGATATACTGCCAGGAGATGGATTTGATGCTCTCTGGCGAAGGCCCATAATCTTAGAGCTTCGTTGCAAAGCGACAGAGAGCCAGTCCCTCCTTGTTTGTTTATGTAAAACATGGCTACTTGATTGTCCGTATGGATAAGGACTGTCATGTTGCTGAGGAGGGAATGAAAAACTCTGAGAGCTAGAAAGATTGCTCGAAGTTCCAAGTGGTTGATATGAAGGGAGGTCTCCTGTGGAGACCAAGTGCCTTGGGTGGATAGGTCCTGTAGATGAGCTCCCCAACCTGTTTGGGAGGCATCTGTTGTGAGGGTTGCTTGGCAACAATGGTTGGAAGGGGGCCCCCAACAACAGATTTTGAGTGGACATCCACCATTGGAGAGACCAAAAGAGACGCTTGGAGGTTGCTATTTGGTCTGAGAGAGCTCCTGATGCTTGAGTCCACTGAATGGACAAAGTCCATTGAGCTGCTCTCATATGTAGGTGAGCATAGGGCACCACATGTACTATGGAAGCCATGTGGCCTAATAGTTGTAGCATCTCCCTGGCAGTCAAGTGGCTTCTGGACTGAGCTTGGGAGGCCAGTTGCACTAGACGTTGGCAACGGGCCTGAGGAAGGTAGGCCCTTGCAGTGGTGGTATCTAACCAGGCCCCTATGAATTCCAGGGACTAAGTAAGGGTGAGTTGAGACTTTGGCAGATTGATCACAAGTCCCAGATACTGCAGAATGCATCTGGTGCGGTCCAGGGAAGTCTGAGCCTCGGACTGAGATGGAGCTCGGATGAGCTAGTCGTCCAGGTATGGGAAGACAAAAATTCCCATGGCGCGTAGAAATGCAGCCACTATTGCCATGCATTTGGTAAACACTCTTGGAGCAGAGGCTAGACCGAAGGGAAGCACTCTGTATTGGAAATGTTTTCCCTGGAACAGAAACCGTAGGAATTTTCTGTGGGATGGATGGATGAGTATATGGGTGTACGCATCCTTGAGATCTAGAGAACAAAGCCAATCCTGACCCTGCAGGTATGGAAGGAGAGTACCTAGAGAAAGCATCTTGAATTTCTCCTTGCATAGGAATTTGTTCAATTCTCTCAGATCTAGAATGGGTCTGTACCCCCCTGTTTTCTTGGGAATGAGAAAATAAGGGGAGTAAAACCCTGACCCCTGTTGAAGAAGAGGAACCTCTTCTATTGCCCTTTGGGCGAGAAGGGTGGTCACCTCCTGACCCAACAGGTCCAGGAGAGATGGGGGAGAATTGAAACGTCTCACCATGGTATGGAGAGGAAGGCTGGAGAAATGTAGTTTGTAGCCCTCTCTGATGATAGAGAGGGTCCACTGTTCTGATGTGATTTGCTCCCATCTGGGAGCAAAATGAGTTAACCTTCCTGGAATGGTGAGAGGCTCTGGTTGTTGTAGAGCCAGAAAGGTTAAGTTCTCTAGTATTAAGTCAAAAACCCTGAGGGGGTTGGGACTGCTGGGCTGGAGCAGTCCCTGCAGGTTTTGCCCTGGCCTGTTTAGGTTGCTGATGCTTAGGAGCAAAGCGAACTGCAGAAGATTGTTGGCCAGTATTTGTAGAAAATCTGGCCTTCTTGTAGAAAGGCTTCTTAAAATACTTTTTCTTGACAGGGGTAGAGGTAGACTTAGAAAGTCTATCTAAAGCAGCATTTTCTGCATCCATTTGAGTGGCTTTGATTTGCCACTCCTTACCAAACAGATTTTCACCTGTACAGGGCAGATTTCCCAACCCATCCTGGACCCAGGGTTCTAGGTCAGAGGCCTGGAGTCAAGCAATTCTGCGAGCAGCTATGGCAATACCTGAGGCTCTGCTAGCACCCTCAAAGGAGTTAAAGGCTGCTCTGTTGGAGAACTTTGAAATATCTTGGGTATGCTTTAGCAAAAGAAGGAACTCCTCCTTTCTATCCTCTGGGATAAAGGGGAGAAAATGGCACATCTTTAATGCAATCTCCTTCAGAAACATGCCCATATAGAGGCTGTATGAATTAATTCTGGCAATAAGCATACTGGCTTGGAAGATTTTTCTACCAAAAGCATCCAAAGTCCTACATTCTCTTCCTGGAGGAGTAGAAGAGTGTCTTTTGGTACTCTTTATCCTTTTCATAGCTGACTGCACCACAATAGAGTGGTGAGGAAGCTGAGTTTTTTGAAACCCAGGAGAAGGAGGGACACGATACATGGTATCCAAACAACGAGAATGTGGAGATAGGGTGAGAGGAGTCTCCCATAAGTCCATCATGTGTTCTTAAAGAATTTCATGAATGGGCAAGGTGACTGCTTCTTTGGGAACCTTAGAGTATCCCAAAATATCTAATTTTTTTGCTCTAGGTTCTTTTTCAGAGGTTACTGAAATAGAGAGACCTTTAGCTACTTCAATGATGAAGTCTTGAAAGGACAAATCCTCTGGAGGAGACATTCTCCTCTTTGGAAAAGAGGGCTCTTCAGGAAGAGTAAGAGATACTTCAGCAGAGTCATCTGATGAATCAGAATTATCAGAGGACTCGAAGTATCGTCTGTTGGCTTCCAGGGATCGATAAGCGTATCGACCGGTATCCACATCGGGGGTACCCGGAACCGGATCGGTATCGGGAAAACCCCCGGAACCGGGAACCGGTATCCTGGTTGATGTGGATGCCCTGGGTACCGGTATCGGTTGTGGTACCGGAACCGGAGTCGGTATCGCTGGCTGCGGTACCGAGGGCGTCGCAGCTCTAATGAAAGCCATTATGGCCTGCTGCATGGATTGAACTGTATGATCCATAGACGCCACCACTGTCTGGATGTCGGTACCGGAAGATTGAGCCGGTACCCCAGAGCAATCTAACAGGTGATCGGTCGAGGCCGTGCCATCGATGTCAACCTGTAACCCCATAGGAGGAGCTTTGGAAGCCGGAGCTTCCCGCCGGGGTTGTTTGGCTGGGGCAGGGTCCTCAGGGTCAAGCCCAGGGGCATCTCGATACTTAGAGGGAGATTTGCCCTTTGAGGACCTGCCGGAAGAATGTTTGGTTACCTGAGATCCATCAGGAGAGGAAGACCTGGATGATGTCGATGCTGGAGTATCAGAAAACAGCATATGAAACTTGGCTGCTCGGTTTTGTAAGCCACGTTTAGATATCAGAGAACAGGATGGGCAATCCGGAATGGAGTGGTCAGGCCCCAAACATTTAAGACACCATTCATGGGTGTCTGTAACCGATATAGTACCGCTACACTTGGTGCATTTTTTAAAACCAGAAGCTGGTTTCTCCATGAGGGAGAATTTAGTGAAGGCCTAGAGGCCTAACGGAAAAAACACACCAAGTGGGGAAAAATAAGATTTTTTTTTTTTTAAAGAAATAAAGAAAAAAGACCGGCGGTACCGGTCCGGAATCGGGGAAGGCAGACACGCGGCCAAAGAAACAAATTAAAATAACAACTTCTTCAGCGGTGACAGGAACACGACCTGCTGGCTCCGCGGAAAAAGAAGAACTGAGGAGAGTTGGTCAGGAAGGCGGGAAGGCAGCGCGCATGCGCTGTGGGAGGCTCCAAAAGCTTTCCTTCTGGGAAGCTGGGGATCTTTCCCGCGCAGGCTCCGTCGGTACCGACGTACCCATATGTGAGGACTCATTCCTGCTTGTTCCTGGAGATTTAAAGCTACACTCAGCTTATAGATTATCCTTAACCTGTCACTTAATGGTTTCAGGCCAAATACACCTTCATGCAAATATGAACATGAGCAATTAATTCCTAAGAAATTAAACCAAAACTACCCTCCATCCCCCACTAGCTATATATTAATTTTGCGTTTGCCAGGATTATGTTAATGGATTTTTAAGTTTGCATTTGAAAGATGAAATATTATAACTGTTGTAATTCTATTGTAAACCATTTTGGGGAAACGGTATATGAAATAAATACAGTTATAAAATAGTAAGCTTCTGAAGGCATCTACTCAGACCTCTAGAAACAACTGTCAAAGGTATCTTAAAGGTCTCACCTCTGAATTCAAGCCCCCGCAGTTGGAAGGTGACTAAACCGTTGCCAATCTCTATAAGGTGCACAAGTGCGTTGAGATAGTCAGAAGCCAGAATGAAACAGTCTCCAGTACCGTAGTTCCCCCAGCGCCCCAGCAATAGGTCTCCACAGAGACTATGTTGCAGAGAACGGGTCAAATGCTCATAGAAGATAGAATTAAGGTTATTGTCATCTGAACCTGAAGAAATAAATCAACCAAAATTTTAATGTCCTTCAATGATCTCTAAGCCATAAAAGCATAATTACTCACTTGCAACAGGTGTTCTCCAGGGACAGCAGGAATCAGTCCTCACATATGGTTAACGTTGGCGCCAATGGAGCCCACGCAGAAGCATCTCCCCAGCTTTCAAAGAAAGCCTTTGGGAGATGCGACCACACACAGGTGTTCTCCTTCCCGCCCAAAGATGCCATCTTGTTCAATCCTTTGACATAGCTAAGACAGCAAAAAACAATTGGTATAGTTAAGGTAACTCTACGGGGAGGAGGGAGAATTGTGAGGACTGATTCCTGCTGTTTCTTGAGAACACCTGTTACAGGCTTTCTCCAGGAACAAGCAGAAAGTCAGTCCTCACATATGGGACTCCATAGCTACAGGCTACAGACAACCTGTAGAAAAAACACAGGCTAGCTATGAGTAGCAGCTGGTGAGTCTGAAGGACAGACTCTGAAAGGACCTGTGTCCAGGGAGAACCATCACTCCGGAAGCCTGAACACAGAAGGGTTGGAGTTGCCTAAACCCCGTAAAGATTACAGAGTATGGTCTGGCCGAAGGCACTGTCCTGCCAGGACTCCCTCTCCTGGCAGTAGTGAGCTGGAAAGATGTGGACTGAAGACTTGGTGGTGGCCAAGCAGATGTCTGTCATTGGCACAGAGTGCAAGTTTGCAAGAGTTCGCCATAGCCCTGAGGCTGTGAGCCCTGACTTGGCACTCCAGCTAGAGCTCAGCCTGTTCTTAAATGAGGGCAATGCAGTCCGCAACCCAGGTGGACAGGGTCCGCTTGGTTACCGCTTCCCCTAGCTGACTAAGGTCACTGGAGACAAAAAGCTGGGAGGCTTTGTGGTGACCCCGAGTACGCTGCAGATAAGACTGACAGGGCCCTCTTACAGTCCAGAGTATGAAGTATCGCCTCCTTGTTGCTGACATGAGGCTGTGGAAATAAGGTGGGAAGCCCCACCTCCTGGTTGAGGTGGAAGAAAGACCACAGTCGGCAGAAATTTGGGGTGAATGCGAAGCACGACCCTGTTCTTATAGAACCTCGTATATGGTGGCTCCGCCATCAGAGAAATGGAGCTTCCTGACCCTGCAAGCGGAGGTGAGCGCCATCAGGACGGCGACCTTCCACGACAGGTACCAGAGGTGGCAGGTAGCTAGGGACTCAAATGGCAGCCGGGTGAGCTGTGACAGCACTATATTAAAGTTCCATTCTGCCAGGGGCGGGCGGAATGGGGGCTTGGAGAGCAGTAGGCCCCACAGGAAGCGGATGACGAGGGGCTGAGCCGAGAGGGGCTTGCACTCGATAGGGTGGTGGTGCATCTATGTGCTGAAAGGGCACACAGGTGCACCCTGACTGAGTTGCACTTGATTCCGGCATGGGAGGGGTGCAGCAGGTATTGTAGGACTAGCTGTACCATGCAGAAGGGGTCTGCCTGTTTCTTTGAACACCACACGGAGAATCTCCGCCACTTGAAGGTGTAAACATGTCTTGTGGAAGACTTGCGGGAGGCCAGCAGGACCTCCTCCACCTTCTTTGAGAGATTAAAGGGAGCTAAGGCTACCCATTCAGCAGCCGTTAACCAGAGACCCCAGGTTTGGGGTGAAAGAGGGAGCTGCCCTGAGTCAAAAACCCCAGGAAATTCCCAAGAGGGATCAGGGGTTCTGTCGCTAGATGGAGCATCTGTGGGAACCACAGCTGCCTGGGGCACCGGGGGAGGGTGGGGCTACCAGGATTAGCAATGCCCTGTCCTGAAGGACATTGAATAGGGTCTTGGTGAGCAGCAGAGTGGATGGGAAGGCATACAGAAGACATTCCGACCACGAGATGAGAAAAGCGTCTGCCACTGCCCAGGATGGGTGAGGTTCACGGGAACAGAAGCGGGCCAGCTGGGCATTGGCTGGGCTGGCGAAGAGGTCAATCTGGGGGGTCCTCCAGAGCTGGAATAGCCTGTGGACTACTCCAGGGTCTAGCCACCATTTGTGTGGCTGCAGGACTCTGCTTGGCCTGTCCGCGAGGACATTGTCCTGGCCTGGCAGGTAGACTGCTCTCAGGAGCATCCCCTGGCTGATTGTGTATGAGCAGAGGGCTACTGCCTCCTGGCAGAGGGTGTAGGAGCCCATGCCTTCTTGTTTGTTCACGTAGAACATTGTCACTTGGCTGTTTGTCTGGATGAGCACTGGCCGGTGCTGGAGACGGTGGCGGAAGGCCTTAAGTGGCAGGAATATGAGTGCTGCCTGTGAGTGGCCAAGAAGGCAGACAAGCTGTGCTCCAGGGCCTCCAACCTGGTCTCCAGCCCGGATGGAGTCGCAGCAGTTGGCACGGATGCCAAAGGTATCGGGTCTGGCACCGATGGAGGAGGAGAGTCCCTGGTGGGGATAGTCGTGGGGACCTGGGTCCACTTGCTGAGGTCCATCGAGTCCTTCCAGGGATGTTTTTGCGGCTGCTCCTGCTCTGACACCTCAGCCCTCCTCTGGGGGCTCAGGGATCTGGCGCGGGACTTACCCACCTTTCCCGAGTCTCGTGAGGAGTCCTGTGAAGCTTTCTTTTTCTTCTTCGGGATCCAGATTGGGGACACCTGGTCGGAGGACTTGAAAGCCCCGACTGGTCGCCATGGAGTCACTGTACGATCCTGGGGTTTTGGATTGGGCCCTGGAAGGGGTTTCCAAGGCAGAGTCCGACCTGAACATAAGAACATAAGATATGACATGCTGGGTCAGACCAAGGTCCATCAAGCCCAATATCCTGTTCCAAAAGTGGCCAATCTAGGTCACAAGTACCTAGCAGTTTCTTCAAAAGGTACAGGTTCCACAATGCTTGTATTGGGTCAAGTAGTGGTATGGACCTCTTCAATAATGGTTTACGGATCTTTCCTCCAGGAACTTGTCAAAACCTTTTTTAAACCTGGCTATACTAACAGCTTTTATTTCATCCACTGGTAACTAATTCCAGAGTTTGATTACATGTTGAGTGAAAATATATTTTCTCTTATTAGTCTTAAATAGGTTACACTGTAGCTTCATTGCAAGTCCCCTAGTCTTTCTATATTTTGATGGCGTAAACAATCAATCTACGTTTACCCGTTCCACTCCATTCATTAATTTATAGACCTCTATCATATCTCCCCTCAGCCATCTCTTTTCCAGGTTGAAGAGCCCTAACCTAGGGGGGGAGTGGTCTAGTGGTTAGGACAAGGTACTTCAGGCCGGAGGGCCGGGGGTTCAAGTCCCACCTGGGGACAGCAATCTCAGGCCAGAGGGACTGGGATTTCTAGTCCTATAGGCACCCCTTGTGGTCTTGGGCAAGCCACTTAACCCTCCATTGCCCATGTTCCCTGTAAGTATTAGCGTATGTGTCTCATATCCCCTTGTGTTAAATGTATCCCCCAATTGACCGCTTTGACCCGGTGAAAAGTGGGATATAAATACAGCAAAATAAATAAAACCTTTTTAGCCTCTCTTCATAGGTGTACCCTTTCCATCCCCTTTACCATTTTGGTGGCTTTCTCTGTACCTTTTCTAATAACGCTATATCCTTTTTAAGATACGGCAACCATTTGTACGTGCTTCTCCTGCCTGCTTTTGACTGCTTTGAGGGTCAGCCTCTTGCAGGACCCGCAAGTCTCCAGGTCGTGCTTGGGACCAAGATAACGGAGACAGCAGTCGTGTGTGTCTGTGATAGAAAAATTACTGGAACTCTAATCACGCTTTTTAAAGCTGTTGGCCATCAGGCGAAAAAGAGCTGACAAGGAACTGTCAGCAGGAAAAGGGCATGAATCGCACTAAAAGAAATCTCATGGGCCCAAGGCTGCAGTGCCAAGGCAAATGACCTTGGGGGCGGAAAAGAGACTGACTGCGGCCAGAGAGAGAATGAACTCTAAGAAAAAAATATTCGCTTTTTCCAGGTAATCAGACGCATATCTGCTGGGTTCCGTGGAAAAAAGACAACTGAGCAAGATGGTATCGTTGGGTGGGAAGGGGACCACGCATGCGTGGTAGCATCTCCCAAAGGCTTTCTTTGAAAGCTGGGAGATGCTTCTGTGCAGGCTCCGTCAGTGCTGATGTCACCCATATGTGAGGACCAACTTCCTGCTTGTTCCTGGAGAAGATGCTAAAAATGTTCAAGCATGAAATTTTTAAGCCTTGTTTCCAGAGAGAATTAATGAATTTTAGGTAATTACATATCTATATATCTATATCTATATATCAATCATATCATTTTAAAGAAAGCTAATAATTGAAAAGCGTATTTTCAGATATCTGCATTCAAAGTCTACTGGATCATAAGAGGGCAGGAAAAACTTTTGAAATGCTGTCATGCAAAATCCTAAAATAATCCTTCCCCCTTCTGAAGTTAACCAATTATTAATACTGGTACAGAATTAAGAAAAATAAAGCAAATAAACCATTTCTTAGAGGTAGATGGTCATTCTCCATAACAGAAAATGCTTTATCTATGTTCTTAAAAGAAAAAGCTACTTTTAACTTTTTTACTCCACAAAGGCTCCGATGTTTTAAAATCATTTAGAAAGCACAAAGTCAAATCAGACATTCTTTAGGAAGCTGGCTAACCTTGAGCAATGAGAATGCTGAATTGCTTGTTAGTTCTCGTAACTTTTACTGTTTTAAAAAGTAAAACAATTCCTAAAATATCAGTTATTTAGAAGCAACATAATAATTGTATTCCCTTTATTTACTGATTTGTTTTTTATTTATTTTTTTTATACCGCGCTCTTTAGAATCAGTGCAGTTTACATGTATACTAACAGGTACTTTTTATTCCCTTGTCCCTGAAGGACTCACAATCTAATGTACCTGAGGCAATGGAGGGTTAAGTGGCATGTTACATCCTTTCAGACAAATGTTAAATCAGGTAAGCCTATACTGTAGACAAGTAAAGCGTAGTTACTCACTTTTAACAGGTGATCTCTGGGAACAGCGGGAATCATTCTTCACATATGGGTATCGTCGGTACTGACTGAGTCCGCATGGGAACGCTCCCCAGTGTGTAATAGAAAAGCTTTTGGGAGCACTCCACTGCGCCTGCACGTCTGCTTTCCCAAATCCTCTCCTCAGTTGAGTTTGTAGCTGAGAATAGAGGAAAAAATACCCAACAACTCCTAGGGAGGGGGTTGGGTTATGATTCCTGCGGTTCCTAGAGATCACCTGTTACAGATGAGTAACTATGCTATCTCCAGGAACAAGCAGGAATGCAGTCTTCACATATGGGACTCTCTAGCTCCCAGGCACCAGATGGAAAAGACATCTTTGAGGCTAAGGAATGGAGCCAAGAAGGTATGAACACAAAGTGACTGCAGCGGACTTGAGAGTAGCGAGGAAGAGCATGGAGCAAGGAGTTAGGTGACAAAGAAGTATAATGGTAGGAGTTGTGATTAAGTCCCAAAAAGATACTAAAGAACAGTCTGGCCAAAGATAGTATCCCAATGGGAGTCCCTGTCAAGGCAGTAGTGAACAGCGAAGGTGTGAACAGAGGACCAGGTAGCTGTCTGGCAGATCACCGCTATGGACAAAGAACAGAGGTTGGAAACTGAGGTTGCCATGGCCCTCATGTTGTAAGTGGTAATGTGACCCTTGAGAGAGAGTCCCGCTTGAGCATAAGCAAAAAAAAAGGTAGTATGCAATCCAAATGGATAGGGTGCATTTTGACACTGGAAGACCTAAGTGACTTGGATCAAAGGAAATAAATGAGAGGATTTTCTAAAAGCCTTGGTCCTGTCCAAGTAGTAAGCAAGGGCGGACTTGCAATCCAAAGTATACAATGTTGCCTCAGCTCTCGAGAATGCGGTCAGGGAAAGACCAGCAGTATCAGAGTGGTTGAGATGAAAAGCGGATACTACTTTTGGAAGGAAATGCGGATAGGTATGGAGAACCATTTTGTCATAGTGGAATCAAGTGTAGGGGGGAATCTGCTACCAAAGCTTATAGTTCACTGATGCGACGAGCTGACGTGAGAACAATGAGGAAGATGACCTTCCAAGATAAGAGTTTTAGAGAAGTGGTAGCCAGAGGCTCAAACGGGGCTTTTAAAAGCTGTGCTAGGACCACATTGAGATCCCAAGCCACCGGCAGTGGTTTAATTGGTGGCTTGGAAAGCAGAAGACCCTGCATGAATCATTGCACCAAGGGATGCGAGGAAATGAGATGCCTGTCCAGTGCCCTGTAATAGGCTGCAATAGCACTGAGATTAACTCTAACAGAGTTAGTCTTCAGTCCTGTGGAAGACAAGTGGAGAAGGTATTGTAAAAGATGCTCCACTGGGCAATTAGAAGGGTTAATCTGCTGTGGGGTGCACCAAATTGTGAACCGTCACCATTTGAAGGCATAAGAACGTCTGGTAGATGGCTTGCAAGAAGTAAGCAAGATGTTCCTGATCAGTAGGAGGTGGTTGAGGTCATAAAAAATCATGCCTTGAACAGCCACGCAGTGAGATGGAGGGCTTGTGGATTGGGGTGAAGGAGTTGCCCCTGATCTTGAGAGAGGAGGTCAAGAGCATGACCCAAATTGAGGGGTGGAAACTGTGCTAGATGAAGCAGCAGAGGAAACCACGGCCTACGGAGCCAATAAGGGGCTATTAGAATGATGCAGCCCCTGTCAGCCTGCAGTTTGAACAGAGTTTTGGGTATCAGGGGGTATCAGGGGGATTAGCAAGAATGCATAAAGCAGGACCGTGCCCCAAAGAAGGAGAAAGGCATCCACTGCCACACTGTGCCGGGAGGGAATCCTTGAGCAAAAAAGTGGAAGACGCAAATTCTCTGGAGTGGCGAGAATGTCCCCCCTCACATGTTGAAGATCCATGATGCCATATCCTGATGCAGAGTCCACTCGTATGGACTTAGGATACAGTAGAGTGTCTGCCAGGACAATGAGTTTATTTATTTATTTTATTTATTTACATTCTCTTATATACTGCGCTATTCTGCATCAGTGCGGTTTACATTAAACAAACTGAAACTACATTGAACAGGGCATTATAACTTGGAGATAACTATTTTACAGGGAACATGGGCTATGGAGGGTTAAGTGGCTTGCCCAAGACCACAAGGAGCACCTGTGGGACTAGAAACCCCAGTCCTTCCGGCCCAAGGTTGCTGTCTTCTAGTGGGATTTGAACCCCCGACCTTCCGGCCTGAAGTACCTTGCCCCAACCACTAGGCCACTCCTCCACTGTTCACCTGGGAGTTCACCTGGGAAACACACTACTCGGAGGTGGATGCAGTGTGCAATGGCAAAGGACCAGAGGTGAAGGGCTTCTTGGCAGAAGGGATAAGAACCTGCTCCTCCCTGCTTATTCACACAGAACATGGCCACTTGGGTGTCTGTCTGAACTAAGACATGTTTGCCTGAAAGTTGGGGTTGAAAAACCCAAAGGGCATTCGTGAGAGCACGAAGTTCTAGGAGACTGATCTGCATTTGAGATTCCTGCTCTGTCCATTACTCCTGTATAGTGAGACTGTCTAGAAAGATGTGCTTCCCCCATTCTAGCTTGGAAGCATGTGTCATTAGGGTGCACTGAGGTGGAGGCATCTGAAAAGGTGACTCTCCAAGATATTGGGGAGAGCACCACCAGTGAAGGGAATTAACAAGAAGAAGAGTGATGCAAATCTTGTCTGACAGACACCCAGTTACCTGAGTCCACTGGCACGAAAGGGTCCATTGTGCTCGTCTCATGTGCAGGCGAGCATATAGGACGACATGGACCGTGGAGGCCTTATGTCCCAGAAGATGTAGCATGTCTTGAGCTGTCACAGCACTTTGACCTTGTATGATGAGGGCCAGTTTGACGAGATGATCGGAGCAATCCTGAGGAAGGAAATGCTCCGATGAACTCAAGTTACTGGGATGGAACCAGGTGTGACTTTGGAAAATTTAGCACAAAACCTAGACTTTGGAGCACCGCGACGATGTGAGAAAATTACTATTTTATGACTTCTGGGTATTCTTCCCCTTATCAGACAGTCATCTAAGTATGGAAAGACAAAGACCCCCAAAGAATGTAGGTATGCTGCCACCACTGCCATGCATTTTGTGAATACCCTGGGAGTGGAAGCTAGCCTGAAAGAGAGAACCCGATACTGGTAGTGGATCAGCACATGGGTGTAAGCGTCCTTGAGGTCTAGAGAACATAGCCAGTTGTACCTTTGAAGATATGGCAGAACAGTACCCAGGGACATCATCTTGAACTTTTCTCGAAGGAGGAATTTATTGAGATCCCTCAGATCCAGAATATAAAATTTCTTGGAGATGAGAAAGTAAGGAGAGTAGAAGCTGTTGGCTTTCTGGACAGGGGGAACTCTTTTGATTGCCCCTTGGGCTAACAGGGTGGCCACCTCTGAGGATAGGCGATTAGCCTGCAAAGGATTTTCAGGATAATCTCTTGTGGAGGTGGTTGGGGGTAAGCTCTGAAAGTGAAGCAGATAGACCCTCGGATGATGTTGAGAGTCCACTTCTCTGAAGTAATGAGATGCCACTTATGGGCGTAAGCACAAAGCCCGCCTGCTATGTGCAGGGGTTAGGATCCTCACAGAGGCAGAGTAGCTATGTTCTCTAAGGAGGAGTCAAAAACCAGGTGCTGACTGGGGCTGAGCAGCTGGTTGGGGTTTGGGACCTTTGGCCTTCTTAGGCTGACATGGACCCTGAGACTTTTGCTGCCGCTGAGGGTGATAAGTAGCAAAGAGTTAGTAAGAAGAGAAATAGCTCTTCTTCTTGGTATAGAAAGATTTCTTGGAATTAGCCTTACTCCTAGAGGGATCTGACATCTTTCTTGAGAGACGTTTTAAGATGAGATCATCTGCCTCAAGCCTTTTCTCTCCAACCCTTACCAAACAGGCGTTCTCCAAAACAGGGAATATTGGCTAATTTATCTTGAACCCACTGCTTGAGGTCAGATGCCTGGAGCCAGGCCATCCTACAAGCTCCTATGCAGACTGCAGAAGCTCTGTTAGTCGATTCAAAGGTATTGAAGGCTGCCCTGGTCAGGAACTTCAAAGTATTCTGAGTTTGCTTGACTATAGTCATGTAAGCATCGTGTTTATCACCTGGGAGAATAGGAGTAAAGTTTCCTAGATCCCTTGAGACATCCTTGAGGTACATGCCCATGTCGAGGGTGTAGGATGTAATCCTATAAGCAAGCATACATATGCCTGAAAGCAGTGACATCCAAAAGCATGGAGAGCTCTGGCATCTTTGCCAAGCGGCACCAATGAATGAGTTTTAGAACGCTTGTTGCGTCGCATTGCCAATTCCATTACCATTGAGTGGTGCGGCAATTGAGGCTTTTGAAAACCTCAGGCACAATTAGACTCTGTACATGGTATCGAGGCATTTACTTATAGGCAGACCATTAGTGGGGCCTTGTACATACATAACATTAGATCCTGTAGGATCCGATGCACCGGTAATGTTACCGCCTCTTTGGGCGTCGAGAGGTATTGGAGGATTTCTAACTCCTCAGCCCTCGGTTCCGTTTCCGATGCTACGGTGATCTGGAGACCCACTGCCATGTCCTCGATGAAGTCCTGAAAGGACATGTCCTCTGGCGGGGTTCGATGACTCTGGTGAGGAGGAGAGTGATTGGAGGGAATATTCCGGGTAACCCTGGAATCCTTCGATGTCTCTTCAGAGTGAGAAAACGACTCCGATTCAGAAAGGAAATTGAAGTATCAATGCTCGATGTCGAGACCATGTACCAGGAATCGACTGGGTACCGACATTGGCCACCGGTTCCAATGGAGGAATCTGAGGTAGGGGCCCCACAGATACAGATTCCAGTGGAGAGATCAGATGGAGTGGACCCACAGATACCTATTTCCAGGGCTAAAATTGGAGGCAGAGGTACTGGCGCCAAGTTGGAAGCCGATGCCTAACTGGCTGTGGCTATCAAAGCCTTTGGTACCACAGCAGTCAATAGTGCCACCAAAGTCCTCTCGATAGCTAAGAAACACTGATCGCTGGAGGACGCTGATGCCTGGGTGGATTTGAATACGGGGCTGTGTCCCACAGCACGGTAGCAGTAGCTCTCCGGAGATCGATGCCTCGGGTGCATCCTAGAGGCCCTGTGTTCCTCCCATTGCGGCTGTTTGGCCGGCTGATCAGCATCGGATGCCCCTTTCGGGGCATCTTGTGAATTCAGAGACTTACTTTGATGTTCGGTATCGGATTTCAATGCTGAGGACGGTGTCTTTATGTTTGAACCAAAGATGCCAAAGCCACTAAAATTGAGTCCAGGGCAAACAGTGAGTCATACTGTTTGGTCCTGTTCTTTAGGCCTCGTTTGGTCATTTGTTTATACAAAGAATAATTGTCTGGTATATGGTCTGGGTCCAAACATTTTAGACACCAGTCATGAAAATCAGTGACTGACATAGTGCTGGAGCACTTGGAACATTTTTTAAAGCAACTGATATGTTTGTCCATGGTGACAAATGGAAAAAAAGAAAAAAAACTGAAAGAAAAATAAAGAAAAAGAAAAATTAATATCGGGGCCAGAATCAAGAAAGGTATTGGCATTGACGGAAAGGCAGAGCAGATTGAACAAAAAAAAAAAAAAAAGTTTTGATGGTGACAGGAAAGCTGCTTCCTGCTGGCTCTGTGGAAAACGAAGAATTGAGGAGAGGAGTTGGGAAGGCAGACATGTAGATGCAGTGGAGTACTCCCAAAAGCATTCGTATTGGATGCTGGGGAGTGTTCTCATACGGGCTCCATTGGTACTAATGATACCCATATGTGAAGACTGCATTCCTGCTTGTTCATAGAGATTCCTGTTCTTATCCTACCTACAGCTATGAATTTGCAGGAGGTTAAGGAGGAGAAAACACAACCAAATAGTGAGGATAAGAGGAGGTGCAGGCGAGCTGGTATATACTGCGGAGCTCATTAGAGCATATGTTGAGGGATGTGAGCTGGGTAGGCAAGAGGAGGAAGAAGTAACTACCGGTATATTTATTTTAAAGTGCCATCAAGTCAATGCTGACTCCTGACGACCCAGCAGCCCCTAGGTTTTCTTGACAAGGAATGACCAGGAGCAAATTGCCAGGTTTTTTTCTTCTAAGGCAATGGAGGGTAAAATGACTTGCCTAAGCAGTGCCAGTGGGAATCAAACACACATCTCTTGGGTACTAGGTTGTTGCTCTAACCACTAGGCTACTCCTCCACTGCTTTATTAGGCAGGGAAATTACGGTTAGGATGTTCTAGAAGCAATTCATTCATTAAAAGAGGGAAAGGCCCTGAAACTGGATGGGTTTCCATTAAATTCTATAAAAAAAAAGTTAAGAGCTTGTTGCAAGACCTATGGCTAGGATGTTTAATATTATCCTGAGGGCAGAAGATACATTGGCCTCGATGAAAATGTCAGGTATCACATTGATCCCTAAGCCTAGGAAGGTTGTTAATGTCTCTATTTTATTTTCTTGACTCTAGTCCTTGTTGGGGACTCCATATCATCTCTTAATTTGAGGATTGCTTATTAGATTTATTTCTTTTATTATAACATATGCATGTGGGTAATTGTTTTCCTTTTGTACTAAGTAATCTAAGGAAAGGTGGCTTGGGACAAGCACAAAGGATCTCTGAAGAGCTGAAGGGATTTTAGAGCTTTAGTAGTTGGTATGAATGAGCAGACAAGGTAGACTATATGGTCTTTATGAGTCATTTTCTATTTCTTTGAGCCAATCGCTGTGCAGTTCCATATGCATGTGCATATGAGACACCCTTTCTCATTTCAAAACAAAAGATTTACTGTATATAACAAAACGGTACAGTATAGAGGTGATTTAGAAATGTTTTTTTAACATGTATATGTGCAGCATTGTACTTGATTAATTATTTATTTGTTACACTTTTCTATATCGCCCCTTCCAGAGATCAGGGGCGGTTTACATAGAACACGTTACATTTAACATGGTAACTATTTACATATCAAACATGGTGGAAACTATTTAAAGTACTTATAGCGTACTTTACAGTAGGTGCATTTAGGGGAGGAGTTTGAATGATGCATGGGTAGTTGCAATTTACATATGTATTTTATAAAATACGAGAGTACATTATGTGACATCATTTATGTCTGCTCCTAAGGTGGCGACACTAAATCCTGAATAGAAAATTGCTCATTCAAAAGTTTAAATAAATGTCGGACTTATTCATTCAAAGCCTCTATAAATTAGCTACTTCCAGCATGTAAGTCTTTTTTTCCTTTTTAGGTGATCAAATAGTGATTTAAAAATCAATAAAAATCCAGTGACACTCAGGGGCGGCCCAAGGGGGGTGCAGGGCCATGTGCGGAGACTCGGTGCGGGGCCTCATTTGCATAAATATTTGCATAATGTTACCATACACTAACTTTTAGTAAACATGTCTCTTAATGAATGTATGGATAAAGAAAGACAAAGATTTCTACATTACTATAATCCAGTGCCAACTGCCAGGCACATTAGGAACTACTACAAATGCTGCCCATTTAGAACCCATAGCAAACCCACAGTATCATAACAGCACTACCAGGACTCAAAGCACCAAACCCTACCTATCAAAAGGCAACACTGCAAATATTAAACCAATACATTTCAGAGAATAACCATACATGACCTACTGGGGAAGGAGAACAAGTGGCAATGTCAAATAGGAATTATATAAACAGAATACCTCAGCTCAGTTACACATGCAGAACATATACCATCACCAAACAAAGAATCACAATTTAGAAACAGGAAGACAATAATTAAACTGGGAACCCCAAAAGCCAAACTTGGAATGTACAACACCACTGTAGAAATAAAACTATAAATTAATTTCCTCTTGTACCAAACAAAGCGCAGACGTTAATGATGCACATTTCCCAAAGCTGACATATTCCAGTTAATAAATTAAAAAATAAAGAGATATCTTTCTACCTTTTGTGCATTTTTTTTTCAGTTGCAATTGCTCCAGCCACTTTCTTCTGGTTTCTTCGTGTCTTCTGCTAACTCTCCATCGTCTGCTGTCCATTTGTCCTTTCTTCTCTCCTAGTTTTTTCCATTCTCTCTCTCTACTTCTGCTTTAACATACTAATCTTTCTCCTTTTGCTCTTTCCTCATTCCTATTTCGTCCACTCAAATTTTACCCCTTCATCCTCAATCCCCACTTACTCTCCCAATACTCAGCCAATTGTACATTTTTCATCCCTCCCACACAAAATATTTTTCCATTTCACTCTCCCAGCCCCATCCCATTCTAATCCTCCCCCAACATCAGCTCCCTTCTAGTTCCAGCCTCACCCAGCATCCGCTCCCTTCTAGTCCCTGCATCAGCCCATTACCAGTCCTAGCCCCCCACCAGCCCATTTCCAGTCCTAGCTCCCCCATCCATTTCCAGTCCTATCAGAGTCCCTCCATCAGCTCATTTCCAATCCCAGCCCCCCATCAGCCCATTTCTAGTCATTTCCTAGCCCCACCATCAGCCCATGTCAAATCCTAGCTCCCCTCCACTCAGCCCAATTCCAATCCAAGCCCCCCATGAGCCTACTTCCAGTTCTAGCCCCTCCATGAGTCCATTTCAATCCAAGTCCCCACCACAGCCCATTTCCAATCTTAGCTCCCCCCACCAGCCCATTTCCAGTCCTATCCTAACTGCTCCATCAGCCCATTTCCTATCCTAGCTCCCCCACACACAGCCCATTACCAGTCCTAGCTCCCTCCCCTCACAACCCATTTCCATTCCAAGCCCCCCTCCCCATCAGCTATTTGCAGTTCAAGCCCCCCCTTCCACTCAGCCCATTTCCATTCCAAGTCCTCGTCCCATCAGCTATTTGCAGTTCAAGCCTCCCCTTCCACTCAGCCCATTTCCAGTCCTAGCAACCCCCAACCCATTACCAGTCCTAACCCCCCATCACCCTACTTCCAGTCCTAACCCATCACCCCATTTTCAGTTTAAGCCCCCCCCCATAGCTCATTACCAGTCCTAACCCCCCCACCAGCCCACAGCCCATTACCAGTCCTAACCCCATCAGCCCACCTCAAGTCCTAACCCTCCCCATCAGCCCATTTCCTGTCCCAGCCCCCCATAGCCCATTACCAGTCCTAACCCCCCATAGCCCATTACCAGTCCTAACCCCATCACCCCATTTCCAGACAGCCCCCCCATAGCCCATTACCAGTCCTAACCCGCCCACAGCCCATTACCAGTCCTAACCCCATCTGCCCACCTCCAGCCCTAACCCCCCCATCAGCCCATGTCCAGTCCTAGCCACCCCATAGCCTATTACCAGTCCTAGCCCCCCCATCAGCCCACAGTCCATTACCAGTCTTAACCCCCCCACAAGCCCACCTCCAGTCCTAACCCCCCATCAGCCCATTTCCAGTCCTAGCCCCCCCATTGCCCAGTACAAGTCCTAACCCCATCAGCCCACCTCCAATTCTACCCCCCCCCCATCAGCCCATTTCCAGTCCTAGCCCCCCCATAGGCCATTACCGGTCCTAGCCCCCCCATCAGCCCACAGCCCATTACCAGTCCTAACCCCATCAGCCCACCTCAAGTCCTAACCCCCTCCATAGTCCATTACCAGTCCTAACCCCCCATCAGCCCACAGCCCATTACCAGTCCTAACCCCCCCTTGGCCCAGGGAAAATTAAAAATAAAAAAAAGCTGGCTGCTGCCGACGCGGCACAATTGAGTGTCCCACGGGGCCCCCCCCTGCCCGGCTGAGCCTCTTCGCGACAGCTTTCAGAGCCGAAGGGAGAGTGTCTCCCTCGCGGCTATGTTAAGCCCGCAGGGGCTGATGGGAAATAAGAGAAAATATTTTTTCACTCAACACGTAATCAAATTCTGGAATTCGTTACTGGAGAATGTAGTAAAAGCTGTTAGTGTAGCTGGGTTCAAAAAAGGTTTGGACAAGTTCCTGGGGGAAATGTCCATAAACCATTATTAAAGAGGACCCGGGAAATCCACTGCTCACACCAGGATAAGTACTGTAGAAGCTGTGGACCTTGGGTATTTGCCAGGTACTTGTAACCTGGATTGGCCACTGTTGGAAACAAGATGGACCTTGATGGACCTTGGTCTGACCCAGTATGGTATTTCTTATGTTCTTATGAGTAAATACACATTCTCCAGGAACAAGCAGGAAGTCAGTCCTCACATATGTGACTCCCTTGCTATAGACTACCGAGAATCTGTAGAAAACCATGGTAAGCCATGAGCAGCAGCAAGTGCGTCCAAAGGAGAGACTCTGGAAGGACCCCCAGTACTCAGGGAGAACCCTCACTCCAGTAGCCTGAACAAAGAAGGGTCGGAGGGTAGGAGTTGCCTAGACCCTGAAGTGATTATGGAGTATGGCCTGGTCGAAGGCGCTGTCCTGTTGGTACTCCCTCTCCAGGCAGTAGTGAGCTACAAAGGCATGGACTAAAGAGACCAGGTGGCAGCCTGGCAGATGTCTGTCATTAGGACAGAGCGCAATTTTGCCACGGAGGTCGCCCTAGTCCAGACATCGTGTGCTATGACGCGGTGCTCCAAATGGAGCCCAGCCTGTTCGTAGGCAAGGGTGATGCAGTCCGTCACCCACGTAGAAAGGGCTGGCTTGGCCACTGCCCCCCCCCCCCCCCAGCCAACAGGCATCATACGAGATGAAAAGCAGGGAGGCTTTGCAGTGGCCCTGGGTACACATTGTAGGTAAAAGGACAGGGCCCTCTTACAGTCCAGAGTATGAAGGACGGTCTCCACCCTGTTAGTGTGAAGCTGTGAAAAAAAGGTGGGGAACATCGCCTCCTGATTGAGGTGAAACAAAGACACCACCTTAGGAAGGAATTTGGGGTGCGTGCAAATCATGACCCTGTTCTTGTAGAACCAGGTATAGGGCATTCCACCACCAGGGCCTGAAACTCGATGACTCTGCAGGCAGAGGTGAGTGCCACCAGGGAGTGGTACCTCAGATGGCAGGTAGCAGGGGCTCAAATGGCAGCCGGGTGAGTCGAACTAGCACCACGTTAAGATCCCACTCCACCGAGGGTGGGCAGATTGGGGGCTTGGAGTCTCCATAAGATGCGGATGACGAGGGGGGTTGTGGCGAAAGAGGCTTGTCCTCGATAGGGTGATGGTGCACTGAGAGAGCACTCAGATGTACCGTGACCGAGTTGGACTTGAGTCCAGAATGTGAAAGATGAAGCAGGTACTGCAGCATTGTCTAGAATGGGTTGGCCTGGTCTCTCCGAGCACCACACGGAGAATCTATGCCACTTAAAGTTGATAGATTATTGGATGAGAGCCAGCATGTGACTTATGTGAAACAGTCTTGAATTTGTGTAATCAAGTTGATTGGAGAGGAGTGGGCAATACAGCATAATATCGTCAGCATATATGCGAGAATGGATGTGTTTTTTTGATGACTGTGCATAGGGGTTGAAGATATAAGTTAAAGAGGGGCTCGGATAGAGTGGAACCTTGTGGTACTCTTTGCGTCTGTTGGTAGGGTTTGAAAATGCTTGGGCCAATTATTATTTGTTGTTGTCTCTCTGTGAGATACGATTTGAGCCATTTGAGTACAGTATGCTGAATTCCAAAGAGGTGCAGTCTCTGTAACAAGATGTTGTGGTTGACTGTGTCGAACGCTGCGGAGATATCCAGGAATATCAAAAGGTAGGTTCATGTATGATCTTGGATTCCCTTGGTTATGGTGTTGATGATCAAAAATGCAAAAAATTACTCCATTAGCAACATATCAGTATGAAGATTCTTAAGAGAGGAGCGGACACTTTATATTTATGTAACAAGCTTCGGGATGTCTCAGACCAGCGGCTTTAAAACAAAGGCACAAAAGTGTCTTGAAACGCCGTCATAGCATCAATGACTGTCCCTTGGCCAATGATTTATCTCAAGAATTTTTTGTGAAGGGTTAAATGGTTCCAAAGCTCCTGTCAAAAATATTTAACACAATGCTAAAAAATAGCTTGAAAATCAGTACTTAGCTTAAAGATACCCCTGGGGTAAATTCTTGAGATAAATCATTGGCCAAGGGACAGTCATTGATGCTATGACGGCGTTTCAAGACACTTTTGTGCCTTTGTTTTAAAGCCGCTGGTCTGAGACATCCCGAAGCTTGTTACATAAATATAAAGTGTCCGCTCCTCTCTTAAGAATCTTCATACTGATATGTTGCTAATGGAGTAATGTTTTGCATTTTTGATCACATTTCATTGCTCTACGATTTGACCTACATAAATATTTTTGTATGGTGTTGATGAGGCAGGTCATGAGGGTTTCTACACCATGTAGTGGGCGGAATCCATGTTGTGGGGATCAAGTAGAGGACTCCAGCTATGGACACATTCACAAAACTTTAACGACCTTTAGGTCTTTGTTTCACAGCCCCAACTTCGGGATGTAGATTTTTGTGAAATAAAATAGCCACTCTGCTGCACTTGCTATCATTAGTGTCAGAAGCCCCCAACACTATGAGATAGGACCTTGTATGTAAACGCTTCATCACAGCTTCGCAAATATGTCTCTTGGATCAGCATCACATCTGCCTTCTGCATTTATTTTCCATAACAGCAATTGCCTCTTCCTTGGTGAGTTTAAACCCTTAACATTTAAGACACTACCTTCAACATTACTCAGGTATATCCCCTGCTCCATTCCCATCATCTCCCCATTCCTGACCAAAGATTCCCTGCAACTCAAACACAAAACCATTGCCAATCAAATCCTGTAATATATCCAACCTTCCCTTTGTAAAACTCCCAACCCTAGATCCCCCCCACCCAAGAACAGCCCACCCTCCTCAAATCCCTCTACCCAAAGACCCCTCCCAACATTTAAAAACCTGGAGCATCATATATGCAGTATAAACTAGACAGTAACTTATTCAAGCACCCCCCCCCCCCGGCTCTCCGTTGGAAACCTCCCCAAAGCCCCATAACATTATGAAACCCTCCCCCACCCCAAAAAACCAGCACTAACATGATGCCATTCACAGTTCACACCTCACACACATACTCCAGTTAACATTATTGAAAGAACATCACATGAAATGCAACTGTGACAATGCTCCCCTCTCTAAAGAGAAAAGAAGAACAAAGAGGAGAGAGAAAAGAAAGAAACAGAAAGAGAGAGGGGAAGGATGAAAGAAAACATTGATAATAAAGGACCCCAACAGGTGATTCTAAATCACTCATATCTCAACTGCAGGGAGGACATTCAAGGAAGAAGCCACTCTACACTCCTAGATGTTCATGGCCTGCAAAACGAGCTCATCATTTTCTAACACTCTGGGAACTCGGAGTCAAAGTATCACCAACTGATCCAAGCAGGCATCCAGGAGACTACTCCATGCAATTCCAAGACCAACAAATATTTGCACAGTTCTTTTCAAGAAGGTAAATCCTCTGACACAAGCCCAGGGTCTCTAGGGTCTGTACTTCCACTCCGTTATAGCCACTTAATCTTCTGGAACACGCTGCCTTTTTGCCAGTCTCACCATAGACTGGGGTGTGGGCAAAACACAACTGCTCAATGACACAAGGCCCAAGTGTTTCAGCGGTTTTCAGGCCTCAATGAGATTTTTCAAAATTGTTTCCCCTTTCATTGTAAAACTTAGTCGAGAAAGAACCAATCATTTACTCTCATATGTTCATGGTTCAATATATCCAAAAGGGGTTTCAGCTCTCGTCATTTTGCCAGTGCCCATCCTGACTTGGAAAAGTTGCAGCTTGGCGCTTTCAAAGATCAGCTCACGTTTATCCCTTGCCTTTTAGAGGACCTACTCTGTCCACAAAACTCAGGAAACAGACAATATCTCAGGGTTTTCCATTGACTGGTTTCCCAGCAAATGATGGGCTCTCTCCAAAGGGACCAAGCGCCAGGGCATATCCACAGAGGCTTCATTTAGTAACTTCCTGCAAATACTCTGGACCACATCCTCCACATTTTCTCCTGGATCCTTCTCAGGAAGGCCGCATATCCGAAGATTTTTCTATGACCCATGTTTTACAGGTCATCCAGTTTGTATTGAAAGTCCATGTACTCCTGGCATATCTTATCCATCTATACTCTCACGCTTGTTATCTCCTCATCATGTTCTATTAATTTTGTCTCAGCGCCCTCCATCCAGCCTCCTAGATCCTTCAATTCGACATGTAATGCCTCAATCTTGCTCACAATATCTGCTCTTGCCACAAATCTCATTCTGTAGCTCAACAAAACACTTCAGCATACCTAAATCCACTTTGGAACTGACTGTTGCAATACTTAATATCTAAGGCCTTTTTTCTATCAGATTCAAAAGATGCCATACTGGTGGGGAGACCCCACCTGAGCCACAGAATAATCGGCCTCTAGGTTCTGTTCGGGACTCAATAGTTTACATAGATTTTGATTTCCCCTCCATAATCATACTTATGCATACTGCTTTGACTGAAATGATAAAGCGGTATAAAAAACCTGCTAAATAAATAAATGATGTTCTTCATTCCCCAGCTTATCAGCAGCCCAACTGACTTTGAGGACGTGTGTAAAATTGCTAAATTGCCACAGGAGAGTGGAGCACTCAGCTCAAGTCGCCATGCTGGACACAGACATCACTTCCTCCACAAATGGGCTTTCATAAAATTACTCTGAGAGTTATGCGCAGTGCTAAAGTGGCACATACTTTACACGACTTGCCTGTAGTCATGTTCAGGAGCAGAGTTTGGGTGGAGCATGGGTGGCGTCACAATTTATGCTTGTATCTTATAAAATATACATATGCTTTATGTGTTCATATTTACACTAGTTTCCAAATAAGCATAAATGTCCGCAGCTTAAATCAAACTTTTATTTTTGTAGCGCCAGGATCAAAAGGGCACTCACAACCCCTAGCAGTAGCAAGTAGTACTATCTAAGAGCCAAGCTGCCATATAAAGGCCTTTTCTAACTTAAATACACTCAACGGATATCAGAAGCAGTAGATAATATATCTTCTAAACTCTATTTTCTCTACTTTTTTTTCTTAACTTTTTTTCCATGCAGGGTCTCAGACTTAGTAGCGCCATAGCCAAACTGACGGGCTCAGGCACTTCATTAGCATCAATGAACCTTCTTCTTTTGCGTGATTTTGTATTTACGGTTATGAACACTTTCTGATGAACACTTTCAAGGTTAAAGCACTTTCATTCCATTTCATTCCTTAACTACATAGAGAATAAAATTGTTCTTATCTTGTCTTGGTATCAGAATGGCACAATCAAAATGGTTCTTCCAAAACAATTTCTCCCCAACGCCATCAAAAGGCAATGCCTACGCGTTTCACTACGCGTTTCTTCAGGGGTCCTTGTTCCAAATGCTTGAAAATGTCTAATGCTGCCCGGTTGAAGAATAAGACCATTGAGGCTCCTATTGTACAGCATTGCCTTTTGTTACAACATTCTTTTGAAGATCTTCAGTGCTTTTGCATAGATGTGGCAACTAGGGGACAGTTGGGCAAGTCCCTAGATCAATGGCTCATTATTAAAGAGCAGAGATGGATTTTTGAGCTCAATTCAGTGGACTTGGGGGGTCTAAATGGATTTATAGATTGGAAGGCCTGCATGGTTTGATCCCCAGCGGCATGCCACAGAAGCCCTTTATTGTTATCAACCAGTCCATCTGAGCGTTGGTTTTAGTACAATTTGTTCTGGGAGATCCTCGGTTCGTATTGTTTGGGGGGACTGATGTCATCGCGTCGTGCGTGGATTCCCGTTAAAATCTAGGATGGCAGTTCTAGACCGCATGCGCGGCGTCTTTAATTGAGAAGATTCAAGCTGGAGTGTAATGGAGTAGTCTCTCTCTGAGGGTGAACGCAGGCAGCATTCGACATTTTGGTTAGTTTTATAAGTGAGTTTATCGGTGGAGACATCACGAGCAAACAAGGCTTTTGAAACAAGTAGTGAAAAATGGGGGAGTAGATATTATGGGAAATAGAAGCATTTAATATTGTCACTTTTGTTTCGTAATAGATTGATTTCAAAATATTGGCATGATTTTCAAGCATTTGGAACAAGGACCCCTGACGAAACGCGTAGTGAAACGCGTAGGCATTGCCTTTTGACGGCGTTGGGGAGAAATTGTTTTGGAAGAACCATTTTGATTGTGCCATTCTGATACCAAGACAAGATAAGAACAATTTTATTCTCTATGTAGTTAAGGAATGAAATGGAATGAAAGTGCTTTAACCTTGAAAGTGTTCGTAAGAAAGTATTCACAACCGTAAATACAAAATCACGCAAAAGAAGAAGGGTCATTGATGCTAATGAAGTGCCTGAGCCCGTCAGTTTGGCTACGGCGCTACTAAGTCTGAGACCCTGCGTGGAAAAAAAGTTAAGAAAAAAAAGTAGAGAAAATAGAGTTTAGAAGATATATTATCTACTGCTTCTGATATCCGTTGAGTGTATTTAAGTTAGATGAGTTTATCCACACTCTATAAAAGGACCCTTATTTAGTGTATATAAAGGCCTTTTGCAATATTAATTGGAATAGTAATTAAAACACTCAATCTTGAGATATTCAACAATTTCATTTCATATCTGTGTAAGGTGGTGTGGTAGTGTGGGAAGGGGGTTTCTTTACAGCACAGGCCAGACAGCTGTTCAGGAAAAATAAAAGCAGTTTTATTCTGTTCCAGCTTGTTAAACCTCCACAAAACCCAGAACAAACAGCAGTTCAGGGAGAACAAAAGCAATTTTACTTCTGTCCCAGCTTGTTAAACCTCCATAAACTGGTTCTCCTGGCCCTTCCTTCAGCCCCAGTTAAAGTTTCTACTTAACTCCTCCTCACGGCTTGTCTTGGAAGGACTCCTGGCTCCATGGGCCTCTCCCCCTTCTGCAGCCTGCAGGATTCTTAACCTCTCCCTCTGAGCTACACCCTCCCAGCCCTAAACTCAGGACTGCAGACTTTCTTAAAGGGGACTGTTGATAATCCCTTTGGAGAAGGACGGACAACCTTCTATATATTCCATTCCATACCCTTCCACCCCCCCCCCCCCCACAGCTTAACCATGCCCCGTTGAGTGCTTGCCTCACTCGGGATCCCCATCCGAGAAAGGAAGTCTGCATTCAGGTTGAGTCTGACCAGTCCTATGGCGTAACTGGAACTGGTAGGGTTGAAGATTCAAAAACCACCGCATAATATGTCTGTTGGACTCCTTATGTCAAGCCAGCTATTTGAAGGTTGGTGATCTGTTATTAGCATAAGCATACAGCCAAGAAGGTAGTATTTGAAGGTTTCAAGTGCCCATTTAACGGCCAGGGCCTCCTCCATCACCACATAATGCTTCTCCTGAGGAAGCAGTTTCCTGTTGATGAATGTTATGGGATGCACTTCATCCTTGACTTCCTGGGCCAGAACAGCTCCTAGGCCCACCTCTGAGGCATTAGTTTGCACAATAAATGGTAGAGAGAAATCAGAGCAAATCAGGATGGGTTCAGAGCACACGGCCTTCTTGAGGTGCTGGATGGCCAGGTCCAGGTCCGGTGACCACTGGATCCATTTGAGAGCTCTCTTCCTGAGGAGATTTGTTAATGTTCCGCCACCTGTGCAAAATTAGGGATGAACCAGCGGTAATAGCTAATAAATCCAAGGAAGACACAAACCTTTTTCTTCGATTTTTGGGTGGGGACCTAGGCAATGGCATCCACCTTCTGTAGTTGAGGTCGTTATCTGCCCATTCCCGATTAAATACCCAAGGTATTGAATGTCCCGACCTCCCAGAAAACATTTTGTGGGGCTGGTCATCAACCTGGCCTTCCACAGGCTGGTCACAACAGCTTGTACTTGGGTTAGATGAATGGTCCAGTCTCTACTGTAGATGACAATGTATCAATGTAGGAGATCGCATACACCTTGTGTGGTCTCAGTAGGTAGTTGACTAGGCATTGAAATGTGACAGGAGCCCTGTGTAATCCACAAGGCAACACTGTAAACTGGAACAGACCTTGTGGTATCGAAAAAGCAGTCTTCTCCTTAGCAGCTGAAGTCAAGGGCACCTGTTAGTATCCTTTGGTCAAATCCAAGGTTGATATAAAGCATGTTCCACTGAGTCACTCGATTAGCTCATCTACTCTTAGCATGGGATATGTTTCTAGTTTAGAAGCTGCATTGACCCTCCGGAAGCCAATGCAGAATCTGATGCTTCCAATGGGTTTAGGAACCAAGACGATGGGTGACTACAGTCACTCAGACTCTTCTATAACTCCCAGGTTAAGCATCTCTTCCAGCTCCTTGGTGACAGCTTGTTGCCAAGCATCAGGAATCCGATAATGTCACTGTCTGATAATCACCCCAGGGTCAGTAATGATAACATGAAAAATGACAATCTGGGAAAATCTCTGGGAAATCTTCCTGGTCTAACTTAGTAGAGCCTAAGTTAGCCGGGCCCAATGTTTGAGTAGTTTTGGCTGATCACCACTGGATACAGGAGCCAGGGTAGCACCACAACCTCTAACATGGCTTGCCCTGCTGGAGTCTTAAGTGAAACCTGTGCATTGGATACCGCCTCTGGTCTCCATGTGCACAGGCCAGTTACTATCTTTGCATAGTCAATTTGAAATCGGGATACTGTTTCCTAGCGAATAAGGGTCCACACACTCCCAGAATCTATAAAGGCTTGGAGATGGTTTCCTTCGAGCTCCATTGGAATCAAATTTCTGTGTCCCTGGGTGGGGAGTATCCACAAAAGCGCAGGTGGTTAGGCTATCATCCATGGATTCTTCTGTACCCAGGCTCTATACATAAAACAGGTGAAGGGTTTGTGGCTGGGGCCATGCCCTCACCTAGGAAATGACTTTGGAGACTGGAATAGGGGAGCCAACATCTGTTCTGTCTTCCGCTCCTATCCTCCTGGGCTAAGGGTGACTTCCTCCACTTCATGCTGTCTGCTTCAATCACCGGCTAGGCTTCATGATACCCCTCGGTTATTTCCAGTGCACTCTCCTGTGTAAGCTTGGTGGGTTGACGTACTCACTGTTTCATCAGGGCCGTCAAGCCCTCTAAAAACTGTGCCAACAGTACAATTTTGGCAATCTTTGGCCCAGTCTTTCCCTCCAATTGCAGCCACTTCCCATGTGAGATCCTTCAATCAATAGAGGAACCACTGAGAGTTCTCCTTTATCTGGAGCCCCCCCCCTTCCTGAATCGCTGGAGGTAGACTTCTGGAGTACAGCCAACCATTCCAGTATGGCAGCCTTGACAGCTACATATGTAGCTCGCCCATCTGGGCTGGCATCCTGGAATGCAGCCAGAATGCAGCCTACTGCAGATTACCCAAATAGTCTATGTCTCCTCTGGCAACCCAGCCATGTTGGCGGTTTATTCAAAGTTCACCAAAAAGTGGTCCGGTTCATCTTCTGCCATCATTTTAAGATGCACTTGCACGGGAGGGTGGAGTTGCAGTCTCTGTAGGGCCTGAATCAATTGCTGCTGCTGTTGCTGCCCTTCCAACAGGGCACATTGAAACTGTTATTGTTGCTCCTGATGCTGTTATTGTTGCTGCTGCCCTTTGGCTAGAATCTGGAGGAGCCGCTCCATCCTGGCTTATCACTGTTCTCTTGCAACACTACCACAGCTGCTTCTTCTGCTGCTGAGTTAACCCTGCAGTTTTACAGCTCCAACAACTTATAGAAGCCTCTAGTGGAGCATGCCTGTCCAGCACTGACTAACCTTCTTCAAGCTCCCTAACTAGGGTGAGGCTAACCCTCTTAGCCCACACAAACCCAAAAAAATCCTGACCTGCTGTAGAGTCTCAGCTTTGGAGGTACATGGATTTGCCCTCAGTCATGTGGTTAGAGGAAATTCCCAAGCTGCCGCCATATGTGGTAGTGTGGTGTGCAGTGGAAAGGGGGTTTCTTTACAACACAGGCCAGCAGGGACGGCCAGTCCATTGTGCGAGAATGTTGGCACAGGACCCCCTTGAGCATGAAGCCCTATGTGAACAACATCCTGCACATGCTGTTCGGCTCCTGACAGGGCCGGCTTCAGAGAGAGCCGGGGAGGCCCCGGATGACCTCTGCACAGCCGCCGAAGCGAAGAGCCCCATTTTTCTTCACTTTGGCAGCTGTGTTCTAGTATAGGCTGCTGGTGCACCTAAGGTTAAAGGGAATTTCCTGTGTCCTGGCACTCAGCGTGCCAGCGGCATATACTAGAACACAGCTGCCGAACTGAAGAAAAACAGCACTCTTCATTTTGACGGCTGTACAAAGGTGAGCCAGAACTATCAGACTCCCTCTAAAGCCAGTCAGCCAGGCGTGGGGCTTGGGGGGGGGGGCAGTTAGGACTGGAAATAGCTGATTGGGAGGGCTAGGATAGGCTTGGGAATGGCTGATGGGGGGCTAGGATTAGAAATGGACTTATGAGGGACTAGGATAGGATTGGAAATGAACTGATGGGGCTAGGATTGGAAATGGGCTGATGGGGAGGGGCTTGCAGTGCAAATCGGCTGATGGGCTAGGATAGGACTGGAAATGGCTGATGGGGAGGCTAGGGTTGTAAATGTGCTGATGGGGGGCTAGGACTGGACATGGGCTGATGCGGGGGGGGGGAGGGAGAATGGGACTAGAAGGAAGCAGATGCTGGGTTGGGCTGGAACTAGAAGGGAGCTGATGTTGGAGGGGAACTAGAAGGGAGCTGATGTTGGAGGAGAACTAGAAGGGGATGGGGCTGGGGGAATGAGGATGGAGAGGGGAAGAGAGTGTGGGAGAGAAGAAAAATCTATAATTGGCTGGGTATTGGGAGAGTAAGTGGGGACTGAAGATGGAAGGTGAAATTTGAGTGAATGAAAAAGGAATAAAGAAAGAAATGGAGGAAAGAGCAAGTGGAAAGATCAGTATGTTAAAGCAGATGTAGAGAGAGAAAGTGTAGTTACTCACCTGTAACAGGTGTTCTCCGGGGACAGCAGGAATCCGTCCTCACATAAGGGTGACGTCGCGACCGACGGAGCCCTCACGGAAGCATCCCCCCAGCTTTCAAAGAAAGCCTTTGGGGGATGCCACCATGCATGCATGGTCCCCTTCCTGCCCAAGGGTGCCATCTTGCTCAGCCAGATGACATAGCTAAAAGTGGTCACGTTTTATTGATGGCGTGTTCCTGCTATGGAGGGGCACTATGGAAGAACTCTTGACGTTTATAGCATGGCTTAATGTTCAAGATCCCCACATTCAGTTTACCTATAATATCCATGAAACTGATACGGTATTTTTAGACCTACAAATAAGAAAGACAAGTTCAGGCTGGCAGACTTCAATATATCGCAAGTCCATTGATAGTGCAGCAGTGTATTTCTATCAGAGCGCACACCCGCTCCGATTAAAAGACGGTCTACCTTTCTCCCAGTTTTTGCGATATCGCAGAAACTGTTCAGAAGTTTTGGATTTTAAACATAAAGCCAAAGATCTGATTCGCAATTTTTAGGCACGCGGATATCCAACTAAGGTAGTAACACGAGCGTATCGTTGAGCACTTTTTAATGATAGGTCAGCTCTGTTGGGCACTACGAGAACCCGGGAAGAATTTGATTCAGACATGATCAATTTTATTACTCAGTACTCCCCATTTAGTTTTAAAATCAAGAAAATTGTTTCCCGACTGTTCTGAGTACAGTTCCAAGTTTACGCAATAAAGTTATCCGATGCGTCTGGCGTAGAAACAGAAACCTTAAAGAAAGGTTAAGTCCAGCGGTTTTGTGGCCCCTGTCAATGGCATCAAATGAAGTGAGGATTCTTGGCCACTATAAGTCCCACAGGTGCTCCTTGTGGTCTTGGGCAAGCCACTTAACCCTCCATAGCCCATGTTCCCTGTAAAATAGTTATCTCCAAGTTATAATGCCCTGTTCAATGTAATTTCAGTTTGTTCAATGTAAACCGCACTGATGCAGAATAGCGCGGTATATAAGAGAATGTAAATAAATAAAATAAATAAATAAGTCCAGACAAAGAAGAGAAAGACAAGTTTTGATGATTAGAGACTAACTATTTGTTTAACAACACTATTGGGAGAGGGTGTCAAGAATTTCTAAAAAATATGCCGGAATGAGTCATTGATGCCAACAGGCGCCGCTGGTTATTTAGAACATTCAATATCCAGCTGATGGCAGCCGACTAGTCTGAGACGATTTCCGAGCATTGAGATTTGAAGTGAACCCTCCAAAAGTTTTCTGCATTAGTCTGTTCGTTTGGAGTAATTTTTATAGAATTTGTGTCACTACATTACTCTATAAAGTAGACCCATATCTTTTGTCCATAGCTAAAAGATGGCAAAAATAAAAGATGGTAAAGAAGCAACTCCAAGGGGAGAAGGGAGGGTTGCAAGGGCCAATTCCTGCTGTCCCCGGAGAACACCTGTTACAGGTGAGCAACTACGCTTTCTCCTGGAACAAGCAGGAAGTCAGTCCTCACATATGGAACTCCCCAGCAACAGGCTACCGAAAGTCCATAGCAAAAACAGGGGCTCCCTCAAGGGGAGCCACAAGCAGCAGCAATAAGTCTGTGCCCACAGACCACAATAGGATCCCTGTGTCTGATGAAACCAGCACTCCGGTAGACTGAACACAGAAGGGTCGGAGGGTAGGAGGTGCCTAATCCCCAAAAAGATTACGGAGCACTGCCTGGCCGAAGGCACTGTCTCATCAGGACTCTTTCCAAGCAGTAATGGACTGCAAAGGTATGGACTGAAGACCAGGTGGCGGCCCGGCAGGTGTCCACCATCGGGACAGAGCACACGTTTGCCACCAAAGCTGTCATTGCCCTGACACAGTGCACCGTGACACGGCCTTTCAGTGGGAGCCTTGCCTGCTCATAAGCGAGGGCAATACAGTCCGCCACCCATGTGGACAGCGTACGCTTGTCACTGCCTCCCCCACCCTACTGGGGTCGTAGGAGATGAAAAGCTGAGTAGCTTTGTGGTGGCCCTGAGTGTGTTGGATATAGAAGGACAAAGCCCTCTTACAGTCCAAGGTGTGAAGGACTGTCTCCGCCTGACTAGAGTGAGGTCTTGGAAGAAGGTAGGGAGCACAACTTCCTGGTTGAGATGGAAGGACAATACTACCTTCAGCAGGAATTTGAGGTGCATGCGAAGCACCACTCTTCTTGTAGAACCTGGTGCAGGGCACCTCTGCCACAAGGGCCTGAAGCTCGCTAACTCTGCGAGTGGATGTAAGCGCGACCAGGAAAACCACCTCCCAAGAGAGGTAGTGAAGGTGGCAAGTAGCCAGAGGCTCAAAGGGTAGGCGGGTGAGCTGCCCCAACACTACTTTGTGGTCCCATTTGACTGCCAGAGAGTGAACTAGGGGTTTCAATAAGAGCAGGCCCTCAAGAAAACAGGTCACCAAGGGTGGACCGTGAGTGGCTTGCCATCCACCGGATGGTGGTGCACCACCACCAGGGCACTAAGGTGCACTTGGAGTTAGACCTGAGCCCAGATTGAGAGAGGTGGAGAAGGTACTGTACCATCAGTGTCACCGGGCAGGAGAAAGGGTCAGCCCCGTGTTCGGCGCACCAAACCGAGAACCTGCGCCATTTGAGGACATAAGCCTTTCTAGTAGAGGCCTTGCGAGAGGCCAGCAGAATGTCTTCCACCTCAAATGGAAGGTTGAAAGGAGCCATAGTCACCCTCTCAGCAGCCATGTTGTTAGCGACAGGGACCCCAGGATGGGGTGCAGGAAAGAGCCCCCCCTCCTGAGATAGGAGTCCCGGGGCGGACCCCAAGGTAATGGGGGTCTTCACCGTCAACTGTAGAAGCAGTGGGAACCATGGTTGCCTGGGCCACTGAGGAGCTATCAGGATGAGCGAGGCCCTGTTGCTGAGGGTCCTGAGCAAGGTCTTGGCAATCAGCGATGTAGGAGGGAAGGTGTACATGAGGCCTTCCGACCATGAAACAAGGAACAAATCTGCAGCCACCCTGGAGGGGTGAGCCTGCAGGAACAGAAGCGCAGCAACTGAAAGTTGTCCGAGCTGGTAAACAGGTCCATCATGGGTTCCCTCCGTTTCTTTCTCTATAATATCAGCAAAACCCGTCCTTTCCTTTCTGAACACACCACTAAGACGCTTATCCACTCCTTAATCACCTCCCGTCTTGACTACTGTAACCTACTCCTTGCTGATCTCCCTTTGAATCATCTCTCTCCCCTTCAATCTGTTCAACACTCTGCTGCGTGGCTAATCTTCCGCCAGCCTTGTCATGCCCATATTACTCCTCTTCTCAAGTCACTCCACTGGCTCTCTATTCGTTTCCACATCCAGTTCAAACTTCTCCTACTGACCTATAAATGCATTCATGCAGATCCTCACTGCCTTTCTTCTCTTATCTCTCCTTACAACCCCTCTCGGGAACGCCGCTCTTCTGGCAAACTGCTTCTATCTGTGCCCCTCTCTTCTATTGCTAACTCCAGACTTCGCTCCTTTCACCTTGCTGCACCTTACGCCTGGAACAAACTACATGTGTCTGTACGCCAGGCACCTTCTCTGACCCTCTTCAAATCCAGGCTGAAAACTCACCTCTTTGCTGCTGCTTTTGGATTTTGACTCACCTGATCTCTTCTTTTCCTTTCCCCCCTTGTTTTATCCCAGCCTACACCTCCTGTGCTGTCTGTCTTGGCTAGATTTAAGCTCTGATGAGAAGGGACTGTCTCCTATATGTCTGTGTAGTGCTGCGTACAACTTGTAGCGCTATACAAATGCTCAGTAGTAGTAGTAGTAGTAGCAGAGCCAGAAAAGCCGACTGGCTACCCTGGGGTCCAGCTGCCACTCGTGCGTCTGGAGAACTCTGTTGAGCCTGTCAGCCAGCAGGTTGTCCTAGCCTGGCAGGTACATTGCCCGCAGGAGGATACCCTGTTGGATTGCATACGAGCAGAGGACCAGTGCTTCCTGACAAAGGGTACAAGACCCGGTGCTCCCCTGTTTGTTCACACAGAACATCGCCACTTGGTTGTCTGTCTGGACCAGAACTGGCTGGTGATGTAGTGGTGACAGAAAACTCTCAGGGCTAGGTGTATGGCTCGGAGCTCCAGGAGGCTGATCTGCTGGGTGTTCTCATCTGGTGACCAGTGGTCCTGAGTGCGAAGATCTCCACAGTGGGCTCCCCAGCCAAACAGGGAGGCATCCGTGACGAGGACCCTTGAGGAGCTTGGGGCCTGAAAAGGAATGCCCACCTCGAGATGCTGGGGAGACTGCCAGCAGACCAGAGAATCCACCAGTTGGCGAATCACAGAAACTCTGTCTCGGAGGCCCGTGGCCTGAGACTATTGGTCCCAGAGACACCAATGCACCGCCCTCATATAGAGGCAAGCATCGGGGGTGACATGGACCGTGGAGGCAATGTGCCCGAGGAGGCGCAGAAGCCGAGTGGGCACTAAGGGACGGTACTATATGTCCCGAGCTAGAGTCTTGAAATGATTGGCCTGGTCCCTGGGCAAGAAAGCCTTCGACAGGAGAGTGCTGATCTTTTCCCCAATGAACTCCAGACACTGTGTCAGGAGGTGGTGAGACTTGGGGTAGTTTATGACAAAACCCAAGTGCTGCAGAACCTGGATGGTGCGTGCAGTGGCCTGCTGCACTTCTGAGGCCTTGTCGGCCATGGGTTTGCCAAAGAGGTTCCCTCCTTGGCAGGGAACATTGACCAATTTATCCTGAACCTACTGCTTGAGGTCAGACGACTGTAGCCAAGCTTGGCGGCATGTACTGATGCCAGCCGCCGCTACTCGAGCCGCCAACTCGAACCCATCATAGGCTGCCCGAGACATGAATTTAGAGCCTTCACAGACAGCTTTGGCCAGGTTCTTGAACCACTGCAAGGGTTCCATGGAGAGACCAGCTGAGAACCCAGTGAGTTCCTTCACCAAATCTCTCAGGTACATGTCCATGTACACCTGGTAGGCCTGGATGAGGCCGATGAGCATTGAGCCCTGGTAGCACTTTCTGCCGAGGGCGTCCAGGGTACAGGCCTCTCTGTCAGAAGGCGCCGAGGAGTGCGTCTTCTGGCTTTTCAGCCGATGTATGGCCGACTCCACCACCATGAAGTTATACGGCAGCTGTTTGCTCACCACCAGCACCAAAGCCCGTCTCTCCCACATTCAGAGCATCAGACGTTCCAGGATGGGAGGGATGGACACCATGAGCGATTCCCTTGGAGGGGTCTCATACTGGAGGATTTCCAACTCATCCGCCCCAGGGTCGTCCTTCGACTTGGTCGGGAATACCAAGGCCTTAGACATGTCCTTGACAAAATCAAGGAAGCCCATTATATTCGGGCAGGGACCAAAGTCGAGGATCCGAGATGGGAGCGTCAGATAGGATGTCACGGTGGCAACGAGTATCAGGGCACTCCTCATCCTCCATCTCCGACTTGGAGTAGTCCATTGAGGTCTCATAAGAGGGCTGCTTCGCAGACCTTGCAGCTCCAATGCCCGGCAAGCTTGCCAGGTATGACCGTGGTCCCATCAAGCAGGACTCAGATTGCAATATCAGCCGAGGATCGGCTTGGCCTCCGGGGACGTCTTGGATGTCAAGGGCCCAGTGGTCGGGGCGGATGAACTGGTTGTGCCGGACAACAGCACCCACTGCGGGTCCATGAAGGCAGACAAACTGCGCACTAGGGCCGCCATTCTGGACTACAGACCATAAGGTTCTGCAGCCTTTGGTGCGGGCACCGAGGGGCCTCGGGTCCAACACCGGCTCCCCCAAAGGGGAATCCAAGACAAGTATAATAGCTGGTTACTGAGGCCAGTCCATGGTCAGATACTTCCGGGGGACCTTCACAGGCTACTCCTGAGATGTCTCGGACTGCAGGACGGGACCCAGGGAGCACCCGGCAGTCAGAACCATCCAAGGACACCGCCTTTGAGGGTTTCTTCTTCCTGGTTCCCTCGAGGGAGACCCCTTTTCTGAGGACCCACGATAAGGCTCAGATTTGAGAGATTCCGCCCGAGATGTCGAGGCCTCAGACAAGGCCCTGGCCTTCGAAGGAACCAGGGACTCAGGAAAAGCTTATCGTGCTGCTTCTGGCGGCTCTTGAGGGCCTTTCTGGACATCCTTTTGCAAAGACCACAGGCTGCCAGCTAATGGTCTGGCACAAGGCAGCGGAGAGAGCATTCGTGTGTGTCAGTCAAAGACATAATTTTAAAACACCATTCTTCTTAAAGCCACTGGTAGTCATGGGGGAAAATAGTACCCCTGAAAGGTCGAAGACTCTCCAGGCTGCTAGTGGGAGAAAAAAGGCATGAAGACACCAGGAAAAGAAAAGAACAAAAACTACAATAATAGACATAGACCGAACTTGACGCCAAGGCAATGAGGTCAGTGGCAGGCGAGAAGAGTACCAGTGCGATATTGGAGGCGAGTATGAAACTTGGAGAGAAAAAAAACAACTTTTTCCGGGGACATGCCAGACTGAAGGGCTCTGCAGAAAAAAGGAGACTAAGCTAGACGGCACCCTTGGACGGGAAGGGGACTACGCATGCGTGGTGGCGTCCCCCAAAGACTTTCTTTGAAAGCTGGGGGGATGCTTCTGTGAGAGCTCCGTCGGTGAGGACTGACTTCTTGCTTGTATCCGGAGAACGGAAAAAAACTAGAAGAGCGAAGAAAGGACACATGAACAGCAGACAATGGAGAGTTGGCAGAAACCAGAAGAAAGTGACTGGAGCAACTGCAACTGAAAAATAAAATGCCCAAACAAAAGATAGAAAAATACTTTATTTTTAATTTATTAAATGGAATATGTCAGCTCTAAGAAACGTACATTCTCAATATCTTTGCGTTTTGTTTAGTACAAGAGGAAATTAATTTATAGTTTTATTTCTCCAGTGTTGTTGTACATTCCAAGTTTGGCTTTTGGGTTTCCCAGTTTAATTATTGTCTTCCTATTTCTAAATTGTGTTCCCTTGTTCTTTGTTTGGTGACTGTCTATGTTCTGCATGTGTAACCAAGCTGAGGTATTCTGTTCATGCAGTTTCTATTTGACAGTGCCACTTGTTCTCTTCCCCAGTAGGCGATGCATTGGTATTCTCTGAGATGTATTGGTTTAATATTTGCAGTACGGCCTTTGGATAGGTAGGGTTTGGTGTTTTGTGAATCCTGGTAGCACTGTTATGATACAGCAGGTTTGTCATGGGTTCTAAATGGGCAGCGTTTGTAGTACTTCCTAATGTGCCTGGCGGTTGGCACTGGAGTATAGTAATGTAGAAATCTGGTTGTCTTTCTTTATCCAGACACTCATTAAGAGGCAGGTTTACTGAAAGTTAGTGCACATTAAAATTATGCAAATATTTATGCAAATGAGGCCCACAGTGAGTCTCCGCACATGGTCCTGCACTCCCCTTGGGCCACCCCTGCAGGCTAGACAGCAGTTCTGGAAAAACAAAAGCAGTTTTTTGTCCCAGCTTGTTAACCCTCCACAAAACAAAAGCCAGAACAAACAGCAATTCAGGGAAAACAAAAGGAGCTTTACTTCTGTCCCAGCTTGCTAAACTTACACAAGCTGGTTCTCCTGGTCCTTCGTCCAGCCCTAGTTAAAGTTCCTACCTCACAACACCTTTGCACCGCTTGCTTTGGAAGGACTTCTGGCTCCACGGGCCTCTTCCCCTCTTGCAGTCTGCAAGGTTTTTAACATCTCCCTTTAAGCCACGCCCTCCCAGTCCTGGACTCTGGGCTCCAGACTCTCTTAAAGGGGGCTGTTGATAATCCTTTTGGAGAAGGATGGGTAACCTTCTATATACCCCACCTACAGTGTAGATTACCTGGATTTCGGTCAAGCTGCGAAGACAATCTTGTGTTTGAATGGTCCACACGCTTGGTGCTGAAAAATATAATATTGGTTAGTGGCAATAGTTTGAATATTTGCAAAAGTTTGCAAATGCTAAAGAGCTTGGAGAAACAATTCTTACAGTGCCAAATTTTGAATAGTGGAAGAGAAGAATTTTCAAGCACATTTTTCAAGGCTAAGGTGACATTTTATTTACCAGATAATGTTCTTTCCTTCAGTCCTGCTAGACCACTCCAGAAAGGTGGATTGTGTTCTCTACCAGCAGAATGGTGGAAACAGAGAGCCAATGAAATGCTCAGGTTTCAATGACATCACTCCGATGCCTCTATCTGCATGAGTCACTGGAGGGCACCTCAATATTCATCTCAAAGCATATGAGAAAGCATGGCAAACCTCACACAACCTCAACATGGGCAACAATGATGAATTAAGCAGTAGAGAAACTATATATAAAGAGATAGAATAGAAGGCTGTCAGTAGGATATGGACCTGTGGCGCCAAGCATATAAACCATAGCATTGCAAGCCATCGCTGCAACATAAACATTGTTCCTGGACTGATCTAACAGGACTAAAGGAAAGGACATTACCTGAGAAGTAAAATGTCACCTTCCATATAGTCTTGCTGGACCAGTCCAGACAAGTGGAACGTATCGAAGCTATGCCTCAACTGGGCAGGAAGATGACACAGCAGCTCGTAAACCTTTGAGCCAAAGGCCATGTCCACCTGAGCATGGACATCCAAGTGGTAGTGCTTGACAATAAGTGGAAAACGATGCCTACACTGCTGCCCAGTAAATGACTGAAAGGGCTATTGAGCTACCTTCCACCCATGAGAACAATGCGCTGGAGTAGAATGGGTGCAGAACCTGCCGAACTGTAACAAATATGCCAAGGCAATGGCTTCCGTGACCCAGTGCTGCCACGACATCCTTACATGGGACAGCAAACAGGATAAGATGATTTGATTTACAAAGCAAAGTAGAAATCTCCAAGTATTGGAGATGTACCTACCGGACAACCACAAGGCAAAGATCCCTATCTTTCCCTCTACACTACTCCTTAGCAAGGAGGCCAAACAAACCACCTGGTTCACAGAGAAAATGTCAGCAGAAAAAGACCATACAGCCTATCTAGTTTGCCCTTTCATATCAAATACTCTAGTCCCTTTCTTTCCTTTAGAGATCTTCCGTGTTTCATGCTTTCTTGAATTCAGATACTGTCCTCCATTGGGAGACTATTCCACACATCTACCACTCTTTCCGTAAAGAAATATTTCTGCACATTACACCTGAGTCTATCCCCTTTCACCCTAATCCTATGCACATCACAGGAAGATATCACCTTGGGCAAAAAGAAAGGCACAAGCTGAAAGGGAACAGCTTCCTCTGAAAGGACAGAGATTAATCCAAGCAAGAAAGAGCCTGCAGTTTGGAAATCTGCTTTGCCAAACAAGTTGCGACAGAGAAAACAAAGTCTTGAGAGTCAAGGCCTTCAGAGTTGCATGCTTCAGAGGCTCAAGGGCTCAAACAATAGGACCCTGAACACTAGAGATCCCAGGAAGGGACAAATGACCAGAGGGGAAGACACCGAACCCCATGAAGAAAATGTGGAACATCTACGCACAAGGCTGAAGACTTTCCAGCTACCGGATCTCTGAAACAGGACAAGATTGCCACCTGGACCTTTCAGGGAGCTAAGAGACTTTCTCCTCCACTCGCTTGAGCATAGAACTATGCTCCCACGAATGCTAGAGATTGGGAAGGTTCCAATGGATGCATTCACTAATTTGTCATCCAGTCGAGGCCCTCCCAGAAAGATACCACTTGGGTCAAAACCTGAGAGGTCGACAGAGAATAGGCTCAAATGACCAGTCATCCAGAAATGGGTGTACACAGAGGCGTTAGCACAATAGTGCAGCAGCCACCACTGCAAGGCCCCAGAACACGATTTTGGGGCAGCAGCAAACTGAAGGAATGAGTCACACATGGCAAAATGCAGACATCTCCATTGATCCTGCTGGATTGGGACATGAAAGCAAGTTGTGGTCAACACTACAGACACTAGGAACTTCCTTTGGGGTACTGCCGAAATCATAGATCTCAGAGTTTCCATTCAGATGCCCAATACATGTTAATAAGCAGTGACCTCCTTGAGGTCAATGGCTGAAAGTAATCAGAACTCTATAGCATCCTGAAAGAAAAGGAATATCTGCCCTTGCCCCGTTCGGCTGTGGCACTGGCACCACCGCCTTCAGGTGCAGTAACTTGGCCACTGTGACCTGTGCGGTGGTTCTTACATCCGCCAAACCACATAGACAGTAAATAAGTATCTCTGGAATTAGTTGTTTGCAGTCCAGGACATAACCGCTTGAATGCTATCTAGCACCCAGTTATCCTTGGTGACATTTGGGAATGGACCTAAACAACCTTCATTGTGATAAACAGGAGTAACTCCTTCAGGAGGGGACCGGGTCCCTCTGGGCCCACAAGTTCTTTGAAGGACCAATTGTGGGTCCAAAATACAGAAGCAGAGAAGAAAAGGCTTATCAGGATGAAATGCCAGGAGTCCCGAGACCCCCGGAAGTCAGTCCAGCGTGCCTATAACAGATGGGCAGAGGCCAAAGAGGGAAACAGCCCTGCTTACTTCTCAGACCCTTTCAGTCTATCCTCTGGAAGGTGAGTGACCTTGGCCAAATTCTTCACCAACCTCTCCAACCAGCCTCACAAGGGAGCTTCCCCGTAAGGCCAGTAAAGTTTGCCATACTTTGGTGGGTATATCAGCTGCCCACTGTTGAGGCCATATCCAATGCTGTGTCACTGCCAACAGGACAATATCTCTACGCTGCTAAGCATCTGATGGCAGGTAGTAATAGACTTCAAAGGAAGGGTAGTATTATCCGGTGGGAGAGATTGAATCCACAGGAGCAGGACTTGAGGCATCAGGCCTGCAGACACTGCCAACTGAAGAATAGCAGCTGCTGCCGTACACTGGCTCTTCAGCAAAGAGTCCATCTTCCCATAATGTTCTTCAAGGTCAATCCAACTTCCTTGGGAGTGAAAGCCCACTTGGAGAATGCCACAACCTGCATCTCCACTTGGGGCTGGCTGGACCATATGATGCACTCCTCTCCGGTAGAGCTCACATCCCCTTACATGCCTTTATTCCCTAGACAGAAATTCAGGAAGGACCAATTCTGAACGGAACATGTTCTTGAATATCTCTGGAAATGGGAAGCCAGTTGTGCATATCTGCACAACCTATAGAAGTGAGAAACCCACAGCCCCTGCTCAGACACTAGAGCATCAGCCATATGTGCATATCTGCCCAACCTATAGAAGTGAGAAACCCACAGCCCCTGCTCAGACACTAGAGCATCAGCCATATACCAGGTGGATGCAAGCAATGTCACCAGATATTGCTTCTGGGACAGATGGGAAATGTCAACCTCCACATGAACTTCTCATGGAGAAAACACCTTTTTTTTTTTTTGCATCAGACTCCTTAACCGAGATGACAGAACCAGCACTCAAGTCCAAGGCTTGGACAGACCCCCGCCGACGCACATCTCCAGGAGGAAACCTCCTTCTGAGACACTTAGGAGGCATTCAAGTCAGGTTTCTATATTCTGCCCGTCTGTCACATGACTAAGCTCAAAGGAAACCAAAGGCTGCAGGGTCTGCGTTTCTGCGCCAGAAGACCAAGCTTGCTGAAGAAAGGAAATAATTCGGGGAGGACAATCCAGATTCGGGGAGCGCCCCTCCCTGAGAATGATCACAACACAAGGGGCAGCTGGAGCTAAGCCTCTGGAGAAGGGGGAGCAGCCAGAAGCACGCTCACCAGAACTCAAAGCCAGGCTATTAGTCTGACTCACAGTGCCATCACTTGCCTCCTATCTTGAGGTGGAAAATGCCAGGCCAACTGACTCCCTTTGTTGGAAAAACGGAGACAGGCCCATCTGTGAAATGTCAGAGGCTGCCATGCAGAATGAATCCAGCGAAGAAGCCCTTCACTTGTCACAGATCAAACAACGCTTCCTGGAAGACGACAAAAAAATTAAGGCAAGTCAAAGATTAGCATGCGCTAAGGCCATGCAGGCACAAGAGCAAGGTGTCTTCAGTTTGGGGACAGAAGAGGGGGAAAGGGGCATTGAAGTTGTCTGAGATTGCTGATTTCTTCCAAGTCCTTCCAATTTTCTGGCTGCTCAACAAGCCCTTATGATAAGAGCGTGGAACTGAACCAATTTTTCCTTCTCTGGCTAGCAAAAACACTTTAGTCTAATGGAGACTCCCACATTGTGCTCAAGTGAGAGAATCACCCTCAAGATGGTTGTTCACAAGTGAAATCAATCTTTTTTTCTCTCAATTGTTCAGATTTTCTTCTGAGTTGAAAAAAATCAAACCACCATCTGTTGGATACAGAAGAATACTGGGGTGCCCTCTAGTGGCTCAGGCTGATAGAAGCATGGGAGTGATGTCACTGAAACCTGCATTTCACTGGCTCTCTGTCTCCACCAATCTGCTGGTAGGGGAACACAATCCACTTGTCTGGACTGGTCTAGCAGGACAATATGGAATCGTTATTTGTACAAATCAAATGCGTCTGAAAATTGCTCATACTCCCTGCAAATAAAAACATGCACATTTTTCCACAACACATATTTTTACCTGCATCAAGCCAAGGCTTTGTCAGAAGGTTGAGGGGAAATAGTGCAGTACTGCCAACTTTTCAACATAACATGACTGAATGTCCTGGGAGATGGGGGGGGCTCTGAACCTCACAACTTTCTAGGTGGGGTCCACCTCTGAATCTTCCTCTTTCTTACCCCATCCAGGATCTTCCACTTCTCTCCATCCCCTTATCCAGCATCTCACTGCATGCCTTTTTCTTTACAACAGCAAAAAAGAGGATAATGTTTGTTGCAAAGCCTTTGAGCCGATGTACTTTTGAAGACTCTTCTGCATTCCCTCACCCCGGCTGGATGCACCCTTCCTGTTGCTGTGGGGCAGGAGATTGAAGAGCCTTAAACAGCACATGGGCTTGAAGGCTTTGCAGCATGCAATATTCTTGGGGGGCGGGGGGGGGGGGCAGGGGGTTTGTTGCTGTCACCGGGTTAAAGGAGATGTTGTGGACCATTGGTGGAGGGAGAAAGGAAGAGGCAAGAGGTTGTGGTAGCGGCAACAGCAGCAGCAACCATAGGAGGGAGGCTTGATAAGACAATACATTGCCTGGTTACAACTTAACGGGACACTACAAATTGCTATAAAACTGGACACACTGGTCTAAAAAACTGGGCAGTTGGTCATCCTATTTATAAAATGTGTTCTAAAAATTCTCAAGTACATGATGCTATATGACAAAGCTCAAGCTGAAGAAATTTACACAAAGCTCCAAGAGCTTTCTAGAGTGGTGTACCAAATATATGCTAATGTCTTTGGGTAGGGCCAAATATTCTGCTTGCATTCAGAGAATGCGCCCATGCAAAAGGGAAGTCCGTATTGGAGGAGGCAGAAGCTTTAAACAGCTTCGCAGTGTCAGAGGTTTAAGTAAGCGCTGCAGTTCTGCTTTAAGCCACTGCCACTGCTGCAGGTCCCAGAGAGAGGCAGCTGCGGCAGCCATGGGGGCGCAAGGGATGAGGTTTTTCTAGGAAGCCTCATAACCTTGCAGCGGCCCTGCAAACAGGGCCCTCAGGCTTAGTGCTTCTCCCAGTGCGCACACACTCTTGAGAGGCCCAATAAGCAAATGCCCAAGCTGCCCCAAACATTTTTTACCTAGCAACACAGAATTCCAAGCAATGAAACACTAGGTTGACCAAGGGATTTCACTTCTTATGAATAAGGAGAAGCCGTTTTCGGAGGACTTTGGCCAAAAAATAGAAAAACGCCTCGGTTAATTTGTTTTCTTTCCCTTGAGTCATTAATTCATACAGATACTCACTTGTAATCTCTCTCCCAGAACTTGACTGGGCGCACATATGAAGTGATGAATATAGCACTTCCAAGGAAGGGATTCAAAGGAGTAGAGAAAAAAGCAGATATCATAGCCTGGACAAACAGCATTGCAGAATCTAAACAGTAGCTAGTTAAGGAAATTATATTAGACGACATCTGTAAATAGGGAGGCCTGAATGTCAAGAGTTAAAAGAACTGTAAAAAAAAAATGCATGTCTCTTACTACACACCTTGATGCTCAGAAACAAAGTCTTATTATAACAGATGCCCTAGTTGATGAAAGGCAATCCAATATACATCATTTCTAAAACCATATCTCTATTTTCACTGAATTGCTCTATAAGAAACCATACAAGATAGTGGTCTATTCTCAGAGCTATATAATTAATCAAAAACTGTACTAATTACTCTATTATTAACAATAAACATGAGGAAAAACTATGTTGTGGGCTATCTTCAATAGTATGGCACGGGAACGTCTCAGACAAATTGGCACGAAAACAAAGATACAATGTATCTATCAGTGCCCCGATAGCATCAATGACAGTCCACCGGCTCATGCAGTCTCTATTTTTTTTGTTTTTCATATATAATTTTTTGTATCACCAGCACACCCACAGCCTTTTGCAAAGTACTTGTATACACATTTTACTTTACTTAACTTAGTGTTCCCCAACGCCGTTGTATTGGCGCCATCCTTTGCGTTTCACTCAATGATTTGAGTTTCTTCAGGGGGATTTATCACTGTAAATAAGTAAAAAATCATTAATTCACCATAACCACTTCCTCCCTCATATTTGTGCACATTAAAAGTTTTTATAATTTTAAAAACATGTCTAAAAAACCCCATACCTAAAGTTTTTAATTGATGCTGCCCACGTCTTAATTCAGAGGAATGTCTCCTTCAAAGTTTCAGTTTCCACAAAAACGCCGCGCATGCGGACCAGCCTCTAGGGGCCGTTTTTAAATGGCCCTATGACGTCAATATTCAGTCATCAACTTCCGCTCCAGTGTGTTGGGGAACCAAACCTCATGCTCTACGGATCTTCCTTACCATACGTTCATATATCTGTTGAATTAAGACGTGGGCAGCATCAATTAAAAACTTTAGGTATGGGGTTTTTTAGACATGTTTTTAAAATTATAAAAACTTTTAATGTGCACAAATATGAGGGAGGAAGTGGTTATGGTGAATTAATGATTTTTTACTTATTTACAGTGATAAATCCCCCTGAAGAAACTCAAATCATTGAGTGAAACGCAAAGGATGGCGCCAGTACAACGGCGTTGGGGAACACTAAGTTAAGTAAAATGTGTATACAAGTACTTTGCAAAAGGCTGTGGGTGTGCTGGTGATACAAAAAATTATATATGAAAAACAAAAAAAATAGAGACTGCATGAGCCGGTGGACTGTTATTGATGCTATCGGGGCACTGATAGATACATTGTATCTTTGCTTTCATGCCAATTTGTCTGAGACGTTCCCGTGCCATACTATTGAAGATAAACCACAACATAGTTTTTCCTCATGTTTAATGTTGTTAATAATAGAGTAATTAGTACTATAAAAAACCATAAGCTTTATTTTCTAAGCACTTATGGCCTGATATTTAAAAATACTTATCCAGAGAGCAACACCTGCTATTCAGGTAAATGCTGCTGGCTGGGTCTATCCAATGATTTTCAACAGCACTAGCTGGATAGCATTGCTGAAAATCATTACTGACCATCCTGACACAACCTGCTGGGGTGGAGTAAGTGAGGTCCTGATAATTATCTATATTGTAGCGAACTTCATTCCGCCATCCAGATAGCTTTTTGGCTGGCCTAAAGTTATCTTAAAGTTATAAGGATAGTGGAATGAATATATCTACTATGCAGATAAAGCACAGTTACTTACCTGTAACAGGTGATCTCTGGGAACAGCAGGAATAAGTCTTCACATATGGGTACGTCGGTACCGACGGAGTCCGCGCGGGAACGCTTCCCAGCGTCCAATCAAAAAGCTTTTGGAAGCATCCCAACACGCCTGCGTGCTGCCTTCCCGCCTCCCCAACTGCCTCTCCTCAGTTAAGTTTTAAAGCTGAGACAAAAAGAGAGAGAGAGCAAGGAAGGGAAAGATAGAGAGTGAGAAATGCAACTCCTAGGGGAGGTGGGTGGGTTGTGAAGACTTATTCCTGCTGTTCCCAGAGATCACCTGTTACAGGTAAGTAACTGTGCTATCTCCAGGAACAAGCAGGAATGAGTCTTCACATATGGGGACTCCCAAGCTCAGATGCCCGGAGGGAGTCTTAGCATGTTGCAAGTCTAGAACGAGCCATGCTATTCCTCAGGACCTCAGGCATCCTGGGGATGGAGGGTAGGAGTTGAATATAGAAAAGGAGCTGTGGAACAGCTGCCTAGAACAGGGCTTCAAAAGGGGAAGACCCTGTATCGAGGGCATTTAGTAATGAAATATTGTAATCTGGGCCGCCCTTGTTGGCATTGCACAAGTGCACTGAGCTACATCTGGATCTGATAGGAGAGCCAGTGAATATGCTCAAGGGGTACCTCACTGAGAAGTAGAGGTAATAAGTAGAAGAAAAACAAGTGGAGGTCAGAACCCTTCAGGGTGAGAAATAGCCCCAGGGGAAAAATGGGGTAGCATAAGAGGTAGAGCTTCAGCGGAGACGCAGAAGGTACTGAAGAAAGCTTGATTGTACCGGGTTGGATACACAGGCAGGCCCTGTGTATGATATTATATTGTTATAATCCCTAAGAAATAGTTAATATCATTTGTAGCTCCTTATTTAATATTATCCTTGAGAACTCTGTAGAAGAAATTGGGTGAAAGGTCTAGATAGCAAAAACATTAGCCTATGTTATTAGAAAGATAAGTAAAAGGCAAGCTGTTTACCCAGCCTCTCAGTCTTACAGTCTCTGGTCAGAGATATCAAACTGTGTTAGAATTAATTAGAATTAAGGCCTACATAGTCATGCCTGAGAATACATGTATGTCTTTTCATGTTTCTCTATGACGTGCATGCCTATAGAAAAGTATGTTATGAATATACGTAACACTAGACGTAGAATAGAATATGTATATTATGAATATACGTGATGTGAGACGTAGAATAATAAAGTGAAATTATGCTGTGTAATGGAATCTTTTCCTATAAATAAAGTGGCCTAAAGCTAGGATGTCAGAGTAAACATAGGCAAAGTGCCTGGCTTGCTCTCCCAAAACGTTTTAGTCCTGTGTTTATAATACAAGTGTGTTGTGTATTATTTACAGATTTGTGTATTATCTAAAGATTGTGATCAGTTAACCTTCTCCTTGTTTTGTGTGTGGATTTCTGTGACCCAAGAGCCTGCCTCGTTGTAGGTGAGGGGAGGTGCAGAGTACATCTTTCAGGTACTATTAAAGAAAGCTTAAGCTTAGAACAACTGAAGCTCCGCAATGTCTTTCCTAAATGGGGTCAATTAGGAAAGAAAAAAGGTACATGGAGAGCTTCAAGAGTACCTAACCTGAAAAGGTTATGATAAGGAAAAAATTTGCTAACTACCACAGGAAGTGGTTATAGCTGTAGCCCCCTAAGTATGCTGGAACAGCATTGATAGGGGTAGTGCCCATCTGTCAGGCTCATATAGGAATGTAGGGATACCTGAACCTGACAGACAGATAGATAAGTAGATGGATACAGATCTATCTAAAAATATATCATTATATCAATAAATATATATGTATATATTAATATATATATACATATATATCTATTTAAATATATACACCTATATGGTATATAGGCATATAACTATAAGAGATATGTATGGGCAGAAGACACACCAATAGATATAAATAAGTATATATCTATCTATATATAGCTATATATAGCTATATGAATAGGCAGGCATATAGACACATGTCTCCAGGTATAAGGATGGAGAGATGTCCATAAAACCTCATCCCCCCTAGGGATATAGGGAGAGAGAAAGATTTATCTGACAGCAAGAAGGTTGATACCTGCTTGAATAGAGGCATAGAGAATCCTCTTTTCCTGGTTATGACTGGCAGAGTCAGAGGAGAGGTCTCCCTGACAAGAAGTCTGAATTCCTTGCAGAATTTGAGCTCTTGAATAACCAGGATGGCCTACATGAAAATTGCAGAGGATAACTTCAGTCTGCAGACAGGAAGTCCAGATATCTCCAGAATTTATTTATTTATTTATTTATTTTATTTATTTAGTATACATTTGTATACCGCTACTTCCAGCGATCAGCAGCGGTTTTGATTACAGATTGGAAATTGTCAAATCATGACAGGAAATTTTTTGAGGTATAAACACATTGATTAGACAGGAAAGCACAGCACACAGAGAACTATTTTACAGGGAACATGGGCTATGGAGGGTTAAGTGGCTTGCCCAAGACCACAAGGAGCACCTGTGGGACTAGAAACCCCAGTCCTTCCGGCCCAAGGTTGCTGTCCTCCAGTGGGATTTGAACCCCCGACCTTCCGGCCCGAAGTACCTTGCCCCAACCACTAGGCCACTCCTCCACTCCAGAATTGCCACAACCACTAGGCCACTCCTCCACTCCAGAATTGCAGTATGGAGAATGGATAGAGGACGCCTCTGGAGGAAGATACCCTAGTGACCCGCCTATGAGGGAAAGATGGGTATTAGGCGTCCTTTAGCGGCTATTGAAGAAATTTACCTCTGACGAGAAGACCCAAGGAGCTATGGGCCAAGCCAGGGAATTGGCCCTCCTTTAGGTTTTCACGTAATAAAAGGCCTGAGGCTTATGCCTCAAAAGAGATTTAAGATGAGATGGTAAGGGTCGGGAATACCTGCCAGACATGAACATGACTGGGAGAGCCCCCCCTAACCATCTGGGGTTATCTACTAGGCAAGATACTAATGCTCTCTAGAAAGGGCCCATAGTGCAAAGCTACTCTATCGAGATGCAAAGAGCATGCTGCAGGTTGGTTAGAAGAAAAAACTGGCTGTGAAAAGCCAACAGGTAACCAGCTATTCTGCCAAGGACAAGGGGGCGAAGAATAGAAGTTAACCAACCAGACTGTGATAATAGGGTTTCCCAAACGAGGTTGATAACCTGTTTGGAACTTAGCACTGAGGCGAGGAGGATTGCTAGTGAAGGGGAATCCCTGGTTGTGTAGTGAACAAAACCAGTGGCTTAACCCCTAGCAATTGCTGTATCTGCAGCAACTACCAGGGCAGCATGGAAAATTTCTTTTCCCTCTTCCTTTTTTAGACTGGGAAAAAGAAACAGACATGGTAGGACTTCCTATTGTCTGATGAGCTGCTGTAAGGTAACAAGGGGGGGAGACAACTCCAGAAGGGAGAATCCCCCGGTAGAACAGGTAGAGGACCATAGGGGCTTACCCGTTTAAAGAGCCACTCTTACAAGCAAATGTTGTAGTAAGAGGGAGATAAGACAGAGTTGCAAGAGACCGACTATGGAGGAGGTCTCAGACAGATGAGATGATACATGCCAGTACAGGGAAACAACTGTCTATTGATAGTTGCTACCTCTCTTTCCTCCAAGAGGAAGAGGAAAATCTATTGATTATGGGCATGATCATCATAAAGACTATTAGAGTTAGAGAAAGATGTCTCATGAAGAGATATCTAGGTAGGTTAGAATAAAAATTAGTGCAGATACTTCAAGTGAAAAGAAGCAGACTGCCATCCTAACCCCCAACCAAAAGGGACAATGATCTATTTGAAACCCTGCGACTGCTGGATTTGTTGACCCTGTTGAGGTTGTGGATTCTTCAGACCAGGGCGATGTTTCCCCTGTTTGGGAACATCTGAATGATGGGCAGATGATGGGTAAAACCTTCTCCCCCTAGGGGAAGAAAGTTTGGTAGGACATTCCCTACCTACTGGGAAAGGCGGCGGTGTAGAACAGCCTCTGGAAAAAGGAAAGTCAGTGGATAACTGAGTAACCTGAAGTAAAGACTCCTTGTTGAAGAGATTTTCTCCAGTGCAAGGAGTATTTCCCAGTCTTTCTTGTGCCCATTTGTCCAAGTCTGAGGCTTGAAGCCAGGCTCTACGTCGTGCCCCTATAGCTATAGCAGAGGTCCTGCTAACAGACTCAAAGGAGTCTAGGGTAGCACGAGTAAGAAACCTAGAGATATTTTGAGTATGACTAACCAGTGAGGAATAGTCTGTACACCTGGGCTCTTGAAGAAAAGGAGTCAAAAGATGTAATTGCTTTGTGACCTCCTCAAGAGATAGACCCATATAAAAAATATGAGAGAATTCTTGCTGAAAGCATGGATGTCTGGAAGGTTTGACGTCCAAAGGCATCTAGTGTCTTAGACTCACGACCTGGCGTACAAGAAGAGTGCTTTTTATTACTCTTCACTCGCCTCATTGCTGATTCTAACACAATGGAATGATGAGGAAGTTGAGTCTTTTGAAACCCTGGAGAGGGGGGCACCTGATATAGAAGATCAGTTGCTCTAGAAAGTGGGGGTACCTTTAAAGGAGCTTCCCACATTCGTAGAAGGAGATCCTGCAAAAAATGATGCAAAGGAAGCATTATGTTCTCCTTTGCTTTGCTAGGAACAGAGAGGTATTCTGTATTCCCATGTGTAGGATCTTGTCCAGGAATAGGAATGGCAAGTGATTTTGCCATATCCAGGAGGAAAGTCTGGAAAGAAGGATCCCTAGAGGGAACTTCCCTTGGATAGGCTAGATCTGATGAAGAACTAGCGTTGGCACCGAGGGATCTATCTAAGTATATAGGAATAGAAGATCCTGAATGGTGCAGTATGGGATCCTTAGATGGTGGTCGCTGGTACTACTGCAGGTCAGGACCAGCGACAGTCGGTAACAGATCGTCCATGCTAGGGATCGATTCCAAACTCGGCATCGAGGGAAGCGAGCCTGACGAGAGAAGCATGGAAGGTACCAACAACAAAGGTAATGTGGATATCGGTACCGACTTCGGTACCGTATCTGATACCGGTGGATGAAGGCCAGCCGGTGGCAACTCTAACGGTATCGGAGGAACCGAGAGTTGCGGATCCGAAGTATCGGAACCGAGCCTTCGGTACCGACGGGAGTTGGTACCAAGGCGAGACGGTACCCAGTCCTCCAGACTGGAGATCGATTCCAGACTCAGCATCAAAGGAAGCGAGTTTATCGATGCACGTCTGTAGGGTACCGACGTCGGTACTAGTATCGGTGTTGGTACCGATACTGGAAAGTCGGTCTGAAGCGTATCCACCGGGCCCGTAGGTACCGAGGATGCCAGATGACGATCCTTGGTGAGGAATGTTTCATCCAACACCAGTGCCGATGCCGGGGTATCGGTACCGCTCGAAGCGGATGCCACCACCGGGCATGGCTCAGGTATGTTCTGTGAGGGGTGAACCTCAGGAACAACCTGAAACCCCACACAGGCTTTAGAGGCCAAAGACTCCCACCGGGGTTTTGAAGCCAGTGGATTCTCGAGGACAAGGCCGGAGGCATTTCTATGCTGTGCATGAGAACTGCCGCTCGAGGACTGGCTAGTCTTAACAGACTGTTTTTGGGTTACCTGATCCTGTGGAAAAGAAGATATGGTCGGTGCCCTGAAGTTGGAGGGGGACCGCATGTCGAGGGGAACTCGATGTTGAAAACTTCTTCTCACAATACTATTGCCCGAGGGCTCCGAAGGAAAATGGTCAGGACCCAAGCAGGTTAGACACCAATTGGGAGTGTCTAAAAATAAAGTTGTACCGCCACAGTTTGTACATTTCTTGGGGAAAGTGGCTGGCGGTTCCATGAAGGAAATGGAGATGCCTAGAAGGCCTGAGAAACCGTGAGACACTAAGGAAGAAAAAATATTCCTTAAAAAGGAACGTTTTACAAGAAAAGAAAAAAGAAATACCGGCGGTACCGGTGGCGTCGGGGAAGGCACCCGCGACCACAAGAAAAATAAAAAATAAAAGAAGAATTTTCTGCGGTGACAGGACGACGTCCTGCCGGCTCCGCAGAAAAACGAAAACTGAGGAGAGGCAGTTGGGAAGGCAGGAAGGCAGCACGCAGGCGTGTTGGGATGCTTCCAAAAGCTTTCTGATTGGACGCTGGGAAGTGTTCCCGCGCAGACTCCGTCGGTACCGACGTACCCATATGTGAAGACTCATTCCTGCTTGTTCCTGGAGATACAGTTCCCAACTTCTTCTATAAGTTTTTGGGTGCTGGTCCCATGTGCATGTATGTCTCTTCCTGCCAGCTGTCAATACCATGTGTGATCGCCTCAGTCTAATTATAAGTTGAAGTAAAAGACAACTCCAAGGGGAGGTGGGAGTGTTGAAAGGACTTATCCTGCTGTCCACGGATAACAGCTTCTATAGGTGGAGTAACTGTTTTCTCCATGGACAAGCAGGATAATGACCTCATATACGGGGTTCCCTAGCTATAGACGGGCTCCAAAGAAAAAGGGAAACAAACACAACTTCTCAACTGTAAACAAACAGGTATCTGTTTTGTGTCTGTTTTTGCAGATTTTATTTTTTTTAAATGTTCGCATGGAGGCAGCCTAAACAGAAAGAAATGGGCCTGGAGTGACTGAGCTGGTCTATTCCCCAAACAAATTCTGAAGGACTAACTGACTGAATTTGCTGTCGTGTCAGGAGTTCCTTTCCAAACAGTAAGGAGATGTGAATGTGTCAACAAAAGCCGATGTTGTAGCTTTGCAAATTTCCTCCATGAAGGCTGACCTCAAATAGTTACCAATGCAGTCATGGCTCTGCTATTGTAAGCTGTGACATGACCTTCAAGAGTCAAACTAGCCTGGGCATAAGTGAAGGAGATGCAATTCACCAGCCAAAGCATAGAGTACATTTTCCAGTGGCAGTCCCTAACTTACTAAGGTCAAAAGAAACAAAAAGCTGGGTGGACTTTATAAGAGCTTTAGTCTGCTCCAAATAGAAGGCAATGGCTCTCTTGCAGTCCAACTATGCAGTGCATTTTCCCCTTAAGAACATAAGATATGCCATATTGGGTCAGACCAAGGTCCATCAAGCACAGTATCCTGCCTCCAACAGTGGCCAATCTAGGTCACAAGTATCTAGCAGTTTCCCCCAAAAGACAGAGGTTCCGCAATGCTTGTACTGGGTCAAGCAGTGATATCCCGAGTCCCTTTTAATAATGGTTTATGGACCTTTCCTCCAGGAACTTGTCCAAATCTTTTTTAAACCCAGCTACACTAACAGATTTTACTACATTCTCTGGTATCAAATTCCAAAGTTTGATTACACATGGAGTGAAAAAATATTTTCTCTTATTAGTCTTAAATAGGTTACCCTGTAGCTTCATTGAATGTCCCCTAGTCTTTTTAAATTCTGATGACGGAAACAATCAATCTATGTTTACCCGTTCCACTCCATTCATTAATTTATAGACCTCTATCATATCTCCCCTCAGCCATCTCTTTTCCAGGCTGAAGAGCCCTAACCTTTATAGCCTCCCTTCATAGTGGTATCGTTCCATCCCCTTTACCATTTTGGTGGCTCTTCTCTGTACCTTTTCTAATAACGCTATATCCTTTTTAAGATACGGCGACTAGAATTGCATACAATATTCAAGGCGCGGTCGCACCATGGAACGATATAGAGGCATTATAATATCCTTTGTTTTATTTCCCATTCTTTCCTTATCATACCTAGCATTCTATTTGCTCTCTTGGTTGCCGCTGCACACTGGGCAGAGGGTTTTAACATGTTATCCACAATGACGCCTAAATCTTTTTTCTGGGTGGTGTTTCCTAATGTGGAATCTTGCATCGTGTAACCATTGGGCTGTTCTTTCCTAGCTGCATAACTTTGCCCTTGTCCACATTAAATTTCATCTGCCATTTGGATGCCCAGTCTTCCAATTTATCAAGATCTTCTTGCAATTTTCTATAATCCTCATGGGTTTTAACAACTTTAAATAGTTGTGTGTCATCTGCAAATCTGATAACCTCACTCGTTATTCCCATTTCCAGGTCATTTATGAATATGTTAAAAAGTAGCGGACCCAGCACAGACATCTGGGATACGCCATTATTCACCCTTCTCCATTGGGAAAAAATTGCCCATTTAGCCCTACCCTCTGCTTTCTATCTTTTAACAAGTTCCTGATCCACAATAGTACACTGTCTCCTATCTCATGACTTTCTGGTTTGGCCAAAAGTCTCTGATGAGGGACCTTGTCAAAAGCTTTCTGAAAGTCCAGGTACACTATATCAAATGACTCATCTTTGTCTACCTGTTTAGTCACACCTTCAAAAACACATAACAAATTAGTAAGACAAGATCTTCCTTGTCAAGTTGGCTGTCTCCCATTAAGCCATGGCTATCTACATGTTCAGTAATTTTGTTCTTTATAATGGTTTCTACCATTTTTCCGGATCACCCCTGGAACCCTTTTTAAAAATTGGTGTTAAATTGGCCATCCTCCAACCTTAAGTTATTACAGATGATTTTAATGATAGTTCACAGATTACTAATAGCAGGTCTGCAATTCCATATTTCAGTTCTTTCAACACCCTTGGATGTATACCATCCGGTCAGGTGATTTGGTACTCTTCAGTTTATCAAATAGTTGTAATACATCTTCCCGGTGTATCGATATTACTTTCAATTCTTCTGCAATATCACCTTTAAATACCACTTCAGCCATGGGTAAAATCCCTACATCTTCCTCAGTAAAGACTGAAGCAAAGAATTCATTCTATGGCCTTGTCCCCTCTTAGTGCCCCTTTTACCCCTTTATCATCTAATGGTCCAACTGATTCTCTCACAGGTTTTTTTGCTATGAATGTACTTGAAAAAGTCTTTATATGTTTTTGCTTCCACAGCAAGCTTCTTCTCAAATTCTCTCTTTGCCTGTCTTATCAATGCCTTGCATCTAACTTGCCAGTGCTTGTGCTGTTTCCAGTTTGTCATTTGGCTGTTTTTTCCATTTCCTGAAAGATGCTTTTTTGGCAATAACAGCCTCTCTGACCTCACCTTTAAACCATACTGCAGTTTTTTGGACTTCCTTCCTCTTTTCTTAAAGTGTGGAATATAGCTGGTCTGGGCTTCCAAGATAGTATTTTTAACCACCACCCAAGCTTGATGTAAGTCTAACGTTTGCAACTGCTCCTTTTAGCTTTTTTCTTAACTATTTTCCTCATATTATCATAGTCTCCCTTTCGAAAGTTAAAAGGTAATACTGTGGATTTCCTTACCATCCCTCCTCCATTAATTAAATCAAACCCGATCATGCTATGATCACTATTGCCAAGTGGTCCCAACACCCTTATCTCTTGCACCAGATCTGGTGTTCCACTAAGGACTAGGTCCAAAATGGCTTCTCCTCTGGTCGGTTCATGAACCAGCTGCTCTAAGAAGCAGCCATTTATTTCATCTAGAAACTATCTCCCTAGCATGTTATTGCCATGACACAGACCCAGTCAATACCGGCGCAAAATACACTTGCGCGCCTAATAACCAACTCACCTAAACAAGCCCACATCACCCCCATCCTTAAAGACCTCCACTGGCTCCCTTTACAAGCCAGAATAAAATTCAAAGCCATCACCTCAATACACAAAAGTGCTATACAATGAATACACCCCATGCCTACTCTCACTCCTATCAAAACTAAACTCCACCTGACCATGTAGATCAAACAAACATTTTAAACATACCATCAAAAAAGAAAAAGTGCTCACAATCAACATGTAATCGAGCCTTCTCCCTCTATGCCCCCTCTTTATGGAATGCCCTCCTCTCTGGCGTGAGGATGAGCCAATCATTCAGAATTCCGCAAAAAGCTTAAAACCTTCCTCTTTAGCGAATACTTTACCCTGCCCCCCTAAGCATCAGATCCCCTCTCCAAAGCTAATCAAAATTACCCCCCTTTCTACCCCTCTCCCGCCACATCCCTCCCTCCACCACTCATCTCCCAATGTAAATATGTAATTAGTTTCTTGAAAATAGTTCTACTGAAAAGTTCTACCATTGTTCAAATTGTTCCTTGTAAAACAGCTGTGAATACACTGTTACAAACTGTTCATTGTAAACCATTTTGAATTGCAGAAAACCGGTATATAAAAAAAAATGTTAAATAAATAAATAAATACCGGGGTAATTTAATCATCCATTATTATTACTGTGCTGTAACTTTTGTTAGTTTCCCTGATTTCTTTGAGCATTTCATCATCCATTTGTTCAGTCTGGACAGGCGGTCCATAGTACACCCCCACTTCCATCGCCTTCCCCTTTTTACATGGAATTTCAATCCATAGAGATTCTATAGCAAATTTTGTTTCCTGCAAAACTTTAATCCTTTGTGACTCAATGTTCTCTCTAACATAGAGCGCAACCCCTCCACCAATTTGATTGGCTCTATCATTACGACATAGTTTGTACCCAGGTATCAGAGTCCCAATGATTGTCTTCCTTCCACCATGTCTCTGAGATACCAATCATAGCTAACCTTTCATTTAGTGCTATATATTCTAACTCTCCCATCTTATTTTTTAGACTTCTGGCATTTGCATACAAGCATTTTAGAGAATGTATTTTATTCATATTAATCTGGCTATAGGTAGGCAGGGGTAATTTGAAATCTTTAAGCTCTGTCTGCTCCATACTGAAGGGCATTTGGGCTACTTTTCTCTTTATTGGAACCTCTCTGCTGATATGCCATAACTTCATTTTTTTGGTAGTATCTTTCAAGAATACATTGTTCTGAATCATGTGGATACTAGGAGATTTCAACCTCCCATCACTCCACTCCAGTCACGCCACTGCCCTTTTAGAAGCGATTAATGAACTGGGATACAGACAAATTATCAACAAACCCACTCACACTAAAGGGAACATCCTGGACATGATTTTTGCCCCCGTCAGTACTTGAACCAAATGATGAACTTGTGACATCTCTCACCTCTGTACCATGGTCAGATCACAAGCTAATCAATTTCATTATACCCATCAATAACAATTTACCACACAACAATAGAACACCATTCAACTCAACAAACACAACTTCTCGAAATTTCAGAGCCTTCAACAAAGATCTCATACTAGCAGAGACTCTCCCTCTATACAACAATGCAACTCTCAACCTAGACAACTTAATCTCCTCATGGAATAAGAGTCTTAGCTCTATTGCACGAAAACCAACCAAGAACAATATCTCAAAGAAAAGAATACATTCTCCATGGTTCTCACCGGAACTACGTGTCTCCCGCTCACACCTACGGAAACTTGAGAAAAGATGGAGGCGTTCCCACTCCGCAGAAGACCAGGCAGCCTACAGAACTCACCTTGCGATCTACAGAGAAGCTATCCTAACAAATATGAAACAATACCATACCGACAACCTCAAAAGGTCACTAAATAAACCACATGACCTTTTCGAACTAGTTAAATCATTCTCTAAGGAACCATCTCCATGTCGACCTGAAGAGATCCACCCACAGGAGTTTGCCAATCATTTACAATCCAAGCTACTTCAAACTGACAAAATTACTACGTTCATATCACAAGACACCTCCAATCTAATATCCCTATCTAAGTTCTCCACTCCATCCAAGAAACTTGTGGAAGATACCATTGCGGCCCTCAATACCATGACTGCACAAACTGACCCCTGCCCCGCATATTGGATTAAAAATTTACGAACAGAACTCAGCCCACTGATCACAAGAATGATGAACTTATCATTCACAACAGGATCCTTCCCTGCAGCACTCAAGCAAACATCCATCAGACCCCTTCTGAAGAACCCTAAACTTGACCCAAGCAAAGTTGAATCCTACAGACCCATAGCCAGTATTCCTCTTCTAGCCAAAATAATTGAAAAGGAAGCACAAAGACAAATTCAAGATCACATTGATACCGCCTCCCCACTAGACCATCGTCAACATGGCTTCAGGGAATACCATGGCGTCGAAACCCTGCTTACCTCCCTCTTCAACAAAATCGTCACAGGTATCGACAACATCCACCGAGGTTTCGCTCTCATCTTCATAGACATCGCTGCAGCCTTTGATTCTGTACACCATGGTCTGCTAGTAGAACGTCTAAAGGAAAAGGGCATAAATGGCGTCGCCCTTGATTGGTGCAGGTCGTACCTTGATGGCAGATGGCAGCATGTAAAATCAGGATCAGGAATTTCCAAACCCTTCCATCAACGACAGGGCGTTCCACAAGGGTCGTCCCTATCATCTCTCTTGTTTAATATCTACATGCAACCCATTTTCAACATTATCGGATCATTCAAGGTCGACTGTTTAATATACGCTGATGACATCCTACTCTTCATGCCATTCTCCACAGAGCAAATGGACCTCTCGCCACTGATTGAATGTTTCAACGCAGTCTCCGAATGGCTTCTGTCCCAAAATCTTAGGATCCAACACAAAAAGTCTGAAGTGCTATTCATCACCAGAGACCAGAGTTTCTCCCCTCCACCCCATATAAAGGTTAAAGAAGCTGAACTCCAAACCAAATCAACAATTCGGTACTTAGGGGTTACTCTTGATCAACGTTTGGACATGAAAATCCATATATCCAATATAGTCAGAGCCATATATTTCAAAATCCGGTCCCTCAGACACCTTCAATCCCTTCTAAACCCTGAAGACTTCCGGACAATATACCAATCCCTTATCTTACCACACTCTGACTTTGCCAACGCTATTCTTCAAGGTCTCCCTCAGTCAACACTTAATCCGTTACAACTTGCCATGAATGCCGCTGCCAGAGTCTTAGTGGGAGCTTCACTGGCTCCCCATACAAGGAAGGCTTATGTTCAAGTCCTTGCTACTCACTTTCAAATCCATCCATGGTATCACCTCCCCTTCACTAACTGACATCATTCAGCTCATCCCTCCCATCAGAACAAGAAGAACCTCATCTACAAACACGCTAGTAATCCCAAAGGCAACAACAAAGTACACAATCACTACATCAAACAGGGCTTTCAGTATCTATGCCCCAAAATGTTGGAACGCATTACCACCAGGCATCCGTGCGATTACTGACCTAACACAATTCAGAAAGGCTCTCAAATTCCATCTATTTACACAGTACTACCAGATTAACCTGACCCCTACCTAATTGTCCCTCCTCTTACCTCCTCGAGATAACATCTCAATATTAGCACACAACCTCACTGTACACATGTAGCATCCTAAATTCTTAGCATTCAATCTCATTGTACATATTTAATTAGTTCAGTTTGTATCCCCCTTGTTATCCAAGTTGTTACTCCTGTTCTCTGTAAAGCCAAACATGTTATCCAAGTTGTTACTCCTGTTCTATGTGAAGCCAAACAGTTGTTATGGTCATTTTGTTTTATGTAAACCGCGCTGATACAAAATAGTGCGGTATATAAGAAATTGTAATAAATAAATAATAAATAAATGTGCTCTTGGGCGACTATCAGCTCTCCCCTATTATCTAGTTTAAAAGATGCTCTATCTCCTTTTTAAAGGTTAATGCCAGCAGCCTGGTTCCATCCCGTTTAAGGTGAAGCCCATCCCTTCGGAAGAGACCCTCCTTTCCCCAGAATGTTCCCCATATGGTCTGGGGAAAATGCTGGAAGGACAATTGACTGATTAAGGTGGAACTGACACTACATTAGCAAGTATGCGTATGCAAAATCACTATTGTGGTGAAATTTGGTATAGGATGGATCAACTACTAGAGCTCTGCATGCTGACATTACCACCACAAAAATGAAGACCTTCGAGGTCCGGAACTTTAGTCCCCAGGTATCTAGTGGCTCAAAAGTAGCTTTCATCAGCTGAGCTAAAACAACAATGAGGTCCCGAAATATAGCAAGGAGGTTTGATGGGAAGGCATCAAAAGAAGCAAGCCCTGTATAAATCAAACTAAAGGCTGTACAGAGTTGGTTTCCCTTCTACATGTGGTGATACATGCCAACTGTATTGAGATGTGCCCTCAGGGTTGGATTTCAAACCAAACTCTGATAAACGTACAAAGTATTAAAGCAGCTTGTGTGGGATAGGTAAGAATCTAGGGTCTGTCTGTCCCACCAGATGGCAATTCTCTTCCATTTGAAGAAATAAGACCTCCTAGTGGAATTTCACCAGACAGCTGGAGGATGTTGGTTACCTTAACAGCAGGTTTAAAGAAGACAATGCTAGCCTCTCAATGTCAAAGCTGTGAGGGCTAGGGACGAGGTTTGTGTGACAGACAGACCCTTGATCCTGCGTGAATAGTTGCTGAAGTGCCTAACTGAATGGACTCTTTGAGAGTTCCAGGAACAGAGGAAACTATGATTCACAGGGCCAGAAGTGCGCTACAAGGATCATAGTTCTTCTTGGTTAGAACAGACTTGAATCCCACCTCCACCCCTTATGATCTTGGGTATAAATAAAGATAAAGATGTCACTTAACCTATGCTTCCTCAGATACAAAATTGGATTGTAAAGCTCTTGGGACAGGGGACAGGAAACAGGTCCAGCACAGGGCTGGCCCAGAGGTGGAAGATTTGTTGCGCTATCCTGGGGTTTAAGCACCACTCGTGTGGGCGAAGGACTCTGCTTAGTCTGTTCGCTAGGTAGTTGTCCTGGCCCAGGAGGTACACCGCTTGCAGCAACATGTTCTTGCATACTGTGAAGGAGAGGAGGGCCACCGCCTCCTGGCAGAGGGAGTATGAGCCCGTGCCCCCCTGCTTGTTGATATAGACACGACGACCTGGTAGTCAGTCTGGATCAGTACTGGCCGGTGTTGCAGTTGGTGGCGGAACGCTCACAGGGCCATGAGGATTGCCCTGAGCTTCAAGAGAATGATCTGAAGGAGGGACTCCTCCTGAGACAAGCTTCCCTGTGTGTGGTGGTTTCTGCAATGTGCCTCCCAACCCAGGAGGGAGGCTTCTGTGGTCAGGGTATCCCTGCCTGGAGTTGGCATAGGTTTTGCTACCAAATGAGGGACTCCGTCAACTGGCGGGTAACCTTGACCCTGTCCTGTAGTCTGCCCGTGGCTCGAGTCCACTGTGAGCAGAGGCACCATTGGGCTGTCTGCATGTATAAGTGGGCTAAGGATGTGACGTGGACCATCGAGGCCATATGGCACAATAGGCGGAGGCAGGCCGGTACTGACCAACAGTGCTGCACTTCTGCTAGTTGCCTGAGGCATTCTGCTCTTTCTGTTGGGAGGATGGCCTTGGCCTGTAACGTGTACAACTGGGCCCCTATGAACTCCAGGCTTTGGGCTGCAAAGAGGTGGGATTTGGGGTAGTTGATGACAAACCCCAGGTGCTGCAGAAGGAATGCCCAGTCTGCAGCCAGGCAGGCTTCTGAGGCCGTGCTTCCTCAGGTGAACCAGTCGGCCAGGTAGGGGAAGATGAAAGCCCTTTGTACGTGCAGGTGAGCAACGGCTATCACCACCACCAGGCACTTGGTGAAGACCCTTGCTAAGAGGCCAGGCCAAAGGGCAGCATCTTGTACTGGTAGTGCCCTCCTCCAACCACAAACCGTAGGTACTGCCCGTGGGAGGGGTGGATCAGGATGTGTGTATATGCAACTTTTAAGTCCAAGGAGCACAGCTAATCTCCCTAGCAGAGGTAAGGCAGCAGTGTTCCAAGGGGGAGCATCTTGAACTTCTCCCTCATCAAAAACTTCTTTATGTTTCGCAGGTCTAATACGGGCCCAAGGCCCCCAGTTCTCTTTGGGACCAGGAATATCTGGAGCAGAAGCCTTTTCCCCATAGGTGTTTGGAAACAGTCTCTATTGCACTGTCCCCGAGTAGACCTGTGAGCTCTGTGAGCAGGAGGGTCTGGTGAAGGAGAGGTCGCACCGGCTCTCCTGGAAAAAATCTGGGTGGTACCTGCCATAGGTGGAAGAGGTATCCCTCCCTTACCACCTGCAGTACCCACTGGTCTGAGTTAACACTAGTCTGCCTGTGGGCAAAGAGTGCCAGGTGACCCCGTGTGCTGGTGAAGGTCTCTTGGGGAAGGGGAGGCCCTGCCCTGCGAATCAAAATCACCCCCCCCCCCCGCTGGGTGGGAGTTGGGGCCTGAGACTTCTGCGCCTTAGGCTTCTGGGCTCCATAGCCCTGGATTTTGGGGTGAGAACCCTGCTGCTAGCCCGATAAGGGCTGGTAGTGGTGACATTGATGAAAAGGTCCCTTTTTCTTCGGGAACATGGGCCATTTCCCCAAGGGTTTCTTTCAGGAAAGGGATGAAGTCTTCTTGGAGAGCCTCTGTCCAGTCACTATGTCGGCCTCTATCTAAGCCGCCTTGTCAGCCATGGGCTTGCCAAACAGGTTCTCCCTGGTGCAGAGGACGTCAAGCAGCTTTTCATGGACACACTGCTCGAGGTCCGAGGTTTGCAGCCAGGCCTGGCGTCGAGCCCTGATGCCTGCCACTGCTAATTGAGCCACTGACTCCAAGCCATCATAGGACACCTGGGAGAAAAACTAGGAGCAGTCCTTGATCCCGGTGGTCAGGGACTGGAACCATTGGAGGGGTTCCCCAGTAAGCCCTGCTGAAAACCCGGACAATTCCTGGGTCAGGGACTTGAGGTGCAAGCCTATGTACAGTTCACAGGCCTGTATTCAACACCCCAGCATCAAGCCCTGGTAGCACTTTCGCACGAGGGCTCTGGCCTCTCTACCGGGGGGGGGGGGGGGGGGAAAGTGTAGTCACTCACCTGTAACAGGTGTTCTACGGGGACAACAAGAATCAGTCCTCACATATGGGTGACATCAGCACCGACAGAGCCCTCGAGGAAACTTCCCCCCCCCCCCCCCCAGGTTTCAAAAAAAGCCTTTGGGGGATGCCACCACGCATGCATGGTCCCCCTTCCCACTCAAGGGTGCCATCTTGCTCAGTTAGATGACATAGCTAAAAGATGGCAAAAATAAAAGATGGTACAGGAGCAACTCCAAGGGGAGGAGGGAGGGTTGGGAGGACTGATTCCTGCTGTCCCTGGAGAACACCTGTTACAGGTGAGTAACTACGCTTTCTCCGGGAACAAGCAGGAACTCAGTCCTCACATATGGGACTCACCAGCTACAGGCTACCAAAAGCCCATAGCAAAAAACATGGACTCCCACACGGGGAGTCGCAAGCAGCAGCAATTAAGTCCATATCCACAGACCACAGTAGGACACGTGTCCGATGAAAACCAGCACTCCGGTAGCCTGAACACAGAAGGGTCAGAGGGTAGGAGTTGCCTAAACCAAAAAGGTTACAGAGCACGGCCTGGCCGAAAGCACTGTCCCGTTGGGACTCTCTTTCCAGGCAGTAATGGGTTGTGAAGGTATGGACTGAAAACCAGGTGGCGGCCTGCTAGATGTTCACCTGGCCCTGACACTGTGCGCCATGACACGGCCTTTCCATTGGGAGCCCTGCCTGCTCATAGGCGAGGGCGATACAGTCCGCCACCCAAGGTGGACAGCGCGTATGCATGCTTGGTCACCGCCTCCTCCAGCCTACTGGGGTCATAGGAGACAAAAAGCTGAGTAGCTTTGCAGTGGCCCTGAGTGTGTTGGATATAGAAGGACAAAGCCCTCTTACAGTCCAAGGTGTGAAGGACTGTCTCCGCCCGACTGGAGTGAGGTCTCCGAAAGAAGGTAGGGAGTGCTACTTCCTGGCTGAGATGGATGGATGATACTACTTTCGGAAGGAATTCAGGGTGTGTGCAGAGCACCACTCTGTTCTTGTAGAACCTGCTATAAGGCATCTCCGCCACTAAGGCCTGAAGCTCGCTAACTCTGCAAGCGGAGGTGAGTGCAACCAGGAACGCCACCTTCCAAGAGAGATAGCGTAGGTGGCAAGTAACCAGAGGCTCAAAGGGTGGGCGAGTGAGTTTCCCAACACCATGTTGAGGCCCCATTCGGTTGCCGGAGGGCGAACCGGAAGCACTGATAAGAGCAGACCCCTAAGAAAATGGGTCACCAATGGTTGGACCGCGAGAGGCTTGCCATCCATTGGGTGATGGTGCACCATCAGGGCACTAAGGTGCACCCGGACGGAGTTAGACTTGAGCCTGGATTGCAAGAGGTGGAGAAGGTACCACACTCACCAGGCAGGAGAATGGGTCGGTCCCATGCTCGGCACACCAAGCCAAAGACCTGCACCATTTGAGAGCATAAACGTTTCTAGTAGAAGCCTTGTGAGAGGCCAGCAGAATCTCATCTACCTAAACCGAGAGGCTGAAAGGGGTTAGGGTCATCTTTTCAGTAGCCACGCTGTCAGCAACAGGGACCCCAGGTTGGGGTGCAGAAGAGAGCCTCCTTCCTGAGAGAGGAGTGCTGGAGAGGTTCCCAATGGGATGGGGGTTTCCACCATTAATTGGAGGAGCAGCGGGAACCATGGTCACTGAGGGGCTATCAGGATGAGCGAAGCCCTTTTGCGGAGGATCCTGAACAAGGTTTTGGCAATCAGCAGCATGGGAGGGAAGGTGTACACGAGGCCCTCGGACCATGAGAAGAGGAACGCAACCGCTGCCACCCTGGAGGGGTGGGCCTGCCAGGAACAGAAGCAGGGCAACTGGAAGTTGTCCGGGCTGGCAAACAGGTCCATCACAGGTTCCCCCCAGATCTGGAAGAGCTGGTTGGCCACCCTGGGGTCCATCTGCCACTCGTGCGGCTGGAGGACTCTGCTCAGCCTGTTGGCCAGCAGGTTGTTCTGGCCTGGTAGGTATACTACCTGCAGGAGAATACCCTGTTGGATTGCATACAAGCAGAGGACCACTGCCTCCCGAAAGAGGGCATAAGACCCCGTGACCCCCTGCTTGTTCACATAGAGCATCGCCACCTGGTTGTTCATCTACACCAGCACCGGCTGGTGATGCAGGTGGTGTCAAAAGGCTCACAGGGCTAAGTATATCACCCGCAGCTCCAGGTGGCTGATCTGCTGGGTGCTCTCACTTGGTGACCAGCTGCCCTGGGTGCGAAGATCCCCGCAGTGGGCACCCCAGCCAAGCAGGGAGGCATCCGTGGTGAAGACCCTTAAGGGGCTCGGGGCCTGAAAAGGCATGCCCGCCTCAAGATAATGGAGAGACAGCCATTAGACCAGAGTCTGTCATTGGCAGGTTACAGAGACTGTCTCGAGGCGCTCCGTGGCTTGAGTCCACTGGTCCCAGAGACACCACTGCGCCACACTCATGTGGAGATGAGCATCTGGGGTGACATGGACCATGGAGGCCATGTACCTAAGAAGGCGCAGAAGCAGCAGAACAGGCACAGAGGGACGGCACTGCATGTCCCATGCCAGATTCCTGAGATGGTTGGCTCGGTCCCTGGGCAAGAAGGCCTTTGACTGGAGAGTGTCCAGTTTTGCCCAATGAACTCCAGACACTGCGTCAGGAGGCGGCGAGACTTGGGATAATTTATGACAAACCCAAGTGCTTCTGAGGCCGTGCCTCCCTTTATGAGCCAGCTGTCCAGGTAGAGGATGACAAAGACCCCCTGGAGATAGAGGGCCATGACTGCCAGGCATTTTGTGAAGACCCTTGGGGCAGAAGCCAGGCCGAAAGGAAGCACCCTGTGCTGATAAATGCCTGCCCCCCACTATGAACCGCAGGTACTGCCTGTGGCTGGGGTGAATGAGGATGTGGGTATAGGCATCCTTGAGGTCTAAAGAGCATAGCCACTATCCTTGCTGGAGGTAGGGCAGCAATGTTTCAAGGACGAGCATCTTTAACTTTTCCCTCACCAGGAATTTATTGAGGATGGCAGGTCGAGGATGGGTCTTAGGCCCACTGTTCTTTTTGGCATGAGGAAGTACCTGGAGTAGAATCCCTTGCCCTTGAGACGGTGGGGCAACAGTTCCACCACTTTGTCCTCGAGAAGACCTGCCAACTCCTTCAATAGGTCCCAGTGGAGGGGAGACCTGAGGGGCTCTCCCAGAAAATAAGGGGGAGATGTCTGAGTCAGGTGGAGGAGGTAACCCTTCCTGACCACACAAAGTGCCCAGGAGTCGGTGATGATGGTCAACCACCTTTGGGCATAGTGGGCCAGATGTCCCCCTGTAGGCTGCTGATCTCCTTAGGGTAGATAGGCTATGCTCAAGGAGTCAAAAACAACCCCCCCCCCCCCGCCTGGACCAGAGTTGGTGCCTGGGATTTTGAAGCCTTCTGCTTATGAGGGCCATGCCCATGTCCCTTGTCCTGCTGACCCTGTTGGGGAGCTGGGGAGGCATGAAAAGGTGGGTAATTTCTTGGATAGAAAGACTTTTTACACAAGTCCTTCTGCCAAGGAGGGGCAGTGGTCTTTTTTGAGAGCCTGGTCCTCGTCATCAACTCGGTCTCCAGCTTGGCAGCCTTGCCGGTCATGGATTTGCCAAAAAGGTTCTCTCCTTGGCATGGGACATCAACCAATTTGTCCTGAACCCACTGCTCGAGGTCAGACAACTGTAACCAAGCTTGGTATTGTGCGCCAATGTCTGCTGCCTCTACTTGAGTTGCCGACTCAAACCCATCATGGGCCACCCGAGACATGAACTTGGAGAACTCATAGACTGCCTTGGCTAGGTTCTTGAACTGCTACAGGGGCTCCTCGGAGAGACCAGCTGAGAACCTGGTGAGTTCCTTCGCCAAGTCTCTCAGGTACATGTCCATGCACAGCTGGTTGGCCTGGATGTGGCCGATGAGCATCGAGCCCTGGTAACACTTTCTGCCGAGGGCGTTCTAAGTTGTGGGCCTCCCTGCTGGGAGGCACCAAGGAGTGCGTCTTCTGGCTTTTCGGCCGATGCATGGCTGACTCCACCACCATGGAGTTATGCAGCAGCTGTGATTTCTGGAAGCCCGGGCTCCGGAGGACTCGATATATCAAGTCGAGCCATTTGCTCATCACTGGCACTAGTGTCTCACATCCGGAGCATCAGCTGTTCCAGGATGGGAGGGGGATGGGCATCGTGAGCGATTCCCTTGAAGAAGCCTCGTACTGGAGGATTTTCAACTCATCCACCTGAGGGTCCTCCTCAAACTCTGTAGGGAACGCAAGGGCCTTCAACATATCCTTGACAAAATCAAGGAAGCCCATATCTTCTGGCGGGGACAGCCATTGAGGCTCCGAAATGGGAAAGTCTGATGGGAAGTCGCGGTGGTGATGGGTGACGGAGACTCCTCATCCTCTGTCTCCCACTCTGAGTAGTCTGTTGAGGACTCGTAGGAGGGCTGAACTGGTCGTACTCGACAACAGCGCCCACTGCTGGTCCATGAAGACAAACTATGCTCCAGGGCCGCCATTATGGACTCCAGGTCAGAAGGCTCCGCAGCCTTCGGCGTGGGCATGGAGGGACTCTGACCTGGCTCCAGCTTCCCCAAAGGGGAATTCTCAATGAGGATGGTGTCTGAGGATTGAGGCTGGTCTGAGATTGAATCCTTCTGGGGGATCTTTGCAGGCTGCTCCTTCTCCAATGCCTCAGACAGCGTCTTGGATTACGAGACTTGGCCTGGGGGGCACCCAGCCGGTCAGATCCATCCCAGGACTCTACCTTTGGGGGTTTCTTCTTCTTCCTGGGTTCCCTCGAGGGAGACTCTCTTTCAAAAGACCCACGGCGGGGCTCGGGCACGTAGGGTCCGCCAAAGGTGTCGAGGCTTTAGACAAGGCCCTGGGCTTCAGAGGCACAGGGGACTCTGGGAAAAACTTATCATGCTGCTGCTAGCGGGCTCTTGAGGGCCTTGCTGGACATCCTCTTGCAAAGACCACATGCTGCCAGGTCATGGTTTGGCCCAAGGCAACGGAGACAGCAGTCGTGTGTGTCGGTCAAAAAACAATTTTTGAGCATTGATCACACTTCTTAAAGCCACTGGTAGCCATGGGGGAAAAAAGGTCGAAGACTCGTCAGGCTGCCAGTTGGGGAAAAAAAGTGCTTTGATACCTGAAAATTTAAGGAATGAAAAACTACAAAAATAGACCCAAACTCGATGCTGAGGCAGTGAGGTTGGGTGGCGCGAAGAGTTCTGGTGCGATACCAGAGGCGAGCATGAAACACAGAGAAAAAAAAACACACTTTTTCCGGGGACAAGCCAGACAAACATCTGAAGGGTTCCGCAGAGAAAAGGAGACTGAGCAAGATGGCACCCTTGAGTGGGAAAGGGACCATGTATGCATGGTGGCATTTCCGAAAGGCTTTCTTTGTAAGCCGTCACCCATATGTGAGGACTAACTTCCTGCTTGTTCCCGAAGAGTAGGTCTTCTGACTCTTCAATTTTTGCATGATTGTGGGATTGGGGGGTTTTGAAACCGGGCCCTTTCCTGACACGGTAAATGCCATCAAGGCATTGGCTGACCACCAACACCAAAGCCAGGGTCTCCCACACCCTAAGTAGCAACCCTGAGACTCTCCTTGGATGGGGACTCATACTGAGGATTTCCAGTTCTTTGGTGCATGGGATCTTCCTCTACCTTGGTTTGCACAGAGAGGGCTTGGACCATGTCTCTAACAAAGTCGTGGAAGAGCACGTCCTCCTGAGGAGAATGGTGAGAAAGAACCTCGAGGACCTTTTCTTCTTTCTCTCGGGGTCTTCTTGGCATAGCCGCCACCGCGAGACTCTAAGGACACCCGGGCCTCACAGAAAGTGCTGGGCCTGGAGCTCTGTGTCAGGGAGGTCGGTGCCGAGTCGGATCTTGGCAATAGTTTCTCCTGCAACTCTGACTTCTTTTTGCCGGTTTTTGGAGTCATGGCCTGGCACAAGTCACAGGAGGTGCTGTCATGGTCTGGCCCCAGGCAGCGCAGACAGCAGTCATGGGTGTCTATTACTGACATGGTTTGACTGCATTGGTCACATTTTATGAACCTACTGGGAGACATGATGAGAGACACCGAACCAGGGTCGATGACCCCCGGGTGAAAAGTGCACGAACGCTGGTCAAGGCGAGCCTCGATCAAAAAAGGGGAAATGGGAGCAGAGAGAAGCGTCTGAATCAGCGCCACCTCGAGGGGGGGGGGGGGAGAGGAACTGGTACGCAACCAGGAAGTACAAATGTTTAAGGATTTAGGAAGGACTTTTCAGGAGGAACAGGACAAACATCAGTTGGGTTCCACGGAAAAAAAGAGACAAAGCAAGATGGCACCCTTGGGCAGGAAGGGGACCATGCATGCATGGTAGCATGTCTCAAAGGCTTTCTTTGAAAGCTGGGGAAATGCTCTGTGCGGGCTCCATCGGTGCTGACGTCACCGATATGTGAGAACTGACTTCCTGCTTGTTCTTGGAGAAATCAAATAATCCAAGTATGAACAAAAATCAGTCTTGGCCAGGATTTATTTATTTATTTAACTGATTTTGGTATACTGTTTTTCTACCAATCAAAACGGTGAACAATCAACAGTGGAGAGACAAGAGTGAGGTGACAGAGGGGTAACAGGTTCAATCAAAACTGTGGATATTTAACACAAGGGGTGCAAGAGTAATCGGTCGGATAAACAAAGTAGTGAGGATAGTATTGGGTAGACAAGGTGCAGTGGATCTGGTGCAGTAGTCTAAAACTTAAATGGTGCATAGTGGCAATGCAGTAAAAACAAGAAAAGTTATTAAATGGCTGAAAAACCTGACAAAAGACCCTAAAGAGAAGAAAAACCTCACACAACATCAGCAAACAGAAAATACCGATGCTTAACACAGCAAAAGTGAACGATAAAAACAGAGGCTAGACATCTTCAGCATGGTTAGGCATTTCTGAAAGGTTCTGCAGAAACATGAAGACTGAGAAGATTCCTCGTGGCGGTTGCAGTTGGGAAGAAGCGTGCATGGGTATGGAACCGATTCCTAAAGCTGCTAGAAGAAGCTGGGAACTGGTTCCTGCGTAGGGCTCAGTTGCTGATACCACTCATATGTGAGGACATTATCCCATTTGTCCAAAAAGAAATTGTTTCACTTTTAAAAATTATATACTGTATTTAAAAAACACATTTCACAGCCCGGCTAGAGCACAAAACAAAAGAATCCATCGGACCAGAGGTAATCGGCGTTGAGGCAGTAGGGGATTGAGAAGGCAAAGTTCCCCCCTTGCCTTTACGCTTCCGTCCCATTCAGGTGAAGGAAAAATGCTCTCACACGGAAACGGCAGCTGCCGCCATCTTAAGCCCCCCGCAATTAGGGGAGGAATCCCGAGCAGAGATATCGCCAGAGTCTGGTGGCTCGGCGGTTACTTCGGGTCTATCTCTCTCTCCTGTGAGTCCTGCACCGAAGGTTTTACGCGCCCTGGCCCTTCCGGAGGGGTTCCTGGAGCTCGGCTCCCACCCGAAGTTGGAGGCAGCCGGTGGCTCAAGTGGGCCAGGAATAGAGGCGCGGTTGCCCTGTAGGAATGTTACTCCTGTGGCGTCTTCATCGGTTTTTCCAGCGGTGCCGAGTAAGGGGGATTCCACAGGCCCGTTGTTGCCTGTGGTGGATCGAGAGCAGGTGCCTATAGCAGGAATGGCTGTTGGTGAGCTGAGAACTGATCCGGGCTTACCGTTTTCTCTGCCGAGACCGGAGAGTTTTACATTGGAATCGATTTGGCAGGCAATTCTTCTTCTTGGGGAGGCCTTGGTACCACGGGTAACATCTTTGGAACAGAAAGTGAATAGTGAATGTTTGGCTGTGGAGAGTTTGGAACAACGAGTGAATACTTTGCAATCAGAAGTGGCAGAGATACATCAAAAGTTGGAGGGATTGGATGTGCAGTCGGATGCGCAGTCGGATGCTTTTCGGAAGAATATTTCATCCATCCAAGCTAAGTTGGAACACTTGGACAACTTTACTAGAATGAATAATTTGCGGTTAATTAATTTTCCTAGAATCTCCTCTGTATCTCCTAGTGAAATGTTTAAACGATATCTAAGTGAAGTGTTGGGGGTTTCCTCTGAATTGCTTCCCCCATTGGTGAGGGCTTATTATCTACCGAAAGGTAAATTGTCCACTGCTGTGGCTCAGGAGGGAATTGATTTGGTACAATGTAATATTCTAAATGTAACTGATTTATTGGAGAAATCTGTAGATGAGACTCCTGTTCCCGCTACCTTATTGGTAACTTTTGCGTTGTTATCTGATAGAGAGTGGGTGTTGAGGCTTTTCTTCAGGAAGAGAAATTTACCTTTCAAAGGGTTAACGGTAAGAATATACCCAGATTTGGCCAGGGATACACAGAGGCGTCGGAGAGAGTTTCTCTTGTTACGCCCTGGTATCCTTCAGTTGGGGGGGTCTGTTTTCTTAAATATCCATGCAAGTGTTTGGTAAAATATAAAGCGGTTTCCTATATTTTTTATGATCCCTCCCAACTTACAGCGTTTATTAATGCTAGGCGGTTGGAGTCCTCTGCTACCCCCTCACTTGATCTCACATAATTATTACTGTCATGGTTGGGTAGCTTGCACTAAATTTGATTATATTGTTTGATATGGATATGCCCCCCCTCTTGTAGTATATCGTGGGCTAGTGTGGAAGATATTTCTTCTTTGTCTCTCTTGTTTGAGGCACATTTCCTTGTTGTTTATGTATTATGTTTAATTACTGATTTATCTTCCTTTTTCAAGGAATGTTGTTGTAGGCTTTCTTGTTTTTTTTTTGTGTTAAAAATTTTCATAAATAAAATTTTTAAAAAAAACCCACATTTCATCTTCTGAAATCTAAAATGATATAACCTATCATTTCATTCCTCCATTTTTACCAGTACATACTCGCATAAAAAAACTTCCATCACCGGGATGTATTTTGCTGTGATACATATTGCTGTAGTACTTCTGAGACTAGTGAAACAAATCTATTACAAAATAAACAAGTTCAGTTTGTACAAATTAACCTTAGACGAAAAGGAAGACACTTATCCATAAGAAAGACTATTCAATATAAAAATCACAGATAAATCTGTAGGCATTTGAAGGATACGGGGTACAGCAAAAGGCTGGGCAAAAGCGTGGAAAGCAGATCCCCATGTAATCTGCCAGGGAGCAATATACGTGTATACAAATCGCAATTTGTAAAAGAGTTCCCAAAGCTAGAAGAGGAAAAAAAATGTTTAAAGTCCACGGTATGACTAATCTTTTAACATCTTGTACTGCTCTGAACTTGGTGGTTATGGGGTTGGACTACTGTAAACCCCCATATGTGGGGTTGCCAGAGGTGCGGTGAGGAGGGCTATAAGTTGTCTGAAATGTGGCTATATGATTGGTGTTTGGTAGGAGCTGGAGGGCATTGATTGGTGATGTGCTGAAGTAACTGCATTGGCTACTGATATGTGAATGCTGTGGGCCTGATACTGTATTAGGCAACCTATGCGCCGTTACGGCATAAAGCCCAGCCCGCCAACCCTTAATACCAGATATTCAATGCCGTGGCAATGGCACAGAATATCCAGCATCGCTGCACATGCCCTGGAGCCACCGAGGCTAACCAGGTAGCGGCATTATTGCACCATGATCCGGTTGCAATCCGCAGCTAAAACTAGGCGAGCCAAAAATCTGGCTTAGTTTTAGCCGCAGATCGCTAACCAGATCGTGGTGCAATATCACCACTACTCCGTTAGCGGCAGTCTCCACCTTCACTCTGCCTCAGAACATCCCCAACACACCCCGATGCTAACCACAGAGCATCGGAGAATGTAGCGGGGTTAGATGGGGATATTGAACGGCACTAACCATCAAAATGCCGTTGAATATCCCAATTTAAGGCATTTACACGGTTTACTGGGCTGGAAACCGTGTAAATGCCCTTCGAATATCGGGCCTTGTGTGTTAAAAATGTTAGTACTGATGTTTAAGGTGTTGAGAGGGAGGTCAGAGTTATCTGCAAGGTGTGCTGCCAGTGGTATCGGCCAGGTCAGCTTGTTGGTAGTTCTGGACCATTGAGAAGTGCAGCAGCAGAAGTGGAGAGGGGCAGGCGTTTAAGATTGCTGCTTCCATGTGGTAGAATAAACTTCCCTTTGGACTGAGGCAGGTATTGGATAATGGGCGGTTTCGAAAAGCCTTAAAAACGTTACTTTTTCTGAGTTGGATGGGCAGATAGAAAGGAGAGATGGGTGGACAGACCTCTTAGTTTGTAGATATGAGTTTTTATGGATGTAAACCACATTTATATATTTGCGGTATATACATTTATTTCATTTATTTAAAAAATATGTCTCTTTTCAACCTCATTTTCATTATTTGGCTATACAGTTCAATGGCAGAACTCTGAACAACCTATATTAGTCCTTTCCAATGAAAGTATCAGCTTTGCTAGTTCTAGTCTTACTAGCCCAAACACAAAGACGATAATAGGCAAAGACATGCATCCTGTCTAGTCTGCCCATTCGACTTCAATTAACTGAGAAATATTTGACTATGTTTGTACGTGGCCTTACCTTACTGAATAGTATGGACATGAAGAAGAGGTCTAGCAAAAGCGTCTCAGATAACGCTTTGTAATCGAAAGTGAAGAAGAGCACTGTAAAGATGACAGTAGCATACCGACAGGTAGGGCTGCTAAAGGAAGATCGCAGTAGTTTCAGACCTGCGATGGTGATCATTAATGCACCAAATCTAAAAAGGTAGCAAAGTGGTGAGAGAATAAAAGAAAATCATTTTCAAACTACATCATTAGAAGGTGCCTGTACTGAGTTATATTCGAGACAGTAAAGCTGGATCCCACAATACACAGATACTAGCTACTTTTGGAGCCCCTTAAAGGTAATGCCTTTGAGCAGGTCAGGTGGTTACACTACATGCTCCTCCTGGAATTCTGCACACAATAATTCAAATTTTTACGCTTTTTGTGATATTTTTCTATAATTGTACTTTAAATTAAGTATTTCTCAAAAACAATATGCCTTGTTATTTTGACAAAGCATGGAGAATTTTGCATAATTCAGACTTTGACAGATATTTTAATTGTATTTGCAGTATTACAGCAAGAATATCCCAATGACTGCGAGTGCAGTCATTGGGATAAAGGTGAAATTAAACTTACCTGCTAATTGTTGTTCCTTACGGAACTCCAGTCTAGTCCTGAACCTTTGGGGTTTTGCTCCTCCTCCAGAAGCTTGGAGACTGAGAAACGTCATCGTCTTGATGATCCTGGTATAAAGGCACCGGAAACGCCCCCTCACTCCAGTAATCTATTGACAAAGCAGACTCACCGGAGCAACAGTTAAGTAGCTAATACATTTAAAACATCAAACCTACTTAACTCTAACAATTCAAAAGTATAGCATATCTTCTTTGAACATCTTAGGCTGCCCGTTTAAATGGCAGCTATCTACTGCGTGAGCCCGCTTTTCCCCCACTTGTCTGGAGAATTTGGACCAGAAAGAATCCCCAACTGCCCCTGCCCGCTCTTCTATCAACTTACCTGTGAAAACTCTCTTCCGCTTCAGGCAAACGTTCCATAGAAACTACAGGGAGGGATACAGGACTAGACTGGAGTTCCGTAAGGAACAACAATTAGCAGGCAAGTCTAATTTCACCTTCCTTAACATCCCTCCAGTCTAGTCCTGAACCTTTGGGGATGTAACAGAGCAGTGCAACAAATTAATGGGAGGGATCCGCTAGACCAGCCTGAAGCACCACTGATCCAAAACAGGTATCCCTTTCCGCTTGAACATCCAGCCAATAATGCTTGACAAAGGAATTTAAAGATGACCAGGTAGCAGCCTTACAAATTTCAACCGCTGGCACCAAGATACATTCTGCCCACGACGTCGCTTGAGCTCTAGTCGAATGTGCCCTAAGACCCTCTGGCACCGTCTTGCCTTTCAAGAGATATGCCAAAGCTATTGTCTCTTTGAGCCAACTGGCAATGGAGGCTTTCGATGCTGCTTCACCTTTTCGTGGTCCCCCAAACAGGACAAATAATCTATCTGTTTTGCGGAAACTCTTCGTCCTTTGCAAATACCTCCTCAAATTTCGACCCACATCCAACAGATGCAATCGTTCTTCTGCTGTACCTTAGGTAAAGATATTACTTGGTTTAAATGAAAAGCTGACACCACTTTCGGTAAAAAGGATGGCACTGATCTCAGGACCACCTTTGATTCCCTAAAAACCAGGAAAGGCTCCCTACAAGATAAAGCTTGCAATTCCAAGATCCTGCGCGCTGAACAAATAGCTACTAAAAACACGACTTTGAGAGTCAAGTCCTTTAACGATACTCTAGCCAACAGTTCAAAAGGTTCACGCATCAAAGTCTGCAGAACTAAATGAAGATCCCATGTCAGTACTAGGTGCCTATATGGCAGTCTCAGAAGAGCTACTGCCCTCAAAATACGCTTGACATCTGGATGTCCTCCCATCGCCTCACCTTTTATCTTACCTCTAACAGGAAAGGGCTGCCACTTGCACCCTTAAGGATGCTGCCGCTAAACCTTTCTCAAATCAGTCTTGCAAGAAAGCTAGCACCTGCGGCACGGACGATCTTAACGAATCAATCTTCCTCTCTACACACCAAGCTTCAAATATGTGCCAGATACGAACATACGCTAACGAAGTTGATCTCCTCCGAGTCTTCAATAAGGTGGAAATCACCGCTGCCGAGTAACCTCTCGCCGTCAACCTCACCCTTTCAAGAGCCAAGCTGTAAGCAAGAACCAATCCACCTGCGGCATTAGCAGCAGACCCTGCAAGAGCAGGTCCCGCCGATGTGGAAGCTGCCATGGTTTCCCTACCAGAAGCCTCATGAGATCCGCATATCAAGGACGTCTTGGCCAATCCGGCGCTATTAAGATTACGCGACCTCTGTGAGCCTCTATGCGTTGCAGCACTCGCCCTATTAGTACCCAAGGCGGAAAAACGAATAGCAGTTGATCTTGTGGCCAGGACTGTATGAGAGCATCCAAGCCCTCCGACATACTCTTCCTTCTTCTGCTGAAGAAGTGATTTGCCTTTGCTGACTTCAAAGTCGCCATGAGGTCCATTACCGGCGTTCCCCAGCAGCGCACTAGACTCTCGAACACCTGCGGATGGAGCACCCACTCCCCTGGATCCACCCTTACGCGACTGGAAAATCGGCCTCTACATTCTCCACTCCTGCCATATGAGCTGCCGATATCGCCAGCAGGTGCAACTCGGCCCACTCGAACAACTGATCAGCCTCGGCTTCCAGCTGCATGCTGCTGGTGCCCCCTTGCCGGATGACGTAGGCTACCGTGGTGGCGTTGTCAGAAAACACCCAAATGGCCTTCCCTTGAATTTCACCCTGAAAGACTCGCAGAGCCAGCGTTATCACCCGCAACTCTAACTTCTTTATTGACCAGATCTTCTCCCGAGCTGTCCACTGCCCCTGAGCGAATTGCCCTTGAAAGTGAGCCCCCCAGCCGGACAGACTGGCATCTGTCATCAACGGAATCCAACTTGGTAACTCCAACAGCATTCCCTTTCCGAGATGTTCCGGCCTCAACCACCACTGAAGAGAGCGACGAGTTTCCGGCATACATGGAAGTACCTGACTTAACTGGTCCTCTTGATGCGACCACCGTTGGAGCAAAGCTCTCTGCAATGGCCTCATGTGGAATCTTGCCCACGGCACCAACTCCAGTGTCGCTGCCATGGTACCGAGCAACTGCAGATAATGCCATGTGGTAGGAATCCTGTTTTCCAGAAAACTGCGGACCAACTTCCTCAATCCTCGTGCCCGCTGCTGCAGCAGGAACACGTTCCCTACCTTCGTATTGAAGCGAGCCCCAAGGTACTCCAGGTCTTGCGATGGTATCAGCTTGCTTTTTGCCATATTGACCACCCATCCAAGGCCTTGTAAGAACTGCATGACCCTGGCCGTGGCCGCCTCGCTCTCGTCCCTGGACTTCGCCCGAATCAACCAATCGTCCAGATAGGGATGCACCAGTAATCCTTTTCGTAATGCCGCCGCTACCACCACCATCACCTTGGTGAAAGTTTGCGGATCTGTCGCTAGCTCAAATGGCAACGCCTGGAACTGAAAATGTCCCATAGGCACTGCAAATCTCAGAAACCTCTGATGCTCTTGACGAATCGGGATGTGCAAATAAGCCTCCGACAAATCCAGACACGTCAAGAACTCTCCTTTCCGCACGCCAACAATGACTGACCTTAAGGTCTCCATCCGAAAATGCGACACTCGAAGACAACGATTTACCTTTTTGAGATCCAAAATTGGCCGATACCTCCCTTCCTTTTTCGGCACCACAAAATAAATGGAGTATCGACCACATCCGTACTGGTCTGGAGGCACCGGAACTACTGCCTTTAGGGATAACAGGTTGTCTAAGGTTTCCCATACCGCCTCGCACTTGGAGCCCGCTTTGCACGGAGACTGAACAAAAGAATCGGTCACCGGCCTTTGAAACTCTAGCGCGTACCCTTCTCGTATAACCTCCAGCACCCACTGATCCGACGTGATCTTGACCCAGGCAGGATAAAACTCGCGCAAATGACCTCCTACAGGTACCTGCCCCACCTGGGTCCCTCTGGCTTCATAGTGACTTTCGCAGATTTGAGGTTTCAGAGGTGGCAAAACCTCTGCCTGCCCCTCTAAAGCCTTGAAACCCCCGATTCCTATAGGAAAAATGTCCTCTCTGTGCTTGACTAAACCTAGGGGACTGGAAACGTCGAAAATTTCTCGGCTGACCCCGAGACGAAGGAACTGACCGCCCTTGTTTTTGCCTATCCTCCGGCAAGCGGCCCCCTTTCGACTCCCCTAAATCCTTCACCAGCTTCTCCAAATCTTCTCCAAACAGAAGCTTACCCCTAAATGGAAGCTTACCGAGCCTGGTCTTGGAGGACCCATCAGCCGCCTAATTATGCAACCAAAGATATCGCCTCGCTGCTACTACCGATGCCATACTCTTCGACAATCCACGAATAAGGTCATAATGAATATCAGCCAGATAAGCCGTCCCCGACTCCAGCCTGGACGCTTCTTCGGTCAGGTCCCCCACAGCTGGTCTCCCTGAATCCGCTGAGACCAGTGGAGACAGGCTCTCGCCACCCAAGCTCCACAAATAGAGGTTTGGATGGATAGAGCATTAATGTCAAACACCTGTTTCAACAACATATCCAACTTTCTGTCTTGGGCATCCTTGAGAGCCGCACTACCTTCCACAGGGATGATAGTCTTTTTGGTTACTGCTGAGACAGCTGTATCCACCTTGGGAGACTTAAATAGCTCTCGATCCTGTTCCACTAGCAGGTAGAGAGAAGCCATAATTCTAGACCCTTTAAGGCCTGCCTCGGGCATGTCCCATTCACCTTGAATCATCTCCTTAACCACTCTGTGAACGGGAAATGCTCTGAGTTTTCCTAAAAGCCTGCAACAATGAGTCTTCCAAGGTGGCATCCTCCACTGGTCCCGCCGCTGGCATAATAAGGGCTTTAAGCATTTCAGATATGAGGGCCGGCAACTCATCCCTCCTGAACACGCTGACCACCCTAGCCTGGTCCTCCTGATCCGTAAGTTCTCCTTCTTCCAGCTCCTCGTCAAGATACAAGTCCTGATCTGGCTCTTCTGAGTGAACACCCTCCGAAGCCACGGACTGCTCCAGACGCTGCTTTTCACTCTTGGATCTCTTTATAGGTAGTCCGGTAATCCCCAAACTCATCGGGGTACCCAGCCTCTTCTGCCCCAGTTCTACTTCCGTGGAACTGGTAGCAGGCTTTCCATAACCAGCTCCCAACGCCTGCTGTAAGAGTTACAAACTCTGGAGAAAAATGGCAGCCAAACCCTCCGGCCCTTGCCCCCGAGGGGGGTGGGGTGGGGAATCTGGAGTGGCAGAAGTCCCCGCCACCGGTTCCTGCGGCATAGTGGCAGAGCGCGGTTCAGGCAGGGGCAACGAAGGTATACTATGATCCTCTACTCCGTCTTCAAGGGCTTGCTCCATAGAGGCTTCTTCCTGAACGCAGCCTCTGCAAACCCCTGCCTCTGACACTGCCCCCCTTCTAGACCCACAGACTAAACACTGTGGTCTAGAAGGCATGCTGTGAGACCCCAAAAAATTACCGCGACCCATGAGTCCTCTGTCTAATAAAGGAAAACATCAGACAACCCTGTAGTTTATGTTCCAAAATAAAAGGCTTTTATTTTTTTTTTAAATACCAAGAAACAACTCTCTACCGTCTCCCGACTCAAATCCTGTGGTAGAAATTCAAAACCGCCGCTCTCCCAAGGGGCACACGCTGCTACAGGGCCTGTCAAAACAACAGAGCTTCCCGCGCGTCTGACGCGCGGCCTGCTCCGATGCCTCTGCTAGTCCCCCCCCCCCCAAGCTAAATTAGCTGCGGACCGCCCGATCACAGGCCCCGTTTACCTGAGGGACTGCTTGCCAGCATTTTTGGAGCCTCTTTCAGCCCTGCTCTTCAGTCCCCGCGCTCAGCCGATTCGCGGCTTCGGCGTCGGGAGATAAGATGCCCTGTTAGAACAACAGCTGTCTGCATCCGGGATCGCTGCTAAGCTCAGCACTTCTTTGCCCCACGTTGTCACTCAGCCGCTACCGGCTCCTCACCCATTCATGTGGGTTCGGGAGGCGGGCACACAGGCAGATTAGCAGTATAAACCCCGATCGGTGATAAACAGGGGTGAGGGGGGGGGGAGGAAGGAAAAGCAGCACCTCAGCACAGCATCTTTGCTGATCTTAATTTTCCTCACACAAATCTTTCTTCTTTTTTAAAGATGCACACCAGACTAATATCCAGCTATAACTAAACGTTATCTCTACACTCTCCTCAATTGCTCCTCCTGTGAGCCCCAACCTCTGGGCTCACCAATCTCCAGCTGCTTGGAGACTGAGATAACTGGAGTGAGGGGGCGGTTCCGGTGCCTTTATATCAGGATCATCAAGACGATGACGTTTCTCAGTCTCCAAGCTGCTGGAGGAGGAGCAAAACCCCAAAAGGTTCAGGACTAAACTGGAGGGACGTTAAGGAAGGTTAAATTAGACTTACCTGCTAATTGTTGTTCCTGGAGTGGAACCAGTCTAGTCCCAGAACCTCTGGGTTGCCTATCTCATCTAGCAGCTTGGAGACTGAGAAACTCCTTTTTTGTGACATCACTGGTATATCTCTCCGGATCCCGCCTCCCGCCTCCTGCCACCAGTATCCTATTGACAAAGCAGACTCACCGGAGCAACAAGTAAGAATTTATCCAGACCTAATAAACTCATCCGAACCATAACATGAAAGAACAGCAGAGCAAAACAGAGACCCTGCAACACTGTGACTTGAAACGTGAACAGGCCACTCCCTCCCTCAGAAGAAAGAAGAGTGAACCCCAACAGAGTAAAAGATAGAGACGTAGACCTCCCTATTTGATGCAAGTCACGTTTTCTTTTTTTTTTTAAGATGCGAAAACAAATAGCTCCTACCTGTGACCATGAAACACTTCAGGCCTGTTGACGATTTTGAGCCATTGGGAGGGATACGGGACTAGACTGGTTCCACTCCAGGAACAACAATTAGCAGGTAAGTCTAATTTAACCTTCCTGACCGTGTCCCCAGTCTAGTCCCGGAACCTCTGGGTTAGTACCAGAGTAGTGAAGCAATATCAAGCACGGGAGGGAACTGGCAAACCGGCCTGAAGTACTGCCGATCCAAACAATGTCTCTTCCGCCCACTGAACATCTAGCCGGTAGTGCCTCACAAATGAATTCAATGACGACCAGGTTGCCGCCTTACAAATGTCTCCCGGAAACACCAACCTAACTTCTGCCCAGGACGTGGCCTGAGCTCTAGTAGAATGAGCTCGGAGACCCTCCGGGACCACCCTACCATTTACCACATAGGCCGACGCAATTGCTTCCTTTATCCACCGCGCAATGGACGCCTTGGAAGCTGCCTCTCCCTTGCGTGGACCCGCTAAAAGTATAAAGAGTCTATCAGACTTACGAAAACCCGACGTCTGCCGAAGATACTTCAACGCACGTCGAATATCCATCCAGCAGATGAAGTTTTCTCGATGAAGTCTCTTCCGAGCCCACCGAAAATACTGGAAAGGTAATCTCCTGGTTTACATGGAATGCTGAAACTACCTTCGGGAGAAAAGCCGGCACCGTCCGCAACACAACCTTTGCCGCAGAAAACACCAGGTAGGGCTCCCTGCAGGATAGTGCTTGGAGCTCTGACACTCTTCTAGCTGAACATACTGCTACCAGGAAGACCACCTTAAGGGTGAGATCCTTGAGTGACGCTCGGCCCAAAGGTTCAAAGGGCTCTCTCTCTAAGGCGTCTAAGACAAAAGGCAGATTCCACTTGGGAAAGAATGATCTAGACGGCGGCCTGAGAAGCGATACCGCCCTCAAAAAACGCTTGACATCCCGATGAGTCCCTAGCGAGTGACCTGCCAACCTGCCTCTATAGCAAGCCAACTACTCCAGCCCTGTGTTGGATATTGGCTCTGCTACCTTCAGGCAAGTCCTCCGAACTAGCAGACCCCGCTAAACCCGAAGAGGAGGAAAATGAAATTGAAAGAGGGGGGAGGGGGGAAGAAACAGTCAAGACGGGAGAACTGGCCTGCTCAAAATTTAAAGGCACAGACACCCCAAGCATATCCCCCTTCTTAAAGACATTTAAACCTATAGAAAAACACTACACTAAAACTCCAATTCTGAATTGTTTCTCCAGCGAGCCCGGACCCCCGGGCTGCCTATCTATCCAGCTGCTTGGAGACTGAGGTAACTGGAGGCGGGATCTGGAGAGATACACCAGTGATGTCACAAAAGAAGGAGTTTCTCAGTCTCCAAGCTGCTAGATGAGATAGGCAACCCAGAGGTTCCGGGACTAGACTGGGGACACGATCAGGAACAAGCAGATAACAGAATGCACAAAACTGAGCTGAAAGGTCTGCTTCATTTCTTCACTGTCTCAGAAGCTAGTCTAATTATTCTAGTTGCAATTTAATACAGTCTACGATGAGCAGGTCTTGCACACGCGCCAGTAATGTAGGAATCCCCTATATATATAATTTCTCTAGATCTGTGGTTCTCAACCCAGTCCTCGAGACATCTAGCCAGTCAGGTTTTCAGGATAATCATAATGAATACATATGAGAAAGAGATTTGCATACAGTGGAGACAGTGCATACAAATCTATCATTTTTATTCACTGTGGTTAACCTAAAAAACTGACTGGTTAGGTGTGTACCAAGGAATGGGTTGAGAACCCTTGCTCCCAGTCAAGACAACAGTAGTAAATTTCAGATGCTTACTTTTTGTGATCAACTCTAAGTTCTGGAAAAGCACAGTTACTTACCTGTAACAGGTGATCTCTGGGAACAGCAGGAATTAGTCTTCACATATGGATACGTCGGTACCGACGGAGCCTGCACGGGAATGCTGCCCAGCTTTCAATCAGAAAGCTTTTGGCAGCATCCCTCGCGCCTGCGCAGTGACTTCCCGCCTTCTCCACAGCCTCTCTTCAGTTGAGTTTCAGATCTGAGACAAAGGCGAGGAGAGAATAGGAAAAAAATAAAAAAGATGCAACTCCTAGGGGAGGTGGGAGGGTTGTGAAGACTAATTCCTACTGTTCCCAGAGATCACCTGTTACAGATAAGTAACTGTGCTATCTCCAGGAACAAGCAGGAATGAGTCTTCACATATGGGGACTCCCTAGCTGGAGATGCCAGGGGGAGATCCCATAAAAATGCAAGTGCCTGGAGCAGGGGTGCATTTTGTCTCCAGGAATCCCCGGCATCCAATGTGGGATGGAGGGTAGGAGTTGACAATAAAGGAGCTGTGAGGAAAGAAACAGCATAGTCAAGGACTAGAAGGTTCTACAGACTACAGGAGTCCTTGGTAGATATGATAAGTAGCATTAAACAAATTTAATGTACACTTAAAATATGCAGCTTACCTACTGTATTGTAGGAAGTAGAAAGCATGATGGAGTCTACTGGATAAGCAGTGGCGGAATCTTCAAGGTGACCTCTCAGAAGTGAGGATGAAGGTTCAGACCTGGAGGTAGTAGATGATCCAGGTGTTAACTGGGTAGGAGTAGACGTCAGGTCTTCAATGGAAAGCTTTATGGGAAAAGCTGAAAAGTCCTTTAGGCATCATTAACATTGAGGACTAAAGGAAGAAGACTGACGGAGTTGAAGAACTAGCCCAGTCCTGGCAGGAGAGGGGGAATGGAAAACCCCTATTCCCATGGAAAACAGTTGTGTACTCGAAGATAAAGATGTACACTGTTTTTCCTAGCTGGCGAGAGATAGGAAAAATATTGAAGCTCGATGCTTCAAGGACAAAGAAAAAATGGAAGATGTTAGCACCAAGGTGGTTATTGGTGCTTAACAGTTTCTGTATCGTAACTTGGTATGGGACGTAGGGCAACAGACTGTCTAAAACCTCTAAGAGGTAAATCATGTAGTATAGACAGTAAGGGTGATAGTGAATACGACTGACCAACCCTTAAGAAGCCCCCCATCAAACACATATACATGGGGATATATATATATGTGGCTGGAATATATATGCATATATTCATATTCATATATATATATATACATATGTCCAGATGTGTATATTAGGATATGGGTGGTGAAATATATATATATATAAATATATAAATATATATATATATCTATATATATATCTATATATCTATATATATATATCTATATATATATATATCTATATATATATATATATCTATATATCTATATATTATATATATATATATATATATATATATATATAGAGAGAGAGAGAGAGAGAGAGAGAGATGATTATATCTAGATATATGTAAATTTGTGGGGCATGGTTTAGCACCACCAGAGTAATGATATAGGTATGTAGACATATATGGAGATGCTACATACAAGACAACAGATTGAAGATACATGTCTACCACCCAGCCCCATAATTGTACATGGGGAATATAAAAGAAAAAGATTCTGCGTTCTACAAGAGGGTGAGCCCACTTGGGATATGTATAGAGAATCTATTTTTGTGGATTGAGGGATGCAGGAAGGCAATCCAACCAGTTATCCGTGATGTTCGCGTGAGAACAGATGAAGATATGAATCTGTAAGGAACAAGGCGGGAGTTCCACAGAACACTGACATGTTGGATGCCTTGAATCTTCACACAGAACAACTGATATCTCGTGTTAACACCCCAATCTAGAGGGGGTGCGGAGAACCCTCTCAGGTATAGGAAGGGTTTATAAGTTTTTCTCTAATAATAGAGGAACTTCAGAGACAAGGTCAATGCTCTATAGCAAGGCCCCCATAGTAGAAAGCTTCTCTGAAGACTGCAGAGAGCATTGTGCAGGAGAGCTATGAGATAAACTGACTGAAAGTCAGGTATGCTGCCATATCCTAGGAAAGGAGATGGTTAGAATAATGTGAGAAAGTCTAAACAAGTAGGAGGATCCAAGACAGCTTGGATTCACTACTGAGGCTAGACAAAATTTTGAACAAGGGACTGGAACTTGGAAAAAGTCCCAGTAATACAATTACTGTAACTCCTGCAGGCAGGCTGCTGACGGAAACAGCAAAGAGATTGTCCTGTGCTGAATAAGAAAAACAGACAAGAAAAAAGAGGGGATATCTCCTATTCTTGTCTGGGGAACGAGCTTGCCAGAGAAGTAGTTCCGTATGGTAGCCCTCAAGTAGTTGGAGGGTGACGTACCCATGGGGTAAGTCAACTGAAGGAAAAAATGTTCAGTTGGGATAGAAACTATCAGGTGATAGTTGCAACTGCTCCTCTAGAGAGTAAGAAGAGGAGAAGTGTGTAGTACCTGAACAAAATAATTTTTTTTTTTGACAGGTTAGTACACTGAAAAGGAAAAGCACAGTGAAGAAACTTCTAAGATGTAGAAGGAAAGTGTAAGTTACAATTCCCGGTCCCTATGGTTGCTGGGAATGCGGAGACTGGCCAGAACTGGAGGACTTCAGACTAGGTTGAGGCGTCCCTTGTTTAGGTACAGCTGAATGATGGGCAGGAGATGAATGAAACTTTCTTTTCTTAGGGAAAGAAGGTGGCGTAGAGTGGTTTCTAGTGGAAGAAGAGTCAGGGGAGCATTGAGCAACCTGACGTAAAGCCTCCTTATTAAAAAGACCTTCCCCTGTACAAGGAGAATGAGCTAGTATAGTTTGTGCCCGTTTGCTCAAGTCTGAAGCCTCAAGCCAGGCTCTACGACGTGCTGCAATGGCAATAGCAGAGGATCTGCTAACGGACTCAAAAGAATCTATAGAAGCACGAGACAGGAACCAGGATATATTCCGACTGTGATTGATGAGCAAGGAATAATCAGTAGCCTTGGGCTCTGGTAAAAAAGGGGTCAAAAGAGACAATTTCTCTGTGACTTCCTGGAGTGTTAGACTCATGTGAAAAATATATGAGAGAACTCTGGAAGCCAGAATAGAGTTTTGGAAGGCCTGACGGCCAAAAGCATCGAGTGTTCTTGAAGAACGACCTGGCGGAAAAGAAGAATGCTTCTTCTTGCTCTTAACTTTCCTCAGTGCCGATTCCACTACAAGGGAACGATGAGAAAGTTGAGGCTTTTGGAACCCTGGAGAGGGTGGCACTCGGTACCGAACCTCAATGTCTGGAGAAACGTGAGGAAGTCGTAAGGGCGATTTCCAAACCCTGAGAAGGAGATCCTGCAGAGCAGGATGTAAAGGAAAGTTTATATTTTCCATTTGTGCCGGTGAGCCATGAGTAGGATCACAACCAGGGATAGAAATATTAAGGAAGGTTGCCATATCCCAGAGAAAAGCCTGGAAAGACTGATCTCCTATGGGAACTATCCCTGGTAAGGCTAAAGAAAGAGCCTGAGTATCAGAGGACGTACAGGGTACTGCACCAATGCCAGGTATCGGTTCCAAACTAGGCATCAGTGCAAGAACAGGCATCAACATCGCTACTGATAAAGGACTAGCAGGTGAAGTAGTCATCGGGAACTGCTGTAGTGGTACCGAGATCATGAGGGAGTTATGGCTAGGATCTTCGGAACTACCTATTTGGAAACGACAGGAGTCGGTTCGGGACGCGTCGGTACGCAGTCCTCGAGACTCGATATCGACTCAAGATTCGGTATCGAAGAGAGCGAGACTATTGATGCATGTCTCGACAGTTCCGACGCCGGTGGCAGTATCGGCGATGCCGATACCACTAAGGCAGCCTGGGTGACATCGATCGATACCGACAGTACTGAGGATACCCGATGAGCACCTATCCATCCCGATGCCGATGCTAGGGTATCGGAACCAATCGACGCCGGTACCGTCCCGGAGCATGGCTGAGATTGAGGGAAGTCAATGCGGTGCGTATCGATCGGTCCCGAAGGTACCGAGGATGCCCGATGACGATCCCTGGTGAAGAGTGGAGTACTCGACACCGGTGCCGATGCCGGAGGCTCGGTACCGCTCGAAGCGGATACCACCCCCGCGCATGGCTCAGGCATGTTCTGTGAGGGGTGAGCCCCAGGAACATCCTGAAACCCCTTTAACGCTTTGGAGCCCGAAGACTCCCGCAGGGGTAATGCCAATGGATTCTTGAGGGTAAGGCCGGAGCCGTCACCATGCTGGGCATGGGACATACCACTCAAGCATTGACTAGTCTTAACAGACTGTTTTTCGGTTACCTGATCCTGTGAAGTAGAGAAACCGGGTACCCTCACTGCCGAAGAAAAAACAGTATCGAGGGAAACTCTAAATACTGAAGGTTTCCTCACAAAATTATCTCCTGACAAGTCAGGGGAAAAAGGGTCAGGACCCACACAGTTGAGACACAAACTATTGGTGTCTAAAAAGAAACAGGTGTTTCCACATCGGATGCACTTCTTAGGAAAAGAAAGCTCCATAATGAAATGGCCTAGTAGGCCTAAGAAGTTAAGGCAAAAAAACTGAAGAAAAGTTTTACAGACTTTAGCCAAAAAACCACCGGCGGTACCGGTGGTAGCGGGAAAAACAGCCGCGACCACAAGAAAACAAAAAACTAAAATAATTAAAGCAATTAAAAGAAAAGTTTCTGCGGTGACAGGAGGACGTCCCGCCGGCTCCGCGGAAAAACGAACACTGACGAGAGGCTGTGGAAAAGGCGGGAAGTCACTGCGCAGGCGCGAGGGATGCTGCCAAAAGCTTTCTGATTGAAAGCTGGGCAGCATTCCCGTGCAGGCTCCGTCGGTACCGACGTACCCATATGTGAAGACTCATTCCTGCTTGTTCCTGGAGATAGTAGCAATCAAGTGATTAGAGCAATTGACAAGTATTCAGAAACCCTGAAATGTGAGTTCTCGACTCCTCTGTGCTGCTGGCACTTCGTGTGGCAATTTGAAAACAATGTACTTGTCTTAGTCAGACTTTTATGGTTAGCAATTAATAATAATAAAACTAGCCATGAACATGAGTTCTCCATGGTCAGAAAACACGGTCCATTATGTATTCTAGTATAAATAATGGACTCCCCAAGCTCTAAGCTATGTGGTGTGTAAGATTAATATAAGTAATCCAAACATGAGAAAAAAGAAAAATCACATAAGAAAAAAAAGGATAAACAATCAAAGTTCCTATGGTATTAAAGACTATATTGTAGAAGGACCACTTAGTATCAGAAGGATCCAACTTTACTGCCGCAATTTATTCAGGCAACTCCAGTCTCTTCTGCTTACTCTTTATCCAGTTTCTTTGGGATGGTAATGATCTTGGCACTACTGCTGAGTTCATTAAGGACAATCAAGGGGTAAATAACATTCTTCTCCAGGAAGAGGAGCCAGACATGGGCCTTCTCAAACCACATCACATGTGCAGCATCTAACAAGACAAAAATGTCAAAGGGCAATATTTGAAAACTTCAGAGGGATAGCAGAGTTAGGCATAACAAAAAATGGCATGAGATTTTAAGATCAAGAGTCTACTTCATCAAATATAATCTCTAAGTTGTCACCAGCCTCTGTCAAAGGGCATTATTTGAGCTTCTTCTCATGGACATCTACTCTCTTGCCTCCAGTATCTATCATGCTGTTAACGTGATTATTCCTCTGCTGTAGTTAATGACCCTGAGGGACAAAAGTCTGTAAGCATTATTATCTTTTCATAATGCCTGAAGAACTAGCACTTAATTTCACTTTATATGATCTAAAATAAGCACTTTGGATTTAAGCTTCACTGCACATTTAACATCCTCTAGGACAGTGATGGCTAACCTTTTTGAGCCCGAGTGCCCAAACTGCCGCACAAAACCAAAGAATTTCCTCAAAGTGCCAGCATGTCATTTGCATAAGTGGTCTTATTTGCATAAATATTTGCATAATGTTACCATACACTAACTTTTAGTAAACATGTCTCTTAATGAGTGTATGGATAAGAAAGACTAAAAGATTTCTACATTACTATAATCCAGTGCCAACCGCCAGGCACATTAGGAACTACTACAAACGCTGCCCATTTAGAACCCATAGCAAACCCGCCGTATCCTGACAGCATTACCAGGACTCACAAAGCACCATACCCTACCTATCAAAAGGCAACACTGCAAATATTAAACCAATACATTTCAGAGAATACTGGGGAAAGAGAACAAGTGGCAACGTCAAATAGGAATTTCCTCTTGTACCAAACAAAGCGCAGATGTTAATGATGCACATTTCCCAGAGCTGACATATTCCAGTTAATAAATTCAAAATAAAGAGATATCTTTCTACCTTTTGTGCATTTTTTTTCAGTTGCAATTGGTCCAGCCACCTTCTTCTGGTTTCTTCATGTTTTCTGCTAACTCTCCATCGTCTGCTGTCCATTTGTCCTTTCTTCTCTCTTCTAGTTTTTTTTCCATTCTCTCTCTCTCTCTCTACATCTGCTTTAACATACTAATCTTTCTCCTTTTGCTCTTTCCTCATTCCTATTTCATCCACACAAATTTTACCCCTCCATCCTCAATCCCCAATTACTCTCCCAATACCTGGCCAATTGTAGATTTTTCATCCCTCCTACACAAAATATTTTTCCCCTCTCCCAGCCCCATCCCATTCTAATCCTCCCCCAACATCAGCTCCCTTCTAGTTCCAGTCTCACCCAGCATCCATTCCCTTCTAGTCCCTGCATCAGCCCATTTCCAGTCCAAGTCCCTTCATCAGCTCATTTTCAATCCTAGCCCCCCCCATCAGCCCATTTCTACTCATTTCCTAGCCCCACCATCAGCCCATGTCAAATCATAGCTCCCCTCCACTCAGCCCAATTCCAGTCCAAGCCCCCCATGAGCCTACTTCCAGTTCTAGCCCCTCCATGAGTCCATTTCAATTCAAGCCCCCACCACAGCCCATTTCCAATCTTAGCTCCCCCCAACAGCCCATTTCCAGTCCTATCCTAGCTTTTCCATCAGCCCATTTTCAGTCCTAGCTCCCTTCCCTCACAGCCCATTTCCATTCCAAGCCCCCTCCCCATCAGCTATTTGCAGTTCAAGCCTCCCCTTCCACTCAGCCCATTTCCAGTCCTAGCCCCCCGTCAATCAACTTCCAGTCCTAACCCCCATCACCCCATTTTCAGTTTAAGCCCCCCCCCCTATAACCCTTTACCAGTCCTAACCCCCCATCAGCCCATTTCCAGTCAGCCCCCCATAGCCCATTGCCAGTCCTAAACCCCCCCATCAGCCCACAGCCCATTACCAGTCCTAACCACATCAGCCCACCTCAAGTCCTAACCCCTCCCCATCAGCCCATTTCCTGTCCTAGCCCCCCCCATAACCCATTATCAGTCCTACACCCCCATCAGCCCACTACCAGTCTTAACCCCCCCCATAGCCCATTACCAGTCCTAACCCCCCCATCACCCCATTTCCAGACAGCCCTCATCAGCTCATAGCCCATTGCCAGCCCTCATCAGCCCACAGCCCATTGCTAGTCTTAACTCCCCCCCATAGCCCACTGCGTCTTAACCCCCCTCCCCAGCCCACTTCCAGTCTTAACCCCCCCTCCCTAGCCCATTGCCAGTCTCAACCCCCCTCCCTCCCTCCCTCCCTCCCTAGCCCCGTGCCAGTCTCAACCCCCCTCCCTCCCTAGCCCATTGCCAGTCTCAACCCCCCTCCCCCCCCTCCCTAGCCCCTTGCCAGTCTTAACCTCCCTCCCTCCCTCCCTAGCCCATTGCCAGTCTCAACCCCCTCCCTCCCTCCCTAGCCCATTGCCAGTCTCAACCCCCCTCCCTCCCTAGCCCATTGCCAGTCTCAACCCCCTCCCTCCCTCCCTCCCTAGCCCATTGCCAGTCTCAACCCCCCTCCCTCCCTAGCCCATTGCCAGTCTTAACCTCCCTCCCTCCCTAGCCCATTGCCAGTCTTAACCCCCCTCTCTCCCTCCCTAGCCCATTGCCAGTCTTAACCCCCCTCCCTCGGCTCATGGCAATAAAAAAAAAAAAAAAAAGCTGCCCGCTGCCGCCGCGGCGGCATGGAGTGTCCCGCGGGGCTCCCTCTGCCCGGCGGGACTCTCCCGGCGCTGCTCAGCCCCTCTCTGCCGGCTTGCAGAGACGCGAAGGGAGAGAGAGTCTCCCTCGCATCTCTCTTAAGCCCGCAGGGGCAGATGGGAAATTTCCCATCAGCTCCTGCGGGCTTAACAGAGACGCGAGGGAGACTCTCCCTTCGCGTCTCTGCAAGCCGGCAGAGAGGGGCTGAGCAGCGCCGGGAGAGTCCCGCCGGGCAGAGGGAGCCCCGCGGGACACTCCATGCCGCTGCGGCGGCAGCGGGCAGCTTTTTTTTTTTTTTTAATGTGCGACCTTCCCGCGTGCCAGCTGCAAGGCCTTCGCGTGCCACAGCTGGCACGTGTGCCATAGGTTCGCCATCGCTGCTCTAGGAGAAGGCCAAAACAATTCATGAAGAAAAATAAATGCATCCTTTGCTTCATACATCTAAATTCACTTAGTCTTTACATTTAACTTTACTCAAACAAGCATTAGAGGGCACCATTCAACACCATTTTCAAGAGCAAACAGTGATACACTCAGGTAAACTGGCCTCTTCAGAGAAATTAAAAAATGTGCAGTGTTCACGACGCACACTTTTAGTCTAGTTAAAAAGGGTAGTTTCTACAGACCTCAGTTCCACCTACACAAATCACAGGTGCAAAGTATGCTGATGCTTTAAATAAGTATATGTTATGCTAGCTAATTGTCAAATGGTTTTTCTTTGTAAATTAATAATATAATAGTGTCCAGGTTACTGAAAATCTGCCCCCTATAGAAACTTCTAGAAAGCCTTATACACTATAGAATGGGCACAAATGAGGGAGTTAAGATTTAGCAAGAGTACTTTGTTCAAAAAAAATCTTTAGGAATGCACAGTTCAGACTTAATTTTCAACCAAAGCTGTTCCTTCAGAACTACCCCCCTCCAATATTCTATTGATCAAAGCAGCTGTCAATCAAAATGACTAAAGTTCCTCATAGAACTTCCAGCAGGGTTTGATGAACTTCACAAGAGAAACGTAAAAGCAATTCTTCCCCTTACAATTTATTTAAAGATTCTAATTTGTTTTTTGTTTAGGTGGCTGCATGCTGAAGCGGATAGTGGTTCCGCACCACCACATAAGTGGGGTAGGGGTTAGGTATGGTAGGGGAGTAGTAGTGCCATGCCTATATGACTGCTGGGTAATGAAAGGCCCATAACAAGATTCTTTATTCACTGGGCTGATGCAGCAAAATATATGATCAGAGCAGGGAGGACGAGAGCAGGCTTAGGTAGTCAATTTAAGGTTGGCTGAGCAGGCTTAGGTAGTCAATTTAAGGTCGGCTGGACATCATCCCTTGTCACTCTGGGATGGCAACTTCCCCATCCACCTTACTGATGGGAAGTCATATGGAACACTGTGCATGAGGGAGGGGTGAGGGAGGGACAGAGAAGGGAATGAGGCAGACAGGTGTAGCATATGGCAGAAGTGGCCACCTAGAGAGGGCACACAGTATACATGAAATGCCCAAAAAAGCACCTATTTTAAGCATATTTTATAAAGGCAGCCTATGTGTATGTGCATTTATAAAAGGGCTTTCAGAACAAGCCCCAATTGTTGCTGCTGCTGTTAAGTGCTGTTGAGGCAACGTTGACTTATGGCGACCCTCTGGATAGTTGACGTAAACTGTGTTCCATCTTCAGTCGGGTGGCTCATTGTTGAAAGAGTGGCACCAATAGCACACAAACATTCTTACACAAATGTACACCTGCTCTGAAGGTGTAAATGTATGCATGCACTTTATGCACGCACATGTGTAATTTAGAAAGCATGCTTACATACCAGCTCTGCTCTTGCTATGCCTATTCAAACTTTTATGTGCAACTTGCATGCAAGTATGCATTCTTGTGTTAGCATGCATACTTGTACACATGTATATCCCCATGAAATTTTATAACCACCATTTTCTGTGTACACAACTTGCTTTACATATGGAAATGTTTTATAAAGTTATCCCCATAAAGTCTATTGATAAAAAGGAGTAGGGCTGAAAGCATAGTTACTCACCTGTAACAGGTATTTTCCAGGGACAGCAGGAATCAGTCCTCATATATGAGTGAAGTCGATGCCTACGGAGCCCTCACGGAAGCATCTCCCCAGCTTTCAAAGAAAGCCTTTGGGAGATGCCACCACACATGCGTAGTCCCTTTCCCGCCTAAGGGTGCTATCTTGCTCAGTCAGGTGCCATAGCTAGAGTCAAATCAAGAAGATGGCCAAAAAGAACAGCAACTCCAAGGGGAGGGAGGGTTGTGAGGCCTGATTCCTGCTGTCACTGGAGAACACCTGTTACAGGTGAGTAACTACGCTTTCTCCAGGAACAAGCAGGAAGTCAGTCCTCACATATGGAACTCCCTAGCTCCAGGCTACTGAGGACCGGTATGAAAAAGGCATGGCCTGGCCGTGGATAGCCGCAGGCGAATCTGACTGACTCAGAGGACCCCAGCATCCAGGGAGAACCATGGCTCTGGTAGCCTGAACAAGAAGGGTCGGAGGGCAGGAGTTGCCTAAACCCCAAAGAGGTTATGGAGTATGGCCTGGCCGAAGGCACTGTCCCATCGGGACTCCCTCTCCAGGCAATAGTGGATTGCAAAAGTGTTTACGGAGGATCAGGTGTCGGCTCGGCAGATCTCTGCCATGGGCACTGATCAGAGACTCGCAACCAGGTCGCCATCACCCAGACATTGTGCACCATGACTTGGCACTCCAGGGGAATGTCAGCTCGACTGTGGGCGAAAGCGATATAGTCTGCCACCAAGATGGATATGGTCCGCTTGGTGATAGCCTGCCCCAGACGGCTGGGGTCGAAGGAGATGAAAAGCTGTGAAGCTTTCCAGTGCCCCTGGGTCCACTGCAGGTAGAAGGACAGGGCTCGTTTGCAGTCCAGGGTATGGAGGATGGCTGACGCCAAGTCAGTGTGAGGCCACAGAAAGCAGGTATGGAGCACTACCTCCTGATTGAGGTGGAAGTTAGAGACCACCTTTGGGAGAAACTTAGGGTGAGTACAGAGCACGACCCTGTTCTTGTAGAATCTGGTGTAGGATGGCTCGGCCAAGACCTGGAGCTCACTGACTCTGCGGGCAGAGGTGAGTGCCACCAAAAAGGCAACCTTCCAGGACAGGTAGAGTAAGGAACAGGAGGCCAAGGGCTCGAAGGGAGGCTTGGTAAGTTGCGCCAGAACCACACTGAGATTCCATTCTTCCGGGAGCAGTCGAATGGGGGGTTTGGAGAGCAACAACCCCCTCATGAACCTGGTGATAAGGGGCTGCACAGATAGAGGTTTGTCCTCTATGGAATGATGGTTCATGGAAAGCATGCTCAGATGATGAAATTAGACTTACCTGCTAATTGTTGTTCCTGGAGGAACCTCCAATCTAGTCCCAGACCTCTGAGTTTAAGCACCTCCTCCCGCAGCTTGGAGACTAAGCACGCCACCCTTTTTGGGTGTCACCAGTATAAGTAGTCCAGGGTCCGCCCATCTGCTCCAGTAACCTATTGACAAAGTAGACTCACCAGAGCAACAAGTAAGTAGAAAATACTCATAAAATACATCTAAAACTGCATAACTATAAACACTTCACCCATTAACCTGGTAACTTACCCTGCCCACTTTTTTTTTTTTTCTAAAGGTTCACACTAATACCTAGTTCGCCCTGTCCCCAGAAGCACCCAGCACACAGTGCCGACGTTGCTAGAGCCTTTCCGAGACCGACCAAATCGCCTCCTCCCTACCGGAACCACAGCCAACCCAGCGAAAACCGCCGCTGAGCGTTAAATGTTAACGTCCTTCAGGCTGTTTTACACCATACTAGATCTGGGAGGGATATGGGACTAGACTGGAGGTTCCTCCAGGAACAACAATTAGAAGGTAAGTCTAATTTTATCTTCCTTATCGTCCCTCCAGTCTAGTCCCAGACCTCTGAGGATGTAACAGAGCAGTGAACACTAACGGGAGGGACCTGCCAGACCAGCCTGAAGAACCACCAATCCAAAATCAGCATCCCCTCTTGCCTACACATCTAACCTATAATGTTTAACAAAGGAAGACAGCGATGACCACGCAGCCGCCTTACAGATCTCTACTGCCGGAACCAAGCTGAACTCCGCCCAGGAAGCTGCCTGAGCCCTAGTCGAATGGGCCCTTAAGCCCGTCGGAATGGCCCTGCCCTTCAAGACATACGCCGACGCAATAGCCTCCTTGAGCCATCTTGCAATAGATGCTTTAGACGCCGACAGGTGTTTGTCCCGCCAAACACAAACAACCGGTCTGTTTTGCTGCAAAAGGCCGTTCTCTGCAAATAAACTCTTAAGCTTCGACTTACATCCAAGCGATGCAAACAACCTTTGTCTCCCTCCTTGCCACCTTTCGTGAACACTGGCAAGGACACAGTCTGATTCACATGAAACGCGGACACCACTTTTGGTAAGAAAGAAGGAACTGTTCGTAAGACCACCTTTGTTTCAAAAAATGTCAAAAAAGGCTCCCTACACGACAAGGCCTGCAACTCTGAAATTCTTTCTGCCGAAGAAATAGCCACCAAAAAGACCACTTTGAGTGTGAGATCCTTCAAAGTCACCTTGGACAAAGGTTCAAACGGCGGCCCTACTAACACCTCCAACACCAAATTAAGATCGTAAGCCGGCACCGGTACTCTACACGGTGGTCTCAACAGCGCCAGTGGTCTCAAGAATCTCCTCACATCGGGATGTGCCCCTAGCATCACCCCCCGCACTTTCCCCCGATAACAAGAAAGCGCTGCCAGGTGTACTCGTAGCGTAGCCGCTGCCAACCCTTTATCCAAACCATCCTGGAGAAAGGAAAGGATCTGCGGAATCGAAGCCCTTAATGCCTCCACGCACTTCTCCTCGCACCAAGACTCAAAAATACGCCATACTCGAATATATGCCATCGAAGTTGACCGCCGACGGGACCGCAACAAAGTCGAAATGACCGCCGCAGGGTAACCCTTGGCCATCAGCCGTGCCCTTTCAAGAGTCAAGCCGTAAGCGAAAACCGATCCACTTGAGGGTCGCTCCTCACCGGCAATTTCCATGAAGGTTCCACCAAAAGCCGCACTAGGTCAGCATACCACGGCCTTCTTGGCCAATCTGGTGCCACAAGGATCACGAGCCCCCTGTGCATCTCTATGCGCTACAGCACTCGTCCGATCAATGCCCACGGGGGGAACACGTACAGGAGCTGGTCCTCCAGCCATCTTTGAATTAGGGCATCTAAGCCCTCCGACATCCTTTCTCTCCTTCTGCTGTAAAACCTTTCCACCTTTGCCGACTTGAATGTCGCCATGAGATCCATAACCGGAAGCCCCCTGCGCCGTACTATCAACTCAAATACCTCCTGGTTCAGCATCCATTCTCCTGGATCCACCTTGACTCTGCTCAAAAAAAATCGGCCATCACATTGTCTACTCCGGCTACGTGGGCAGCCGATAACGCTTCCAAATGTGCCTCAGCCCAACCCAGCAGCTCTTCTGCCTCCTCTTCGAGAGCCACGCTGGTTGTGACCCTTGCCGATTGATATAGGCTACTGCTGTGGCATTGTCTGACATGACACGAATCGCTTTCCCTTGCACTAACTGCCGAAACTCTCGCAGAGCTAAAGTGACCGCCCGTAATTCCAACCTGTTGATCGACCACTTCTCCATCTCGTTCCACTGACCTTGGGCAAACTGTCTCTCGAAGTGCGCCCCCCAGCCGAACAGACTTGCATCCATTGTCAGTGGTTTCCATTCCGGCTATTCCAACGGCATTCCCTTCTCTAAACACCCTGGAGCCAGCCATCACTGCAAGGCTTGCCTTGTCTGCAACGGGCATATCAGTCGCCGCGACAACTGATCCGACTGATGTGACCATCTCCTGAGGAGAGCTCTCTGCAACGGTCGCATGTGCGCTCTGGTCCACGGCACCAACTCTAGTGCAGCTGCCATCGTTCCCAACAGCTGCAAATAATGCCATGCCGACGGGGCACTTTTCCCCAAGAAATCCTGCACCAGCTGCCTTAGCCGTAGTGCCCTGGAGTGTGGGAGAAAAACCCTGCCCTTCTTTGTGTCAAAGTGGGCTCCCAAGTACTCCAGCTCCTGCGAAGACTCGAACTTGCTCTTCTCCACATTCACTACCCATCCTAGACTTTGCAGAAACCGCACCACCCTCCAGGTAGCTTTCTCGCTTTCGCTCCTTGACTTTGCTTGAATTAACTAATTGTCCAGATAAGGGTGCACCAGTATGCCTTCTCTGCACAACGTCACCGCCACCATCACCTTGGTGAAGGTGCGTGGTGCCGTTGCCAAACTGAACGGCAATGCCTGAAACTGGAAGTGTCCCATGGGTACCGCAAACCACAGGTACCGTTGGTGTTCCAATCTGATCGGTATATGCAGATATGCCTCCGAGAGATCCAGTCAGGTGAGGAATTCTCCCTGCCTAACCGCTACAATGACCGACCTCAGCATTTCCATACGAAAATGGGACACTCAGAGACCGGTTCACATTCTTGAGGTCTAGAATTGGCCTTAACGAGCCCTCCTTTTTTGGCACCACAAAGTATATGGAGTACCGACCGGACCTGCACTGACCTACTGGAACTGGCACTACCGCATGCACAGCTATCAATCTCTCCAACGTCTCTCCAACTGCCCGCAGCCTTGACTTCATCCTGCAAGGAGATAGAACAAACGCATCCCGCAACGGGCGCTGGAACTCTAGGGCATAATCTCTTTGAATGACCTCCAACACCCATTGATCTGACATAATTTGGGCCCAGGCAGAATAAAACTCCTTTAGTCGCCCCCCCCCCCCCCACGGGCACTAAACCTGCCTGGACCCCCCTCGCTTCATTGCGACTTTTTGAGGTTCGAGGAAGTGGAGGCTCCAAAACCTCTACCGGCTCCTCTGAATCCCCGAAACCCTTGGGATCTGTAATTAAAACGTCCTCTCTGAAACTGACCGAACCTTGACGGACGAAATCTCCGAAACTCCCTTTGTTGGCTCCTAGAAGGCACTGGCAGGCGACCCTGCCTCTGCTTATCCTCTGGCAGCCTACCTCCTTTAGACTCTCCAAGGTCCTTCACCAACTTTTCCAAATCCTCCCCAAAAAGGAGTTTCCCTCGAAAAGGGAGCTTAGCTAACATCGACAGAGGCCCCCATCTGCTGCCCAGTTCCGCAGCCACAGATATCTGCGCGCCACTACCACCGACGCCATACTCTTCGCCAGACCGTGAATGAGGTCATATTGTATATCCGCCAGATAAGCTGCCCCCACTCCATTCGGGCCGCTTCCTCCACCACCATCGCATCCTGATCCCCCTTTATCTTTTGGGACCACTGCAGACACGCCCTTGCCACCCACGCTCCACAAATAGAAGCCTGCATGGAAACCACATTAACCTCAAAGACTTCCTTCAATAAACCATCTAACCTCTTTATCCTGCGCATCCTTAAGAGCGGCACTACCTTCCACTGGAATAGTCGTCTTTTTTGTAACTGCCGAGACCGTTGCGTCCACTTTGGGAGCTTTGAAAAAGTCCCCGTCTGGTTCCGTCAGGGGGTAAAGACGCGACATCACTCTGGAGCCTTTCATCCCCGCTTCTGGCATGTCCCATTCTTCCTGTATCATTTCTTTAAACACTCTATGGACTGGGAAGGCTTTCTGAGACTTCCTAACCGCCTGCAACAGCGGATCCTCCAAAGAGGAATCCACCGCCTGCTCATCCACTGGCATATTCAGCGCTTTCAGCGTCTCCGAAATCAAAGCTGACAATTCCTCCCGCCTGAAGACCCTAACAACCCGTGCCTGATCTTCCGGCTCTGCTATCTCGCCTTCCTCCAGGTCCATCTCTCCATCCGAATTTTCCAAGACCTCTGACCGCCCTTCTAACTCCACAGCCTGCTCCGTCTGGTCTGGCCCTAACTTAGCCTTCTTGCCCAGAATGCTATCCACCGCCCCTACCAGAGGAGCCCCTGTACGTTTCCTCCTGGGCTCTTCTGTTGCTTCCTCAGACCCCCACTTCCCTATAGCCCGTTGAAGCAGTGCCACAAAATCACGGGAGAAAATTGCCGCCAGTCCCCCCTGCAACAACAGCTGCGAACTGGCTGCCTCTGGTGTCGTAGAAGGCCCCAGGATAGGCTCCGGATATGGTCCGTCAGGAGAAATAGGCTCCGGAGAGCTAACAGACTTGTCCTCAACAACCAGTCCTTCCGCTGCTTCTCCCCCTATAGCCACTTCCTGCACACACATTCTACAAACACCGTCCTCAGAAACAGACCTCTTCTTGGCCCCACACATTATGCACTGATGCCTAGAAGGCATAATTGCCCAGCCGTCATGCTCCCCCACAGAGACTTGACTGATACCGCAATTTAAAAGTTTCCTTTTTTTTTTTTTTTTAAAAACCCGGGTGCTCTCAATAATACAGCCCCCCGAGCCTACCTAAACAATTTCTGAGCCTCCCTGCATCAAATCGCATGACCGCATCGCAACCCAGAAGCAAGAAGGCCCCTGCACGTCTACCGCGTGGCTCTGGCCTGCCCGCTTTCCGGTGCCTGCTCCCAACTGTGCCAGCCCTGCAATGCTGCACGCGGCTCGAGGCGCGCCTCTCAGCCGCCCTCGCACCACAGCTTATATACCACCCGGAACCCTCAACAGTGCCTCTTACCTCGGCCTGCTTCGCGGACCCGAGGACTCCTTCCTCTGCTCCACACTATCTATGCATCCAGGCAGCCCGGCCGCTTCCGTCTCTGCCGTCGCGCGTCTGCACGCTCCTCTACAGCCCGTCACCTGACCGTGGGTTCGAGAGCCGGAGGCCCCACAAACACTCCCGGACATTTCCCTGCCCGTCGAACCCCGCAGGGAGGGGGAGAGAGGGGGATATCGTCGGCCTGCAGCTCTCCTCCAGCAACCCCGCCAGGGAATTAGCTGCTGCTTCACAGAGATTTACAGAGCCCCCCCCCCCTTTTTTTTTTTTTTAATCAACACTAAACTTTCCCACTATCTAGCCCAAACTCTCCTGAATCATTCCTCCAGTGAGCCCTGGACCTCAAAGCTCACGACTCCGCCAGCTGCTTGGAGACTGAGACTACTGGAGCAGATGGGCGGACCCTGTACTACTTATACTGGTGACGCACAAAAAAGGGAGGCGTGCTCAGTCTCCAAGCTGCAAGAGGAGGTGCTTAAACTCAGAGGTCTGGGACTAGACTGGAGGGATGATAAGGAAGTATCCTCATGGAGTTGGACTTGAGTCCAGACTGCAAGAGGTGGAGGAGATATTGAAGGACCGAATCCACTGGGCAAGAAAGTGGATCCATTCGGTGCTCCATGCACCACATGGAGAACCAGTGCCACTTGAAGGCATAGGTCCATCTCGTGGAGTCCTTATGAGAGGCCAGAAGGAATTCCTCATCCTTCTTGGAGAGGTTAAGGGGGGCTAAGGCAACCCATTCAGCTGCCATGCCATGAGAGAGAGGAATTCCAGGTTGGGATGGAGGATTGAGCCCTCCTCCTGTGTCAAGTCCCAGGGAGCTCCGTCAAGGGACGGAGCAGTAGGAGGAACCAGGGTGGCCTGGGCCACCATGGGAATATGAGGATTACCGATGCCTTGTCTCAATGGACCTTGAAGAGGGTCCGAGCTATCAAGGCATGGGAGGGAAAGTGTACAGTAGGCTCCTCAACCATAAGATGAAGGCGGCGGCTGCCGCCACCCAGGAGGGATGGGGCTGGGGGCTGCAAAAATAGGGCAGCTGAACACTGATTGGGCTGGCAAAGAGGTCCAGGTTGGGGAGGCCCCATAACTGGGGAGGCCCGAGTGCCACCGCAGGGTCCAGGCGCCACTTATGCAGTTGGAGGACCTTGCTCAGCCTGTCTGCCAAGGGATTGTCCTGGCCCAGTAGGTAAACCGCCCTGAGGAGCATCCCGTGACTGGTCAAAAAGGAACAGAGGGCCATGGTTTCCTAGCAGAGGCAGCAGAAACCCGTGCCACCCTGTTTGTTCACATAGAATATCGTGACTTGATTGCCCGTCTGGATGAGCACAGACTGGTGCTGCAGGCGGTGCCTGAAAACCTTCAGAGCGAGGAAGACTGCTCTGAGCTTGAGCAGATTGATCTGCTACTGACTCTTCTCGAAGGACCAGGCCCCCTGGGTGTGGAGCTCCCTGCAATGGGCACCCCCAGCCCACTAGAGAGGCGTCCATTGTGAGAACCCTCTGGGGGTTCAGGAACTGAAGGGCATGCCCACTTACAGGTGTTAAGTATCCTGCCACCGGGTGAGGGACTCCGCCAGTTGGCGAGACACCGTGATTTTATTTATATTCTCTTATATACCGCGCTATTCTGCATCAGTGCGGTTTACATTGAACAAACTGAAATTACATTGAACAGGGCATTATAACTTGGAGATAACTATTTTACAGGGAACATGGGCTATGGAGGTTAAGTGGCTTGCCCAAGACCACAAGGAGCACCTGTGGGACTAGAAACCCCAGTCCTTCCGGTCCAAGGTTGCTGTCCTCTAGTGGTATTTGAACCCCCGACCTTCCAGCCCGAAGTACCTTGCCCCAACCACTAGGCCACTCCTCCACTCCTTTTGTCCCAGTGTCGACCTGTGGCCTGGGTCCCCTGGGAACGGAGGCACCACTGAGCCACACGCATATGGAGGCGTGCAGCAGGAACCAAATGGACTGTGGAGGCCATGTGGCCCAGAAGGTGCAGAAGTGATCCGGCCAATAGGGTGGTGCCGCTGTACCTCAGCTGCAAGGCAATCTGCCCTGTCTAGGGGGAGGAAAGCCCTGGCCTGGAGTGTGTTCAGGTGGGCCCCGATGAACTCCAGTACCTGAGTCAGGGTGAGGTGGGATTTTGGATGATTTATCACGAAGCCCAGGTGCTGCAAGACCTAAATGGTGTGGCTGGTGGCCTGCCTGGCCTCTGAGGCCGTGTCCCCTTTTACCAATCGGTTGTCAAGATAAGGGAAGACAAAGACCACTTGGAGATGGAGATAGGCCGCCACCATCATCAGACATTTGGTGAAGACCCTTGGGGCGGAGGTGAGATCGAAGGGAAGTACTCTTTACTGGTAGTGGTCATCCCCGTCCATGCACCTCAGGTATTTTCTGTGACTTGAATGGATAAGGATGCGGTGTAAGCGTTCTTTAAATCCAAGGAGCATAGCCATTCTCCCTGCTGGAGGTAGGACAGTAGTGTTCCAAGGGACAGCATTTTGAACTTCTTGCACACCAGGAACTTGTTGAGGTTTCTCAAGTTCAGGATGGCCCTCAGGCCTTCTGTCCTTTTTGGGACCAGGAAGTACCTGGAGTAGAAACCTTTCCCTCTCGAGGGGGGAGGTACAGGCTCCACAGCCCTGTCCTTGAGAAGGCCTGCGAGTCCTTTAGTAGCAAGGCCTGGTGCAGGGGGGACAGAGGAGGCTCCTCGAGGAAGAAGGGTGGAGATGGATAGTAGCCCTCCCTGACCATTTGAAGGGCCCAGGAGTCAGTGGTAATAGAGGTCCACTGATGGGCAAAGTGGACCGAGTGTCCCCCATGTGGGAAGCTGGTCCTCCAGTGGAAGAGGGGCTATGCTGATGGCATCAAAACCCTGACCCAGGCTGGGATGGGGTCTGGGTTTTTTGGCCCTTGGGTTTGCTTGGGCCCTGGCCTGATCCCTTATTCTGGGGACCCTGCTGCGGAGTCTGAATGGCAGGGTAAGGAGGGTAGCCCCAGTAGAGCTGACCTCCCTGGAGGAAAGGGGGCTTCTTCCCCTGCGGCTTCTTTCTGGGAAGAGTGTAAAGGTCTTCTTCGAGAGCCGAGTCTGAGTGACATACTCTGTCTCGATTTCAGTCACCTTGTCCTCCATCAGCTTGCCGAAGAGCTGTTCGCCGAGGCAGGGGACATCAAGAGGTTTTTCTTGCACCCATTGCTCGAGATCAGATGATTGGAGCCAAGCATGGCGTCGGGCACCGATGCTAGTGGTGGCCACCCTCGCACTGGATTTAAAGCAGTTGTAAGCGGCTCGGGACAAGTACTTAGAGCACTCTGCAACAGACTTCAAAAGAGCCTGGAAAAACCAGAGGTAGCGAACCTCCCGAGCTCCTTGGCCAGGTCCCAAAGGAACATGCCGATATAGAGTTGCTAAGTCTGTATACAGTATGCTAGCATCAAGCTCTGGTAGCATTTTTGCCCAAGGACGTCAAGGGCGCGAGACTCCCTGCCCGGGGGCACCAAGGAGTATGTCTTCAAGCTTTTTCTGCCAGCCCATAGCCGACTTAACCACCATGGAGGTGTGAGGGAGTTGTGCCTTGTGAAAGCCTGGTCCCTGCTGGACTCGGTACATCGTATCAAGTCACCGACTCACGATGGGCACTGAGGCCAGACTCCCACATCCGAAGGAGGAGCCAGGCAAGGATAGAGAGAACGAGGACCGTCAATGACTCCTTCGGTGGTGCCTCGTACTGGAGGATGTTAAGTTCCTCCGACTCAGTCGTGAGGGAGAGTGCCCTTGCCATGTCCCTGACAAACTCTAAGAAAGAGATGTCCTCGGGGGGGATCGGCACTTGACAGCCAGTGAGGATGGGTCCAAGGGAATGCCTCAGTGAGCCCGAATCTCTGGGGATGTCTCGATGTCAGACTCCCAGTTGGAGTAATCCAAGGAGGATTCAAGGTCCTCTGGCTGCAAGAGAACTGGTAGCTCCGGTCTTGGATGCTTCAAGGCTAGGGCATGGCCAGAGCTAGAGGCGCTTGCCTGTTAAGAACTCGCTCCTGAGGACCAGTAGCGAGAATGAGACCCTCGCTGGGGATCCATCTGAGGCATGGGGGATGGATGGACAGATACGAGGGATACCAGATACGAGGGATACCAGAATCCCCAATATGGAATAGGGATGGACAGATACGAGGGATACCAGAATCCCCAATATGTAATTGAAGATGGATGAAGTTCTTGATACAAAATGTGTTTAGAAGTTTGACTTTTCACCTACTTTCTTAAATAGAATAAGATGTCATGGTCATGAGTTCTCTGTGTAACCGTCTTTAAAATAGATGGAACAGTGTTAACGCAAGCAAAAAGAACATAGGCTATGACCTGTGCAACCATAGTTCATTGTACAGTCAGCTGGAAGTCCCTGCTGACAACATAATTTTTGCAGCTTTTGCAATTATAAATTTCATCTAATATACTGTAATCAGATCTTACTCTGTAAAAAGAACTTTGGCGACACCTTGTGTTATTTCATGGTTATAATAAATGATTGTAACTTCCTCTTTTTCTCTAATAAAAAGGAGCTTTTCACAAGGAGGACTTTGAATTCAATAAGCCTGGAATTAAGCCTGTTCATAGTCCGCTTATTGTCTTCCCTCTGAGCTCAAAGAAAATAGCACTTTGTGTGTGTGTGATTGTGTTCTGTATTACTCTCTGCCTGTCTCTCACTACTGATGGACCAGAGACCTAAAGAGCCGAGGTATTGTGGTCAATTCATGAAGTTTTCTTCAGTTGGTGCTGGACTCTGATCTCTGTGTTCCTTCAGCAGTTGGAAACAAGCAGACAAGTCTCAAGGACACAGGCAGTGGTTGCCGTGAGTATACTCAAGAATTGACAGATATCTGTGTGTATATTGTGATAATAATGTAAAGTCGGTAAAGTTAATTAGAGATCTCAGTTAGATAAGTGAAGTGAGATGGGGCAAGAGAAAGGAAGCCCTAATTGTGAAATGAGGCGCAAATTTTGGTGAAGCGCCCTTATGTTAATATTTGATGACTGCCAGTAACCACAGTTTGCCATTCCCCTTGGAACATTTCAGTGGGACAAATTGAGTTGATTACAGTATGAAATATGATTAGATTTAAGCAAATTTCATACCAGTCATGAATGGTTTTGTGGCAGTTTAAGGCTGAAAAGTGCAGCAAGCCACTGACTCTGTGTTTTGAAAAATTTAAAAATCAAGTGTTTAGGAAGCTTACAGGGAAAAACTTAAGTCATTGTTTTATGAAAAAAATAGAAGTTTTGAAGGACTAATTTTCATGTCATAACTTTAGTATGAAGTTTGTTTCCTCTAATTTAGTGGTTAGGGAAGTGTGCTGTGCATTGTACATTTTGATATTTATTGCAGTAATAATGTGGAGTTTCCGGCACAGATAACGGCTTGGCATAACTGCAATATTAGCAGGAAAGAAAATCTTGAGCAACTGTGGTAAGACTTTCTTTATTAGGGAAGTTTAAAAAAACCTCCAAATGTGATTAACTATTTCTCTTACTTGTGTATGTATAGTAAATAAGTTTTGTTTTTTAGGTCTGGATCTGAACTTATTTTGGGTTATGAGAATTTATTTACTGATTCTATTCTATGTGTAATGCTGAAAAATATTATTAGAAATATTACTCCTTGGTGTTTATGTCTCTGGATGCTTTGGGAGAAATGATTGATGATATATTTTCCAAATTGTATTTCTAGTTATATTTGATGTGAATGAATGGGAAGATCTTCCATGCTTTGATATATTTAGATATTTGATAATTGTGTGATGTAATAAAGGTTTAAAAAAATTATTTTAAAGGTAAAAGAAGTTAGTAACTTAACTTGACTAGCAATTCAATTTTTTCCCAGTTAAGTCAAGCAAGTTTGGTTACTTAAAGGGAAAAAGTGAATGATGCAACTACATTCAAACAAGTGAATTAAGTAATTAAAACAGTATGGTAAATATATGTATAATGTTTTATTATTTTCCTTTTGTGAAAAGTTGAAAGTTCAACTATGATAGTGTATGAGCAAATGTTTGAAGAAAAAAATGCTGATATTCTCTTAGTCTCTTTTAAACTAATCTGCAGGAGTCGATTGGAGGAGTGATCTTAAATTCTCATGTCGTATATGTTTTAATTATTATGAAAGACCTCTGCAGAATTGATGTTGTTAATTGCAAGTGTGATCCAATATGCTTACCTCTTCTGTTGCTGCTGTTTGTGTTCTCACTCAGAAATTTCCCATTAGACGTAAGCCACTGGGCTGGTAGCAGTAGTCTTTGCAATCCAAATTACTGATTTTCTAGTACTATAACATGTCATTAAGTTTTTGCGTCTTCTGCACTTGTATAATGATTTGTGCAATGAGTAAGGAAAACTGATGCAATTGAAAGAATTGATTCTGTGACAGAGTCGGCTGTTTTGCTATTTGCTAATGCTCAACTAGCTGGAGTGGTCACTCTTTCTAGAGCTCTTGAGTTATCTGCTCACTTGATCAATACTGATTTTGCCTCAGGCTTCTTGCATGAGGAGCTCTATGTGCTGATATGTGCTGATACTACTATGCTGTTTTGTTCTGAAAATAGTGTAACAAAGATAGAATTGTTAAGTTATTAAGAAGTGATAATTGCCTTCCTTTGTGAGCTTAGATGTCTATGAATTAGAATGGAATGGAGAAGTAGTCTAATGACTAGAGTACTAGCACTCCTTGTGACCTTGGATAAGTCACTTAACCCTCATTGTCTTACAAAGAAAAATTTTAAGTTATCAATGTTCCTGTTTAATGTGCTGTACCAAGTTTTAGTTGCAATGTGAACTGCTGTGATTAGTGGGGAAAGTAGTATTAAAAAAAATTAATAAAAAATAACAAAAAAAACAAAGAAGAGTGCAAAAATAGATAAACCTGGTCAGTTGGGTGTGGCTGGGAGGTTATATGCTGAGGTGAACAGATGGGATTTAAGTAGGGGCCTGAAAGTGGTGTAGTTATCTTCCAGATGGAGCGGAGTGGGAAGAGAGTTCCACAGAGCTGGACCAAGGAAGAAAAAGGCAGAATGACGGGTAGACTGTAAGTGTGCATGAGATGGTGGGGGGAAGTGAAGTTGATTAATGTGAAGAGAATGAAGACTACGTGTAGGGATATGGAAGTGGAGAAGACCAGTGAGGTACTGGGGTGTTTGTGTGCAGGATGCGGTGATAATGTTTAAAGTAATGTGAGTTGAATCATCAATTGAAATGAGTTTAAATTATTTGTCATAAACTGCTTGTTATGTTTTAATGTTTGTTACCCCTTGAATAAATCAGATTGACTATATCATGTATATTGTTAAGGCTGGAGAATACATCACAAACATAATTAGTGATATGAATATATACAATTGTGTTCCTGACAGGAAAAAGCAATGTGACTATCAGGCCACATGCTAACATTTGATTTGGCAAGTAGACAGAATAAGTTTAGGAATGCAGATGAAAAAAAAATAACTATGTTACAGGTTAGCTATGTAATAGTTTAGTGCTAGCTATGGATGTATTGTAATGACTTAATCAGATCCTTTAATGTGACAATGTACTACTGAATCAGATGCTGCCACCAGGTTTTGTGATATACACATCTCACAGATCCAGTCAAAAAGGAGGCGGAACCCTCATCCTGGCCAAAGCTGATTTACACTTCAAGATGTGCAACTCCTCTAGCTCATCTTACCTTGACTCCCTCACTATAACCAATGAGCTCTGCACAATCCACCTTTTCTATCGGGCACCCTCCCCCTCACCAGATGATCTTCCAACTATAATTGAGCAGGCATGCTCCACATCCACCTCACGCTCACCAAGTTGGCTAATCGGTGACTTTAATCTCCCATCTCTTCAAGACAGCCACTCAACAGCATTCCTTGACGCCCTGGTGGACATAGGTTACAAACAGTATGTCGATTCACCCACCCACACTAAGGGTGGTAAACTAGACCTCATTTTCGCACCTCTCTCCAACGACACAATACCCCTAACTCTTGCACTATCGGTAACACCAGTACCCTGGTCGGACCACAGTCTTCTCAGTTTCAATATACCCATTAATGCATCTCATAAAAGCCGAAAGTCCCCTAACACATCTGGATCCCACTCAACCCGCTTTAGACCACTCAACCAGAGCATAGTCCTGGAGAATCTCAGACCTCTCATGGCCAACACAACTATGGACTTAGATGATCTTATATCCAAATGGGATGAAAACCTGAGAGCTGCCTCCTGCCCATCACTCACCGAAAAGAAAATTCGAAAACGCGAACATACTCCATGGTTCTCCACAGACCTTCGTTCATCCCTCCACCATTTACGCAAACTTGAGCGACAGTGGCGACGAACTCACTCCCCCGAGGCGCTGCTAGCATACAGCTCATACCTAACCACCCACCGAGCAAAGATATCACAGAGCAGGAAAACTTACCACTCAGGATTAATAAAACGCTCCATCAACAAACCACATGCATTGTTCAGCATAGTAAAGTCCATAACAGGTGAACCGGTCTCAGCTCAACCCCCTATGCCTCAGCCGCAGGACTACGCAAATTACCTGCAATCAAAGATGATTAAAACCAACACAGACTTAAATGTCAGTAACGCCTCTACTTCACCTGAGACATCCCATGCAATGCCATTTCACAACTTCTCCACAGTATCAAACAGAGAGGTTGTAAACATTATTGCCTCAATCAACCCCAGTACAGCTCCTAACGACCCGTGTCCAGCCAGCTGGATCAAGGACATGCGACATGACCTCAGTCAAATACTGAGCAAAATACTGAACTTGTCTTTCTCAACAGGTTCATTCCCGCAGAGCCTAAAACACACTTCCATCAAGCCCCTACTGAAGAATAATAGACTGGACCCATCCAAGGTTGATTCCTTCAGACCTATCTCGAGCATCCCACAGCTTGCAAAAATCATTGAGAAGGCAGCCCAACAACAAATCCAGCATCATATTGACACTGAAGCACCACTAGATCCATCTCAACATGGCTTCAGGGAAGCACATGGAGTTGACACAGTACTTACAACCCTATTCAATGTGCTAGTAACAGGAATAAATAACATACAACAGGGTTTCGTCCTCATCTTCCTGGACATCTCCGCTGCTTTCGACTCTGTGAGTCACGACATACTCCTACAACGTTTGAAAGACAAGGGGATTCAAAGCACAGCACTCGAGTGGTGTAAATCCTACCTATCTAACAGGTGGCAACAAGTAAAAACAGGCCACTCATCCTCTGAACCATTCCTGCAATCACAGGGTGTACCTCAAGGATCGTCCTTATCGGCACTAATGTTTAATATCTACATGCAGCCGATATGTGACTTAATCAGATCCTTTAATGTACAATGTCTCGCTTACGCAGATGACATCCTCCTATATATGCCGTTCACAATTGAACATCCAGTATTCTCCCCAATAATCAAATGTTTTGAAGCTGTAGCCGAATGGTTGCTATCACAAAACCTCCGGATTAACCACAACAAAACTGACGTTCTTTTTGTCACAAGGAACCGTAAGTTCATACCGCCTCCATCACTACTCGTCAACAACATAGAGCTGAAATCAAAAGCTACCATCCGTTACCTCGGCATCACATTGGATCAACACTTGGATATGACAACTCATGTCAAGAATATCACAAAAAATGTATATTATAAGATCAAATCGCTACGTCACCTCCGCTCCCTACTTGATCCCACAGACTTCCGTACAACCTTCCAGGCATTAGTCCTCCCACACCTGGATTTTGCCAACATCATCCTACATGGCCTCCCTCAATCAACTTTAAACCCGCTCCGCCTAGCCATGAATACAGCCGCCAGAGTCCTCTCTGGCTCATCAAGATCTGACCATATAACACCCATCATGAAAGAACTGCATTGGTTACCATTACATGCCAGAATCCAGTATAAGTCTTTAGTCCTTACTTTCAAGGCACTAAATAACTACCCCCCTACGCCAATCAGCAAGCTTATCCATGGCACCCTGGAAAACAGAAAAAGGAGAACCACTTCAATGAACACCTTAATTGTCCCAAAGATAGTAACGAAGTGCACTAAGGCCACCTCCAACAGGGCCTTCTCCTTATTTGCTCCTTTAAACTGGAATGCTCTACCCCACGAAATCCGTGCTATCAAAAACCTAATCCTATTCAGAAAAGCATTGAAATTCCACCTGTTCACAAAATGCTACCCAGAAGTCAACCTAGACACTAACAAATCTACCACCTCAATACAACCTGAAAAGGGCTAGTTGGTCAACCTTTTCTCTAGTCTTATTAATGAACCACATTGTAACATCCAATCGAGCTTGATGTTATTGTATATACCATTAAAGTTAATCTGTACATAGTTCCCCCGGTTGTCCCATTGTTGAAGTTCCCTGTTCAATGTAAAACTCAATGTTGCCTGTATGCATTGTAGTATGTTATTGTTCTATGTACACCGCACTGATTTTAATAGCGCGGTATAAAAGAATTGTTAAATAAATAAATAAATAAATAAATATAATTCTGTTCAACAATTTAAGACTGTCATTAGGGATGAATAATTGTGCTTGTTTGCAATTGTATGGCATCAGGAGAGATGCTGTAGTGGAGAGTAGGATTTTTACAAATTATATATTGTATGCACTGAATCCTATGGGCCGAAGAGGAAAACGACTGAATGAAATTCTACTGGATATGGAGACTCCTGATAAAGATCAGCGATTCCAGAGGAACTACTCATGTATGTGCAGCAGTGAAGCCGGGTGGATGGTCACTGAAAAAGATTGATCTAAGATGTGCATAGCACAGCCCATGGTGTGAAAGGATGCTGCTGACGAATCTGGAGTGATGACTGGTGTCATGATCTGAGGGACTAATCTCTGAATTATTGCTAGATCTACGAGAAGCAGTTGGCCACTGTTGGATGAGGTAGTGCTTACAAGAATAATTGGTAAAGTCTTGTTCTCTGTACACATTTTTATTGAGGCTAAGCAAAGGTAAACAATGTCACATGATTCTGTATAATGATTTCTTCCAATGAACAAGATGGAGCTCACCTATGGACCAGATGTGCCTAGGACTTTGAAAGAACATCTGCAAAATGAAGCCTACTGTAGAAGATTATTCTGGAATTGGATATGTTTCAGCTACTGCTCTTTAGTAATGATTCTTTCTAGAATCACAGGGAGGACTGTAGGGATGGACAGATACGAGGGATACCAGAATCCCCAATATGTAATTGAAGATGGATGAAGTTCTTGATACAAAATGTGTTTAGAAGTTTGACTTTTCACCTACTTTCTTAAATAGAATAAGATGTCATGGTCATGAGTTCTCTGTGTAACCGTCTTTAAAATAGATGGAACAGTGTTAACGCAAGCAAAAAGAACATAGGCTATGACCTGTGCAACCATAGTTCATTGTACAGTCAGCTGGAAGTCCCTGCTGACAACATAATTTTTGCAGCTTTTGCAATTATAAATTTCATCTAATATACTGTAATCAGATCTTACTCTGTAAAAAGAACTTTGGCGACACCTTGTGTTATTTCATGGTTATAATAAATGATTGTAACTTCCTCTTTTTCTCTAATAAAAAGGAGCTTTTCACAAGGAGGACTTTGAATTCAATAAGCCTGGAATTAAGCCTGTTCATAGTCCGCTTATTGTCTTCCCTCTGAGCTCAAAGAAAATAGCACTTTGTGTGTGTGTGATTGTGTTCTGTATTACTCTCTGCCTGTCTCTCACTACTGATGGACCAGAGACCTAAAGAGCCGAGGTATTGTGGTCAATTCATGAAGTTTTCTTCAGCGATCGCTTTGGCAGCCTGGGGAGTCCTCAATATCGAGGTCCCTGCGGTCTTGGTGGGGCCAGGGGTCAGCACCCGCTGGGAGGTGAGGAACGCAGAAACGTTGTGCTACAAGGCTAACACAGAGCTTCCCACTCAGGGGTAGCATCCATGGACCCCAACACCAGGGTGACCAGGTCAGGTGTCGAGGAGGAGGGGGGTGGTCCTTGACAAGATGGGCCCTGGGAGACCGTGGTCCATCGCCAGAGGCCACAATATCAGTCCTGGGCACTTTCCAAGGACTCTCCTGCTCCGGTTCCTCGGGGGCAGAGGGACCGGGCGCAGGACTTCCCCCATGCTTGTCCGCCTCTCTGGGTGAGGTCCTAGAGATCATATTCTTTTTATGCTCACGCTCCAGGGACCCTTGCTTAGAGCGTCTGCGAGCCCACAGAGGGTCTACGGGGATGTTGTGCGAGTCTGAGGATCCATGCAGGGCCTTCAAGCATGAGGCTACCGGGGAAACCAGGGTTGAGTCTGCCTTGTGAAGATGTCGTCCTGCTTAAGCCAAAGACTCTGTATGGCCTTAGCAGACATCTTGTACAGGAAGCATTCCTCCAGGTCATGGTTGATGTCCAGGCACCGGAGGCAGCAATCACGAGTGTCTGTGAGAGATGTTTTTTGAGCAGCGATCACATTTTTTAAAGCCAGTGGCCACTGGGACAAGAAGGACGTTAGCAAGGTCGAAGACCCTTGACACGGCCAGCGGTTGAAAAAGGTGCGAAAGCACGGCAATAAAGATCAAGACAAAAAGGTTTTCTGAGGTCCGGTGCAACAGCAACGGGTTTCAGGCGGGAAAGGAGCCAGCGCAGGCTGGAAAAGGTATAAAAATTGTACGAAGAAAAAAAAAAAAAAAAAAAAAAAAAGAGTCATTAGACTTATCTGCTAATTGTTGTTCCTTGAGGAACTCCAGTCCAGTCCCGCTTCTCTGGATAGTGTACCTCTTCCAGCAGCTTGGAGACTGAGCATTTACCACTGGCACAGCCCACCAGCTCCAGTAACATATTGACAAAGCAGACTCACAGGAGCAACAAATAAGTGGTTAAACGGTAAACAGCAAACTAAAACTAAGATTACTATACCCCCTCCCCCCCACCATGTCCTGGGAAGGAAACCTTCTCATCCCCCCAGACGGGAAGGCTTACCTGTGAAACTCCTGGGTTATGCCCCTCAGCATCAAGGCAGACAGGCAGCTCTCCCAGCCACGGCCCCAACGCCCTTCAATGTATAATACTGGTACCCTTCGAACTCTGCTATCCCCCCCAATGGATATGCTGATGAGCTGAAGGCAAGCCTCTACCTCATCTCCTTACGAGCGGGATCCAGGACTGGACTGGAGTTCCTCTAGGAACAACAATTAGCAGGCACGTCTAATTACTCTTTCCTTATCGTCCCTCCAGTCCAGTCCCACACCTTTGGAAAGTAACAGAGCAATAAATCAATGGGAGGGACCTGCACCAGCGGCGCAAAGCACTGCCAAACCAAAACAGGCATCTCCCGCTGCCTGGACTTCCAGGCAATAATGCTTAGCAAAAGTATGCAGCGTAGACCATGTTACCACCTTACAAATGTCTGCTGGTGAAACTAGGCTGTATTTCCACCCAAGGAGCCGCTTGTGCCCTTGTGGAGTGCGCACGCAATCCCCTTGGCACCTCTCTACCCTTCAAGATATATGCCGACCCAATGGCTGTTCTAATCCACCTGGAGATGGAAGCCTTGGCCGCCACTTTGCCTTTGTGCAACCCACCAAACACCAAAACCAGCAATCTGTCCTCCTAAAGGACTTAAGTCCTGCGCAAGTAACGCCGCAGGGCTCTTCCAACATCCAAAAATCGTAAATGCGGCTCAGCGAAAACTCCTGCCATGTCCGATGGGACGGGTAACGAAATAGACTGATTCAAATGGAAGGCTGACACTACCTTCGACATGAAAGAGGGCACCGATCTCAGCACCACCTTCTTTCTAGAGAATGCAAGGAAGGGCTCCTGACAGGAGAAGACCTGGAATTCTGAACTTCTACGTGCTGAACAAATTGCTATGAGGAAAACGGTCTTCAGGGTCAAATCTTTCAGTGACAGACTCAGCGGCTCAAAGGGTTCCTAGGTCAGCGCCGTGAGAACTAAGTTGAGGTCGCAGGCTCACACCACCGCTCACCTCGGCAGCCGGAGGTGGGTCACCGCTCTGAGGAAGCGCAGCACACATCTGGGTAAACACCCAACGCCACCCCCTGAATCTTTCCACGATAACAGGAAATCGCTGCCAGCTGCACCCTCAAGCTGCTCGCAGCTAGGCCCTTCTTGAAACTGTCCTGCAAGAAAGCTAACACATCCGGCACAGAGGCCAAGAGAGGGACAGACTTCCTGTGTCCACACCATGCCTCAAAGAGGAGCCAGACCTTGATGTACCCTAAGCAGGTGGCCCTATTATGTGCTTTCAGCAAGGTTGCTATAACCGGTTTGGAATAGCTTCTTCTTCACAGCTTCGCCCTTTCAAGAGCCATGCCGTAAGTGAGAATCGATCCACCTGAGGCATGCAGAGAGGCCCCTGCGTCAGGAGGACCCCCTCGGGCTGGGAGCCGCCATGGCCAGTCCGCCAGGATATTCACCAGATCTGCATATCATGGCCGTCTCAGCCAATCTGGGGCAATCAGAATGACATGCCCTCAGTGAGCCTCTATCTGTTGAACCATGCGGCCTATGAGCACCCATGGAGGGAACACAGAGGAGTTCTCCCACAGGCCACGGCTGTACCAGGCCATCCAGGCCCTCTGACATCCATTCTCTCCCCTCCTGCTGAAGAACAAGTTTGTCTTGGCTGACCGAAACGTCGCCATTAGGTCCATGACCGGGATGCCCCACCGGCAGACCACCTGCTCGAAGACCTCCTGGTTGAGCGAATATTCGCCCAAGTGAGGAAGTTCGCTGTTACACTGTCGATCCTGGTGATGTGCGCTGCCGACAAGGCCTAGAAGTGAACTTCGGCTCACTCGAACAGTCTCTCAGCCTCTTCCCTCCAAGGCTATGCTGCCCGTGCCTCTTTGGCGATTGATGTAGGCTACCATGATTGCACTGTCCGAGAAAACCCGGACTGCTTCCCTTGCAGTCCGGCCTCAAAGCTCTGGAGTGCCAGGAACACCGCATGCATTTCCAACCTGTTGATCATCCAACTGGGCTTCCAGTGCACCCCACTGACCCTGGGCAAACTGCCCTTCACAATGAGCTCCCCCATCCGGAGAGACTGGCATCCAGTGTCCCCGGACGCAACCACCACTGGAGCACTCTCCTGGTTCGCCCCGGGCAGGGCAGAGGCACAGACAGGTGATGATTCTGGTGAGACCAATGACAAAGTAGGGCTCTCTGCAATGGCTGCATGTGTGCTCTTGCCCATGGAACCAAGTCGAGTGTGGCTGCCATAGTCCCCAGAATCTGCCGATAATGCCAGGCCGACAGATATGACATCTGCAGAAATTTCCGCACTAGCTGTCGGAGTCCCTGCGCCCGCTGCACTGGTATGAAGACTTTCCTCATTTGGGTGTTGAAGTGTGCTCCCAAGTATTCCAGTTCTTGGGACAGGACTGACTGACTCTTGGCCATGTTGACCACCCATTCAAGACTCTGCAGAAACTTCACCACACGGGTCATTGCTCTTTCGCTTTCATCCCTGGACTTTGCCTGGATCAGCCAATCGTCGAGATATGGGTGTATGAGAATCCCTTCCTTGTGGAGTGCCGCCGCAATCACCATCATGACCCTGGTGAAGGTATGTGGCATGTCCTCACCAGGTCGAAAGGAAGCACTTGGAACTGGAAATGTCCCACTGGTACCGCGAAACGGAGAAACTGTTGGTGGTCTTGGCAGATGGGAATGTGAAGGTAAGCGTCAGATCTAGAGAAGTCAAGAACTCCCTGCCCCTTACTGCTACAATAACTGACTGCAGGGTTTCCATTCAAAAATGTGGAACCCGTAGGCAGCAGCTGATGCCCTTGAGGTCGAGAATGGAGCAAAAAGACCCTTCCTTCTTGGGCACCACAAAATAGAGTACCGACCGCACCTGTATTGGTCTTTGAACACTGTTTCCATGGCCTTTTAGCTGCACAAGTCTCGTCAAGGTTGCTCTTACCACCTTGACTTTGACTCGTGCCTTGCAGGGAGACTGAACGAAAGAGGGGGACACCAGTCGTGCCCATTCTAGGGTGCAGCCTTCCCAGATGACCTCTAGGATCCACTGGTCTGAGGTGATTTGGCCCAGGCGGAGTAGAAATCCTGTAGTCTGCCCACCCCCCGGGCTGTACCTCTATGTGGGTCCGCCTCACATCACTGTGATTTTCTGGCTCCCGAGGGACAGGCGGTACAGAATCCCCGCCCCATGCCTCGGAAACCCCTGCCCTCTGGAGGACCTGAACAGAGGAGGATGAAAACACCTGAAGTCTTGCGACTGAGCCTTTGACGTAGCAGAGGGATGACTCTGCTTCTATTTATCCTCTGGCAAACGTCCACCCTTGGACTCTCCCAGGTCCTTGATCCTCCAGCACCTCCTCGTCTGCAGGGACACTAGCTAGCATATTAAGGGCCTTCATGGACTCCCCGAGCACCGACAACTCCTCCCAGCGGAAAACTCGCACCACCCAGGATTGGTCCTCCTCCTGCGGGATCTCTCCTTCCTCCAGTTCCTCACCTGGGAACTCGAGGTCCGAGTCCAAGTCCAAGTCTTCAACGTCTGGTCCCTCCAAAAACAGGGGCGGCCCCTGACCCTCCTCTAAGGGTCTGGACCTCTTGTGGGCCATTACATCTAAGTCACTTTTACTCCTATTCACCACTCGCTTTCTGCCACAGCCTGATGCCGAAGGGCCCGCCACCGCCCTTTGTTGACACAGACAAAAGGCCTTATGCAGCAGCAATACAAACTCTGGTGAGACGTCCCCCAGAAGCCCTCTGATCCCTTGGTTCTGAGAAGTAGAGGGGCCAGGTAGGGCTAAGGGACAGGAAACTGGCTCCCCTGCTGACATCTTGGAGTCTTCTGCCTCCTGAAACTCCTGGGCTGGAGAGGGAGACCTGACCTGCTGGGACTTATCCTGCATATCTTTCTCCAGGTACGTGGCCTCCTGTGCGCAGCCCAAACAGATGCCCACCTCAGAGACTGCCCCCCTGTGAGTCCCGCAGACTAGGCTCTGGGGCCTGGCAGGTATTGCAACCCCCTGGAACTGCCCCGCAGGGAAATTGGGCCAGAAGAATCTCTTAGGAAAACACCAAATCAAGAAGAAAATGACCAAAGGGAACCCCTTAAGGAAACTGCCCCTTACAGGGAGATTAAACTACCCTAACAAAATGAAAGCAAAAGAAAGTAAATTAATACACTGCTCAAACGCCTAACCCGATAGGAGTCGAGACGAGGAGAGAGACGCTGTGCAGGGACCGAGGGCGGGAAACAACTCCCTTGCTTGCTACGTCTCTAAACTGCCCAGCCAAAAAAAAAAAAGCAAACAGCGTGCCGGCTTCCTGCGCTGCTGCTGACCGCAGGCCACGAGGTTCGCACCACTTAATAAAGGCAACTCACTGTCTGATGCTCTCCTCTCTCCTTCGGCATGGCTGGGCCAGCCTAACTCACCTCCCAACAGTTGTGTGGCCTGGAAAAAACTGTGCTCTGCTTCTCCCCCATGCTCAGCCACTTTTCTCCAGTGTCGGCACTGGGGGGGAGAGGTGGAAGGGGGTGGGGGGAAGGGGAGAGTTTGGAGGCTGCTGGTCTTCTGCTCAGCGCTGTAATGGTGGCTCCTCACCCAATGACAGGTTCGTGAGCCACCTTCAGGCCCGGAGACTACAAGCTTGTCCACCAGACTCACCCCCCGCTGCCGGGGGGAGTTGGTGTCTCCTTCCCCGGAACAAATCCTCTGTCTGCTGATTTGCTTCCCAGGGGTTTAGCCTCCCTCTGTTCCTTTTTTTTTTGTCTCTTGTATTTTCTCTTCCTCCACAAGCTAGGAACCTAGACCTATCTTCTTTAGTTGTCCCTCAGTGAATCCAGCATCCTGGCTCACTACTCCTCTAGCTGCTTGGAGACTGAGCATACTGGAGCTGGTGGGTGGTGCCAGCAGTGTAAGTAGAGGGGTATCATCAAAAGATGACATGCTCAGTCTCCAAGTTTCTGGAAGAGGTATATTACCCAGAGGTGTGGGACTGGACTGGAGGGACAATAAGGAGTACCTTTTTTCCCAGGGGACAAGACGAATGTCTGTAGGGCTCTGCGGAAAGAGGGATACCAAGCAAGATGGCACTCTTAGGTGGGAAGGGGACCACGCATGCGTGGTGGCATCTCCCCCAAAGGCTTTCTTTGAAAGCTGGGGAGATGCTTCTGCGAGGGCTCTGTTGGCATCGACATCACTCATATGGGAGGACTGACTTCCTGCATGTTCCTGGAGAAACATTTTTCCTACCCTTTTCAGTTCAGTTAAGGATAAAGTGCAAAAGGTACTAAGAAGTGGGGTGAATCTCAACTTTGACAACCGGGATTGACATTCTGCACACAGATTAACATCAGAGGGATTTATCTCCTGAATTCTGACAGAACAGGGTAGTGGCTTGGTAACAAAGGCTCATAATGATTCGAGGATATGAGGTGTGGGGGTTCACCAGTTTCTCCTTTCATGTCTGATTTCTCTGTAGTTACTGACCTGTCATATGCAGCCTACGAGAGTAAGTCAAGCATGAGCTGTGCATCATCCATGAGCTATGCATCCATTCTCTATGGCAAAAATAGTTATGCTATGATATAGTTAAATGCTCTGTTTTATGATTTCAGTGAGTGTTTCTTATATACTATGGCCATTAAAAATTAAAACAAAGGATCTGATGTCCTGTTGACAACAAGTGTAGCAGTGAAGATATTTGTGTGTGTTATGAGTAAGAAAGCAATGGAGAGGGGGAAATGCGTATAAATTATTTTGGTCTTACCATAATGGCACCCACACGTGTTTAAAAAACAATTTTTTTAAACTTGTTTTTGGGACATATGAGGGGATGCAGCAAGTTTGTAGGTTGTCTTGTTTTAAAGAAAGCCATTAGCAACTTAAAAAAAAGTGTAAATATGAGCCAATTACGATGCCTGCATGAAGTTGATCTTCACGTTCAAGACTATCTCCCCAGTTTACTTGTCAAAACAATTTAAAATGTTCATATTTGGTCACTACACAAATGCACTGAATCTAAGAATAATTATAACAGCTCCTGAAATAATCAGATCATGCTATCTACTGACATCATTCTGTGAAAGAATCATTCAAGATTTTGCAGTTACTATTTTTTTTTAACTGGCTTTGCTTATCTAGTATTGAGTTAAAGAAATACATCAGGAAGGATTCACCTTTCCTACTAAATGCTATTGAGGCATTTATAGCTCTAGAAATCTGTGATTTACAACTTAACACTAAACAACCTATGCTAGTTTAACTAAGGATCACAAATTATGAAACTGAAGATCATTGGTTCAAAGATACTGCAACAGTGGTGAGAACAGAGATAAAGCGACAGTGTGAGAGCTAAACAGTTGCTAGTTTCTGCTGGATAAAAATTGTATTGGAATTCTGAGCCTTCTTAATATAAGGCTATCAGCAGATCATTACTTACTTCTAACTTCAAACTGGTAGTACTCCTTGGTTTTTAACAGTGGGTGGGAGAAACAGTGCCATGGAAGCTGTTTTCGGACCTGGGGTAGCACATAATGGGTTAAAATTCCTACTGAACCCACCAGTGCATACAGGACGTAGCTCAGGACAGGCTAAAACAAAAGAAAATAATATGTCACAATTGTGCAATTTTATAAACCTGCAAAAGCATAAGTCTCAGAAAAGAGAACAAAGCCAACAAAAAACGTTTTTACAAATATATTAAGTACAAGTCACTTCTCAAAATGCTATGACATCAATGCATAGTAAATAAGACTGCATACAGGGTCACTGTTAAAGTGGATTACCATGAGATATGGGACATCTTGAGTTACATGTGTATATGTTATGGGGAAACAAACATATGAACTTTTTGTCCCACTTTAATATGGCTACTGTGATGATTTAACATATATGCACTGTTCCAATAAGCTGAATATGTACTTTTCATAAAGTTTTCACAATATATATATTATTTATTTTGGAAGAACGGGTCATTTTATTGAAAAAATATTCACTGAATAATAAAACTGTGGCAAAACAATATTTAATCTTATTGAATATGGGTTTGGATTTTCTATTAATTACTTGCTCATCCAAATAAAAGTTCAAGGCAAGTTACACTTGGGATAATAGATATTTACCTGCCCCTGAGGACTTCCATATTGGGTAGCTATTTACTAAAAGTTCCTCTATGTTTGTGTCTATGGGAAAATGCTTAGTAAAAGGACCCTTGGTTGGTCCCGGAGGCAATAGGGGATGAAGCGATTTGTCTAAGGCAGTGCTGAACAAACTTTTATCGCGTATGATCCCATTTTAACAAGTGAAAATTCATATGACCCCGGATGATGAAGTCAAAGTAGCAGATCTTCAACGTCCTTCCCCTCCCTCCACTCATCTAAAGCGGGAAGGTGGCGGCAGCAGCAGCAGTCAGCACAGGGTCCATTATGTCAGCATGTATTGGCCATGTTTCTATGATCCCAATCCACTGATGAAGTGACCCCAAGTTTGGGAACCACTGGTCTAAGGTCACAATGAGCACCAGTAGAAAATGTGGAATTTGAGCCCTGGCATCCCTGTTCATTAGTTCACCATTCTAACCGCTAGGCTTTTCCCTCCAGGTCACTACAAAAAATTTTGTGCGCGCGCAAATATGGGAACTACTAGTGTCAATCTTCAAATTCTGCAAGGCCTATTATTAGGGTGATATAGATGCAAAACATACACTTTCATTTGTTAAAAGGTCCACTCAAATTGTAGAAAAGGTTTGTGTGGGAAAAGGTTTATTACATATTTTTATCCTAGGTCTTTTGCCAACTATCACACCAAGTAATGAATCAAATTACTTTAAGATTTATATGCAAATCATCACATGTAAGAAAGCAAAGTTGCTTACCTCAACAGGCATTCTCCTCAGACAGCACGATAAATCAGGCACAAGTAGATGACATCTGATGGCACCTGGACGCAATAGCGCTCTTAAAAGCTCATAAAATGCTAGAAAACGTCCAAGCATGTTCACCATTTTCCACCTCTTGCATCTCAAGGGAGATACCTCCCATTTGTATATAGATCAGTATCAGTTACGGGGGACATGACAAGAATTTTGTGCTTGATTTATCCTACTGTCTATGGAGAACACTTGTTACAAGCAAGCAAATGTACTTTGTCAACAAGCAGGATGAATCAGTCACAAGGTGGGTTCTCCCAAATTGAAGGTTGCAGCAGTGGATTGGGTCCGTAATTTAAAGTTCGAGTAACCCATTTCATTAGGAATGTGCATTTGTTTTGTATGAGTGCCTTAAAGGTTTTAGTGCATATAACACTAATTGTAAATGTATAAACCTATAAATGTTAATTTTTTTGCCCTTGAACATCCTTAAAATTCAGTTGATAGTTCTGTTAAAATTGATGTCATTGAGCAGAAAAGTTTTGTATTAAAACTATTTATCCTACTTCACTGTGAAAGTATGCAACAAGGCCTAGGTGGCAGCTCTGCAGATGGGCTATAGACACTAACATGGCTCAGATTTAATGGGCCTTCATCTTATCAGGGACAGCTAATCCAGCTTCAAAAAAGCAAAAATAAATGTAGTTCACTAACTGGTTAAAATAGCTATTCCCATCTGGTTTGGTTCAAAGGATATAAAAATGCTGTGTATTTATTATGAGCTTTTATCCATTAAGACCGAATGCAAGTGTTATCTTGGAATCTAGGGTTTGAAGAGCTTCTTCTCCCAGGTGAGTGTTTTTGGATAAAACATTAGTAGATTACGCACTAGTTAAGAAGATGAGTTCTAAGAGATACCTTATTTGAGAAAAATAGCATGTAAGATGAATGTGATGCAAGTAATTGAAATTGTATGACTCTAATTGTCAATGTAATAGCTATTAGAAAAACTACTTTCTAGAAAATGTGCTTTAAAGATAACAACCCTATTGGTTCAAATGGGGGTTTCATTAATTGTGTTAAAACTGTTAAAATGAGTGGGTTTAGAGTTATGGTGAGTGGGTTTAGAGTTATGGTAAGAAGCATGAAATTTTGTTTACAGGAGGGGAGTAGGGGGATGGAAGGGGGGGAAGGGGGGAGATGAGTTATAAGGTGGTAAGCGTAAGGCAAAGGGCAGGAGGGGGGTAGGTGGGGATACTAGAGGCGGAGGAGGGGGCACTAGGGAGAAAGAAGGGAGGGGTTGAATATACATGTAACTGCTTTCTGTAGCGGAATTGTTGGATTAAGTTGTGTGTAAAAATTTCAATAAAGTTCAAATTAAATAAAACTGTTAAAATGCAATGAAACTGGGTGTTTTACAAATAAAGGACTTTCTATGAAGATGACCATATATGATGAGAACTGTCAAATTTTGAAATTAACAGATACTTCACAATTGGTGAGTCCATTATCTTTATCATGGCATGCCAATATGGCACTAAACTGCACTCTGATCAATGAGGTCTGAAAACCTGCTTGAGAAAGGCAGTGTAACAAAGTAGTTGGAGAGCACGCAAAGGGGGATTTGGTTTCTGTTGTCACAGAAGATCGAAAATGTCTTCTATTTAAAGCCACAAGATTTTCTTATTGATAGCTTGCTGAATATCTGTTGAATTTTAATAGGTAAGTAAAAGGAGACTATCATATTGTGTTCAACATCCACATCAGGATTAAGATCCAGAGACTAGGATGAAGAAGTCCCATGATTTTGAGTAATCCAATCTGGTGAGATTGCTAGCCTTATAGATTTACCAATAAAAAGTTCTAACAGGAGAGGAAACCATCCATATCAGTCTGGGCCAATATGGGGCTAATAGATCAAATAATTCTTATGTTATCTGTGCTTGAATAAGGTTCCAGAAATAAGGTGTACTGGAAAATACACATACACAAAATCCCATTTCCGTGGTATCACTAATGCATTTTGGGCTATTCTGTTTCTTGTTAATACTTTTTAACAGAATAATGTCAGTTTGCAGTTCAGGCTACAAGCAAACACAAGGACCACTCAAAGCTGTAACACTTGACCAAGTTTGTCTGCTGACTGATACCTTAGTATGAAGGCAGCTTTAATAAAAATCTCCAAGGAGAACACGTGACAAATTTTTGTCATCTCCTGGTATAAATAATGACTGCACTAATACCACTTTTCCTAGGGAAATGAAGTACAAATGTGCTAAGAACACTGTAGATCACTCTCGATTCTAGTTGATTGATGCAGAGTAAGTTCAGAAACTTGAGTGTATTTTGTGTTGAGAAATGCTTCTCAACCTATGCTGGATGGCTCTGTTGTCAGAAAACACTGATGCTACAGTTGCTGGAATGCAAATCCTTTCAGTAGATTGAATTGAGCAGTCCACCAGTGAAATGACTAGAGACAGCAAGAAAAACAATTGGAATTTTGAGAGAAAGGATGTCCTGATTGGTTCCATTGGAACCTTAGGCCCCAGTGTGCCCTTCTCAAGCACTACCATATTGTACAGTCAACGTCATAGGACCCAATATTCAAATGGAAGCATTAGTGCATGCATTCTAGAAGATCTTTCATTCTGTTTGGCAGAAAGGCTTTGCATTTACTCAAGCTCTTATGAATGTTAATTCCCAAGGAGGACTGGATTTTTAGTAATTGATGAGAAAAGTCACATTTTAAAGAAGGTGAATGCTATTCTGAATGACCTGTATGGCATTTGAGCTAGTGTACCCAGCCAGTAATCAATCATCAGGGCCGGCCCGTCCATTGAGCGAGAATGTTTTTTGCACAGGGCCCCGCGTTTCAGGGGGCCCCACGCAAAGAACATTCTGATCTAAAAGTAAATTTAAAAAAAAAAAAAAAAAAGCTGTCTGCTGCCACAGCAGAATCAAGTGTGTCGCAGGGCCCCCCCCTGCCCGGCAGAGTCTGCCCTCCCTGCAACAGCTCCCTCTCCGCAGTCACATGCACCGGCTTTCAGAGCGCGAGGGGAGAGTTTCTCCCTCGCGGCTCTGTTAAGCCCGTGGGCACTGATGGGAAAGTTCCCATCAGCCCCCGTGGGCTTAACAGAGCCGCGAAAGGGAAACTAGTCCCTTCGCGCTCTGAAAGCCGGTGCGTGTGACTGCGGAGAGGGAGCTGATGCAGGGAGGGCAGGCTCTGCCGGGCAGGGGGGGGACCCGCGGCACACTCGATTCTGCTGCGGCGGCCGCGGCAGCAGACAGCTTTTTTTTATTTTAAATTTTCCCTGGGCTGGGGGGGGGGGGTTTAGGAGTGGTGATGGGCTATGGGGGAGCTAAGTCTGGATATGAGCTGATGGGATTAGGACTGGAAGTGGGCTGATGGGGGGTTTAGGACTGGTAATGGGCTATGGGGGGCTTAAACTGAAAATTGGATGATGGGGGGGGGTTAGGACTGGAAATGGGCTGATGGGATTAGGACTGGGAGTGGGCTGATGGGGGCTTAGGACTGGTAATAGGCTATGGGGGGGCTAGAACTGGTAATGGGTTGGGGGTTGCTAGGACTGGAAATGGGCTGAGTGGAAGGGAAGGCTTGAACTGCAAATAGCTGATGGGGACGGGGGCTTGGAATGGGAATGGGCTGAGGGGAAGGGGGGGCTTGAACTGCAAATAGCTGATGGGGATGGGGGCTTGGAATGGAAATGGCTCTTAGGGGAGGGAGCTAGGACAGGAAATGGGCTGATGGAGGGGCTAAGATAGGACTGGGAATTGGGTGTTGGGGGAGCTAAGATTGGAAATGGGCTGTGGTGGGGGCTTGGACTGAAATGGACTCATGGAGGGGCTAGAACTGGAAGTAGGCTCATGGGGGGCTTGGATTAGAAATGGGCTGAGTGGAGGGAAGCAAGGATTTGACATGTGCTGATGGTGGGGCTAGGAAAGGACTAGAAATGGGCTGATGGGAGGCTGGTATTGGAAATGAGCTGATGAAGGGACTCGGATAGGACTGGAAATGGATGGGGGAGCTAGGACTGGAAATGGGCTGATGGGGGGCCAGAAGGGAGAGGATACTGGGTGGGGCTGGAACTAGAAGGGAGCTGATGTTGGGGGAGATTAGAATGGGATGGGGATGGAGCTGGGAGAGTGAAATGGAGGAGAAAAAGCGTAGTTACTCACCTGTAACAGGTGTTCTCCAGGAGCAGCAGGAATCAGTCCTCACTTATGGGTGACGTCGGCGCCGACGGAGCCCTCGCGGAGCAATTTTCCCCAGCTTTCAAAGAAAGCCTTTGGGAATTGCAGCGCGCATGCGCGGTCGTCTTCCCACCCGAGGGTGCCATCTTAGCCAGTCAGATGACATAGCTAAAAAAGACAGCATAAAAATTTGCAAAAAGAACATAAGCAGACGATTGCAACTCCAAGGGGAGGAGGGAGGGTAGTGAGGACTGATTCCTGCTGCTCCTGGAGAACACCTGTTACAGGTGAGTAACTACGCTTTCTCCAGGACCAAGCAGGAAGTCAGTCCTCACTTATGGGACTCCCAAGCTCAAGGCTACCGGAGACCCTAAGCACAAAAATGAGCTCCCTCAAGCTCAGCAGCACAGAAGGACAGAATCTTCGCTGAATTATCACCCACCGGTAGCCCACATCCGGGATGGAGGGTAGGAGTTGCTCAGACCTCAAAGAGATTACGGAGGACTGCCTGTCCGAAAGCACTGTCCCTGCGGGACTCCCTCTCGAGACAGTAATGGACCGCAAAAGTCTGGCTCGAAGACCAAGTAGCGGCCCGGCAGATGTCTGCCAGCGGAACAGAGCGGAGGTAAGCCACTGACGTAGCCTTTGCCCGAACGCAATGAGCCGTGACTCGGCTTTCTAAGGAGAGTCCGGCTGCCCCATAAGCCCAAGAGATACAGTCCGCAACCCAGATGGACAGAGTACGCTTGGAGACCGGGAGCCCCAATTTATTGGGGTCAAAAGAAACAAAAAGCTGAGCAGCTTTACGGTGCTCCCGCGTACGGTCAAGGTAGAAGTTCAAAGCCCTTCTACAGTCCAGGGTATGGAGGACCGTTTCAGCTCGGCTGGAGTGTGGTCTGGGAAAGAAGGTTGGAAGTACCACCTCCTGATTGATGTGAAAAGGGGAGACCACTTTAGGCAGAAATTTTGGGTGAGTCCGTAGGACTACCCTATTTTTGTAGAACCTAGTGTAAGGGGGATCAGACACGAGGGCCTGCAATTCACTTACGCGTCTAGCGGAAGTGAGGGCTATCAAGAACAGTGTTTTCCAAGACAGAAAACGGAGAGAACAGGTAGCCATAGGTTCAAAAGGCGGACAGGTGATCCGCTGCAAAACCACATTCAGGTCCCAGTCAGGCGCTGGCGGGCGCAGAGGTGGTTTAAGTAGAAGGAGACCTCGGAGAAACCTCGCTACGAGAGGGTCGCTTGAGAGAGGTCTACCGTCCACCGGCACATGATGCGCCGAACGAGCACTGAGGTGAACTTTGACGGAGTTGGACTTAAGTCCCAGATTAGAGAGGTGTAGCAAGTACTGCAAGATCACCGACACTGGGCAGGAGAAGGGATCCTGAGACTGTTGGGTACACCAGACTGCAAAGCGACGCCATTTAAGGGCGTAGCATTTGCGGGTAGAAGGCCGTCGCGAAGCCAAGACGACCTCCTCCACCTCCGCCGGCAGGAGAAGGGGAGCAAGGACTACCCTCTCAGCAGCCAGGCCATGAGGTTGAGAGACCTGAGGTTGGGGTGCAGTAGGGACCCCTGATCCTGAGTGAGGAGATCCGGTTGTACCCCCAGAGGGATTGGATCCTCCACCGCCAGTTGCAGTAGGAGCGGAAACCACGGCTGCCTGGGCCAGCGAGGGGCCACCAGGATCATGAAGGCTTTGTCTCGGAGAACCTTGAAAAGAGTCCGAGAGACTAGCGGGATGGGAGGGAAAGCGTACAGAAGGCTCCCCGACCATGAGATCAGAAAAGCGTCCGCCGCAACCCGAAGGGGGTGTGGCTGACGAGAGCAGAAGCGAGGAAGCTGCCGGTTGTGAGGACTGGCAAAGAGATCCACCGTGGGGAGGCCCCACTTGAGGAAGAGCTTCTGAACTACCAAGGGATCCAGACGCCACTCGTGCGGCTGGAGGACCCTGCTGAGTTTGTCCGCAAGGCAATTTTCTTGGCCCGGGAGATAAACTGCCTTGAGGAGAATGCCGTGACTGACGGCCCAAGAGCAGAGCTTCTGTGCCTCCCGGCAGAGGAGGAAGGAGCCCGTGCCCCCCTGCTTGTTCACGTAGAACATGGCAACTTGATTGTCCGTCTGGACAAGGACGGACTGGTGGGAAGTCAGGTGGGAGAAGGCCTTGAGAGCTAGGCGGATCGCCCTGAGCTCCAGGAAGTTGATCTGCTGAGCAGACTCCCACGTGGTCCAGAGGCCCTGAGTACGTGTCTCTTGGCAATGTGCTCCCCAGCCCAGGAGGGATGCATCGGTGGTCAGCACCCGGGTCGGCTGAGGTGACTGGAAAGGCATTCCGAATATCAGGTTCGGCTGCCGGAGCCACCACCGGAGAGACGAGATCAGCGGCTCGGAGACGCGCACTAGGTCTGCTAGGCCGCCTGTGGCTTGTCGCCACTGCTGGCGGAGACACCATTGAGCAGACCGCATATTCAGGCGGGCATTGGGGGTCACATGGACGGTGGAAGCCATATGGCCGAGTAGTCTCAAGAAGCGCCTGGCGGAGACCAGGGGCTGGCTGCGAAAGCGGTCGGCTAGGTCCATGAGCCGCTGAGCCCTGTCGAGCGGTAGGTATGCTCGCGCCTGAGGAGTGTGCAGTCTTGCGCCGATGAACTCGAGATCCTGTGAGGGGAGCAAAGTGGACTTTGCGAAGTTTATAACAAAGCCCAAGTGCTGCAGAAGAGTCACCGTGCGGCGCGTGGCATCGGTGACCCCCCGAGCGGACGCTGCTCTGATGAGCCAGTCGTCGAGGTACGGAAAGACATAGAGGCCGTGAAGCCGGAGATGGGCCGCCACGACCGCGAGACATTTTGTGAAGACTCGCGGTGCGGAGGACAGGCCAAAGGGCAGCACTCTGTACTGGTAATGATTTCCTGCCACCACAAACCTTAGGTATTGGCGGTGGCTTGGGTGGATGAGGATGTGCGTGTAGGCATCCTTTAGATCCAAGGAGCATAGCCAATCTCCCTGCTGGAGGTAGGGCAGAAGGATTCCAAGGGTAAGCATTTTGAACTTCTCCCGCACAAGGAACTTGTTGAGGTTGCGCAAGTCCAGGATGGGTCTGAGGCCCCCTGTTCTCTTTGGTATCAGAAAATACCTGGAATAAAAGCCTTGACCTCTCAGGTGGTGTGGCACCGGTTCCACCGCCTGTTCCTGCAGAAGACCTGCTAACTCCTGAAGGAGTAATTCCCTGTGCAGAGGGGGTCGCGGAGGTTCTCCCGGAAAATAGGAGGGAGGAACCTGGTGGAAGTGGAGAAGATAGCCTTCTCGCACGACTTGAAGCACCCAGGCATCTGCGGTGATGCTGGACCACCTGTGGGCGAAGTGAACCAGCCGGCCTCCGGTGCTGGGAGGAACCAGCGGGGGGGGAAGGCTATGCTGTGTGAGTCAAAAACCCCCACCCTGCGGAGCAGGGGCTGGTGGTGCAGGCTTGGGGGCTTGCTGCCTACGGGACCCGTTACCCCGTCCCTTGGCCTGCTGGCCCTGTTGGGGAGCTGCAGGGGCCTGATAATGGGGGTATTGTTTGTAGGCAGCCGCCTTCCTCGGGTAAAAGGACTTTTTCCCCGAGCCCTTCTTTTTCTGGGAAGGGGCGGAGGTCTTCCTAGAAAGCCTGGTCCTGGTGAGAGTCTCAGTCTCAATTTGCGCAGCCTTTTCCGCCATGGGCTTGCCAAAGAGGTTTTCGCCTCGGCAGGGGACATCGACCAACTTGTCCTGCACCCAGGGCTCAAGGTCTGACGACTGAAGCCAAGCCTGTCGGCGGGCACCGATGCCGGCTGCGGCCACTCGAGCCGATGCTTCAAAGCCATCATAGGCTGCTCGGGACATGAACTTTGAGCATTCCCGAATGCCAGTGGACAAGGCTAGGAACCTCCGCAAGGGTTCCTCGGACAGACCAGCGGAGAATCCGGCTAGCTCTTTAGCCAGATCCCGGAGATACATGCCCATGTATAGCTGGTAAGTCTGGACACGACATGCGAGCATAGAGCCCTGGAAACACTTCTTGCCAAGGCCATCCAGGTTACGGGCCTCCCTTCCAGGAGGCACCGAGGAGTGCATCTTCTGGCTCTTAAGACGATGCATGGCCGATTCCACTACCATGGAATGGTGTGGCAGCTGTGCCTTTTGAAAGCCAGGGCTCTTGCGGACTCGATAGATAGAATCGACCCGCTTGCTCAGGACCGGCGAGGAGGCCGGACTCTCCCACATGCGGAAGAGTAGTCGTTCCAGCATAGGAGGAACCGGTACAGTAAAGTGTTCCCTCGCGGGAGAGTCATACTGGAGGGCGTCGAGCTCTTCGGCTCGAGGCTCCTCCTCGGGATCCGCAGGGAAGGCCAAAGCCTTGGCCATATCCCTAACGAAGTCCGAGAACCGGGCATCCTCCGGGGGGGACTGCTTCCGAGGCTCGGACTCCGGTGAGTCCGATGGGACACACCGAGTCCGGAAAGAATCAGGCGACTCTTCCTCCTCAGACTCCCAGACCGACTCCGACGAGGACTCGGTGGGGTCGGCCCGGGCAGGGCGCGGCGCCAGCCGCCCCGACGCCGAGGGAGTCGGCGTCGGCGACCTCGGTCCCGAACGGGAGGCCGAGGGTGACCTCGACCGAGGATCGACTCGAGTTCTCATCGACTCGAGGATCGGCTCGGTCTCCGGGGTCGACTTGGACGTCGACGTCCCGGCGGTCGGGGCAGCGGCGCCAGCGAAGCCAGCGAGCAGTGCCCTCTGCTGGTCCATGAAGACAGACAGTCTGCTCTCCAAGGCCGTCAACCTGAGTCCGAGCTCAGGTGACCCAGCAGCCCCCGACTCGGGCCCCGACGGCGTCGGGCCCGACGTCGGCTGTCGCGGAGGCGAGTCCAGAAGGACCACAGGACTTACCCGGGCAGGCATCTCCGACTCCAGGCGAGGTCGCTTCGGGATGTTCCTTCTCCAAGGACCCGGGGCGGCTGTCGGGGCTATGCGACCTGGCCCTCGCGGAACCAGGAGCGTCCACCGACGCCGCCCTCGCGGGTTTCACCTTCCAACGATGGTCCCGGAGGGAGAACCCCGGTCGGAGGAACTCCGGCGACGGTCCGAGCTGGAGCCTTTCGACGCGGAGGCCTCCGACGAGGTCCGGGTACGGCTGGGGTCAGCGAAGATTCTCTCACGCTGATGCCGCCGACTTCTCAACGCCTTCGAGGACATTTTGCTGCAGGGCCCACAGATCAGTTCCTCATGATCCGGGCCCAGGCAGCGGAGGCAAAAGTCGTGTGTGTCAGTTAGTGACATATTTCGGTCACACCGACCACACCGCTTAAACCCACTGGCAGCCATCGGGGGAAAAAGGGCCCCTGCGAGGTCAAAGGACCGGGCTGCCAGGGAAAAACCGAAAACGAAAGCTGACTAAGTCAGAAAAACCGAAAAAAGTAAGAGGACTCGTGACCGGTGTCGCGAGTCCGGGCGGGAAAAAGATCGGCGTCGAACCGAAGGAAAAAAGGATAAAATAAAGAAGAAAATCGACTTTTTCGCGGGGACAAGACGGGGACGTCTGTAGGGCTCCGCGGAAAAAAAAAGACTGGCTAAGATGGCACCCTCGGGCGGGAAGACGACCGCGCATGCGCGCTGCAATTCCCAAAGGCTTTCTTTGAAAGCTGGGGAAAATTGCTCCGCGAGGGCTCCGTCGGCGCCGACGTCACCCATAAGTGAGGACTGACTTCCTGCTTGGTCCTGGAGAAATATTTTATGGGAGGGAAGAAAAATCTACAATTGGTCGGGTATTGGGAGAATAAGTGGGGATTGAGGATGGAGGGGTAAAATTTGAGTGGATGAAATAGGAATGAGGAAAGAGCAAAAGGAGAAAGATTAGTATGTTAAAGCAGATGTAGAGAGAGAATGGAAAAAAACTAGAAGAGAGAAGAAAGGACAAATGGACAGCAGACGATGGAGAGTTAGCAGAAGACACGAATAAACCAGAAGAAAGTGGCTGGAATAATTGCAACTGAAAAAAAATGCACAAAAGGTACAAAGATATCTCTTTATTTTGAATTTATTAACTGGAATATGTCAGCTCTGGGAAATGTGCATCATTAACGTCTGTGCTTTGTTTAGTACAAGAGGAAATTAATTTATAGTTTTATTCTCTACATTGTTGTTGTACATTCCAAGTTTGGCTTTTAGGGTTCCCAGTTTAATTATTGTCTTCCTGTTTTTAAATTGTGATTCCTTGTTTGGTGATGGTCTATGTTCTGCATGTGTAACTGAGCTGAGGTATTCTGTTTATGTAATTCCTATTTGACATTGCCACTTGTTCTCTTTCCCCAGTAGGTCATGTATTGTTATTCTCCAGGACCAAGCAGGAAGTCAGTCCTCACATATGGGTGACGTCGGCGCCGACGGAGCCCTAGTGCGGAGCATTTCCCCAGCTTTCAAAGAAAGCCTTTGGGAATTGCAGCGCGCATGCGCGGTCCCCTTCCCGCCCAAGGGTGCCATCTTGCTCGGTCTTCTTTTTTCTGCGGAGCCCGACGGACATAGTTTGTTTTTTGCCGAGGAAAAAGTTGATTTCCCTGTTTTTTGTACTTCTCCTTCGGTTCGACGCCGGATCCTTTTCCCACCTGGGCCCGATACGCCGGTATCGAGCCCACTCTCTCTTTTTCGGTTTTTGTCCTTCGTGACTAGCGTTCGCGCCATTTTTTCTTTTTTCACTGGCAGCCCGGTCTTTTGACCTCGCAGGGGCCCTTTTTCCCCCGATGGCTGCCAGCGGGTTTAAAAAGTGTGATCATGACCCGATGATCTGTGGTGCGTGTGGCAAAATGTCCTCGAAGGTGTTGAGGAGTCGGCAGCACCAGGATAGGATCTTCCCTGACCCGTGTCCGGACGGGCCCGGACCTTGTCAGAGGCCTCGACGTCTCGGCACTCCGGCCCCGAGCAGCGTCGCGGTTCCTCTGAGCGGGGATCTCCTTCGTGGGAACAGCGCAGGAAGAAGAAACCCGCGAGGGCGGCATCGGTGGACGCTCCTGGTTCCTCGAGAGCCAGGTCGCATAGCCCCGATAGCCGTCCCGGGTCTTCGGAGTCGGAGAGGCCTGCCAAGCAACCTCGTATCGAGATGGAGTCTCCTGGACACGTGAGTGCTGTAGTCCTCGTGGTCTCTCCTCCAAGGGAGCCGTCGTCGGGGCCCGAGTCGGGGGCTGCTGGGTCTCCTGAGCTCAGACTCAGGTTGACGGCCTTGAAGAGCAGCCTCGCTGCCTTCATGGAAGAGCAGCGGGCAATGATTGCTGGTCTCACCGGTGCATCTGCCCCGACCATCGTGACATCGACGTCCAAGTCGACCCTGGAGGCCAAGCCGATCCTCGAGTCCATGTGGGCTCGAGTCGATCCTCGGCCACGGTCTCCCTAGGCCTCCCGTTCGGGGCTGAGGTCGTCGACGCTGGTACCCTCGGCGTCGGGGCGGAGGGCATCGGTGCCCGCCCGACCGGAGCTGCTCGACACCTCCTCCGAGGAGTCGGGCTGGGGGACGGAGGACAAAGAGTCACCCGACACCTATCGGAATCGGTGTCTCCCATCGGACTCGCCGGAGTCCGAACCTCGGAGGCGATCCCCACCGGAGGATACCCCGTTCTCGGACTTCGTGCGGGATATGGCCAAGGCCTTGGCCTTCCCCGCGGATCCCGAGGAGGAGCCTCGAGCCGAGGAGCTTGAGGCCCTCCAGTATGACTCTCCCCCGAAGGAGGCCTTTACTGTACCGGTTCCTCCGATGCTGGAGTGGCTGCTCTTCCGCATGTGGGAGACCCCGGCCTCGACGCCGGTGTTGAGCAAGCGGGTCGATTCCATCTATCGAGTCCGCAAGAGCCCCGGGTTCCAAAAGGCACAATTACCGCACCACTCCATGGTTGTGGAATCGGCCATGCATCGACTGAAAAGTCAGAAGATGCACTCCTTGGTGCCTCCCAGCCGGGAGGCCCGAAACCTGGATGCCCTCGGTAAGAAGTGCTTCCAGGGCTCTATGCTTGCTTGCCATGTCCAGACATACCAGCTCTACATAGGCATGTATCTCCGAGACCTGGCAGGAGATTGCCGGGTTCTCTGCTGGTCTCTCCGAGGAACCTTTGCAGAGGTTCCAGGCCTTGTCCACCGGTATTAGAGAGTGCTCGAAGTTTATCTCTCGAGCAGCCTATGATGGCTTCGAGGCTTCGGCCCGAGTAGCTGGGGCCGACCTCGAGCCATGGGTACAGGACAAGTTGGTCGATGTCCCCTGCCGAGGTGAAAACCTCTTTGGCAAGCACATGGCTGAAAAGGCTGCAGAACTCGAGACCGAGACTCTGACCAGGACTAGGCTGTCCAGAAAAACCTCTCCCCCTTCTCAGAAAAAGAAGTGCTCGGGAAAAAAGACCTTTTAGCCGAGGAAGTCATCTGCCTATAAACAATACCCTCATTATCAGGCCTCTGCAGCTCCCCAACAGGGTCAGCAGGCCAAGGGGCAGGGTCATGGGCCCCGTAGGCAGAAGACACCCAAGCCACCAACACTGGCCCCTGCTCAGCAGGGTGGGGATTTTTGACTCAGAAGGCATAGCCTCTTCTCCTCAGCTGGCTCCCATCAGCACAGGAGGCCGGCTGGCCCACTTTGCCCACAGGTGGTCAGCCGTCACATCAGACACCTGGGTGCTCCATATAGTCCAAAAGGGCTATCTTCTCCATTTTCATCAGGTGCCTCCCTCCTATTTCCCAGGGGAGCCTCCAAGACTCCCTCTGCACAGGGACCTACTCCTTCAGGAGTTAGCAAGTCTGCTAAAGGAACAGGCTGTGGAACCGGTGACCCACCACCTGAGAGGTCACAGCTTTTATTCCAGGTACTTTCTGGTACCAAAAAGAACAGGAGGCCTCAGACCCATCCTAGACTTGCGCAACCTCAACAAGTTCCTGGAGAGGGAAAGGTTCAAGATGCTTACCCTTGGAATCCTGCTGCCCTACCTCCAGCAGGGAGATTGGCTATGCTCCTTAGATCTAAAGGATGCTTATACTCACATCCTTATTCATCCAGACCACAGACAATATCTCAGATTTGTTGTGGGGGGAAACCACTACCAGTACAGAGTACTACACTTTGACCTAACCTCCGCCCCCAGGGTGTTCACCAAGTGCCTGGCGGTGGTGGCGGCCTACCTGAGGCTTCAGGGTCTTTTTGTGTTTCCATACCTGGACGACTGGCTCATAAGGGGCCAGTCTTCCCAGGAGGCCAGTCAAGCCACCCTTCGCACTGTGGCTCTGCTTCAGCACTTGGGGTTTGTCATAAACTTCGCAAAGTCCACTTTGCTCCCGTCCCAGAACTTAGAATTCATAGGAGCAAGGCTGGACACACTTCAGGCGAAGGCTTTTCTGCCCATGGACAGAGCCCTCAGGTTGATGGACCTAGCCAGGCAGTTTTGCAGCAATTCCCTGGTCTCCGCCAGGCAATTCCTGCGACTTCTCAGCCATATGGCTTCCACGGTTCATGTAACCCCCAATGCCCGCCTGCACATGCAGCCTGCTTAATGGAGCCTTCGAACTCAGTGGCATCAAGCCACAGGAAGCCTTGCAGACTCAGTAAGAATATCAGCCATGCTCGTCTCCTCTCTGCAATGGTGGCTTCATCTTCCAAATCTGGTACTCGGAGTGGTTTTTCAATCCCCTCCGCATTCTCAAGTGCTGACGACGGATGCTTCTCTTCTAGGTTGGGGAGCACATTGCCAAGGGGCATGTACTCAGGGTCTCTGGACCCCTTGGGAGGCTGCTCAACAGATAAACCTCTGGGAGCTACGGGCGATACGCCTAGCTCTGAGAGCCTTCTCCCACCTCACATCTCACCAGTCTGTACTGGTCCAGACGGACAATCAAGTTGCCATGTTCTACGTGAACAAACAAGGAGGAACAGGCTCCTTCCTTCTCTGTCAGGAGGCGCAACGGCTGTGCTCTTGGGCCGTCAATCATGGAATCCTCCTCAAGGCGATCTACCTCCCAGGTCAAGAGAATTACCTGGCGGACAGACTGAGCAGGATCCTGCAACCACACGAATGGAGTTTGAATCCGTTGGTGGTTCAGCAGATCTTTCTCAGGTGGGGCCTCCCCACCATGGATCTTTTCGCCAGTCCTCTGAACAGACAACTCCCGAGATTCTGTTCCAGACAACCGCATCCTCTCAGAGTAGCAGCGGATGCGTTTCTGATTCCGTGGTCCCAGGGCCTCCTGTATGCGTTTCCTCCCACGCCACTAGTGTCCCGAACACTGTTCAAAGTCCTCAAGGATGGGGCCTCCATGATTCTAATAGCCCCCAGGTGTCTGAGGCAACCGTGGTTCCCACTTCTGCTGCAACTGGCGGTGGACGCTCCTCTTCCTCCGGGGATTCAACACGATCTCCTGTCTCAGGACCAGGGATCTCTCTTGCACCCCAACCTCCAGTCCCTTCATCTGATGGCCTGGCTGCTGAAAGGGTAGTCCTGGCTCCCCTACTACTGCCTAGAGAGGTGGAAGACGTAGTCTTAGCCTCTAGGCGGCAATCCACCAGGAAATCCTACGCTCTTAAGTGGCGTAGATTCTCCGCATGGTGTGCTCAGCACAGCGAGAATCCCTTCTCGTGCTTGGTAGCGGTAGTATTGCAATATTTGCTTTACCTCTCCAATCTAGGCCTTAAGTCCAACTCTGTCAGGGTTCACCTCAGTGCTCTCTCAGCGCACCACTCGCCGGTGGACGGACGGCCTCTTTCCAACCACCCTTTGGTGGCTCGCTTTCTCAGAGGCCTCCTCCTGCTTAAGCCTCCTTTACGTCCACCAGCCCCTGAGTGGGATCTGAATGTGGGATCTGTGGGATCTGAATGTGGTCTTACAGCGGATTACTTGTCCGCCATTTGAGCCTATGGCTAACTGCCCTCTCCGTTTTCTCTCCTGGAAAACCTTATTTCTGGTAGCTCTTACCTCTGCTAGGCGAGTGAGTGAACTTCAGGCACTAGTGTCTGATCCCCCTTACACTAGGTTCTACAGGAATAGGGTAGTCTTACGGACTCACCCGAAGTTTCTTCCTAAGGTTGTCTCCCCTTTTCACCTCAACCAGGAGGTGGTTCTTCCGACCTTCTTTTCCAGGCCGCATGCCAACCGGGCTGAGATGGTCCTGCATACCCTGGACTGTAGGAGGGCGTTATCCTTCTACCTCGACCGTACGCGGGAGCATCGGAAGGCTGTTCAGCTCTTCATTTCTTTTGACCCCAATAAGTTGGGGCTGCCTGTCTCCAAGCGTACCTTGTCCATATGGGTTGCTGACTATCGCCTGGGCTTATGGGGCAGCCGGCCTCTCGTTGGAGGGTCGCATCACGGCTCATCGTGTCAGGGCGAAGGCTGCGTCAGTGGCTCATCTCTGCTCTGTTCCGTTGGCAGACATCTGCCGGGCCGCTACTTGGTCTTCAAGCCAGACTTTTGCGGCCCATTACTGCCTTGAGAGGGAGTCCCGCAGGGACAGTGCTTTCGGTCAGGCAGTACTCCATAATCTCTTTGGGGTTTAGGCAACTCCTACCCTCCGGCCCTGGTGTTGGGCTACCGGTCGGGGGCGTTCTCAGAGAAGATTCCTTCCTTACGTGCTGACGAGCTAGAGGGAGCTCATTTTTTCGGCTTGTGGTCTCCGGTAGCCTTAAGCTGGGGAGTCCCATATGTGAGGACTGACTTCCTGCTTGGTCCTGGAGAAACATGGCTTTAGATAAGGAAGATCTTGTCTTACTAATCTGATATGTTTCTTTGAAGGTGTGCATAAACAGGTAGACAAAGGTGAGTCGGTTGATATAGTGTATCTGGACTTCCAGAAAGCTTTTGACAAGGTCCCCCATCAGAGACTTTTGGCAAAGCTAAAAAGTCATGGGATAGGAGGCAGTGTACTATTGTGGATCGGGAACTGGTTAAAAGATAGAAAGCAGAGGGTAGGGCTAAATGGCCAATACTCCCAATGGAAAAAAGTGAATAGTGGAGTACCCCAGGGATCTGTACTGGGTCCGCTACTTTTTGACATATTCATAAATGACCTGGAAAAGGGAATAACTAGTGAGGTTATCAAATTTGCAGATGACACAAAACTGTTTAAAGTTGTTAAAACCCAAGAGGATTGTGGAAAACTGCAGGAGGATCTGGATAAATTGGAAGACTGGGCATCCAAATGGCAGATGAAATTTAATGTGGACAAATGCAAAGTTATGCACCTAGGAAAGAACAACCCACACTATTGTTACACGATGCAAGGCTCCACATTAGAAACCACCACCCAGGAAAAGGATTTAGGAGTCATCGTGGATAACATGTTAAAACCCTCCGCCCAGTGTGCAGCGGCGGCCAAGAAAGCAAATAGAATGCTAGGTATCATAAGGAAAGGGATGGAGAATAAAACAAAGGATATTATAATGCCTCTGTATCGCTCCATGGTACGACCGCACCTTGAATATTGTGTGCAATTCTGGTCACCGTATCTTAAAAAGGACATAGCGTTATTAGAAAAAGTACAGAGAAGAGCCACCAAATTGGTGAAGGGGATGGAAGGCTACTCCTATGAAGAGAGGCTAAAAAGGTTAGGGCTCTTTAGCCTGGAAAAGAGACGGCTGAGGGGAGATATGATAGAGGTCTATAAATTAATGAATGGAGTGGAACGGATAAACGTGGATCAATTGTTTACGCTATCAGAATATAGAAAGACTAGGGGACATGTAATGAAGCTACAGGGTAAACTATTTAAGACAAATAAGAGAAAATATTTTTTCACTCAACGTGTAATCAAACTCTGGAATCTGCTACCGGAGGATGTAGTAAGGGCTGTTAGTATAGCTGGGTTTAAAAAAGGTTTGGAGAAGTTCCTGGAGGAAAGGTCCATAAACCACTATTAAAAAGGGACCCAGGATATCAATGCTTGACCCAGTACAAGCATTGTGGAACCTGTGTCTTTTGCTAGGTACATATGACCTAGATTGGCCACTGTTGGAAACAGGATACTGGGCTTGATGGACCTCGGTCTGACCCAGTATGGCATGTCTTATGTTCTTAAAGAGTAGTTACTCACCTGTAACAGGTGTTCTCCAGGAGCAGCAGGAATCAGTCCTCACAACCCTCCCTCCTCCCCTTGGAGTTGCAGTCATATGATTTATTTTGCTAATTTTTTTGCTGTCTTTTAGCTATGTCATCAGACTGAGCAAGATGGCACCCTTGGGCGGGAAGGGGACCGCGCATGCGCGCTGCAATTCCCAAAGGCTTTCTTTGAAAGCTGGGGAAATGCTCCGCACGAGGGCTCCGCTGGCGCCGACGTCACCCATATGTGAGGACTGATTCCTGCTGCTCCTGGAGAACACCTGTTACAGGTGAGTAACTACTCTTTCTCTGAAATGTATTGGTTTAATATTTGCAGTGTTGCCTTTTGATAGGTATGGTATGGTGCTTTATGAGTCCTGGTAGTGCTGTTAGGATACGGCGGGTTTGCTATGGGTTCTAAATGGGCAGTGTTTGTAGTAGTTTCTAATGTGCCTGGAGGTTGGCACTGGATTATAGTAATGTAGAAATCTTTTAGTCTCTCTTTATCCATACACTCATGAAGAGGCATGTTTACTAAAAGTCAGTGTATGGTAACATTATGCAAATATTTATGCAAATGAGGCCCCTCACCGAGTCTCCGCACATGGCCCCGCACCCCCCTTGGTCCGCCCCTGTCAATCATTCAAAAGCAGAAAGCACTTGCATTTTCTGTTTATAGAGGATGTGCTGCTACTGCTTCTAAGTACTTGGTGAAAACTCATAGTGCTGTAGCCAGGTCAAATGCCAGTACTTTGAGAACTGAATGTGTGTTGGCATTATGAAAAGAAGATACTTCCTGAAGTTGAAGTGAATGGGCATATGGGCATAATAAGCATGATAAGGTTTAGCAAACAGTTAGTCTGACTATAAGAACAGTCTATATGGAGTTCATCCTGACTTTTTCCTTAAGAGGAACTTGAAATATTTAAAATATAAATAGGAGAAAATCCCTATTTTTTTCCCCTTTTGGAAATAAAACCTTGTTCTGTTCTCAAGGTGGGACTGGCTCTATTGCCTCCACCCTTAATATCATTTGTACTTACTACTGTAGAACATTCAGAATGGAAGATGGCGTCAGGCAAGGTGTATGTGGGTAAAGAGAAGAAAAGTACTGAAATCTGCATGGACATTCTCCAAGTAGGCTATGACATTGCGGATCAGAATATTTGACAATTTTTTTTTATTGGGATTTAGCTCACACCTTGGCAGATATATCTTTTTAATTAATTTATTTATTTAGAGCACTTGATATAGTGAGTTAATTGATTTTATCAATTTGAAATTTGCTGTTTTTGTCTCCTCTTGTCCCTGGTGCTTCTATTTGGTTAACTACTGATCATGAGATCTGCAGATAATGCCTTTTATCTCCCTAACAAGAGCACCTATGCGAGGTAGGTGGTGGCTATTCAGTAGTGGCTGCTCAGAGGGTAACTTTATAACTGGGCTCTGAGTTTAAGGCAGTTAGAACACACCTATTTTAAGCCTACTTTTCTTTATAAAATACTAATGTAGATGGCCAAAAACGTGCCTTAAGGTGTGATCACTTACAGTAGTCCTAGAGCTGGTGTAAATACCCACACCTAGATTTATAAAGAAGGCATGTAAATTGTAAGAGTTTATAATTCGCTTGCCTACTTGTGTACTCCGTCCAAACTCCACCCATGCGCACACCTACAGTGAAAGTACACAACATCAAATCTACGTGCGTATTTATAACGCCCAGCATAAAAAAGGCCACTGACTTGCAAAAATGATGAAACTACCAAGACTTATGTGAATTCCTGCTGCTTATATCTAGGCAGCTCCTTAAAAAAATTACGCCCTTAAAGTAAAAAATCTATGTCCACATAGTAGTGAAATTAACACGTGTGTGTGTGTGTAGATATATGCATGAATAAATTATTTTGGCCATGTTTGTGGTCAGAGTTGAGGTGTAAATGGAGTGTGTCTTCAGTGGTTTTTTAGTTTGATTTTTTTTTTGCTTACTACCTGCTTTTATAATCAAGTTTCTTCAGATATTTGCAAAAAGAATTTAAATGAAATCTAGACCTTAAATTTAAAATGGATTATTATGTTGTAAAATGTGCAGCATATTATTCTTCAAGGGAAATTACCCCTGAATACACCACAAAATCCAAGAGCGCTATAATAGTACATTACCTGAAGTACTGTGAATACTGTGCTAACATGAATAGCAAAATACAATACAGCAATCACAATGCACACTATCAGATCCGACTGCAATCGTTCATTCTATGGAAGAATAAAAGAAAATACTTCAGTGACTGACAAGATGACAAATTCATGTTCCTATAGTTTTTCACTGTCACTGGCTATCTATACACATCTTTAAAAACAACCAGGTGTTTGAAGCTTACACTTCAAGAAGGAAGCTGTCCCATCCACCTTCCGCATATAACCAGGGGACAATTATTTATTTATTTTATTTAATGTCTCTTCTATACCGCGCTCTTTAAAAATCAGCGCGGTTTACAGGTAACAGATTTGTGCAGTGCAGGCAGGCAGGCCTACACTGGACTTACAATAAACAGAGGATTATATGCAGGGTTAACAGGGTAACTATGTACAAGATAACTTGCTGTCATATGTTATGAGGACAGCTCGACACTATTTAGTCCACTAATTAGTATCCAGATTTCCTGTTCTTAAGTGACAGACTAGGTTCAGTACAGAAATGTTCATCCATCTCCATTCTGTGTTTTTTCCGTCACCATTTTAGATCCCATTCTGTTTCAGCCATACTCCAGCAGTAGCCAGATGCAAACTGAACACAGCAGAAGACTTTTGCAGTACAGTGATAGGAAACATTTTTGAGCTCAGACACCAGAAATTGTGAAACATTTAAAATAATCCAACTAGGGGATGTCATCAATGAGTTTTTATTTTCAGTTAAGAAATTGTCTCAATGACACCCCTGTGTCATACTGTGTTTTCTCTGACTGTACCGCTAATGAGATAATATAGGGTACAGTAGAAGATTGAGATCACAATGTCGACAAAAGAGAAAAAGAATGGTTAACAGATGAACTGACAACTCTGCCTTGATAAGAATGATAAAAGGCTCCAGAGGAACACGGCTAACTGCAATTTGTCCCACTATGAGTTAGAATTACACAAGTTTTGTTGACTGATCAAGAGTAGATACTTTTTCATTTTCCTTTTATTGCTTCAGTCATTGCAATGAGAACATCCAAGCTTTTGTCTTTATTTTTAATTTAAACTAAGGGATTAGGATTTATCAAAAGACTTCTCACTGCTTTTGCCTTTTAGAAAAAAAACTTCATAAATTAAGCTCAAGGTCTGTTGGAGGACTACCATCCCATCACCTGGGGCATTACTAAGAATGTATTCTCTAGAGAAAATTATAGCTTAAGCACTGGGGGCTCTTATTAGTGCTAAATATACCATATTTCTGACTATTTGCTCAGGTTACTGCATGCTTAACATGCTGTTACAAAGAAAGAACTTTTGGCTATCACGGTTTTAAAAGCATTAACATACAGGAAATAAATACCATGTTTACAGAAGAGTGCTGTTACGCAGCTGTATAGAGCTACTTAAATGCACCGTATATGCTGAGGAAAAGCCCTTAAAAGTTATTTATACCTGTATTTCTGGAAGATAAGAATTCATTTTAAGTGGTGTGTAAGTCTGTCAATAGCCTGCTTTTGGAACACAGGCCTCACTGACAAGCAGAGGATTCAGACATTGAGAGGAATAGCACTCTCTCTTGAAAATAACTAGCTAACCTCAAAAAAGGTTTTTTGTTGTTTTTTTTTAAACCTCAAAAGGTTATATAGCACTATAACACAATTTCAGCCATATATAAGGGCTCAACAGCTATCACAGTAACACAGTACAAGATGATGGCTGATAAAGACCAGTATGATCCATCTAGTCTGCCCAGTAAGTTGGCTAGAGTGGTTGTCACTGCAGCTCTGTGTAGTTCACCCCCATAAATGCCTGTGTTTAGGGTTGTACCAAATGAAGAACTTGGAGAAAAAACTGGAAAATCTCATAGGAACAATTACATTTCTTTTCTGGTTTAAGAACCTAGATATGACACATCAGGATAATTCTGGAGAACCAGATATGATTGATATGACACAGGTCGATGATTTTCAAGTAGTTTACACTACAAAGCCTAATATAACAAAACTGCCAGAATATAAAACAATTATAGTAGCAGTCAATAGCACGTTTAAATAAAATCTTTTACTAAGTGATAATTAGTACATATTTGGTACTTACATAAAAGGAATACTAATGATACAGCTTCATGTGGAGTAGCCGCCTAGTGGTTAGAACACTGGCTTGGTAACCAAGCAACCAGGGTTCGATTCCCACTAGCACGCCTTGTGGCCTTGGGCAAGTCACTTAACCCTCCATTGCCTCGGAAGAAAGGCCTGGCAATCTACTTCCGGTGACACTGCCAAGAAAACCCAGGAGCTTCTGGGTCGCCAGGAGTCTGGACTGACTCGAAGGCACACATTGCATTGCTAAAACCATGCTACACAGAAGAAGATATCATTATTATGGAAAATAAAAAAAACCAGACTTACAACAGAATTCCTAAGTTTTTCAGGAAGAGGGTCTTTGACCTCTGAAAAAGGATCCTCTGGATTTTTTTCTTCAGAGTTCGGAAAAATCTTGGATTGCACTAAAGAGCTGACATAAGAAGAAAAATTCTGATTAATGCTCCTTACCATTTTCATATATATAAAAAAAGCAAAGATTCATCAAACACTATTTAAGAAACAAGATCTACTAGATTATAGTATCAAAAATCTCCATTTTACAGGACATAAGGGGAGACAGAGCAAAGCTAAAGTGTGATTTCCTAAAAATAACTCCAGCCCAGAAATGCCAAGTTAAAGTTACAGAAATTGCAGATATGTTAACAATTCTGGGTTTTTTTTCTTTTTTTAAATTTCAACTTTATTATTCCAAAGAATACAACGAACAGAACAAGAGCAGCCTATAGGACCATAGTTTAACATATCAACACAATTATTCACCCCCTCCTCCAACACACCATACAAAATACAAGATAACATTCCCACCATTCACAAAACATATGTCAATCCTTAGACGCACTCCAGTAACCAATATCATTCCAATAAAATCAACTGAAAGAGAAAGGAAAGTGCCCATCTACAGTGAGTTATTGCATCATGAATATTTATATGGTTAATTTTTAATTTTTAATATTTGTTTTTAATATTTATTTTTCATTTTTTATTTATTATTTTTATATTCATTTATCACTTATTTGTTTGTTATTATTAAAGTGTTTTAGCTGTACACATGTTATAATTAGCTTGTTTTAATGTTTTTAATGTTTTATCTTAATGGTTTAACATCAGTTGTCTTTTATTCATGTTCACACAACCATTTCTGTTTGCTGTTGGTTTTACGTGTATGTATATTTTGTAGTGAGCCTATAACCCCTGAAGAAGTGGTACACGAAACACGGCCTGTGTTGGGTTTGGCGCACCTTATCCGTGGATTAATAAAGGTCGATTTGAACCTCCTGCCACGGTCTCTGACTGGTTCCTTACAAGCAGCCCAAAGTACACTCTGAAAGCCTAGATAACCAATGGAATCCGGGGACTCTCTCGTCCTACCATAGACTTCCCCCTTTTTTTAGAACCTTTAATCACCCCCCACCCAGGAAAAAAAAAAAACCTCTCCCCCTCGGAGACTGGGTCATCACCCTCTTGCTCCAAATCAGGCTGAACCTACTTTCGCACCACTATATGGCAAATGCTGTAGCAAGCTCCAAAGCCCCCTCACCATAGTTTGGGTTTTTCTTTAATAGGTGCATAACTTTGTACTTGTCCACATTAAATTTCATCTGCCGTTTGGATGCCCAGTCTTCCAATTTATCAAGATCCTCTTGCAAGTTTCCACAATCCTCATGCGTTTTAACAAATTTGAATAGTTTTGTGTCATTTGCAAATTTGATAACCTCACTCGTTATTCCCATTTCCAGGTCATTTATGAATATGTTAAAAAGCAGCAGACCCAGCACAGATCCCTGGGGCACGCCACTATTCACCTTTCTCTATTGGGAAAATTGGCCATTTAGCCCTACCCGCTGCTTTCTATCTTTTAACCAGTTCCTGATCCACAATAGTACACTGCCTCCTATCCCATGACTTTCTAATTTTGCCAAGTCTCTCATGAGGGACCTTGTCAAAGGCTTTCTGAAAGTCCAGATACACTATATCAAACAACTCACCTTTGTCTACCTGTTTATTCACACTTTCAGAAAAGAATAACACAGATTACTAAAACAAGACCTTCCTTGGCTAAAAGCCATGTTGGCTGTCTCCCATTAAGCCATGACTATCTACATGTTCAGTAATTTTGTTCTTTATGATGGTTTTCACCATTTTTCCCAGTAACATCAGGCTCACCAGTCTGTAGTTTCCCGGATCACCCCTGGAACCCTTTTTAAAAATTGGTGTTACATTGGCCATCCTCCAATCTTCAGGTATTACAGATTATTTTAATGCTAGTCCACAGATTAATAGTAGGTCTGCAATCTCATATTTCAGTTCTTTCAACACCCTTGGATGTATACCATAAGGTCCAGGTGATTTGCTACTCTTCAGTTTATCAAATAGTTGTAATACAACTTCCCAATGTATCAATATTTCTTTTAATTCTTCCAGAGCATTACCTTTAAATACTATTTCATTCATGGGTAACATTCCTACATGCTCCTCAGTAAAGACCGAAGCAAAGAATTCATTCAGTCTCTCTGCTATGACCTTATCCCTTCTTACTGCCCCTTTTACCCATCTATCATCTAATTCTCCAAGTGACTCTTACAGTTTTTTTTTTGCTATGAATGTACTTGAAAAATTCTTTATTATATGTTTTTGCTTCCACAGCAAGCTTCTTCTCTAATTCTCTCTTTGCCTGCCTTATCAATGCCTTGTATCTAACTTACCAGTGCTTGTGTAGTTTCCAGTTTTCATCATTTGGCTCCTTTTTCCATTTCCTCTCTGACCTCACCTTTAAACCATGCTGGTAGTTTTTTGGACTTCCTTCCACGTTTCTTAAAGCATGGAATACAGCTGGTTTGGGCTTCCAAGGTAGTATTTTTAAACAGCCAAGCTTGATGTAAGTCTTTATCTGTTGCAACTGCTCCTTTTAGTTTTTTTCTTAACTATATTCCTCATTTTATCATAGTCTCCCTTTTAAAAGTTAAAAGGTAGTACTGTGGATTTCTTTACTGTCCTTCATTTATTGAATCAAATGTGATCATGCTATGATCACTATTACCAAGTGGTCCCAACACCCTTATCTCTTGCATCAGATCTTGTGTTCCACTAAGGACTAGATCCAAAACGGCTTCCCCTCTGGTCAGTTCATGAACCAGCTGCCCACCTACAGACATTTATGAAGGTTTAACAATTTAGGGGGCTCCGGCTGTCGCCAGGCTTTTGCAATTTTGCACCATGCGGCCATTAGATAGCGAATCCATCCCCTCACTTCAGGGAACCACTCCTCTAGTGTCAGCAGCAACAAATAGAGGAATGGGTCATCGCCTGGATAAACTGCCTAACAGTTGACCTGAATTTCTGAATGCTGGGGCTGCCCCACCACATGTGCAGCATGTCCCCTACCCCCCACATTTTCTCCATTTTCAGGACAGTGGTCATAATATTTGTGCAATCTCTCCGGGGTTAAGTACCAATGATAGAGTACTTTGTATCCAATGTTCCCTCTAATTTTCTGTAGGCTGTGTGCGCATAAAATATCAGCTGTGCAGCTTTTGAAGGAAGGTTAAATTTTTGTGTGTCACATAATGACACTCGGAGTTATATACTTTAAAATTTGACTACAGGTCAGAATACAGTATGTACACCACATTGATTTTAATCAAATTAAATGAAAATAGACGATTACTAAATGAAACGGAAAATTTCTAGTAATTACAATCACAACTTTTAAATTTTAAGATGTCTGTGTTGTTTTCTATCAGAATCAGAACCGTAACTTTTGTGCGCTCTGTTGTAAAGTATGTGCGCTCGCTCGGCGAGGTGTGTGCGCGCGCACACGCGCACAGCTTAGAGGGAACAGTGTTTGTATCCATTCTCAATAATGGACACCAAAACAGATAGAGATATTCGTACAAAGCTATAACCAAAGCTGCGAGTCCAAGGAGCGCCCTGTTAACCTCTCATAAAGGGGAGCTTGGATTTAGTACAACCGACCAATCCCTTGTATAGACTCATCAGCACCTGTTTATAGCCTAGTCTACCCTACCATCAGGCCACCAGCTGGTCCTTCCCCACTTGGCAAGTTTTGCACAAAATGGCAAATGTATAAGTATGCAAAGAAATCTTTATGGGTCTAGTTATACCTCTCCCACATTTGGTCAAAGGACTGCAGTACCTCCCCCCTAAATTAATTGGGACAAGTGAATGAGCTCCTTCTCCCTCCATTGCAGTAATACTAACTGCAAACATGCCTGGAGCAGCTGCTAGACAAGGCCAAGTTCCATAACCACTAAGAAGCCCCCGTCCCCCTAAAAGCATCCCCCCCTTTGCAAGATTCCATACCCCAAGAAATATTTGAGGAAGGGATTAACTGGCCCAGAGCCTGATCCCCCACCTCCATAACAGCCAAACAAGGACCCCCATAGATCCCCTATGATATACATCTCATGCAATTCAGGAGGGCACTCAAGCACCACTTATTTATACAATACTACAAGATAAATCATAATCCACCATAGCTGCACACAATGACTACGTTTAATACCTATCCGTAGATTGCTCATAAACCATTCCTATCCATAGATTGCTCATAAACCATTCCTCAAAGAATCCTGTTACATATGTAAATAGTTGTTTTGCATGTCTCCCTAAGTTATCCAAGTTGTATTTCCCTGTTCTATGTAAAAACCAATACTTGTTATTTATGGTTCTTTGTTCCATGTAAACCGCGCTGATGCTAAAGAGTGCGGTATATAAGAAAATAAAATAAATAAATAAAAATAAAATACATACTCTGTTTTTTTTCCACCCTTTCCCACTACACTATTGCAGCCAATTGGGCAGCAAAAAAGTACCATCTAATGTCCACAACTTACATACTCCACTCTGATTTGGGCAATGTTTATATTTGCTGTTCTATTCGTGACGGCCGATGCCACCAGACGAAAGCTAACAGCAGCCTATTGATTTTTCGCAGTTCCGCTATAAGTATCTCTAGATACAAGGGCATAAAGAGATACAAAAAACACAAGAGCACCAACATCTGCAGAATTGCCCTCCACCCCATCCAAGAATGGTCCCTTCTACCCCCACCTATCCAGATCCCCCAGCACCCACTTTAGCAATGGTGGATAGTTGAGAGCATACACCTGCCAAAGATAAGTGCTTAAGGAGACTGCTAAATACTTCACCCCTCTTTTTGCCTCCCTAAAAGGAAATCCTTGCCTCAGGTCTTCAATTCCCCTTGCTGAGACATTCAGGAACTCTGTTTTGGTCATATTCACTTTGAACCCCAATAATGTCCCATAATCCTGCAACTCGTCCATGATAGCCAAAGGAAATGCAGCAGTGTCCCCCATCAGAAACAAAATGTCATCTGCAAACAGCCTATTTATACTGAGCCCACCCCCCCACCCGCATGCCCAAAACTTGGGCTTTTGCCCTAATCTTACCTGCCAAAGGTTGCAAGGATCAAGATAAAGGGGAACATGGGAAACCCTGTCTGGTTCCCTTGGCTAATTCAAACCCCCTAGAATACTGCCCCCACTCCCCTTGACCCACACTCTGGTTTCGGATTTCTATTTAAGGCCTCTACCCACCAAATGAAATTTGGCCCAAAACCCATAGCTTCCAAAACATAAAACCCCACTCTGATTATGTGATGCACTTGGGGCGAGCAGACGTTGCCTGAGCTCTCTCTGGAGACTTCCCGTAAAAGTGCTGAAACAAGTGCCCTTATTCTGACTCCTTAGCCTGGATTGTGGTGAATATTGAAGAGGGGAGTGCCCGGTTAGTAAGCGATGTTCAGCAGGATCTTAATCACAGCATGAAGCCGTAGATGAAAGCGACGCTTTGGGAGTGGGCCAATAAAGATGACGGATGTCCTGGCTTCTCCAGGATCTGCAGCTGCAGTACAGAGCGCGTTGGTAGAGGAGGTGACCATGGCAGTGGTGGGAACTCTGAACAGTCAGTTTGCCGAGATGAATGGCAAGCTTGATGGGCTCATTACCTCTTTTGAAACTTTCGGGTGCCATCTCCAGTAAGTGGAATAGAGGCTCTCTCAGCAGGAGGATGCAGTGGTGGGTGTGAGTGTCAAGTTGCGCTGGCTCATAGACTGCATGGAGAAACAGGTAGAAAAGATTGACGATTTGGAAAACAGAAGCCGGTGCAACAATCTGCAGTCTGCTAGCATCCCCGAGTCTGTCCGAGGCCAGGAGCTGCTGGAGTACCTTGAGAGACTACTTCCACTGTTGCTCCAGTTGGGAGAAACCGGGTGCGCCTTACGAATTGAGCAAGCTCATTGAGTGGGGCTCACAAGGTCGCAGTAACAGCAGCCCCTGAATAGTTTTGGCATGCTTTTTAGATGATGCACAAAATGATTGGGTGCTGCGGGCTGCCCGGGGAATAAATCCACTTCAGCATGAGGGAACGCAGATCCCAATTATGCAGGACTACTCCCCGAGTTGGAGTCAAAGGCGGGGTGGATATGTGGAAGTGTGCTAGCAGCTGGTCGATGCCAATATTAAGTTTGCAGTTCAGTATCCCGCCAAACTCAGAAGTTTTGTAAACAGAATTACCTGGGTGTTTGAGACAGCAGCAGGAGCCCAACCGTATGTGCAATCAATCAGGGTTCCCATACTGATTCAGAAGGGCAGAAAGAGCCCTAACCCTGTACACACTGGATGATGATCGTAGCTTGACTGGGGGACTGGACACTGGTGACTGGAGTTTGGTCCACAGTTCTCTCCCAGCTACTGAAGATCCTTGGGCTAGTACAGTACAGGACCAAGTTAAAAGTTTTAAGCCAGCATACCGGAGCCAAAGCTGGACCCCCGCAAGGAACAAAGACTGTCTTAAGTTCCAGGGACTGTAACTGCAAGTTGTTTGTTCTATGACAATGTATGTTCTTAGCAGGACTGTATTGGTGTAGCTGGGGTGGAGAGCGATGTGGGCTGGGGGTGAGGAAATTAATGTGGTAGGAATGTACGTGACGAGAGAGTCAGTAGGTATATGGTTCTTGGGAGGTCTGGCCGATAGGGGAAATGGGTTCTTGGATGCATGTGCAAAGGGGTGAATGGGATTGTGCAGTGTGGGATCTGTGTGTGAATGGGGCGTGGCTGGATAGGGAGGGCAGGGGGATTGGGGGGGAGGAGATGGTTGTTTGGAGGGGCAAGGTATATCTATGGTGGGAAGGCCCTTGCACATCATATAGTGTGATGGATCAGGGGATGGACGCTAATGGGGTGGGAATGGAAATGAGGGGGGTGAAGGGGGGATGAAGGAGGGAGGAAGCCAACCAGATATGGGAGTCAAGAATGGGAGGTACATTGGGTGCATGAGTTGAGGCTGTGGAAGAAAGCAGGGGGACTTAGACTGGGGGGTTCCCCGTAATCAGTGGATGCAATGCCAGACAACCATAAGGCATAGAATCTGGGAGGTCCCCTGAAGATCCCCTCTTGGAATGTCTGTGGGCTGGGCTCCCCCCTCAAATGATATAAGATCTTGAGGGCATTAGCCAGGCATAAAAGCATAGTTACTCACCTGTAACAGGTGTTCTCCAGGGACAGCAGGAATCAGTTCTCACTTATGGGCGACGTCGGCACCGACAGAGCCTGCGTGGAGCAATTCCCCAGGTTTCAAAGAAAGCCTTTGGGATTGCTATCATGCATGCACGTTCCTCTTCCCACCCAAGAGTGCCACCTTGCTCAGTCAGGTCCCCTTAGCTCGAGCCATATTAAGCAGATGGCAAGGGAAGGACAAAAATTCAGCAACTCATCAGGGGAGGCGGGAAGGTAGTGAGGACTGATTCCTGCTGTCCCTGGAGAACACCTGTTACAGGTGAGTAACTACACTTTCTCCAGGAACAAGCAGGAAGTCGGCCCTCACTTATGGGATTCTCTAGCTACAGGCTACCGAACCTGTAACCAAAAAACGCCTCAGCGAGGCCGTAAGCAGAAGCCGAAGCCCGAAGGAGCCCGAGTCCTCGGGTTGAAACCCTCAGTAGCCGTGAAGAAGGGTCGGAGGGTAGGAGTTTCTTATACCCTGAACAGATTACGGAGTACAGCTTGGCCGAAGGTGCTGTCCCGGCAGGACTCCCTCTCCAGGCAGTAGTGGACGGCGAAGGTATTCGTAGAAGACCAGGTTGCTGCCCGGCAGATGTCCATCATGGGCACGGAGCGTAGCGAGGCCACTTTGGTTCGGTTCGGTGCAGTGACAACGATCCAGCGGGATGCCCGCCTTCACTTGAGCGAACGCGATGCAATCCACCACCCAAACGGACAGAGTGAGCTTGGTGACAGCCTGTCCCTGCCTATTGGGATTGTAGGTCATGAAGAGCTGGTCAGACGCAATGAGTCTGGGTATGCTGCAAGTAGAAGGCGAGGGCCCACTTGCAGTCGAGGGTGCGGAGAGTCGCCGACGCCTGATTGGTGTGGGGCCTCGGGAAGAAGGTCGGGAGCACTATCTCTTGGTTGAGATGAAAGGCCAACACGACCTTGGTTAAGAACTTAGTATGCATCCGGAGGACCACCCTGTTCAGATAAAACCTGGTGTAAGGGGCGCCAGCCATGAGCGCCTGAAGCTCACTGACTTGGCGAGCCAAGGTCAGTGCCACAAGGAAGGTCACCTTCCAGGACAAATGCCGGAGCTAACATGTCGCCATCGGCTCGAAGGGTGCACGAGTGAGCTGCATGAGCACCACATTCAAGTCCCATTCTGCCGGCGGGGGACGGATGGGCAGCTTGGATAACAGAAGACCCCGCATGAAGTGGGAGACTAGTGGTTGCCCTGAGAGAGGGAGATGATTAGCCAATATGGCACTCAGATGAACTCTAACAGAGTTCGACTTCAGCCCTTCCCTCGAGAGGTGGAGGAAGTACTGGAGAACCCACCAAACCGGGAATGAGAAGGGGTCAATCTGGTGCTCCGAACACCAGACGAAGAAGCGCTTCCACTTAAAGACGTAAGCTTGCCTAGTGGAGTCCTTCCTTGAGGCAAGGAGGATTTCATCGACCTCCTCCAGAAGGGCCAGGGGGGCTAGAGAGACCCGTTCAGCTGTCAGGCCGTGAGGGATAGGGAGGATAGATTTGGGTGTAGTACTCGACCTTCCTCCTGTGTCAGCAAGTCCCTGGTAGGGCCAAGGGGGATCGGAGGCTCCAACGACAGCCGGAGCAGGAGTGGGAACCAAGGCTGCCGAGGCCACGAGGGGGTCACGAGAATCAGCGATGCCCTGTCCCGTTAGGCCTTGAACAGAGTCCTCACAATGAGAGGAAAAGGAGAGAATACATAGAGAAGACTGGAGGACCAGTCCAGGAGAAATGCATCGGGGCACTAACTGCCCGGGTGCGGCACTGGGCCGCAGAAGCGGGGAAGTTGTGTGTTCTGAGGGCTGACAAAGAGATCCATTGCTGGGGTGCCCAAGCGTAGAAACAGCCATCCTGCCACTTTGGGGGCGAAGGATTCTGCTGAGCTTGTCCTCCAGGCCATTCTCCTGATCCGGGAGGTACGTCGCCTTGAGGGACATCCTCCGCCGGGCAGCAAAAAAGCAGATAAGGACTGCTTCCCTGCAAAGGAAGCGCGACCCTGTGCCCCCCTCTTTGTTGATATAGAACATCCTTACCCAGTTGTCGGTTTGCACCAGAACCAACTTCCCACTGAGGACGTTCTCGAAGGTCATCAGGGCCCACCGGATGGCCCGGAGCTCGAGCAGGTTTATCTGCTGTTGAGCCTCCACCGACGACCACTGCCCCTGTGTGCAGAGAGACCGCAATAGGCTCCCCACCCTAACAGGGAAGCATCTGTGGTCAGTACCACATCGTGCTGTGGGGACTGGAAGAGCGATCCCCGCAGGAGGTTGCTGGGGTTTTGCCACCAGTTCAGGGACAAGTGGAGGTCGGAAAGAACCCTGACGGGGTCCCTGAGGTGCCCAAGGGACTGGCTCCATTGGGTACTGAGACACCACTGAGCCGCCCGCATCTGCAGGTGGGAGTGAGGAACCACATGCACGGTCGAGGCTATGTGGCCCATGAGACGTAGCATGGACTGAGCGGTGACCTGGTGAACGCTCTGGACCCGAGCCGCCAGAGCACTGAGGTGGATGAAGTGATCCGGAGGCAAAAAGACCATGGCCTGACGAGTATCGAAGTGCGCCCCGATGAACTCGAGAGCCTGTGTCGACTCAAGGTGAGACTTTGGGTAGTTGACCAACAACCCCAAACTCTCCAAGAGCAGGACAGTGCACGACATTGCTTGCCAGGCCTCCTCGATGGAGGAGCCCGTAATGAGCCAGTCATTGAGATAGGGAAACACTGACACGCCCCAGCGCTGAAGGCGAGCAGCTGCCACGACGAGGCACTTTGTGAAGACCCGTGGGGTGGATGCAAGGCTGAAGGGGAGCACCCTGTACTGGAAGTGCTCTCCCTGCACCCTGAAACGCAGGTACTGCCTGTGTTGAGGGTGGATCAGGATATGGGAGTAAGCATCCTTTAGATCCAAGGAGCATAGCCAGTCGCCCTGCCGGAGGAAGGGCAGCAGCACGCCAAGAAACATCTTGAATTTCTCCCGCACCAGGAACTTGTTTAGACTGTGGAGGTCAAGGATCAGCCGCAGACCCCCCATCATTTTCGGGACGAGGAAGTACTGGGAATAAAAGCCCGACCTCAAAAGTGGGGAGGGACCTTCTCAACTGCCCGTTGGGCGAGGAAAGAGTGTAATTCCCGCTGCAGCAAAGAGAAAGGGGGTGGGAGCCTGTCGAAGTGGAGGTGATAGCCCTTCCGATTGACCTGGAGGACCCAGGTGTCTGAGGTGATAAACGCCCACGATGGGGCGAAGCTGGACAGGCATCCCCCCACGGGCTGCTGTATCGCCAGAGGGCGAGGGGCTATGCCGCAGGCGTCAAAACCCCTGAAGGGATTGTGGGGGAGCTGGCGTCTGGGCCTTCGGTCCCTTGGGTTTCCGGTGACTCTGGCCAGGCTTCCCCTGCGTGGAAATGGTCGGCGCGGGGGTAGCCGGGTACTGGAGGCCTTTCCTGGGGAAGAAGGGCTTCTTGGTAGGCTGCGTCTTCCAAGGTAGCGTAGAGGTCTTACGGGAGAGATGGGTCCTAGTGATGTACTCAGTCTCGATATCAGCCATCTTCTCCTCCATCGGCTTACCAAAGTCTCGAAGCCATTGTAGGAGGCTCGAGAGATATACTTGGAGCAACCAGTGGAACCTATCAAGGGGCTCGCCCTCAAAGCCCACGGAGAAGCCTCCAAGTTCTTTTGCCAAGTTGCGGAGGAACATACCCATATATAACTGGTATGCCTGGATGCGACAGGAGAGCATGGAACCTTCATAGGCCTTGTGGCCCAGGGCATCAAGGGCTCTGGACTCTCAGCCGGGTGGGACCGAGGAGTGGGACTTTGGGCTTTTCTGTTTTCTCATGGCTGTTTCCACCCCCACAGAGGTGTGTGGAAGTTGAGTCTTACGGAAGCCTGGGCCCCGCTGCACCTTGTACATTGTGTCAAAGCACTTGCTCACGATGGGGACCGAGGCCGGGGCCTCCCATATGCAGAGCAATAGCCAGGAGAAGATCGGCAGCACTGACACGGTGAGGGATTTCCTGTGTGGGGCCTCGTACTGAAGAATATCTTCAGCACGAGGGTCTTCCTTGGCCTTGGTTACCAGGTTGAGGGCCCGAGCCATGTCCTGAATAAAAAACAGAAAGGAGGTGTCCTTGAGTGGTGAATGCTGCTGGAGACCAGGTGGCGAGGGGTTCGATGGAAGATCCCGGTGGGTGCGGGTCTCCAGGGATGTGTCCCCATCGGATTCCCAGTCCGAGAAATCAGTTGAGGGATCCGAGCCATTCGCCCTGTCTGATGGCCAGCGGCCTGGAGCCGGAGGCCCTGGACGATCTCACCCCCGTGGAACTCATTGGAGAGCAAGCGAGACCAACGTCGAGGACCCTCACGAGGCCCGTGGCTCTCGGGGGTTTCTTGGATGGATTGGGGTGTCCCACGTGAGGGACCACGTGGTCTCTGGGCACAAGTCAGCGAATCTGGCCGGGAGCGCCTGCTGGGAAGCAATGAATACAGAAATGCTGCATTCTAGCACCAGCATACGGGACTCCCATGCGGGCGTGGGGCCCTGGGACGCCGATATCGGGGTCACTGGATTGAGCATCGAGGAGGAGAGGGGGTCCTCACTGGGACAGCCCTCAGGAGACTGGGCGCCTTCGCCGGAAGCCTCCGTTTCTCTACGAGGTATCTTGCGGAGCCACTCCTTGCCCGACTCTCGGGAACGCCGAATGGGGCTAAGCGACCAGGCGCGGGAGTGCTCGTGCTTGTCGGGGGCCCCAGACAGTGACTTCAAGGCCTTCTTTTTGCACCATTCCACCTCGGGGGACTCCTGGTCCGATTGCCACCTGGTATGCGGTGCCGCAGGGGGAGAACCCACCGGAGGGGAGACGACCGAGGGTGCCACCGGGGACTCCGAGGCAGCCTTTAGAAAAATGTTTTCGGACTTCTGCTTATGGCTGAGCAGGGCCTTAGGGGACATTTTCTTACAAAGCGATCAGAGCTCTGGGTCATGGTCAGCTCCCAGACACCTTAGACAGCAGTCATGAGTGTCCGTAAGCGACATGTTCCTAGAGCATCTATCGCATTTTTTAAACCCGGTGGCCATGGGGCAAAAACGGCCCATGCGAGGTCAAAGAACCATGCGGCCAGTGGTTGGAAGGGAAAAAGGGCGCAAAGCCCGGGAAGAAAAAATTTAGGAAAAGTATCCCCGCAAGCTCCAAAAGGGAGCAAAGGGAGGACAGGTAGAGGACTGGTGCAACCGGAAGAAAGAGTTATAGCCTGGTAAGGTGAAGAAAATGAAAACTTTTTCCAAGGGACGAGTACGTGCGTCCGAAGGGCTCCACGGAAAAAGGGAGACTGAGCAAGATGGCACCCTGGGCGGGAAGAGGACCACACATACGTGGTAGCAATCCCAAAGGCTCTCTTTGAAAGCTGGGGAATTGCTCCGCACGGGCTCCGTTGGTGCCGTCACCCATAAGTGAGGAGGACTGACTTCCTGCTTGTTCCTGGAGAATGTGACATTGCCTTTCTCCAGGAAACTCATCAAGCAGCCCACAAACATGCTAAGTTGTGTCAGGATTGGGTGGGGCAGGTGTTTGGAATTCCTGCGCAGGGGAAGAAAGAAGGTATGGTTATTCTCATCCATAAAGGGATACATTTCATATGTGCTACCAAAATCTCCAATGAGTCTGGGTGAGGTCTTATTTTACAGGGACTTGGAGGGACTGTCAGTCATTCTGTGTAATGTATATGGCCCTAGTGTGTGGGATGTGTCCCTCTATGCCTGGGTGGCTTCTAGTCAAGAGCAGCTTCCCGATGCTCCGCTAATGGTGGGTGGCGATTTCAATGGGGTCTTGGATCCGGAGGAGGATGTTTCATGGGTGGGAGGCACAGGGACATGTGATGCAGTTACATGAATTCTGCACAGCTTTAAACGATGCCCGAGTCTGGTAAATCCATGAAGTCTCCTATACCCTCAAGAACAGGACTATACATAACTGTCCTGGGCTCATGGATCTAGCGCCTGTATTGTCTACCCTCCTGGTATCCGAGCCTCTCTTTGCACGGGTAGAAAAAGCAACGATTGGAAATTTCATCAAACTTATCATTCCCCAATATGAGTGATTCTGACATGGCAGGACGAGCCAGTCGGCCACCGGTGCTGGCAGTTCCAGTTAGATTTGTACAAAGATGAGCAGTTTTCCATCTACGTTCGAGAGAACTATCGTCGGAATAATGAACAGCACTAGGAGACTCCTGAGCTCTTTTGGGAAACCGCTAAAGCCAACCTTCAGGGGACTTCACTGCATATGCTGCTCGGAAGAAGCAGCTACTCAATGCACGAGTGGTCCGATTGGAAAAACAAGTGGTTCTGGAATGACGCCATGCGGGCTACCATTAGGCGTCCACTGGGCCCAGTTTATGGAAATTCAAGCGGCTCTCAATGAAACTCTCCACCAGCAGGAAAAGAAATCCCCGACTTACTACAAATATCAGCTATATCTGTCTGTATGGTGACAAATCGGGATGACTTCTGGCCCTATATCTAAGGGGAGGGGAGGGGGTCGCTCATGGTTGCAGCAGTGCAGGCAGAGTCAGGCATGGGCGGAGTCTTTTGAATGTTTTTTCCAAAGGTTGTACTCGGGAGAGGTGGTGTCTCCAACTCACATGTCTGTCTACCTGCGTGGCATGTCTTTACCACGGCAGGCGGAGATGTTAGATGCCCCCATATTGGTGGCAGAGGTGCAGATTGGCATCCAGAATGCTCAGTGTTGTAAGACTCCTGGGCTGGACAGCTATAGTGCTGAGTTTTATAAACTTCTCTCTGATTTAGTGGCCCCTCCCGATGGTGGCAATGTATAGGGAGCAGGTAGAGAAAGGATGTTTCTCTTGGCGACAAAACCGGGTACATATTCTTCCTAAGCCTGGGAAAGATCCCCTGCAGGCTGTCATACAGACCAATATCTTTAATCGACTTTGATGTAAAATTGATGGCCAAAATCTTGGCAGATTGACTGGCCCCCATGCTACTGGCCCTAGTACATGATTCACAAGTGAGGTTTGTTCAGGGCCGCTATGCCGTATGTAACCTCTGGAAAATACTGTCATCCCTCGGGTGGCATCCCATGAACACCAGCTACCGTCTCTGTTGATAAGTTTTGATGCTGAGAAAGCTTTCAATAGGGTGGGGTGGCAATATCTTTTTCAGTTGCTGCCTTGCTATGGCCTATGAGATCAGTTTCTGTGCATGGTGCGGGTGTTGTACTTGGGACCCCAGGCAGTTGTGGAAGTTAACAGGATGGTGTCAGAAGCATTTAATTTGGGTCGAGGACAAGACAGAGCTGCCCCCTGTCACCATTACTGCTTATCCTCTCTTTAGACCCGCTTGTGGACTACAGGGAAGCGCCTGAGGTCCAGATTGGAAAAGGAGAGTTTAAAATTTCAGCCTTTGCCGATGACATGCTGGTCCAATTGATTTCCCACAGCAGTCTTTGGTAAGGGTTCTAAAAGAGTTTGAGTGCTTCGGAGGCCTTGCGGGCCTTAAGATAAATTACAAAAAATCAGAAGCCTTGGGCCAGTTGAGAGCGCCATGGGGGCAGACATTTCCACTATGGTGGGCGGAGGAAGCCTGCACCTAGTTAGGGATCCAGCTGACAGCAGACTCTCAGGTACTGTATCGGAGGAATTGCACTAGAGTGCTTCAACAGTTGGGAAGCAGATGTGAGATTGGACTCTGCCACTATTGTTGTCCGGAAGGATAGCAGATTTTAGGTCGGTGACATTTCCCTAAGTTACCGTATCTCTTACAGACCATCCTGATGCGCCTTTTGCGGAAGGATATCATTATGCTGGAACAGGAGGTGAGCACCTTCCTGTGGCAAGGCAAAAGGTCACGAGTGACACTGGTGCGGCTAAAGGGGCCCTGGGAAAAGGGGGAGGGCAGGGTCTTCCTGATATTTTTTGGAACGTGCAAGCATGCCAAATGCGACATTTGGGTGACTGATTATGATACACTGAGGTGTTCATGCCGCAAGCTTTTGAGGAGACCTTTGTTTCTCCACACTCACTGCTGTCTTCCACATGGATGGTGTGGAATTGCTACAGCATCTAGAAAAATGTATTTTGGTGGGACCGATCAGAGGGGGTGGCAGCTTTAATACTCTTATTGGAAATCGTCATCAATTGTATCAAGTTGGTTGCCGCTTCAGGGATATGCCCATTTTTTGCCAGGTAATAAAACCCAAGCGTTTTGCGACTCTAGAGCATGTGGTGGACCTGCAGGGTGTCTGTAAATCATTTAGAGATCTGCGAGATCTGCATAGGCTCAGCTGCAACATTATGTGGCGTCCTTGCCACAGGACTCCTTGACCACGGAGACAGCGGCGCAAATCCTGCAGTTTTTTGATTTGGAAGGTAGGGAGAGGCCCTAAATTTCCTTGTACTCACAGAGGCTGGCACAGTGGCCTACTCCTCTAGACTTCACTGGGGTGGCACAAAAATGGGTGGAATAACTGGGAGGCCATGTTCTCTCAGAAGCAGTTTTAGGTACCATATGTCGTATTCTGAGACTGGTAGTATCGGCTGGATTATGTGAGAGGCAGTTTTGCGCGATCACTTGTATACATTATTCTCCGTATCGAGCCCTGCGGAGTGGGAAAATGCAAGATGGTTGCTGTCTTCTATGCCTAGTGCCCAAAGCAGATCTGTCACATGTGGTGGAAATGTAGGAAGATTCAGAAGTATTGGAGGCAAATTCAGGCTTACGTTAATTCCTTGCTGGGTTAGAGGGTGGAGTGGACGAAGACCCTTGTGCTATTTGATAAACTGCCGGCCATGCACCCAAGGGAAGGTGGCTGGTCAGGAAGGAATATTTGGTGGGCAAATGGTGCCTTTTGAGGCACTGGAGAGAGGCGGTGGCGCCCACGTTCTGAGAGTGGAGCAAGTTGTTTCCATCAGCTGATGCTCCTGGAGCATCTTGACACCAAGGGGGATGCCCAGAAAAGAAAGGTTTTCTAGCCCTCTGGGAACGTTACATAAATAAGATGGTGCCTCGTGCACGTAATGAACTCCTGACAATGCAGAGGGTAGAGGGGCTCAGCCTGTATAATAGGAGTGGGTGGGGGATGGGGGGTGACAAGGGGGGACCAGGGAAATGGAGGGGGAAGAAGGGGAAAGGGGTAGCTTGGGACCTAGAATTAATAGGGAAGGAGGGGTTGTGAATTTATAACATAACAAAAAAAGTTCTACTCTTAAAATGTAAAATACCTGTTATTTATGTGCAGAAGTTCTGGGCACTGTATGATGGACTGGTATAATAAAGATTATTTAAAAGAAAAAAAAACACTCTACCCAGCAAGGAGTAGGTTACCTCCCATCTAGACTATTGTAACCTACTCCCTTCTTGGCCTCCCTCTCTGAATCATCTCTCTCCCTTTCAATTAGCTGCTAAGCAGTTAATCTTCCATCAGCTTCATCATGCTCATATTACCCCTCTTATGTCACTTCATTGGCTCCCTATCCGTTTCCGCATCCAGCTCAAACTTCTCCTGCTAACCTATAAGTGCATTCACTCTGCAACTCCTCACTACTTTCTCTCTCTTATCTCAACCTACACCTCTCCTCGGGAACACCACTCTTCTTGGAAATCGCTTCCATCTGTGCCCTTCTCTTGTGTTGCTAACTCCAGACCGCTCCTTTCACTTTGCTGCTCCTTATTTAACAAGTTTTGTATACCGCCTTTCCTTCAATCAAAGCAGTTACAATACATTACAAAGGTTATAGAAAGGTAAGGGCAACATGCACCACTTTATCAATACATCAAAGCAGTGGAACAAACTACCTGAGTCTGTACGTCAGGCACATTCTCTGACCCTTTTCAAATCCAGGCTGAAAACTCACCTCTTCACTACCGCTTTGGGATCTTGACTGACTTGATCTCTTTTGTGTTTCCTTACCATTACCCTTAGATGTATCCCATGTCTACAGCTACAGTGTTTGTCTTGACTAGACTGTAAGCTCTGATGAGCAGGAACCATCTTTTACATGTGTCTATGCAGTGCTGCGTAAGTCTTGTAGCACTATACAAATGTTCGGTAGTAGCAGTAATACCCTATCAAAGGCCTTCTCAGCATCTATAGATAAAAGCACCACTGGTATCTCCTTCTTCTGGGCCCACCACATTAACATAAGACCTTTATGTTATCTCCCACCTGCCTTCCCTATACGTACTCTGCTTGGTCCTCACCAATCATACCAGGCAAGAATCTATTCAAATGGTTAGACAGCAGATTGTCAAGCAGTTTGGCATTGATATTTAATAATGAGATGGGCCGGTAGGACCTGCACTGCATCAGATCTTTCACTTCCTATGGGATAACCATGATCCCAGCTACCAGTATAGATTCAGGTAACTCCCCTCCATCAGAGGCAAAAGAAAGTCGGGAAGAACCCTGACAGGGTCCCAGAGGTGTCAGAGGGATTGACTCCATTGGGAACTGACACCCCACTGGGCCGTCTACATGTGCAGGCGGGCGTGAGGAACCACATGCACGGTCGAGGCCATGTGGCCCAAGAGACGCAGCATGGGCCGAGCGGTGACCTGGTGGGTGCTTTGGATGCGAGCCGCCAGAGCTCAGAGGTGGGTGGAGCAATCCACTGATAAGAAGGCAATGGCCTACCGAATATCGAGGCACGCCTTGATGAACTCCATAGCCTGTGCCGGCTCGAGGTGAGACTTTGGGTAGTTGACCAAGAACCCCAAGCTCTCCAAGAGGAGGACAGTGCGTGACATCACTTGCCGGGCCTCCTCAATGGAGGAGCCCGTAACGAGCCAGTCGTCGAGGTAGCGAAACACCGGTATGCCCCGGCGCCGAAGGTGAGCAGCGGCCACGACGAAGCACTTCGTGAAGACTGTGGGGCGGATGCAAGGCCGAAGGGGAGCACCCTGTACTGGAAGTGCTCTCCCTACAGCCTGAAATGCAGGTACTGTCTGTATTGGGGGTAGATCAAGATATGGGTGTAAGCGTCCTTCAGATCCAAAGAACACAGCCAGTTGCCCTGCTGGAGGAAGGGCAGCAGCACGCCAGGAGATAGCATCTTGAGTTTCTCCCGCACCAGGAGCTTGTTCAGCTGGCGGAGGTCGAGGATGGGCCGAAGACCCCTCTGCCTTTTTTGGGACGAGGAAATACCAAGAATAAAAGCCCCGACCTCGAAAATGGGGAGGGACCTTCTCGACTGCCCGTTGGGCAAGGACAGAGTGAAATTCCCGCTGCAGCAAAAGCTGGTATGCGGAGTCGTCGAGGTGGCTCCGCCGGGGAGAAAGGGGGTGGAAGCCTGTCAAAGGAGGCGATAGCCCTCCCGGATGATCTGGAGGACCCAGATGTCCGAGGTGATAAGCGCCCACGACAAGGCGAAGCAGGACAGGCATCCCCCACTGGCTGCTGTACCACCGGAGGGCGAGGGGCTATGCCGCTGGATTCAAAACTCCTGAGGGGGGTTCTGAAGGAGCCAGCATCTGGGCCTTCAGGGCCTTTGGTTTACGGAGGCCCCGGCCAGTCTTTCCCTGCGCGGGAGTGATTGGCGTGGGGATAGCTGGGTACAGCGGGTAGCCACGGTACTGGAGGCCTTTTCTGGGGAAGAAGGGCTTCTTGGTAGGCTGCTTCTTCTGAGGCAGTGTAGAGGTCTTGCGGGAGAGACAAGTCCTAGTGACATACTCCGTCTCGATCTCAGCCACCTTCTCCTCCATTGGCTTACCAAAGAGTTGTTCACCAAGGCAGGGCACGTCCAGGAGCTTCTCCTGTACCCAACTGCTCCAAATCTGAAGATTGGAGCCCAGCCTGGTGGCGGGCTCCGATGCCCGCAGCCGCCACCCGAGCTGATGTCTCGAAGCCATCTTAGGAGGCTCGAGAGATATACTTGGAGCAGTCAGCCACTGATTTCAACAGGGTGCAGAACCTGTTGAAGGGTTCCCCCTCGAGGCCCACGGAGAAACCTCCAAGTTCCTTTGCCAAGTTGCAGAGGAACATACCAATATATAATTGGTATGCCTGGATGCGACAAGAGAGCATGGAACCGTGATAGGCCTTGCGGCCCAGGGCATCAAGGGCTCTCAATTCGCAGCATGGTGGTACTGATGAGTGGGACTTCAGGCTTTTCTGCTTCCTCATGGCTGATTCCACAACCATCGAGGTGTGTGGAAGTTGGGTCTTTCGGAAACCCAGCCCACGCTGCACCTTGTACATTGTGTCAAGGCGCTTGCTCACAATGGGAACCGAGACAGGGGGCCTCCCACATGTGGAGCAATAGCCGAGATAGGATCGGCGGCACCGGCACGGTGAGGGATTCCTTGGGCGGGGCCTCGTACTGAAGAATATTGAGTTCTTCAGCATGAGGATCCTCCTCGGCCTGGGTGACCAGGTTGAGCGCCCAAGCCATGTCCCGAATAAACACCAAAAAGGTGGTGTCCACAGGCAGGGAAAGCCGCTGGGGAGAGATCCCAGTGGGTGCAGGTCTCCGGGGAGTTGTCCCTATCGGATTCCCAGTCCGAAAAATCGGTCGAGGGATCCAAGGCCGGTAGTTCGCCCTGTCCAATGGCCGGCAGCCTGGAGCCTGCGGCCCTGGACGAACGGGAGAGTGAGCGAGACCGCCGTTGAGGACCCTCAAAAGGCCCGTGGCTCTCGGGGCTTTCCTGGACGGATGTGGGTGTCCCATGCAAGAGACCGTGGTCTCCGGGTGCAAGTCAGCGAAGCTAGCCGTGAGCGCCTACTGGGAAGCAATGAACAAAGAAATGCTGCATTCCAGCGCCAGCATATGGGACTCCCACGCAGGCGTGGGGCCCTGGGTCACCGGATCAGGCATCAAGGAGGAGAGGGGGTCCTCACCATGACGACCCTCAGGAGACTGGGCGCCTTCACCAGAGGCCTCCATTTCTCTGCAAGGTACCTTGCGGGGCCGCTCCTTGTCCGACTCTAGGGAATGCCGAAGGGGGCTAAACGACTGGGCGCGGGAGCACTCGCACTTGTCGGTGCCCCAGATAGCAACTTCAAGGCTGCCTTCTTTTTTCACCGTTCCACCTTGGGGGACCCCTGGTCAAAATGTCACCTGGAACGCGGTGCCGCAGGGGGAGAACCCACCAGAGGGGAGACAACCGAGGGTGCCACCGGAGAGTCCGAGGCGGCCTTTCAAAAAATGTCTTCAGACTTCTGCTTATGGCTGAGCAGGGCCTTAGAGGACATTTTCTTACAGAGCGAACAAAGCTCTGGGTCATGGTCGGCTCCCAGACACCTTCAACAACAGGCATGAGTGTCCGTAAGCAACATGTTCCTAGAGCATCTATCGCATTTCTTAAACCCAGTGGCCATGGGGGCAAAAACAGCGAGGTTGAAGACCCACGCGGCCAGCGGTTAGCAAGAAAAAAGGGCGTGAAGCCTGTAAAGAAAAAATTTAGGAAGTTATCTCCGTGAGCTCCGAAGAAAAAAAGGAGCAAGGGGAGGACGGGTAGAGGATTGGTGCAACCGGAAAAAAAGATAAGAGCCTGTTAAGGCGAGGAAAACAAAACCTTTTCTGAGGGACGAGGACGTGCATCCGAAGGTCTCCGCGTCAAAAGGGAGACTGGGCAAGATGGCACCCTTGGGCGGGAAGAGGACCACACATACGTGTTAGTAATTTCAAAAGCTTTCTTTGAAAGCTGGGGAATTGCTCCGCATGGGCTCCATTGGTGCCGACATCACCCATAAGTGAGGACTGATTTCCTGCTTGTTCCTGGAGAAAACACATCTGCCCCCACCACCATCCACAGCTCTCCCCTGCACGGGGATAGAGCCTCCGGCAGAGAGGGCAGCAGCCGAGCATCTCCCGCCCAATCCGGGCGCACCGAGGACGATTTAAAGAGCGCGCCATCGGGCGCGTGTCCTTTCCTGCCCCCACCACCATCCACAGCTCTCCCCTGCACGGGGATAGAGCCTCCGGCAGAGAGGGCAGCAGCCGAGCATCTCCCGCCCAATCCGGGCGCACCGAGGACGATTTAAAGAGCGCGCCATCGGGCGCGTGTCCTTTCCTGCCCCCACCACCATCCACAGCTCTCCCCTGCACGGGGATAGAGCCTCCGGCAGAGAGGGCAGCAGCCGAGCATCTCCCGCCCAATCCGGGCGCACCGAGGACGATTTAAAGAGCGCGCCATCGGGCGCGTGTCCTTTCCTGCCCCCACCACCATCCACAGCTCTCCCCTGCACGGGGATAGAGCCTCCGGCAGAGAGGGCAGCAGCCGAGCATCTCCCGCCCAATCCGGGCGCACCGAGGACGATTTAAAGAGCGCGCCATCGGGCGCGTGTCCTTTCCTGCCCCCACCACCATCCACAGCTCTCCCCTGCACGGGGATAGAGCCTCCGGCAGAGAGGGCAGCAGCCGAGCATCTCCCGCCCAATCCGGGCGCACCGAGGACGATTTAAAGAGCGCGCCATCGGGCGCGTGTCCTTTCCTGCCCCCACCACCATCCACAGCTCTCCCCTGCACGGGGATAGAGCCTCCGGCAGAGAGGGCAGCAGCCGAGCATCTCCCGCCCAATCCGGGCGCACCGAGGACGATTTAAAGAGCGCGCCATCGGGCGCGTGTCCTTTCCTGCCCCCACCACCATCCACAGCTCTCCCCTGCACGGGGATAGAGCCTCCGGCAGAGAGGGCAGCAGCCGAGCATCTCCCGCCCAATCCGGGCGCACCGAGGACGATTTAAAGAGCGCGCCATCGGGCGCGTGTCCTTTCCTGCCCCCACCACCATCCACAGCTCTCCCCTGCACGGGGATAGAGCCTCCGGCAGAGAGGGCAGCAGCCGAGCATCTCCCGCCCAATCCGGGCGCACCGAGCACGATTTAAAGAGCACGCCATTGGGCGCGCCCGCGCCTTACGGGCCCGCGCCTGAGGGCCTCGCCAGAGGGCCCTTTGGCGTGGCCCTTAGGCGGAGACCTGGCGGAGGCCTAGAAACTCTCGATTACAGAAACTGGAACATACAACAACAGTCTCTCTCCTGTCGTTTACAATAACGAAACTCTAAACGCATTGCAACTTTCATCTCCTACATTGATTTAAAACGCAAGACACCAGCAGCAACTAGGGTTCAACACGCAGACAGAAGAAATACCCTCACCGACTACCATCCTACACCAACAGACCTGTGATACCAACATACAGTCAACCAGCTGGAGCTCCCTTGAAGTAGAACTACATCCCTTCACAAAGGAAACAGACCATCCATCGATCTCAGCAAGTATAACTCTCCCTAATGATCTAGATATAACAGAGACTTCCAACATACCAAACTATAAAGATATACTGTTGTCAGTAGACCTTTACTGTTATTGATAGACCTCACTGTTGTCAGTAGACCTTACAGTACTATTTACAGCCACATTTACTGTTGTCAGTAACCCACGCAATATTACCTTAATCTCATATACTGTTGTCAATAACTCTTGATATCAGTAACCCAAAGAACATAGTCAGTAGCCTCATATACTGTTTTACTACTGCCAGCAACTATATAACACTGTCAGAAGATCATATCACACTGTTAGTAACACATTTACTGTTGTCAGTAAACTACTAACTCTATTAGTCGCCTCATATACTGTTGCCAGTAGCTTAGTGTAATACTACTAGTAGAAAACTCATATATTGTTGTCACTAACCTATATAGCATTGTTAGTAGCCTCATTTACATCTCCTCAACCGCAAGTATACCTCCTACAACCATCTAAACAGCCTCTCCACACTAAAAACAAAAACTGAACTTTGTAACTAAATAGTTTTAAATCCATTGCATCAGGATAAGAAACAAGGCCAGCAAATAGCTCACTGCACCTTAAACGATATACTATCCCCAGTAGTCTACATTTAGATTGCTGTTAACCAGAGACCATTGTACTGTTACCTATACTCTATTGTTACTGTTGCCAGTATTATATACTAAGAAATACCTCACGGTAACCAGCCATACTACTATATCCAATGCTAACAAAAGTATCAAACAGGCCTCTTCCTACTTGTTACTGTTTAGCTACTTACTTACTATTGTTACCTATTCACTTGATACTGTTTAGTTTTGTAACACTGTACCAGTACCAGATCTAAACTGACACATACAACAAAAATGCTTCTAAAAGTGGCTTATATCTGCATCCTCCTAACAATCATAATTAACCTAACACTAAGTCTTAACATTAAAAACTACCAGACAATTCCAATCATACATACACCAAATCGGAACAACTTCCATATTGGTCATTATTCTCCACACAATCAGACTAAAATAAACTACCACAGACTCATCCAAATAAAACAAATTAATCTACAACATACCACACAGCTTAACCACCATCACAAGTCTACATCTTTATCATGCACCCTTATAAATGCCCGATCATTGAAAAATAAAATCCCTATAATTAATGATCTACTCACTGACTCAAAATCAGATATTCTATGCATAACAGAGACTTGGCTCACAGATACAGATACAGTTCTCCTAAATCAACTGCACAACTCAAACTATGATATCTCCTACTCACATAGAACCAACAAAAAAGGAGGTGGTGTATTGATTATGACAAATAAAAACCTAAAAGCCAAAAAAATACTAGCTAATTCAAACAACAACATGGACACGCTCATAATAAAAATAGATCACCTCAGAATCTGTTTAATTTATAGACCCCCCAACCAAAATGCTGATAGCCTCCAATCATTATTTGAACTCCTCAACTTATCTTCAGAACAGAGTCCTCTAATTGTCCTAGGTGATTTCAACCTTCCCTCACTACCAACGAATGACTCTAACCTCTTTCTTGAAACAATTCAAGATCTCGAATACCATCAAGTAATAAACATACCTACCCACACCAAGGGTGGTACCCTTGATCTAGTACTACTACCTAACTTATGCTTTAAACTGTTTAATCCAGACTCTATAGAATGCTCTCAAATACCGTGGTCTGATCATCACCTTATCAAACTAAATCTCAATTACAATACCATCGACACCATAAAACACAAAAGAAATGACCATACAATTAAATTAAAAAAATTTAACGAAACTGAATTTCTGGATGCCACAATCCCTCTCCTTGATCCTTCTCCAACAACCCTGGATGAAGCAGTCAAAAACTGGCATACTACCATAAACAATGCAGCCCAAATACATCAAACTAATAAAAAATCAACCCACTCAAAAACCAACGGCACCCCATGGTTTAATAGCACTTTAAAACAAATGAAAAGAGAGCTAAGAAAACTAGAACATAAATGGCGCAAAACCAAATCCACTATTGAGAAAGAAATATACTACAACCACCTCAAAAACTATAAAGATGCCATAGATAACTCAAAGAAAAATTACTATGCTACAATCCTATCAAAATCATATAACAGACCAAGAGAACTATTTTCCATAATTACCAACCTAACAACCAACCCTCAAGATTCTAACAAGGAAATCACTGACATCTCTGCACAAACTCTAGCCAATTATTATCAAAATAAATCAAAACACTCACCAATGACCTTAGATCCTATCTACAAACCTCTCCATATGCTAAATGAATGGCCAGAATTTTACCCTTTATCCAAAATATCATTAAAGAATATCATTATCAATCTTAACACCACAACATCCTATCTAGACCCTTGTCCAGTAACCTGGATAAAAAACACACTACCAACACTTCTTTCATTCATACTTCCTATGGTCAATTTATCACTACTCCAAGGTTACCTCCCACCCACCCTTAAACAAGTACAAATCAGACCAATCCTGAAGAATAATACACTTGACAAAACCTCCCCAAAATCTTACGACCTATCTCAAGTATACCATTCTTAGCAAAAGTCATCGAAAAAACTGTACAAATACAAACACAAGAATTTCTTGACTCATCCTACCCGCTAGATGACCAACAATATGGATTTCGCCCCAAGCATGGAGTTGAAACACTCCTGACTGTTTTTACCGATACACTACTAAGAGGAATAGACAACCACAAAAAAGCTTTTATCCTCTTATTTATTGACATATCAGCCGCTTTCGATAGTGTTAACCATTCAATAATGCTTAACTACTTAAGACACATAGGAATATACTCTACAGTTCACAAATGGTTCACCTCTTATCTGAGCAATAGAACGCAAAATGTTAGAATAAGCAATCAAACTTCTGAATCATATAAATTTGAAACAGGATTACCACAAGGCTCAGCGCTTTCAGCTCTACTATTTAATATATACATAAAACCAGTTTGCAATATCTTTAAGAAATATGGTGTACTCTATCATCTATATGCAGATGATATTATGATGTACATCCCATTCACTATCCCTAACATACCGTTGCAACTCCTTTCGGATTGTTTTAATGAAATAACATTATGGCTAAATGCCCACAATCTCCTAATAAACCATTCAAAAACTGAAGTGCTAATAGTCACCAAAAACCAAGATTATACCCCACCAACACATATAACACTTCAAAACCAAGAAATTAAAATAAAGAATGAAGTGAGATACCTAGGAGTCATTTTAGACAAACATCTCACTCTAGATACCCATATCAGAAATACCACAAAGAAAATTTACTACAAACTTAAAATACTTAAACAACTTAGACCTCTTGTTTACATACATGATTTTATCAGTATAATCCAAGCCACTATAACCCCCCACTTTGATTTTGCGAACCTTATATTATTAGGTACATCAAAACAAAACATCAAAAGACTGCAACTCGCACAAAACTCAGCAGCTAGGATAATAACAAAAACACACTCTCATCAACATATAACACCAATTCTAGCATCCCTTCACTGGCTTCCAATTCAAAACCGAATAACATATAAAACACTAATAACAGTATTTAAATCACTATTTGATTTGACACCATCTACTTTAAGTAACTTAATTACCAAAGAACATCCAAAACCTACTCAAAGAAAAAATCAACTAAACAAACTTAAAACCCCCATAGATTTCATAAAAACAAATAAATCAACAAACAACAGAGCGTTCTCACATGCAGCCCCAACAGCCTGGAATTCCCTCCCTGTTGAACTAAGAATATTAACAGAGATTAATGAATTCCGAAAAAAACTGAAAACACACCTCTTTACAATGCACTACAACACTATAGAACAGCCATCAAAAGAATTAGACAAAGGCTAAACAGTTTTATCTACATCTCACTATAACAGAAAAGAAAACCTGCCCTATCTGCATCTGTACTACTCATAATGATTATATCCCACATAACTTGTATATGTATTTAATAATATAATGTTAATGTACATAATGTATATAGTGTTGCACTGTTCAGTGCTATCTGTTCAACATTTCTGTTTACTGTACATTGGTTATAGTTATATGACGTTATATGTAAAACAAATCCATGATTTGTTGCCTGTTGTTATTTGTGAACCGCAGCTGATCTTAGGAAGCTGCGGTATATAAGAGATTGTTAAATAAAATAAAAAATAAATAAATATAAATATCCTTTTGGTATTCTTTAGTCTTTTCAAGGATCCATCTCACATCCGCGATGATGTCTCTCGTTCCTCGTCCTTTCCTGAACCCTGCTTGCACTTCAGGTAGTTTTCATTCCAGGTATGGTTGTAGTCTCTGCTGAATAATCTTGAGTAGAATTTGGCTGGCATGTGGGATCATAGCAATTGTGCAATAATTTCCTCAGTCAGTTGGATCACCTTTCTTTAGTATTGGTACGAACACAGATCTTTTCCAGTAAGTTGGCCATGTCGTCTTCCAAATTTCCTGGCAGAGCCTTATAAGTATGGTAACAGCTGCATCAGATTGCTGTAATATTTCTATGAGAATGCCATCAATACCTGTTGCTTTGTTCTTTGATAAGACTTTCAATGCTGCTTCAACTTCTATCACCAATGGCTCTGCATCATAAAGGTACAGGTTGAAACGGCTGTAGGTCCACTTGATTTTTTATCATATAAAAACTCTATATATTCTTTCCACCTTTTCTTGATGATCTCAGCATCATTCAACATGGATCCTTGAGCATCTTGTAACATTCCAATTTGAGGCTGGAATTTTTTCTTTAATTCTCGCAGCTTTAGGAAAGACCATCTTATTCTTCCTCTAATAGTTTCTGCTTCTATTTTCTTGCATGTGTCATTGTAGCACTTCTCCTTGTCTTGCCTTGCTGCATGTTGGAAATCTCCATTGAGTTCTGTGACTGCCTCTCTTTCTCCTCTGGTTTTAGCTTCTCTGCATTTCTAGGCAATTTTCAGAGTTTCTTTGGTCATCCATTTCAGCCATTTTTGCTTTTTCACCTTTAGTAGAGGTGTCTCACTTTCTTCCAACAAACCACCTTGATGTCATCCCATAATTCTTCTGGAGCTCTGTCATTTGTATCTAAAGAAGCAAATTGATTTTGTAGGCAGCCTTTAAATTCCAGTGGTATCTTCTCAAGGTCATATTTTGCCACATTTATGAGTGACTAGCTCTCTTTCAACTTTAGCTTGAGTTTGCATACTAGTAGTTGGAGATCTGTACCACAGTCAGCTCCAGGTTTTGTCTCTGTTGATGTTATAGAGCTTTTCCATCGTTGACTTCCACAGATGTAGTCAATTTGATTTTTGTACAATTCATTGGGTGAAGTCCATGTGTGTACGGCGCCGCTTGTGTTGCTGGAAGGTGTTTGAGATGAACAGATCACTGGTCTTGCAAAATTCTATCAGTCTTTCTCCAGCTTCATTTCTATTGCCAAGTCCATATTTTCCAACCACTTTGCCGCCTTCTTTGTTGCCAACTTTTGCGTTCCAGTCACCCATGACTATCAGGATATTCTGTTTGCATGCTTTATCAATTTCAGCTTGTACTTGTTCATAGGGCTCAGCAATTTCATCCTCTTCTGCAGTTGTTGTTGGTGCATATACTTGAATTATAGTTGTGTTGATAGGCATTTCTTGTAGACGAATAGAAATTAAGCATTCACTGACTGCATTGTATTTGCAAGTTTCTTCTTAATTATACATGCAACACCATTTCTTCTTTGTCTTTCATTTCCTGCATAGTAGACCATGTGGTCATCAGATGCAAAATGCCCGATGCCTGTCCATTTCAGTTCTCTGACACTCAAAAGATCAAGTTGCACACGTTCCATTTTATTCTTGACCACTTCCAACTTCCCTTGGTTCATGCTTCGTACATTCCACGTCTCAATATGTAAGACAACTTTGTAGCTTCTGACTCATTTCATGCATAGCTGTATCAGCAGCCAGACGTCCCAAGGGCTTTCATCCAACCACATTATAAATGCAGGCTTTACTCTGAAAAAGTCTTCAGCTCCTCCCCAGTAGCCAGTTGAGTGCCTTCCCACCTGGGGGTCTCATCTTCCAGCACTATAGTACAATTTGTTTAGTTGTGGTTATCCCATTGGGTTTTTGTGTTAAGATACAGAAGTAGATTGCCAGGCCTTTCTTCCGCGCAGTTCATATTTAGTGATCCACTGCTGCCAACACTGCCCCATTCTGTTGCTCTCCAGATGGGTAGTTTGTCTTGGTCTGGCACCTCAGCTGAGACCTGTCCATCTTGAGAGACTCTGCCAATAGTTAAACTACCGATAGCTTAGCACTCAGCATCACTGATGCACACAAGCCCTTACAGCACGACAAGCTGCAAACCAAGTGAGGGTTTGTGAGATATGGTCTCCAAAACTGAACACAATATTCCAAGTGAGGCCTCACCAGCGACTTGTACAGTGGCATTAGTATCTCCTCCTTTCTGCTGGTAATTCCTCTCTGTATGCAACCCAGCTCCCTTCTGGCTTTGGCCACTGCCTTATCACACTGTTTCGCCACTTTGAGATCCTCAGAAACTATCATTCAATGGTCCTTCTTCTGGTCTGTGCACACCAACCTATTGTCCCCCATCTCAAACAATTCCCTTGGATTTCTGCATCCCATATGCATGACACTGCACTTCTTCACATTAAATCTTAAATGTAAAGCATTCAACCATTCTTCCAGCTTTTGCAGATCTTTCCACGTTATTCACTCCCTCAGGGAAATCCACTGTGTTGCAAATATTTGTGTCATCTGCAAAAAGACAGACTTTTCCATTCAGTCCTTCAGCAATATCACTCACAAATACATTGAACAGTACCGGCCTCAGGACCGATCCCTGGAGCATGCCAATAGTCACCTTCCTTTCATCCGAGTGAGTTCCATTTACCATCACCTTCTGTTGTCGGTCAGTCAACCAATTTCTGATCCAGTTCCCCCCACCTTGGGACCCATCCCTAGGCTGGTTGTCACCCAGTCAAAGAACGCAATCAGATTTGTTTGGCATTATTGTCCTTTGGTAAAACCATGTTGCCTCGGATCATACCACCTATTGATTTCGAGGAAGTCCACTATTCTCTCTTTCAGGAGTGCCTCCATTACTTTTCCCACCACCAAGGTAAGGCTTACTGGCCTGTAGTTTGCCACTTTTTCCCTATTATCACTTTTGTGAAGAGGTACAACACTGGCCCATTTCCAGTCCTGCGGAACTTCATGTGTCCAAGGATCTATTAAAAACATCCTTTAAAGGCCCTGCAAGAACCTCTGAGCACTTTCAGTATCCTGGGATGTATCCCATCCGGTCCCATGGCTTTGTCCACTTTCAGTTCTGCAAGCTGTTCAAACACATTTCCATTTGTATATTTGTCAATCACAGGTGGTCCTTCTCCAAGAGTTTCTTTAGTAAGAACAGAAGTATTTGTTTAGCATTTTTGCTTTTTCCACATCATTTTCCACGAATCTGATCTCAGCACTTTTGAGTCTTGCAATTTCACCTCTGATCTTCTTCTTCTCCCAATTATACCTGAAGAGTTTTATCACCATGCTTTAGATCTTTAGCCATCTTTTCTTCTGCCTTTGATTTTGCTATCCCCTTATTTCTCTTTTTGTCTTTTAGCTTTATCCCATATTCTTTTCAGTGTTCCTGTTTGCAAACTTCTGAATTTTGTGAAAACTGTTTACCTTTATTTGTGCAGCCACTACTTTAGAAAACCAAATAAGTTTCCTTTTCCTCTTATTTTTATTTACTTTCCTTACATATGTATCTGTTGCCCCTTTTATTGCCTCCTTTAGTTTAGTCCACTGCAATTCCACTTCCCTTACCTCCTCCCAACCTGCCAACTCTTCCTTCAGGCATTTGGCCATCTTCCTGAAGTCAGTGTTTTTAAAGTCTAGAACTTTGAGCTTGCTGTGAGGGGACTCTGGCATTGGCTTTTATCTCAAACCACACCGATGATTGCTGCTCCTCACATGGGCACCCACTTGGACGTTCAACATACTTTCTCCATTGGCAAGTAGTAAATCCAGCATCAAACTTTCCCTGGTCGGTTCCATCACCATTTGTCTACGCAATGCATCTTGGAAGGTATCCACAATTTTTTTTTAATTTCTTTCTAGATTTGCAGAAGGAATACTCCAGTTCGTATCAGGTAGATTAAAGTCAACCAATATGATCACTTCCCCCTTCATGGCTACCTTTGCAATATCAATAATCAAGTCTCTATCCATTTCTTCAATTTGAGTTGGAGACCTGTAGACTACACCAGCATGGATGATAGTGCCATCTCCTCTTTCCAACACAATCCACAACACTGCTTCTTTTCCCCATGTCCCCTGCACTTCAGCAACTTTAATATTGCTTTTGACATATAGGGCTACTCAGTCTCCTTTTCTATCTCTCCTAAATAAATTAACCAGCTATGGCTATATCCCATTTATGTGACTCAAACCATGTTTCTGTAATGGCCACAATGTCCAAGTCCATTTTCACCATTAGGGCTTCCAGGTCATGAATTTTATTAGCTAAGCGTCGAGCATTTGTGCTCATTGCTTTCCAGCATTTGTTGACTAGCTTGCCTATATTTTGCATGGATTTTGCTCTACATGCCTCTCTTCCCACTTGCCATTGATGTGTGGTTTAAAAGAGTGGCTGTTTCCAGTCTTAATATGCTTGTCCTTCTTCATCTGTCACCCCCTTTCCCTAGTTTAAATGCCTGTTCACATACTGCCTGAATGTTTCACTTAGGATCCTTTTCCCTGATGTAGCCATCAGCACAGTATAGTCTCTTGTTGATCCATCTGTTTCCCCAGTTGCTATAAATCTAAATCCTTCTTCTTTGCACCAAGTATGGAGCCATGTATTAAAGTTGTTTATGCAATGCAGACTTTCTGCCCCCTTACCAAGAATAAATAGAACTTTTGAGAATGTTATAGTTTTAATGATGGGCTTGAGTTTCTCTCCTAGAGACCGGAAGATTATAGTTTATTTAAATTTGATATACCGCCCTATGTTACATCAGGGCGGTTTAAAGTTACAAAGTCAAAATGGGATGGGCACAAGGCCCTGTAGCAGGAAAAGAACTACAAAAATTAAGACAGGAAAGAGAAGAATAGTAAGACATAGGACAAGACGTAAAGCAAGAGGGAGACAGGACACAGGTAAACATGGATAAACCAGGTCAGCTGGGTGTGACCGGAAGTTTGTAAATAGAGTTAAAGAAGTGAGCTTTGAGTAATGACCTAAAGGTAGTTTTCTTCCAGATGGAGTGAGGTGGGCAGAGAGTTCCAGAAGGCTGGACCATGAAAGAAGAAGAGTGATGGGTAGATTGTAAGTGAGCACGAGATGGTGGGGGGAAATGGTGTCGATTGATATGGACGGAGTGAAGACTACGTGTGGGCTTGTGAAAGTGAAGGTGGTCAACGAGGTATTGCGGCGTGTGTATGTAGAGGACTCAGTGAACCATGGCTAATATCTTGAATTTAATATGATAATCTACCAGAAGCCAGTGCAAGAGAAACAGTAAGGGAGTAATATAGTCTCTGTGGGAGGAGTGGGAGATAATTCTGGCTGCAGTATTTTGAATGAGTTGTAGCTGACAAAGTTGGACCTTAGTGATGCCAGAAAAAACAGAAAGCATAGTTACTCACCTGTAACAGGTGATCTCCGGGAACAGCAGGAATTTAGTCTTCACATATGCGGTATCATCGGTACCGAGGGAGCCCACGCGGGAACGCTCCCCAGCGTCCAATAGGAAAGCCTTTGGGAGCATCCCACAGCGCCTGCGTGCTGCCTTCCCGCCTTTCCCAACTGTCCCTCTCCAGGTGAGTTTAAAGCTGAAACAAAGAGAGGGGGGAAAGAGAGAGGGAAAGAGAGAGCGATAGAGAGATACAACTCCTAGGGGAGGTGGGTGGGTTGTGAAGACTAAATTCCTGCTGTTCCCGGAGATCACCTGTTACAGGTGAGTAACTATGCTATCTCCAGGAACAAGCAGGAATATAGTCTTCACATATGGGGACTCTCTAGCTGCAGATGCCAGGGAGAAAGACCCAGAAGTTGTGTGCCCCTGTGAAAGGGCTCCACTTCCCCCCATGGATCTCTGGATCCTACCAAGGATAGTGGGTAGGAGTTGTGTAAGTATGGAACAGGTGTTGAAGAACAGCCTGACCAAACAAGGCATCCTGGCGGGAGTCCTTGTCTAAGCAGTAATGGGCTGTGAAGGTATGAACCGAAGCACAGTTGTCGTTGATAGACAGAGTGAAGATGAGCCATAGAGGCTGCCATGGCTCTCACATTGTGAGCTGTGACATGGCCTTCAAGAGGAAGGTTTTTACTCTCATAGGCAAAAGATATACACTGTGCAATCCAGCTGGACAGTGTTCTTTTGGAGACTGGAAGTACTAAATGACTAGGATCAAAAGCAACAAACAGTTGAGAGGACTTTCTATGTTGCTGTGTCCTTTGCAAGTAAAAGGCCATGCCCTTTTGTAATCCAAAGTATGAAGATTCCTTTCTGCATTTGAGGCGTGAGGCCTTGAAAAGAATACAGGAAGGTAAACCGCTTGGTTTAAATGAAAAGGTGACACCACCTTTGGCATAAAGTGTGGATGAGTCCTAAGAACCATCTTATGATGGAACCTTGTATAAGGAGGATCAGCCACCAACGCTTGCAATTCACTGATGCGACATGCTGATGTGAATGCAATAAGAAAGATGACCTTCCAGGAAAGGAATTTCAAAGACGTAGTGGCTAATGGTTCAAAAGGAGGTTTCATGAGCTGTGCAAGAACCAGATTTAAGTCCCATGCCACCAGTGGTGGCTTAATGGGAGGCTTAGTTAAAAGAAGGCTTCTCATAAATCTCGCTATGAGAGGATGAGAGGAAATAGGCTATCCATTTAGAGGCTTGAAAGAAGCTGCAATAGCGCTCAAATGAACTCTCACTGAATTGGTCTTAAGCCCTGCATTTGATAAATGAAGGAGATACTCCAGTAATGATTCCAGAGGTATCGCGAGAGGGTTAAGACCCTTCTGCGAGCACCATATGGTAAAACCTTTCCACTTAAATACATAAGAGCGTCTTGTGGAAGGCTTCCTGGAAGCATAAAGGATATCCTTTACCTGCTGGGAAGGGTTAAGACCGTGAAGTTCTAGGCTTTCAGCAACCAGGCCCTGAGATGCAGAGACTGGGGATTGGGATGCCACAGCATCCCGTCCTCTTGAGAAAGGAGATTTGGAGCAGATCCTAACTCCAGAGATGGAGCTTGAGAGAGATGTAGGAGCAGAGGGTACCACATTTGCCGTGGCCAACGTGGAGCTATGAGAATCATATGACCTCTGTCTCTCTGAAGCTTGAACAGGGTTTAAGAAATTAGGGGAATGGGTGGAAAGGCATTCAGGAAGTCCTGACCCCAATGGAGGAGGAAAGCATCCCTGGCCTGACAACCCTGAGCCGGAATTCTGGAACAGAACCAGGGAGGTTTCGCATTCAGCAGACTTGCAAAGAGGTCTATGTCCGGGGTTCCCCAAATCTGAAAAATTTTGGCCACCTGGTCTGCATGGAGAGACCATTTGTGTGGCAGCAGAACTCGACTGAGTCTGTCTGCCCAAGAGTTTTGAATGCCTGGAAGATACACCACAAAGAGATGAATCTGATGCTCTCTGGCGATGACCCATAGTCGCAAAGCTTCATTGCAGAGCAACAGAGAGCCTGTTCCGCCCTGCTTGTTCACATAAAACATAGCTACTTGATTGTCCGTTTGAACTAGGACTGTCTTGTAGCTGAGCTGGGCGTGGAATACTCGAAGAGCAAGGAAAATTGCTCTGAGTTCTAGGAGATTGGAGTCCAGGTACCCTGGGTAGAGAGGCCTTGCAGGTGGGCTCCCCAACCCACCTGTGAAGCATCTGTTGTTAGAGTGGCCTGGGGTGGGGGTTGCTGAAAAGGAGACCCCACCAAAAGGTTTTGGGGTGATTGCCACCATTGGAGGGACAAAATAAGGCGATCTGAGTTTGCTATTTTGTCTGACAGGCAATCTGATGCCCGAGTCCACTGAGTGGATAAAGTCCACTGGGCTGCCCTCATATGAAGGCGAGCATAAGGAACCACATGCACGGTGGATGCCATGTGGTCTAGCAACTGTAAGATTTCCCGAGCAGTGAGGTGAGGTTTTAGCACTGCTTGGGAAGCTAACTGCACAATGCGAAGGCAGCGGGGCTGTGGAAGGTAGGCCCTTGTCTGTCTGGTATCCAGCAGAGCTCCTATAAACTCTAGAGACTGAGTGGGAGCAAGGTTGGATTTTGGGAAGTTTATGACAAGTCCCAAATACTGAAGGATGCGCACTGTGCGAGAGAGGGCAACCCTGGCCTCTGGCTCTAAGTAAGGGAAGACTAATATTCCCAGGATGCGGAGAAATGCTGCCACCACAGCCATGCATTTTGTGAACACCCTTGGTGCAGAGGCCAGGCCAAAGGGAAGAACCCTGTATTGGTAGTGCTTCCCTTGAAACAGAAAGCGAAGGAACTTTCGGTGAGTTGGATTGATGAGAACATGAGTGTATGCATCCTTGAGATCTAGAGAACAAAGCCAATCTTGACTCTGAAGTTATGGCAGCAGAGTTCCTAGAGAAATCATTTTGAACTTCTCTTTGAACAGTAATTTGTTCAATTCTCTGAGGTCTAAAATGGGTCTGTGTCCTCCTGTTTTCTTTGGAATAATGAAATTTTTTTTTTTTTAGCTGTATTTATATCCCGCTTTTCACCGGGTCAAAGTGGTCAATTGGGGGATACATTTAACATGAGGGGATATGAGACACATACGCTAATACTTACAGGGAACATGGGCAATGGAGGGTTAAGTGGCTTGCCCAAGACCACAAGGAGTGCCTACAGGACTAGAAATCCCAGTCCCTCCGGCCTGAGATTGCTGTCCCCAGGTGGGACTTGAACCCCCGGCCCTCCGGCCTGAAGTACCTTGTCCTAACCACTAGACCACTCCTCCCTAATAAAATAGGGGGGAGTAAAACCCTGTACCCCGTTGGGGAATGGGTACCTCTTCTATTGCCCCTTGAGCAAGGAGCACAGTGACCTCTTGACCTAACTGGTCATTGAGAGAGGTCTGAGAATTGAACTGTCTTACCATTGTAGGGGGGGGGGGGCATGTTGAAGAAATGAAGCTTGTACCCCTCTCTTACAATAGACAGAGTCCAATTTTCTGCTGTTATTTGACCCCATCTGGGGGCAAAATGACATAACCTTCCTGGGATGGTGGAGGGTTCTGGCCCGTTCAGGGCCAGGAAGGCAAAGTTCTCTAGATAGGAGTCAAAGCCCCTGTGGAGGCTGAGTCTGCTGAGCCGGTTGAGGCTTAGCTGCTTTTGTCTTTCTTTGCCTAGGTTGTTGCTGCTGTTCCTTTTCGGCAGACTGATCTAAGCGATGCCCCTGCTGGGTATAGGAGGGATAAAACTACTACTTCTTACTGAATAATGGTTTCTTACAGGATTTTTTTCTTTGCAGGATCAGCTGTAGATTTAGACAATCTATCCGAAGTGATATCGTCAGCATCTATCTCATTAGCTTTTTCCTGCCAATTCTTGCCAAAGAGATTCTCTTCTGTGCAAGGAATATTCCCTAGTTTATCCTGTACCCAAATTTCCAAGTCAGATGCATGGAGCCAGGCAATCCTACGTGCACCTTTGGCAATGGCAGAGGTTCTGCTTATGCACTCAAAGCAGTCAAAGGCTGCACGATTCACAAACATTGGAAACATCCTGGGCATGTTTGACAAGGGCAAGGTAATTTTGCCTCTTATCAGGAAGGAGAGGGCTCATAAGCTCTAAATTTATTTATTTAACTTTCTTATATACCGCGCTCTTCAGTATCAGTGCGGTTTACATGTAACATATCTGTCCAGTGCAGGAGGTCTGCAGTGGACTTACAATGTAACAGGGGGTTATGTGCAGGATTGAACAGGGTAACTATATACAAATAGATTAACAGCATATGCTAAATCTCCTGTGACCTCCTTAAGGAACATCCCCATATATAAGATATAGGAACTGATCCTAGCAGAAAGCATGGAAGCCTGGAAGGTTCGACGTCCAAAGGCGTCAAGAGTCCTACACTCACGTCCTGGAGGATTAAATGTATGCCTTTTTGCACTCTTTATCCTTCTCATAGCAGATTCCACCACCATGGAATGGTGTGGTAATTGAATCTTCTGAAACCCAGGACAAGGAGGAACTCGATACATTGTATCAAGTCTTCGAGAGTGAGAAGATGTGGTTAGAGGTGTTTCCCACATCCTTAACATGAGATCATGCAAGATCTCATGAATAGGTAAGGTAGCTGCCTCCTTGTGAGCTTTAGGGTACTGTAGGATTTCTAATTCCCTTGCCCTAGGCCCTTTTTCAGGAGCCACTGTGATGGAAAGACATCGAGCCACATCTCGGATAAAATCCTGAAAGGACATATCCTCTGGTGGAGACATCCTACGCTGAGGAGAAGAGGAATCCTCAGGAAGAAGTACTCTGGTATCAGCAGAGCTTTCAGAGTCTTCAGACTCATCCAAGGATTCAAAGTATCTCCGATCCGGGTGATCGTGCAAAGCACGGTACCGGTACCGATCGAAGTCGGCATCGGAGTGGTCCGGTACCGACTTGTCGATGCCGGATAGACACGCATGAATCGTCCCAGTAGAATACCTGCCGATGTCGATGCAGTCAATGCCGGCACCGGTGTCGGTGCCGGCTGAATTGTCTGAAGCGGTTTCAGGGGAATCAAGGCCGTGAGAAGAGCCGTCAGACTACATTCAAAAGCCAAGAATCTCTGGTCTATCGACGCTGCCGATGCTTGGATATCGGTACCGGATGAAGTGGCTGGTACCCCAGAGCATGGCACCAGTAGTTCTGCCGAGGTTGAAGCCTCGAGAACATCCTGGAGCCCCGATAGTGCTTTGGAAGACAAAGCCTCCCTCCGGGGCAATTTTGCCGGTTAAAGTCCCTCAAGGGCAACGCCAGAGGCATCTCGATTTCTAGAAGGAGATCTACCCTTTGAGGACCGGCTAGATTTATGTTTAGTTACCTGAGATCCATGGGAGGAAGACGAAGCCCTGGAAGACTTCGATGCCACGGAGGCTGCATTGGAGGGAAAAAGGGTGCTAAGTTTAGCAGCTTGGTTTTGCTGGCCCCTTTTCAACATCATCCCACAGGCAACACACTCAGAAATAGAGTGGTCAGGACCTAAACATTTGAAGCACCACTCATGGGTGTCAGTGACGGAGATGGTACCGCCACACTTATAATTCTTTAAAACCCTAAGCAGGTTTTTCCATTTTGAAGGAAAAAGTTGGGCCTAGTGCCCAAAATGGTGCGTGGCACCTGAAGAGAAAATTACTGCAAAGACTTCAGAAGAAAGGGGTTTTATTGTTTTTTTTAAGAAAAGAAAGAAGAACCGGTGGTATCGGTGTAGCGTCGAGGGAAGGCAGACGCGACCACAAAAAAGAAGAATAGAAGGCATTTTTTTCTGCGGTGACAGGATGTGCGACCTGTCGGCTCCACGGAAAACGAAGAACTGGAGAGGGATAGTTGGGAAAGGCAGCACGCAGGCGCTGTGGGATGCTTCCAAATGCTTTCCTATTGGACGCTGGGGAGCGTTCCCGCGCGGGCTCCGTCGGTACCAACGATACCCCATATGTGAAGACTACATTCCTGCTTGTTCCTGGAGATATGCAGTAATCTAACTGTGACAGGACTGTGGATAGTGTGAGGGTGGTTAGAGCCAAGGGAGACAGGAAAGAACGAATGGAACGGATTTGTAGAAGGAAGAAATAAGACGCCTTAGCTAGGTGTGATATGTGGTCTTTGAAAGTGAGATTGGAATCAAGGAGAACGCCAAGGTATTTGAAAGATGAAACAATGGGGATCACAGAACAGCCAAGAAAGGGAGCAAGGGAAGGGCAAGGATTTCCAAACGTGAACCATGTAGCTGAAGTTTTGGCGGAGTTGAGATTTAGACAGTTTGTGGATAGCCAACTGGAAACAAGAGTGAGACATGAATTTAAGGGAGCGAGGTCTCGCTAAACTTCAGAGACACTGTTTCTAGCCAGGTCATTTGCACCCAAGTGGATGACGTCAATTTTGCTAACTTTCTACGCTAACTACGCCAGCAATTTGGTTCATATTCCTGCTGTTTGAAGAGCCTGGGAGGCATCTGACCATCTTCTCTCCTATGAACTGTGTTTCCAAGTTGGTGCCTCTGATTATGGAATGTCCAAGTAGCAGTAGTTTTCCGGTTTGTGATTTTTTTCTTCATATTTGGTGCATTATCAGTAGATTGGGCATTGACTCTCTCATTTAAGGGCACTTCAGTTGCCACGGATTGAGCACCCTCATTACTCAAAGCAGAGAAGGCATTATGCAGGGATATCTCTTGATGTAGAGAGAGTGTCTCTGTGTTACAGGTCACAACCTACCAGATCCATTTGTTCCTGGGCTATTTGATTCTTTGTGGGAGCAGTGGTGGATTTTGTTCAGTTTGTACCCTAGAAGAGGTGTGCTTAATTGCAGCTAATTGTTCCCTTAGCAGAGTCAATTCTTTATGCATAGCCAATAACTTGAGGCATATAGGGCAAGCTCTTAGGCTCCAAATGATTCTTCTTAGATTGACAGCACCAGTTATTGCATTGAATACACAACATGCTGATTAAAACTGTTATAAAGCGGTCTTTTCTGCAAGATTAAGTAGAAGACTTAAGTAGAAGACCAGCTCTCTGCAGAAAAAAAGGAAATGTGTACTTCAATTCCAAATAGTTACATATCAAAAAAGTGTCCCTGGCCAGTAGACCTTACATGAACTGAGGGCACACTCAGATATCAGATTTAAAGACTATGCAAGGAATGTAGGCAATCTAAATATTCCTAAACTTATAGTCAAAAGTTAAAATTTATATTAAAAAAAACTGACAATTGTAAAGTCTGAAAGCTTAGCTTTATGTAGAGTCTCTTGGAGCAGTGATGACCTGAATGTCTCCCTCAACAGCCCTAAGGGCCTCCACCTGATCCCAAATCTCATCATTTTGCCTCCCAAACCTTAAGTTTCAAGATTCACTGCCCACCAACTCCACCCAGACCAGAGCATTGTCGGACCAGGCTATCAGTTCTACATCTGCTTCCCTACCACAGGAACCAGCTCTCTATTAATCAGAATACAATCTATTCTAGAGCAGGTATTGGTATACTACAAATGATAACGGTTTAAGACCCCTCCTTGGGAAAAGAAGCCTCCAAACATCCACCAGTCCCAATTCCCTGATAACCTCCTTCAAAATCCTATGGTCCTTCCCCCCATATGTCACCTCCCCAGTATTGTCCTTGTTGGGGTCCCAGGTTAAATTAAAATCAACCCCCGACCATACCCAGCAGCTTATCCCCCAACAACTTGAAGAAAGTTCCTTGGTCTCTGTTCAGGGCATATATAATTACCAGAACTCACTCTGAACTCCCCATCTTAACTCTTATTAGGGATCTATTCCCCTGGGTCTGCAATCTTTTCACAGATCTCAACATTCACTGCTCTGGAGAAAAGATAGCCACCCCAGCTTTCTTCCTCTCACAAGTATTAGAAGCAACTATTACTACAGTGAAATTAGGCATGCATCTCCTGAACCAAGGCAATATGCGTCCCTATTCTCTCCAACTCCTTGATCATGGATGCCTGCTCATCAGGGGCATTTAAACCTTTTACATCATACATTACAATTTTAAAACTCATACAGAGCCAAAGAAATAAGCTACTCGCAACCCCTAAATGATCCAGTCTCATTAGTACTCCCCAATATATTTCTATAAAACTCAACCCCCGCCTCCCCCCTCTACCTAGTACCTCCACTCCTGGGGTACCTTTCTCCATCAGAAGAAGCGACGACACACTCTCCACTGCTCAATTCCAGCCCCCCCCCAAGAGTAACTAACCCCCAACTAAGATCTCTCTCATATCCTCCTATCCCCCCCAAATCACTTGCATCCACTAGTACTGGGCCCTGAGAAATGGGCACTCTCATTCACCCATTTGTCTGGTTAGCCAGAGAGGTCCCCAGAGCACTATTAACTCGCTCCAGCTCTATCTCCACAGCACTCTGTCCATCAGGTTCCGAATATAGTAATGACTGGACAATGCTGGTTAACAACCTCAAAGCAATTATCATAACCCAGTCCTTCGGGGACCCCAGATCACAAGTTGTTCCTCCTGAAATGGTTTTCTAGATCTTCCAACTTGCCCCATAGCTCACCATTCACTTGCTCTAAATAAGCCATCAGCTTGTCTAAGGCTGATACAACTCTTCTTGCTCCTCCAGACAGGATTCCAGATCCTCCATGCGTTGCCCAATGTCTGCTAGCTCCGCTCATAGCTCTATCCCTACTGCAGCGATAGAGTGAACGGAGCCCACGTCCATCTTAAGTTCCTTAAACCAGTGTTTGAACTCATGGGACAAATACAGTCCTCCTCCTCTGAGTCACTCGTTCCTATGTGCCACCCCTCACAATCTGTCCCCTGTACAGGAGCCTCAGCCACTGTCATTTTGTGTCCAACCTTGTGTGTGTTGCTCATACTAGAGTAGGAGAACGAATTGAGAGCCAGGCCTCTTTCTGCACCAGATTCTCTACGGTCCAGGGAAGATCATGCACCAGCTTCAATGCTAAATCACTGAGTAAAGCAGGAGAGATCTGCAAATTTCGGTAGAGGTCGTGGAGCTTCGGAGCTAGACTGCCATCTCCTACAGTGACATCACTTCCTCCCCTCCTGTTTTTCTAATATACTCGGTTTCCAGAGGAAATAAGTAAAGACCCAGATAGGTTAAGAAAGCAGTAGAAAAATGCCAAGTGCCAAGTACCATGAAAGCTAAAATTTAACTTCCCGCACCTGCCTATATGGCCTGGGAAAGAAAAGGGTAATTTAAAAACTTGCTGGAAGGAGGGCTGTAGAAAGAGGGAAAAAGGTGGCTGGATGAAAGGAGTGAGAAAAGGATGGGCAATAGTTGCAATCTAACTAAAGGAAGGAGGAGAAAGAGGTGGGAAAAGGCTGGATTAAGGCACACAAAGTAGCTAAAGAGGGTAGCACCTGTTCCAAAAATATGTCAAACAAAAAAAAAAAAAAAGCCTAAAATTCAAGATAAAAGCAAAAAAAATCATTTTCCCCAGACTCCTAAAATATTTTGCCTAACACCTAAGTTTCTTCAATATTTTCCCCTCTTGGTTAAAAGGTAGATGGATAAATGTCACAATATTTTGTGGAATCAGCAAACATCCCAAGACTGTATTATGGTCCTGGGTAGAGCAATGCTTATTTAGATAAAAAACTAATAGTAATGTCTTAAATTTATAACGCATGATAAAATTAACAGCTATTTAGAACCTTGCTTAATTTTGATATCAGCTCACAGATTTAAAGGATACCAAAGACTTGATGTCATTATAGCTATTCTGCTCAATCATCTAATGATGCTAATCATAAATCTTCTTACTTTATCTTCCGCCAGTGTTGCTATACTCGTGTAACCCCTTGTCTCAAGTTGCTTCACTGGCTCCCTATCAGTTTCCATATCCAGTTCAAACTTCTCCTACTGACGTACAAGTTCATTCATTCTGTGGCTCCTCACTACCTTTCCTCTCATCTCATTCTACACCCCTCCTCAGGAACTCCGCGCCTCTGGCAGATTCCTTTAATCTGTGAACTTCTCTGCGACTGCCAACTCCAGACTTAGTTCATGCCATCTTGCTGCTCCATATGCCAGAACCAACTACCTGTGCATTGGGCTCCTTCTCTAGCCCTATTCAAGTCCAGGCTAAAAACCTACCTCTTTGAATCTGCTTTTGGATCTTAATGCTCCTCACTTTCTTGTCCACTATTTGTGTGTACCTTACTATACATACTCTAGTCCCCAGTTCCGCTATGTATTTTGTCTTGATTAGATTATAAGATATGATGATCAGGGACTGTCTTTTACATCTATATGTACAGCACTGTATAGGCCTTGCAGCGCTACACAAATGTTTAATAATAGTAATAGTAGTACTTCAGCATCACAGAGAGCTTCTATAACTGAGGTTGAATGAGCGGTGGTGGCCTACATCAAGATCTGAATGTACTATTACTGTTTTGTAAACTCTAATGGCTTCCTTTTAACTATTACTGGCCAATGCTCAGCTTTTTGCTTCAACATCTCTCAAGAGTCACCAAATTTGAAACAAAGGTGAAGGAGGATTAAAATATAAAATGTCTGGATAATATCCCTGTGGAAACATAAGAGACTTTAAAGTAGCATTATCACTTTTCTTCATTAGCTAACCATAATCTCAAAATACTATTCTTGCTGATGAATGCTTAATGCATTACTTACATGAGCACAGAGGGATCACTGCTCTGTCTGCTAAGATGGTAGGATACTGCTACTAACAAACCACAGAAAATTGAAAAGAGGACTGGAACATGTTGGGCATCCCAAGGATCCTGAAAAAAAAGTTATTCAATAGAATAAAACAGTCTTGCAACAGTATATTAACTATGCTTTTCTTTTGTTTCACTTAGGTTTAATATGCACAATATCAATCAGAAACTAAACACAGATTTAAACATAAAAAAATATGTAAACAATGAGACAAACAAATGCTGACTTTAATAATACTGAGACAAGAAATGTTAACAAAACATGTACTCCAGAAAGCTGAAGTGCTATGGGCTTATTCAAACTTCAGCATGATAGTATTAAAGACTAATGGACAGGGACTTCATCCACTGTACAGAGATTTGGCTTAAATATTTTTAAATTTAATGTATCATTAATTCTTATAATAAATATGTTGAAACAGACACACAAAAAGCAATATAGTAGTGTAAGACACACAAGAAAAAATACTGAATATGTATCTCCCAAATAAAGCCCTGTATAAACTGCTCTTACAGGTGGTGTCAGGGAGCTAATGGAAGCAAAGACAGACAAGAAAAATCATTCAATAAATTGCAGTGGTATCTGCATTCCACTCTTCTACCCTCTGCACGCCCAATAAGAAGGGTGCATGCCCTTAGCACTCTACCCCAGAAAGAGGATTTCCAGTAGCTTACACTGGCTTGGTCTCTCCCAATTGAGATCACTATATTCCCTCTCGCTGAGTCACAATACATTTAGCCCAGGGCTTGACAAATCTCAGGTGCCAGGTTGTCATGGTGACCAAAAAAAAGAGATCTCCATTAGCAAACCCCTTCTGTCTGCCTGCCGGGATCTGATCTCCCGATGGCAGAATAGGCTGGGAAGAAAGGAGGCTGCCCACGGAGATCCCATCCCCTGTGGGGAGAAGATGAGGAAAGAGCAGCCATTGTGGCAAAGACCCCTGCTTTCTGCCCACGGGAGATCAGATCCCCATGGGCAGAACAGTAGAGGAAGGCCACGATCACAGACTGCAACGCAGCAGTCTGCCCGCAGGGATCTGATCACCCGCAGGCAGAAGAGGTAGCCTGCACTGTTCCCTCTAAGCTGTGCGCGTGTGCGCGTGCACACACCTCGCCGAGCGCACATATTTTACAACAGAGCGCACAAAAATTACGGTTCTGATTCAGATAGAAAACACAGATGTCTTAAAAATTTAAAAGTTGTGATTGTAATTACTAGAAATTTTCCGCTTCATTTAGTAATCGTCTATTTTCATTTAATTTGATTAAAATCAACGTGGTATACATACTGTATTCTGACGTGTAGTCAAATTTTAAAGTATATAACTCCGAGTGTCATTATGTGGCGCACAAAAATTTAACCTTCCTTCAAAAGCTGCACAGCTGATATTTTATGCGCACAGAGCCTACAGAAAATTAGAGGGAACATTGGTAGCCTGTCCATGAACCTTACAGATGGGGGAGTGAGACTGCAAAAATTTAAAGGGGCAGTAGCTTACGATAAAAGAAAGGTTGATGGGGGGTATGGAAGGCAGGTGTAGAAGTCCTGGGGGGGGGGGGGGGAAGGAGAATGGGTGAGAAGCTGGAAGGAGAGAGCAGGGAGAGGTTGAAAGGGGGAGGGAAAGAGTGCAAGGTGCTTGTGGACAAAAGGATACAATCTGTAGAGGACAAAAGGATACAATCTGTAGAGGACAAAAAGTGCATCCCACCCACTCAAAACACACACGCACCCCAACCCCACAATACATGCAAACACACACCACACAGTCACCCCACCTTCACAGGATAGAGAGACATACATCCCACCACCACATAACTGACACCCACACGTAAGGCACCATGTACATATTTGCATTCATACAGGCACCTCACCTCAGCACCATACAACACACGCATAGGCTCCAAAGCTCTGCAGCGCATAGACACACATTCATCGTAGCCCTACATCCCAACCACACAAAGGCACCCACCGCCACATCCCATACTGAGACAGGCAAACTACCACTGCACCACACACACAAGACATTTGTTGTCCTTATATTTCTGTCTAAAAATGTGTCATACCACAACACATTTAATCTCTCTTCAAATTCTTCTACTCTCCTCAGACATGTATGAGTTTGCAAAGGAGGAATGTCAGTGGAGAATGGGGGTGAGGGGGAGCGCGAAGGGGACACAGCCACTGGTTCTTAAGACTTTCACCTGGCTCCTAAATCCAAACAAAATTTGACAAGGCCTAGTTTAGCCAAATTTTTAATGCAACAAAACTCAAAGCTGTAGAATACACACACTGGGATATCTTTGATTTCTATTTGAAAAACTATGCCTTTCTAGAAAAAAATTAAATCGATAAAAGAAAAGATGGCACCAAAGCACTGCAGTAACAGAGATGGGATTTTATTTATTAGAGCAAGAGTATTTTTTTATAACTATGTAGTCAGGGAAGATGGTTGGAAGATGCCTTGGTTTAATGATGAGTTAAAGGTTGTAGAAGTGGCAGGTACAGCGACTAGCTAGATAGGGGTATAGATCAAAAGAACAGAGTTTGGTTTCAATGATTGTTGAAGATGAAAAAGTATAAGAGAAAGGATTTGGAAAGCAAAGTGGGTGTTTATTAGTCAGAAGCTGGATAATGCATGAAATTTTACTTGCTTCCATAGCCAAATTTGGGCATGAAGGAGGAGGAGTTGCCCAGTTTAACTAGTGCAAACTTTACAAACTTTTTTGGAAAAAAAAAATTCTGAAAGAGATAGAGTGAGAATAAGAATGGTAAGAGCAGAGAGAAGAAACAACTTTTTATTTTTGATAAATTTAGGGATTTCAGTGTGGTTGGATTGCAGAAATTGTCTCTGATTTCTGGCAATGACCTTTGAAGGTTTATCAAGAAGGGTATGTTTTGATTTTTGCAATGGTTAGGTATTTTAGTTTCTTATTTTACCGTCTTTCAAACACTATATCAAAACAATTCACATTTTTAAATGGGTAAAAAAGCAGAAAGGAACTCCAATTTTAAACAGGAAAGAAACAGAAGAGTTTCTTGCATTTACTGCCAAAAGGTGATATGTTTTTGCATGTGAATGGCTCACTGAGTTTGAAGAGGGGATGTATTGGATTTGAATAATGTACATCTAGTATCTCTGTTGCTGTTCTTAGGGAAAGTTCTTGAGCTCAAGGACTCTGTAGAGAAGAATGATGTGCTACCCCTCTGCCAGTCAGGATATTGGGTTCATCATAGTAAACATAAGATACTGTTTGCAGTACTAAACTCTGTGAGGGAGATTATGGATAAAGGTGGGATTATATGGTTAGCATTTTGGATCTGTCGGCAACATATGACACTGTCCCACACGATTTGTGGTTGGATAGTCTTGAGGTGGTAGGTATATGCAGCACTGATTTGTTGTGGGTTCGATTTTTTTATATTTAATTTTTTAAGAGGATCGCATGCAGAGGTTACTATGGACAGGCACAGCTATTAGAAGAGTTGGGAATTTTGCATCATCTTTAAGCGGATGATGTAACTTTAGCACCGGTTGATTGTAGCATAGAACAGGTGCAGAGAGTGCTGGCAATAAATAATAGATTGAGTGAGATATCAATGGCTGTGTGAAACTGTTTGAAACTGAATCAGAAGAAATGTGGTATAGTAGAGGAGGCCAGGAGCTGAGTGTTAGGCCTGAAGTGAAGGAAGTATTATTGGAGCCCAGGGAGGTGGTTTGAATTCTGGGTGTTTAGTTGGACAGCCAGTTAAATTTGGATAAACATATTGCAGTTGTGAAAGAGGCATTTGGTGTATTGTCATCTTACATTAGCAAGTGGGACCTCTTGAAAATGACCCATAATATGGTCACATCATGTATTGATCACTTTTTATTTATTTTTATTTAACGGGTTTTCTACACTGCTTTATCCTTTAGTCAAAGTGGTTTACATTATAACATAAGTGATTACAATAACAGGGAGCATGAAACTTGTAACTTAAATTAACATTAGTAACTTGGTTAAGCATTGAGGAAGGGTAGGGTGGGTTAACATTGAGAAGGGTTACACAGTGTGCTGTTTTATGGTAGGTTATGACTTGCTCATGCTGGGCTATGTAATAGTTCTAAAGTGTTCTGTATACAAGGAAGCTTTTAGTTTCTTTCTAAAGTCTTGGATGTCCTTTGTGGACCTGATGTCTTCTGGAAGGGAGTTGCTTAGTGCTTGTGCTGATAGGGGGAAGGTCCTTTTACATGTGGTTTGTTTGGTTCTTGTTTGGGTGTTGGGGGTGATAAGCAGGTTTTTATTATTGGTTCTTCTAGGTTGGGTTTCAAGATTTTTTGAGACCAATGTTTGTGGGATGTCTGCTGATGTGTTATGTATGATTTTGAATATGGTGAGTAGTGTCTTGAATTTGGTACGTGATTGCATTGGGAGCCAGTGCAGTTAATTCAGAAGGGGTGTGATATGGTTGTATTTTGCCAACTCTGTAATGATGCAAGCTGATGCATTTTGGGCCAATTGCAAATGGTGAATGATATGCTTTGGGAGACCTTGGTATATTAAGTTGCAGTAATCTGGAAGTGGTGTAATTGTCTCCTGGCAGTCGTTTTGGTTGAGCAGAGATTTCAGTTTTTGGATGATTTTCATCTTGTAGTATGTATTCTTTGTGATTTTGTTTATGAGTGATTGTAGGTTGAGGTTTTGGTCTAGTGTGATTCCCAGATATCTCCCTTCATTCTTTACTGTTAAGTTGCCATGTGGTAGTCTTATAGTAGTTGGGAGGGAGGAAGAATGCTGCATTTCTAGTAACGTGGAGGACCTCTGTTTTGTCATTTATGTTTAGGTTGTGTGCGTTTAGCCACTTTATCATTGCCTCCAAGCATTTGGTTATTGTTGGTATTCAGGTTTGTCTGTGTTGAATGGCATGTATATCATAATATCATCTGCATATTATAGCATATTATGCTTTGTTACATTGCAGATGGGCTGTAAATAAAGATTTAACAGCAGTAAGGAGAGAGATAAGCCTTGTGGGATTCCCTGGTGTTGCTTAAATGGGTTAGATTTGTTTGGGCCGTCTCAGACTTGTTGCTTTCTGAAGTCCAGGTATCAGTGGAACCATTTAAGGATGGTGTGGTTAATGCCTATTTCTCTTAGTCTTTGCAATAGTGTGTGGTAGATAATTGTGTCAAAGGCAGCTGATATATCAAGGAAGATTAAGATGAAGCCATTTTTGGTGTTATCTATGCCTTTTATGAGTCTGTCCAGAAGGGATGTTAGTAGGGTTTCCATGCTGTGGTTGGGTTTGAATCCATATTGGTAAGGGTCTAATGGTGTATACTGGCTCATGTGGTCTTGTCGCTGTTGATGTACTGCTTTCTCTATGATTTTGACTATGAATGATAGGCTGGAGATTGGTCGGTATGCATCGGGATTTTTTTGAGTCGAGTAAGGCATTCTTAAGTGATGGTCTGATGGAGGCTTGCTTTAGGACAGGAGGCTTGTAGCCTTGTGTAAGTGATAATTGTGTTATTTTGTGTAGGACTGGGCTTAATTCCTTTCTAGTTAACTTCATCCATACACAGGGCATGGGTCTAATGGGGATGTGGTAGTGTTCAGGTTGGAAAATATATGATCTATTTGTTCTGTGGTTGGTATGTGGATATTGTCCCATGTTCTGATGGACTTCAGGTGTGTTGCATATTCTGGTGTCTGTAATAGGGTGTCGTGGTGTGTGTTTTTGTTTTGTCTCCGGAAGGTAGCCCTTTGCTGTGGGTGTATGTTGCCTCCTTTTCTTGTGTGGGTTCTATAGTAAGTGCTCATGCTATTTTGAAATGTTCTTTGACTTTATTAATGGATTTCATGATGAGATTTGTATAGTATTCTCATTTATTTATTAATTTTATTTAAATGGATTTCTATACCGCCTTATCCTACAATCAAGGCGGTCTGAACAGCAAACAATCGCTAAGATACAGTGTCTAGTGTGCACATGCAGTGGGCAGTGTATGCGTGTGAATGTGTCTGGACGTTGATTCTTGATGTGCTATTTACAGCGTGCGCTATTTACAATGATATGTATATCAAGTCCTTGCTTAATTACTATTATAGTGACGTGTGGGGGGGGGGGTATTGAGGTGTCTGTTGCATGGTTTATGTATTGTCACTGTATTGTTCTATGAAGAGGGTCATTTTCAGTAGTTTCCTGAAATCCTTAAGGTCTGTTGTTGAACGCAGTTTGTCGGGGAGGGCGTTCCAGATTGTTGGTGCCGCTTTTGATAAGGCTCGTTTTTCGGTGTCCTTGCGTACCCTGTTGATGTCTTTAAGTGTGTTGACATGGTTGGATGTGCCTCTTCTCCTCGGTCTTGTGCTGTTGTCGGGTTGTATGAGTGGGTGTAGGCTGAAGACTGATGACTGATTTTGAAAATGTTTATGGATTGTCTTGTATCTAATGCGGGCGCTGATAGGCAGCCAGTGGAGCTCTTTAAGGGTGGGTGTGATGTGTTCTTGTCTTATGGTGCCGGCTATTATGCGTGCTGCAGTGTTTTGTGCCAGTTGCAATGGACTTAGTGTCTATTTTGTTAGGCCCAGATATATTGGGTTGCAGAAGTCTAGGATTGGGGTTATTAGTGCCTGACAAACTGTGCAGAAATGTTCCTGAGCGAGGAGGGGCTTGAGGCATCGTACTAGTCTCATCCTGTGGTATGCATTTTTGGTGGTTCTGCTGATGTGGGACTGAAGGTTAAGTTCTTTGTCCATGGTCACGCCTAGGTATTTAACTTCTGATTGTATGGGTATGGTTGTGGTGCCTATCTTGATGTCGCGGAGTTTCGTGTGATGATTAGCGCCTCGGTCTTGCTGTAGTTTATGGTCATGTTGTTGTCTTGAATCCAGGTGTTCATGTGTGTGAGACAATCTATTATCTTGGTGTGATCTGGGTTGTCGAGGGTGATTGGTGTGTATATCATTATATCGTCCGCATAGATTGTGTATTTTATCCCGTGCTCTTTTATGATGCTGCATATTGGCTGTATGTAGATGTTGAATAAGAGCTGATCCTTGGGGTACGCCTTGCATGACTTTTATGGGTCGGGATGTGTTGGGCCCAATCTTGACCTGTATCTGTCTGTTCGTTAGGTAAGAGTAGAACCATCTCAGTGTGGCTCCATGTAGTCCGATGTTCTGTAGTCTTGCTAGTAGTGTTCCGTGGTCCACTGAGTCAAATGCTGATGATATGTCAATAAAGATCATGAGTATTCCGTTCTTGCTGTTGTCTATGAGGTGTAATATGTCATTAAAAAGGTATAGCAGGAGTGTTTCAACTCCGTAGTTGGGGCGGAAACCATGTTGGTTGTGGTCGAGCTGTGCGTAGTTGTCGATGTGGTCTTGTAGTTGATGTTGTACCGCTTTCTCAATAATCTTAGCCAGAAGGGGGATGCTTGAGATAGATCTGTAGCCTGCTGGGTTGTTTTTGTTGAGTGCTGATTTCTTCGGAATTGGTCTTATTGTGGCGAGTTTTAGCTGGTCTGGCATGAAACCTTGTGTTAGTGAACTTTTCACCATGTTGTGTATGGTGTTGATGAAGTTTGACTTTGTCATTTTGATCCATGTGACTGGGCATGGGTCTGTTGGAGCCGTGCTTGTGTTGAGTGCGGTGATGATGTGTGAGAGCTGCTCTGTAGATGGGTTGCTGAATTTGTCCCAAGTTTTTTTTGAGGGGGTGGTTGGTTTGGTGCTTGTGTCAGTTTTCCTTCATGGAACTGAATGGAATTTGTCTTGGATTTGGTCTGCGAATGTTTGTGGGTCTATTTGCACTTCGCTGTCAGATTTCTGCTCCTTGGTGAGTGTTTTCACAATTTCGAAGAGCTCTCTCGATTTGTTGTTTGATTTGAGTATGATGTTGGTGTGGTATTCTCTCTTTGTTTGGTTGATGAGATCGTTGTACTCTTTTTGTTTTGTTAAGTATGGAGCCTGATTATTGAGAGACTTGGTGTGTCTGGTCATTGTATTCATTTTATTTGTTTCCGTATTGCTGGAGGGTGTCCTGGCTTTTTATGCATCTCCATTTCCATTCTATCCTTCTTAGTGTTCTCTCTTTGCTTCTTTGATTTTGTTTGAGTGGCAAAGTGCAGAGCTGTTTCTGTGTGTAGTCTTCTTTTTGTGTGGTGCTTCTGCAGCATTTGAGATAGTACTGTTCCAGTTGTCTATTAGAGTGCCCAGGTCCAAAATATTTTGGTTTAATATTGGTAGGACTTCTTGTACAAAGAATTGTTTCAGTGTTTAAATCTTCAGTGTTCATGTTGTTCCTGTCTGGTTGTCATTGGGTTGATGTTCATGTTGATTGTTAGCATGTAGTGGTTGGAGCAAGGTACTGGTGGTGTTGTGGGGTAAGATGAGATAGTGTGGCCCAGCATATGGTTGGGGACAAAGACGAGATCTTGAGTTGGTCCTTATCAGTGTGTTGGGGTATTTATGATTTATGTATGCTGTAGTGATTCCATGGCCTTGAGGAAGGAGTTAGCTTCCTTGCTGGATGTTGATGTGAGGTTTTGGACCCTAAGGTTATAAGGGGTTTTTGTGCAGGCTGAGTTTTATAACTTGCTGGGACAGCAAATGGCACCTTCCTTGGTGGTCATGTTTGACAGTATGGTGAATAATGGCTGGTTTGAGTCCAGAATAAACTAAGTATTTACAGATGTGGCCAACATGATTGTCACCGTTGCATTTTAGGTATATTGTGCACAATATCTTGAAAAATAATTGGAAATACTCCAACTGTATGTCATCATAATATTTAAATAGTATGTTGCAAGGTATACAACAGGAAAAAAAAAGATGTCTGTGCAACTTAGATGTAGTAATTTCTAAGACAAAAAACAAAATATGAACTGAACAGGATTAATGGAAGTATACCTCAAGACCCTGAAGCAATTCTGCGCCCTAATGCTAATGAAGAAAGAACACCATACAAATCTACTTAACTCCTCTCTCAGCAAGCCCAGAGAGCTTTTTGATATCGCTCAACAGCTCATCAAAAACCCTACTAGCACGGGACCATCATCATCTATCACATCTATCATCTCTGTTTGCCCAGCACCTACAAACCAAGCAAGTGCAGCTACAACTCTTGATCGACCCAGCCAAACAAACATTTCTACCGACATCCCCAACTCACCCAGGTAAATAAATATGTCTGACGTCCCCAACTCAGGAACTTGGCCAGCCTTTAGCCCCATTACATCCAAGAAGCTTGAGAACATCATGATTAACAGTACAGCATTCCCACTGGACCCATGCCCATTCCTATGAATTAGAGTCGCCCGTCAGGAGCTGTTACCGCTAAACCAATGGATTGTTCAAACATTCCTTGAGCTTGACTCCATGCCAAGCACCCTAAAACAAGCATCGATCAAACCACTGCTAAAATCACTCACGCTCGACCCATCCTCTCCTTCCTCATACAGACCCATCAAGTATCCCATCTCTCGCCAAGATAGTTGAAAAGGTAATCCAGTTGCAGTTGCAAGATTTCATCGTATCTCACTCCTCCCTGGATGAGCAGCAGCATGGCTTTAAATCTTACCATAGCACTGAAACTCTGCTAACATCACTACTTGACAATCTAATTAGAGGCATCGAAAAAACTACCCAAGGCTTCATCCTGGTCTTTCGGGACATATCCACAGCCTTTGATTCCATCACACACATTCAACTCATTGCACGACTTCACGAACTTTGGCTTAGAAATAAATCTTATGGCTCCAGTCATACCTCTCGGATCTGTCCCAACAGGTCCGTGTAGGCTCACAAACATCAAAACCCATCAAGCTCCTTTGAGGACTACCCCAGGTATCTGCACTATCCTCTTTGCTCTTTAACATCTTTATCCAACTCCTCTACAAAATCACCAAAAGCCACAAAGTCCTTTACCATTTTTACACCGATGATATCCTCATCTACTCCCCCTTCACCACCAGCAACCCTGATTACTATCCAATTAGCAAATGCTTGGAAGCAATCACACAATGGCTCACCATCCATAATCTGTTTATCAACCTTAATAAAACTGAAGTCCTACATATTACCAGATACCCTACCTTCTCTCCACCAGAAACCTTAACCTTTGCAAACCTAACACTGCATATAAAACAGCAAGTGACATACTTAGGTATAATTCTTGATCAGAGCCTGAACTTCAACACCCAAATCTCACAAATCACCAGAACTGTATATCACCATATCAAGACCCTGAGGAACCTCAAACCACTACTAGAACATAATGACTTCAGAAACGTCTGCCAGGCTCTCGTTGCTCCCATTTTCAATTACACCAACATTATCTATCAAGAACTCCCTAAATCCTTGCTACATCCACTATAGCTGGCACAGAAGGTAGCAGCAAGGCTCATCATGGGTACCTTCAGACACAACCACATAACACCCATCTTAAAGCAGTTTCACTGGCTACCAATACTCAGCAGTGTGAAAAACAAGGTGGCCTTTACTTGCAAGGCATTGCTACAAATTTCAGCCCATTCTCAGTCAATGCTTAGCAAACCCCATGGCCATAGAATCCACAGAAGCGCTAACAATACCCCATTCTTAATACCCTCGTCAATCACCCATACCAACAGCTCTATCTTCCTCAGAGCATTCTATTACTACGCTTCCATCATCTGGAATGCTCTTCCTCCTATTCTCCGCTCCCTATCAGACATTGGAAACTTCCGCTGAAGACTAAAAACACTTCTGTTTCTAGAACAATTCTGCTCAGACACAGTCATCTTCACATCCCATGGACTCACATACTCAGCTAGAAACTACTACCTACCATGTTAAGTTTTGTGCTCACTATATTCAGGGTTATCAATTTAAGTTCTTAGTCTGTTCACTATGTTCAGAGTTATTGTTTTAGTTGTTAGCCTGTTCAACATCTGTTCTAGGTAAAGTTAATGTTCCTGATCGTGTCCCCAGTCTAGTCCCGGAACCTCTGGGTTGCCTATCTCATTCAGCAGCTTGGAGACTGAGAAACTCCCACTTTTGTGACCTCACTGGTATAACTCCCCGGTGACCGCCTCCTGCCATCAGTTACCTCAGTCTCCAAGCAGCTGGATGGATAGAAGCCCGGGGGTCTGGGCTCACCTGAGAAACAATTGAGGAATCTAGGACAGTGTAGTTTGGGTTTTGAGGTCTTACCTTACAGAAAATTTGCAGAGTTCTTTGTTTTTGCAAGCTGTGCCTTTAACTTCGGCTTCAGTTCAGTTCCTTATTGTAGTTCTGTCTCTGCTCTCCTGTTTTCCCCCCTTCCCCCTCCCTTTCCCTTCTGGGCTCACGCTTGCTGCCGGGAAGGAGAAGGCCTAACCTCCTCAGTTACCGCTGCCCGAGGTGCGGCGGTGCCTGCAGGCACGAGCGAGGCAATGATCTTAGGGGGAGTCTCCAGGCAGTGTTTCACCGACGCCGCGCAGAGGGCCCTGCCTGCCAGTGCGTCTGGTGATTCTTCCCGCTGCACTATGCTGTCGGCTTGAAAGGCACAGCATAGAGTCAGATCGGGTCCCGGGGTGTTTGCTATCCCTGTAGCTGTCTGCCGACGGAGCTTGTCCAGTGGAGCTGTTGACCCTTCCTACAGCCGCACGAGGTAAGCCTTGATTTGATTATAGCAGTGTAAGCTTTCACTTGGAATTTTTGGAGTGCTTCTGGAAGCGCAGCCCTACCGCGTGGCCGCGGCGTGCCACGTTCCTCTACCTAGCGGCTATCAGCTCAGTGTGTGGCGGCGAATGTTTAAAATAAAAAAATAACCGACACAGAAGCAAGCTTTAAGAGCTAGTCGGGACTTCCGTGCAGACCGGGAGTTTTTCCCATCCAGCTGACGCGTTGTCCTCAGTCTGCGGGAGTGTTGCCCTCAGCCGCGTAATGCCTTCCAAGCAGTTGTGTGTGGAGCTCGTAAGAGTTCTACTTCGGGTACCTGCAAATCTTGTATAGGGGGACCTGAAGAGATTGTGCAGGTCCAGGAACTCTTGGAGGCAATCCCGGGGCCAGCGTCGGAAGGCTTGCTCTCTCCAGGGTCTATCTCAATGCCGAGTGAGCCAGTAGCGGGCCCTTCTTGCAGTTCAGGCTCACCTTCGTCTCAGGCCCCATTGCTAGCGGATCTCTCTGCCATTTTTTCGCTGCAGTTTGTAGCTTTATTGCAGCAGGCAGTCTTGGGGAATTCTGGGCAGCACCAGCTTACTAAGGATACCAGCGGCGCCCGGAAACGCTCGGCGTCCCCGAGGGGTGCGGATTTGCCGGTCGAAGGCAAGAGAGCCCACAGAGAGGGTGAGCTAGGTGAACAGTCCGCAGCTTCGGTGGATCCTCTATCGGATGAGGAGGAACACAGCATGGCGTTGGACGAGAAGCTGGAAGAGGGTGAAATCTCGGAGAGGGAAGATCAGTCCAGGGTGGTACGGGTCTTCTGGAGAGATGAGCTTCCCGCCCTCATCGGGGAAAAGCTTAAGGCCCTCAATATGCCCATCCCGGGGTTCGCAGAGGATGAGTCACTTGAGGATCCCTTGCTGCAGGTATTCAGAAAGACCTAACGGGCCTTCCCGGTCCACAGAGTTTTCCAGGAAATGATTCAGGAGGAATGGAATGTTCCCGAGGCCCCCCTGAAAGGCGCCAGGGTCATGGGCCGTTTGTACCCCTTGTTGGATCAGGATAAGGTTTTTAAGTCTCTCAAAGTGGACGCAGCCGTCTCCAAGAAGACTACTATTCCAGTTGAAGGCAGCGCAGCGCTCAAGGATGGTCAGGATAGAAAGCTGGATTTTTTATTGCGGCAGGTGTTTGATGTCAACGCAATTTCGCTGCAGGCGGCTATTTGTGGAGCTTGGGTGGCTAGGGCCTGTCTCCGGTGGTCGCAGCAGGTGCAGGAGGGGCAGCTGAGCCCACTAGCGGAAAAGGCGGCCCGTTTGGAGTCCGGAGCGGCCTACCTGGCGGACATTCACTATGATCTTATGAGAGGTTTGTCTAAGAGTATGGCCTCGGCGGTCGCAGCGAGAATATTTGTGGCTCCGTAATTGGGCGGCGGATAGCTCCTCGAAATCCCGGTTGAGTAAACTTCCTTTTAAGGGGCGCCTTCTTTTCGGAGAAGATTTAGAGAAGCTGGTTAAGGACCTCAGTGAATCGACAGGAGGGAGATTGCCAGAGGATAAGCCTAAGGGGGCCCGGGGTGCTCCGGGAGGACGAGGCCAGCTTCGAGAGTTTCGCCGTTTTCGCTCCCAAAGGTTCTCTTTGGGCCAGAGGGGACATTTTCTCAACCGAAACCAGGGGTTTCGTGGATTTAGGGGGGAGCAGGAAGGGGTTTCGGGCCCTCTTCCTCCTCTTCAAATAATTTCAAAAAGACGCAATGAGATGAGGGGGACCCAGGCTCCTCTTGCTCCGGTAGGGGGGCCTCTGCAGGGGTTTTACCCTGCCTGGGTCCAAATAACGTCGGATCAGTGGGTACTGGAGCTTATTCGGGAAGGCTATGCCCTAGAGATCTTGCGTCCAGTGCGAGACGCCTTTGTGCGGTCTCCCGGCAGGTCAGCCGCAAAGTGCAGGGCCTTACGGGAGACGGTCTAAAGGCTGCTGGATCTCAGAGCCATCATTCCGGTGCCCTCAGACCAGTCCGGATGCGGTCGCTACTCCATCTACTTCGTAGTTCCGAAAAAAGATGGTGGGGTTCGCCCGATCCTAGACCTCAAGGTGGTGAACCGTTGTCTGCGGGTGTCGCACTTTCGCATGGAGACTCTGCGTTCCGTCATAGTGGCGGTGCAAAAAGGAGAGTATCTCACGTCGCTAGATACGACAATGTGGAGGCCGACTATCTCAGCAGGGTGCGGGTGGACCCGGGGGAGTGGGTTCTGCACCCCGAAGTCTTCGACATGTTTGTTCGCCGTTGGGGGGTTCCGTGTTGGACCTCATGGCCACCTTTGAGGCGTGGTGTACAGATAAACATTGTGAAGCTCTGAAGGTCTCGGTTCCCCAGATCCTGGAGTTCTTACAAGATGGTTTTGACAAGGGACTGGCGGCGGCCTCGTTGCGGGTTCAGGTGGCGGCTTGTAAACGGGGGCGCTGGGTGAGAATGTCCACAGTCTTGGCAAAGGCAAATATTAATATGACTTGCAAAGGATTGTGGGAAATGTAGTCCATTCATACCAGAATCGGCCGTTCACAATAAATTAGTTGTGCTTGCTCGAGTGGTAAAGCAAAGAAGATATATTTTATTTATAGGGTTATTTCTCCCAACACAGATTTGCTTGGTAGCACAGAAAAGGATACTTGCTTTCAGTATTATACTTAGAAAAACAAAATCAGGAAAAACAACTGAACTTCTTAAGCAATTAAATCAAACCATAAAGACCTTGATGGGAACAGAAAGGTCTTTTCTGTGGGCTCCTGCTAATATCTTTTTAGCAGTGCTTCAAAAACAAACAAAACCCACAAAGTAATTAGAAACTGTTCTTTTTCAAGGCTAACTTCTGGTATTTCCACACACACCCAGAAGTGTCTCTTCAGAGCTCACAGGCAATTAGGCAAGGCTCAATTGCTAACAATTAACCAGCTAAGCTATATGAAAAAAGTGTTACTCCAATATCAACTACAGAACTCTAGTTCCATTTTGTTCCCATCAATTATATAATTGTTGGGAACAAAATGGAACTAGAGTTCTGTAGTTGATATTGGAGTAACACTTTTTTCATATAGCTTAACTGTTACCTTACTCCAGAAGAATAGACCATACAATAGTGTTGTGGCTAACAATTAACCAGCTGCAAACCTCTTGGCTGGTTTATTTTCTATACGTGGCTCAAATCCTGCTCAAAAGCTTTTCTGAGTAGATCAAAGAACAAGTTTATATTTCTTTGTGATGGTTGTTGTACTTTGTAAAAGAATATTACCACAGAGGTTTAGACAGAGAGCAATCCATGTATTCACACTGTTCATTTACAATATCTCCTGCTTCTTCAACTATCATAGCATCAATATCATGGATTGGCACAGAGGAATTTCTTAATGAAGCATTCTCAGAACAATACTTGTTTCCTTGCTGTCTTCCAAGTGAATAGCTAGGGCATAGATCAGTGTTCATACATGAGCTTCCATTGCTGTTAGGGTTCCTCTCTAAATATCCTGGCCAGTATGTAGTCCAGTTTTTATGTCCAGCCTTCCAATCAAGATCCCTGGACACTGGGTCTCTCTTCACATACCTTCTTGCACTGGTCTTAGGGCCCCTTCCAAATGCAGCCGTCTCCCTCACAGGTCCCGTCCGGGGATTCCTGGCTCTGCAACCCCACTCCTCTGGTTTCCTCCAGTCCAATGGAGTATGCTTGCCTCTGGAATGCCTCCCAGCACACGTACTGCTATGGACTCCTTTAGACCTCCAAGATGCTTCTCTCTTCTTTCTTCCAAAGTGTTTCTTGCTCTCTCTGTTCTTGAGCTCTGGCTTCTACTGCCTCTGGCTCCTCCTTCTGCTGATGATGATCATGAAGATTCTGCTGATGATTCTGCTGTGTAGAATAAGCTTTACTTTTAACCTGTTTAGAGGGCTGCTCCACCCTAGCACAGCGCAGCTGTGCTGAATCAAGCCCTGCCCTTGGAGATGAGTGCTTGGGGATTACCTCATAGCTCTCCTGATTGAACACACGTTTCCCCACTTCAGCTCTTCTAGTGGCTGTTGGAAACCTGGTGCATTCTGGGACTGGTAGTCTTTTATGGAAACATTCTGTTTTATTATTTCTACCAGCAAAGACAGGTTGCTTGTTCAGAGCCAATTCATCTCTATTATAGCTCCTTCTTGAACTATGATAAGCTTCCTTATCACAGGCTCTAGCCCGTTACAGGGGCAGTCTGGCTGGTCAGTCGCTGGGGGCCCAGCGGGACGTGAAGCGGTTTCTGCGAGCGGTGGCTCTTGTTCGTCCTCCCTCCAGGCCGGTCTTTCCCAAGTGGTACCTTCCTTTTGTGTTGAACACTTTAGAGTGCGAGCCCTTTGAGCCCTTAGCACAAGCGTCGCTTAAGGACCTTACTTTGAAAACGGTTTTCCTGGTGGCGGTCTGTTCGGCGCGCCGGGTGTCGGAGCTTCAGGCGCTTTCCTGCAGGGAACCATACCTTTCCTTTTTTGCGACCAAGGTGGTCTTGCAACCGGTCCCGGCCTTTCTCCCGAAGGTGGACTCTGCATTCCACATAAACCAAGAGATTGTCTTGCTGGTTTTTCCCACGGATGTTCTGGGTCCGTCCTCGCGGAAGCTGCATCTCCTCGATGTTTGGCGTGCTTTGAAGTAGTATCTGCTCGGAACGGCGGCCTTTCGGAGGTCCGACCGCTTGTTTGTGGTGTTCGCGGGGCCAAAAAAGGGGGAGGCGGCGTCTAAGTCCTCTATTGCTCGGTGGATCAAGGACGCCATCGCGACGGCTTATGTGTTGAAGGGAAAGGTCGTGCCGGAAGGTCTGCGAGCTCATTCCACTAGGGCTCAAGCTACGTCTTGGGCGGAGCGTCTTTTGGTGTCTCCGGTGGAGATTTGTAAAGCAGCGACGTGGTCTTCCTTGAGATCCTTTGTTCGCCACTACCGTCTGGATGTGCAGATGCGGGAGGAGGCCTCGTTTGGGAGAGCGGTTCTTCAGGCTGGTTTGCCGGGTCCCTCCCATGCTTGAGTTCCTGTACTGCTCTGGTACTTACCCAGAGGTTCCGGGACTAGACTGGGGACACGATCAGGAAGGTGAAATTAGACTTACCTGCTAATTGTTGTTCCTGGAGTGGAACCAGTCTAGTCCCGGGTCCCTCCCAGTGTGCGCTGGCAAACCGAAGTCTGACATATGTCTGTGGATTACAGGTAAGAGAGGTTTTCGGTTTTTTTCCTACACTCGGTCAGTTTCAGCAAATCAAAAAAGAACATAGTAAAAAAGAATACATAATGTGTCTGGAAATGGGGGGAAAGTTTCTTCATTGGCTTTATTAAGAAGACGTAGAGTCTTTCTTGAGAGACGGGAGGGTTCATTCTTTCTTCCTTCCTGTTTTCACCTCTTCCCGATAGGGATTTGAACTGTTACATGGTTGCTCGTGCCAGCGGGCGGGGGAGGTTGCTTTTCTTCCCTCCGTAGTGGTTTTTCTAGTTAGTTAATGTGTGCATTTAAATACTTACTTGTTTCTCTGGTGAGTCTTTGTCAATAGGTTACTGATGGCAGGAGGCGGTCACCAGGGAGTTATACCAGTGAGATCACAAAAGTGGGAGTTTCTCAGTCTCCAAGCTGCTGAATGAGATAGGCAACCCAGAGGTTCCGGGACTAGACTGGTTCCACTCCAGGAACAACAATTAGCAGGTAAGTCTAAAATTTCACCTTCTTTGTTCCATGTAAACCGCTGTGACTTGTAGATATGGCGGTATAAAACTGTCATTAAATAAAAATAAAGGCACCTTTCATTAATATTTGGTTGCACAACCCTAGTAGTAATGACAGCCTCCAAACATTTCTTGTAGCCATCTATAAGTTTCTTACATCTGTCTGCTGCTAGATTCTCACACTCTTCAACTATGATTTTTTCTAGCTCATGACCTATCTGGAATTCCTTTTACCAATGGCAGATTTCCGCTCTTTCCAAAGGTTCTCGATTGGACTGAGATCAGGACTCATTGCTGGCCCATTTAAAACAGTCCATTTGTTCCTTTGTAACCATTCTTTTGTACATTTGAATGTAAGTTTTGGGTCATTGTCCTGCTGGAGGACCCATGACCTTCGACCCAGACCTAGCTTTCTGACACTAGGTAGCATATTTCGCTCCAAAATACCTTGGTAGTCTGACTTCATGGATTCCTATTTACTACATTCCAGGCCTCCATCACCTGAGGGAGCAAAATAGCCCCACAACATTATGGGACCTCCACCATATTTAACTGTAGAAAGGATGTTTTTTCCTTATAAGTTTCATTTTTTTGCCTGTAAATGTATCGCTGGATTGCATTGCCAAAGAGCTCAAGTTTGGTTTCATCTGTCCACAGAACATTTTCCCAGAAGGATTATGGTTTCTCAAGATGGGTTTGGGCAAAGATCAAATGTGCCATTTTATGTCTGTTTTTGAGCAGTGGGGTTCCTCTTTGTCTTTGCCCATGAAGTCCTTCTTTGTTTAGTGTGCAGCGTATGGTATGGGTTGAAACCACCACTCCAGATTGCTCCAGGTCAGCCTTAAGCTCTTTGGATAACATAAGATATGCCATACTGGGTCAGACCAAGGTCCATCAAGCCCAGTATCCTGTTTCCAACAGTGGCCAATCTAGGTCACAAGTACCTAACAGTTTCCCCTGAAGACAGGGTTCCACAATGCTTGTATTGGGACGAGCAGTCCATTTCTCGGGTTCCCTTTAATAATGGTTTATGGACCTTTCCTCCAGGAACTTGTCCAAACCTTTTTTAAACCCAGCTACACTAACAGCTTTTACTACATCTTCCAGTAATGAATTCCAGGGTTTGATTACGCGTTGAGTGAAAAAATATTTTCTCTTCTTAGTCTTACATGGGATACACTGTAGCTTCATTGCATGTCCCCTAGTCTTTCTAAATTTTGATGGTGTAAACAATCAATCCATGTTTACCCGATCCACTCCATTTATGCTGTACATGGTGTTTTTCGAACAGTTCACACTAACCTTCAAAGACTTCTTGGATTAATTTTCCTCTTCCCACCACATCTTGGGAGGTTCTTGATAGTTCTATGAGCAGAAAACTTCTTCATAGCATTGCAAACATTACTCAGGAATCCTAAAGTCTTTGGAGATGGCCTTGTATCCCCCTTTGAAGTTTGATAATGGCTTTTCTTCCTGTCTCAGGCAGCTCTCTTGTCTTCACCAATGTGAAAATGGAACAAGGCGTGAATTAAGAAATTAGTTCTTACCTGCTAATTATCTTTCCTTGAGCTTTCTCCGGGCCAGTCCAGGGAACAGGTAGGGTTGTCAATCCTCTATAGCAGCTGAGGGCTGAAACTTCAAGTTTTGCTGAGATGTGAAGCCACTCCCCCTTAGGGTTATCCAGCAGTCTCCCTGTGACAAAGCAACTAAATAGAGAACTAAAAAACACCAGATAAACCATGAAACACTGATAAATTCCTATAGTCCTTGCAAAATGCCGAAGCCATGAAAACGGGCTCCTGTCTGAGATCGTGTAATACATTTTTTTTTTTTTTTTTTTTATATTCTTTAAACACTATGAGAAAAGTCAAATACCAGTCGGCAGCGAAGGAATCTGAGAACCCCAAATCTGAACTCCGCACGGAGCAAAGTCTAAAACGGTGTAGGAGAGTCAGAACAAAGCTGCAGAAACTGTAAGAGGTGGGACCCTGGACTGGCCCGGAGAAAGCTCAAGGAAAGATAATTAGCAGGTAAGAACTAATTTCTTATTCCTAATCGCTTCTCCGGGCCAGTCCAGGGAACAGGTAGGGCAGTACCAAAGCAGTACCTAACTCCGGGCGGGACCTGCGAGACCAGCGACAAGAGTCGCGGCTCCCACTTTAGCATCATCTCGAGCCTGAACATCCAATCTATAATGCTTAGTAAAAGAATGCAAGGAAGACCAAGTAGCCGCTCTGCAAATATCTAAAGGCGGCACAAACGCAAACTCCGCCCAGGAAGTGGCCAGAGCCCGAGTAGAATGAGCCCGCAACCCCGTAGGGGGAGAAAGTCCTTTAGCAGCGTAAGCCGCTAAAATAGCACTGCGAACCCAACGGGCTATGGTGGCCTTAGAGGCTGGTTGACCCCTACGCGAGCCGGCGTATTGAACAAAAAGCCTATCTGTCTTTCGAAAAGGCTCGGAAATCTTTAAATAAGTACGTAAAACCCGAGCAAGATCCAAATGTTTGAGAGTCCGATCCATGGGAGAACTAGAAGTGTCTGTAAATACGGGTAAGGCCACCGTTTGATTAACATGGAAAACAGACAGAATTTTAGGCAAGTAGGAAGGCACTGTTCGCAACAACACCCGTTCCGGCAGGAACTGAAGATAAGGCTCTCTGCAAGATAAAGCCTGCAAATCTGAAATTCGGCGAGCAGAGCACAACGCGACCAAAAAAGCAGTTTTCCAAGAACATTCACGAATTTCCCGGGAGCCGAGAGAGGCTAAAGACGAACGGGAAAAAGCCTCCAAAACCACGTTCAAATCCCAAGGTGGAATGATAGGACGCACTGGAGGACGGAGAATCCGTGCTGCCCGGAAAAAACGTTGTATATCAGGAAGCACCGAAAGACGGCGACGCTGAACGCATCCTCGAAAACAAGCCAGTGCGGCCACATGCACCTTAAGAGTACTGAGCGCCAAACCTTTTTCGAAGCCATGCTGTAGAAAAAGAAGAAGCTGAGGTAAGGTAGACGACATAGGTGGAATACCTCGTTGTCGACACCAAATCTCAAACAGACGCCAGACGCGCACATAAGCTAGAGAAGTCGTAGGTCGCTTAGAGTGAAGCAACGTGGCAATTATGGCGTCTGCATACCCTTTGCTCTTTAAGCGATCCCTTTCAAGAGCCAAGCCGTAAGTAAGAATCGATCCACCCTGGGCATAAGAATCGGACCCTGATGCAACAGATTGAGACGAACTGGCAGAGGCCAAGGTGGCGCGATAAGAAGCCGAACTAGATCGGCATACCATGGCCGACGAGGCCAATCCGGCGCAATTAGAATCACCTTGCCTCGATGACGGGCAATCCGCTGAATGACCCGACTCAACATCGGCCAAGGAGGAAAAACGTACAAGAGGGAATCCAGGGGCCACGGTTGCACGAGGGCATCTAGCCCCTCGGACATGTGTTCCTTGCGCCTGCTGAAAAACCGGCTGGCTTTGGCGCTGGCACACGTTGCCATCAGATCCATTACCGGACACCCCCAACGCAAAGTCAGTGCGTGAAAAACTGCCGCGTTCAGTTCCCATTCCCCGGGATCGAGGACATGGCGGCTGAGATAATCTGCCTGGACATTGTCTTTGCCAGCGACATGAGCAGCTGAGATCGCCTGCAGATTGATTTCCGCCCAAGCCATCAACTCCTGACATTCGAGAAGGAGAGGCAGAGATTTGGTGCCGCCCTGACGATTGATATAAGCGACCGTCACCGCATTGTCGGAGAAAATCTTGACCGCTGTGCCCTTGATCAAATTTGCGAAATGAAGAAGGGCTAGTCGAGCTGCACGCAGCTCCAGCCGATTGATCGACCACGAACTCTCTTCGGGAGACCAGGAACCCTGAACCACCTGTGACTGACAATGAGCTCCCCAGCCCGAGAGACTGGCATCGGTGGTAACCAAAATCCACGCCGGCTCCTCTAAAGGCACTCCTGCCGTAAGATGTTCCGGAAGTAACCACCACTGTAGACTGCGACGCACTTGATCTGGACAGGGAAGTCGTTGCGAGAGCGGATGAAGTTGTGGCGACCACCGGGAGAGAAGCGCCTGCTGCAAAGGCCTCATGTGGGCCTTGGCCCACGGAACCAGATCCAGCGCCGCCGCCATGGACCCCAACAGCTGTAAATAGGTCCATGCCGACGGCGTTGAAAGAGCCAGAAAGGCGTGAACCTGATGCACCAATTTCTCTACCCGCAGATCGGGTAAAACAACTGTTCCCTTGTCCGTGTTGAAGCAAGCTCCTAGATACGTGAGTTGTTGGCTGGGTATCAAATGGCTCTTGGCCTGATTGATCACCCAACCTAGCTGTTCGAGAAGTTGAACCACGCGAGCTGTCGCCGCCACCGACGCCTCTCGAGAATCGGCCCAGATCAACCAATCGTCTAGATATGGATGAACCCGAATACCCTCTTTTCGAAGTGCCGCCGCTACTACCACCATCAGTTTCGTGAAAGTACGCGGAGCTGTTGCGAGACCGAAAGGTAACGCGCGAAATTGGAAATGGCCCATCGGAAGAGCGAAACGCAAATAGCGTTGATGAGACTGTCGGATGGGTATATGAAGATAAGCCTCTGTGAGATCTATGGATGACAGAAATTCTCCCGGCTGCACCGCCCGAATCACTGTGCGCAATGTTTCCATGCGAAAGTGCGGCACCCGCAAAGCCCGATTCACACCCTTGAGGTTTAAAACGGGCCGAAAAGAACCGTCCGGCTTGGGAACCACGAAATAGATCGAGTATCGACCGCAGCCGTATTGGTCCAATGGGACGGGAACAATCGCCTGTAGCTGCAACAGACGCACCAGCGTGTCGGAAATGGCGTGTAGCTTCACTCTGTTCGCACAATGAGACATCACAAAGGCTGGCTGTAAGGGGCAATCGAAGTCCAGGGCATACCCGTTCTGAATTACTTCCAAAACCCATTTGTCCGAAGTGACTGCGGTCCAAGCCGCCAGAAAATTCTGTAGACGTCCGCCTACCGGAACTAACGGCTGGACCCGCCGACCTTCATTGGGGCTTTTTAACGGAAGGCTGAGAGGCCGCTCCGAAAGATCGGCCAAAACCTCGGGCGCCGCGAAAGGACTGACTACGAAAACTGGAGCGACCCCTAGAATAGGGCGCAAACCGTGCTCCGCGAAACCTGCGGGAGTCCCGAGCGGAGCCCCTAGCAGCCCCTGAATTACGTAATGGCTTAGGCCTATCCTCAGGCAAACGTCCACCTTTTGAGTCGCCCAAATCCTTCACAATCTTCTCCAAGGCCTCTCCAAATAACAACTTCCCCTTAAAAGGCAGTTTACTAAGTCGGACCTTCGAGGAAACATCCGCCGACCAGTTACGCAACCACAGGAAACGCCTGGCCGCTACCATAGAGGCCATTGACTTCGCTGCAATCCGCACCAAGTCATAAAAGGCATCCGCTGCATAAGCTGCAGCCGACTCTAATTTCGCGGTATCCGGAACTTCCGAAGCGGACTCTCCTGCCGCGTCCCCTTGTAACCAACGAATGGATGCCCGCGAAACATAAGCTCCACAAACCGCCGCTTGTAACGCCAAAGCGCTAGACTCAAACGCCTGCTTGAGCAGCACTTCCAACTTCCTATCCTGCAAATCTTTAAGCGCCGCAGCGCCCTCAACAGGGATGGTAGTCTTCTTAGTGACGGCGGATACGAGAGCATCCACCTTGGGCATGTGGAATAACTCCCTTTCTTCTTGCGGTAGAGGGTACAGGCGCGCTAAGGCTCGTCCTCCCCGCAGGGTAGCCTCGGGACACTCCCATTCCGATTCTATCATTTGCCGAATCACCCGATGCAAGGGAAAACAGCGCTGCTGAGATTTAACCCCCTGCAACAAGGGATCCTCCAAAGGCTCCTGAGATGCCGACGGAGGAAGAAGGTGGAGAGCCGCTAACGACTGGGCAATAAGAGCCGCGAGTTCTTCCTTACGGAAAACTCGGAAAACATTGGGATCTTCCCCGGGGGCAATCTCCCCCTCCTCCAACTCCTCAAGGTCCTGCTCCAAAAAAGGCTCCGCTAGACCATCCGATTCCCCCTGCCCGAAGAGCAGAGAATCTTGGGATACCGCAGGGGCCAACGGATCTTGAAGAGTCCCTTGAGGCTGGGAAGGCCCCTCTCCCGGGTCCCCGCTGCTCAGACCCTTAGGAGACTGAATATCCTCCGTGGACAAAACTGGAGCCTGCACAGGCTGAGCTGACCTCAGCAAGAATGCCTTGTGCAGAGCTAAAATAAACTCCGGGGAGAAAAAAGAACTCATCTCACTTTGATCCATGACATTTGCAAGCGGAGACTGAGCAACAGACTCCGGTGCTTTAGAGGACTTCGCTTTGCGCTTATGTGGCCGAGACTGCCCCGAAGGAGAGCTGACAGGCGCCTCTAAAATGGCCGACTTTCTCGCCTTTTCTGCGGGCAAAGAAGGCTCCTTTAATGGATTCCCCTGCTGTTCAGCCATGCTGCCCAACGTGACAAAAACAGGGGAAAAATTGACTTTCACAAACGGAACGGCTCTCACCCGAAACCGCGCTAATCGGAGGAGGGAAAAAAACAAACAAACACTGAACCGGCGAAATGAAATGAAAGCAAACAAAAACTTACCGAGAAAAAACAAACCGGCAGGTCAGAGCAGGCAGTCCCGCAGCCAGCGAGAAACAGCCCACCCTAGCAACAGAAACGGCAGCGGTACAAACTGGGGCTCCCAGAAATTAACCTTTTGCCGATGGAGACGGAGACGGTGAATTGAGGCAGGCTCTGCCTCTCACCGGGGAAGTGACTCACTGCACGTCTCCAATTTTCTTTAAAGCGATATCACCAATTTGTTCTAGACTAAGGACTGTAGCAACTGATCAGCTCTGCTAGAGCCAATATAAATGCAGAAATCAAAGAAAAGAACTAACATATCAGAAAGAAACTGAGGGAGAGCTAGAGATTCGACCCTCTTTAGCTGCTGAGGGCTGAAAGACTGCTGGATAACCCTAAGGGGGAGTGGCTTCACATCTCAGCAAAACTTGAAGTTTCAGCCCTCAGCTGCTATAGAGGATTGACAACCCTACCTGTTCCCTGGACTGGCCCGGAGAAGCGATTAGGAAGTGGCCATTTTAAACTTTAGAGCCTAGTGATTGGGGCAAGCTGCCTCAGGCCAGAGGGCCAGAAGTTTGAATCACGCTGGATAACAGCAACCTCAGGCTGGAGGGACTGGGGTTTCTAAGTCCCTCAGGCGCTCCTTATGGCCTTGGGCAAGCCACTTAGCCCTCCGTTGCCTCAGGTACATAATACAGATTGTGAGCACGTCGGAGACAAGGGAAATAAATACCATTCCTGAATGTACACCGCTTTGACCTGGTGAAAAGTGATATATAAGTATTGCTAAATAAATAAAATCATTCATTGGTTAGTTCAAGTCATGTGAGAGCTGACAACTGATCACAGGTGCACATAATTTTACCGCAATAGGAATGTGGTTCTTCTGTTCAAACTGATTTGAACTATTTATAAGGGTGCCAATAATCATGTCCTAGAAATGACAAACTAGAATCCATGCAGGTTAACACCATGTCACATATGATCAAAATCTTTATCCCACTAGCATTTGCTCAATACATATCCCAAAACGTTTTGTTGGACTACGTTCATCAAAGCTGTTATCACAAGCTGCTTCTAGCTTAATAGTCCCTTTTTCTCTTTTTTTTCTGGTCACCTTTTAATCTTTCAACTCTTTGGTTCTCTCTTTAAACAACTTATAGTTGTTACTAAAGATGAAAAAAGAATTCACAGAAGTTTGGAAGCCTTTAAGAAACTGAATTTTATGGACCACATTTAGAATGAAATATTAAAGTGATGCATGAAAAATGTGATTAAAGAAGAGAAACCGAAAAGTTGAAAAATTAGAAGTTGACCAAAAAAAAAGAGAAAAAGGGACTATTAACCCTCCCTCACTACCTGCAGGACTCAGGTGTTGTTGGCGATGCTGGACCACCGGTTGGCATAGAACACCAGTCACCCCTGTGTGTGATGCCGGGTTGGACCTCTCAGGGGAGGAGAAGCTATGTCCAAGGAATCAAAAGCCCCCCCAGGTTTCACCTAGGGTGCCGCCTGGGGCTTGGGTGCCCTAGGCTTACATGGATCATGCCCCTGTCCCTTGGCCTGCTGACCCTGGGAAGCTGGGAAGGCCAGGTACTGGGGATAGTTTCCATAAGGCTTCCTCTTCTTTGGGTATAGGGGCTTTTTCCCTGAAGCCTTCTGTCAGGAAGGGTCAGCAGTCTTTTTGGAGAGCCTGGTTCTGGTCAAGCTGGATGGCCTTATCCGTCATGGGTTTGCCGAAGAGATTCTCTCCCTGGCAGGGGACATCGACCAACGTGTCCTGAACACATTGCTCCAAGTCAGAGGACTGTCAGAACAGCTACTCTGACCAGAGACTCGAAGCCACCGTAGACCACAAGAGTGATGAACTTGGAACATTCCTTGACCGTTGAGGTCAGGGTCCAGAACTGCTGAAGAGGTCCCTCACCAGGTCCCGCAAATACATGCTCAGGGGTACCAAGGAGTGTCTCCTCCTGGTTCTTGATCCTACACATGGTTGACTCCATCCCCATGGAATTATGAGGCAGTTGTGCTTTCTGGAACCAGGGCTCTTACAGACTCGCATGCGGAAGAGAAGCTGTTCCAGGATTGGGGGGGGGGGGAGGGTGAATTAACACCATGAGTGCCTCCTTTGGAGGGGTCTCGTACTGGAGGATCTCAAGGTCCTCTGCCTGAGGCTCATCGGACTCCATGTTGAAGGCCAGGGCCTTTACCATGTCCCTGACGAACTCCAAGGAGAGGTCCTCGGGCAGGGACCCGTGGCAGTCTTCCAGGGCAGAGGGGTCTGAAGGGACATCCCTATGGAGATAGGTATCGAGAGACTCATCATTGTTCTCCCACTCTGAATCAGAATCGGAGACGTCGAGGACCCTCCGGGCATCGGGACCGTGCCATGTCACTGGCACCACAAGTGTCCCAGATCCTCTGTGCTCTGACCTTGAGGTGCTGGCAGGGGACGTCTCCATCCTGAACGGGACCAAGACCGGTGCCAGGAATCATCGCGAGGCCAATGACTGGCTCCACAACCTCCAGTGATGCCCTCGTGGTGGAGGGGCTAGTGGTCAGGACAGATGACCCAGGCGAACCAGGCATCAGCCCCTGCTGCTTGTCCAAGACGACAGTGAGGCTGCAATTGAGGGCCACCACCCTGACCCTGAGGCCAGAAGGCTCCGCAGCCACCGGAATGAGCACCAAAGACCTCTGGCCTGATGCCAGCACCGTTGAGGGGGTGTCCTCAGTGAGGATGGGCTCAGGAGACTGAGGTTGATCTCCCGTCAAAGGCAATCCCCCATGGCCCAGGGCAGATTGGGCATGGCCATCAAGCAAGGCCGAGGCCACTGTGGCTGCCCTCGAGGGCACCAGTTCTGCTAGCGATGCTGGAGCCAAAGCAGGGGTCTTTTCAAAACATGGTCTCTCACTGCTTCTCACGGTTCCTCTACCCTTTGCTTGTCATTTGACAACCAAGCCTACAGGAGGTGTCATCATGGTCAGCATCGAGGCACTGAAGGCAGCAGTCATGTGGATCCGTGCGGGACATGGTGTGCCCGCAGCAGTCATACTGCTTAAAACCACTGGCTGAGGACATCGCGGGGAAGATGGCACCTGTGAGGTCAAGCTCAAGAGTCTCAGTCATGGAGGGCATGAGGATTCCTGTGCACCGGGAGAAAAAAAACCCGCAAGGGAAAAAGAACCCGAGAAAAACGTGGCACCAAGGCAGCTGCGATCCCAGGAGGCAAGGCGGCACCGGTAAGCAAACCGGAGAAAAAAAAAAAGAGAAGGAAGGAAAAAAAGAAACCAACAACATTTTCTGGGGCGCAGAAAAAGGAGACTAAGGAAAGATGGCACCCTTGGACAGGAACATGACCATACATGCGTGGTGAATCTCCCCAAAGGCTTTCTTTGAGGTTATCGCAAGGGTTCAGTTGGTGCAGTCACCCATTTGTGAGGGCCAACTTCCTGCTTGTTCCCAGAGAATGACATATTGCTACATTTGCTGAAAACTAGCACTCCCCAGTTTGGGAGTGGAAAAAAACAAATGCATGTACTGATGCAAATGGAAAGTCTCTCAGCTATAGCATCTTTTGGGCTTAAAAAGAGGAAACAATTTTTAAAGATGTGGCATCCTCAAATTATGACACTTAGCCCAAATGGTGTAATAATATTCAAAGTGAGGATAAGATGTAAATTGATATCAGGAGGAGGGGATGGGTAAATTTGCTCATGTATGGGTACTGGTACTCCGTAAGTTTGTACATTGTTCTTTATTATGCTTATTGTGTTTTGGAAAACGAATAAAAAAAAGATGGACTATAAAATTGTGTGTGTGGTGTTTAAATGTTTGCAGATGGGTAAACCAGAGTAATTTGGCTGCACTTTTGTGTCCTGATCTCTCTCCTCACTCTGTGCGATCTACTCAGAGGGCTGTATATGCCTTCCAGCTCTATACAAATGATTATTATTAGTAGTAGTTTGTTGTTCTTAGATCAAATTGAAGACTACTCAGTGTGGCCGTTTTTGTTTTGCAGAAGAGTAGAAAATAGAACCAAATTGCCTGTGTTTAGAAGATTAGTTAATGGTTTATGGTTTAGGCATTTGATATACCGCCCTTTACTTACGCATCAGAGCGGTTTACACGTATATACTAACAGGTACTTTTTATTCCCTTGTCTCCAAAGAGCTCACAATCTAAGTGCACCTGAGGCATTGTTAAGGTGTGTTATTTCAACAAAGTTAAGGTGTGTTATTTCAACAAGCATTGGTGGGGGGGGGGGGATTAAAGGGCCATAAGAGTAGGATTGGATAAAAGGAGCTTGATGGGCTTGATTCTTGTTTAGGTTTGGTTTGTATGGATTTTAATTTTAATTGTAAGCCACTTTAGTACCTTTATTGGTCATAAGCAAGATACAGATGAATAAATAAATACATATATAGAAAGAGTGTATATTTTAAAATAATGTAACAATCTACATTCTGAGAGCTAGAAAGGTCAGAAAACCTGTCTTCTTGAATTATAGTTGGGTACCCTGGTTTCCTGCAATTCTGCAGCGACAGGTACACCCACAAAGTTGGCCCTTCCAAGTGGAATTGCTTGGTGGCTGTGGAATCAGAGACCAGGGTAAAATCCATATTAGGGAAGCGGAGATCTCCAGCCGCCACTTACATTGCATTACAACAGTATTCATCCCCTCTGTATTTGTCCTGTTTTGTCACATTGCAACCTGGAATTAAAATGTTTATGTTTATTACATTTGATATACCGCTCAAGCCAAAGCATCAGAGCGGTTTACATTATTACATAAAAGTTACAGAAAATATGAAAAGAACACCATTAATTAGATAGGACAGAATAAGAGATACAGTGATAGTTAAAGGAATAAAGGAGAAAAGAAGAAATTCTCCACATAGTATCTGAAGAGACAGATATCATACCACCAGGTGTTTAAGCTCCCACTCACAACCTCCGCTGTCGACATCACCCCTCCACCGCTCCGATCTCCACAGCAAGCTGAACCAATGTAGCAGCATTTTAAACGGCCCCGCAGGGTGCTACGCCTAAGGGCCACGCCAAATGGAGTTTTGGGGGTTAGCACCATGTAATATATGCAACATGCCTATGACTTTGAAGGTGCAAAATATCCTTTATTGTGACACAAACAATAAGACAAAAAAAACCCGAAAGCAGGAGTATTCACCTCCTAAACTCAATCCATTGTAGAGCTACCTTTTGCTGCAATTAAAGCTGCAAGTCTCTTGGAGTATGTCTCTATTAGCTTAGCACATCTAGCTACTGGGATTTTCACCCATTCCTTAAAGCAAAACTGCTCCAACTCCTTCAAGTTAGATGGGTTGCGTTAGTGTACAGCAATCTTCAAGTAATGCCACAAATTCTCAATTGGATTGAGGTCTGGGCTTTGACTAGGCCATTCCAAGACATTTAAATGTTTCCCAGTCTCAAATCTCTGGCAGACAAACATGTTTTCCTCAAGAATTGCCCTGTATTTAGTGCCATCCATCGTTCCTTCAATCCTGACCAGTTTTCCTGTCCCTGCCAATGAAAAACATCCCCGTGGCATGATGCTACCACCATGTTTCACTGAGGGAATGGTGTTCTCAGGCTGATGGGAAGTGCTGGGTTTGTGCCACACATGGCATTTCCCATGATGGACAAAGTTTAATTTTCGTCTCATCTGACCAGAGAACCTTCTTCCATGTATTTGGGGGGTCCATCACATGCTGTTGTGCAAACTCCAAATGTGTTTTCTTATTTCTTTCTTTAAGCAATGGCTTTTTTCTGGCCACTCTTCCATAAAGCCCCGCTCTGTGGAGTGTATGACTTAAAGTGGTCCTATGGACAGATACTCCCATCTCCGCTGTGGATCTTTGCAGCTCCTTCAGTGTCATTCTTGGTGTCTTTGTAGCACTCTGATTAATGCCCCCCTTGCCTGGTCTGTGAGTTTTGGTGGGCGGCCTTCTCTTGTCAGGTTTGTAGTGGTCAAAACAGGAGATACAACTCTGTATAAAACACGTGAAAGTATCGTTGTGTCACACTCAAAACTCAGTGCATTCAATAGAAAATCCAACAGACAGCTTCAAGCATATTATGAAAGCAACAAATAGGTCTCAGACTTAACGGGCAAACAACATACCCCAGGCAGCAGTGACTGTCAGAGTAGAGCCCTTCTTGCATCAATGACCTTAGATATTATGTTGCTGTGAAAAGAGGCTTCCACTAGCTCCCTTGGCAAAAAACAGTAAAAACTGTTTCTCTTAACAAATTCAATCAAGCTGATATAGGAGAGTGGAAAGCAGGACTTAGCTTATAGAGTATTGCTTGAGATGCTGTTTTGCCATCATCTCATCCCCGCTTCAGCCCCAACGCTCTCAATCGCTCTCAAACTTCCCATTCAACCCGCACATTAAGGCCAAAAGGAGAAACTGAGCCAACCCGATGTATCCAACGTTGTTCATACCAAGATAGGGCACAGTCTCTAGTTTTCCCTCGTTGTGCGGAACCAACTGCATCTAAACAAAAGCATTGTAGCTCTTGAAACGTATGATGAAAACGAAGGCAATGTTCCACAATCGGGGCTTCACGGCGCTACCTCTTTCGTCTTCAACTGATCATATGCAAGTTGGCCATGTGAAGTGCGGCGAATGTAACATTTGTACTGTCACTAAAGAGCTAAGCGAGTTTCATTATCGTGGCAAAACGTATCGGCTTCAGCATTGCACTTCATGCATTTCTACATTTGTGATATATTGCATCCTTTGCCCGTGTGGGCTAGTTTACATTGGTAAAACAACTCGAATGTTTAAAGTTCGGATGAATGAGCATAAGAGCAAGCTTAAATGTCAACGCCGTGAAGCCCCGATTGTGGAACATTGCCTTCGTTTTCATCATACGTTTCAAGAGCTACAATGCTTTTGTTTAGATGCAGTTGGTTCCGCACAACGAGGGAAAACTAGAGACTGTGCCCTATCTTGGTATGAACAACGTTGGATACATCGGGTTGGCTCAGTTTCTCCTTTTGGCCTTAATGTGCGGGTTGAATGGGAAGTTTGTGTGTAACTTCCTATTGGCCCTTTAATTGACCAATCAGCTTGTTCTATAAATCTGCAGTTCGCATGCGCGGCGTCCAGAAGCAGTTGGTAACGCTTGGGTATTTTGCAATCTGCCGTAAGCAATATGTTTTATCTTCCTCTCTATACTGGATGTCTGCTTGTAGCACAGTAATGAAAGTATGTGCTATTTACAAACTAATGCATTTTTGTATTCTACGTTATAGTGTTCTAGCCATCCTCTGCCAGTCACCCCCTGAAGAAACCTGCTCGGGTGAAACGCAAAACAGCACGATTGAGAGCGTTGGGGCTGAAGTGGGGATGAGATGATGGCAAAACAGCATCTAACAGCATCTCAAGCAATACTCTATAAGCTAAGTCCTGCTTTCCACTCTCCTATATCAGCTTGATTGAATTTGTTAAGAGAAACAGTTTTTACTGTTTTTTGCCAAAGGAGCTAGTGGAAGCCTCTTTTCACAGCAACATAATATCTAAGGTCATTGATGCAAGAAGGGCTCTACTCTGACAGTCACTGCTACCTGGAGTATGTTGTTTGCCCGTTAAGTCTGAGACCTATTTGTTGCTTTCATAATATGCTTGAAGCTGTCTGTTGGATTTTCTATTGAATGCACTGAGTTTTGAGTGTGACACAACGATACTTTCACGTGTTTTATACAGAGATGTATGTTTATGTTTTGACAATTTTTTGCTCTGTGATACTTTTTGACTACTAGGTTTGTAGTGGTGCCATATTCTGTTTTGTTATAACTGATTTAATGGTGCTCCGTGGGATATTCAGAATTTGGGATATTGTTTTATAACGCAACCCTGATCTTTACTTCATCACAGCTTTATCTCTGACCTGTTTGGAGTGCTCCTTGGACTTCATATTGCTTGCTTAGTGGTGTTGCAGTCAGGGGCCTTTCAGAACAGGTATATTTATACAGGCATGTGACAAATCATGTGACACTGATTGCACACAGGTGGATCCTAATCAACTAATTATGTGACTTCTGAGGTTAATTGGTTGGACCAGATCTTATGTAGGGGTTTCATAGCAAAAGGGATGAATACATGTGCACTCACAACTTTTCAGTTTTTACTTATTTTTTTAAATATATATATATATATATATATATATATATATATATATAAAAAGGTATTTTATTGTCATTTCACTTTGCCAATTTGGCCTATATTGTTAGGTCCATTACCTATCATCCAAATGAACCTTCATTTTCATTCCAGGTTGTACGCAATGTGACAAAACAGGACAAAAACTAAGGGGATGAATACTTTCACAAGGCACTGTATTTTAATTCCATCACTTCATTCACCCCCCCCCCAATGGTCCCTCTAATTTTCTGTAGGCTGTGTGCGCATAAAATATCAGTTGTGTGCAGCTTTTGAAGGAAGGTTACATTTTTGTGCGCCACATAATGACACTCGGAGTTATATACGTTAAAATTTGACTACACGTCAGAATACAGTATGTACACCACATTGATTTTAATCAAATTAAATGAAAATAGACGATTACTAAATGAAGCGGGAAATTTCTAGTAATTGCAATCATAACTTTTAAATTTTAAGACATCTGTGTTGTTTTCTATCAGAATCTGAGCCGTAATTTTTGTGCGCTCTGTTGTAAAGTATGTGCGCTTGCTCGGCGAGGTGTGTGCGCGCGCACGAGCGCACAGCTTAGAGGGAACAGTGCCCCCCCCCCCCTCTTCCATGCTCGTTGGGTAGGAGGAGGAGGAGTAAAGCAGCTACAATGGCTTAAGCCACGTTTTCTCTCTGGTGCTGGGGCTCAAACAAAATGTTTCAATCACATAGTAGTATGATGTCCTGTGGGGCTCAAATAGTTTAGTCAGGCACAAGCAGCAGAGGAAGGAAACAGCTTGAGCCTCTGCTGCTGCTCTCCTCCTCTTGTCGCTGAATTAGTATATGGGGGAAGGAGAGGGGACAGGAAGGAAGAAGAACTAAAGGATGGTAGGGATTTGTTTGGGGGATGAACTGCAAAAGTGGAGCAGGAGGATGGAGGAGGATTATTTGGGTGGACTGTGAAAGAGGAACTAGGGGACATATTTGGGATGGGGGTGAGGTTAAGTAAAAGAATGGAATGAGTGGTGTGTGAAATGGACTGGGTAAACTGGCTGTACATGAGAGGGAGCCTGAAAAAGATATACATGTGCATGTAGGTATTTATGTATATTGGTACTATGCAGGAATGAAAGGGACAACCGGGATATAGAGACGAATGAATGTAGAGAAAGATGGCTAGAGTGGAGATTGTGAGGGGGCAGGGGACACCTTCCTCTGCTCTCCAGGATCTTAGAACCTCTGTGGCCTCTTCTCAACCCCCCCCCCCCTCTCTAGCAATCCCTAATCCTGGCTCCTTCTCCACCTCATCCTCTAACCTCAATCTTTTCTCTTCCTCGCCTCTAGCCTGTTCTTTTCTCCTCATCCTCCCCCACCCCAGTCCTCCCTAGTTTTCTCTCAATCCCCAAGATTTCTTCTCTTCCCTACATCCCTATCAAAGATCCTTCACTCATAACTCTCAAAAGAATTTAGACTCGATTTGAGTTTGAAAAATGTTTTTTTTTATAATGCAAATCTAAATTTACATCATTGAATTGCCACCCCTTGCTGCAGAATATTGAAAAAAATCTGCCACGTGAAACCGGGGGTTCCGATGATTATTATTTTTTTCTTTTTTCAATTTTATTTTTATGAAATTTTTTTACAATAAACCAAGCAAATGCTTGTACAGAAAAAAATAACACTTGCTGCAATAGTACATATGAAACCATGCTTAAGGAAATAAAAATACAAGAATTATAATTAGTCCCCTTGAGGGGAGTCAACCTATTAGATTTTTTAATACACATTTCCAGAAAACAGAAAAAAATTGGCTTGTAAATGATTAAGCAAAACAATGTATTTCAACTTGTGGAATGAACAGAGCACAACAATTAGACTTCATAAAGTCTTAGATGAACGACAGCCAATAAACTGCTTTTAACCCTAAACTGTATTGTATTTTTTCCTGATAGCAAGTATTTCTTTTTTGCTGGATCCGTACTTTTCCTCAAGCTGCATTAGCTAACCTTCTCTAACAGTTGTTGATCGCACAAAAAAATGGCACACATCCTGCCGGTCTTCATTTTTTCATAGGTCTGAAACTCCCACTATGGATGCTAGTGAATATAAAGTACCTACAGATTGCACAAAGGAATCAGGATGCTTGCGGTCAAAGTGTACAGAAACTCTTTACTCGTTATAAGGCTCTATCTTGCTCTAAATCCTACCTCTTAATTATCAGTAATTCATGAGCTTTGTAAGAGAAAATGGCCACTAGCACCATTCACAAATAAAACTTTCATAAAAATATATATGTATTATAGATATTTAATATATCAATCCATTTACATACCTTTAAAGCACCATAGCAGAGTCCATATAGTAATGCCACTGCCACAATACTACGGATAAAACTGTAAAGTGCTGCAAGCAGGCTTGTGGTAGCTGTTAAGTGTCGTCGAGTCATCACAAAAAGGGAAATAGACCAATTAGTTTTTACACTGTTGTGAATTTTTAATTGCATGCTACACATTTATTCTGCCAGGGTTACGGTATCAGAGACATGCTTCCAGTGAATTAATGAGATATTCCTTTGGAAAGGGAAAGCTCTTGAGATGGCTCTTAATGAACACAGTGGCGCCACTAGGATCTCAAAAGGAGATGATTTAACTATAGCACAGAGGTGGTAGGGATGGTGGCAGTGATCAGTAAGAAAATGGGCCACTCAGTGGTTCTGTTTCAGTGTGTACTTGTTTTACATTTAGAAACCAGTGTTTAAGCTTTTTGTCTGTAAAGGCCTGGTCAGTTTTCCGCTCCTTTCTGGTGATGCTTCATTGGATTGCAGAAAATTTGTGCCCCTTGTATGGTGTTTAAGTTTATCTTAGGTCATGGACAAACTGAGATAAAGGGAACCAGTTGAAAACCCTGCCAAGACTTCTGTTTTAGCAAATAAATGCAATATTTTGCACAAGCCAACCTCACTGGTGTATGAAGTCCCAGTACTAGATTAGTGCTGGAACTTGTATATTAGGACCATAGTGCACAGACGTAAAAAAAAAAGAATGCATATTGCAATAAATACATTTTACAAATAAATCTTACTATGTCTGATTTTCAAAGCAAGATATGCATTCATCAGTGCACAGTAACCGTATAACTTGCTTATTTATTAAAAAATTATATGGATAATACCAGGCCATTTAAAATTGCTAAACAGCCAGATACAATTTTATTAGGGGCCAGGTGAGAGGGGGTGGAAGCAGCAACACATTATCTATTTAGTAGCAACTTTAACCACTAAACAGACAAGTTATCCATTTAGTTTAGGTCTGCTGAGTAGTGCTCAGCCACTTTTGAATATACATATTATACCAGGTACCATTGCTGGCATTTAATTATGATAGAGATCACGCTGCCTCAATATCAGGCTCAGTGATTTTAGTCATTTATTTTCACAAATACTAAATTCACCTAAAAAAACACGACTCACCATTCTGCACCTGAAAATAGCAGTAGGAATAATTATGATTCTGCTGAAGTCTTGTGAGGAAATCTGTAGTCTGCAAGACTAAGATTTTTTTTTCTTTGTCCACATAGTACAGCTGTTTAATCAATATGTGGATGATAACTGCACTTACCATTACCCCCAAAAACATGAATATCCAGCTGTTCACAGATGTACATCACAAATGTATTCACTTGAGGCAGGAGACCCATGAAAAACACTACTGGAAAACATAGTGTGAACACTGGAGGAAGGGAGAAAACACACTAAAATCAGGTAAACTCCCCTGTACCCGCTTTAGGTATATCTGCAATGAAGCTGATAGGACATAGTGCAATGATATTTAGCTTGCATGCCTATGAGAATAAGCTTTCATTTATTTCTACCTCTCACACTTTTACAATTCAGCTTCACCAGCAGCTACTTAACTAAAGCACTGTACCTTAATCAGTGAAATAAGTAGATGAGCAGAAGATAGACAAACAATACTGCTGCCATTTACATTTATTTTCCCAAATCTTCAGTCAATGGCATTTAACAATTCATTATTCCCTACAGCTATAATTTGTTCTCACCCCCAACTTCCTTATTTAAAAGCTGACTCTTATTTTCCCAAGCCTCTATGATGACTTTTGCAGTTATGTGCGCTGCTTTTCAGAATCACTACACTCAACCATGCTTTTGAAAAACATATAGAACCTGCAACTAAATGCAGCATTTATATAGCTCTATTACTATTCTTATCGTTGCAGATTATGTACAAATCCATAAATCTATTTTTTATAACTTGTATCCTATTTTTGCAGATTTGCTCAATATCATGTTGTACAACATAGCTCATATGATCAGAATCCTTTCAATTTAGTGAATGATGAGAACGGACAGTGCTTAATCAATAACAAAATATTTAATAATTGTGAAGTGGAATAAAGCAAAGTTACACACACAAATGGGACACATGACATGTTCCCTGTAAAATAGTTATCTCCAAGTTATAATGCCCTGTTCAATGTAATTTCAGTTTGTTCAATGTAAACCACACTGATGCAGAATAGCGCGGTATATAAGAGAATATAAATAAATAAATAAAATAAATAAATAAATGGTGACACGTGGAACAGTTCCAAACCTTTTTGATAAAGACTAAATGTCTTCACTGCTCATGTATCAAACTTGCCTTGCTGCTATAGCCCTACAGCTGCTCTCTATTCCCATCTAACCAAGCTTGTAGAAAGGAGAAAATGACTTCATGGTGCAGAGGAAAGGATTGTGTGACCAGAGAAAGGGATGTCCGGAGATAATATTTATTACAAATAACCAACTTTGCTTTCTCTAAAACAAGTAGGGTCACCAATCAAGCAAGAGGAACTCAGATTGTGATTAATGAAATTTGGTAAAAGAATTGCTGATGGATGAGAAACATTTTTCTGGGGAGGCTTTTCTTGGGGGGGGGGGCAGAGCTTGGAGACTGAGCATGTCTTCTTTTGATGATATCAGCATACTTCGGCAGCTGGCCCCACCTACCAGCCCCAGTATGCTCAGTCTCCAAGCAGCTGGAGGAGTTATCCAAAGGGCTGGACTCACTGTAGGGACAACAGAGTAGGTAGTTTTTACCGGGGTATTTTCCTTTCATTTGTTATTGGCAAAGTGCCTATCAAGATAAAAAAAACAAAAAAAATCCTTAGGGCTTTATTGCTACCAGAAGTTGTTCGGTGCAGGAGCTGCAGCAGGATTTTCCTTGTCCCCTTCCTCCTCCCTGTGAAGGAAGGGGCTTGCCAGGGCTGGGGGGAGGGGGGTGCCAGACACGGACATCTCTTTGTAGCGGCTCCCAAACCTGTGACTGGGTGAGAAGCCGCAAGTTCAGTGAGAGCCAGCAGACAGCCTTCGGAGGCACTCCCGCCTTTGCGCCAAAGCCAGGAAGAGCAAGCTGAGCATGAGGCAGGAGTAGCGAGCAGAGGTGTCACCATTGAAAATTAAAGCTGGCGAGTTGGATTGTTCAGCTGCAGGGAACTAAGGGCAGTTTAGCAACTGGGGGACTCTGCTTTCTGCATGCACAAGGGTAATTACGTGGTGGTCAGCATTTCCCTCAGGAATGCGGGAAAATGCGCCATCTTGCAACAGGCCTTTTACAACTGGTAGAATCTGTTGTGGGGAAGACTCACCAAGCTCTGGGTGGGGAACCTGCAGTTTTTATTGTTTTGGGGCCCGGGTCTCATTTTGTGTTCTTTGAAAGAATTAAAAAAAAAAAAAAATAGCAGATTGTTTTTAAGGTTCACTTGCCTCAAGGCCAGCATTAGGCAGATAGAATCAGGGTTATTCTCCTGCCAGCTGCAGCATCGGTTGAACAGGGGGAGTGAGTCTCCGTGTTAGGGGGACCATGCCAGCAAGGCCGCAGTGTGGGGCATGCGGGGCCCAGTGAGGGCCTGTCTTTGATGTGGGTTTTTGCCGCGGTTGTGTATAGGAGCCCAAAACAGTAGAACAGGACTTGCAGGATGCCCCTGTGTAGCAGTTGGGGAGTGCAGTCACTGGGGGAGTAGTAGGGAGTTCTGTGCGTTCCCAGGAGAGGCAGGGCTTGGCAGCAGGGAAGCTTGTGGTTTTGGGACCATGCCTCCACTGCTGGATCCATTTGGTTTGGACCAAAGCCCCCCCCTCCCCCAGGCCCTCCACATCTCGGGGCCGGGGAGGCGAGTGGGGTCCAGAGGGGTTCTCGCCCGAATTCGTCCTTTTCTTGCATAAGGCGTTCTGCATGCGACAGCAAGATACACAGAACCAGTCTTCGCCGCTGGCACAGGGTCAGAAATGGCAGGCTGCTGCACGGGAGCAGGAAGTAGAAGTGGAGTCCGTTAAAAGACAGACAAGAGGGGGACTGGAGGGAGCCATCTCCGCTCTCAGAAGGACCAGAGGGAGTAGATCCCGAAACGGAGTGGGAGACAGACAGTGAGGAGCTTGAGGAAGGAGAGATTCCGCAGGAAGAGGAGTCATGGATTGTCCGAGTCTTCCGCTGAGAGGAAATGGCAGAGCTCATTGCGGAATCATTGATGACCCTTAACATGCTGGCAGGTCTCCAGGTGGAGGATGAGACATTGGAGGACCAGGTGGTTTGGAAGATGCAGAAAGTGTTTCCAGTGCATAGAGTGGTCAAGCTGATGATCCAAGATGAGTGGGATCTGCTGAGGTACCCCGTGTGGGGCTGTCACACTGTACCCCTGAAAAGAATCCCTAATAAAAGTTTCTTTGATTACCACACATAGACCGAGTCCCTGTTGGTTTATGTGGTACAGTGCTTTTCTGTTGGACCTCAGGATAGGAAGTTGGACACCTTGTTAAAGCAAACCTTTGATGTCAATGCCCTTTCATTACAGGCTTCCATTTGTGGGGTCTGGGTAGCCACAGCGTGCCTGCGTTGGGCACAGGGAGTTCTGGAGCCAGGGGATGCGACTCACGATCCCGCAGGCCCAGCAACTAAGCTGGAGTCGGGGGCTGCGTACCTATGGACACCTTCTATGATCTCATTAGAGGTCTGTCCAAGAGTATGGCTTCGGCGGTGGCGGCTCGCCGCTATCTCTGGCTGAAGAATTGGGCGGTGGATAGCTCCTCCACGGTCCGGCTTAGCAAGCTCCCATTCAAAGGGAAACTTCTATTCGGAGAAGAGTTGGAAAAATTGGTAAAGGACCTGGGGGAGTCCAAAGGAGGCTGCCTCTCAGAGAGCAAGCAAAAACCGGTCCGCAGCTAGACCCCTGCCTGGGGTCAGCTGCAGGACTTCTGCCAGTTTTGCACCGTATGTTTTGCACCTTACCAGAGGGGTCGTTTCCCCTCTAGAGGTCAGGGCTTTCAAGGATTTCAAGGAGCAGGGCTATTATGGAGCCTTTCCCTCCTCGGGACCTGAGAAGTCACAATGAAGCAAGGGGGGCCCAGGAGGCAGTGCAGCCCATAGGGTGTCTGCTGTGGGAGTTTTACCCTGCCAAGGTCTGGATCATGTCTGACCAATGGGTGCTGGAGATCAGAGTGCTACGTGCTGGAGTTTGCCAGGCCGCTAGGCCCATCCTTTGTGCAGTCCCCTTGCAAGGCGCGCAAGAAGGCTATGGCAGTTAAAGATACCTTGGTGCGGTTTCTGCAGCTGGGGGCCGTGGTGCCCATCCCCGAAGACCAGTGTGGCTTAGGTCGGTACTCTATTTTGTGGTGCCCAAAAAGGAGGGCTCCTTTCGGCCCATCCTTGACCTCAAGCACATTAACCAGTGTCATGGTTTTACATGCGGGTGCCACGGTTTACATGGAAATGCTGCAGTCTGCAGGTGCCACAGTTTTACATGGAAATGTTGCAGTCTGTCAGTTTCTGACATCCCTCGATCTCACAGAAGCATACCTGCACATTTCTATCTGGCAGTAACATCAGCAGTTTCTCCGCATCACGGTGCCCATGGGCCATTTTCAATTTCGGGCCTTGCCCTTCGGGCTAGCAACTGTCCCCTGTACCTTCACCAAGGTCATGGTGGTGGTGGCACTACACAAAGAGGGGGTTTCTGGTGCATCCTTACCTCGATGACAGGCTCATATGGGCAAAGTCAAGAAAGGAAAGCGAACAAAAACAGCAAGAGTGGTCGAATTTCTGCAGAGTCTTGGACGGGTGATCCAACATGTCAAAGTGTCGCTTGGTGCCATCCCAGGAGCTCGAATACCTGGGGGTGCACTTCAACACCCACAGGACAAAGGTTTATTACCGGAACGATGGGCACAGGGACTGCAGCAGCTAGTGCATCATTTACTGCAGATGCCAGATCTGACTGCTTGGCATTAGCTGCAGCTGCTCAGAACCATGGCAGCCACCCTTGAGCCACCCTCACATGCGACCTTAGCAGAGCACGCTGCTACACCGGTGGTTGCACCAGAGCCACCCCGTCACAGCGGCTGCCCTGTTCGATGGAGACCAGTAGGGCGCTCAGGTGGTGGCTGCGCCCCTGGACACTGGCAGCGGGGATGCTTCCCGAGTCACCATGCTGGGTCCTGAAGACAATGGATGCAAGTCTATTGGGCTGGGGGGCCCACTGCGAGGGTCACATTGCTCAGGGGCAGGGGTACCTGCAGAAAATGGTTTGGTCCATAAACAGGCTAGGGATGTGCGCAGTTGCCCTGGCACTACAGAGGTTTCGGCCTTGGCTCCAGGGGAGGATCATTTGGGTCTTCTCAGATAGCGTGACCATGGTGGCTTACATCAATTGACAAGGAGGTACAGGAAGTGTGTGATGGAAGCAGAGTTTGAAGCACTGCTAATGTGGGAAAAGGAGCATCTTCATGCACTGTCGGCAGCACATGTTGCAGGAATGGACAATGTGACAGCGGACTATCTAAGGCCGAGTTCGGGTGGACCCCAGGGAATGGACGCTCTGCGAGGAGATTTTCTTACAAGTGGTGAGAAGATGGGGCACACCAATCATGGACCTAATAGTGATGTTTGCAACAGCCAAAACGAGCCAGTTTTTCAGCAGAAGATGAGAGAGAATGTCGGAGGACCTGGGCACCTTGGTGCAGAGGTGGCCCACAGAGGGCATCCTATACATCTTTCTCCCCATGGGTGCTCATAGGCCGTGTTATGCAGCAGATTGAGGCTCACAGGGGAATGGTCATAGTCATTGCCCCAGACTCGCTGAGGCACCCTTGGTATGCAGACCAGCCTTGGTGTCTGCCAGCCAAGGTGGTCCTCTTGACCCAGGGGTCGGTGCGGATGCCTCAGGTGGATCGATTCTCACAGCATGGCTCTTGATAGGGTGCAGTTGAGGAGGCGTGTCTATTCAGGGCCAGTGATTGTAATTTTACTGAAGGCATGGAGGAAGTCCACGTCTCTGTCTTATATCCACGTCTGGTGCATCTTTGAGGCTTGGTGTGGTGAATGGCGGGGTTGGCCGTGTCCAGCTACAGTACCAGACATGTTGGCTTTTCTGCTATGGGGTTTGAGAAGGGCTTAGCCACTAGTTCGTTGAGCGTGCAAGTTGCTGCTATTTCCTGTTATCGGGACAGGAACCAAGGAGCATCATTATGTGGTGCGGTTCCTGAAGGTCGTGAAGCAGCTCCGGCCTCCGTTACATTACATCTTTCTCCCATGGGATCTCAATTTGGTGTTGGCGGTGCTGACACTGGAGCCTTTTGAGCCTTTGAGTGGTACTTTGCTAAAGGATTTAATTCTTAAGACACTGTTTTTGGTGGAGACTTGCTCGGCTCGCAGGATTTCGGAGCTTCAGGCTCTCTCATACAGGGAGCCCTTTCTTTCCATCTCAAAGGAAAAGGTGGTTCTCTGGCCGGTGCCTTTCTTTTTGCCCAAGGTTGTGTCACTTTTTCACTTGAATCAGCCGGTTTCCCTGCCGGTGCTCTTGGAGGAGCCAGGGGGAGTTGCCAATCCAAAATTGCATTGGTTGGATGTACGGAGAGCATTGAGAAGGCAGATATACCACATTTTGCAAGGATTAGTGATGGATATTTTTCACACACACTTGGGAAAGAATTTGAAGCTGCTGGCCTGCTGCTTTGACATGGACATGAAATCAAGTGAGGAAAAAATATCCTTTTCTGAGCAGAAAAACACTTGAGAACACGTAAAAAAAAACCAAAAAAACAAACAAACAAATAGATTAAAGACCTGATGCCTCATTTTCCATTAGAAAACTTATTGGGAGTAGAATCAACCTGTCAGAATAAAAGCCAAAAAAATGACTAGAAAACTAAGAACAGATAAATACTAATACTACTACTATCATTTCGATAGCACTACAAGGCATACGCGGTGCTGTACAGAGACATATAAAAGCCAGTCCCTGGCTCATAAGAGGTTATAGTCTAATCAAAAATACAATTTTTGACAGTGGGCAGGAGTAATAAAAATAGCAGAACTAAAGAATAATGCAGAGACAGCCAGAAATACATCCAACTGGATCAGTGAGAAAGAGAAAACCAAAGGCTGAGGGGCCATGGCAGCATGGGAAATCCTACACATTTACCACACCCATTCAATTGACTTGGAAAACAACTTAACTTGAGAGAAAGTCATGATAGTTAAGTGGCCTTCTCATCAAAGTCTTCTTATCAAACATGCATCTGCATGGTTTGGGCAAGCATTCCGTCTAACAGAAAATGCATGCTCTGATAGGTCTAGAAACAAATGAACAAATAAGATAAGGAGCTTATGTACTCACCTATAACTATGTCCCTGGCTGACATGAGCAGCAGTGGATTGATGAAATTCATTCCATACAACCTGAACTTTGTTGTAGACATGTTTTTGCTGCCATAATTGAGCAACCAAATAAGACCACAACAGATGCAGAAATAAACAGGCCTACTGTAGGCTATAATACGATTATGACCCTAAAATTAAAAAGACGTTTTAATCAATTGATGGAAATATATAATTTCAAGTAGTTTTAGATCAGATTAATATTTAATCTTCAACAAGTATTTGAAAATGTTAGCCAATATTATTTTAAATGTTTATTGATAACTACAGCATGAGCTATTTATAAAATAAACACTGTAAAAGCATATTAAATAATCTAGGGATGTATATATACTTTTATTATAGGTTTATAAAGTTTTCTAAAACCATTCCACATATATGTATTACTGCATAGGTTCATGGGAAAAGGCTTGCAAGCCAAGTCAGTCATCCTATCCAAGCCTAAATATGAAACTAAAGCCACAAATAAATGTAAATTTCACTGAATTATCAAATTTTCAAATAAAGTACCTTCCCTTTGTAACAGTGTTCCTATAGAGTCTCAGTGCAATTGCTCCAGTCACCAATGACTAGATGTGCTAAGCATTTTCCCAAGAAATAAAACAGGGAAAGCCCTTTAGTACATCTGGCCCGAGTTACTAATTTGTTCAAAATTCAAAGAGCAAAAATAGCCAAAACAAGCATTTAAAAAGTTAAATGGTAAATTAACACAACAAAACTGGAAACATGATTGCTTTCTCAGTCAAAACAGACTTTATGGGAGTACTATCGAACCTGTGTCAGATATTCAGCAACAGCATCTGGCTAGTGGCTGCTGCTGAGTATCTGGATAAAGTAAGGTAATGAGCTGCTGGCACTATCCAGTATCTGGATAAAGTAAGGTAATAAGCTGCTGGCTTATTGGGATAGCACTTAGGACAGCTTTTTTGCTGTCCTAAATTATCCAGATTGTTGTCCAGAGAGGTACTGAAAACTTAATCCTCCACTCCAGCACTATCTAGACAGTGTGGAGGTGGCCTGTGGAGATATTCAGCAGCACTAACATCCTTCTTAATGGGACATCCTATTACCTGGCCCTGCTAACCAGATAAGTCCTTTTAAATATTGGCCCTTGTAATATTTGTTGTTTTTAGTGTTTGGTTACCAGTGAGATTTTATTTTTTATCTAATTCACCTAGAGATTGCAGATCATAAGAAAAACATCAAATCCAAAAACTAAATAGCGATTCAGGACACAACAATATTTTATTCATCTTTTCAATCCCTCAAAGTTATCTTACTGAGAAAAATCACTATGAAAACTAAAATACTGTTTAATAAACATTTTTTTGCTTTGATTCTGACCCATAATGTAGCAAATTTTTAATAATCGTACAGATACTGGAATTTTAGACGATACCATTTATTGGATCAAATGAAAAGGAAATTGTAGTGCATGAGCTTAAGAGACCAAAAAGACCATCCCCTTCATTCTGTCTAATGAAAAGTATTACAACTACTAAAGACGGCAAAACATTTGTAAGCCTAATCCACTAGTTAACTTTAGATAGTTGCATTAACCTACTATAAAAACATACTTTTATGCAAGAAAATTCCTATATGCAGAACAAAATCTAGAACATTTTGCCACAACAGTGATTTGAATGGATAAATATTTTCCGCTTTATCATTACTAGGAACAATAACCATTATATTGAAACATTTTGTAACTCGCCCTCAGCACTTAACTGAACATGTGGAAAAGGAATTTAAATAATCTTTTAGGTGGTATAAATTCTTGTTTTCTGACAAAACGACTGAGGAGGTTTTATGGTTTAAACCTGCAGATCCAACTTTATCAAACACAAACACTTATTTCTCAGGGATACAAGACATTTTGTCATCTGAGACAAGACAGTTTGTTGCTCATACTACCTTATCCACTGAATATGGAGATACATCAACCCTTGCTATAGCACTAACAATTCTCAGTAGTTCTTTGCAGCATGCAGTTACCAACATTCTGCACCTTACCATGGAGGCACTGCTTAGGATGACTGAATAATGTGGCACTCATACTCTGTGTGATTGTAGTTTACCATAGGACTACTGATAAATGGGAGTTGAGGAGTAGCCTAGTGGTTAGAACACTGGTTTGATAACCAAGCAACCAGGGTTCAATTCCCACTAGCACTCCTTGTGGCCCTGAGCAAGTCGCTTAACCTCAGAAGAAAGGCCTGGCAATCTACTTCCGGTGACACTGCCAAGAAAACCCAGGAGCTTCTGGGTCACCAGGAGTCAGGACTGACTCGAAGGCACACATTGCATTTTTTTTTTTTTTTTTTTTTTACTGATAAATGACACTGGGCACCCACTTTGGTTTTAAGAAATAATTTAAAATAAAACCAATGGAAAAGCATCCAGGACAGTTACAGACTATAAAACTGACCAAGTGCAGGATTCCAGCTTATATTGTACAGGCAATTTAATGTTAGCAGACTATCTAATAAAATCCCTCTAAAGTAAAGTCTGCTTGCTGCTCTGTAGGGTATACAATATGCTAGGTTTGTGAGGGGGGAGGGGCGGCAGAGACAAAGCTCTGTAAGACAGGGCCAATATTACCAGCTCTATGCATCTGTAAATTAAACCATACTAAAGACAGGTGGCTAGATGGAAAAGGATAGTTCATAAACTCCATGTCCTTTTTCTAGGTAGGAAAAAGTAATAACTTACATGTCTAGGGGAAGAGGAGTCTGGTTGAACACTCTGAAAAAAAAACAATCACTACTGCTAAATTTTAGGCAACATTCTAAAAATTAACCTTATGAACATAGTCCATTTAACAACTTAACAAGAAATCTTTGAATACATACTATGCACAGAGTAAAAACAGGAAATTCAAATAAACACCATTTTATTTTTAATATATTTATTTTTTCATCTCTGCCTAAATAAAATCAAACCACCAATGCGTAGTTTTAGTATCAAGAGTTGGTCTCTTATTCTATGAAGAGATGTTTTGAGAGAGACAGTCTTCTAAACTTCTAAGGATGTAAAAAATGTTAGAAGTAAGAGGTGATCTCAACCCTTTTATGAACTTCTAAGCACATGGTGAGAACAATCCCAGCTCCTCTTCTAATCATGCAACTTAATGTGAAAATATTCTTTTGACTATGAAAGTATTCCATATGTAAAAAATGAAAATGGCAAGTGATTTATCTAAATAAAACATTCTTCATTCATGTCACCTTAAAAAGTTATACCATATCTAGTTGTTCAAATGGAATGACAAAAAACTGCATTGCAATACTAATACAATTGGAAAGAGGTGAATATTTTGGAAAATTAGATATCATAACTTACAGTATTGTATCACTTTTGGGATGAAACCATGAGTTTTTACACAAGATTGATAGCATCCACCAAAAAGCATTTTTTTTTCATCTTGATATTTATTCTTTGTTTCATTTTTTTAGTAATGTAAGTGAAAATATGTTAATCAGACCTTTTGCACAACTCACATGGCCCTAAATAAATTGCTGAAGTTATATTACCGTTTTTCAGCAGTGTCTGTTTAAAACTTATTCAATACAGTGCTCTACTTGTGCCCAAAAAGCTTCAACAGATGTACTTAAAAGAATGATTTTCTTTCAATATTTCACAGCAGAACAGACTGGAGGACAGAACCGCCAACTTCAAGCCCGATTCAGGCCATGTTTCACAGGATAAGATGCATCAGGCAAGATTTGCTTCTATAAAAATGTCTTCAAGTGGATTAACCACATTGTCCAATAAAGTAGGAAATGGTGTGTTTGGTGTTACAAATAAGTTTTCTTTTTTTTTTTACTAGATTGATAACTGTTTAAGGCTGAGGGGTTTCCCCTAGAATAGATTTACGTTCTTTGTGTATCCTGGATACTGTCATGATTAGATATCCAAAGTTCATTTTCTGTGTGTTATATACCTAGTTTAATGTATGAGGCAGGGGATAGTTGCAGGAAATGAATGCAATGCAAAATACTAAGATGCAGCAACCTCGATACTAAGCCTCATCTTCAAACACACAAAAACTGTTATACAGTGTCTGCTAACTTGGCTATAATGTTTTACTGAAAGAGTAAAATATGATGTAATTTTATATACAACTGAAATTAGAAGTAAAAGGGAAACTATACCTTAAGTAGTGAGTACTGACAGCTGGCTATTACCAGACAAAACAGGAAGACCCAAATATCCTTGAAGAAGCCTTCGATAAGGAGTACAGAACCCAGAAAGGCAACAAGAATAGCCAGAACAACAGCTAGAACATTTTCTAGAATCTCACGATTCCTGCAGAGACCAGGAGAGATATGCAGTTAATGGCAAAAATCAAAAACTACATGAAAATAAATTACAAACTAAACAATTTATTCACAAGAGCCAAGAGACATTTAAAATCAAAACAACTGCAGAACAGAGGGCAGAATAGTATTCATAAGCTTACTTATACAAGACATTCTGCCTATTGAAGCTCCCATAACAAGGCTCAAACTCCCTAATCATCTTAAAAGCTTCAAGCCTTAGGTATTACAAATCAGACCACCTGTATCCTACCTATCAAACAAGGCCAGGAGTGTCAGTCTGTCAAAGTTAATGCCAATCCAGATTTGGGGCAGAATCCAGAAACGGTAATAATGTTTGGCTTTGTGAGCAGCCTCCTCTTGTGGCTGCATATGGTCCTGCAGATCAGGGCTTAGATCTACGTCTTGTTGCTCCAACAGATCTGTGTCTATGGTGAGCAGTCTGTTCAGCTGGATCTGGGGGAGAGAGAGCTACAAAAATGTCAGTAAAAGGGGAAGAATCATACTGCTGCATATTCACATCTTTAAAACTTCTTTCTTTGGGGATGATTCAATAAGACTACAGTAAAATAATTTTGCACTGACTATTTTATTTTAAATCACCATTTTTTTCTGTTTATTTTACTTCAGATGTAATAAGTTACTAAGCTATATAAGGTGACATTTTACTTGCTAGATAATGTGCTTTCCTCGAGTCCTGCTAGACTAGTTCAAATGGGTTGTGTTTTCCTAACAGCAAATTAGTGGAGGCAAAGAACCAATGAAAAGCCCAAGTTTCAATGACATCATTCCAATGCCTCTATATGCCTCAGCCACCAGAGGTCTCCTCAGTATCTATCCCAAAGCATATCACACAACCTCAATGTGGGCAACAACGAGCAATCAAACAGTAGAGAACTAGGAACAGGAAAGCATTAAAAGAAGGCTGTTCATAGATGAAGAATCAGTAGAGCCAAATAAATAAATCACTGCGGATCCAAGGGTACCGCCGCAGAAGAACAGAGCAAAGAATTCCAGGGACGGGCCCTAGACTGGTCCAACAGGACTCAAGGAAAGGACATTATCGAGTAAGTAAAAAGTTACCTTCTATATCGTCCTGCTAGACCAGTCCAGACAAGGGGACGTACCAAAGCTACGCCTCAACTGGGTAGGAAGAAGACACAGCAGCTCGCAAAACCTTAGAGTCAAAGGCTGTGTCCACCTGAACAAGGACATCCAAGAGGTAATGCTTGACAAGAGTGGAAAGTGAAATTGTCTGCAGGGACTACTGAGCTACGTTCCGCCCCCAAGGATACTTGCGCTCGAGTAGAATGGGTGCACAAACAATTCGGAAGCAGACGGATTAGCAACAGGCATGCAGAGGCAATGGCCTCCTTAATGCAGCGCTCCACTGTAGAATTAGCTGCCGCGTCACCTTTGCGTGGATAAGCAAACAGCACAAAAAGATGGTTGACTAACAAAAGGCAATTGTAACCTCCAAGTACCAAAGAAACATCCTCTGGACATTCACAAGGCGAAGATCTTTACCCTTCTCCCTACACTGCTCCTTAGAGAAGGAGGGCAGGCAAACACTTGGTTCACAAGAAAGGAAGGCACAGGATGAATGGTAACTGCCTCCTCTGAAAAAGACAGATAAGGATCTTGGCAAGATAGCCTGCAGTTTGGAAATCCGCCTTGCGGAACAAATTGTGACCGAGATAACCATCTTGAGTGCCAAACAGGCTCAGAGATCAAGGCAACCAAAGAGGCGGCGCTTGCAGGAGCATCAGATCTCCAAACCACACTCTCCTCGGTCAATCTGGCAATACCAGAATAATCCTGCCCAGGTGGCACGCAATATGCCAAATCACACACCCCACTAAGGACCAAAGAGGAAACACATACAATAGATGCTGACTTGGCCAAGGCTGGGCCAGTGTGTCAATGCCCTCTGACCCCATCTCCTTGCAGCAAATTAAGCAGCAGTAGCAGACTTGGCAATGGAGCGAGTCAACATCAGACCCATCAGAGGGCAACCCCATCAGCGTAGAATCAGCTGAAATGTCTCCCGACTCAGCTCCCACTTTCCTGGATCCAGAGAGTGCCAGCTGAGAAAGCCCGCTTCAACACTGTTCACCTCGGCAATGTGCTGAACCAACATGGCTAGGAGGTTCTTCTCTGCCCAGGCAAAGAGAGCCATCTCCAGAGCTACCCCAGCACTCCTCGTGCTGCCTTGCTGATTGATATAAGCCACCAAAGTGGCATTGTCTTGAAAACACAAACTGCATAGCCCTCGTTCAGGGGTCAGAAATGCAGCAGAATCAATCCAATGGCCCTTGCTTCAAGGCAGTTGGATGGACCATACCGCTTCCCTTCAATTCCTGCAGCCCTGGACCGTATGATCTTTGTAATGGGCTCTCCAATCTGAGAGATTGGCATCAGTCGACAGAAGGATCCATGTGATATCATCCAGCTGCACAACCTTCTTAAGATGACAGGAGTGCTGCCACTACCGCAAGCTGACCTTCACCATCATTGGGAGCAGGAGCCTGCGCTCAAAGTCCTGAGAGCTCAGGGACCATCAAGCCAGCATGGACTGGTGAAGCAGCTGCATGTGAGCACATGCCTATGGCACCATCTCGATGGTCACCGCCATCAATATATGTCCAAGTTATAGTTCCTGTTCATTGTAAATGCAATGCAGCCCGACTGCCTTGTACAGTATATGGTTCTATGTAAACCGCACTGATTTGAATAGCGCGGTATAGAAGAGAACGCAAATAAATAATCCCAGACTCTGGGAGCTTGTTGTGAACAGAACAGTGCCAGACAATCCAACAATCCTTTGACTTTCTCCTCTGACAGGAAAACTCTGCCCACTCTAGTGTCAAAATCTACTCGCAGGACTGGGAAGGCAACAACTGGCTTTTTCCCCGACTGATCACCTAGCCGAGGCTTTCCAAAAAGGACACCACTTGAGATGCTACCTGAGACACTTCTGAAAGAAACTAGGCCCAGATGAACCAGTAGTCCAGATATGGGTGCACACAGATCCCTTGGCACTGGAGTGCTGCAGCCACCACCACAATGACTTTGGAGAATGTCCTCAGGGCGGTGGAGGGTCCGAAACGGAGGGCGGAAAACAAAGTGAGAGCCAAGCACAGCAAAACACAGATACTTTTACTGAACTGCCCTGATCGGGATAGGAAATTACACCTCGGCCAGATCCAGAGAAGCCAAGGACTCACCTTGGCACACTGCTTGAATCACAGGATGCGCAATGTTTCCATCCAGAATCGCAGGATGCGCAAGTGCTCATTGTTCCTTACGGCCCATTCTGAACCACTAGGGTGTCAGTCTTATTTTGTTTTGGCACCACGAAATAGAAGGAGTATCTGCCCTTGCACCACTCATCTGGGGGAACCGGCACCACGGCCTTTAAGAGCAGCAAATTGTCCAAGGTGGTCTACACAGTGGCACTTTTGCTCGCAGACCCACAAAGGGAAATGATGAAGGCATCCGGGATCAGCTCTGTGCATTCCAGGACATAGCCAAATGAACGATATCTAGCACCCAGTGATCCTTGGTGACCCAGGCCCATTCCTGAAGAAAAGGCGAGCCTGCCTTCAACTGGAGGAGCTAGGGAATGGGCCTCCAATCCTTCATTGTGTAGCCGGGAGGGTCCTCCTCTGTAGGGACAGAGTCCTTGGGTCCACACACTCCAAAGGACTGAGAATGAGCCCGAAGTCCGGAAGCAGAGAAGAAAGGCTTTCCAAATTAGTAGCAATGAGAGTTCCAAAACACCCAGGAGTCCAGCCAGTATGCCTGCTGTGGGTGGGCGGAGGCTGATGAGAAAGGGGCTCCTGCCCACTTCATAGGCCCCCCAGACCTGTCTTCCGGAAGGCAGTAAAATTTTGTCTTGCCCAGGTCCTTCACCAGCTTTTCCTAATCAGCTCCAAAAAGAAGCTTTCCATTAAAAGTGAGTTGGACCAACCATGCTTTGGAACACAGATGTTCAAAGGGGGGGCCGTGGTCCTACCAAAATCTGATCTGCGATCGGGGCCTCCCCTACTTCAGTCTGCAGGGATCCAATCTTCTGCAGGCAGAAGTAGGGGAAGGCCAGCAAACATCAGGCTGCCCGCAGGGATCCCATCCCCTGCATGCAGAAGAGCACTGAGATCGCAGCACAGATCCCTCCTGTCTACCCAAGGGAGATCGGATCTGTGCAGGCAGACAGGAAGGTCTCTGTTGTGATAGCAGTTTCTCTTCTGCATGCAGGGGATGGGATACCCACAAGCAGCCTACTGCCTGCTGGCCGCAATCATTGAAAACACTTCCTTGTTTGCCCGCAAGGATCACGGGCAGATAGGAAGGCAGTAGTTTGCTGGCAGGTATCCCAACCCCTGCGAGAAGAAAAGCCAAGACCATGGCAAAGCCCCCCTTGTCTGCAAACAGGAAGTCCCTCCAGAGGAGTAGTTAGGAAGAGGGGAGGGCAGCAGTGCGTAGTGTCTGCTCACGGGGCAGGTCTTGAGTGGAGTTAGGGGTAGTGCTTGGGCAGAGTTGGGGGTTGAGCTTGGGGCAGAGCTTGGATACTCACCCAAAGAAAAGGTCCTTCCATCGCCCCTGCTTTGGAAGATGTGCCCACTTCCCAGTGCCGCAGCCAAATCAAATGCTGTGTACCATAGACAAGGCACTGTTCCTGGCTGTCAACTTATCAGATCATACACAGTATCAGAGAGTAAGGCTGCAGTCAACTCCAAAAGAAGGGCAGTATCTGGCAGAAGATATTGAATCCACCTGAGCAGGGTTAAGAGGCATGCACATACTGCCAACTGAAGAACAACTGCAGCAGCAGCAGCAGCAAACTGCTTCTTCAATGAGGAATCCACTTCTCAGTCCAGAAGATCCTTTAAGGTCGATCCACCTTCCACATGAATGGTTGTCTATCTGGAAACTGCCATTACCCTGCACATCCACCTTGGGAATATCAAACCACACAAGCGCTCCTCCTTACACACCCATAGCCCCTTGGGAAGAGAGTCAGGAGAATCCCAACCTACTGGGATCATTTCCTTGATCGTGTCTGGGAATAGAAAGACAGTAGTAGATTTCCACATCCATTGCAGGAGTGGATGTACCTTCAGCTCCTGCTCTGCACCTGGAGCAACTGCCAAGTTTAAACTGATTGAGACCCTGGCAATCAACGCTACCAGCTCCTCCTTGCAGAATAGGCGGATCACACCAACCTCCTTGCAGTCCTCTGAAGACTAAAGTACTTCTTCATCCACATCAGAGCCTAGTACAGAGACATCTGAATCCAAGTCACGGTCCAAATCTCTAACACATTCCAGCTGATCTCCATCACCAAGGGGCACCCCTCACTGGGGATGCTTAGCCAAAGGTAGTCGAACATGGCTTCCACTCTCAGCCTGCCCCTCATGAGACTGCACCCGGGGGCACCCAGAGGCTGCAAGGTCTGAATTTCCACATCAGGACCTGGCCTGGTATAAAAAAAAAAGAAATTCAGGGGAGGAAAATCCAGAGTCTGGACACTTGGAAATGACCCAACACTAGGGGCATAACTGCTGTAGATCCCTAGAGGAAGAGGAACAACTCACAGCACTGTCCACTGGACTCCCTGGCCAGCTGGATATCCTTAGTCACAGCACCATCCACTGCCTCCTGCCCTGAGGCAGGCAAGGATGGACTAACTACATCCCACGGCAATGAGAAAGGGAGCAGACCCTCCAGGGATGACTGAGAAGCTGCCATACAAGAAGAGCAGTCAAGAGGCCAGAGATGGGGTAGCGCGTTGCTAAGGCTGTGGCAGCCCACAGGTGTGCGTTAACTGCACTTTTACCATAATATGTGCTACAAGCACTAGGGTAGGAACATGCGTTGGAGCCACTTCAACAGAACACACGCTAGAACTGTGCAAATGGCAGACGAACAATAGGAGAACACTAACATGTAGAAAACAAGAAACCTACACACTGCACCGTTACCAGCGATCCACCCCGTATTGCGTCCCAGGCAGAGGGAATTAGGAGCCCACAACAAGGTTGACGACGAGATCAAGTCTTGGTACTCATCACTTGAGAGCCCCAGGGAGAGAATCCATACCAAGCTGCTCTACTCCCCTGAAACGGTTTCACTGGCTTTGCAACACTGCGTTTAAAGTGGCTGGCAGGCAGATTCCTCTGAGAGCCTTCTGCAGTCTTCAGGAGAGAGCAGGGGGGAACAGAGGAGGAAGGAGGGGGGTGTTGAGGATGTGTGAGGCTGCTGCACTCTTCCAGATTCTTCCAATCCTTCCAATTTCTGGCTGCTCAACAGGCTCTTATGATAGGAGCATAGAGCTGAACTAATTTTTCCTCCTCCTATGGCTACTGAAAAGACTGCAGTCTAGTGGAGCCTCCCACATCATACTCAAGTGAGAAAGTCACCATCAAGGTGTTTTTTTTTTTTTTTTTACAGGCGTTTAATCAATCTTTTCCTCTCAAATCTTCAGAATTTTCTTTAGAGAGGAGAAAATCCATCCACCATCTGCTGGAGATAAAGAAATATTAAGAGACCTCTGGTAGCTGAGGCATATAAAGGCATGGGAATGACGACACGGAAACCTGGGAGACAATTAAGCGCATCAACCACTCTTTCCGTAAAGCGTAGATACTCACCCATAACAGGTGTTCTCCAGGGACAGCAGGAATCAGTCTTATCATATGGGTGACTTCGGTGCAGACGGAGCCCAAATGGAACATTTTCCCAGCTTTCAAAGAAAGCCTTTGGGACATGCTACCACGCATGCGTGGTCCCCTTCCCGCCCAAGGGTGCCATCTTGCTCAGATGACATAGCTAGGACGTCAGTGGGAGGCAACTCCCAGGGGAGGAGGGAGGGTTGTGAGGACTGATTCCTGCTGTCCCTAGAGAACACCCGTTACAGAAGAGTAACTACGCCAGGAACAAACAGGAAGTCAGTCCTCACACATTGGACGCCCTAGCTCCAGGCTGCCGAGGACCGAACAGCAGCACCAAAGGCAACCAATCGGGTAGCTGCTATTTGCAGAAGGTGAGTCCCCACTGAGAGACTCAGCAAACCCTAGCATCCAGCAACACTATCACTCCGGTAGCCTGAACACAGAAGGGCTGGAGGGCAGGAGTTGCCTACACCCCAAGAATATTACAGAGTACTGCCAGGCCAGAGGCAGGGTCCCTGCGGGACTCGCTCTCCAGGCAGTAGTGAGCTGCGAATGTATGACTTGAAGACCATGTGGCGGCCTTGCAGATTTCTGTCAGCAGCACTGAGCGGAGGTTAGCCACCAATGCAGCCATCGCTCTCAAGCAATGTCTGTGATCAGGTGCTCGAGGGAGAGGCCAGTTTGCTCATAGGAAAGGGCAATACAGTCTGCCACCCAAGTGGACAGTTTGCTTAGTTACGGCGAGTCCCAGTCTGCTGGGGTCATAAGACACGAAAAGCTGAGGAGCTTTTTGATAGGACTGAGTCCGCTGTAAGAAGGAGTACAGGACCCATTTGCAATCTAGTGTATGAAGTACTAGTTCCTCTCTGCCGGCATGAGACTGCGGGAAGAAGGTGGGGAGGACCACCTCTTGGTTGAGGTGGAAAGGAGACACCACCTTCGGGAGGAATTTGGAGTGTGTGCGGAGCACTACTCTGTTCTTGTAGAACCTTGTATATGGTGGATCTTCCACCAGGACTTGGAGTTCACTCACTTTTCGAGCAGACGTGAGGGCCACCAGAAAGGCTACTTTCCAAGACAGGTACCACAGGTGGCAAGTGGTCAGGGGCTCGAACGGCAGGTCCCACTCCTCTGCTGCTGGAGGGCAGAGAGCGGGCTTGGATAACAAGAGGCCCCAAAGGAACCTGGAGATCAGGGGCTGGCTTGAGAGAGATTCTCCCTTGATAGGGTGGTGATGAGCAGCTATGGCACTCAGATGTACCCTCAATGAGTTAGATTTCAGTCTGGTGTGTGACAGGTGCAGTAGGTACTGAAGTACTAGTTGCACATGGCAGGAGAAGGGATTCTCCTCCCTTTCCGCACATCAGGCGAAGCACCTTCTCCACTTAAAGGCATAAGCCCATCTTGCAAAAGATGTAAAAAGACTGGAAACTGTTCAGAGGAAAGCGACCAAATGATTTGGAGCCTGCGTCAGAAGTCTTATGAGAAGAGACTTGAAGACCTAAATATCTACACTTTGGAGGAGAGGAGGGACAGGGGAGATATGATTCAGACCTTTAAATACTTAAAGAGAAATGATGAACAAACAAACCTCTTCCAAAGACGGGGAAGCTGTAAAACTAGAGGGCATAACATGAAGCTGCAAGGTGGTAAATTGAAAGGCAATGTCAGGAAATATTTTTTCACTGAAAGGGTGGATGCTTGGAATGCCCTCCCGATGGAAGTGGTGGGGGCAAACACGGTGACGGAATTCAAAAAGGCATGGGACAAACACAGTGGATCCCTTTACAGCAATAGGATAAAAACAAGATAAACGGTACCATTTAACTTCTGAACCATATAACGTCTCAACAAATAGGGGTGTCCTTCATGGAGTGGTGGGTTTACCCCTAAACAAAGACATGGGGAGGGGTGGCCTGCACAGAGCGACAGGTGCACCTACTCTTGCCATCTTGCTGGACAGACTAGATGGACCATGCTGGTCTTTATCTGCCATCATTTACTATGCTACTATGTTACTATGGTGGAGGATTTTCGGGAGGCCAGTAGGATCTCCTCGACTTCTCCTGGAAGATTGAAAGGGGCCAACGCTACCCCTTTCAGCAGCCAAGCTGTTAGTGTTAGCAACCTCAAATTGGGGTGCAGGAGGGAGCCCTCCCCTCCTGGGACAGGCGGTCGGAGTCTTGGCCCAGAGGGACCGAGAGTGCCACCAACAGGGAAAGAAGCAGAGGGAACCATGGTTGCCTGGGCCACCTGGGGGGCAATCAGTATAACTGATGCTCTTTCACTCTGGACTTTGAAGAGGATCCTGGCAACAAGGGAGATCAGTGGGAACGCATAGAGTAGACCCTCGGACCATGAGATCAGGAAGGCAACTGCCGTCACTCTCTCTGGGTGCGAATGATGGGAGCAGAAGTGGGGTAGCTGCGTATTGTCCAGAGAGGCCAATAGGTCCATCATGGGCCTGCCCCACTGGTGGAAGAACTGCTTTGTTACTCTGGGGTTTAAACGCCATTCATGTGGGCGAAGGACTCTGCTCAGCCTGTCTGCTAGGCAGTTGTCCTGGCCTGGGATGTATACCGCTCACAGAAGCATGCTGTTGTAAGGAAAGGAGGGCCACTGCCTCCTAGCAGAAGGAATACAAACACGCGCCCCCCTGCTTGCTGATATGAAACATGGCAACTTAGTTATCCGTTTGGATTAGCAGAGGCCAGTGTCGCAGGCAGTGGTGGAAAGCTTGTAGGGCCAAGAAGGCTGCCCTGAGTTCCAGGAGATTGATCTGTAGGAGTGACTCCTCCTGAGACCAGCTTCCCTGTGTGCAGCAGTCTCTGCAATGTGCCCCACAACCTAGCAGGGAGGCGTCTGAGGTCAGGGTCCTCTGTGGTGCGGGTGCTGGAAGGGCATGCCTGCCTGGAGATTGTGTAAGTTTTGCCACCAGTTGAGGGACTCAGCCAGTTGGCGGGTAACCCTTACCCTGTCCTGTAGCCTGCCTGTGACCTGAGTCCACTGCAAGCGGAGACACCATTGGGCTGTCCACATGTAAGAGGGCTGAGGGCGTGACATGGGCAGTCAAGGCCATATGGCCCAGCAGGCAGAGGAGGAGATAAGCAGGGACTGACCGGCAGCGTTGTACCTCTTCTGTCAGTTGCTGAGGCGTTCTGCAATTTCTCTTGGGAGGACGGCCTTGAACTGTAACGTGTCCAACTGAGCACCTATGAACTCCAGGCTTTGGGCTGCAGAGAGATGGGATTTAGGGTAGTTGATGACGAACCCCAGGTGCCGCGGGAGGGTTACACGCTCTGCAGTCTGAATGATCTCTGAGGCCGTACTGCCCCTGGTGAGCCAGTCTAGGTAGGGGAAGATGAAAGCCCCTTGAAGGCACAGGTGGGCAGCTACTGCCGCCAGGCATTTGGTAAAGACCCCTGGCGAGGAGGCCAGGCCGAAGGGTAGCACCATGTACTGATAGTTCCCTCCCCCACCACAAACCGTAGGTACTGCCTGGGAGGGGTGGATCAGGATATGAGTGTACACATCCTTTAGGTCCAAGGAACACAGCCAGTCTCCCTGGTGGAGGTAAGGCAGCAGTGTTCCAAGGAAGAGCATCTTGAACTTCTCCCTCAGAAGAAACTTGTTTAAGCTTCTCAGGTCTAGTATGGGCCTGAGGCCCCCAGTTCTCTTTGGGATAAGGAAGTATCTGGAGTAGAAGACTTTTCCCCATAGATATTTGGGTACAGGCTCTACTGTGTTGTCCCTGAGTAGACCTACGAACAAGGGTGGTACCTTCTGTAAGTGGAGGAGGTATCCCTCCCTTACTACCTGCAGTACCCACTGGGTCCAAGGTGACCTTGGCCCACCTGTAGGTGAAGAATGCCAGGCCCTATGGGCTGGTGAAGGTCTCCAGGGGGAAGGGAGGGCCCTGCCCTGGGAGTCAAAATCTCCCCCCTGGTTGGGCAGGGGCTGGGGCCTGGGCCTTCTGTGCCTTTGATTTCTGAGCTCCCTGGCCTTCTCTTAGTGTGAGAACCCTGTTGTTGACCGAGAAGGACTGGTAGTTGTGACGCTGATGAAAGGGCCCCTATTTCCTTGAGAACAGGGGTCTTTTCCCCTATGGTTTCTTATGGGGGAAAGGATGAGGTCTTTTTGGAGAGACTGTCGAGTTACCACATCAGCCTTGATCTTGGCCACCTTGTCGGTCATAGGCTTGCCGAACAGGTTCTCCCTGGTGCAGGGGACATCAAGCAGCTTGTCTTGAACCCATTGCTCTAGGTCAGAAAACTGCAGCCAGGCTTGGCGCTGGGTGCAGATGCCGGCCGCTGCTACTCGAGCCGCTGACTCTAAGCCATCATAGGCCGCCCATGAAAGGAACTTAGAGCAGTCCTTCATCCCGGAAGTCAGGGATTGGAACTGGTGGAGGGGTTCCCCTGCAAGCCCTGCTGAAAACCCAGACAACTCCTGGGTTAGGGCCTTCAGGTACATGCCTGAAGTTCATAGGTTTGAATCCGGCAACCCAGCATGGAGCCCTGTTAACACTTGCATTGAAGGCTCTAGCGTTCCTTCCCAGAGGGATAGAGGAGGGGGTCTTCTGGCTCGAAAGTTTCTGCATGGTCGACTTGACACCCATGGAATTATGTAGGAGTAGGGACTTGTGGAAGCTGGGGCCCTTCTGGATGTGGCACATGGTGTTGAGGCGCTGGTGCCTACCACATTCTCAGTAGCAGCCGCTCAAGGATCGGCTGCATGGGCACCATGAAAGTTTCCTTGGGTGGAGACTCATACTGGAGAATTTCCTCGGTGCGTGAATCTTCCTCTGTCTGTTGGCACCAAGAGGGCTCTGGCCATATCCTTGACAAAATCGTGAAAGGCCACATCCTCTGGAAGAAAATGGCGCTGGAGGAGATGGGACCGAGGGACTATCTTGATGCCATTTGGTTTCCAGAGACATCTTGTCCTCTGTCTCCCACTCGGAGTCGAGGGGTGATGAGTCCAAGGCCCTGCGGTTCATAATGCAGAGGTCGGCACCAAGTAGCCAGTGGCCTCTGGAGGACCAGGGGTCTGAATCACAGAAACTGGCCAGGGTGGATCAGATGCCCGAGGAATGGGACAGAGACCTCAACCGGCGCAGAGGGCTTACCCGAGGCTGGTGGCACTCAGAGCTCGGCTCAACAACTGGGCTCCCCCCCCCCCCCCGTAGTTGGGGATCCAGTCATTGGGGCAGATGATGTGGACGAACCAGACATCATTTCCTCCAGCAGGGCCAGGATAGCAGTGATGTTCTGCTCCAAGGCCGCCATTTTGGCTTCCAAGTCTGTCCGCATATGCTTTATAATGAAGATCATTAACCATTTTAGTAGGCACCCTCTGCACCAACTCCAACCTATTTATATCCTTTTGAAGGTGCGGTCTCCAGAATTGCACATAATACTCCAAATGAGGTTGTACCACACAGAGGAAAAAAAATTAAAAAAGGCAAGAATACAATGTGTGCCATACCAAGTCTGACCAAAGTTATGTTGAACTCGGTACCTGAGTGGATCCCAAAGCACAGATCCATTCCTTAATGTTCAAACCCAGAGACAAGCAGTAGCTTTCCCAAGTCCAAATGGCTGCTAAGGTTTTATGGGCTCGTTATCCAAGAACTTGATAAAAACCTTTTTAAGCCTAGGTATACTAAATCTACACCTTTGTACAGCTAATTACACTGAGCCCTTTGTGAATATACATATTTAAATTGCCACTACAACTGCAGAGAATAAAGTTACAAAGAACTGCAGCATGTGACTTCTAGGTAAAACAGTTACTGTACATTTATGAATTGTCAAACTGCTTCCAAGAGTTTCCATGTATTTTATTAGAATATGCATTGGTAAAAGTACTTTTAAGGTGAAAACCTCCTACATTCTGCAAATCAAGTTAGCTATTTCTTGTCCAGTTCTTAGTTTATTAATCTTATATACTCTAGTTTACTTAACTAAGGGAATGTCTACAAAATAATGAGTGGAGTGGAATGGGTAAACATAGATCGGTTGTTTATTCCTTCAATGTGTATAAAGCCTAGGGAACATAGCACATTTAAGACTAATTGGAGAAAATATATATTTTTTTACTCTGTGCGTAATCAAACTCAAATTCGTTGCTGGAGGATGTAGTAAAAGCTGTTAGTGTAGCTGCGTTTGGATACGTCCTGGAGGAAAAGTCCATAAACCATTATTAAAATGGCAGGGGAAATCCACTGCTTACCCCTGGGATAAGCAGCATGGAATTTATCTACTTTTTGGGAACCTGACAGATAAAATTGGTCAATATTGCAATCGTTACTGACTTTAAAAGGCCCTAATCTGTAGTATCTTGGTGAGCTGAACACGAAAATAACATTAAAAAAATTTTATGGGCTCTCGTTTTGAAGATATTGCATGCAGTTCATTTTTGACGTTTCACCGTGTAAATTTATCCAGTAGGACATCAACATCATCCCAAATAAGCCTTGAATGATGTAATATTGCATCACATTGCATAATACCAGCATGCACACATCATCCAGAGTTGATTACATCATTTCCTGATGCAATGCAATACTACTGCCAGATGGCTGCTGAAGCCATCTGACGTCAGCAGTGTACTATACGCAGTCGGAAACGTAGAGCATTTAAAATATTTCAGACTGTGTGCGAGACAGTTTAAGCTACTGTTACATGTAACTTTTATTAATCATATAATTTTAGCCATTTAGGTACGATACAGAACAGTAATGCCGCGAAAATGCGTTAATACCGTTGACAATTTCTGCTACATTTGTGGGGAAGTGAAAATTGCCAACCAGAAGAAAAGTATCACTTCTCAACTGAAGAAGGCATATTATCTTTACTTTGGATGCAAGACTGGTGACCAAGACAAGCCTTGGGTCCTGCATATATGCTGCGCTACATGTACAACACAGCTTTCACAGTGGTTGAATTGCAAAAGACCATCAATGCTGTTTGCAGTCCCCATGACGTGGAGAGAGCCAAGCAACCACAAATGACTGACTTCTGCTTGGTTCCTCCTCTTTCCAGCGGAATAACGAAGCAAAAGAAGTTGAGCATAATCTACCCAAACATTCCGTCTGCATTGAGACCAGTTCCACATGGTGAGGGACTTCCTATTCCAGAACCTCCATCAGAATATTCTCTTGATTCATCTGATGAGGACAAGGGTGAGCCGACCTGTTCTTCTCCTGGTCCGTCGGCATGCAGTGACCCAGATTTTCACTGGGATGCATATCAACTCCACACAGAACACAGGAAGAACTAAATGACCTGGTTCATGATTTGGACTTATCCAAGAACAAGGCAGAATTACTAGGATCAAGACTCCAACAATGGAATCTTCTAGAAGATGTCAACATTACTTCATATTGAAAGCGCCACCAGCAGTTGGAGCCTTTCTTCAGAAAGGAAAGTAATCTGGTATTCTGTTCTGATATTGAAAGCCTCATGAATGCCTTAAAAATCACCCATGACCCACAAGACTGGAGACTATAGACTCTTCGAAACTGAGTCTGAAGGCTGTGCTTTTGAACAGTGGAAACCGTCTTCCATCTATTCCAGTAGCGCATGCCGTCCACATGAAAGAGACATATGATAACTTAAAGCATCTACTGACTTCCATTAACTATAACAAGTACAGCTGGCACCTCTGTGGTGACTTGAAGGTAGTTGCCCTTTTAATGGGACTGCAGCAGGGATATATAAAATACATTTGTTTCTTATGTGAGTGGGATAGCCGAGTAAGGGATTGGCACTACTTGCGGAAGGAATGGAATCGCAGACAAAATGTAACAGCGGGAGAGAAGAATATCCAACACCCAGCTCTGGTTGAGGCTCACAAAATCCTGCTACCACCCCTTCACACCAAACTAGGTTTGATGAAAAACTTCGTGAAAGCCATGGACCGCACTTCACCAGCTTTCCGAAACCTGCATGAAAAATTCCCTCGACTCAGTGAAGCAAAGATTAAAGAGAGAGTTTTTGTGGGTCCTCAGATTCGAGAGCTCTTCAAAGATGACCGGTTCAACAACTTGCTGCAGGGTGATGCGAAACAAGCATGGAATGCTTTTCGCCTAGTGTCAAACTTTCTCAGAAATGTTAGGGCAGAAAACTACAAGGAACTAGTAGAAGACATGCTGATGCAGTATCAGAAACTTGGCTGCAATATGTCTCTAAAGATCCATTTCCTTGATTCCCATCTCGATTTCTTTCCTGACAACTGATATATGGTTAGTGATGAACAGGGCGAACGTTTTCACCAGGATATCGCAACAATGGAGCAAAGATACCAGGGAAAATGGTCCATTACAATGCTGGCTGACTACTGCTGGACACTCCCCAGAGAAGCTCCTGAACAGCTGTACAAGAGACAGACAAAAAAATCTAAGAAGTAGTCTATGACTTGGTTTTTTACAGGTATTAACCAAAGGCCTATTATAGTTACTATTGACATGCATTTCGTGATGCAAACATTAATTTTTGTATGTTACAAAAATACTAGAACCAACTTTGCAATTTCACTGTCATATTCGTGTTCAGCATATAAAAATTGATAAGAAATGACTTTTTATTTCAGTAACATGACTTTTGTAAAAATTTGTTGACCAGTGTAATTGTGACCTGAATTGGACACTACTGGAAACAAGATATCGTTCTTGATGGACCTTTTGTCTGACTCAGTATGGCACATCTTATGTTCTTATGACAAATCAAGTTTACCTTACTAATCTATTCTCATTTCATTGCTGATCTACTGTATTTTATTTTTATACTATTCACTTCAAATTTTTAATGCTGCGCTTTAATTAAGCTTCCTTATCATCCTGCTAGACCAGTCCAGATGAGTGGGTTACTTCTAGAACTACAGCAACGTGGAAGTCTGTGGCAGTACTGTGCCATTATGGAAACAAAACAGAAATAACTGTACTTGTAATTCAACAACTACTAAGGGGCTTGTTTACAAAGCCGCAGTAGCGGTTCGCGATCGTTATCGGGGCCGTGGCTCTGATAATGATCGCGAACCGCTACCGCAGCTTTGTAAACAAGTCCCTAAGAAACATAGGAACATAGAAATATGATGACAGAAAAAGACCACATGGCCTATCTAGTCTGTCCTTCCATATCAACAACTACAACAGTCCCCTTTTTACCTTTAGAGATCCTCTGTGTTTGTCCCATGCTTTTTTGAATTCAGTTACTGTCCTCATCTCTACCACCTCCACTGGGAGACTATTCCACGGATCCACTACTCTTTTCGTAAAGAAATATTTCCGCATATCACTCCTGAATCTATCTCCCTTCACCCTCATCCCATGTCCCCTCGTAGCAGAACTTGCTTTTAATTGAAAGAGGCTCTCTCCCTGAACATTTATGCCACGGAGGTATTTAAACATCTCAATCATATCACCTCTATCCCGCCTTTCTTCTAAGGTGTACATATTAAGATCCTTAAGTCTGTCCTCATATGCTTTATAATGAAGCCCACTAATCATTTTAGTAGCCACCCTCTGCACCGATTCCATCCTGTTCACATCCTTTTGAAGGTGCGGTCTCCAGAATTGCACACTATACTCCAAATGAGGTCGCACCAAAGACTTATAGAGAGAGGCATTATCACCTCCATTTTTCTGCTAGCCATTCCTCTCCGTATGCACCCAAGCATCCTTCTAGCTAAGAGTAGAATAAGTTGCTGAAATAAGTATATTGAGAGCCATAGACCCTCTTCAGTTTGGAAAAGAGACGACTGAGATGGGATACGAAAGATGTCTGAAAAATCCTGAGTGGGGTGGAGCAGATAAGTGTGAAAAGATTGTTTATCTTTTCAAATAGTGCTTGGACTAGGAGGATGCTCTTTAAAGCTAGTAGGTAGAGGGCCGAACCAAGGGTAGAGGCTGCCCAGTCCTGCTCCCCCCCCCCCCCTTCCAGGGCAGTCCAGGTACTACCCCACAAATTCTGAAGCACCTCCTCTTCCCTACTACCCCCTTGACATAGTCCATTATCTCCCTTCCACCCCAAAGTGTTCAGTATCTCCTCTTCCCTTCCACCTCAACCACGTGTGCAATCAACCATTCCCTTTCCCGCTCAGGTGTCGATCTCCCCTTCCCCTCCCTTGCACCTCACAGGAGGAGGGGACAGCACTGTGATCTATCCACAGTGCTTTGGCGCCATGGTGGGCCTTCAGGCACCTACACACGCTCTTGGCCTGCTGCTCCTGCGCTGCCACCCTTGCCACACAGGATCTCTACATAGCAAGAGCGGCAGATACAGCCTTAAAGGCATAGAGGGAAGTAACTGTCCAGAGCGGCAGGTGCAACTCTACAACTTTAGCCATTATACTGGACAGACTAGATGGACCATGTTGGCCTTTATCTGCTGTCATTCACTATGCTATGCTACTATGCTCCCAGCCAGCAGTTAAAGGCAGACCAGATCAACTTTCAGTGATGTCATCACTTGTATATACACTGACACAGCACTATCTGCCTCCAGCAGGTGACAGGATGTGTGGACTAGGGAAGCAGTGCAGACAAGCCTGTCTTCTCCCCTGGCCCAGATCATGGCCCTATGTTTTAAGACCCTGGACCACCCTTTCCCTGGAACTTGGATACGCCCATAATTTCCTTGAGCCAACAGTGGCCCTGGGTCCAGGGCTGTTACCCATGGGATCCAGCACTGGTGGGCAAGAGCTCAGACAGAACCACCCCACAGGTCTCCTGTGGGGGTTGGTAAGTCTGGGCCCAGGCCACCCTTCCCTCTCCTCTTTCTGCATGTTCTGCTTATTTTTTGTCTTGTTTCTTTATTGGCTCACTGGCCTCGCTTCTTTCCCAGGACTGTGTGGACAGCTGTGGAGGCCCCTCTTTGGGTTTCTCTGACCAGCCTGCCAGCTGAAGGGATTTCCTTACTGATCAAGGTCTCTTTTTTCACTGTGTTTTTTTCTTTATTGACAGGTTTTTTTTCTTGGCTTTATTTCTTTTGATTGCATTTGAACTCTGCCGCTGTGCCAGGTGCATAGAGATGTGTTGCTCCGTGGCTGGCTCTTTGTCCGGAGTGTGATGAGAAGGCTTGGGGCATAAAAGTTTGACAATGTTGGGACACTCCATAGGTGGAGGGCGGCCCAGAGTCTGATGCGGATTTAGCTGCTTCTCCCAAAATCTTTCCACTGGCGGCCTGGCAACTATCTTGAATGGTGAAACCAAAAATTGTGACCAAACCCACGTAATATAAATCATACAAAACACAGCCAATGAGTTAAATAATGCAAAACTTAGAATAAAAATAATAATAATAATAAAGGGCTAAGTGGAAGCATCAACAGGCATTTAGAAAGAACCCATAAACCTCAGGTCTTCACCAGCCCAAGCCTCATCATTTGACTCCACTACCCAATAAGACTCCAATGGGTTTGAATGCAGATTTGGAATGGACTGCTTTCTATTAGTCTCCTTGTTCCATTGTCTGGGAAGAAAAGCGCAAGAGAGAGAGAGATAAATGCCTACCCATGTCTACCGTGTTTTTGGTTTGCTATTCTGACCTTATTGAGAGTCAGATGATGAGGCTTGGGCTGGTGAAGACCTGAGGTTATGGGTCTTTTCTAATAGCCTGTTAATGCCTCTACTTAACTCTTTATTATTTTTGTTCTAATTTTTGAATTATTTAACCCATTGGTTGTGTTTTGTATGAGCTATACGGTTCTGGCTAAAGTGGAGCGTAATGAGGTGGCCACGGGCTCAAGCTGGCAGGTTCATTCTCAGCCAGCTTTGAGAGACAGCTCCTGAAACAGCTCATGGGCTCTCTTCAATCTTTGGTAAATGCATGACACCTGAGTCGACGACAAAGCAGCAGTATTAAGCTTTACTACATGAACTTGCAATCATTTAGAGAACTGATTTCCTGAAGGTGAATAGCTGGAATGGAAAGTATTTGAACAGCAAGCACTGGTAAGTTCTGGAAGTTACAATGCTAGGCAAGAGGAGATTGTAATGTCAAGTTAGCAAACTACTTGGTGAAACTGACAACACTGATTACAAGAGAGTTGCAAAGCAGTATTGTGACTTTAGGTGCCTAATGAAAACGAAATGTAAGGCTGGATTGATAAAAATATTTGATGACATGGTAACTCAGTCTATGGGGAATCTTTACAAAGCAGCAGTAACGGCTTCCGTGTGATATCGGAGCCATGGCCCCATTGAATTTAGCTCTGATATCGCACGGAAGCCGCTACATTGCTTTGTAAACATAATAGTTCCTACACAGTAATGTACATTGATTTCCTTTACCAGCTTCCCAGACAACCATCAATTCATAAGGCACGTCGCTGTGACTTTGGATAATTATAATTATAATTGTCAATTGTGGTGGCGGTGGCATTTCCTCCTGCCATTCCATTGTAAACACCAATTCAGTCTGAAATACTGAATGAGAAATTAAGCAGTCTTGCATGGCCTTGTGTCAGCTAAAATTCTCAGTCAACTATTTGGACTTTTCCATTTGAACTGTACCAGCAGAACAATTCTCTATCTCTTTCTTTGGAAGGGGATGTGTTTGAAGACAGAATGGAAAACATATGGTTCGGTGCAAGTGATGCCAAAACTTCTGTGATGTGTTCCGTAAATACCTGTTTTTCTATAAATCCTTTTGAATAAACAGGATGAATCAGTGCAGGCTGCCCCTTTTCTCCATTCAAAATCCCAATGCTTTTTGTCATTACTTAAGAGAAACTTGTGTGCATATGTTGGACACATGATAATGGGCATAAAAATGCAGGCTTTTCAATTACTTCAGAAGAATGCTCATGGGTGTGCATTAAAAAGCAATAATGGATCTCTAATGAGGAAGAACAGAGTTAGCATTTTTTGTTGATAGCTGTGCAACATTCTAAACATCCAGTACAGATTATGAGTGTGGCTTCAGTCTCATAAATGCAAGAAAAACAAGACATATAACCAACTGCAAGCTGACCACCTAGAATGCCTTATCAGAATAAAGACTTAATTGAATACTGGTAATGACATCAACCTGGATCATGTGTATGCTCACTGGAAGTCACGTAAAGAAAGGCGACAGATAATATGTCAGTCACCTGCCTCACCTTTGAAAATTTGCACTGTAAAATGTTTTTTTGTGCTGTTATTTTGTTCAGTGCTCAAAATATATGTCATTTTCCAATAATTATGCTTCAATATCTTATTTATACAAGCATGCTGGCTGTTATTAAGTGCCGTCGAGTCAGTGTTGATTCATGGCAACCCTGGTTTGTTCTTTGGGCAGTCCCTGGTACACACAGTATTCATCGCCAGCACCATAATTCAAAGGCATCAATTTTCTTCCTGTATCTTTTTCACTGCCCAACTTTCGATCCATATGACATTACTGAAAATGCCTTGACTTGAACGAATCTTTGCATGGAGAGAGAGATCTCTGCTCGAGAATCTTGTCTAGGTCCTCCATAGTCATTCTGCCAAGAGCAATGCATCTTCTAGATTTCTTTAACTGCTTGTTGCTTCTTTATTGATAGTTGATCGAAGTATGTTAAAGTTGTCCACTATTTCAATTTCTTCTCTATCAACGATGAACTTATTGATTTTGCCAGTTGTCAGTATCTTTGTATTATTTATATTAAGGTGCAGGCCCATTTTAAGACTATGTTCCTTGATCATGAGAAGCAAATGTTTCAGATAGTCTTCACTTTCAGCCAGTAATATGGTATCAAAAACATAGCAAAGGTTGTTGGCGAGTCTTCCACCAGTCTTCACACCTCTGTTGTCTTCATACAATCCTGCTTCTCTGATTATTTGTTCTGCATATAAATTAAAAAGGTACGGGGAAAGTATGCAGCCTTGTAGTGCACCTTTGCTGATTTTAAACCATTCTGCTTCTCCTAGTTCAGTTCAAACTGTTGCTTCTTAATCAATGTAAAGGTTGTGCAAGAGAACGATCAGGTGTTCTAGGATACTCATACTTTTTAATGTGGCCCAGAGTTTCTCCTGGTTTACACAGCCAAAAGCCTTGCTGTAGTCAATTAAACACATACAAATATCCTTTTGGTATTCCTTTAGTCTTTTCAAGGATCCATCTCGCATCCACGATGTCTCTCGTTCCTCGCCCTTTCCTGAACCCTGCATGCATTTCAGGTAGTTCTCGTTCCAGGTATGGTTGTAGTCTCTGTTGAATAATCTTCAGTAGAATCTTGCTGGCATGTGGGATCAGAGCGATTGTGTGATAATTCCCAGTCAGTCGGATCACATTTCTTTAGTATTGGTATACACACAGATCTTTTCCAGTCAGTTGGCCATGATGTTGTCTTCCAAATTTCCTGGCAGAGCCTTGTAAGAATGGTAACAGGTGCATCAGATTGTTGTAATACTTCTATGGGAATGACATCAATGCCTGGTGCTTTATTCTTTGATAAGGCTTTCAATGCTGCTTCAACTTCTTTCACACCAATGGCTCCAGATCATAAGGTACAGGATGAAACGGCTGTTGGTCCACTTGATCTTTTTCATGTAAAAACTCTTTATAGTCTTTCCACCTTTTCTTGATCTTCTCAGCATCATTCAACATGGATCCTTGAGCAGCTTGTAACATTCCAATTTGAAGCTTGAATTTTTTCTTTAACTTTTGCTGCTTTAGGGAAGCCAATCTTGTTCTTCCTCTAATAGTTTCTGTTCTATTTCCTTGCATGCGTCATAGTACTTCTCCTTGTCTTGTCGCGCTGCACATTGGAAATCTGTTGAGTTCTGCGATTGCCTCTTTCTCCCTGGCTTTAGCTTCTCTGCATTTCTAGGCAATTTTCAGAATTTCTTTGGTCATCCATTTTGACAGTTATCACTTTTTCAACATTTGTAGAGATTTCTCACTTTCTTCCAACACAACCTTCTTGATGTCATCCCATAATTCTTCTGGAGCTCTGTCATTTGTATCTAAAGCAGCAAATCGATTTTGTAGGCAGTCTTTAAATTCCAGTGGTATATTCTCAAGGTCATATTTTGCTACATTCATGAGTGGCTTGCTCTTTTTCAACTTTAGCTTGAGTTTGCATACTAGGAGTTGATCTGCACCACATTCAGCTCCAGGTTTTGTCTTTGTTGATGTTATAGAGCTTTTCCATCATTGACTTCCACAGATGTAGTCAATTTGATTTTTGTACAATCCATTGGGTAAAGTCCATGTGTACAGTCACTACTTGTGTTGCTGGAAGAAGGTGTTTGAGATGACTAGATCGTTGGTCTTGCAGAATTCTATCAGTCTTTCTCCAGCTTCATTTCTGTTGCCAAGTCCATATTTTCCAACCATTTTGCCTTCTCCTTTGTTGCCAACTTTTGCATTCCAGTCACCCATGATTATCAGGATATCCTGTTTGCATGTTCCGTCAATTTCAGCTTGTACTTGTTCACAGAACTCAATTTCATCCTCTTCTGCAGCTGTTGTTGAGGCATATACTTGAATTATAGTGTTGATAGGCATTCCTCGTAGACAAATAGAAATTAAGTGTTCACTGACTGCATTGCATTTCATTACAGTTCTTACAAGTTTCTTCTTAATTATAAATGCAACACCATTTCTTCTTTGTCTTTCATTTCCAGCATAGCAGACCATGTGATTATAAGATGCAAAGTGCCCGATGCCAGTCTAGTTTGCTGACACCCAACAGATCTAGTTGTACACTTTCCATTTCATTCTTGACCATCTCCAGCTTCCCTTGGTTCATGCTTCGAAATTCTATGTCCCAATATGTAAGACAACTTGCAGCTTCTGATGCATTTCATGCACAGCTACATCAGCAGTCAGACGTCCCGAGGGCGTTGATCCAACCACATCATAAATACTGGCTTTACTCTAAAAGGTCTTCAGCTCCTCCCCAGTAGCCAGTTGAGTGCCTTCTGACCTGGGCATTTCATCTTCCAGCACTATAGTGCAATTTGTTTTGCCTTGACTATCCATTGGGTTTCCATGGCAATATATGGAAGTAGGTTGTCAGGCCTTTCTTCCACGCAGTTTAAGTATAGTGTTGTTGCCATTATCACAGAAATGTGATCCTCCTCCCCCAACACCATCACATTCTGCTGCTGCCCAGATGTGTGGCTTGTCTTGGTCTGGCACCCTGTCCACCTTGGGAGGACCCTGCCAGTAGTTAAATTACCGATATCTTAGCCCTCAGCATCACTGATGCACACAAGCCCTCATAGCACGACAAGCTGAAAACCAAGTGAGGGGTAGGCTGCCTAAGACAGCTATATACAGAGGGCTACAGTATGTCTGCCTGCAGTAGGGACTAAGATGTGCCAGAGCCATGGCGCACAGCATAAAGTCCAGGCCATAGCACTATGGGCACTATCTATGGTCACGTCTTTGAGCTTATATATCGATATAAGAAGTAATGTTAGTTCAGCTCAATTCCCAACTCTGAGTTCAAACTTTTTATATTGTTATATATACATCAATCTTTCAAGTGCAGACTAGATGCAGAAAAAGGTCTCAGACTTATATAAGGCTTAAATCAGCCAGACTTGCTGGAATGAAAATTGCCTTCATTTGCATCAATGACCTTAACAACAAAATCCTGCATCCATTTAGTAATAATATTCATTTAACACAACATTTAACACAGTGTTGCTCCACTTATTCATAGTATGTCTCCACCAGCGTTGCTTAAAACTAATAAAACCATCAGTCTTTGACAATCTCAATCTCACAACTTATTGTCCCATCTTCGTTAAATTTCAAATTTTGATGGTTTGTTAAAAGCAGTGCTTATCTGGGAACTTTGTAGAAGTCTGTATGGTATCGCCAAACTGCAGATTTTCCCCAACGTCTAACAGAAAGCGCTTGCACGTTTCACAGTTCATTTCTTCAGGGGAGCTGTGTTACAGACATCCAAGTGTTACAGACATCCAATCTTATTCTTCATAACTGCACGGACTAAAGAGAGATGATACACTCAACTAACTTCTAACATTTTGAACTCACACATTAACTTAATATCACATTAACAAGAGCTGTAAGGTACCTTTCTTATCACAGTTGACACTTCAAGTTTTCAATGGAACCAAAAACGCCGCGCATGCGGATACCTATCTCTTCCCACTTTATATAGAGAAAGGAATCAACCAGTAGAACTTTTTTCTTAAAGGGACAAGAACCATTAGCCTACTTGCACATATGCCAATCCACCTGAGCATTTAAGCCATTTGGGCAAACAGACAGCATAAATATCCATTTTTGCTCTTGGTATATAAGTTGTTGTTCACTTGTACGACCCCGAACACCCTTCTGTACCTGTTCTATCCCGAAACAGCGTAAATCCTGAAATTTATGTTCGAATTGGAGACAATGTTCCACTATAGGTGCTTCTCTTCTTTTACATTTTAGTCTACTACGATGTTCTTGTAGACGAACCTGAAGTGAACGAATTGTTTTCCCAACATATAGCAGTTTACACGGGCAATAAATCCCATAAACTACAGAGGTCGACTGACAGTTAGTAGAACTTTTCAACCGGTATTCTTTCCCACTATAGCTAAATGAGGTAATCTCTAGAGTAATAGGGCAGATGCTACAACCCGCACATTTACGGTGCCCCAAAACCGGTATGATATCTCTAGGGAAGGAAGATCTCAATTCCGTTGGACTAAGAATCTCTTTGAGATTACATTGTCTCTTCCACACACACCTAACAGATTTGTCCTCCTGTCCTCTGGTATGTCGCAATACATTTGTATGACGTCTCATAATGTTTTGTATTTTATAACTGAATGGAGAAAAAGACGCTATAAAATTGATATGATGATCATCCAAAGATGAGCTATGCACTGAATCCGAAAGTAAATGCTCCCGATGATTATATAGAGCTCTTGTGTAGGCTTGAGAAACTACAGAAGATGGATATCCCCTTGCTAAAAATTTCTCCTTTAAGCCCTTAGCCTGTTTCTTGTACCCTTTGGTGTCCGAACAATTTCGGCGATATCGGAGAAATTGCAAGAACGGAAGCCCGTTCTTAAGATTTTTAGGATGGGCACTAGAATAATGCAATAGGGAATTGCGGTCCGTTGATTTATGAAATACTGAGGTAAGCCAAGCATCTTCCCCTTTGGTCACTGAGACATCTAAGTATGTAATATGTTTGGTGTCCCATTCATAAGTGAACAATATATGTTGATCACATGTATTCAACCATTGAACAAAAGAAATCAATTCTACTTCGGAACCAACCCAAAACATGAAGACGTCATCAATGTACCGATGCCACATTTTAATGTGGCAATTAGGGGTTTGTGTGAAAATCCACTGGCGTTCGAAATTAGCCATATACAGGTTTGCAATGGAGGGCGCACATGTGGCGCCCATCGCCACTCCCGTAAGTTGATGATATATATTACCTTCAAAGTAAAAAGGATTCTCATATAAGACAAGATCTGTCAATTTTCCCAAAAATTGCACTAGATCTTCTGATAAATCTCCTCTATTCAGTAACTCATTTTGAACTATTATATTAGCAGATTCTTGTGGGATACTTGTATATAATGATGTGACATCAAGCGTCACTAACTTGATGTCTGAAAATTGTGTCAAAAAATCATGTTGTAACAGCTGTAAAAAATGTGTTGAATCTCGTATATATGAAAACATTTTCGGCACTAAAGGGCGAAGGAACGAGTCTAAATAAATGGATAAAGGTTCTAATAGTGACCCTTTGGTCGCTACAATAGGTCTACCAGGTGGATGTTGAAGTCGCTTATGCACCTTTGGGACCAGATAGAACTTAGCCACCGTAGGGTTAACAGGATTTAAGAAACTAGAAACAGACTAGAAACATCCTGCAAAACTAGTTCTTTAAATATCATCAACGACGGTGGAAGAGTTTCAGGTGGACTCCAATTAGATTTTAACGGTAATTGAACTCTATTTGTGGAATTTACTACAAAAATGGAAGAACATAAAAAACTTTTAGAAACTACAAAAGAGGTGGTTAAGAAAATCAAATTGAAAAAACTAAAAAGAGACTTTGACGATTATAATAGTGGTTATGTATATGCTTGGCTGAACCCAAAAAAGCGTAATAGGATAGGGAAACAGCGTAAACGTCAAGTGGATTTTGAAGATAGTTCAGAAACAGGGAGTACATCAGAATCGAGTAAACATTCTCAACATTCCGGTTCAAATGGAGAAGAAAATCGTAAGAAGTCACAATCAAGTGAAAAAACAAAATCTCGCAATACCACCCGGACAAAACGTTCTTGAAGCACGAGATGCCTCTTCGGTGATTAATATTTCTAAATACTCTTTATCTACTCATGAATTAGCGATTTTAAATCGCGGGTTATCGTTTGTGCCTTCAATTACGTTCGACCTATTTCAGTTTCACATAGATTTTGAGCAATTCCTCCGGAAATTACATCTAAAAGCTTATTTTGCAAGAAATCCTCTTCCTTCTATGCCTTTGTTGCACACAAATAGAGTTCAATTACCGTTAAAATCTAATTGGAGTCCACCTGAAACTCTTCCACCGTCGTTGATGATATTTAAAGAACTAGTTTTGCAGGATGTTTCTAGTCTGTCTCAAACTCAATATCCCAAGGTGCGCTATTCATTATCAAGGGCAGAAAATAAAGTATTACAGGAGCTCCGTTCCCGCACAGATATTGTCATCCGTCGTGCTGACAAGGGAGGAAGTATAGTAGTTATGGACAGACAAGAATATCTTGATGAGGCATTTCGCCAGTTGGCAGATGTGACAGTTTATGATAAAGTAGATGAGAATCCATGTATTCGCTTGCAAAAGCGAGTCTCTGAATTGACAACTCAAGCCTTGCAAAACAAATTGCTTTCAAATAAGGAATGGGGTTTCTTAAATCCTGTTAACCCTACGGTGGCTAAGTTCTATCTGGTCCCAAAGGTGCATAAGCGACTTCAACATCCACCTGGTAGACCTATTGTAGCGACCAAAGGGTCACTATTAGAACCTTTATCCATTTATTTAGACTCGTTCCTTTGCCCTTTAGTGCCGAAAATGTTTTCATATATACGAGATTCAACACATTTTTTACAGCTGTTGTTACAACATGATTTTTTGACACAATTTTCAGACATCAAGTTAGTGACGCTTGATGTCACATCATTATATACAAGTATCCCACAAGAATCTGCTAATATAATAGTTCAAAATAAGTTACTGAATAGAGGAGATTTATCAGAAGATCTAGTGCAATTTTTGGGAAAATTGACAGATCTTGTCTTATATGAGAATCATTTTTGCTTTGAAGGTAATATATATCATCAACTTACGGGAGTGGCGATGGGCGCCACATGTGCGCCCTCCATTGCAAACCTGTATATGGCTAATTTCGAACGCCAGTGGATTTTCACACAAACCCCTAATTGCCACATTAAAATGTGGCGTCGGTACATTGATGACGTCTTCATGTTTTGGGTTGGTTCCGAAGTAGAATTGATTTCTTTTGTTCAATGGTTGAATACATGTGATCAACATATATTGTTCACTTATGAATGGGACACCAAACATATTACATACTTAGATGTCTCAGTGACCAAAGGGGAAGATGCTTGGCTTACCTCAGTATTTCATAAATCAACGGACCGCAATTCCCTATTGCATTATTCTAGTGCCCATCCTAAAAATCTTAAGAACGGGCTTCCGTTCTCGCAATTTCTCCGATATCGCCGAAATTGTTCGGACACCAAAGGGTACAAGAAACAGGCTAAGGGCTTAAAGGAGAAATTTTTAGCAAGGGGATATCCATCTTCTGTAGTTTCTCAAGCCTACACAAGAGCTCTATATAATCATCGGGAGCATTTACTTTCGGATTCAGTGCATAGCTCATCTTTGGATGATCATCATATCAATTTTATAACGTCTTTTTCTCCATTCAGTTATAAAATACAAAACATTATGAGACGTCATACAAATGTATTGCGACATACCAGAGGACTGGAGGACAAATCTGTTAGGTGTGTGTGGAAGAGACAACGTAATCTCAAAGAGATTCTTAGTCCAACGGAATTGAGATCTTCCTTCCCTAGAGATATCATACCGGTTTTGGGGCACCGTAAATGTGCGGGTTGTAGCATCTGCCCTATTACTCTAGAGATTACCTCATTTAGCTATAGTGGGAAAGAATACCGGTTGAAAAGTTCTACTAACTGTCAGTCGACCTCTGTAGTTTATGGGATTTATTGCCCGTGTAAACTGCTATATGTTGGGAAAACAATTCGTTCACTTCAGGTTCGTCTACAAGAACATCGTAGTAGACTAAAATGTAAAAGAAGAGAAGCACCTATAGTGGAACATTGTCTCCAATTCGAACATAAATTTCAGGATTTACGCTGTTTCGGGATAGAACAGGTACAGAAGGGTGTTCGGGGTCGTACAAGTGAACAACAACTTATATACCAAGAGCAAAAATGGATATTTATGCTGTCTACTGTTTGCCCAAATGGCTTAAATGCTCAGGTGGATTGGCATATGTGCAAGTAGGCTAATGGTTCTTGTCCCTTTAAGAAAAAAGTTCTACTGGTTGATTCCTTTCTCTATATAAAGTGGGAAGAGATAGGTATCCGCATGCGCGGCGTTTTTGGTTCCATTGAAAACTTGAAGTGTCAACTGTGATAAGAAAGGTACCTTACAGCTCTTGTTAATGTGATATTAAGTTAATGTGTGAGTTCAAAATGTTAGAAGTTAGTTGAGTATCATCTCTCTTTAGTCCGTGCAGTTATGAAGAATAAGATTGGATGTCTGTAACACTTGGATGTCTGTAACACAGCTCCCCTGAAGAAACAAACTGTGAAACGTGCAAGCGCTTTCTGTTAGACGTTGGGGAAAATCTGCAGTTTGGCGATACCATACAGACTTCTACAAAGTTCCCAGATAAGCACTGCTTTTAACAAACCATCAAAATTTGAAATTTAACGAAGATGGGACAATAAGTTGTGAGATTGAGATTGTCAAAGACTGATGGTTTTATTAGTTTTAAGCAACGCTGGTGGAGACATACTATGAATAAGTGGAGCAACACTGTGTTAAATGTTGTGTTAAATGAATATTATTACTAAATGGATGCAGGATTTTGTTGTTAAGGTCATTGATGCAAATGAAGGCAATTTTCATTCCAGCAAGTCTGGCTGATTTAAGCCTTATATAAGTCTGAGACCTTTTTCTGCATCTAGTCTGCACTTGAAAGATTGATGTATACATAGCACTATGGGAGCAAGGCAGGAGGCAGTATTGGCTTGGTAGGGTGGGGGAGGGAGGTGTGTGCAGTTGCCACTCTGGTCAGCATAAGTTGAGAGGATACACATCTGAGAAAAAGAGAGGGTCAGGCCGGTGCTGGCTTCTTGAGAAGAGAACCTACAGTGGGGGTGAGGCCTGCAGAAAGAGGGCCAAATGTGAATTTTATTATTTTTGAAAACTCTCCTGAAAGGTATTACTGGTATTTACTCAAACGTAATGCGCACCTTTTCTGGCCAAAAAGAGGCTCTAATAAACTCAGGGTGCGCATTACATTCGAGTCGCCTTAGATTCGGACATTCCTCCTGCAGCTTGGGCGCTGCAGGAGTGTCCTAGAAGGAAATCAGGATATGGTGTGCCCAGCACTTCTTTTAGCTGTGCTTTCCCCTTTGCTCATCCCCCAGAATTAGCACAGGGGAGTTTATGAGCTCAAGCTTCAGAAGAGTCCAAAGAGACAGGCAGGTGCTGTCACGGAAGTAGAAAAGAACAGAGTTGAACGCCGCCAGAAGCGCATAAGTCCTCGCCAAGAATCGGCACCATCTGCGTTTCAACTCTATGTTTCAGAGCAAAGGAGCAATGGCGGCAACCGTTCTACAGGTGACCAGCCAATAACCAGATAGCCAGCAAGGAACCTCGAAGATGACAAAAAAGGCTTACTGCATAGCAGCACTGCCGCACAATGAGATCACCCGCCTTTGCTCTCTCTCAGACTCCAGCTCCACAGGACAGTGTCTGGCGAACAGGTAAACATCGGGGCACCACGATTAGATTGCATTCACGAGATGAAAAGGTTGCAGACATCTCAGAGCATACAAGGAGCTCAGATTTCCATAGAATGCCGCTGCATGGGGGATCGGGGACCGCGTTCGCGGACCGGAGGTTGGCTGGCTCGGAGTCCAAGTGACATTATGGAGGACCTGCTGGGTTTAGTGCACTGGGGCAGCTGCCAAAGGGAAGGAGGGAGTGCACAGGGGTGAAGCAGCACTAAGGGGGGGGGGGTGCACACTACAATCGCCAGCAAACATTTTTTTGTAATTTCAAGCCTTTCACAATAGGGGTGTGCATTAGAATCGATGGCGCATTAGACTTGAGTAAAGCGTACTCACTCACCTGTAACAGGTGATCTCCGGGAATAGCAGGAATTTAGTCCTCACATATGGGTATCGACGGTACCGACAGAGCCTGCGCGGGAACGCTCCCCAGCGTCCAATAGGAACGCTTTTGGGAGCATCCCTCAGCACATGCGCTCTGCCTTCCCGCCTTTCCAACTGTCCCTCTTCAGTTAAGTTTGTAGCCGAGTGAAAGGATAGAGGGAGAGAGGAAAGAGACAAAGAGAGAGAGAGAGACAAATCCTAGGGGAAGTGGGTGGGTTGTGAGGACTAAATTCCTGCTGTTCCCGGAGATCACCTGTTACAGGTGAGTAACTACGCTATCTCCAGGAACAAGCAGGAATGTAGTCCTCACATATGGGGACTCCCTAGCTGAAGATGTCAGGGAGATATCCCCACTAAGGTGCCACCGTCGAAGGTGAGAATCCTTCCTCCCATGGATCTCTGGCATCCCACCAGGGTTGGTGGGTAGGAGTTGGTTTAGGTTTGAAAGAGATTTTGAAGAACAGCTTGGCCAAAGAAGGCATCCCGACGGGAGGCTTTATCTAGGTAGTAGTGGGCTGTGAAGGTGTGTACCGAAGCCCAGGTGGCTGCTCAACAAATGTCATCGATAGAAACAGAGTGAAAATTAGCCATAGAAGCTGCCATGGCTCTCACATTGTGAGCTGTGACATGATCCTGAAGAGGAAGACCCTTACTCTCATAAGGAAAGGATATGCATTGGGCAATCCATTTAGATAAAGTTCTTTTGGAGAATGGAAGTCCCAAATGACTAGGGTCAAAAGCTACAAAAAGTTGCGAGGACTTTATGTTGCTGTGTTCTTTGAATGTAAAAGGCTAAGGCCCTTTTACAATCCAAAGTATGAAGGTTTCTTTCTGCATTAGAGGCGTGAGGCCTCGGAAAAAATACAGGAAGATAAATTGATTGGTTTAAATGAAAAGGCGAAACCACCTTTGGCATAAAGTGTGGGTGAGCTCAAAGAACAACCTTATGATGAAATCTAGCATAAAGAGGATCAGCCACTAAAGCTTGCAAGTCACTAATGCGACGGGCAGAGGTGATTGCAATCAGGAAGATGACCTTCCAAGTCAAAAACCTAAGGGCTGTAGTGGCTAAAGGTTCAAAAGGCGGCTTCATGAGCTGCCCGAGAACTAGATTTAGATCCCATGCTACCGGTGGTGGCTTGATGGGAGGTTTAGTTTATAAAAGGCCTCTCATAAATCTTGATAGGAGTGGATGAGAGGAAATTGGTTGTCCATTTAGAGGCTTATAAGAAGCTGCAATTGCACTAAGATGGACTCTTACCGAATTGGTCTTTAACCCAGAATTCGACAAGTGAAAGAGATACTCCAGTATCGATTCTAAGGGTATGACCAGGGGGTTTAATCCCTTCTTGGAGCACCATATAGTGAAACGTTTCCACTTGAAGGCATAAGATCTTCTTGTGGAAAGTTTCTTAGAAGCCTGAAGGATATTTTTACCTGCTGGGACAGGTTGAAATCCTGGAGGTCTAAGCCTTCAAGAACCAGGCCGTGAGGTGCAGGGACTGGGGATTCGGGTGCCATAGCGTCCCATTCTCCTGGGAAAGGAGATCTGGAGCATGCCCTAACTCCAGAGGTGCCACTTCAGAGAGATGCAGAAGCAGGGAATACCAAGTTTGGCGTGGCCATCGTGGTGCTATGAGAATCATGCGACCCTTGTCTCTCTGAAGCTTGAAGAGTGTCTTGGGGATGAGGGGAATGGGTGGGAAGGCATAAAGGAAGTCCTGACCCCAGTGAAGGAGGAAGGCATCCCTTGCCTGACAGTTGTGCGCCAGAATCTTGGAACAGAACCGGGGAAGCTTGGCATTCAGTGGACTTGCAAAGAGGTCTATGTCTGGAGTGCCCCAGAGATGAAATAACTTTGCCACCTGGTCTAGATGGAGTGACCACTCGTGAGGTAGCAGTACTCGACCGAGTTTGTCTGCCCAAAGGTTTTGAATGCCTAGAAGATATACCACTAGAAGGTGAATTTGATGCTCTCTGGCGAGGCCCCATAGTCGTAAAGCTTCGTTGCATAACGACAGAGAGCCTGTCCCGCCCTGCTTGTTCACATAGAACATGGCTACCTGATTGTCCATTTAGACTAGGACTGTCTTGTAGCTGAGCTGGGCGTGGAACACTCGCAGGAGGTTTATGTGTAAACCAACCTCCTGTGGAGTCCAGGTGCCCTGGTAGAGAGATTATTCAGGTGTGCTCCCCAACCCACCTGTGATGCATCTGTTGTTAGGGTGGCCTGAAAGAGGGGTTGATGGAAAGGAGACCCTACTGTCAGATTTTCTAATGATTGCCACCATTGGAGGGACAAAATTAGACATTGAGAGATTGTTATTTTGTCCGACAAATGACCCGTGGCCTGTGTCCACTGTGTGGAGAGGGTCCACTGAGCTGCTCGCATGTGGAGGCGAGCATATGGGACTACATGAACTGTGGATGCCATGTGTCCCAGTAACTGCAGTAGCTCCCGAGCAGTGAGGGAGGATTTGCCTGCTGCTTGGGAAGCTAACTGCTTTATGCGAAGACACTGGGCTTTTGGAAGGAAAGCCCTTGCCTATCTAGTATTCAAACAGGCTGCTATGAATTCTAGGCATTGGGAAGGAACTAGTTGAGATTTTGGGACGTTTATTACCAATCCCAAGTATTGGAGGATTCGCATTGTACGAGACAGTGCAGTGCTGGACTCTGTCACTGTGGAGGCTCAAAATAGCCAGTCGTCTAAGTAAGGGAAGACAAAAATCCCCAGGGTTCGTAGAAATGCAGCTACTACTGCCATGCATTTCATGAATACCTTTGGTGCTGAAGCCAGACCAAAAGGAAGAACCCTGTACTGGAAATGTCTTCCCCTGAAAAGGAAACGTAAAAATTTCCTGTGATCTGGATGGATAAGAATGTGAGTGTATGCATCCTTTAAGTCTAAAGAACAAAGCCAGTCCTGGCTTTGAAGGTATGGCAGAGGAGTTCCCAGAGAAATCATTTTCAATTTCTCTCGAAACAGATATTTGCTCAATTCTCTGAGGTCTAGAATGGGTCTGTGTCCTCCTGTTTTCTTTGGAATAAGGAAATAGGGGGAGTAGAACTCTGCACCCTGCTGAAGAATGGGTACTTCCTCTATTGCCCCTTGGGCAAGAAGTGTGGAGACTTCGTGATCTAGCAGATTGTCTGCAGAGGTTTGTGAATTGAACTGCTTTAGAATTGTAGGAGGGAGTAAGCTGTGAAAATGAAGTTTCTACCCCTCCCCTACAATGGACAAAGTCCAATCTTCTGCTGTTATCTGATGCCATCTGTTGACAAAGTGGCATAAACTGCCGGGAATATTGGGGGGTTGAGGACCCCTCAGAGGTAGGAAACCAAAGCTCTCTAGGAAGGAGTCAAAGCCCTTGAGGGAGCTGAACCTGGAGAGCTGGTTGGGCTCTCGGGCCTTTTGGATTCTTTTGTCGTCTAGTTTGTCCCTTCTGGGCAGTTGCTATGTGAATCATGCGACCCCTGTCTCTCTGAAGTATTCCTGACCCCGATGCTCCTGCAAAGCACGATCCCGGTACCACTTTATCCACTCCAGCCAGCGGTGGAATGGGAAGAGTTACCATCGGGGCCGGTACCATCGGTACCAGCATCGTCGGTGTCGGTACTGGTGTCTGTACCGGTGTCGGTACCGGCATCGGTGTCGATGTCGGCACCGGTGCCCTTGGGACCACTGGTACCGCAGCTGAGAGAAGAGCTGCAATACTGCGTTCGATAGCAAGAAATCTCTGGTCGATCAATGCTGCCGATGCCTGGGTGTCTGTACCGGTAAGAACGGCCGGAACCCCTGAGCATGGCACAGGTAGTTCTTGCGAGGCTGAGGCCTCGAGAACATCCTGAAGCCCCATCGATGCTTTGGAAGCCAAAGCCTCCCACCAGGGCTGTTTTGCCGGTGTGGTTCCCTCAAGGGCAATACCAATAGACTCTCGATGCTTAGCAAGAGAGCTACCCTTTGAGGACCGGCTTTTGTGTTTAGTTACCTGAGATCCATGGGAGGAAGAAGAGGCCCTTGACGATGTCGATGCAATGGATCTGGCATCTGAAGAAAAGAGGGTACCGAGCTTTGCGGCCCGGTTCTGTCTTCCTCTTTTGGTCATTCCCATGCAGGAGAGACATTCAGTTGGAGAATGATCAGGTCCTAAACATTTTAGACACCAATCATGGGTGCCAGTGACGGAAATGGTACCGCCACACTTAGTACATTTTTTAAAGCCACTAGTTAGCTTTTCCATGATTTTGGAAAAATGTGGCCTAATGCCGAAAATGACGCCTAGCACCAAAACAGGAAAGTTTCTGAAAAGAAACAGTCTAAGTCAAGGGGTTTTTTTTGTTTTTTTTTTAGGAAAAGAAAAGAACCGGCGGTACCGGTAGGCATCGTGCGGTAGGCAAATGCGACCACAAGAAAGAATTTTAAAGATGGAATTTTCTGCGGTGACAGGGAATAGGTCCTGTCGGCTCCGCCGAAAATGAAGAACTGAAGATGGACAGTTGGGAAAGGCGGGAAGGCAGTGCGCATGTGCTGAGGGATGCTCCCAAAAGCGTTCCTATTGGACGCTGGGGAGCGTTCCCGCGCAGGCTCCATCGGTACTGACGATACCCATATGTGAGGACTACATTCCTGCTTGTTCCTGGAGATATACAGTATATTAGTTATACACTTACTTAAACAGGCATAATGCTTGAAATGCAAAACTGCATGTATGCTTTAAATTTCACCACACTCCCCGTTGTTCAGTGCACACATGCAGAAAAAAGGTTAGAGGGACCATTGCTGGAGAAGCTGGTGAAAGACTCCGGAGAAGCTTGCCCACAGAGGCTCCTGGAAGACAGGCCCAGAGGTTCCAATCATAGGACTCAACAAGGAGCATGAAGGCTATTTAGAGCTGGAAAGAGTTCGGGTGCAGCCATTCCTTCTGTGTCTAAACCCAAGAAGGCTTAATCCTTTCAGTATCCCAGTGATCTTGTGACTCAGGAGCCAGTAAGCCATTCTAATGAGATCTATGGGTTCCTTCCAAGGGTCAGGTGATGTCTTTGGCTGTTTTACTCAAAATAGGCCCCACATCAAGTCAGACCAATGGATCCTAGAGGTCCTTGAAAAGTGGCATGCGCTGGGACTTTGCATAGCCTCTTCGGGACGGTTTTATGGAGTCTCTTTTTGGTTCCATAGCCAAGTGGTTGAGGAAACTCTTCAGTGCCTTCTGCAGTTGCAGGCTATCATGCCTGTGTCCCGCCCTACAGAGCAAGGTCAGAGGAGGTATTCCATTTACTTCATGGTGCCCAAAAAAGGCAGGTCCTTATGACCCATTCTGGACCTGAAAGCAGTAAAGTCAAGTTAAGAGTGCCTCACTTCTGTATGAAGACCCTCAGGTTGGTCATTGCACTGGTCCAGCAAGGAGAATTTCTAACCTACTTGGACCTTTCCAAAGTGTAATTCCATATTCCTACCCGACAGCAACATCAGTGGTTCCTCTGCTTTTGCGTCCTTGGCTGTCATTTTTCCCCCTAATCTTATCTTTATTAAGGAAATCCAGTGTAAATATTCATACATACAATTTCTTCAACTTATAACAAGATTTCTCTCTCTTCTAGGCCTCCATTTTCAGTTTTGTGCTCTGTCTTATGGCCTGGCCACAGTGACTTGCACACTCTCGAAGGTCATGGTGATGGGTACTGGCAGCATTCCTGCACAAGCAAGGAACCTGGATTCAACTGTACCTGGACAGCCAGTTGATTAGGTCAGATGCTACAAAGTGGTCCAAGGTAGACATGACCCTGATGATCTAGTGGTTGGAGAAGCTGGGATAGGTGATTAACTACTCCAAGAGCAGCCTAGTTCCCTCTCAGACTTAACTGGGTACCTGCTTCGACACTCACTTGGGGCAGAGTGTTCTCACCCCAGAAAGATTAGACAAGCTGCAGCTGAGGAGTTTCTGCTTTCAGGCAGCAACCAAGACCTGGGACTACCTGCAGCTCCAAGGGACAATGGTATCAACCCCTGGAACTGCAGGGGGCCTGGACCAGAGTGCACATGCAGCCCCCCTTCAAGGACACCTAAGCACACAGGTGTTTCTGCTCCCAGTTGCTCTTCAGCTCCTTCCTCTTCCCTGAAAGATCAAGGAAGAATTGGCATGGTGGCTACAAATCACCCTCTGATTGACAGAATGCCTCTAGAAGCACCTGATTGGGTGATAGTCACCTCCAGATGCCAACCTGCAGGGCTGGAGAGTGTACTGTCCAAGGGTGCTGGTCCCCAAAAGGAAGCCTCCTGGCCAATCAACAGACTAGAGGCCATGGTGATCTGCCTGGCTCTGGAGAGGTTTCAGTCCCTTCTTGAGGGCAAAGCAGTCAGAGCAGGTCTCATACAATGTCATAGCAATGGTGTATGTCAACAAGTAAGGCGGCACTCAATGCCATGGTGGCCACAGAGGTGGAAAAGTTCTGTCCCTGGGCAGAGGCTCATCTAGTGACTCTGCTGGTGGCTCACACAGCAGGTGTTAAGAATATAAAGGCCGACTTCTAGAGTCAGAACAAAATGGATTCCGTCAAGTGAGAGCTAAGCCCTTGTACATTTGACTTAATTGGGCGGAGGTGGGGCCATGCCAAGGCAAAGAACATTTGCAGCCGTATGAAGGATTTGCAGAAGATTTGGATGCTCTTCTACAGGGGTGGCTCCAGTAGAGGCTTCTATGTGTCTTCCTCCCATTATCCTTAGTAAGCTGGCTTCTGCTCAGAATTCAGCCTCACCCAAGTTTGGTCATTCTTGTAGCACCAGACTTTCAGGCCAAGTTATGCAGATCTTGAAGTTGCTGGTGAGGTCTCCTCTATTGCTTCCTCAGGAGAGGGGACTTTTGTGGCAAGGTCCCCTAATCATGGAGAATTCTGTTCCCTTCTTGCTCAAGCATCGGCCCTTGAGATGCATAAGCTGGCTAAGAAAGGATACACTGGCGTGGCAGTGAAGACCTTTCTTACAGCCTGGAGGATCTCTACATCTTTGGCATAAGTAAAGATCCAGTACATCTTTCTATAGGTAGTGTTCTTCTCAGTCCCTGATGCCAGGAAGGCAGACAGTCACCTTTTTTGTCATTCTTAATGGTCTGGCTTTGACCAGGTTTTAGCTCTGTTCTCTCTCCAGGTTCAGGTGGCAGCTCTTGCATGCCACTGGGGGCATGTTTAGGGGGTGTCTTTAGTGGCAAATACTGATCTATCCACGTCCTCAAAAGGGGTGAAGCAGCTCCATCTGCCTGTGTCCCTGATTTTACTACGGTGGAGTCCTCCTCGGGTGGTGAAGGAACGGAAAGGTTCCTCCCTCTAAGCCCCTTTGGAAGGCCCGTCAAGGATTTGACCCCAAAGATGGTATTTCTGCACCAGCAGAGCCACTGCCTCTATCTTGTCTTCTTCTCTAATTGCTTACCCTTAAACCTCTGTACATCAAGTCTTCACTCATCTGACCATCACCTGCAAAGCTTCACTCTTCATCCCCTCTCGCCTCAGTCTTGGCCAGTCTCCTCCAATCTCTTTAGAAATCTTCATGCTATCAACCCATTGGTTCTCTTCACTACTATCATCACTTCTTTCCTCCACTATGTCATCTGAGTCTGTTGATGAGGCAGTAGCTTCCTATGACACTGTATTCTCCTCTGCTCTGGATGCTATGCCCCTCCCATGCCACATCCTCTGAGGTGTACTGTATCTGAATCCTGTCTGTCTTTGACTTCCTGTGCCCACTCAACTGAGCGCATTTGGTTCAAAACCTGCACCATTGCAGACTTTACACACTTCAAATTTATGCTTGCCTCTTTCCAGTTAGCCATAGCACACGCCAAATAAGACTATTATGTCCATCTGACTAATTCTCTTGCCCCTGACTCTCGGTGTCTCTTCACAACTCTCAATTCATGGTGCCTCTGCCTCCAACCCCTCCTTCCCTGTCTGCCCAAACTTAGACTATTTCCATGACAAAAGTCCACAAGATTACATTCAAATTCCCCATGAGGTCTGCTCTATCCCCTCTTCTCCCCTAACTCTTCCCCCCTCAACCTCTGCCACCCTTTCTTCTTTTTCTAAGATCTCGGAGAAGGAAACCATACATCATCTTTGCTCCTCCAAACTCACTACCTTCTCTCCTCTGATCCTATTCCCTCCCATCTCCTCCACTGCCATCCCTTCCATCTCTCATAGTCTCAACCTTCACTTTCCACTGCAACTGTTCCTGCAGCCTTCAAGCATGCTGTGGCTATACCTCTCCTCTAGAAACCCTCACTAGAACCTACCTGTCCTTTTAATTATCAACCCATCTCCCTCCTCCCCTTCATTTGTACACTACTTGAATGTGCAGTTCACCGCCATTGCCTTGACTCTCTCCTCTCAAGTCCTTCTGGATCCACTGCAATCTGGCTTTCGTCCTTTAAATTCTACTGAAATAGCTCTTGCAAAAGTTCCCAGGTCACCAGTGACTTGTTCCTGACAAAATCCAAAGGCCTTTACTCGATCCTCATCCTTCTTGACCTTTCTGCTGCTTTTGACACTGTTGACCATTACCGTCTCCTTGATACCTTGTCATTGCTTGGTTTTAAGGGCTATGTGGTATCCTTGCTCTCTTATCTCTCCCATCTCTCTTTCAGTGTTTGTTCTGGTGGATCCTCTTCTACTGCTATCCTGCTCTCAGTTGGTGTACCCTAAGGGTCTGTCTTGGCTCCACTCCTTTTCTCTCTCTATACCCAGTCCCTTGATAAACTCATCTCCTCCCATGATTTTCAGTACCATCTTTACCCTTACGACTCTCACATCTACCTCTCTACATCTGAAATCTCTCCAGCAATCCAGGCCTGGATCTCTGCCTGATTTTGCTGCCTAGATGTCTCACCGCTGTTTGAAATTTAACATGGCCAAAACAGAGCTTCTTATTTTTCCCCCTAAACCCACCTCCCCCTTCCTCCTTTCTCAATCTCTGTGGATACCGCACTACTCCAACCTGTTCCCTGGGTTTGCAACCATGGGGTCATCTTTGACGCTTCCCTCTCCTTCTCTATACACATCTAACTGATATAAAGAAACGACAGGTTTTAGCTATCAGCAGCAAAATTTGTCCCTTCCTTTCTGAACACACTAAGACACTTATCCACTCTTCAGTCACCTCTTGTCTAGACTATTGCAAAACCCTTCTTGCTGGTCTCCACTCAATCATCTCTCTCCCCTTCAATCTGTTCAAAAGTCAGCTGCACAACTAACCTTCCGCTTGATATGCTCATATAACCCCTCTTCTCAAGATGCTTCATGAGCAACTGTCTCTAAATCCAATTCAAACTTCTCCTACTGACCTATAAGTGCACTCATTCTGCTGCTCCTCACTACCTTTTTCCTCTTATCTCTCCCTACACCTCTTTGGGAACTCCACACTTCTGGCAGATCGCTTCTATTCATGCCCTTCTCTTCGACTGCCAACTCCAAACTTGGATCCTTCCACCTTGCTGATCCTTATGCTTGGAACAAACTACCTGAGTCTGTACAACAGGCTTCATCTCTGGCCCTTTTCAAATCCAGGCTGAAAACTCACCTCTTTGATGCCACTTTTGGATCCTGATCCACTTAGTCTCCTATGTGTTTCCTTTCCATTCCCCTAGATATATCCTTGTCCTCAGCTGTGTGTTGTCTGTCTTGACTAGATTATAAGCTCCGATAAGCAGGGACCGTCTTTTACATGTTTATACAGTGCTGCGTATGCTTTGTAGCACTATACAAATCATCAGTAGTAGTAGTAGTAATCGTCGGTGCTACAGACCTTGTCTTGTAGGGAGTGTTTTCTGCTCATCTTAATGGCATGATTCTCTGAGAACCATGTCATACTTTCCCATAAAAGTGCTGTGTTCCTTTCATCTTAGCCAGATTGTGCTCCTGCCCTCTTTCTCAAAGGAAAACCTGTTGGAGGTGAAGATGGCATTAATGACTAATTCCTTCCATTAACTGGACCATCTCTTTGTTTTATTCAGTGATCCGAAAAAAGGACAGGCAGCAGCCAAGTCCTTGATTATCCAATGGATTAAGGAGACTATTAATCCAGTCTACGTTGTGTGTGGGAAACACATGCCAGAAGGATTCTGAGCTTGTGCCACTAGGGCATAAGCCTCCTTCAGGTGGAGTTGTCCTTGGTGCCTCTGGAAGACATCTGTAAAATGTCTATGTGGTCATCTCTGAACACTTTTGTGAAGCACTACAATTTGCAAGTGAGAGGTGGAGTGAATGGTGCACTTGGCAGAGCAATTCTGTCCAGAGTGTCATCCTCCTCCCACCTAAGGTCCTGTTTCAGTATGTCCTATTCATTTGGACTGGTTTAGCAGGATGATAAGAAAGGACATTTTCTATACCTGCTCATTTCCTTTCCTTGAATTCTGCAAAACCAGTTCAGGACTTGCTTTGGAAGACTACTCTTGCAGGCTTGGGAGTCCTGAAGCCTTTTTACTGCATTTTCACTATCAGTTCCTGATGCAGTCAAGTATGAAAACAGAGCCAAAAATGTTGTACAAAGTCATTGTTGTTGATTAATACTTCTAAGTTTTAAGTCTTGCTTTCTACTTGATAAGTGTCGTACTGGCTTCTTTTAGTGCTACACTAGTGTATATTCAAGAGATACCATCTTTGAAAGTTGCTCTGGTCTGCTTCTACTTGCTGGCTGGGACTCATAATCCACTCATCTGGAAAGAACTAGCAGGATTCAAGAAAAGGAAATTAGAAGGTATGGAAAATTTCTCTTTATATAAATTTTTCTTATAAAAGTACTTAGAAGAAAAAGAAAAATGACTAGTTTAAAAATTATGCAGGGTAGGATGAAATTTTTTTCTTAAGTTGTTCTCTTATCTACAATCCAGAATGCGAGAATGCAGTTTCTGTTACACAACTGATCTCATTATGATCTAGGGAGTACCTAAGTGTGAACACATATCTAGATCTTAGGAAGTCAATACACCAAGATGCATACGTATACTTTATTGTAACCTTATTTCTTAACTATATTGGGCAATCTTACTGGAAAACTCTGTAAAACTCCTCACATTCAGGTATCTATTTTGTCATTATTATGTAAATACTACTACTACTACTAAATAGTTTGTTATTCCTTTTAATGGAAGATTGAAGATGTCAGCTGAACTAGACAGAGATAAAAATGGTACAGGGTTTCCTTTCCATTCCCACCTCAACATAGAGAAAGGAAGGTCTTTTAATCTTTTCACAAAGCAGTAAGGATTATAAATGCACAAATCGTCTGAAGATACAGTACATAAGTGAACAGATGTACTGCAGGTGTCAAATATTACACTTACTAGATCATGGGGATAAAACCGAACTGAGGTAGAACTTGATACATGGGAATCTGTGTCACTGTAATCGAAAAAAGTGAAAATTTAGATTCTGAAATACACTTTGGCATAACTCATATCAAAACACGGTTATATTTTCTGGTGTCTCTCTTCTCCAGTTTTTGATGTGGGTGTATTTTGTTATGTAGTCCATAAACAGTAATATCCAGTAGCTTACTACCTACCATAAAGTATGGGTACTTGAAAAATATTGTATCCTTACAACACACATCTACAAGAGATTTTTATTATGTGCAGTGCAAATGGATAATAAGTTCCACGTTTTATAGGTAAACATTTTAGAAGTCTATGATGAAGTCAGGATTAGATAACTCATTTTTCCTATTCAACAGTAATATTATTGGAAATTAACAGAACATTATTCAGCAGACTTTGTATATGCTACACAACTAAAATAAAAATGTGGCTAACAGATAAAAAGTGAATCATCTCCTATTTAGACTAAAATGTGTATATATATATATATATATATATATATATATATATATATATATATATATATATGTAAAGTGCATGAGCGAAGCAGACTATAGATATTTTTCTCTTCATGATGACTGAACTAACCTATGCTGAATATGGCAGTTTCTCTGAAAGAGTAGTTACTCACCTGTAAGAGGTGTTCTCCAGGAGCAGCAGGAATCAGTCCTCACATATGGGTGACATCGACGTCAATGGAGCCCTTGCGGAGCATTTCCCCAGCTTTCCATGAAAGCCTTTGGGAATGCAGGCACGCATGCGCGGTTCCCATCCCGCCTAAAGGTGCCATCTTGCTTCAGTCAAATAACATAGCTAAAAACACCACACAAAAATGCAAAATAAACTATGTACAACTGCAACTCCAAGGGGAGGAGGGAGGGTTGTGAGGACTGATTCCTGCTGCTCCTGGAGAACACCTGTTACAGGTGAGTAACTACTCTTTCTCCAGGTCCAAGCAGGAAGTCAGTCCTCACATATGGGTGACTCCCAAGCTCTGGGCTACCAGGGAACCCAGGCTGAACAAGAGAACTCCCTCTAGTCCCAGCATCAAAGAAAGGCTTTTCACTGACAGAACCTCCACTGGTAGCCTAACGGAGGGCTGGAGGGCAGGAGTTGCCTAAACCTCAAAGAGATTCCGGAGTACTGCCAAAAGCACTGTCCCTACGGGACTCCCTCTCCAGACAGTAATGGGCCGCAAAAGTCTGGCTTGAAGACCAAGTTGCAGCCCTGCAGATGTCTACCAACGGTACAGAGCGGAGATGAGCCACTGAGGCAGCCATTGCCATGACACGATGGGCCGTGACCCGACCCTGCAAAGGAAGGTCAGCCGCCCTGTAAGCCCAGGTGATAGAGTCAGCCACCCAGGTGGACAAGGTACGCTTGGACACAGCTAACCCCAAATTATTAGGGTCAAAAGAGATGAAGAGCTTAGTAGCCCTTCTATGTCCCTGCGTACGGTCAAGGTAGAAGGATAAGGACCTCCTACAGTCCAGGGTATGCAGAACTGCTTCAGCCTGGCTTGCATGAGGCCTAGGGAAGAATGTTGGAAGAACCACCTCCTGGTTGAGGTAGAAAGAGACGACAACCTTGGGGAGGAACTTTGGATGAGTCCTGAGGACTACCCTGTTCCTATAAAATCTGGTGTAAGGCCTGTCACAGACCAGGGCCTGAAGCTCACTCACTCGCCTAGCCGAGGTAAGGGCTACCAAGAAGAGTGTCTTCCAGGACAGGAAGCGTAGTGGACAAGTAGCCATCGGCTCAAAAGGTGGGCGAGTCAGTTGCTGCAAGACCACATTCAACTCCCACTCAGGGACAGGACGGCGGATTGAAGGCTTGAGCAAGAGCAAGAGCAAGCCTCTGAGAAACCGGGACACCAAGGGGTGAACCGACAGAGAATGTCCTTCCACCAGTGAGTGGTGAGCTGCTAGAGCTGAGAAGTGGACCCGAACAGAATTGGACTTAAGTCCCTGATTTGATAAGTGCAGTAAGTACTGAAACACTACTGGTACAGTACAGGAGAAAGGATCCTCTGTACGTAGCTGACACCACACGGAAAACCTTTTCCATTTAACAGCATAGGTTTTCCTAGTGGACTGTTTCCTAGAGGCTAGGACAACCTCCTCAACCTCCTGAGGTAGGCCCCAGGGAGCCAAAACTACCCTTGCAGCCTCCATGCCATCAAATTGAGAGCTTTGAGATTGGGGTGTAGAAGGGTACCCTGATCCTGAGAGAGAAGGTCGGGTTGCAACCCCAGAGGCAGTGGGGGATCCACTGCCAACTGAAGCAGAAGTGGAAACCAAGGCTGTCTGGGCCATCTGGGAGCCACCAGCAGGACTGAGGCCTTGTCCTGAAGAATCTTGAAAAGAGTTCGGGCCACCAAGGGCGTGGGAGGAAACGCATACAGGAAGCCCTGAGACCAGGGAATTAGAAAAGCATCTGCTGCTATCCGCAGAGGATGCGGTTGCCTGGAGCAGAACTTTGGCAGCTGTTTGTTCAGAGGACTGGCAAACAGGTCTATGGATGGAAGTCCCCATTTCAGGAAAATCTTTTGAACTACCAAAGGATGGAGCTGCCACTCGTGGGGCTGCAGAATCCTGCTCAACCTGTCTGCCAGGTAGTTCTCCCGGCCAGGTAGATGCACTGCCTTGAGGAGCATGTTGTGTCTGAGAGCAAACAAGCAAAGGTCCTGTGCCTCCTGACAAAGGAGCCTGGACCCAGTTCCGCCCTGCTTGTTCACATAAAACATGCCTACCTGGTTGTCTGTTTGAACTAGGACAGACTGATGAGCCAGGGTTTGAGAAAAAGTCTTGAGGGCTAACCGAATAGCCCTGAGTTCCAGGAGATTGATTTGCTGTGTGGCTTCCCAGGGAGAACACAGACCCTGGGTGCACTTGCTTAAACAATGAGCTCCCCAGCCCTGCAGGGAGGCATCTGTGGTCAACACCACTGTGAACCCAGGAATCTGAAAAGGTACCCCCTGTAGTAGATTGGGTGGGTGCAGCCACCAGCTGAGGGAGTTCAGAAATTGTTTGGACACCCTTATCCTGTCTCTGAGGCTGCCTGTGGCCTGTGACCACTGAGTCCGAAGGCACCACTGTGCAGGCCTCATATGGAGCCTGGCATTGGGGGTCACATGTACTGTCGAAGCCATGTGGCCTAGAAGTCTCAGGCAGAGTCTGGCGGAGACCAGTGACCTGCTGAGAAACTGGTTTGCTAAGTTTATCAGTCTTTGGGCTCTGTCTTCTGGCAAAATGCCTTTGCAAGCAGAGAGTCCAACCTTGTCCCTATGAACTCCAAGTTCTGGGAGGGGAGCAAAGTGGACTTTGCAAAGTTTATGACGAACCCCAAGCTTTGAAGAAGAGCAATAGTTCTGAGAGTAGCCTGTCGGGCCTCCTGGTACGTCTGACCTCTTATGAGCCAGTCGTCCAGATATGGGAAGACAAAGACTCCCTGATTTCGCAGGTAGGCCGCCACCACTGCCAGGCACTTGGTAAAGACCCTGGGAGTGGAGGTGAGGCCAAAAGGTAGTACTCTGTACTGATAATGGTTTCCTCCCACAATGAACCTGAGGTACTTTCTGTGGTCTGGATGAATGAGGATGCGAGTATATGCATCCTTTAGATCTAAGGAGCATAGCCAATCTCGCTACTGGAGGTAGGGCAGAAGGGTTCCAAGAGTAAGCATCTTGAACTTTTCCTTCTCCAGGAACTTGAGGTTTCGGAGATATAGAATAGGTCGAAGGCCACCGGTTCTTTTGGGTACCAGGAAATACCTGGAGTAGAACCCTCGACTGTGCAAGTGGGGAGGCACAGGCTCCACTGCCCTGTCCACCAACAGACCTTGTAGCTCCTGAAGGAGAAGATCTGTGTGCGGGGGAGGCCTTGGAGGCTCCCCTGGAAAGCATGGAGGAGGCAGTTGCTGGAAGTGCAGTGCATAGCCCTTGTGGACTATTCTTAACACCCAACTGTCTCCAGTGATGAGTGGCCACTGGTGGGCAAACAGAGCGAGGCGACCTCCTGTGCAGGGTTGGGAGACCAGGGACCGAGAGGCTATGCCTAAGGAGTCAAAAAACCCCACCCTGCTGAGTGGGAGCAGGGGCCGGAGGCTTGGGGGTCCTCTGCCTACGGGGCCCATTACCCTGCCCCTTGGCCTGCTGACCCTGAGGGGCAGCTTGGGCAGCCTGATATTGTGGGTACTGTTTGTAGGCAGTGCCCTTCCTCAGGTAAAAGGACTTTTTACCCAAGCCCTTCTTCTTGTGAGAAGGGGCAGAAGTCTTTCTAGACAGCCTTGTCCTTGTGAGGTGCTCGGTCTCGAGCTGTGCGGCCTTCTCGGTCATGGGCTTGCCAAAAAGGTTCTCACCTCGGCAAGGGACATCGACCAACTTGTCCTGAACCCATGGCTCGAGGTCCGATGACCGCAGCCATGCCTGGCGTTGAGCCGCGATGCCGGCTGCCGCAACACGGGCCGAAGCCTCGAAGCCATCGTAGGCAGCGCGGGACATAAACTTGGAGCATTCCCGGATCCCCGAGGACAAGGACTTGAACCTCTGCAAGGGTTCCCTGGAGAGACCAGCAGAGAACCCGGCCAGCTCCTTGGTCAGGTCTCGCAAGTACATGCCCATGTACAGCTGGTAAGACTGGACACAGCAAGCAAGCATCGAGCCCTGGAAGCACTTTCTACCAAAACCATCGAGGTTTCGGGCTTCCCTGCCAGGGGGCACCGCGGAGTGCATCTTCTGACTTTTCAGGCAATGCATGGCCGATTCCACCACCATGGAATGGTGTGGTAGCTGCGCCTTCTGAAAGTCAGGACTCTTCCGGAGTCGATAGATCGAATCGACCCACTTGCTTAAAACCGGCGCCGAGGCCAATGCCTCCCACATCCGGAAGAGGAGCCGTTCCAGCATCTGAGGAACCGGGACAGTAAAGGCCTCCTTCGGAGGAGAATCGTACTGCAGGGCCTCGAGCTCCTCGGCTCGAGGCTACTCCTCGGGGTCCGCAGGGATAGCCAACGCAGTGGCCATATCCCGGACGAACTCCGAGAACCGGGTATCCTCCGGAGATCTACTCCGGGGTTCAGACTACAGTGAGTCCGATGGGACGCACCGAGTCTTGAAGGTGTCGGGGGACTCCTTGTCCTCCGTCTCCCATGCGGACTCGTCTGAGGAGGAATCGGGGTCCGACCTCGCAGAGCCTGCGAGCACCCGCCCTGACGCCGAAGGCACCGGCGTCGACACCCTCGGTCCCGAACGGGAGGTCGAGGGAGACCGCGACCGAGGTCGACCTCGAGCCTTCATGGCCTCGAGTATCAGCTCGGTCTCCGGGGTCGACTTCGATGTCGATGTCCCGGTGGTCGGGGCAGATGCGCCAGACAGGCTGGCCATCAGTACCCGCTGCTGTTCCATGAAGGCAGACAGTCTGCTCTCCAAGGCTGTCAACCTGAGACCCAGCTCAGGAGACTCAGCAGCTCCCAACTCGGGCCCGACGTCGGCTCCCTGGGAGGAGAGTCCACGAGGACTACAGGGCTTACGTGTCCAGCAGACTCCGGCTCCAGTCGATGGACTGTGGAAGGCTTCTCCTGTTCCACGGGCCCAGGGCAACGGTCGGGGGTCTGAGACCTAGCTCTCGAGGAGCCAGGGACCTCTTCCAACGATACCCTTGCAAGCCGCTTCTTCCTCTTGTGTTCCCGGTCGGGGGACCCCCTGTCCGAGGAGCCACGACAGTGCTCGGGATCCGATTCCCAAGATGTCGAGGCCTCAGACGAGGTCCGGGCCTGGCCAGAGGCCGAGTCAGAAAAAAGCCTTTCCTTTTGGTGCCGACTACTTCGCAGTGCCTTGGAAGACATTTTCCCACATGGTCCACACGTCTTAGGGTCGTGATCAGGACCAAGGAACCAAAGGCAGCAGTCGTGTGTGTCGGTGAGAGACATCAGCTTCTTGCACCGATCACACGTCTTAAAACCGCTGGAAGCCATCGGGGAAAAAAAGAGTCCCCGCGAGGTCAAAGGACCGGCCTTCCAGGGAAAAAGAAAAAAGGGCGCGAACGCCAGCCACTAAGGGCAAAAACCGAAAAAATATCGGGCTCGATACCGGTGTACCGAACCTGGCTGGAGGGGAACCGGCGTCGAACCGGAGAAGAAAAATAGCGAAGAATCGCAAAAAATCAAACAATTTTCCGGGATGACTAGGACTCACGCCCGGTGGGCTTCACGGAAAACGAGAGACTGAAGCAAGATGGCACCTTTAGGCGGGAAGGGAACCGCGCATGCGTGCCTGCATTACCAAAGGCTTTCATGGAAAGCTGGGGAAATGCTCCACAAGGGCTCCATCGACGTCGATGTCACCCATATGTGAAGACTGACTTCCTGCTTGGTCCTGGAGAATAACTAGTTTTTCTGTTCTAATGCAGACTTTAGTAAAACTTTTTTTTCTACTAGTCAACTACTGACATCCATCAGAAATGAAAAACTTGGCTAAGACATCAATTCATACCTACCAGAGGTTATTAGATGCTCTTCTTGCAGTTGGTTCAAAGTTCACAAGAGACATGTCACATCCACCTGACTCATACAGTGTTGGAGTAAACTTCCCTAGCAAATAAAATGTTGAAAATGGGGTAAACATTCAAAACTGCTTTGAATTTTCTACAGTTAAAGTAATGCAATTCTAACAGTCATGGAGAAACTGGAGTCAAAATAGACGATACCTTTTAAAAGGGTCAGTAAAAATAGTGCTGCAGTACATCAGCTTTTGAGATTACATAGGTCCCCTTAAGATGTGTAGATTCAAAATCTTATGTACTACAATATATTTGCACTTCCTTTAAAAGGTATCGAAACCTATTAAGACTCTAAAGTATAATTGTTTGTATTCCTTCCCTCCCCCCACCAACTTCTAAAAAAACACAACTATGTCATTTTTACTTCAGCAAGATCATAGCGTTTGACACAGTGAAGGATTACTAGAACCAATAAGAGCAACTCCATAATGAGACAAGTGTTAAGCAGGCTTCCCATGGAGCTCTGCTAAATACATGTCATTCAAGACACGTCACGTCCCCTTAATGTGTGTGTGCGAGGTCTCATGCATATGAATACAGGGCAGCATATTGTCTAATGGAGCACTTATGTGGGCACAAAATCTCTGGGGGTAACCTCAAGGCATTAAGCTAATTTGCATTATTATTACCAGGATTTCATGCTAACATGCTGGATCTAAGGGTAAAATAGTATATTTTTATGTAAGGTACATATTACTTCGAGTTATTATATGACAAAGAGAGCACTGTAAATCCACAGATGAGAGAGGGGGCATATGCTCAGTGTTTCCCAAGCTGGTCCTGCCATACCCCATAGCTAGTCTGGTTTTTAGGATATTAACAATGAATGTATAGAGGTATTGCAAACAAATCTATCTCATGCATATTTATTGTGGGTATTCTGAAAACCAGACTTGGCTAGGGGTACACCAGGACAGGCCTCAGAAATACTGCGCCACCTTATTCTAAACCAGGTGTTCCCAAACGTGCCCCCAAGCCAATCGGGTTTTCAGGATATCCACAATGAATATGCATGAAAGATTTGAATGCACTGCCTCCACTGTATGAAAATCTCTTAAGTACAATCACTGTGGCTATCCAGAAAACCCAGCTGGCTGGGGAGGCCCCAGGACAGGTTTTGGGAACGCCTGTTCTAGACAGTATCTGCAGTTAACAGAAGGCTTTACTATTTTCACCCTGTGGGTACACTATAATGGATGGTAGCTTTAAGGGAAAACATTTTTTTTATAAAAGCTAAAATTTAAAGCCAATTATCCTACACATTCTCTACTCCGATTAGATTAAAATTAAGACTCATTTGTCAATAAAACTGGCAAAATACACATTAAAAGCATGAAAACTCCAGTGTTTACCCTGCGTCTACAAACATAATTAGATTCCGACATGCAAAGGAACTTTCTTGTAGTGAAGGTCTCAGAAAAATCCAGTTAAGAATCAGCATGAATTTTGCCAATTGTTTCCCAACAAAGCTTAATTACCTGAATCCACATAAGGTAGCATATCAAAATTGAAGGCTACAATTACATTAGAATAATTTTTATCTAAATCAGTGATGCTTGAAGTCATCAGAGCTCACACCTTGCTTCAGCTGTACTCTTATCAATCTTGTTTAATGTGCTCAGACTTTGTAAGCACTACTTTCTCAGAGTCATTCTGAAAGTATTAACTCTCAGGTTTTCCTATTTGCTGTCTATTCTGGGGTGATAAATCTATAGCAACATTGATGCAAAATACATCAATAACCACAAAAGTATTACTAATCAGATTTGTTTCAAATTTACTGAATTTGTATGTAATCCCTTTGCTGCAAGAATTCACACTGGAAAAAATAAGCTAATCACAGCAGTTGATTTCTTTTCCTCTAATGAAAAATCCTCTCCACAGTGAGTGGCTACAACGCCCATATTTTTAACTTCGTCCTGAATTTTTAACATAAAGAGCTAAATTAAAACTGATAACTAGCAATTTTAAGTTCAAACTGAAATACCCAAATGTTAATACAACTGTCAGAGTTCTACACTGTTTAATTAGTTCCAGAAGATGAGTTTTTGTGGGGGACAGTGATCCAAAGTCCCTCACTGCAGTATATTAGGTACTGATCAGATACATAACTTGTAAAATAGTATCCAACATGATTTCTCTATCCCATTCCTTTCAATTACATGAATACAAATATCTAAGCAACTGGAAAATAGTGGGGCATGTTTACTAAAGTGCACTAATGATCAAACTTGCTTTTGTGCACACTAAACAGTTAGCACAAGACCACAGTAACAGCTACTGAGAGTTAACACAGCCAGTGTAGTAAAAATCCCATGCTAACTTCTTAGTGTACGATGAGATAGGGAATGGGAGGGTTAGGAACAGAGACTACACATTGTATTTAGCACAGGGGTAATTACCACAGGCTGTCAAACATCAATACATTTGAAATCACTCAGCTTAGCAGGGGTTTCCTGTTGGAGTTGATTGACTGCTAAACTGAGTGTTCTCAAATTTATTGAAGTCTATACTATCAAGACTCATATAAAAATGTAAATATCACAAATTTTGTAAAGACTTTTTTGGATTATACAATTTCAGTAACTTGGACCTAGTGTATAATCTGTGATTTGAAATACCAGACATGGTGACCAATAGGTTCTACAATTAAAAACATGTTATGCCTGGGCTATGAATAAAGGAGATTGGGCTTGATTGGCTGACTGGTTAATATCTTGTTGACCCCATGAGAGGACTGTTGGGGAAATAACTATTTTTCAAATGCAGATGGAGAAAATGGCTCAGTGTTCAAGGAGAAATTTTACATACCTACTAATTTCCTTTCCTTGAATCCTGCTAGTCTAGTCCAGACAAGTGGATTATGCTCACCAGCCAGCAGGTAGAGGCAGACTAGAACAGCTTTCAGTGATGTCATCACTAGTATTGCACCTGGGGAATTCTCCATAAAAACTGAAAATTCTGCATGCGGTATTTTTAAATTATGCATACTTTATTAGTAAATTTTTGCACAGAATTCCCCCATCAAAAAGCTCAACTCCTCCCCCCCTAGACATGAAATTTCTCCTGCCCTTTTCCTCCTCAGCTCTTGCTCCCCAACCCATTTTTGTCCTGTTTTCTCTCCTTCTAACTTCTAGCCCCCAGCCACCCCTCCAACTCACCAGCAGCCCCCTTTGATTCACCAGCAGTCCGTCTCCTGCTCCCAGCTACCCTCCCCATTCATCAGCAGCTCTTCTCCTGCCCACAAACCCCCCCCCCCCCCCCCCACTCACCAGCAATCCCTCCATGCACCAGCAGCCCTTCTTCCTGTCCCCAGCCACCCTCCGGACTCATCAGCAGCCCTTTTCTGCCCCCAGCCAGCCCCCCCCCAACCCACTAGCAGCCTTTTTCTGCACTCCACCCCCCCCCCCGACTCCCCGCATTCTGATTTCAGCAGCATAGCTGTGGAAGCACTTTTATTTTCTCCCACAGCTGTGCTAAAGTTCGATACTGGTGCATTTTGAAAGGTACACAGGAAGTGTACCTTTCAAACTATGCTGGCATCCGACTCTAGCACAGTCACGGGAGCAAATGAAGGTGCTCCTGCGACTGTGTTGCCGCCAACAGTGAGGCAGGACTGGGTGCTCTTAAAGTTGGTGCGCCCAATCCTGCCTCACTGGCTGGCCAGTACCTGAGCAGAATTCTGCACAGCAAATGCAGAATTCTGTGCAGGTGAAGAATTCAGCACAAATTCTGCATTGTGCAGAATTCCTCCAGGAATACTAGTATGGCATAACACTGAGAGGAGTCAGTATAACACTTTCCAAGGAAAGGACTGAAAAACTCAAATTCAGAAAAGCATTAATTAACAATTGGCTTACTTATCACACTTGACTGCAACAGGCACAGATACTGATAAAAGGCATCAGGAATCCCAAAGCTGTAGGAGTAGTCCATCCCAGAGCAGTACCTTAACTGCTCTAGCAAGATTCAAGGAATGAAAATCATGTATGTAAAATTTCTTTGTTATCCTGCTAGACCAGTCCAGACAAGTGGGATGTATTCAAGCTGACAGAACACAGGGTGGGAGGGAAGATGATGTTCAGAAAAGAAAAGCTTTGCCAAAGGTGCCATTAGCTCCATGTCCCACATGTAACCTGTAGTACTTTTCAAAGGTGCTCAGGGATGACAACGTAGCTGCCTTACAGATGCCTTCCAGAGATACCATGGCGGACTCAGCTCACGAGGAGCCTTGTGCCCTAGTGTAAAGAGTTCAGATTCCCTCCAGCACACTTTTTCCACACATGAGGTAGCCTGAACTAAGAGCCTCCCTAAGCCACAGGCAACTGAGGACTTTCCCTTCTTCAGGCCACTGCAGAGGACAGAGTGCTTGACTGCCAGGAGTAATTAGCAGTCTCCATGTCTAGAAGACACAGCCAGGGGTCTGATCAAAATGTCCTCATCCAAGGAGGGTGTACAGGATCACAGATTGATTAATATGAAAGGAAGACAGCATTTTGGGAAGATAGGATAACATGGTCCTCAGAAGACAGATGCTGATGAGATAACCAAAAAGACCTCCCAATAGGACAAGGCCTGTAGCTCAGATACCCATAAGCAAAAGCCAGCAGAAATACCATCGTCTGAGTCAAATCCTTGAGTGGACGCCTGCCAAAGGGGCTCAAAAGGGGAATCCTGCAGCACCTTCAACACTAGAGAAAGCTCCACTGCAGAACCACCAGCCACATGAGGAGAGCAATCTGTTTCATCCCCATGAAAAAGCAAGCACATCCAGGTACACTGCCAAGGACACACCTAGACCTCACTCAGAGTAGCACGCAATGGTCGCCATCTAAACCTTGACAAAGATCAGAGCTATAACCTGGTTCAAACCAATGTTTAATAAGGACAAAATGTTCATTATGTTTGCTCTCTTAACATTCAGGGACTGAGGGAACATCACCTCTTGAAGACCCCTCCAGATTAACATAGGCCAAGGGCATAGAGGCCCTCCGGGCCTTAAGAAGGGTGTTGATTACTACCCCAGAATGTCCTCTTTTTGACAGCTGGCATCTCTCAAAGGGCCAGGCCATAGCAAGAAGGGTGCGGGGTCCTCCATGATGAAGGACCCTGCAAGTCACGGTTCACAGATCTCTTGAGCCTGTTGCTGGGACCCTCTCTATGGCTACTTGAGAAGAGTTAACTACTTCAGCAAGGGCACAGAGTCCTTGCTGCAGAAGTCCATTCTCCTGAGGTAGCAACAGAGGGGACCCTGGCAACTGGCTCTTAAGATCTGCACATTACAACCACGCCATCTGGCACCACCAGAATGACCAAGCCTGAGGAGGCCAGATCATGCGCAGAAGCCTGCTCGCCAAAGGTCATGGGAGAAAGACATACAGAAGACCCTCCTAGGGCCACAAATGCAAATGTCATCCAAGCCCACCACCTACGTATTTCACTTGCAGTTGTAAAAGCTCCTTCTCTTGGTACTCTCCTGAGTGGTAAACAGAGTGAACACCAGTAGGCCCCACCTCTGCATGATGAAGATAAACACACAAGGGCATACACCCTTGTGCATATTAATTGAAACAAACTAAAAAAAATAAGTGAAAACTGGAAATTCCATTGAAAATTTTATTAATAGACACATTAGTACATATTATGACCTCCTGGGGTTTTTTTACTAGCATTTGGACATAATTTGGCATGGAGTCTACTAATTTTTAGCAGTTTGCAACAATTTTTGGGTCCCTGTACCAGATTTGAAGTAGAGCTTGAATAAGCTTCTCCTTTGTCATACAGTCTATTCCACAAACGCGAAGTTTGCAAATGGACCACAGACTCTCTATTGGGTTTAAATCTGGAGAGTTTTTCCTGGCCAGTCCAATACCTTTATTTTCTTCTTTTGAAAAACCTTTTCATCAATTTTGATGTGTGGCATGGGGCAAGATCCTGCTGAAGATTCCAGATCCATAGGAAAGGTTTTCTCTAGCTCTGGAACAACTCTTCTTTGGAGAACATCAACATATTGTTGTGAACCCATCATTCCCTCAACTGGACGCAAGCTGCTGACTCCATAATAACTGAAACACCCCCAGAACATCTTTTGGGGGTGTTTCACGTTCTGGTTGATGTGGAAATCACAAATTTTTTCTCCAAGTGAACACCAAACATGTTGGCTCCTTTGGCCTTGGACGAAGAAATGACTTATCACTGAATGTTACTTTTCTCCAATCTTCTTTAGTCTACTCTTTATGTTTCAGTCCCCATTTATAGCGCTTTTCTTTCAAAACCTTTAGCAGAAGTTGTTTTTTCAGAGGTCATCATGCTTTTTGACCAACTTCCAAAAGTCACCTGCAAATTGTGGAGGAACTGACCATTATACCTTTCTCTTGGTCTTTCGAGGGTCTTTCCCCAAGAACATAGTTGTCGTCTCTGGGTGTGGTTTTCCTCTTACAACCACAATTTCCCTTTTGTTTAGGCGAGATGGATCCTGTCTTTTTAGATCTGATCACACAACTGACGATTGCGAGACAGACACCAACTATACTTGCTATATCGCTGTAGTTCTTCCCTGTGTGTTTGTGCAGGGTGACGATCTTTGTGTGTTTTCTGGGTGTTGCGTCCATCATGTACAACAGTTGGATTAAAAATTAAGAATACACTCGAAAGAAAATCTGATGCATTGTTGGCTGATAATGTAGTTGCATACACAATAAGTCATTCCTACGTCATATCACGTCATTTATTACATCATTTAACTCATAAACCCAGAAATAATGATGAAAAATCTCATATGTGATGATTTAACCCAGTTGATTAAAAAAAAGATAAAAATTAAATGCATATAGAATTCATAGGCTGAAAAGATTAAAAACATTTGCTTTGTTTCAATTAATTTGCACAAGAGTGTAGTTCCTAAACACCAGACTCTACGGTGTTCCAGCTGAAGAATTTGGATTCTATGCTGCCAACTCCCACAATGAGTGCTGCCGACAAATCCACCAAATGTGTTCTGCCCAACAACAGACCTCCACTACCCCTGCAGCTTGCAACACTGCAAGTGCCTCCTTGCTTGCTGATGTATGCCACTACTGTGGCTCTGAGGACACTAACCACATTGCCCTCCAGGAGGGTCTGGAACTTCAACAGAGGTAGGCGAATCACTCTGCTTACTGGCCAGGAAGCTTCCTGCAGATACCAAAGTCCCTGTGCAAATTAACCCGGACAATGAGCTCCTCAGCCCAAAAGGCTGTCATCTGAGATGATCACCACCCAATCCAGTGCCTCTGAAGGCATTCTATCCATCAGATAGTGAGCCTGTAGCCATCAGGACAGCTTCCTCTTGATCTTCCCAGGGAAAAGGGAGGTGCTGATTGAACAACTGGGAGCAGGGGAGACTAGTCATTTAGAAGGTGCCTCGGCGGATGATGCATATGTGCTCTGGCCCAAGGCACCAGTTCCAGAGTCAAAGCCATCAATCCCGAGAATTACAGATAGTCCTGCACCCTGTAAACTGCTTGAGAGCAAAAGCCCGAGCTGCAGTTGCAGCTTTACCAATCTCTCTGTAGCGAGGCACACTGCTCATATGAGTGTCAAAGCGGGAACTCAGATACTCCAAGTCCTGAGAGGGATTTCAGCTACACTTGGCTAGCTGATCACCCAAGACAGCTTTTGCAGCCACTGCATCATCCTAGGACATGTCTGCCATGGATGTTTTTTGGAAGTCAGACTGAACCTACCAGCGCTGCCCAAGTACAAGTGAACCTGGATCCCCTGCTTATGCAAAAAGGCTGCCATGACAACCATGACTTTTGAGAAGGTGCAAGGGGCTATGGAAAGGCTAAAGGGCAGGGCTTGGAACTGGAAATGATGGCCCAGGATACAGATGTGGAGAAATCACTGATATGGATCGCAGACAGAATATACATTTATCCCTCAGAAAGGTCCAAAGTAGTTAAAATCTCCCCTTGCCAGACCGAGGCAATGCCCAACCAGAGGGTCTCTATACCACTCTGAGCTTGGTATTGACCACCTTCAAATCCAAAAGGGGACGGAAGATCTACTTCTCTCTGGTACCACAAAGAAAATGGAATACAACCCATGGACCTTGTTCTGACAGCATGGATATGATAGTCTGCAACTGCAGGACACACTGAAGAGTTTCTTCAAACCATTGTTCGCTTAGTCAGAGCTGCAAGGAGATTCCACAAAGCAGTTCTGCAAACCTCCAGCTTATACTCCCTATTTAAGGAACTTTAGAATCCTCTGAGCTGATGTGTGGGTCCATTCGAAGTGAAATAGCCAGAGCCTCCGTCCACCCCTCACCGACTGCCTGTCCACTGGAAAGGACCTGCCAGCTCCTGCTGAGTCTTGCGAGTGTTGGAATCCACAAAAGGACTTAACCTTCTTGGATATAGACTCATAGGAGGAATAGACCTTTCCCAGAACTCTTTCCAGCCCTGAAATGCCTGCAAGAGGAACCTCTGCAACCCCAGGGCCTATCTTCTGGGAGCCTCTGTAGGTGAGCCTATCAGGTCCTTCACCAGCTTTTCTATGTCTTCCCCAAAGATCAACTTGCCCTTAAAGGGGAGCCTGCTCAACTGCACCTTGGACAGCATCAGCAGACCAATTTCAGGGACAGAGCTAAAGCTAGGCTGCCACAGCCACCATTATGGCCTTAGAGGATATCCTAATCAAGTTGTACAAGGCATCAGCCACAAGCAGTGCTCCAGACTCCAATCTTGGAACTTCCTAGCTGCCTGACAATTGTTGGAGCCAGTGCAAAAGCACTTGGGACAGCATGCCCACACAAAACGCTGCCTAAGTGCCCAAGGATGAAGGCATAAAGGCATTCTTGAGGAATGTCCTATCATGGATCTCCTTCAGTGCAATGCCAAATTCTACCAGAATGGTCACAGACCTAGAAACTGCTGTGACCAGGACATCCACCTTTGGTACCCCACAAAACTGTTCCATCTCCTTTTGGGGCAGAGAATACAGCCGAACCAGGGCCCCTCAGCCCCATAGTGCCTCCCACTAAGAGGACATGAGCTTTCGCAAGGGCTCAGGAAGTGGATTAAAGGGCCAAAAGGCTAACATCACCCCTCCAGAATAGGGTTCACTAGAAAAACCTCTACAGGAGGTGGGGTCTACAATGAGCAAGGCCACCATGACATCTTGAACAGGTGTAGCCAGCCAGGTCCTCACTGTGAAAAAGGTGATAATTGATGGAATTTCTACCTCCACTAGGGAAAGCTCCAGCTCCTCTGCTGACAGGGAATAGTCATCATCTCCCCCAGCGCTCCTTCATAGGGGATAAAGCTGGGCACTAAGAGGCATGGACAGGCAAAAAGAAGAATGGGGGCACTTTATCCCCATACCACTAGAGAGGGAGACCTCGGATGATCCCAAGTCCCCCATAGGGGAAGTCATGGACACAGACCCCCAAAAGGAGGCGCCATCAGGCAGCTATCCAAGACTGGAAAAACTGCTGTTTGAGAAGTTGCTGCCCAAAGTCAGCCATAAACAGGACCTGAAGTCACGAAGTTCCTTCATGAGCATGTCGGTTTGAGGCTGTGGCAGCCTCACCATTTTCCCTCTTCAGACAAGATGGCCACTGCTTACACCCATGGAAAAATCACTGGAGATACAGCAGAGATAGCAAAATCGGCAGGGGGATCCAGACACTGCTAAAAAAATGTGCCCTGAGGCTTATTTATTGTACTTGGGGCAACGGGATCCAGCTGCGGAGTTTCCTTGACAGGAATGACAAACAGCACACTTCAATGCACAGAGCATTGCCACAGAGCTCAAATATGGTTAAAAGGAAAAAAAAAGCAAACGAAAAAAAAAGCTGATGAAAAGAAAACCACAGCAAAAAATTAACCCCTGATTGATAAGAGGATCCTGGAAAACTAGAGAAGAGTCTCCCAAGCCGCCTACACAAGCGTCAGAAGTCTGGCTGCTTTATTCAAACAGCACAAAAGAGCCAATCAAAATTAATAAGATCAAATTAAAAACACTAGCAAAAATTATAGAAAGAGCAGAACATGCAGATATAGAAACTGTGAGGGGGAAAGGGTGCCTGTACCCAGATTTACTAATACCCCTCAAGGGTCTTGTGTGGTCCCCTCTTACTCGCTCTCTAGGTCAGCAGTGTTAGTAATCCATGTGTAACAGCACTGGACACAGGGCAACTGTTGGTTCAAGGAGACAATGGGAATACCTAAGCTCAGAGCAGACATTGGGCCAAAGTTCTCAATCCCACATGCCACAAGACAGTGATCTGGGCCAGAAGAAACAAGGCTATCTGCACTGTTGCCATATGCCAAATACAGTTGTGGTCAACATTATTGGCACCCTTGCATTTTTGCTATGTTGTGTACAACATCTTGAGAAATAATTTACACCTGGGGTTTAACACCAGTGATTGAGGGAGGCAACTGTGCACATCTGTCTGGTGTTTAAAGCCTCTTCAAAAATGTTCTAAAATGAGGTTTACTTTGCTCGACTCCTTAATTGACTGATCTGAGTGTCCAGTTTTTTAGTATCAGGCACCTACACATCTAAGTGTCGACATTTACACATTTATACGTAAACTGCCTTGACTTGCAGAAAGATGGTATTTAAATATTGTTAAATAAATACATTTATATCATTAAATAGCAGATAGCACTGGCAGCTAGCATGTAATAAATCACTTTGCGCTGCCACCACTGCAGATAGTGCAGGCGCACTTAATGCCTCCTCAAGAAGAGGTCTTAACTGCACCAGTCTATCGGCAGCAGTTTACATGCCTGATGTTAAAAAAGAACCCGATCCCCCCAGCTGCATCCTCACCCACACCCTCACCTACCCCTCCCAACACACCTCGGCCATCACCCCCCAACCTCCAATTCCCCCATATCAAGTATCACCTACTTCTCCAACCCCTCAAAGAGGTAGCCTACCATCCTCCCACCAGCACTTACCAGGGGTTTCCATGGTGGTACAGTGGTGGAGGCGTGGCGATCCCCAAAATGACAGCTCTGACCCCTAGAGATATTCTCATGGTACTACTGCTCAGGGTCAAATTGCACATATTAAGTTTTGTACCTAACAGGTAGTAAGTGCATACACTTATCTACTTCAGCAAACAGGCCCCTCTTAATGTGCAGCAACTACCTTCTCGTTAACTGCAAGGTGCTGCCCCCCCTTACCGCTTCTCTCCCATTTTCTACCCTATTCTGCATTAGCTGTTAACACAATAGATAATTCAGCACCTTAGCAGTTAATGCGCATTAACTGTTAACATGGCAGCACATGCTAACACCACATACAATTTAGTGATCAGTTGCCTTAATCTAGTAGGAAATATGCCATGTGGAACTGGCAGGATATTCAGAAGACAAGTCATAAACTTGAGTATTCCAGGTGCAAGCTCCAATGCTTTGAAAATTTTCTTCTGCTACATTTGCAAAAGAAGGTTGATTTTAAATTGCTTAACATTAAATCTAAAACATTTGTTTGTACAAGCTTTTTTTTAAAGGGGAGGGGAGCCAGGGGGAGGAACTGTGAGAGAAGAATTGTTCTATATTGATGTGTTGTGTATTGCTTATTATTTCTGTAAACCGCAAAGAGCGTTTTTGGATGTGTGCTATAGAAGTAAAATAAAATTAATGAACTGCCAGCTTTGGATTACTTCCTGCATTGTATGCTGGGACTGCTTCCTTTGTGCACCATCATAGCTCTAACTTAACCTAAAAAGTGTGGAGTGGAGGAGTGGCCTAGTGGTTGGGGCAAGGTACCACAGGCCGGAAGGTCGTGGTTCAAATCGCACTAGAGGACAGCAACCTTGGGCCGGAAGGACTGGGGTTTCTAGTCCTACAGGCGCTCCTTGTGGTCTTGGGCAAGCCACTTAACCCTCCATTGCCCTTGTTCCCTGTAAGTATTAATCTATGTGTCTCATACCCCCCTCATGTTAAATCTATCGCCCAACCGCTTTGACCCGGTGAAAAGCAGGATATAAATCTAGCTAAATAAATAAATAAATAAATAAAAGAACTAGAATCAAATTCCCTTTTCCTGAAGGTTTTCCTTCTTTCAGTACATTTTGTTTAAATTTTCACCGCGTTAATATCGACTCATGGTGACTCTGTGGACAACTGTATTAAACTGTCTTCAGTCCTAAGTAAGGCAGATAATTGTTGAGAGTAGCATCTATAGCTGCTGCTATTGTATAGATTTATTACACAGACCTTCAACCTGGTCACCATGATTCTTTCTCTAATGAGCTTTCCCTTTGCATGATGTGTCCGAAGTATGAAAATCAAAGTCTTGCCATTTGAGCTTCTAAAGAAAGCTTAGATTTGATCTCTAGTACCAATTGATTTGCTCTCAGTCCACGTATACACAATATTCTTGGCCATTATCATAATCTGAAGGCATTGTCTTCCTGTCTTTCTTCTTTACTGTCCAATCTCTGCCTACATATGATGTTACTGAAAAAAACATGTCTTGGAGAAGTCTAATCTTTCTATAGAGAGAGATTTTTTCTATGTACTCTAAGCATATTTCACAAAATGTGTGTGCACATCGCAACTCTGCCTCCAGGAAAGCCTACATGCAAATTGCATAAAAATAGACACATACTTTGAGTGTGCTTTTAACTCGTATATGTGGTTGCTCAATTTTATAAAAGCCCTTTTTCAATTGTAAAACTGGCTTTGCACACAGAAAAACCTTTATAAAATTACCCACCAAATTTTTAGATTACTTTTTAAGCCAACAGCCAATTGGCAGCTTGTTAACAAAGTACTAGAAAAGCCTGTACATATGAAAAACTTTGTAGTCTTGGTTGCTGTTTAATATTTGCAGTTTTTTAAAAATGCACTTTATTCAGATTTCTATTCTATCTTTCCAAAATGAAACTGCACAAGGCAAAGTACAACAAACCAAACTTCTAACAGTTAAAAATAAAAATGAAAGAAGATTACAGTGAAAACCACTTAAACTAAGAAAACAGTACAATTTAGTCCAGTAGTTTTCACAGTAGAAACAAAGAAAACGAAATATGAGAAGAATTTAAAATGCAGTACATCACAGTTAGTGAATTATTTGTAATTCCTGTGTTTGTGTGGTGATAAGCTTGTGTACTTTGCGTGTATGGTGTTTGCATGCATGCATGCATGCGTGATTAGCATTTTTGTTGTATTTTCTGTGTGTGCTGTACACGTTGCATCTATTGTAAGGTAGCTGAGGGTGGTGGTGCATTTACAGAGGACATACTTTTGAGGGTTGTTAACAGCTGCTGGGAATTTAAGTGGGGCATTTTCATAGGGGGGATTTTTGAGAGTGGGGCAGCTACAGGGTGATATTTCTGGTGGGTGAGCAGCTGTGGGTAAGTAATTTTTGGGGATGGAGCATTTGCAGGGTTACCTTTTCTTTAGGCATGGAAGGAGCTTGAGGGGTGGAAGGGCAGTTGCAAGGGAGTGTTTTTTTTAGGGGTGGGGTAGTATTCAGGTTGGTGGAGCAGTCGGGGTGTGGTAGTTTTATGGAATGATTCAGTTGCGGAGATAGATTTAGGGGGTAGGATAGTTGCAGGGAAAAATTTATGGGGCAGTTTGTGGGTAGTAGGGCATTTGTGAAAGGGTACCTTTTGGGGGTGGGGTGGTCTAAGCTGGTTGGGCAGTTATGGGAGTAGTTTTTTGGGGTGAGGCAGTTTGCAGTGTAGTGAGGCAGTTGTGGAGGACAGAGCATTTTTTGGTGGTAGAGTTAGTGGGGGGGGGGGGGGGGTTTGGCAGAGTAGAAAACAGGGAGAGAGAGTTTGAAAAGGAGCAATTCCTTAACTGCTAATTCAGTGTATATAAGTTTCTATGCTGTAGAACCTGGATGTCCTCCCACAGAAATATCCTGGGCTAGGTTTTATTTGAGGGGAAGGGGACATTTCTCTAGAACTCCTAGTCTGATCTGGCCCATTTCAAACTCTGTCTTTTTACCAGTTTTCTCCACAAGCAAGTTTCATACCATTCTGTTAATTTTCAGAGTTATTTTGCCTACGAGTTGGAAAGAATAAAAAGGGATGCTATGTTTCATTTTATTTCGGGAAATAAATAAATGCTTTAAGTTTTGGAAATATATTTATAAACCACTCTCACCTTCATAGGAAATGAGTGTGCAGCTATATTGACCATTACTAGAGATCTGTACCATTCTGACAACTACAAGCAGCATACAGTAGAGCTGAACATTACAGTAGCTACAGATTTATATTAACAAAGAACACTACTATGAGATATAGCACAGTTACTTACCTGTAACAGGTGATCTCTGGGAACAGCAGGAATAAGTCTTCACATATGGGTATGTCGGTACCGACTGAGCCTGCGCGGGAACGCTCCCCAGCGTCCAATCAGAAAGCTTTTGGGAGCATCCCTCAGCGCCTGCGTGCTGCCTTCCCGCCTTTCCAACTGTCTCTCCTCAGTTGAGTTTTATAGCTGAGACAAAGAGAGAGAAAGAGGAAAGGAAGATAGATAGATACAACTCCTAGGGGAGGTGGGTGGGTTGTGAAGACTTATTCCTGCTGTTCCCAGAGATCACCTGTTACAGGTAAGTAACTGTGCTATCTCCAGGAACAAGCAGGAATGAGTCTTCACATATGGGGACTCCCAAGCTAAGATGCCTGGAGCCCTAGCATGGTGGGGATAGGAACATGCTACACCTCATATGGCCAGGCATCCTGAGGATGGAGGGTAGGAGTTGAAAAGAGAGGAGCTGTAGAAAAACAGCTAACCTAAAAAGGGACTACAGGTAAGGAGTCCTTGTATGTATGATAATTATCATGAAAAATATTGAAATTAACAATCACAATATGGACCTCACCTACTGGATTGCAGGAAGTAGAGAGGCTGATGGAGTCTACTGGGGATCCAGTAGAGGAATCTTCAAGGTGACCTCACTGAAGTGAAGGTGAAGGTCCAAATCTGGAAGTGACAGGTGACCCAGGTCCAAATCTGGAAGTGACAGGTGACCCAGGTGTCAACTGGGGTAGTACAAAAACGGTAGGTCTTTAGTGGAAAGCTTTATGGAAAAAGCTGGGAACTCTTTTGGCTACAGAGTTACTCACAGTTAGGAGCAAAAGAGTAAGACTGACCGATTTGGACAAACTAGCCCAGTCCTGGAGGGAAGAAGGGGTATGGGAAAAAAGCCCATATTCCCAAGGACAGATGTCTGAACGGTTGAAACCTCAGATCTACTGAAGATCCACCCTGTCTTTCCTAACTGGTGAGAGAAAGGAAAGATATTGGAGCATGGAGCTTCAGGGATACCTAAACCTAGGGTTAAGGTAGGAGCTGTCAGTACCACAGCAGTGGTTGTGTGCATAATACCCCAGACATACTGTGGGACAGTATGAACATATGCAAGCCCACTGTCTGGAACCTATAGGAAGGTAAAACCTTTATAAGCATAGACAGTTAGAGAGATAAGTATGTAAATACATATCTACCTATAAGGAAGCATCTCGACAGATACACACACATATATATATATATATATATAGTGAGATCTGGAGGGGCATAACATATGCACACGCAGCTTACAGACATATGTATCTATAGAGAAGTATATAGAGATATATACATACATGAATATATATGTCTAAAGATAAATGTCTGCAATTAAGCAGATAGAGATATGCCCATAAGAACATTCACATGGGAGATGTGGAGAGAAAAGATTCATCTAACAACAAGAAGGTGGAACCTACTTGAGAAGATATAGAGAATCTGTTCCCCCTGGTTAAGATGGAGCAGGAATACTATCCAGTGAAATAACCAGGATGGTTGCGTGGAAAAAACAGAGGATAATATCAGTCTGTAAACAGCAAGCCCTGAGTCCGATAGAACTCTAACATGGTGAATGGACAGAAAACGCAGAGGATGAGATACCAGGTTGACCCACTTGAGGGACAAGGGGGGGGGGGGGGTATCATGCGTTGTTTAATTAAATATGTGCTGTCCATGAAGGATTAGGATACCACGAGGACAAGCTGCAAGGAAAAAGAGCATATTTCCTGTAGAAACTGGGTAACTCTTTAGACTGTTACATAGAGAAGGCTTATGTCCTTTATTAAAAGGAAATAGAAGGGTGTAAAGAACCCCTACATTCATGAGGAATGACTGAGGAAGCCTTTTTCAACCATATAGGATAGTAATTAGAGAAAAAATACCCATGCTCTCTAGCAAGGGCCCATAGTGGAAAGCTTCTCAGTAGGATTGCAGAGAGCACTATGCAGGAGAATTGGGAAATAAAAGTGGCTGTTGGAGAAAACCAGCTGCCACTTCAGTTATGCTGCCAACTCCAGAGATTTGGAGATGACAGAAAAGAAGCGATAAGGATTATCCAAGATAGATGAGCACTATCTTGGAAGCACTACTAAGGCCAGAGAAAAAGTAGTGGAAGACAAGACTGGAACTCGTAGAAAAGTACCAGTAGTCCAATCACTGAAACTCCTGCATGGGCAGCTGCTGAATAGAACAGCAGAGAGAATCCTTCTGTTTGTAACAGAGAGAACAGACAGAACAAGAGGAGAAAATCCTGATCATGTCTGATAAGCTGCCCAATGAAAGCAGGGACGTTACTCCAGAGAAAACTCTACACTAAAAAGGACAGGAAGACTAGAAAGGCTAAGAAAGCCTTCCAGTGGTATGGTAGCACTCTTACGGGGAGGCCCTGAAAAAGAGGATAAAGAAAAATAGGAGCTGAAGGGAGACTTGCCATATGGTAAATCTGCAGAAGGAAAAAATTCATGGTGGTACAGGAGAAAACTATCATGAGATAGTTGGCAAACCTCTCTTCATGGTAGAAAGAGGAGGAAAACCCTGTGACCCATAGACATGAATCTCCTGACGGCTCAGCCTACCTAAGAGCAAGTGGATGTCCTGGAAAACAGGAATCCATGTGTAGAGTTTTAAATTAAAAAACAGTGAAAAAAAGCTTCTGCTGAGAAGAAGTGAACTGTAGGTTATAAAAAGATTAATTAGAACCCTATTGAGGGTTAATTTTCCTGGCTTGAGTTTGGATTCTTCAGATCAGAGCAAGGTTTCCCTTGTTTGGGAACATCTGTATGATGGGCAGGAGAAGAATAAAACCTTCTTTTAGGGAAAGAAGGTTTGGTAGGGCATTTCCTACCTACTGGGGAAGGAGAAGGCTTAGGATAGCCCTCAGAAACAGGGAAGTTAGTGGAGCAATGAGCAACCTGACGTAAAGACTCCCTATTGAAAAGATTTTCTCCAGTACAAGGAGTATTACCCAGTCTTTGTTGTGCCCATCTGTTCAAGTCTGAAGCTTGGAGCCAGGCTCTACGTCGTGCTCCTATGGCTATAGCAGAGGTTCTGCTAACAGACTCAAAAGAGTCTAGGGAAGCACGAGAAAGAAACCAAGAGATATTTTGGCTATGACTAAGTAGTAAGGAATAGTCTGCAGCCTTGGGCTCTGATAGAAAAGGAGTCAAAATAGATAATTTCTTTGTGACCTCCTGAAGGGATAGACTCATATAAAAAATATAAGAGAGAATCCTTGTTGCCAGCATAGATGTTTGGAAGGTTTGACGTCCAAAGGCATCCAGTGTTCTACATTCACGACCTGGCGGATAAGAAGAATGCTTCTTCTTGCTTTTTACCTTCCTCATTGCTGATTCCACTACAATGGAATGATGGGGAAGTTGAGTCCTTTGAAACCCTGGAGAGGGGGGCACCTGATACAGAAGATCAGTTGCTGTAGAAGGTGAGGAAACCCTTAAAGGTGTTTCCCATATTCTCAGAAGAAGATCCTGCAAAGAATGATGTAAAGGAAGCATTATATTTTCCTTTTCCCCAGAAGAGCCTTGTGTAGGATCATAGCCAGGGATAGGAATAGCAAGGAATGTTGCCACGTCAAGGAGAAATTTCTGAAAAGAAGGATCTCCAATGGGAATCATCCCTGGACAGGCTAAGGTTGAAGAACTAGCCTGGGCACCGGAGGATGTACTGGTCCGGTGCAGAAAAGGATCCCTAATGGATGGATACTGGTACTGGCGGTTATGACTTGAGACAGTCAGTAGTGCATCGTCCATGCCAGGTATCGACTCCAAACTAGGTATAGAAAGGAGCGATCCTGGTGAAAAAGGCATGGAAGTTGCTGGTCCCGATGTTACTGCAGGAACCGGCATCGATACCGATACCGGTAGCTGTGCCGGAATCGGAGGCGATACCGACATCGAAGCAGTCATTGGAGGCTGCTCAAGCGGTACCGAAGGTACCGAGAACGCCAGATGGCGATCCCTGGTGAAGAGTGAATCACTCAACACCAGTGCCGATGCCGGGGTATCAGTACCGCTCGAAGCGGATGCCACCACCGAGCATGGCTCAGGTATGTTCTGTGAGGGGTGAGCCCCAGGAACAACCTGAAACCCCTGAAAGGCTTTGGAGACCGAAGACTCCCGCCGGGGTTTTGAAGCCAATAGGGTCTTGAGGGCAAGGCCGGAGCCGTCATCATGCTTGGCATGAGACCTACCACTCAAGGATTGGCTAGTCTTAGACTGTTTGTGGGTTACCTGATCCTGTAGAGAAGAAATAGTCGGTGCCCTGACACTGGAAGGGAACTCGGTATCGAGGGAAACTCAAAATGGAAAATCTCTTCTCATAAAATTGTAGCCTAATGGCTCCGGAGGAAGAGGGTCAGGACCCAAAACAGGTTAGACACCAGTTATTGGAGTCTAAAAAGAAAACTATTTCCACAGTTAAGGCACTTCTTAGGAGAAGAAGGCTCCATGATGGAGAGGCCTTACAGGCCCAAAAATTTAAGACAGAAACTGAGGGAAAAAAACTCCCTGAGTTTGAGAAAAAGAAAAGAAAAAACCCACCGGCGGTACTGGTGGAGGCAGGGAAACAGCCGCGACCACAAAAAAACAAGAATTAAAGAAAAAATTTTCTGCAGTGACAGGAGGACGTCCTGCCGGCTCCGCGGAAAAACGAAAACTGAGGAGAGACAGGTGGAAAGGCGGGAAGGCAGCACGCAGGCACTGAGGGATGCTCCCAAAAGCTTTCTGATTGGACGCTGGGGAGCGTTCCCGCGTAGGCTCCGTCGGTACCGACGTACCCATATGTGAAGACTCATTCCTGCTTGTTCCTGGAGATCACAAAATACTGCTGAGGGCAAAAAGCAAGAGAAACACAACAGTAGGACCAATAAAGAGGGGCAACTTAATAATGTGGATTCTTAAATTGATATTTTGAGGGATTATACAGAGGACTGCTACTTTAAATTAAACCAGTTCTTTCAAAAGCTTAGCTTGCAACTTATTCATGATAAGGTACACACTATTCTGAAAATATAAGAACTGTATTTCTTTTTTTCCTCTCCCATCCCATCAGGCTGAAGACGGACTCCCCATAGAAATTAAATGAGGATCACTATCAAAATCCTTGAGTCCATCCTGCAGGTAACAGTAAACCATTTATGGAAATGCAACTCTACGCCAATTTAAAATGCTACGGAAAATAATGAACTTTATTTTTCTTTCTAGAATGTTCTCCTATGTTCTGATTTAGTACATGCAATCTGATGGTAAACACATTATGAAATAATCTAAGGTAAACATTTTTGGTCCATTTTTATACTAGGGCTAAATAGTTATGCAGGTAGCATGGTTAACTTACTTGCTGGAACAGATAGTATCTATAGTTATATATAGTATGACAATTCACAATGCTCTTGCTTATCAAAGCTTCCATTAGAATATAGCCATGATGAAACAGTTCACTCTATTATATTGCTTTGCACTAGAGCAGAGTTAAGTCGCTTCTTGGGAACTGATCACCATTGGACAGAATTTTCTTAAAATGTAACAAACAGAAGCATTTGGAAAGGCTACATTATATATTAACTTCCAATATCTGCATCCCACCAAAAACTGCATGTTAGCAGGAAGAGAACGGACTAATTATGCTTCATCTATGTAATAAATCACAACTGTGCATCATGTTAATAGGAGCATTCCCAGTCCAACATCAAATTTAAAAGTTAAATGAATACACTACTAGAGGGAATACAAGTGCAGGCGAGGAGGATGGGAACATTTCAGCACAGTAATATTTTTCTGTTTTAATCAAGCTTTAGATTTCTGGGAGACATACACATGCATGATTCTAAAACAAAAGTTAGATATGCTGCATTAAAATTCCCATGTCACCAAGGTTACATAAGGCCTGCATACCAGGTTCATCGTGCAAACTGCTACTGCCTATGGCAGATGCACTGTCATGTGATGCTTCTAAGAGGACACTCCCATTTCTCACCAGCAAGGAGGCACTAGCGCCGAGTACTGCAACTTGGGAAGGGGGGCGGGACTGGACTTTGACCTGGGATGTAGACTGCTGGCCCTGATGACCATCTTGAAGGCTACAAAAAAACATGGATTGGGGAAACATTACAGGGAACAATGGGATAAAATTAATACCAAGACATGAAGAGAGAATCTTTTTAAGTAAGAAGAAAGGACACCATGGGGATAATTTTATAAGAGTGCTCAAACATTTACAAACACACACTAATTTAATGCCCATTTCATAAAGGCAACACAAGTAAAACTGAACTACTCCTAATACTGCAAAACAAATGCTCACATAAACTTGCTATGAGGCATATGAAAATATGTATATGTACACTGCAGCTCTGCCCCTGCTAAGTCCAGTCTATGTCAGCAGGAATGCTTATTTCTTATATGCATACCCCACCTTGCACATTTTTATAAACGATTTTCCAAATATAGCATATGCTTTGCATGCTGAAAATGCTTTATAAAATTACCCCCAATATGAGATCTTTTAAACATTTAAGTTGACATGCCCTGGTTGAGAAAGTATGGTCAAACAGTTCTAGAAAGTAACATAGAAAGAAGCAGCTAATTGTGTCTTACATTCAAACATTTTGAATATACTTGTCAGAATACTTATACTTCATTTTAGCTTGTCATAATCACCTTGGACCCTATCTTTATTCACCATTCTAGCACTAGAGCAACTGCTTATTGCTTTTGTTTGGTTATCATTCAATAAGCTCTAATATTTTCTAAACTGGCACCTTCAACACCTTGCATGCTTAAGACCATATTTAAATTGCCATGAGTTTTATTTTGCAGGATATGTCATTTTTGTAAACTTGCAATTAGTTTATCAATTAATCAGTTATTTTCACAAAGCATCACAAATATACTGTTTTCTGCAATTTTGTTTATCTTATTACAACTAACTGAAGTTCATATCACAATTTAGATAGAGCACTATGGGGCATGTTTACTAAAGTGTGCTACCTGGACACTAGCTTGGTTTGGGCATCACACTAAAAAGTAGCATGGGCTCCAGAGCAAAAAATCCCATGCTATCTGGATTGTGTGCGACGAGGTGGGCCATGGGTAGAAGGCAGGCACTGATGGCAAGTCACAGCTAGCACGGGAATTAGTAGCTTGTGCTAACTGCTCTTGCTGCCCATAGCTTGAATGCACTTAATGCAACCTCAATGGATGGCGCTGTGTGCCCACGTACCAGCTTGCACAGTGCTGCGTCTTGGGCCCCAGACTATCTGCAGGGGGAAGAACGCACACGCCCCCTGATAACAGCTCACACGTGCATTACCGGCACAAGTTTTAATAATGGGCAAGTCACTTTTCATTGCCTTGGAAGAAAAGACCGGGCAATCTACTTCCAGTGATACATTCCCAAGAAAACCCAGAGGCAGCTGGGTCGCCAGGAGTCAGCACTGACTTGATGGCACTAAAAAAAAAAAGTGCAGAAAATCTGTATATATTTCTGAATATTTTAGTTTAAAATGTTTTCCCTGGAATTTGGTAAACTTAAAATATTGAATATTTTGAGACTGCAGTGATTAAGGTTTTCTACACTGCTGCATAAGTTTAGTAGCACTATATAAATAAGTAGTGGTATTAAAGATTGTGCACTCCATCCAGATATTCTTTTGAATCAAAATGTGTTGCTTCTCCTGGAAAGGGCACCTAGTACAGGCAGCATGAGCATCAAAATTAGAAAAGTACAGCCAACTGTAACGCTATCTTCCTGTATACACAGACTTCTTGCGCATTACATACAGTGGCTATAGAAAGCCTATACCTTCTTCCAACCAAAATATTCATAATTTGTTGCCATATAGCCTGGAAATAAAATAAATTAAACTGGTTTTCGTTTCACATATCCACATTTCCTGCCCTACAATAAGCCAAGGGAAAAATCTATTTCAGAAAGTCTTAGAAAATGAAGTAGCTAAAGACTTCTATTGCCAATACTGGTCAGAGGATGTGCATGTGGCCACAACATCCCAAACACTAAACAAAATCTGTCCTACATGATATGGTGTCAATAAAGGAAGCCATTTTTCAAGAAAGCCCACCTTGAATCCTATCTGAAGTGAAAATGAACATTCTAGAAATCCTGTAGCCATGTGGCAAAATATTTTGTGGTCTGACAAAATTAAGAATATTTTGACTTGAATGCAAAGCGCTATATGTGGTACATGCACATAACAGTACATCACCCAGAGAATACCATACCTTCCGTGAAGCATGGCAGTGGCAGCAAGCATCATGTTATGGAGAGGTTTTTCATAAGGAGTGAAAGTGGTTAGGTCTGGCAGAGACAATGACTTGAGTTCTTATAAGCCTTGTGCCACCTATCATTCTACTTTTGTGAAGCATTGTAAATTAATGACTGCAAGATACCATCCCAAGGAGCTTGCTGAGCTGGTTCAATCTTTGACAGGACAATGCCATACAGGGCAGGGTCAACCATCTGGCAAACTAGGCAGCCATCTAGGGGCTTGGAGGCAGCAAAAAGTAGGGCATTCAAATCCTTGCCAATGAAACGTGAAGATGCAACAAAGTCTCCAGCATAGCAATATTGAGACCATCATAAAATAATTTGAGGTTAATCCTAGATTCTATAATGGACACTTAGGATAAGTGTTTACTAACTTCAGAAAATGGCATGGTGCGGCGTTTCCCACCCTTCTTGGCAAAACAGCTGTTTCAGATTAGCTGGTGATCATCTGTGGACTGCAGTCTTCAAGTCATGTCACTACAAATGCTTAGAGGAAATATACTGCCCTTGGCAAGAACTGGGGGAGGCTAGAAGCAGCAGCAGCTTAAACCCAAAAGAGAGAGGCTGGGGAAAGTCTGAAGTGTTATCTTAAATCTGGAATAGGATGGTATATCAAACACAAATGATAAGCAAAGCCTTGCGGGGTACATCGGACAGAAATTGAGGGTTCCACTGTATTAAAAGGCCAGGTAAACACCAAAAAGGATAGACTGAAGAGATGTTAGAAACTGGTTGATATTGAGAATGACTTAACAGCTTGGCATTCTGCTTTTATTATGGACAATGAAGGTTAATTATATGTTAGAAGATTCTGAAAAATCAAAGTCCACATTTAAATCTCTACTTTCTGAATTTTCTCAAGTCCCTCGAGTTTATGTCAGAGTAACATGGTAAAGAAATATTTGGAAGAGATCTTAAAATTCCAAAAGATACCATGCCTCCCCTCTCATCCAGGATTTTTGCAGAGTTCCCAGTAAATAATGTCTGCAAATGTTTCCTTATTTACTCCCTTTGACCTGAACCTACACGAGAACTGGGTCTGGAATTTCAATATAAAGATTAGTAGCTTTGGGGCCATGTTTTTATATTCACAGATTTTTCTAGGACTAGCCAGGTTCATCAGAAGGCTTTTTTTCGCTATGTGCCCTCAAGTGTTAGCCCTGGGAGCTTTTTTATTTAAACAATTTCCCCGTTATGTGTTAAGGTGACAGGTGAAAATCTTTCCTGACACTACTCAACTGCATAAGTGTACTAAAATTAAGATGACTTCTGGGATCCTTTTACTAAAGCCCGTTAGTAACATACATAGTATATGATGGCAGATCAAGACCATCATGGTCCATCTAGTGTGCCCAGCAAGGTGGCAAGAGTAGGTACATCTGCCGCTTTGTGTGGGTCACTGCTCCCCATGCCTTTTTTTAGGGGTGTACCCACCACTCCATGCAGGTCACCCCTATTTGGTGCATTTAACATGTGAAACAAACACATGTTAAGCGCAAAACCTCCGCGTTAGCTGTCAGGGGCGTGACCAGCATCTCTCCAGCAGTTAACGTTCAGATGTGAATGCTAATGTGTGCTCCAGTAAGGTGGGTTCACCTAAAGGCTCCTGCAGAGGCTTTGTTAGGTGAACTCATGCTAATAGCCACTGAGCATGCAGCAATAGCCCTCGTACTAGCGGCAATATGCTCTCCATACCCACACTCTGCCCACTCCCCACAAGAACATAAACGCCATACTCAGTCAGACCAAGGTCCATCAAGCCCATTATCCTGTTTCCAACAGTGCCCAATCCACGTCAAAAGTACCTGGCAAGTTCCCAAAAAGTTACACAGGTTTCACAATGCTTGCTCCGGGGTAAGAAATTGATTTCCCTAGTCCTCTTTAATAATGGTTTTACAGCTTTTATTACACCCTCCGGTAACGAACTCCAGAGCTTGATTATGCGTTGAGTGAAAAAAATATTCTCTTATTAGTCTTAAATGGGTTACATTGTAGCTTCATTGCATGTCCTGTTCTGCCCCATTTATTATTTCACAGGCCTCTATCATATCTCCCCTCATTCATCTCTTTTCCAAGTTGAAGAGCCCTACCTTTTAAAGCCTTTCCCTCATAGGGGCACCCTTCCATCCCCTTTACTGTTTTGGTGGCTCTTCTCTGTACCTTTTCTAATTCTGCTATATCCTTTTTAAGATACAGCTACCAGAATTACATACAATATTCGAGGTGCAGTCACACCATGGAACAGATACAGAGGCATTATAATACCCTTTGCTTTATTCTCCATTCCTTTCCTTATAATTCCTAGCATTCTATGCACTTTCTTGGCCGCCACTAAATACTGGGTGAGGGCTTCAATGTATTATTCACAATGACACCTAAATCTTTTTCCTGTGTGGTGGTTCCTAATGTGGCACCTTGCATCACGCAACTATAGTTTGGGTTGTTCTTTCCTAGGTGCATAACTTAGCACTTCTCCAGATTAAATTTCATCTGCCATTTGGACATCCAGTCTTCCAATTTATCAAGGTCCTCTCAGTTTTTCAAAATCCTCTTGTGTTTTAACAACTTCGAGTAATTTTTTATTTATTTATTTAACAGTATTTCTAAACCGCCTTATCTTATTAATCAAGGTGGTATCACAGCAAACAATCGGGTAAAGTGAGCGTGTTATTCATGCAGTGAGGGTGAAACTTTGACTTGAGTGTATGTTGTGTTGTGTGCGAGATTAGATTGTGCTATGTGCAATGTGCGCTATATACATTGGGGCTATAAAACATTTTCTATACATACAGTGTTAGGAGGTATCATGTGCTGTCATACATTCTCTGAGGTTATGTGATGTGTCCATAGTGTTCTATGAACAGCATGGTCTTCAGCTGTTTTCTGAAGTCTTTGAGGTCTGTTGTTGCCCTCAAATCGTCCGGGAGTTTGTTCCATATTGTTGGAGCAGCCATGGAGAGTGCTCTGTCTGTTGTGTCCTTGCGTGTGTGTTTGAATTCACTTGAGGTGCTGACTCGGTTGTGTGTTTGTTTTCTTCTTGGACGTGTGCTGGTGTCTGGTTGTATGAGGGTGTGCAGGCTGTTGGCTGATGTGTGCTGATTTATCTTAAATAGGTTTATGATAGTTTTGTATCTGATGCGTGAACTGATTGGGAGCCAGTGTAAGTCCTTCAAGATGGGTGTGATGTGCTCCTGTCTTGCTGTTCCAGATATTATTCGCGCTGCAGTGTTTTGTGCCAGTTGGAGTGGCTTGAGGGCTTGTTTTGGTAGTCCAAGGTATATCGGATTGCAGAAGTCCAGAAGTGGGGTTATCAGTGCATGACAGACGGTACGGAAGTGTTCATGGGCGAGGAGTGGTTTTGTGTCATCTGCAAATATGGTCATCTCATTCAATATTCCAGATCATTTATGAATATGTTAAAAAGCAGCAGGCCCAGCACAGATGCTTTGGGTACTCCACTATTCACCTTTCTCCCTTGAGAAAATTGGCCATATAGCCCTAGTCTTTGCTTTCTATCTTTTAACCAGTTCCTGATCCACAATAGTACACTGTCTCCTTTCCCATGACTTTTTAATTCTGACAAATGTCTCATGAGGGACCTTGTCAAAGGCTTTCTGAAAATCCAGATACAATTATCAACCGGCTCACCTTTATCTACCTGTTTATTCACACCTTTTAAAAAAAAAACCACATACACACAGATTAGTAAGACAAGACCTTTGTTGGCCCCATAGCACCATGGCCAATTACCATTCATTTTACTGTGTATTCCTTGGAATGCTCGCCATTAGTGTTCCCAGCTGCCGCACATTAAGACACATTTTAACTTGTCACCAGGCTTTAGCAGAAGAGGTCCTTCGTTTCTTAATATTTCCCTAGCGATCTGGGTTAATTGTCTCTCTCCATATTCTCCAATATGCCTCTCTTCTCAGTACCTGAATATAATTTTTTTGGGGTTACAAGAGATTTTGTTTGGGCTCGCTTACATTTTTCCTTAATTTCTCATTGGATGCATTATATAGGATTTTTTTTTCTATATAGTGAAATTATGTGATTGTAATTTTAGAACACAAGAGTACTAGTGAGAAATCCAATGTATGCAGAAAAACTATGGTGCAAATATATTACCTTCCTGATGTTTAAATGCCTCACTCAGCATTGCCTTGGATTGTTGTATTTGTATTTTTACAAGTATACTTTTTGCCATTATTTCCTGGATATTGAAAAACATACTGACGGGTGTTTTGGCCATTTGAAATGACGGTATTTCAAATCTTGTTAAATGAATAAAATGTATTTATTTCTATTTTAAGTGTACTCCTGATGTGTGGTTATGGTCAACAATTCTACAAATACAAAAGTAAAGGAAAAAAAAGAAACTATGCAAGATACATGAAATTCAGGATTATTTGGGTTAAAAAAAGTTAGGTTACTTTAAATGCTTTGGTCTACTCCAGAAAGAAAGCAAGAGCTCTCTTGAAATCCAACGTATGTAAAGCTTGCTCACTCTGGTGAGCACAAAGTCTGGTTAAATGCTGGTAAAACCATGCACTGATTAAAGGTGGACATCCAATATTACCATAGGCCAGAACACACATTTATGAAAATTTTTTATGAAAAGTGGATTAGTCACTAGGCTATACCTGATTCACCAAGTGCTAGGGCTTGGGTTTTGAAGACCAGGTCTACTGGCTCTACAATCAATACTAAAGTGTTCAATGCCAATATCCTGGTTCAACTGAAATATCGAGAACAGGCCTCAAAGATCCTCCTTATCCAGCTCTTGCCTGAAGGCTACAAGGGGCCAAAAGTTCAGACAAAGTTGGGAGGGGTGGGAAGGCGTTGGCAGGACATCCTCCGGGGTATTGAGCAAAATTGCTTACCTGTAATGGTGGTTCTTCAAAGACAGCATAACTCAAAACAATAGGGTGGCATCAACTGGCAGCAACAAAATGGAGTTAGTTCTCTCAGAGCTTAGAAAAATTCAGATGACTTCTCTCATCATGTGTATATGTACCTACACAATCACAAGTTACTTAAGTCTGTTTTAGAATCCAAAAGTCAACTGGGAAGGTGGATGGGTATGCACATAAATTTATCTTGCTGTCTATTACAGGAATACAACTTTTCTTTCCCCAACAACAAACAAGTGAACTACTAAAGAAATACCATAGCTGAAATTTTTCCTGTTCATGGCTTGATTTATGTAACTTGTAGGTAAAAACCAGGAAAATATGATGGGGTGAAAGCTGATTTTACTAAATAACCCTTTCAAGACTACTTGCCCAAAAGGCACTGCCCCCTCTTAGCAAACTGGAACACCATATCACAGCTTTAAATATTTTTTTGATAAAAAAGAGTAGTGATGGGCAACATATGCTGCCATGGTTCCGATTTGATAAGCCTTGACAATTTCCTTGAGCTATAACCCTCCAAATTTGTAACAGTAAGCTATACCGTCTGTTCTTCAATTTGGGGACAGCAATGGCACATTGGCAATCTACTGGGGTCCAATGAAATGAAAAGTTGAGCGGTCTGGTGATGTGGCTATGTACTCCATGTATTAAACACTCTTGCAATTTAAAGCATGCAAAGCTTATTTATCTTTGCAAGCATATTGCTTTAAGAAAAATATTGCAAGGGCTATCAGATTGGTTAATAAGAAATGCCAAACCCATTTCTAGAAGAATCTTATAGTGTTGTTTTAAGAACCACTCTGGCTGAAAAACTGCAAGTAGGGTGGACAGAAAACTAGAGTTTAAAATCTCATTCTCTCTTCAAGCAGAAGTGACTTCAATGAAGAAAGGCCTTTCTAGATAAGGTATTAAAGATCTTGGGAGTCCATAAGCTCAAAGCATTAAGGTCCCATGAACTGACAGATTTTTGGTTGGGGTTTTATGAGTCTCATCTCTTTCATTCATCTTGAAACAAAAGGGTGATCCGATAAACTATGCACGAAGTTGAATTTTCACTAATAGTATACAAAGACCCACAAAAGACATAATACCAAAGCAAATCTTGAGCTGAACAAGTCAATTGATCCAGCTTACTCTGACCACATCAGACAATTAATCCTTCCCACTTGAGACTGTATGACTTTCTGAATTATTTTAAGAAGCTATGAGAACATCCTTAGGTCCTTAGAAAACTGGAGATGCTATTACAGGAAGCTCAACAATGATGCTGTCAGAGCTAATAAATGGATGTTTGCGCAAAGCATTCTCCCGGATTTTGAGAAATTACATTAGGGACTTCTAGGTAAATTAAGGTTTTTGTCAAAAGCTGACAAAGGCATAGGAACCAGATTTGGCAAAGCCAGGAAGAAGTCTTGAAAATTACTGTCTCTCTGTCCTGTTATATTCTGAAAGTGTTTTGGATATTAGTGGAGCAAGATGTTTGCCTAAAATAAGTAAGTTCACCAATGTATGCTAAGACTTGCCACTGGGTTACTGATGCTTGGTCTTCAGCAGAAGAGAGACGTTCCCTGCTGTCATCTGATGCAAAAAAAATAAAAAACAGGAATATGAGAGGAAAAAACCCAAACAAACAAAAATGGAGAAATGAAATGGATGACAACCTGATGGCCAAAGGTCTTTGGAATGTACTTAGGCAAAAGTGCTGAGAAGATTAGATAGCACTAACTTCTGAAAAAATAGCTGCATGGGAGCACCTGCAAATGCTCAGAAAAACCTTGTTACCTGAAGTTAGATCTCAGAGCACAAAGAAACTTTTATGGTTTTTCTGAGCTCTAAGAGAGCTAACTTCATGTTAACAGATGACATCACCCACTTGGATGGCCAATTCATGTTACTGCTTGTTGAAAAATTATGTTCATGGTGTGGACTCCTTGTCAACAGGGCAGAGGCTGAGTTCACCACACAAGGAAGCCACTTTGGAATCAGTAGGGCTATTGCCACTATCTACAAGCATAGGGGTTGGGAAGAGTAATTGTTCTTTTGCTTCAATAGTTCTGCACAACGCCCAGCACCTTGCCCCTTTCACAGCTGAACTTAATGCAGAGGAATTCTCCTTAGAGTACAAAGAACAAGATGGCTTCCTGCATGTGAACCTCTCGAGTCTTGGCTCCAAAAGACTGCCAGTGGGTGATGCAGCTCTTGGCTCCTTCAGCTCCGATTCAGCTGCATAAGACTTTAAAGGTTAACGCAAAAGATATACAGTAATTCACTTTAATAACTTAATGATCCCAAACAACATCTTGGCAGATACCACTAGGGACATAATGTTCAAGTCTCTAACACTAGATACAATCCTTGTGATGGATAAGTGACAACTAAGTCTTTAACTGCTTCTTTGATACCATTTTGTCTATTTTTCTAATGCAATGTATGTTGTTGGCAATGCTGACACCTGGCAATCTAGAAACCTCACCCCCCCCCCCCCCCCGTCGATTGCCAGACCTTACTTCCAATGCAATGGAGGGTAAAGTGACTTGCCAAAGGACACAAGAAGTGCCAGTTAGGCTGCTGCTCTAACCACTAGCCTACTCCTCCCATCCATAAATTTAATATAAGCTAGTTAGCTAAGGAGAAATTTTACTTATCAATAATTCCCTTTCCTGGAATCCTGCTAGATCAGTCCAGACTAGTGGGTTGTGTCCCCCTGCCAGCAGATGGTATGGCAGAGAAAAATTCCCAAAGCTTTGTGATATCACCCTTGGTATAAAAACCCACCAAAAATGAGTTCATAAATGAATAACTCTTATAACAAGATAAATTGAGCAATGTGAAACAGGACCCGCAGGCCAAGAAACTATGTACATGGCAAGGTACAGCAATGTCACAGATATGTAAAGAGTCTTAGCTGGCATTGGACTAAACAATTTAGAGGAGCGAGTCCTGGACTGGTCTAGCAGGATTCCAGGAAAGGTAATTATTGGTAAGTAAAATTTCTCCTTCCAAAAACATCTTGCTAGACCAGTCCAGACTAGCTGAGGGAAGAAACAGCTGCAGTCAAGACAGTCTCTGAAGCAAGCTGCTTCTTGAGCCTCGACAACCAAGCGATAGTGATGTGCAAAAGTGGAGAGAGGGGACCAGGTGGCCGCCCTGCAAATATCTAATGGAGTTACCCCTGGGCATTCTGCTCAGGAGGTAGCCTGGGCCCGCATAGAATGTGCCCAAAATCTATGGGCACATGTGTGTTCAATAAAATATAAGCAGACTCAATGGTCTGCTTGATCCAGTGCACAATGGTCCCTCTGGAAGTGGCTGTCCTTTTCATGGATCAGAAGCCAGGATAAAAAGGTGATCGGAGAGATGAAACTCATTAGTAAGTATGAGGTAATGGCGTAACGCCCTACCAACATCCAACAGGTGAAAAACTCAGTTGTCACCCAAAGACTGCTCCTTAAAAAAGGAAGCAAGCACCACTGATTGGTTCACATGAAAATCCAAAAGAACCTTGGGCAGAAAAGAGGGCACTGTTTGGAACGGTAACCCCCTTTGGGGAAAATGACAGAAAAGGATCCCAGTAAGAAAGTGCCTGGAGCTCTGAAAGGCACCATGCTGAAGTGACTGCTATAAGTAAAACAGTTTTGAAAGTCAAATCTTTGAGAAATGCCCTACGGAGATGCTCAAACGGGGCACAGGTGAGCATGCAAAGCACTAAGGACAGATCCCAAAAAGGGATGATTGGACAAATGGGGAGCCTCAGGGAGCGAAAGCCCCGCAGGAACAGGCAGCACGGGGGTCTTGGTCCATTCAAGCAGCTTCATGGATGCAGAGCTTCTTGCATCTGTCATAAGAGAGAAAGACATGACCCACTCTTGTGTCAAAGCGGGCGCCGAGGAATTCCAGAGACTGAACTGGGCACAGATTTCTTTTGGCATAATTGACCACCCAGTTGAGACAGTCCAGAAAAGAGAGGATCTGAGAGACCGAGAAGTAGCCTCCTCAAAAACTCAATGCTTTGATCAGCCAATTGTCTAGGATGACCTCGAAAACTTTGGCTCCGCAGGGAAACTGCCACTACTACCAGCACCTTGGAGAAAGTGTGAGGAGCTGTGGCACAACCAAAGGGCAGGGCACGAAACTGATAATGTTGACTGAGGACCGCAAAATGTAAATACTGATGATGATCTTAGCAGACTGGAATGTGAAAATATGCTTCCACTAGGTTCAGGGATGCGAGAAATTTGCCTGGCCAAACTTCTTGAATGACTGTCCTGAGGGTTTCCATCCAGAACTGCGGCACCTGAAGACAGCGATTGGCTCCCTTGAGGTCCAGGATAGGACGGAAAGAGCAGTCATCCTTGGGAATGAAAGGGAAGAGCTGGGCATACCACATTGAGCTGAAGGCAGCGATGGAGAGAGTTAGGCATACAGCTGCTGCCTTGGCCGCGGAACTGCATGGAGAGATGAGGAAGACAATCGGCATAGACTTGGTGAAGCTAAGAGCATAACCTTGTGCTACTACCTCGAACACCCATTAGTCCAATGACATCTGGGTCTATTCGCGAGAAAAATACCATAAACGTCTGCCCACAGGAGGTACCCCGGAATGGGCCCGGAAACAGTCAATGGGAAGATTTAGCAGAACCAGAAAAAATTGCTGGATGAGGAGAAATTGTCCCAGTTGTGACGGATATCCTGAAAGGACTGAGGCTTTGAACCAGACCTAAACGAAGAAGAACCGGATTTGCCAGGCCGGTAGTGAATATCTCTGAAGCAGACTCTAAGATGAGGATGCGGACGATGACATGGCATGACGATGAAAAGTGGATTTGGGCTTATCCTCCAAACATTGAGGCTCAACTTCCCCCAAATCCTTCACAGTTTTTTCTAAATCCTCACTAAAAAGAAGGCAGCCCTTGAAAAGAAGCTTGGCGAGACGGGACTTGGAAGCAGCATCTGCATTCCAATGACAAAGTCACAGCCAACACTGAGCCATTGTAGCAGTAGCCACAGACCAAGCAGATAAGTGTAACATTTCATAAAAGGCATCTGCAAGAAAGGTAGTGACCAACTCTAAACAAGGCAAAGCCGGATCATCCGGAAGTGACTGAAGCCATCAGAGCAGATCGTGTGCAGTGAGACCTCCACAAATAGAGGCCTGCAATGCCAAAGTCGATGATGACTGTTTTTTAAGAGACCCTCCACCTTGCAATCCATCTGATAACAGAGGGCAGTGCCACCCTTCACAGGAATGGTTGTGCGTTTAGTGACTGCAGTGACCAGGGCATCTACTTTATGGAAATGCAACCACTTGCCAAGATTATCCAAAGCCCAAATGTAAACATACCCCAAGCAGTGAGCAGAGTGTAGACACACATCAGAAGAATCCCACTCTAAAGAGACTATCTGTTTAGTTCCAGGAGAAAGGGAAAAGCCTTAAGTAGTTGGTGCCCACAATGATGGGGTGTGCCTGAGGTTTAGAAGAATCCAAAGGCTGTTGCACTCGAGAGTATGAGAGGTGCAGAGCCTCCATAATTTGAGCAATGAGAACAGGAAGCTCTTCCTTACAGAATAACCACACAGCCTGACAGTCTTCTCAGGGTTCCTGGTCATCTACCAATGGCAAGAGCTCTCCTCCTTCCTGGGCAGACTTAGAAGCGATAGAATGTTCGTCTGAAGGACCATCACAGTCTTCTCCTGCAGTGTACCAGTCTGCTGGAGGAAAGGAGGTATCCTAAAAATATAAAAACATGACGAATGGCAAAAAAGACACATGGCCTATATAGTCTGCCCTTCCATATCAACCACTATAAGAGTCACCTCTTTTCCTTTAGAGATCCTCTGTGTTTGTGCCATGCTTTTTTGAATTCAGATACTGTCCTCATCTCTACCACTGCAACTGGGAGACTATTCCATGCAGCCACCATTCTTTCCATAAAGAAAAATTTCTGCATATTACTCCCGAGTCTATCCCCTTTCACCCTCATATTATGTCCCCTCGTAGCAGAGTGTGCTTTCAATCAAAAGAGGCTCTCCTCCTATGTATTTATTCCATGGAGGTATTTAAATGTCTCAATCATATTTCCTCTATCCTGCCTTTCCTCTAAAGTATTTTTTTGTCGGAGTGGCCAGCACAGTAAACAGGAAAAATACCTGCTACCACCGTGGCCCGTCCTTTTTAATCAATATTGAAAGTCCATTTAAAACAGCTCTAATCAAGAATAGCTGATACTTAGTTTTGTAGAAAAACAGGCTGTAATGACGATACGAGAAACCGTGAATCAATTTTACACCAGTAGGTCACTTGTACGACGTGTCACGTTTCGGGGGTATACACCTCAGCCCCCTGCTTCAGGTCAGACCTCTGTGTGAAAGAATGCATCAGCAGGGGGCTGAGGTGTATACCCCCGAAACGTGACACGTCGTACAAGTGACCTACTGGTGTAAAATTGATTCACGGTTTCTCGTATCGTCATTACAGCCTGTTTTTCTACAAAGCTAAGTATCAGCTATTCTTGATTAGAGCTGTTTTAAATGGACTTTCAATATTGATTAAAAAGGACTGGCCACGGTGGTAGCAGGTATTTTTCCTGTTTACTGTGCTGGCCACTCCGACAAAAAAATATTTTCACATTGGTTTCTTTTGCTGAGTGTTTTTGTTATTTTATTGCTTGTGGAAACTCAGCTCAGAAGGTCTTTTTGGTTAATTTTCCTCTAAAGTATACATATTAAGATCCTTCAGTCTGTCCCTATATGCTTTATAACAAAGACCACTAACCATTTTAGTAGCCCCCTCTGCATCGACTCCAACCTGCTTATATCATTGAAGGTGCAGTCTCCAGAATTGCACACAATACTCCAAATGAGGTTGCACCAAAGACTTATACAGAGGTACTATCACCTCCTTTTTTCTGCTGGCCATTCTTCTCCATATGCATCCAAGCATCCTTCTAGTTTTTGCCATCGCCTTTTCTACCTGTTTAGCTACTTTAAGATACTCAGACACAATCACACCCAGGTCCTGCTCTTCTTTTGTGGACAGAAGTACCTTACCCCCTACACTCTAGCGCTCCCTTGGAGTTTTTCAGTCCAAATGCATGACCCTGCATATTTTAGCATTAAATCTCAGCTGCCAAATTCTAGACCATTCTTCAAGCTTAGCTAAATCCCTCCTCATGTTATCTACTCCTTCCTGGATGTCTACTCTATTGCAGATTTTGGTATCATCTGCAAAGTGGCAAACCTTACCAGACAACCCTTCTCAGACAACTCTTCTGCAATATCACTAACAAAGATGTTAAAAAAATCTGACCAAGAACAGATCCCTGCAGCGCGGCACGCCACTGGTAACCTCCTTCTCCTCAAAGTGAGCTCCATTTACCTGTACACTTTGTTGCCTCCCACTGAACCAATTTCTAACCCAAGCAGTAACTTTAGGGTGCATCACCAGGGTGCTCAGTTTGTTTATAAGTCGCCTGTGTGGAACAGTGTCAAAGGCTTTACTGAAATCTAAATACAACACATCTAGGGCTCTCCCCTAGTCAAACTCCCTGGTCACAAGTCAAAGAAATTGATCAGATTTGACTGACAAGACCTGCCTCTAGCCAATCCATGCTGCCTCTGATCCGGTAAGCCCTTGGACTCCAGAAACCTCACTATTTTCTCTTTCAGCAGCATTTCCAATAATTTACTCACCACTGAGGTTAAACTAACTGGCCTGTAGTTTTCAAGCAAATCCTTACTTTCACTTTTGTGTAAAGGGGCCACATATATGCCACACTCCAGTACTCCGAAGAGGCATTTAAAAGGTCAGTTAGTAGAGCTGCTAGGACGTCTCCAAGTTCCTTCGGTATTCTCGGATGTATCCCATCCAGTCCCATCTCTTTGTATACTTTTAGTTTAGCTAGTTCCTCATGAACACAGTCTTCTGAAAATCGTTCGAGATCCCCCTCACTTCTGTTCCATTTGTGAACACTGAACAGATATTTGTTAAGCAATTCTACTTTATCCTCATCAGCTACTATATATTCCTCCCCTTCATCCTTGAGTCTGACAATGCCATTTTTGCCCTTCCTCCTCTTGCTAACGTATCTGAAAAATGTCTTATACCCCCATTTTATTGCAGTGGCCTTTTCTTCTTCTTTTTGTATCTTTGCTTTAACAATTTTGCCAGCCTCTCTAAGTTTTTACAAATATAGATGCCTGTCTTCCTCGTTCTGCGATCTCTTGTGAAAGGAGGCCTATCTGTACAGGGCTGTGTACACTGTGAAGGTAACTCAATAACAGTATATTACTGGAAGGCCTCAGAGAGAGTTAACACCACAGATTCAGTAGCTCGGACCTTCCAAAGACTATTGCTAGGATGATGTCCTTGAGGGAGAGTCTACTGAATACTCTACTCTGTAGAAAGCTCAGAATCAGAGAAACTGTGGGCATGTTTACAGAACAGAAAGTTGAAGGAAGAACTTTCACTTCAGTTCTGAAAAACACTGTCAGTGATGCTTGCTTGTAAAATTATTGTTTAAGAAGTTATGTCTGGAAATATATGTATGTCTCCTCCTGATGACCTATACTAATAAGATCTGACCTATGACATGGAGATGCACATTATGGATATGCATTAGTAAAAGATGTAACGTAATGCTTGATGTAGAATAATAAGGTGCAAATTACTGTATTACTGTGAGATGGCATTTTGAATCAATAAAAAGGTAGGCAAAATAGGCGGAGTTTAGAAAAATTGCAGACTTTGCTGCTCTCTTGTCCAAAATACTTTGGTCCTGTGTGTAAAGCACAGTTACTTACCTGTAACAGGTGATCTCTGGGAACAGCAGGAATAAGTCTTCACATATGGGGTACGTCAGTACCGACGGAGCCCGCACGGGAACGCTCCCCAGCGTCCAATCAGAAAGCTTTTGGGAGCATCCCTCAGCGCCTGCGTGCTGCCTTCCCGCCTTTCCAACTGTCTCTCCTCAGTTGAGTTTTATAGCTGAGACAAAGAGAGAGAAAGAGGAAAGGAAGAGAGATAGAGAGATACAACTCCTAGGGGAGGTGGGTGGGTTGTGAAGACTTATTCCTGCTGTTCCCAGAGATCATCTGTTACAGGTAAGTAACTGTGCTATCTCCAGGAACAAGCAGGAATGAGTCTTCACATATGGGGACTTCCAAGCTAAGATGCCTGGAGCCCTGCATGGTGGGGATTGGAACATGCTACACCTCATATGGCCAGGCATCCTGAGGATGGAGGATAGGAGTTGAAAAGAGAGGAGCTGTAGAGAAAAACAGCTAACCTAAAATAGGACTACAGGTAAGGAGTCCTTGTATGTATGATAATTATCATGAAAAATATTGAAATGAACAATCACAATATGGACCTCACCTACTGGATTGCAGGAAGTAGAGAGGCTGATGGAGTCTACTGGGGATCCAGTAGAGGAATCTTTAAGGTGACCTCACTGAAGTGAAGGTGAAGGTCCAAATCCGGAAGTGACATCCAGATGTCAACTGGGGTAGTACAAAAATGGTAGGTCTTTAGGAAAGCTTTATGGAAAAAGCTGGGAACTCTTTTGGCTACAGAGTTACTCACAGTTAGGAGCAAAAGAGGAAGACTAACCGATTTGGATAAACTAGCCCAGTCCTGGAGGGAAGAATGGTTATGGGAAAAAAGCCCGTATTCCCAAGGACAGATGTCTGAAGGGATGAAACCTCAGATCTACTGAAGATCCACCCTGTCTTTCCTAACTGGTGAGAGAAAGGAAAGATATTGGAGCATGGAGCTTCAGGGATACCTAAACCTAGGGTTAAGGTAGGAGCTGTCAGTACCACAGCAGTGGTTGTGTGCATAATACCCCAGACATACTGTGGGACAGTATGAACATATGCAAGCCCACTGTCTGGAACCTATAGGAAGGTAAACCTTCATAAGCATAGACAGAGAGATAAGTATGTAAATACATATCTACCTATAAGGAAGCATCTCGACAGATACACATATATGTGGATATATATATATGTGTATTGTCATGATGCGGGCATTAATAAAGTTGGTTTTAAGAAAAGAAATCCTGTTTTAGAAGAACTAGATGTGCAGTTACCTCCAGGCACAGCTAGAGGGAGCAGGAACAGACATACTGGACTTAATGAACCTAAGCTCACTGATGACCTGCAGTTGAAAGGGAACCAGGAAGTCAGCAGTAACGGTTCACTTTATAAGCCAGAGCAGAATGCTTCTGGAAAGCAAAGGGAGGAGTGGCATAAGCAGTGGCATAAGCAGAGGAAGCAGTGGACACAGCAGGAGCTGAGGAAGGACGAGAAAGAGGAAGAAGGAACTGGAGCTGGACTAGAAGGAGAAACAGCAGAGAAGCCTGGAGGCTATCAAGGACATAAGCCTGAATGCTGTGAAAGAAGCCAAGCTGGAAGCTGGAGGAGAAACAGACCTCACAAGGTGGGAAGCCAGAAAGCCCAAACTGGACCTGTTGTGCAAGGGGAGTTTGGTGGAAGTTGCTCCAAGGTGAGAGGCTCTGCCACGCCTAGTTCCTATACTCTGCCTGTTTGTAACCTAGAGAGAAGAAAGCTAAGAACCAGAGAGGGAGGTTCTGACAGAAGCTTATCTCTAGAGGATCATTGCCCAGTTTCACCTATTCAGAGGGGAAAGCATTTTTATAAGCAATGGAAGTTTTTACTCAGTGAGCCCAGGTATGAGGCATTGAACATTAACTGTAATGATTGTACTGCTAAAAGCTATGCTAAAAGAAGGATTCCTCCTAAGGGAAACAAGAGTGCAGACTGGTTCACTAAACTACCGCCAGCCTTAAGAGTCCCTGGTTATGTGAAGCCAAACTCCCAAGTGGTAGATTACCATGCTGAAATAGACAGGGACAGTGGAAGCCCTTTGAATCAGTACAGGGGAGAGGAATTGATGGAAGTGGATTCTCCCAGCACTATTCCCTCACCTTTGCCTGAGGAAATGGAATGTGATTGGTGCACTGCCTATGCTCCAAAGTGTGTATGCTCCACAGAAGAATAAATGAAATATAATTTGATGTTTATTATACTGAATATTACTTTGAAGAAAACCTGCATTAAACTGTGAAGTAACAGTTAACTAGCCAGTGAATATTGGTACCTTTTAAAACAAAGGACTGTTTCTGTTATCTAAAATATCTCTTAGTTGAACCTTGCTTTAAACGGGGAAATAAAAGCCTTTATTACCCTACACTTGGACTCTTTGTTCTTTAACAGCGCTACCTAGTGGCGTATAATCTTTGTGTCACCGGCAACCGAGTGATAGTATATATAGATATATATATGGGTATATATATATGTCTATAGTGAGATCTGGAGGGGCATAACATATGCACACGCAGCTTAAAGACATATGTATCTGTAGAGAGTATATAGAGATATATACATACATGAATATATATATGTCTAAAGAGAAATGTCTGCAATTAAGCAGATAAGAGATATGCCCATAAGAACATTCACATGGGAGATGTGAAGAGGAAAGATTCATCTAATAACAAGAAGGTGGAACCTACTTGAGAAGATATAGAGAATCTGTTCCCCTTGGTTAAGATGGAGCAGGAATACTATCCAGTGAAATAACCAGGATGGTTGCGTGGAAAAAACAGAAGATAGTATCAGTCTGTAAACAGCAAGTCCTGAGTCCGGTAGAACTCTAACATGGTGAATGGACAGAAACGCAGAGGATGAGATACCAGGTTGACCCACTTGAGGGACAAGGGGGGGGGTATCATGCGTTGTTTAATTAAATATGTGCTGTCCATGAAGGATTAGGATACCATGAGGACAAGCTGCAAGGAAAAAGAGCATATTTCCTGTAGAAACTGGGTAACTCTTTAGACTGTCACATAGAGAAGGCTTATGTCCTTTATTAAAAGGAAACAGAAGGGTGTAAAGAACCCCTACAGTCATGAGGAATGACTGAGGAAGCCTTTTTCAACCATATAGGATAGTAACTAAAGAAAAAATCCCCATGCTCTCTAGCAAGGGCCCATAGTGGAAAGCTTCTCAGTAGGATTGCAGAGAGCACTATGTAGGAGAATTGGGAAATAAAAGGGGCTGTTGGAGAAAACCAGCTGCCACTTCAGTTATGCTGCCAACTCCAGAGATTTGGAGATGACAGAAAAGAAGCGATAAGGATTATCCAAGATAGATGAGCACTATCTTTGAAGCACTACTAAGGCCAGAGAAAAAGTAGTGGAAGACAAGACTGGAACTCATAGAAAAGTACCAGTAGTCCAAGCACTGGAACTCCTGCATGGGCAGCTGCTGAAAAGAACAGCAGAGAGAATCCTTCTGTTTGTAACAGACAGAACAGACAGAACAAGAGGAGAAAATCCTGATCATGTCTGATGAGCTGCCCAATGAAAGCAGGGAGGTACTCCAGAGAAAACTCTACACTAGAAAGGACAGGAAGACTAGAAAGGCTAAGAAAGCCTTCCAGTGGTATGGTAGCACTCTTACAGGGGAGGCTCTAAAAAAGAGGGTAAAGAAAAATAGGAGCTGGAGGGAGACTTGCCATATGGTAAGTCTGCAGAAGGAAAAAATTCATGGCGGTACAGGAGAAAAACTATCATGAGATAGCTGGCAAACCTCTTTTCATGGTAGAAAGAGGAGGAAAACCCTGTGACCCATAGACATGAAACTTCTGACAGCTCAGCCTACCTAAGAGCAAGTGGATGTCCTGGGAAAACAGGAATCCATGTGTAGAGTTTTAATGGAAAAAATTGTGAAAAAACTTCTGCTCAGAAGAAGTGAACTGTAGGTTATAAAAAGATTAATTAGAACCCTATTGAGGGTTAATTTTTCTGGCTTGAGTTTGGATTCTTCAGATCAGAGCGAGGTTTCCCTTGTTTGGGAACATCCGTATGATGGGCAGGAGAAGAATAAAACCTTCTTCTTTTAGGGAAAGAAGGTTTGGTAGGGCATTTCCTACCTACTGGGGAAGGAGAAGGCTTAGGATAGCCCTCAAAAACAGGGACGTCAGTGGAGCAATGAGCAACCTGACGTAAAGACTCCCTATTGAAGAGATTTTCTCCAGTACAAGGAGTATTACCCAGTCTTTGTTGTGCCCATCTGTTCAAGTCTGAAGCTTGGAGCCAGGCTCTACGTCGTGCTCCTATGGCTATAGCAGAGGTTCTGCTAACAGACTCAAAAGAGTCTAGGGAAGCACGAGAAAGAAACCAAGAGATATTTTGGCTATGACTAAGAAGTAAGGAATAGTCTGCAGCCTTGGGCTCTGATAGAAAAGGAGTCACAAGAGATAATTTCTTTGTGACCTCCTGAAGGGATAGACTCATATAAAAAATATATGAGATAATCCTTGATGCCAGCATAGATGTTTGGAAGGTTTGACGTCCAAAGGCATCCAGTGTTCTAGATTCACGACCTGGCGGATAAGAAGCGTGCTTCTTCTTGCTTTTTACCTTCCTCATTGCTGATTCCACTACAATGGAATGATGGGGAAGTTGAGTCTTTTGAAACCCTGGAGAGGGGGGCACCTGATACAGCCTGATACAGAAGATCAGTTGCTGTAGAAGGTGAGGAAACCCTTAAAGGTGTTTCCCATATTCTCAGAAGAAGATCCTGCAAAGAATGATGTAAAGGAAGCATTATATTTTCCTTTTCCGCCAAAGAGCCTTGTGTAGGATCATAGCCAGGGATAGGAATAGCAAGGAATGTTGCCATGTCAAGGAGAAATTTCTGAAAAGAAGGATCTCAATGGGAACCATCCCTGGACAGGCTAAAGTTGAAGCAGTAGCCTGGGCACCGGAGGATGTACTAGTCCGGTGCAGAAAAGGAGCCCTAATGGATGGATACTGGTACTGGCGGTTATGACTTGAGACAGTCAGTAGTGCATCGTCCATGCCAGGTATCGACTCCAAACTAGGTATAGAAAGGAGCGATCCTGGTGAAAAAGACATGGAAGTAGCTGGTCCCAATGTTACTGCAGGAACCGGCATCAATACTGATACCGGTAGCTGTGCCGGAATCGGAGGTGATACCGACATCGAAGCAGTCATCGGAGGCTGCTCAAGCGGTACCGAGGCAACCAAAAACCCTTGGTGAGTATCCTCGGTACCGCGCATCCGGAATCGGTAAGCGTCGGTTCCGAGACGCGTCGGTACCCAGTCTTTTAGACTAGATATCGATTCCAGACTCGGCATCGAAGGAAGCGAGTCTATCGATGCATGTCTAGAGGGTACGGACGTCGGTGGTCGTATCGGCAATGCTGCCGATACTGGAAAGTCAATCTAGGACGTATCGATCAGTCCCGAAGGCACCGAGAACGCCAGATGACGATCCCTGGTGAAGAGTGGATCACTCAACACCAGTGCTGATGCCGGGGTATTGGTACCGCTCGAAGCTGATGCCACCACCGAGCATGGCTCAGGTATGTTCTGTGAGGGGTGAGCCCCAGGAACAACCTGAAACCCCTGAAAGGCTTTGGAGACCGAAGACTCCTGCCGGGGTTTTGAAGTCAATAGGGTCTTGAGGGCAAGGCCGGAGCCATCATCATGCCTGGCATGAGACCTACCACTCAAGGATTGGCTAGTCTTAACAGACTGTTTGTGGGTTACCTGATCCTGTAGAGAAGAAATGGTCGGTGCCCTGACACTGGAAGGGAACTCGGTATTGAGAGAAATTCGAAATGGAGAATCTCTTCTCATAAAATTGTAGCCTAATGGCTCCGGAGGAAAAGGGTCAGGACCCAAACAGGTTAGACACCAGTTATTGGAGTCTAAAAAGAAAACTGTATTTCCACAGTTAAGGCACTTCTTAGGAGAAGGCAGCTCCATGATGGAGAGGCCTTACAGGCCCAAATATTTAAGACAAACTGAGGGAAAAACTCTCCCTGAGTTTGAGAAAAAGAAAAGAAAAAAAAAAACCACCGGCGGTACTGGTGGAGGTGGGGAAACAGTCGCGACCACAAGAAAAAAAGAATTAAAGAAAAAATTTTCTGCGGTGACAGGAGGACGTCCTGCCGGCTCCGTGGAAAAACGAAAACTGAGGAGAGACAGTTGGAAAGGCGGGAAGGCAGCACGCAGGCGCTGAGGGATGCTCCCAAAAGCTTTCTGATTGGACGCTGGAGAGCGATCCCGCGTGGGCTCCGTCGGTACCGACGTACCCCATATGTGAAGACTCATTCCTGCTTGTTCCTGGAGATAGCACAGTTACTTACCTGTAACAGGTGATCTCTGGGAACAGCAGGAATAACTTTTCACATATGGGTATCGTCGGTACCGACGGAGCCTGCGCGGGAACGCTCCCCAGCGTCCAATCAGAACGCTTTTGGGAGCATCCCACCACGCCTACGTGCTGCCTTCCCGTCTTTCCCAACTGTCTCTCCTCAGTTGAGTTTTAAAGCTGAGACAAAGAGAGAGAGAGAAAAGGGAAAGAGATAGAGAGATACAACTCCTAGGGGAGGTGGGTGGGTTGTGAAGACTTATTCCTGCTGTTCCCAGAGATCACCTGTTACAGGTAAGTAACTGTGCTATCTCCAGGAACAAGCAGGAATGAGTCTTCACATATGGGGACTCCCAAGATAAGATGCCTGGAGGAGGCCCCAGCATGTTGCAATCTAAAGATGGGCCATGCTTATCCCTCAAAACCTACCCTCCATCCCGGGGATGCCTGAGGAGTTGAACTAGAAAAGAAAAAGAGATGCTGTGGAACAGCTCAAGTAAACAAGGTATCCAGGGGGAATCCTTGTGTAAATCATAAATATTAGAAAAAATGTTGAGTCTTAATTTTCTAATATGGATCTCATTCACAAATATTGCAAAAAATATTTGTTGAGGGTAATAAGGGTCTGTGGTTGAGAGCCAGATCATTATCCTCAAAGAAATTCCCCCAATGTGAAGTAGAGGGAAAAAAATAATTTTGCAATACTGGAAGAGATGAGAAGTCCTCATGGCGAGAACTAACCCTAGAAGAAGTACTAGGGAAGTTCAATGAGGTTGGACTTTTGAGAATAGGTAAAGCTTCCGTAAAGTCCAAAAATTGAACTCCTTGTCCTTGGAGCAGAATAAGGTCCTAGGGAAGAGTGGAGATAATCTGACTGGTTGGGATGAAAAGGTAGAAATACCCTTTGCAGAAAAAAGGGGATAGGTCTTTAAGACCCCCTTTATTCCAATGAAAGAGAAAGATATTTGTACTAGGCATTGAGCCTCCAATTTTTTGAAGATCAGTAAAAGTCTTTGTAAGTGATGTCACTTATGAAGACGACTTTACATGTAGAGCTTCAGGTGTGACATAACCTAAAAGGTAACGGTAAAAGAAGGTATTTGGTAAAAAACCCTAGAAACCCCGAATTTATGATATGCTGAGACAGCATTAATATGGGCAGTAGACAAATCTTTCAAAGTCAGATGATGTATAGAGATTGACGCAACAACAAGAAGGATTAAGACCTACTTGAGAATCTTGATGGAGAATCTCTATCTGGTTAAATATGGAAGAACTATAGAAAAAGTTTCATGTAAACTGGTAATATGTTCTTCACTTACAGGGATAGGATTAGACTTCTTGAAAAGATCTAGCCCCTGAATAACCAGGTCTCGAGACGTATGTGAATGAGTGCAGAGGAGATCCTTAGTCTTAAGACAGCAAATCTGGATCCTTCTACAATTTCAATTAGTAGCTGGAGAAAAAGACGCAATTATAAGGGGATACCATGTTTGTCTCTTTATGAGGGCAACATGAGTATCATGCATTCTCCTGTTTAACATAAGCTACCATGAAGTATAGGAAATTAGAAGAAGAGTAGTGAATAAGGACCAACTGCAGTGAAAAAAAAATGCATCCCTGTTGAGGAAGTTCCAGTGAAATGTGGAACAACCAGGGAATTGTGCAATTTTCTACACTTTCACGTGGTCTAAACCCTGGTTACCTTTTCTTAAAAGGAAATTTTAAGGAATATGGTAAAAGTAGGAAAAAACACAGTCATGTAGGAACATGACTGGTAGAGTCTATCAGCTGAAGCCCTTATTAACTATCTGGCCAGCTACCTATTAGGAGTAGCTCTGAGGCTCTCTGGCAAAGGCCCACAGTTGCAGAGCTTTGTTGTAGAATTGCAGAGAGCATGTTATAGGTTGCTTAGATCTGGCTGTTGAATTGCCAGTGTGCAACCTAATCTATTCTGTTGGAGCCAAGAGAACTGAACGTGGCTGAGAATAGTAGACAGGCCTGATGCCTGCAACAATAAATAGTCCAAATGAGTTCTGGATCTCCTTTGGACTTATCTGTTATTAAGGCAGCATAAAAGTTGTGTTCCCTAGGTTGGAGAGGACCAACAGACATAATTTGGAGTAGTAATACCCAATTTCTGTCCGAAAAGCTGCCTTAAAAAGATATGTGAGAAGGAGATGAACTACAAAAAGGGGAGAAAACTCTGTATGGAAACTAGTTACTGGAGTAGGTTTTGAAGAAAACCCTAAGGCTTAGAGGATAAGCCCTCCAGTTGATTAGTAGTACTCTTAGAGACTGAATGTCTGGACTAAGAGGGATAGAAATTAATACAGAGTTGAGAAGACTTACAATTTAGTAAGTCTTTGAAGGGATAGGGTCCCCTTGCAGTTAAAAGTATGAGATATCCTCGTACAGGAAAACTGACAAGGTGAAAGGTATAGTTTACTCTGTTAGAAGTTAGTTCTCCTTTTTGTTTTAAAAAGAGGACCTGTTATCTCTGGGGTATGATAGTCCTTAATAGCTCTTAGCTAGAAGGATAGATTTTTCTTGTAGCAAGAGATTCATGCCCAGAGCCGAGGATTGAGTCAATGTATGACTGATATCTCAGCATGGATGAGATGACTTTTAGATGCTTCTGTTGAAAAGAAGTAGTTTCAAGTTCTAAACCTCACACAGAAAAAGTGAATAAAATATCAGAAACCCTGCGATTGCTGGGTTTGCTGAGCCTGTTGAGGTTTTTATTTTCCTAGTCTGGTGTGGTGTTGCCCATCCTTGGAAACATCTGTAGAATGGGTAGAAGATGGATAAAACTTTTTCCCCTTGGGGAATAAAGCTTTTTATGAGATTTTTTATTAGCTGGGATAGAGGAGAGTTTGGACAATCCTCTGAAAGTAACAGCATCAGTGTTCAACTGATTAGCTTGAAATAAAGCCTCCTTGTTGAAGAGATTTTCACCAGTACAAGGAGTATTTCCCAGCCTTTCCTGAACCCATCTGTCCAAGTCAGAAACTTGGAGCCAGGCTAAGCGTCGTGCTACTATGGCTATAGCAGAAGTTCTGCTAATAGATTCAAAACAGTCCAGGGAAGCACGATTAAGAAACCTAGAGATATTTTGAGCATGATTGACTAATAAGGAATAGTCTGCTCTTTTATGCTCTGGAAGAAAAGGGTTCAAAAACTTCAAGCTATTTGTAACCTCTTCAAGAGATAATCCCATATAGAAAATATATGAGATAATCTTTGCTGAAAGCATGGATGCCTGGAAGCATCGACGTTCAAAGGCATCTAAAGTCCTAGACTCACGACCTGGCGGATAAGAAGAGTGCTTCTTTGCACTCTTAATACGCCTCATTGCTGATTCTACAACAATAGAATGATGAGGAAGTTGAGTCTTTTGAAAACCTGGAGAAGGTGGCACCTTGTACATAGTGTCAAGTGTCTTGGAATGTGGGGATACCGTTAAAGGAGTTTCCCACATTCTTAACAGTAGATCTTGTAAGATCTGATGCACAATAAGCATGATCTGCTCATTTGGAATCCAGGGAAATTGCAGTGTCTCTGAATTCCCCGGTAAGGATTCTTTACCAGGTATAGAAATGGCAAGTAGTTTTGCCATATCAAGCAGAAAAGCTTGAAAAGAAAACTCCCCCGAAGAGGACTCTTTAAAATGAGGGGTAAAGGCTAGACTTGTAGAAAAATCAGCCCTGGTACCGATGGATTCATCCCAGTCATCGAGATCGGAAGACTGAAAAGGATGAAGCATCGGATTTTCTTTAAAGTGATGTCTTTGGTACCGCCCGAGGTCGGTACCGAATCTTCCATGCTAGAGATAAATTCCAGGCTCGGCATCAAGGGAAGCGATTCTGTCGAAGTAAGCATGGACGTTACCGACGCCGATGCCGATACCGGTACCGAAGGTGATACCGATACTCGAGGAACGGTCTGCAGCAACTCTAACAGTACCGAAGTAGCCGAGAGTGCAAGACTATGTTCATCGGTGAGGAGTGTTTCGTCCATCACCATAGCCAATGCCGGGGTGTCGGTATCGCCCGAAGCGGCCACAACCACCGAGCATGGCCCAGGCATGTTCCTCGAGGTAAGAACCTCGGGAACAACCCGGAGCCCCGTTAATGCTTTGGAGCCCGAAGACTCCCGCCGGGCCTTTGTTGCCAAGATGTCCTCGAGGGCAAGGCTGAACCCATCTCGATGCTGAGCAGGAGATCTACCACTCGAGCACTGGCTAGTCTTTACAGACTTTTGTTTGGTTACCTGATCCTGTGAAGAAGATATTCTAGCTGGTAACATCAAAGGGGATGTGAACCGGGTATCGAGTTCTGCTCGATTCTGAAGACTTCTTCTGTTTGAGCTCCAGCAGGAGAGACACTCGAGAGGGCAGTGGTCAGGACCTAAACATTTTAGACACCAAGTATGAGTGTCTGAAAAAATATCTGTACCGCCACACTTTGAGCATTTCTTAAGGATAGTGGCTGGCTTTTCCATAACGGAAGGGAAGAGGCCTAGTGGCCTAGAAACCGTCAGGCACTAAACAGGAAAAAATTTCTAAGGAAAGAAGAAATTCTTCAGGAAAAGGAAAGAAAGGTACCGGCGGTACCGGTAGCGTCGAGGGAAGGCAGACGCGACCACAAAAAGGTAAAAAATAAAAAGAAGAATTTTCTGCGGTGACAGGAATACGTCCTACCGGCTCTGCGGAAAACTGAGGAGAGACAGTTGGGAAAGGTGGGAAGGCAGCATGCAGGCGTGGTGGGATGCTCCCAAAAGCGTTCTGATTGGACGCTGGGGAGCGTTCCCGTGCAGGGTCCGTCGGTACAGACGATACCCATATGTGAAGACTCATTCCTGCTTGTTCCTGGAGATCAATTGTGTGTGTGTGAATAGTTTTATTAATTATTATTGCTTCCTTCTCATTGCTTTGAGTAAAGAGATGTGATCCCAAGAACTCAGGTTCTGTTGCCGGTGAGGGGTGGACACAGGTACATTCATCTTGTATTGAATAAAGTCCCAGGCCAGATCTTAAGAAGTTCCAGCCAAACTCTGGAGAGCACGTTTTCTAGAAGGTGGATCAGCAGCGGTCAGAGTAGCCGAAGTCCCCGAGCGCCACATATCCCAGGCCTGACGGAATAACTGCATAAACTGGAGATCACAGCTGTCAGCTGAAGTCTGCGTGTGCTGAATAGAGAGTGGTAGAGGGTGAGCAGACTGCTCAGGTAACAAAACTGGAGCAAAAGCATCTTGAGATCTAGTATCACCCTGAGGGAGCTAAAGCAAGAGACCTGAAAGAGCTACCGGAACCAGGACCTGCAGACGCAGGACACCCCCCCCCCTCCTTAATCAGAACCACAAGAGGAACACTATCTGTCAAAGTCTTACATTTCTTCCCACAGCCCAAGCAGTGCTGTATGGAAGGCGGCATTTTCACAACAGGATAAAAGAAAAAGTCACAGGAAAAGTAAGGGAGCCAAAAATCAACAGACTGAAGAAAGAATGACAGTCGCGCCACAAAACGTATGGCGGGAAATGGCAAAACAGAGCCAGGAAAGCCCCGCTGACTGTATGAAGAGAAGCAGGAAAAAGGCAACTGCAGAGAACGGAGCACACCAAAAAACAGAAGGGAGGCGCATACGGTCAGAACAACAAGATACTGCCGAAAAACAGATCGGGACGCTACTTTAAAAGAGAACCGCAAAAGGATGAAACACTGCTCTTGAAGGAGGAAAAAGAAGGAAGGGTCCGGAGAAGAAAAAACTGCCCGACAACTTCCTCAGCAACTGGGTCCTTGCATAAGGTGTTTGATTTTTTTTTTTTTTTTATGAACTTTAAGGAGTTAGAAACAGAACAAATGGTGATTGCCAACTTAGCTGACAGAAGTCTTGCTTGCAGAACAGTCAAAATGGAAGGCTGCAACTGCTCCTCATGAGCAGGAGCACTTCCCTTCAGAGGTGCTCTACTGGGTCCTCTTGACCAGGGACAGCTCTGAAAAGTGAAGAAAGAAAAACTGTTGGCAAAGAAGGAGCACCACAGTATGCACAATTGGGAAAGATAGCTACGCTGACACCAAATCTCTTCTCAGATAACGCCAAGAGCTAGGAGAAGTCCACCATCTGTGGAGACAGAGAAAATATTGAAGCTCCCCTTGGAGTATGGGTTTTTATACCATTGGTAATGTCACAAAGCTTCGGAAATTTGTCTCACCATCTGCTGGCAGGGAGCCACAACCCACTAGTCTGGACTGGTCTAGCAGGATATATCTGGAATGTGCATTAATTTGAGCTAAGCAAATAGCTAGTAAATAGGCTTGCATTATTTAATTCATGGTATGGCACATTAATGCCTGCTAACCAGGTCCTAAATTTTTGCAGTGGAAAATAAATGACAACATGAAACTGCCGAAATCATTGCTAAGAAATCTCTCCAGGGCAAAGATAACTCTCCAGGGCAAAGATGGTGATGCAGAAAGTGCAGACACTTCAGTAAGGTGTGACGAAAAACAAGCCTATGGAAGTTATGGGGCCAACTGAGAAGCCCATAAAGTTAAACAAAATCTTTTGAAGTAAAAGATGAAAACTGGTGAAGAAAATGTCAGGCAGGATTTAGTTTGCTATCATGCATCCAGTCATATAAGCTAACAAAAAACAGACTGAGGGGACTCGCATAGCTTTAATATTCATATTAGCTCAAGCCTTTTCACAACGCTAGCTCAAGATGAGTTACATTCAAGCACTGCAGATATTTCCTCTCCTTTAGAGACTTTACTATCTAAGATCTAAATTTACTAACATGTAAATTCACGTTGTACGCTTAGTTAATAGATATGCCCCACTGAGAATAACAGGGCTTGTGTTAACACAAGTTAATATATCTAGGCTTAAATTTGTACCTAAGACAATGAAAGGGGAAGTGACTTGCCTAAGCCTAAGGTCATAAGTAGCATCAACAGAATTTGAACTACGGCTTCCATGGTTCTCAGCTTCCTGTTCTGATCACTACACTACTATTTGACTCTCAAGCATCCATGTTTAGGGAAAGCCTTGTAGCTTTTTGGAGCTTTGCTAGATTTAGTCTGTTTTGTGTTGTCAAACAACATCTACCTACTTATGTTGCTAATCATTCTAATAAACGTTAGCTATAGTATAATTTGGTACAGGTATGCACTGCTTATTACTGAACTAAAATAGTTTGTTAATATTGCAAGGATGGGGCGACACAGGCACAACTATAGTGTAGAGAATATAGAACACCTATTAGAAAGGCATACATTGTGTGAAAGTTCATTTTTATGCAGCACATAAGCTGTGGAATATGTTGCCAAAGGATGTGGCCAAGGAGACCAACATAGGGAGATTCAAGAGAGGTATGGGCAAGTTCCTGGAGGAAAAGTCCATAAAAATTATTAGCCAAGTAGACCTGTGAGAGCTACTGCTCAATCCTTGGGAATGAACTATGAGAAACAGATCTATTTTCTGGGATTCTGCCAGATACTTGTGACCTGAAATGGCCATTGTCAAATGATGGATTCAACAGACTTCGGTTTGACCCAGCATGGCTTTTTCTTATGTTCCTTACAGTAAACTAGGTCTTCTCAGTTTCTTTTACTAATTTAGTTCTCTAAAGTGACAAGTCAAATTTAAAAATGTATTTTTGACTTTTATGGTTTATAGTATGGTTTATTAAAAACTTGATATACCTCTCTTTGCGGCATCAGAGAGGTTTACAATTATAAAATTCGAGAGGAGGAAAGGAACACCAAAACAAAAAAGGACAGAGACAATTATACAACTTTTGACTTGTTTGGTGCAATTCATTGTCTCTAATAGGGATGTCCAGATAGCACATGGTTGACAAGCAACAACTGGAATCCAAAGCAAGTGAACAATTAGTTACGGTAGCTTACATCAGACAGGATTAAAATTCAAGTAAATGCAGAACTCTCTATAGAACATATATTTAATTACCTACTTAGAGAGCCAACAGAAAAAACATTTGAGATTTACAGTGAAGCAATGCAAAAGACAATTACATATCAAAGCAGAACACAAACAGAGCATGCAGAGATAGCACAGTTACTTACCTGTAACAGGTGATCTCTGGGAACAGCAGGAATTAGTCATCACATATGGGGTACGTCGGCACCGACGGAGCCCGCGCGGGAAAGCTCCCCAGCTTTTCAGATTAAAAGCTTTTGGGGCCTCCCACTGCACATGCGCGCTGCCTTCCCGCCTTCCTGACCAGCTCTCGTCAGTTCGAGTTTAAAGCTGAGACAATAGAGAGAGAGGACAGGAAGATAGATAGAGATACAACTCCTAGGGGAGGTGGGTGGGTTGTGATGACTAATTCCTGCTGTTCCCAGAGATCACCTGTTACAGGTAAGTAACTGTGCTATCTCCAGGAACAAGCAGGAATACGTCATCACATATGGGGACTCCCTAGCTAAGATGCCTGGGAGATCCCCCTCCAAGGGTAAACCATCTTCGCATGGATCTCAGGCATCCATCCTGGGAAGGTGGGCAGGAGTTGTTTAAGTATGGAACAGGTGTTTGAGGACAGCCTGACCAAACAAGGCATCCCGGCGGGAGTCCTTGTCCAAGCAGTAATGGGCTGTGAAGGTATGAACCGAGGCCCAAGTGGCTGCTCGACAGATCTGATCTATGGACACAGAGTGAAGATGAGCCATAGAAGTGGCCATGGCCCTCACATTGTGAGCTGTGACATGGCCCTCCATAGAAATGTTCTTACTCTGGTAAGCAAAAGAAATACACTGAGCGATCCAATTGGAAAGTGTACGCTTGGTGACTGGAAGTCCCAAATGAGAAGGATCAAAAGCCACGAAAAGTTGGGAAGACTTTCGATGTGGTTGAGTCCTGTTGAGGTAAAAGGCAAGAGCTCTTTTACAATCCAGAGTATGAAGGTTCCTCTCTGCACTGGATGCATGAGGAGCAGGGAAAAAGACAGGTAGATATACCTCTTGATTAAGATGAAAAGGCGAGACCACTTTGGGCATAAAGTGGGGATTCGTCCTAAGGACCACCTTATCATGATGAAACCTAGTATAAGGTGGATGAGCCACTAAAGCCTGCAGTTCACTGATGCGGCGAGCCGAAGTGACTGCAATAAGGAAAACAACCTTCCAGGAAAGAAATTTGAAGGAGGTAGAGTCCAAAGGCTCAAAAGGTGGCTTCATAAGCTGACCTAGAACGAGGTTCAAATCCCATGCTACCGGAGGAGGTCGGATGGGAGGTTTAGTTAGAGTCAGGCCTCTCATGAAACGTGCAACAAGAGGATGAGAGGAGACAGGTTGTCCATTTATAGGTTTTAAGGATGCTGCAATAGCACTCAAATGGACCCTTACTGAATTCGTCTTAAGGCCTGCATTTGAAAGATGCAGGAGATAGTCCAAGAGGGAATTCAAAGGAAGTGCTAGAGGGTCAAGACCCTGCTGAGCACACCAAATGGAAAAACGTTTCCATTTGAAAGCATAAGAACGCCTCGTGGAAGGTTTCCTAGAGGCATGAAGGATATCTGTCACAGGTTGAGAAAGATTAAAGTCTTGAAGACTTAGGCCTTCAGTAACCAAGCTCTGAGATGTAGGGATTTGGGGTTTGGGTGCCACAAAGTCCCCTCCTCCTGAGACAGAAGGTCTGGCGCAGCTCCCAGGTCCAGGGAGGATCCCTGGGAGAGATGCAGAAGTAGAGGGAACCACACCTGGCGTGGCCAGCGGGGAGCTATGAGGATCATAGTCCCGTGATCCCTCTGGAGCTTGAACAGAGTCTTGGATATTAGAGGAATGGGTGGAAAGGCATAGAGGAATTCCTGACCCCAATGCAGGAGGAAGGCATCGTGGGCCTGAGCTCCCTGACACTGAGTTCTGGAACAGAACCGGGGAAGTTTGGCATTCCACGGACTTGCAAAGAGGTCTATGTCCGGGGTCCCCCATTCCTGAAAGATTCTGCGTATCTGGTCCATATGTAGGGACCATTCGTGTGGAAGCAGAACTCGACTGAGTCTGTCTGCACGAGAGTTTTGAACTCCTGGAAGATACACTGCAAGAAGGTGAATTTGATGCTCTCTGGCGAAGGCCCATATTCTGGGAGCTTCGTTGCAAAGCGACAGAGAGCCTGTCCCTCCTTGTTTGTTTATATAGAACATGGCTACCTGATTGTCTGTCTGAACTAGGACAGTCAGGTTGACAAGGAGGGTATAGAAGACCTTGAGGGCAAGGTAAATCGCTCGCAGTTCCAGGAGGTTGATATGAAGGGTGGCCTCCTGTGGAGACCAAGTGCCCTGAGTGGAGAGGTTCTGAAGATGAGCTCCCCACCCTGTTTGGGAGGCATCTGTTGTGAGGGTTGCTTGGGGCAACAAAGGTTGGAAGGGGGCCCCCAACAACAGATTCTTGGTGGATGTCCACCATTGGAGGGACCAAAATAGACGGCTTGAGGTGAGTATTTGGTCGGAGAGCGCTCCAGATGCTTGAGTCCACTGGGTGGCCAAGGTCCATTGAGCTGCTCTCATATGCAGACGAGCGTAGGGCACCACATGTACCGTGGAGGCCATGTGGCCCAGAAGTCGCAGCATTTCCCGGGCTGTCAAATGACTGCTGGACTGAGCTTGGGAGGCCAAACTCAGCAGGCGTTGGGCCCTGACCTGAGGCAGGTAGGCCCTTGCAGTGATGGTGTCTAACTGGGCCCCTATGAACTCGAGAGACTGAGTAGGGATTAGTTGAGACTTGGGAAGGTTTACTACCAGTCCCAGATACTGCAGAAGACGCCTTGTGCGGTCCAGGGAAATTTGGGCCTGGGACTGAGAGGGAGCTCGGATGAGCCAGTCGTCCAGGTATGGGAATATGAAAATTCCCTGGCCTCTTAGAAAGGCAGCTACGACTGCCATGCATTTGGTGAACACTCTTGGAGCAGAGGCTAGACCGAAGGGGAGTACTCTGTACTGGAAATGTTTTCCCTGAAACAGAAATCGAAGGTATTTTCTGTGGGATGGGTGGATGAGTATGTGTGTATACGCATCCTTTAGGTCTAGAGAACAAAGCCAATCCTGACTCTGAAGGTATGGAAGGAGAATGCCCAGAGAAAGCATTTTGAATTTCTCCTTGAAAAGAAATTTGTTCAATTCTCTCAGATCCAGAATTGGTCTGAAGCCCTCTGTCTTCTTTGGTATTAGAAAATAAGGGGAGTAGAATCCCGTCCCCTGTTGAAGAAGAGGGACCTCCTCTATTGCCCCCTGGGCAAGGAGGGAGGAGACTTCCTGACCCAAGAGGGCCAGGAGAGATGGGGGAGAATTGAACTGCCTCACCATAGTATAAGGAGGAAGGTCGGAAAAATGGAGTTTGTAACCCTCTCTGATGATAGAGAGGGTCCATTGCTCTGATGTAATTTGCTCCCATCTGGGAGCAAAGTGAGCTAACCTTCCGGGTATGGTGAGGGGCTCTGGTTGTTCTAGAGCCAGAAAAGTTAAGTTCTCTAGTGGCAAGTCAAAACCCCTGAGGGGGTGGAGCCTGCTGAGGCGTAGCAGACGCCGCAGGCTTTGACCTTGCCTGTTTAGGTTGCTGACGTTTAGCAGCAAAACGAGGCTGAGAGGATTGTTGGCCAGTATTTGTAGAAAATCTGGACTTCTTGTAATAAGGCCTCTTAAAAGACTTCTTCTTGGCAGGAGTGGAGGTAGACTTAGAAAGTCTATCTAAGGTGGCATTTTCTGCATCCATTTGAGTGGCCTTAATTTGCCACTCCTCACCAAATAAGTTCTCACCTGTACAGGGCAGATTTCGTAAGCCATCTAGGACCCAAGGTTCTAGATCAGAAGCCTGGAGCCAAGCAAGACGTCGGGCTGCTATAGCAATGCCCGAAGCCCTACCAGCACCCTCAAAGGAATCAAAAGCTGCCCTGTTGGAGAACTTTGAAATATCCAAAAGGTGTTTCACTAAGGAAATGAACTGCTACCTCTTATCCTCAGGGATAAAGGGGGCAAAATGCCGAACTTTTAGAGCGATTTCACTGAGAAACATGCCCATGTAAAGACTATAGGAATTAATCCTGGCTATAAGCATAGTAGCCTGGAAAATTTTCCTGCCAAAAGAGTCTAGAGTCTTACATTCTCGCCCTGGAGGAGTAGAAGAGTGCCTTTTGGTACTCTTTATCTTCTTCATTGCAGACTTCACCACAATAGAATGGTGAGGCAACTGGGTTTTTTGGAAACCAGGAGAAGGGGGGACACGGTACATGGTGTCCAACCTGCGAGAAGAAGGAGACAATGTTAGAGGAGCCTCCCATAAGTCCATCAAGTGTTCTTGAAGGATTTCATGGATAGGCAGGGTGACTGCCTCTTTAGGAGACTTAGAGTATCCTAAAATATCCAGTTTCTTTGATCTGGGTTCCTTTTCAGAGGATGAAGCAATAGAAAGACCTTTAGCCATTTCTATGATGAAGTCCTGAAAGGACAAATCCTCTGGTGGAGACATTCTCCTGTTAGGAGAAGAAGGCTCCTCAGGAAGATCAAGGGAGAACTCATCAGAATCATCAGAGGAGTTAAAATCCTCTGAAGAAGCAGAGTATCCTCTATGTGCTTCCAACGCACGATACGCATACCGTTCGGTATCGACATCGGGCGTACCAGGTATGGGATCGGTACCGGGCAAAAGCCCGGATCCGGCATGCGGAACCGATCTGCGTTTGGAAGACGATGGCCTCGGTTCCGGTATGGAAGCCATTACCGGAACCGGACCCGGTACCGCTGGCTGCGGTACCGAGGGCGTAGCAGCATTAATAAAAGCCAGAATGGCCTGCTGCATGACTTGGACAGTATTGCCCATAGACGCCACTGCTGCCTGGATGTCGGTACCGGTATGGGCCGGTACCCCAGAGCAGTACAACAGGTGATCTGTCGAGGCCGCGCCATCGATGTCAACCTGTGACCCCATGATTGCTTTGGAGGCCGGAGCCTCCCGCCGGGGTTTTTTGGCCTGGGCAGAATCCTCGAACTCAGAATTGAGAGCCTCTCGATCTTTAGAAAGAGATTTGCTTTTAGAGGATTTGCCCACTGGAGTTTTGGTTACCTGAGATCCATCCGGAGAGGAAGACCTGGATGATTGTGATGCTTCTGAAGGAAACAGCACATGGAACTTGTTGGCCCGGTTCTGCAATCCACGTTTCGACATCTGGGAGCAGGATGGGCAGTCCGGTATGGAATGGTCAGGTCCTAAACATTTAAGACACCATTCATGGGTGTCTGTAAGAGGAATGACAGCACTGCACTTGGTACACTTTTTAAAACCAGGAACTGGCTTCTCCATGAGGAGAATTTGTGTAGGCCTGAAGGCCTAACAAAGTACCAAGCTGTGCTGAAGAAAAGAAAAATATTTTTTTTTTTTTTTAAAAGAAAGAAAGAGAGACCGGCAGTACCGGTTTCAGAATGGGGAAGGCAGGTACGCGGTCTAAAGAAAACAATAAAATCAACAATTTCTTCAGCGGTGACAGGAACACGACCTGCTGGCTCCGCGGAAAAAAAGAAACTGACGAGAGCTGGTCAGGAAGGCGGGAAGGCAGCGCGCATGTGCAGTGGGAGGCCCCAAAAGCTTTTAATCTGAAAAGCTGGGGAGCTTTCCCGCGCGGGCTCCGTCGGTGCCGACGTACCCCATATGTGATGACGTATTCCTGCTTGTTCCTGGAGATAGCACAGCTGTTCATATAGGCCGCAAAATATTTGCTGACATGTGACAGCATTTTCCATCATTCCGATTTCCTCATATTTGGAGTGCCTTTGTGTAATTTTTTTTGTAGGTCTGCTAAATAATTAAAATATTTAAGATGTACCGAGAACATTTTGGCTGGCTAGAAAAACAAAACAAAATCAAATTAATAGTGCAGACAAAATCTCTAGGGTCCTTTCACCAAAGCCCACTGTGTGATTAATTCACATTTTAGGATGCAGTAACCATTACTGCACGGGCATAGAAGCATGGAGAGCGCATTGCATTTAGTGTGGGGGTAAATACTGCGCACTCACTGTCAATGCGGCAATTAGCATGGATGCACTCAAAACGTCTATGGGTGATGTTAGAGACACCAGTTTTAATTGCGAATGCCGCTGCCATGCACTAGGATAAGAATTCTGTACACTAACTGCTGGGGACATACTGGGTACACCTCAGACTCTTAGCACATGATAGTTGCACCTACTGCTCATTAATGTTTCCTCTCAAAATGCTGTAAAAGCAGACCCAAGATGGCACTTTACTAAAAGGGACACTGCCCACAAGAGCCCAGAGATCTAAGAGCTCAGTTAAAGAGACTCAAAACACTCATCGAAAAAGTAAAACAAAGCCAATGCAGAGATGGTCAATTTTTTCATATGGTCCTTTTTGCTACCAGTTCTAGTCTTAAATTTACTTAAGACAGGCCAATTTAATCTCAAAATATATTTTTAAAAAATTAAATATCAAGTGCGAAGAAGCCTAAAATGATACGGTTAAAGCATATCTTCCTTATTTGATTACTCTAATACCAGCACCTCATTAGTAAAATCTGACCAACACTATACTTTATTACTTTTTTCATGGGAATGCACCTATGGGAAAAAATAAGCATAGCTGTCATCCCAGTTCTATGCTACGAAAGTAACAAAACCTATCAGCACAGAAAGCAGAAAAAGTTAACATTTCATCAGCCAAAACGTTAATAAAGAAGCCTACTTACTAAAATGTACTCAGCGCATGGTAAACTCCCATAATTAGCACAGGAGATGGTGTAGATCCATGCTTTTAGAGGCATGCCAGGCATGTCCCCCTGGCATTTACCATATGTAAACATACCCCCACACGCTAACCGTCCAGCATATCTAACACTGAGACGGCAGTTGTAAGTGCACCCACAGTGGCGGCACCAATTGCGATTAGCACATGCCATGACGACTACCCTAACCATGATATGCTGTAAACACCCACGCTCCACCTCAACCCTCCAAGTCATAGTCTCTTCCTTTGCTAATGTTTAGAATGGGACTTTACTATACAGTTCAATGCTATCGGCACGGCATGATTAATAAACATGCCACAAACTGCTTTAAGCTTAAATGTGTAGCAATGAAGGTTAGTGTTGCTAAAGTTCAAAAAGGAAATAAACTGCTAACATTGTGGGCTGTGATAAGGAAGCTTATCAAAGCTCAGTGAGTAAGGACAAAAGAGGGGAATTTACTCTGATCAAGGGACCTGTGCTGGCAGGTCAGAGAAATAAGACAGCTTGTTTCCCTAAAAGACTACACGTTCCAGGATGCATCAGTTTGCAGAAAGCCCCTAGAGGAGCTAAAGTGGAAAAGCATGAGTCTAATCAGAGAAACCATTATGTCATCCCTAATCAGTCATCTTCTAGGAGAGAGCTTAATCCACAACACCTGAAGAATGCAAGGGAGGAGTTGCAATCTATGTCCTTTAAAACTAGAAGGGAATCTTCAGAAAAGATGGAGTGGAGGAGTGGCCTAGTGGTTGGGGCAAGGTACTTCAGGTCGGAAGGTCGGGGGTTCAAATCCCACTAGAGGACAGCAACCTTGGGCCGGAAGGACTGGGGTTTCTAGTCCCACAGGTGCTCCTTGTGGTCTTGGGCAAGCCACTTAACCCTCCATAGCCCATGTTCCCTGTAAAATAGTTATCTCCAAGTTTATAATGCCCTGTTCAATGTAATTTCAGTTTGTTCAATGTAAACCGCACTGATGCAGAATAGCGCGGTATATAAGAGAATGCAAATAAATAAATAAATAAATAAATAAATAAAAGGAGAACGAGAGGAGGAACGGGAGCAGGAAGAACAGAAGCAGGAGGAACAGAAGGAACAACCTGAACCTGAAGGAACAAGGACAAGGAAGTAGACAGTCCAAGAGTGGAGCTCAGAAGTACGTATGCCTGGAGAGATTCCTGGGGGAAACAACCTTCAGAGGACTGGAGAAAGCCAGAGGTCTGGATATCCACAGCCAGGGACCCTCAAGCAGCACCTAGGAAGAGGTCTGCTGCAGCTAAGGAGAAAAGGAGCCCAAATACCTCTTGGAGGACGTATGGAGAAAAGGCCCTGAGGTCCAAAGATAACAACTGGAGGACAGGACACAGAAGCTCTATTGCATACTGGCCAGAATACCAAAGAAATCAGCCTGATGCCAGCCTGGATTCAGGTATGAACTGTGAACGTTTCTCTAGCTCTGACCATTGCAAACAGCAGGGAAACGGTTTATCTCTGTATAGAGGTCAGTTAATAAAGCCCTCTGAGCCAGACAGTGAAATTGAACCCATGCAATTTCAGGAGCAAGGTTTCATATCTGATGAAGAGGATGTTTGTATGGACTGTTCCCTGTGTAGGTTGTTAGTTTAGAAAAATCCTCCAAATAAGAGCAAACATCAAAAGGAAACCTTCTAATTATTGGCTTCCCAGAAAGTTTTGTTAGAAAGAGAAAGCTTTTGGGGAAGTTTGCCCGTGTGCTGAGAACAAGCTGTTGATTGCATCAGGATTGTCACCTGTTGGTAGAGCACAGCAGAGCACAAGCCAAGCACACGTGGAATATAAAAGTTCTTTTCTGTGTGGATAAAGAGAGCTGTTTTTTTGTATAAAGAAGTTTTTCCTTTTTGGTTTGTTTCCACCTCAGCACTGCTACGAAGTTTGATAGCAGTGGTTGTAAGAAAGCCTTTCTGTTCCATAAAGGACTGATACTTATTTACATAAGCTTTTCAGTTGCCTTGTTTATGTTGAATAAACCCTGGAGAAGTTATCTGGATGGTGTCACCAAGTATAGCTGTGTGTGGAATATTCACCCCATAAATAAACTCTAATTTTTCCTTACACTCGACCAACTACAAGTTTCTTCATTTATTTAAAAGGCAAGCTTTGTGTGAATGGACTTCAATAACCACAATCCTTTGCAAGACAGTTAATTTACATACTTGCCAAGGTGATGGTACCTTCATAACAAGCACCCCCTTTTACAGGGCATATTAAATATCTATTTTCATGGGCAAAGAAAAAAATCATACTTTTCGAAAGACTGAATCTACTATCAGCTTTTTGATGGTTTACTTGTATTTGCTATACTGCTTTTTAAATATACAAAGCTATTTGCAAATCAAAAATTGAGGAAAGTGAAAACATTGCAAGACTGGACATCCAAATGGCAGGTGAAATTTAATGTGGACATGTGCAAAGTTACGCACCTAAGAAAGAACAACCCAAACTATTGTTACATGATGCAAGTTACCACCTTAGAAACTGCCACCCAGGAAACAGATTTAGGCATCATTGTGGGTAATACACTGAAACCCTCCACCCAGAGTGCAACGGCAGCCAAGAAAGCAAATAGCATGCTAGGAATCAAAAGGAAAGGAATGGAGAACAAAACAAAGGATATTAAATGCCTCTGTATTGTTCCGTGGTGCAACGGCATTTTGAATATTGTGTGCAATTCTGGTCACCATATCTTAAAAAGGATACAGCTGAATTAGAAAAGGTACAAAGAGCAACAAAAATGGTAAAGGGGAAAGAAGGATACCCCTATGAGGAGTGGCTTAAAAGGTTGGAGCTCTTCAACTTGGAAAAGAGACAGCTGAGGGGGGATATGATAGATATCTATAAATTAATGGAGTGGAATGGGTAAACGTAGATCGGTTGTATATGCCATCAAAAAGTAGAAAGGCAGCGCCACCAGGTGACGGATATTGCCAAAGCCAACCTAACCAGGATGCGGTCCTCTAGACGGCTGGAAAGCGTAGTTACCCACCTGTAACAGGTAATCTCTGGGAACAGCAGGAATTTGGTCTTCACATAAGGGTGACATCGGTACTGACAACCCACACGGGAATGCTCCCCAGTGTCCAACTAGAAAGCCTTTGGGAGCATTCCACTGTGCCTATGTGACTGCCTTCCTGCCTTCCCAACCAGGGGCGGCCCAAGGGGGGTGCGGGGCCATGTGCGGAGACTCGGTGCGGGGCCTCATTTGCATAAGGGGCCTCATTTGCATAAGGGGCCTCATTTGCATAAATATTTGCATAATGTTACCATACACGAACTTTTAGTAAACATGCCTCTTAATGAGTGTATGAATAAAGAAAGACTAAAAGACTTCTACATTACTATAATCCAATACCAACCGCCAGGCACATTAGGAACTACTACAAACACTGCCCATTTAGAACCCATAGCAAACCCGCCGTATCCTAACAGCACTACCAGGACTCATAAAGCACCATACCCTAACTATCAAAAGGAAACGCTGCAAATATTAAACCAATACATTTCAGAGAACAACAATACATGACCTACTGGGGAAAGAGAACAAGTGGCAATGTCAAATAGGAATTACATAAACAGAATACCTCAGCTCAGTTACACATGCAGAACATAGACCATCACCAAACAAGGAATCACAATTTAGAAACAGGAAGACAATAATTAAACTGGGAATCCCAAAAGCCAAACTTGGAATGTACAACACTGTAGAAATAAAACTATACATTAATTTGCTCTTGTACTAAACAAAGCGCAGACGTTAATGATGCACATTTCCCAGAGCTGACATATTCCAATTAATAAATTCAAAATAAAGAGATATTTTTCTACCTTTTGTGCATTTTTTTTCAGCTGCAATTGCTCCAGCCACTTTCTTCTGGTTTCTTCGTGTCTTCCGCTAATTCTTCATCGTCTGCTGTCCATTTGTCTTTTCTTCTCTCTTCTAGTTTTTTTTCCATTCTCTCTCTACATCTGCTTTAACATACTAATCTTTCTCCTTTTTGCTCTTTCCTCATTCCTATTTCATCCACTCAAATTTTACCCCTCCATCCTCAATCCCCACCTACTCTCCCAATATCCGGACAATTGTAGATTTGTCTTCCCTCCCACACAAAATATTTTTTCCCTCTCCATTTCACTCTCCCAGCTCCATCCCATTCTAATCCTCCCCCAACATCAGCTCCATTCTAGTTCCAGTCCCACCCAGCATCCGCTCCCTTCTAGTCCCCGCATCAGCCCATTTCCAGTCCTAGCCCCCCATAAGCCCATTTCCAGTCCTAGCTCCCCCATCTATTTGCAGTCCCATCCAAGTCCCTCCATCAGCTCATTTCCAATCCCAGCCCCCCATGAGCCCATTTCTAGTCCTTTCCTAGCCCCACCATCAGCCCATGTCAAATCCTAGCTCCCCTCCACTCAGCCCATTTCCAATCCAAGCCCCCCATGAGCCTACTTCCAGTTCTAGCCCCTTCATGAGTCCATTTCAATCCAAACCCCCACCACAGCCCATTTCCAATCTTAGCACCCCCCAACAGCCAATTTCCAGTCCTATTCTAGCCCATCAGCCCATTTCCTGTCCTAGCCCCCCCCTCACCCATTTCCAGTCCTAGCTCCCTCCCCCTCACAACCCATTTCCATTCCAAGCCCCCGTCCCCATCAGCTATTTGCAGTTCAAGCCCTCCTTCCACTCAGCCCATTTCCAGTCCTAGCCTCCTCATAGCCCATTACTAGTCCTAACCCCCCATCAGCCCATTACGTCCTAACCCCCCATCACCCTATTTCCAGTCCTAGCCCCCCATCAGCCTATTTCCAGTCTTAGCCCCCCTCCCATAGCCAATTACCAGTCCTACCCCCCCATCAGCCCATTTCCAGTCTTAGCCCCCCATAGCCCATTACCAGTCCTAACCCCCCCATCACCCTATTTCCAGTCCTAGCCCCCCCATCAGCCCATTTCCAGTCTTAGCCCCCCATAGCCCATTACCAGTCCTAACCCCCCCATCACCCTATTTCCAGTCCTAGCCCCCCCATCAGCCTATTTCCAGTCTTAGCCCCCCCCATAGCCAATTACCAGTCCTACCCCCCCCCATCAGCCCACTTCCAGTCTTAGCCTCCCCCCCCATGGCCCATTACCAGTCCTAACCCTCCCCCCCCATCAGCCCATTACCAGTCCTAGCCTCCCCCCCCCATGGCCCATTACCAGTCCTAACACCCCCCCCATGGCCCATTACCAGTCCTAACACCCCCCCCCCATGGCCCATTACCAGTCCTAACCCCCCCCCGGCCCATTACCAGTCCTAACCCCCCCCCCGGCCCATTACCAGTCCGAACACCCCCCCCTCAGCCCAATTACAGTCTTAGCCCCCCCCCATAGCCCATTTCCAGTCCTAACCCCCCCATCAGCCCATTTCCAGTCCTACCCCCCACTTCCAGCCTTAGCCCCCTCCCCATAGTCAATTACCAGTTCTAACCCCCCCCATCAGCCCATTTCCAGTCCTACCCCCCCACTTCCAGCCTTAGCCCCCTCCCCATAGCCCATTACCAGTCCAAACCCCCCCATCAGCCCACTTAGCCCCCCCATAGCCCATTACCATGCCTAACCCCCCCATCAGCCCACTTAGCCCCCCCCATAGCCCATTACCAGTCCTAACCCCCCCCCATCAGCCCACTTAGCCCCCCCCCATAGCCCATTACCAGTCCTAACCCCCCCCCCATCAGCCCACTTCCAGTCTTAGCCCCCCCCCCCCCATGGCCCATTACCAGTCCTAACCACCCCCCCCCCGGCCCATTACCATTCCTAAAAACCCCACCCCCTGGCCAATTACGACTCCTCAACAACCCCCCCCCATCAGCCCACTTCCAGTTTAGCCTCCCCCTCCCATCAGCCTACTTCCAGTTTACCCCCCCCCCCCCCCCCTAGCCATTACCATGCCTAACCCCCCCCCCCCCCCCTCTCATTCCAAATTAAAAAAAAAAAAAAACCCAACCCGGCTGCTTCTGCCGCGGCAGCTTCAAGAGCTCTGCCGCGGCAGCATCAAGAGCTCTGCCGCGGGGCCCCCCCCCTGCCCGGCAGAGCCTCCGTGCATCTTCAGCTCTTCACGTCCAAAACGCGGGCTTTTTTCAGAGCCGCGAGAGTTTCTTTTCTCGCGGCTCTGTTAATCCCGCCGAGGGTGATGGGAAATCCCATCAGCCCCGCGGGATTAAGAGAGCCGCGAGAAAAGAAACTCTCGCGGCTCTGAAAAAAGCCCGCGTTTTGGACGTGAAGAGCTGAAGATGCACGGAGGCTCTGCCGGGCAGGGGGGGGCCCCGCGGCAGAGCTCTTGAAGCTGCCGCGGCAGAGCTCTTGAAGCTGCCGCGGCAGAAGCAGCCGGTTTGTTTTTTTTTTTTTTTAACTTGGGATGCTTAAGAATGTTTTTTGCGCGGGGCCCCCTGAAACGCGGGGCCCTGTGCAAAAAACATTCTTGCTCAATGGACGGGCCGGCCCTGTTCCCAACGCCATCTCTTCAGTTGGGTTTGTAGCTGAGAAAAAGAGTAAATGAAACCCTGGAGCTCCTAGGGGAGGAGGGCAGGTTGTGAAAACTAAATTCCTGCCATTTCCAGAGATCACCTGTTACAGGTGAATAACTACGCTATCTCCAGGAACAAGCAGGCATGTAGCTTTCACATATGGAACTCCTCAACTCCCAGATGAAGTGACCTTAAAACAGGTGGAGGTTCACCACAGAGTAGGCTTGAAGTGGTCATGGACTTTTGGTATTGTCAAAGTCCGGGACGGAGAGTAGGAGATGCTTTTAAGTCTGAAAGAGGTACTGGAGTACAGTTTGACCAAACATGACATCCCGGTGGGAGTCCTTCAACAGGCAGTAATGGGCAGCGAAGGTATGGACAGAAGACCAAGTTGCTGCCTCACATATTTCCTCAATGGCTAATGAGAGTAGATTTGCCAGCGAGGTTGCCATGGCACAAATGATGTGAGCGGTGACATGCCCTTCCAGGGAGAGTCACTGGTGAGGTGGGGGAAGGGTGCGAAGGACGTTCCCGGAGCCCCGGGAATTGAGTGACTCAACATCCGAAACTGAGAAATCGAAATGGGATGACTCAAAGTATCGATGGGCATAGCGTTCGCCTGATGCTAAATGCCAGTACCGATGCTCTGAGATATTGGCCTCGGAGAGCCGCCTTGGTTAAGTACTGGCATCGGTGATAGTTTCAAGGGAGGGCATGGGTGGAAGTGATGTCAATGTCATTTGCAGCAGCCCTGATGTCATGCCCACAACTGGTGTCTATGTCAGTACTGGAACTGGTATCGACAGGGCAGTGCCTGTAGCCAATGGGTTGATAGGTACCGAGGCTGCCAGAGCTACTAAGCTCCGCTAGATGGTCAGTATGCATTGGTGCATGGAAGTTGCCGATGCCTGGGTATCTGTCGCAGGTGTTTGTGCTACTGTCCCAGAGCATGGCACTAGTCGATCTCCAGAGGTCGAGGCCTCGGTTGCATCCTGGGACCCCTCAATGGCTTTGGAGGACAGGGCCTCCCGCCAGGGCTGTTTGGCAGGCCGATCTACTCTGAGGCAACACCCGAGGGACCTCGATGCTTTGAGCGAGATCTTCCTCTGGAGTTTTTGTCCGACTTCAATGCTGACTTGTACTTGGACTTTGAGGATACCTAGGATCCATGGGAAGAGGAGGAGGCTCTTGAAGTGGACAGCAACGATACAGTGTCTGAGGCGAAGAGTGTCCTGAATTTAGAGGCCCGGTTCTGTAGGCCTCTTGTAGTCATCTTTTGACAGAGGGGACAGTCAGTTGGCTGGTGTTCTGGGTCAAGGCATTTTAGACACCAACCATGTGTCAGTTACTGAGATGATGTTGGCACACTTGGAACATTTTTGAAACTACTAGTTGGTTTCTCCATGCCTTCAACAGATGGGAAAGGCTTTGGTAGGCTTAAGGCCTGAAAGGGAGTCAACACGCCCCTTTTTTTTTTTTTTTTTTTTTTTAATAAACTAAAATAAGAAAGAAAAGAAAAGAATAAGGGAACCGGTGACGGCGTCGACAGGAAGGCAGTTGTTACCACAAAAACAGAGGTTTTTCTGCGGTGACAGTATTTGCTTCCTGCTGGCTCCGCAGAAAATGAAGAACTGAAGAGAGGGGAGTTGGGAAGGCAGTCACGCAGGCACAGTGGAGGGCTCCCAAAGGCTTCCAATTGGATGCTGGGGAGCATTCCCATACAGGCTCAGTCGGTACAGATGCCACCCATATGTGAAGACTACATTCCTGCTTGTTCCTGGAGATGCTTGTGTCCACTGGGTGTTTAGCGTCCACTGCGCCTGCCTCATGTGGACATGGGCAAATGGTGTGACATGGATGGCGGATGCCATGTGCCCCAAGAGGCGGAGCTTCTGTCTGGCTGTCACTGCTGAGCTGCCTTGTATTGCTTGGGCCAAGGCGGATAGGTGCTGAACCCGGTGGAGAAGCAGGAAGGCCCTTGCTTGAGGGAATCCAGTAGGGTGCCAATGAACTCCAAGGACTGGGTGGGCCGTAGATGAGACTTTGAAAAGTTCACCACAAAGCCCAGGAGCTGGAGCAGTCCTATGGGACACTGCGCTGAATTGCATACCTCCCCTTGTGTGTGGGCTCGTATGAGCTAGTCATCCAAGTAGGGGATGACTAACGCCCCTGGGAGCCTGAGGCGAGCAATCAGGACTTCCAGGCATTCGGTGAATACCCTGGGGGCACAGACGAGGCCAAAGGGGAGTATCCTGTACTGATAATGCCATCCTCCAACGATAAATTGGAGATACTGACAGTGCCTTGAATGGATCAGAATGTGGGTATAGGCGTCTGAGATCCAAGAAGCATAGCCAATCTCTCTGCAGGAAGTAAGGCAGCAAGGTTCCAAGGGATACCATTTTGAACTTTTTCCTTGAACAGGAAGCGGTTGAGGTCCTGTAGATCCAGAATGAGCTGGAAGCCCGCAGTCTTCTTGGGGACAAGGAAGTAACGGGAGTAGAATACCCTGCCTTGGAGAGGTTGGGGGATGGGCTCCATCACATGATCCTCAAGCAGAACCTCAAGCTCCTTTTGTAGAAGCTCCCTGTGCAAGGAGTCCATGGGTAATTCCCCAGAGAAGGGGGAGGAGGCAGCTGGACGAAGTGGAGGAAATAACCTTCCCAACCATCAGCAACACCCAGGTATCTGTGGTGACGCTTGGCCACTGGTGTGCAAAGTGGACTGGCTGTCCTCCCGTGAACCCTGGGCCTTGTACTTCCTGGGGGGGGGGGAGGCTATGCCTAAGGGCGCTAGGCTAATTCGGTCCTAGACAATTAGGACCGGACCATTAGGCACAGCGGTGAACTGGGATAGGACAATTTGGACCTAGACAATTAGGACCAGACAATTTGGACCTCCTCCATTCAATCCATCACCTATGAATACTCTGGAGCCGGCTTTTTTTTTTTTACTGTTTCAATCCTCCATCTATGAATACTCTGGAGCCGGCGTTTTTTTTGCCGCCGGTCCCAACTGTCTGCTGTCCCAATTGTCCGGTCCCAATTCGCCGCTGCGCCGAATTCTCCGATCCCAATTGTCTTGGACCGAATTAGCCGGACACCCTGCCTAAGGAGTCAAAAGTTCCCCCCAGGTTGCACTGGGGCGCTGTTTGGGATTCAGGGGCCTTTGGCTTATGGGAGCCAAGCCCCTGGTCCTTAGCCTGCTGCCCCTGTGGGGAGGTGTGATAGGCTTGAAACATGGGGAAGTTTCCATAAACCTTCTTGGTCTTCAGGTGGCTTTTTCTCCAAAGTCTTCCTATGAGAAGGTTGAGACACTTTCTTGGACAGCCTGGTTCTGGTCATGAATTCCTTCTCCAGCTCGCCCGCCTTCTCAGTCTTGGGCTTGCCGAAGAGATTCTCCCCCTGGCAAGGGACATTGACCAACTTGTCCTGAACTCACTGCTCCAAGTTGGAGGACTGTAGCCAGGCAAGACATCAGGCACTAATGCCCACTGCAGCTACCCGAGCCACCAACTAAGCCATCGAAGGCTGCCTGAGTTTGAAACTTGGAGCACTCCTTGAACAAAGACACCAGGATCCTAAAGCGCTCAAGAGGTTCACCTGCTAACCCAGTCAAGAACCCAATGAGCTCCTTCACCAGGTCTTTGAGGTACATGCCTATGTACAGCTAGTATGCCTGGATCCGTTCTGTGAGCATGGAGCCCTGGAAACATTTCCGGCCAAAAGCATCCATGGTGCGTGCCTCCCTGCTGGGAAGTACTAAGGAGTGTGTCTTCTGGCTCTTAGTGCGACACAAAGCCGACTCCACAACCATGGGAGTTATGTAGCAGTTGTGTTTTCTGGAAGTCTGGGGATCCAGCAGACTCGATACTGCTAACAGAGCTGACGGTTCACAATTGGCAATGTCACCAGGGTCTCCCACATCCTGAACAGCAGCCATTCAAGGCTAGGGAGCATGGACATCGTCAGTGCCTCCCAAAAGAGGAGCCTCGTACTGCAGGATCTCAAGATCCTCAGTACGTGGCTCGTCCTCAGGCACCACCATGAAGGCGAGTGCCTGGGACATCTCCTAGACGAACTCCAGGAAAGCCAGGTCCTCTGGAGGTAACTGCCACCAATGGTGTTGTGGAGATGGGTCGGAGGGGATGTCCCAGTGGAGGATGGTGTCGGGAGACTCCTCATCTGCCTCCCAGACCGACTTGAAGCTGGAGGAGTTAGCTAGCGCTAAACAGTCATTGGACCAACTCGGCATCGACAACACCTGGTGTCAGGGCTGCAGCATGGGTGCACCCTATGCCGTGCCAGTCCTCAAATCGGATGCTGAGTGGACACCAAATGGGCCAGCCTCTCAAGGATGTGAGGAGCATCCTCTGGGGAGGTCCTGGATGAGGATGGTCCCATCACAGGCGCCGCCGACCCAGAGTGACCGGGAGTCAGGTCCTGCTGAGACTAACCCTGCAAAGCTGCACTCCAGGGCCAACATCCTGGCCTCGATGACTGACGGTTCCACTGAGGTGGGCGTCATCTTCATGGATAAAGAGGCTGGGGTCAGGTCCCTGGTAGGGGGAGTCTCGGATGGTAATGGTGTCGGGAAAACCCACTCGATCCCCCAACTCAGTCGATGACACCTCCACCTCCCAACCCTCATCACCAGCATTGAGTCGGGGGCTCTGCACCCGGGTCCCATAGGTCTTAACCCCTGAGCCAGGTCGGTCCTAGACTTCAGCTTCAACAAAGCCTTCAATGTCTAGGGAAGGTCCTCCAATTGATGCATATTGGTCCCACAGCTCTGACCAAGCGCGGGACACCTGGTCACCTGATGCTGGCACCAAAGGTAGGGATTCTGCCCCCAATGCCGATTCTGAGGCAGACTTGCCAAACAGCTCCCCCTGCCGCCTTTTGTGCTCCTTCCAGGTCTTAGCAGACATCAAAAGGCAAAGTGGGCAGAAGACACATAATGATCCATCCCGAGGCATTTTATGTAGGTACTGTGGTGGTCCATGTGGGACACAGCGTGGTTGCACTTGTCACACTGCTTAAATCCAATGGTCAAAGGCATAGCAGGAAAAACAAGCACCGCAAGGTTAAACTCAGATGTCTTGAACCAGCTAGGCCATGAGCAAAAAACCCTTGAGCCAAAAAAATAAAAGAAAAGAAAAATACACGAGCAAAAAGCACAATGCTGAAGGGTTGGATTCAGGCAGCGGAAGGTGATGGATACCAAAGAAAGAAACGTTACCAAGAAACCTGTGGGAAAATCCACTTTAACCAGGGTGCACAGACAACATGTCTGCAGGACTCCACCGAAAAAAAGAAAACTGAGGTAAGATAACACCTTTGGGCAGGAAGGTGACTGTGCATGTGAGGTGTAGGTCCCACAGGCTTTCTTTGAAAGCTGGGAATTGGATCCAAGCGAGCTCCGCCAACGTCACCCATATGTAAGGGCTGACTTTCTGCTTGTTCCCAGAGAACAAACATATAATCCTATCTGGCAATGGGGAGCCCAGTCTGTCCCTGTGCTAACCCCCCTTATCAATATCAAAAGCCTGTTTGAAAAGATGGGTCTTTCAGTTTTGAAACCTTTTAAGATATTTTTCAGGCGAAGCTGGAGAGGAAGGCTATTTTATTGCATAAGAGCCAAAAAGAAGAATGAAGACTGTCTAGTGGTTTCATAAAGTGGTGGCAGATGTAGTAGATCTCCATGAATGGAGCATAAGGAGCAGACTGAGCAGTAAGAAGTAATCAGAGATGAAAGGTAATCTGGATCATCCTGATGAATGGCCTCATGTGTCAGGATCAGGTGTATTCGAGCTCTGACTGGAAGCCAATGATAGTGGATTAGAAAAGGGGGTTACATGATTAAATTTTCTAGTGTGGGACAAGATACAAACAGCAGTATTCTGGGTGGATTATGCTCGCTTAAGCTCAAAATTAGGCAAACCAGCATAGATGGAGTTATAGTAGTCAATAGTAGGCTAAGGATCACAGTAATCTGAGCTGAAACATCAAGAAAGGGATTAACAGCACAAAAGTGTCTCATAGCATTAAAAGAGGATTTGACCACCACACTGATGTGTTGAGAAAAGGAAAGATCAGAACCCCAAAAAATATACCCAGATGTTTAAAAGTAGTAAATGTAATGGTGACATCCTAAAGAGTAGGTGCAATGCTAGATGATGACCCACCCATTATCTAGATGGCTGTGGTCTTATTGGGGTTAAATTGTAAGCAATAGTTATAAAGCTAGTCAGAAATCATAGAAAGGTAGTGATTATGAAGGAGAGATCTGTATTAGAACTGTTAATGTAGGTCATAAGAAGAATGCCATCTGCATACACATAGGTTGAAATCCTGGCAACCTGAATTAAGGTCAATAAAGCACAGTTACTTACCTGTAACAGGTGATCTCTGGGAACAGCAGGAATAAGTCTTCACATATGGGTACGTCGGTACCGACGGAGTCTGCGTGGGAACGCTTCCCAGTGTCCAATCAGAAAGCCTTTGGAAGCATCCCAACACGCCTGCGTGCTGCCTTCCCGCCTTCCCAACTGCCTCTCCTCAGTTAAGTTTTAAAGCTGAGACAAAGAGAGAGAGAGAGCAAGGAAGGGAAAGATAGAGATAGAGAAATGCAACTCCTAGGGGAGGTGGGTGGGTTGTGAAGACTTATTCCTGCTGTTCCCAGAGATCACCTGTTACAGGTAAGTAACTGTGCTATCTCCAGGAACAAGCAGGAATGAGTCTTCACATATGGGGACTCCCAAGCTCAGATGCCCGGGAGTCCTAGCATGTTGCAAGTCTAGAACGAGCCATGCTATTCCTCAGGACCTCAGGCATCCTGGGGATGGAGGGTAGGAGTTGAATACAGAAAAGGAGCTGTGGAACAGCTGGCTAGAACGGGGCTTCAAAAGGGGAAGACCCTGTATCAAGGGCATTTAGTAGAGAAATACTGTAATCTGGGCCTCCCTTGTTGGCATTGCACAAGTGCACTGAGCTACATATGGATCTGATAGAAGAGCCAATGAATGTGCTCAAGGGGTACCTCACTGAGAAGTAGAGGTAATAAAGTAGAATAAAAACAAGTGGAGGTCAGAACCCTTCAGGGTGAGAAATAGCCCCAGGGGAAAAACTGGGGTAGTAAGAAAGGTAGAGCTTCAGCGGAGACGCAGAAGGTACTAGTAAAGAAAGCTTAAGCTGTTTTGGTCCAAAAATAGTACAAATTTAGGACCAAGAGAAAAAATGAGTCTGACCCAACTGGACTGGGGTCGGAATCAGTCCATGTAGGGAAGAAAGGGTATGGAGACCCTTGTATCTGATAAGAAAGTAAGGACAGACTCAGGAGCACTAAGCTTTAGAGCAACTGAAGCTCCGCAATGTCTTTCCTAAATGGGGTCAAGTAGGAAAGAAAAAGGGTACATGGCGAGCTTCAGGAGTACCTAACCTGAAAAGGTTATGTTAAGAAAAAAAGTTTGTTAATTACCACAGGGAGTGGTTATAGGTGTAGCCCCCTAAGTATGCTGGCACAGCATTGATAGGGGTAGTCCCCATCTGTCAGGATCATATAGGAATGTAAGGATATCTGAACGTAACAGACAGATAAGGAGATGGACACAGATCTATCTAAAAATATATCTCATATCTATAAATATATATGTATATATATAGATAGATAGATAGATATTAAAATATATACACATATAGGGTACATATGGATATATCTATAAAGAGATATGTATGGGCAGAAGACATTCAGATAGATATAGATAAGTATATATCTATATATACCTAGACGAAATAGGTAGGCATATAGACACATGTCTCCAGGCATATGGATGGAGAGATGTCCATAGAACCCCATCCCCTGTAGGGATATAGGGAGAGAGGAAGATTCATCTGACAGCAAGAAGGTTGATACCTGCTTGAATAGGTAAATAGAGAATCCTCTTTTCCTGGTTATGACTGGCAGAGTCAGAGGAAAGGTCTCCCTGACAAGAAGGCGGCTGAATTCTTTGCAGAAATTGAGCTCTTGAATAACCAGGATGGCCTACGTGAAAATGGCAGAGGATAACGTCAGTCTGCAGACAAGAAGTCCAGATATCTCCAGAATTGCAGTATGGAGATTGGATAGAGGAGGCCTCTGGAGGAAGATACCCTAGTGATCCGCCTATGAGGGTAAGATGGGTATTAGGCGTCCTCTAGCTGCCATTGGAGAAATGTATCTCTGACGAGAAGACTCAAGGAGATATGGGCCAAGCCAGGGAAGTGGCCCTCCTTTAGGCTTTCACGTAATGAAAGGCCTGAGGCTTATGCCTCAAAAGAGATTTACGATAAGATGGAAAGGGCAGGGAATACCCGCCAGACATGACTGGGGGAACCCCCTCCCCCTAACCATCTGGGGTTATCTGCTAGGCAAGATACTAATGCTCTCTAGCAAGGGCCCATAGTGCAAAGCTACTTTGTAGAGATGCAGAGAGCATGCTGCAGGTTGGTTAGAAGAAAAAAGCTGACATTGGAAAGCCAGCAGGTGACCAGCTATTCTGCCAAGGCAAAGAATAGAAGTTAACCAACCAGACTGTGATAATAGGGTTTCCCTAACAAGGTTAATAACCTGTTTGGGACTTAGCACTGAGGCTAGGAGGATTGCTAGTGGAGGGGAAGCCCTGGTTGCGTAGAGAACACAACCAGTGGCTTAACCACTAGGAATTGCTGTATCTGCAGCAATTACCAGGGCAGCATAGAAAAAAAAAATTTTCCTCCTCTTCCTTTTTTAGATTGGGAAAAAGAAACAGTCCTGATAGGACTTCCTATTGTCTGATGAGCTGCCCTAAGGTAACAAGGGGGAAAAAGAACTCCAAAAGGGAGAATCCCCCAGTAGAACAGGTAGAGGACTATAGGGGCTTACCGGTGTAAAAAAACCACTCTTACAACCAAATGTTGTAGAAAGAGGGAGGTAAGACAGAGTTGCAAGAGACCGACTATGGAGGAAGTCTCTGACAGGTGAGATGAGACATGCCAGTACAGGGAAACAACTGTCTATTGATAGTTGTTACCTCTTTCCTTCAAGAGGAAGAGGAAACTGTTAAGTATGGGCATGATCATCATAAAGACTCTTAGAAAAAATATGTCTCATGAAGAGATATCTAGGTAGGTTAGGATAAATTTAGTGCAGATACTGCCAGTGAAAGAAGCAGACTGCCACCCTAACCACCAAGAGGGACAATGATCTATTTGAAACCCTGCTACTGCTGGGTTTGTTGACCCTGTTTAGGTTGTGGATTCTTCAGACCAGGGCGATGTTTCCCCTGTTTGGGAACATCTGTATGATGGGCAGATGATGGGTAAAACCTTCTCCCCCTAGGGGAAGAAAGTTTGGTAGGACATATCATACCTACTGGGAAAGAAGGCGGCGTAGAACAGCCTCTGGAAAAAAGAAAGTCAGTGGATAACTGAGTAACCTGGAGTAAAGACTCCTTGTTGAAGAGATTTTCTCCAGTACAAGGAGTATTTCCCAGTCTTTCTTGTGCCCATTTGTCCAAGTCTGAAGCTTGAAGCCAGGCTCTACGTCGTGCCCCTATAGCTACAGCAGAAGTCCTGCTAACAGACTCAAAGGAGTCTAGGGTAGCACGAGTAAGAAACCTAGAGATATTTTGAGTATGACTAACCAGTGAGGAATAGTCTTTACACCTGGGCTTTTGAAGAAAAGGAGTCAAAAGATGTAATTTCTTTGTGACCTCCTCAAGAGATAGACCCATATAAAAAATATATGAGAGAATTCTTACTGAAAGCATGGATGTCTGGAAGGTTTGACGTCCAAAGGCATCTAGTGTCTTAGACTCATGACCTGGCGGACAAGAAGAGTGCTTTTTATTACTCTTCACTCGCCTCATTGCTGATTCTACCACAATGGAATGATGAGGAAGTTGAGTCTTTTGAAACCCTGGAGAGGGGGGCACCTGATATAAGAGATCAGTTGCTCTGGAAGGTGGGGGTACCTTTAAAGGAGCTTCCCACATTCGTAGAAGGAGATCCTGCAAAGAATGATGCAAAGGAAGCATTATATTCTCCTTTGCTTTGCTAGGAACAGAAAGGTATTCTGTATTCCCTTGTGTAGGATCTTGTCCAGGAATAGGAATGGCAAGTGATTTTGCCATATCCAGGAGGAAAGTCTGGAAAGAAGGATCCCCAGAGGGAACTTCCCTTGGATAGGCTAGATCTGATGAAGAACTAGCGTTGGCACCGAGGGATCTATTCAAGTATATAGGAATAGAAGATCCTGAATGGTGCAGTATGGGATCCTTAGATGGTGGTCGCTGGTACTGCAGGTCAGAACCAGCGACAGTCGGTAACAGATCGTCCATACTAGGGATCGATTCAAAACTCAGCATCGAGGGAAGCGAGCCTGATGAGAGAAGCATGGAAGGTACCGACAGCAATGGTACTGTGGATATAGGTACTGACCTCGGTACCGTATCTGATACCGGTGGATGAAGACCAGCCGGTGGCAACTCTAACAGTATCGGAGGAACCGAGAGTTGCAGATCCGAATTATCGGAACCGAGCCTTCGGTACCGACGGGAGTCGGTACCAAGGCGAGTCGGTACCCAGTCCTCCAGACTGGAGATCGATTCCAGACTCGGCATCGAAGGAAGCGAGTCTATCGATGCACGTCTGGAGGGTACAGACGTCGGTACTAGTATCGGTGTCGGTACCGATACTGGAAGGTTGATCTGGAACGTATCCACCGGCCCCGCAGGTACCGAGGACGCCAGACGACGATCCTTGGTGAGGAATGTTTCATCCAACACCAGTGCCGATACCAGGGTATCAATACCGCTCGAAGCGGATGCCACCACCGGGCATGGCTCAGGTATGTTCTGTGAGGGGTGAACCTCAGGAACAACCTGAAACCCCACACAGGCTTTGGAGGCCGAAGACTCCCACCGGGGTTTTGAAGCCAGTGGATTCTCGAGGACAAGGCCATAGGCATCTCTATGCTGTGCATGAGAACTGCCGCTCGAGGACTGGCTAGTCTTAAGACTGTTTTTGGGTTACCTGATCCTGTGTAGAAGATATGGTCGGTGCCCTGAAGTTGGAGGGGAACCGCGTGTCGAGAGGAACTCGATGTTGAAAACTTCTTCTCACAATACTATTGCCCGAGGGCTCCGGAGGAAAATGGTCAGGACCCAAGCAGGTTAGACACCACAATTGTGAGTGTCTAAAAATAAAGTTGTACCGCCACAGTTTGTACATTTCTTGGAGAAAGTGGCTGGCAGTTCCATGAATGAAAATAGAGAGGCCTAGAAGGCCTGAGAACCGTGAGACACTAGGGAAGAAAAATATATTCCTTAAAAAGGAAAATATTTTACAAGAAAAGAAAAAAGAAACACCGGCGGTACCAGTGGCGTCGGGGAAAGCAGCCGCAACCACAAGAAAACTAAAAAATAAAAGAAGAATTTTCTGCGAAAACAGGACGACATCCTGCCGGCTCCGCGGAAAAAGGAAAACTGAGGCGAGGCAGTTGGTAAGGCGGGAAGGCAGCACGCAGGCGTGTTAGGATGCTTCCAAAGGCTTTCTGATTGGACGCTGGGAAGCGTTCCCGCGCAGACTCCGTCGGTACCGACGTACCCATATGTGAAGACTCATTCCTGCTTGTTCCTGGAGATTGGGTTTAAAAATATATTAAAAAGAGGATGGAGGAAAGGAAAGAACCTTGGGGTAACCCTGTACTGAAGTGGTTTTGCTTCTGAGAGCTCATGACCAGCATAGAGCGAAAATCTACAGTCAAAGAAAAACTGAAATCACAAGAGAACCTGGTCACAGATGCCAATCGTGTATAGGCGAGACCCAAAGAAGATCATCACTGACTAGATCAAATGCACAGGCGAGATCTAGTGAACTATGAATCTCACTAAGAGATGTGATTATGGTTTCAGTGCTGTGTCTCGGACAAAGCTGGATGACGCAAATGAGTATGCTCAATGTGATCTGTAAGATGGGGAAAAAAAACAGATGTTATGCCAGTTTGGAAATAAACTGCAGATTAGAGACAGGATGATAGTATGATGGATCAATTGGGTTCAGATTTTTTTTTAATTTTTTTTTAAGGAGTAGGCGAATCACAACTTTCGTCCATAAAGTAGGGACCTCAAAGAAAAAACTGATTAATTATTATACGGACAATGGGTAGAAGGCCCAAAGAGACTTCACACACCCAGGATAAGCCAGTAAAGCATAGTTACTCACCTGTAACTGGTGATCTCTGGGAACAGCAGGAATTTAGTCTTCACATATAGGTATCGTTGGTACAGACGGAGCCTATGCGGGAACGCTCCCCAGCATCCAACAGGAAAGCTTTTGGGAGCATCCCACAGTGCCTGCGTGCTGCCTTCCCACCTTTCCCAACTGTCCCTCTCCAGTTGAGTTTAAAGCTGAGACAAAGAGAGGGAAAGAGAGAAAAACAGAGATACAACTCCTAGGGGAGGTGGGTGGGTTGTGAAGACTAAATTCCTGCAGTTCCCGGAGATCATCTGTTACAGGTGAGTAACCACGCTATCTCCAGAAACAAGCAGGAAGGTATTCTTCACATATGGGGACTCCCTAGCTGCAGAAGCCAGGGAGAAACGCCAGACGTTGTGTGCCCTTGTGAAAGGGCTCCACTTCCCCCAATGGATCTCTGGCATCCTACCAGGGATGGTGGGTAGGAGTTGACTAAGTATGGAACAGGTGTTGAAGAACAGCCTGACCAAACAAGGCATCCCAGCGGGAGTCCTTGTCTAAGCAGTAATGGGCTGTGAAGGTATGAACCGAGGCCCAAGTAGCTGCTTGACAGATGTTGTCGATAGACACAAAGTGAAGATGAAACATGGAGGTTGCCATGACTCTCACATTGTGAACTGTGACATGGCCTTCAAGAGAAAGGTTCTTACTCTCATAGGCAAAAGAAATACACTGTGCAATTTAGCTGGACAGTGTTCTTTTGGAGACTGGAAGTCCCAAATGACCAGGATCAAAAGCAACAAAGAGTTGAGAGGACTTTCTATGTTGCTGTGTCCTTTGCAAGTAAAAGGCCAAAGCCCTTTTCGTCCAAAGTATGAAGATTCCTTTCTGCATTTGAGGCATGAGGCCTTGGGAAAAATACAGGAAGGTAAACCGCTTGGCTCTTCCGAAGGGATGGGCTTCACCTTAACTGGGATGGAACCAGGCTGCTGGCATTAACCTTTAAAAAGGAGATAGAGCAGCTTTTAAACTAGATAATAGGTAAGAGCGGATGGTTCGGAACAATGTATCCTTGAAGGATACTACCAAAAGCAGAGGTTCCAAAAAACAGTAAAGTAGCCCAAATGCCCTCGGGTATGGAGCAGACAGAGCTTAAAGATCCCAAATTACCCATGTCTACCAATAGCCAAATTAATATGAATAAAGAGTAGTTACTCACCTGTAACAGGTGTTCTCCAGGAGCAGCAGGAATCAGTCCTCACATATGGGTGACGTCGGCGCCGACGGAGCACTCGTGGAGCAATTTCCCCAGCTTTCAAAGAAAGCCTTTGGGAATTGCAGCGCGCATGCGCGGTCCCCTTCCCGCCCAAGGGTGCCATCTTGCTCAGTCTGATGACATAGCTAAGAGACAGCAAAAAAATTAGCAAAAACGAAATGATAGGACTGCAACTCCAAGGGGAGGAGGGAGGGTTGTGAGGACTGATTCCTGCTGCTCCTGGAGAACACCTGTTACAGGTGAGTAACTACTCTTTCTCCAGGACCAAGCAGGAAGTCAGTCCTCACATATGGAACTCCCTAGCTTTAGGCTACCGGAGACCTCAAGCGGAAAAATGAGCTCCCTCTAGCTCAGTAGCACAGAAGGAAGGAATCTTCTCTGAAAACGCCCCCGACCGGTAGCCCAACATCAGGGCCAGAGGGTAGGAGTTGCCTAAACCTCAAAGAGATTATGAAGGACTGCCTGTCCGAAAGCACTGTCCCTACGGCACTCCTTCTCCAGGCAGTAATGGGTTGCAAAAGTCTGGCTTGAAGACCAAGTAGCGGCCCGGCAGATGTCTGCCAACGGAACAGAGCAGAGATGACCCACTGACGCAGCCTTCGCCCTAACACGATGAGCCGTGACTCGACCCTCCAACGAGAGGCCGGCCGCCCCATAAGCCCAGGAGATACAGTCAGCGACCCATATGGACAACATACGCTTGGAGACAGGGAGCCCCATCTTATTGGGGTCAAAAGAAACGAAAAGCTGAACAGCCTTCCGATGCTCCGCGTACGGTCAAGATAGAAGGATAACGCCCTTCTACAGTCCAGGTTATGCAAGACCATCTCAGCCCGGCTGGCATGCGGCCTGGGAAAGAAGGTCGGAAGAACCACTTCCTGGTTGAGATGAAAAGGAGAAACCACTTTTGGAAGAAACTTAGGGTGAGTCCGTAAGACTACCCTATTCCTGTAGAACCTAGTGTAAGGAGGATCAGACACTAGGGCCTGCAGTTCACTAACGCGCCTAGCAGAGGTAAGGGCTACCAAAAACAAGGTTTTCCAGGAAAGAAAACAAAGAGGGCAGGTAGCCATAGGTTCAAAGGGCGGACAGGTAATCCGCTGCAAGACCACATTTAGATCCCATTCAGGGGCTGGTGGGCGCAAAGGAGGCTTAAGGAGAAGGAGGCCTCTGAGAAAACGAGCCACCAAAGGGTGGTTGGAAAGAGGCCTGCCATCCACCGGTGCGTGATGCGCAGAGACAGCACTGAGGTGGACCCTGACAGAGTTGGACTTAAGGCCCAGATAGGAGAGGTAAAGCAAATATTGCAAGACCACCGACACCAAGCAGGAGAAGGGATTCTCAGAATGCTGAGCACACCACACGGAGAACCGATGCCACTTAAGAGCATAGGACTTTCGGGTGGAGGGCCGCCTGGAGACCAAGACGACCTCTTCCACCTCCCGAGGCAGCAGGAGGGGAGCAAGGACTACCCTTTCAGCAGCCAGGCCATCAGATGAAGGGAACGGAGGTTGGGGTGTAGGAGAGTCCCCTGATCCTGTGACAGGAGATCGGGTTGAAACCCCAGAGGAAGAGGAGTGTCCACCGCCAGCTGCATCAGAAGCGGGAACCAGGGCTGTCTCGGATACCAGGGAGCCACTAGGATCATCGAGGCTCTGTCCCTGAGAACCTTGAAGAGCGTCCGAGACACCAGTGGCATGGGAGGAAAAGCATACAAGAGGCCTGTGGACCATGGAATCAGAAAAGCATCCACCGCTATCCTGAGAGGATGCGGTTGTCAAGAGCAGAATCTGGGAAGTTGCCGGTTCAAAGGACTGGCAAAGAGATCCATGTGGGGAGGCTCCACTTGAGAAAGATCCGTTGAACCAGCAACAGATCCAATCTCCACTCGTGTGGTTAGAGAATCCTGCTCAGCTTGTCTGCCAGGTAATTTTCCTGACCTGGGAGATAGACCGCTTTGAGGAGGATGCCGTGGCTGATGGCCCAAGAGCACAGTTTTTGTGCCTCCTGACAGAGAAGGAAGGAGCCCGTGCCACCTTGCTTGTTCACGTAGAACATTGCAACTTGATTGTCCGTCTGGACCAGTACAGACTGGTGAGAAGTGAGGAGGGAAAAGGCTCTCAGAGCTAGGCGGATGGCTCTGAGCTCCAGGAAGTTTATCTGCTGAGCAGACTCCCAAGGAGTCCAGAGGCCTTGAGTACATGTCCCTTGGCAATGTGCTCCCCAACCCAGGAGAGAAGCATCGGATGTCAGCACCTGAGAAGGCGGAGGAGATTGAAAATCCACTCCTAGCACTAGGTTTGGCAGATGAAGCCACCAACGCAGAAAAGAGACCAGCAGGTCGGATATCCTTACTGAGTCCGCTAGGCTCCCCGTAGCCTGATGCCATTGAGTGCGAAGGCACCACTGAGCAGGTCGCATGTTCAGGCGGGCATTGGGGGTCACATGGACCGTGGAAGCCATATGGCCGAGCAGTCTCAGAAATTGCCTGGCCGAGACCAGGGAATTGCTGTGAAAGTGGCTGGCGAGATCCATGAGCCTGTGGGCCCTGTCTAGAGGCAGGAAGGCCCGCGCCTGAAGAGTGTCCAACCAGGTGCCTATGAACTCGAGATTTTGAGAGGGGAGCAAAGTGGACTTTGCGAAGTTTATGACAAATCCCAAGTGCTGGAGTAGAGTCACAGTGCGATGAGTGGCCTGAGTTGCCTCGTGGGAAGACTGGGCTCTGATGAGCCAGTCGTCCAGGTATGGAAACACAAAAAGGCCTTGAAGTCTCAGATAGGCCGCCACCACTGCCAGGCATTTGGTGAACACCCTGGGGGCGGAGGATAGACCAAAGGGCAGTACTCTGTACTGGTAATGATTTCCTCCCACAACAAACCTGAGATATTGTCTGTGGTCTGGATGAATAAGGATGTGATTATACGCATCCTTTAGATCCAAGGAGCATAGCCAGTCTCCCTGCTGGAGGTAGGGCAGCAAGATTCCAAGGGTAAACATCTTGAACTTTTCCCTTGCCAGGAACTTGTTGAGGTTTCGCAAGTCCAGGATGGGTCTGAGGCCTCCTGTTCTTTTTGGTATCAGAAAGTACCTGGAATAAAAGCCGTGACCCCTCAGGTGGTGGGGCACCGGTTCCACAGCCTGTTCCTGAAGAAGATTTGCTAACTCCTGGAGGAGTAAGTCCCTGTGCAGAGGGAGTCTCAGAGGCTCCCCTGGAAAGTAGGAGGGAGGTACCTGGTGAAAGTGTAGAAGATAGCCTTTTTGAACTATATGAAGCACCCAGGTATCTGATGTGATGGCTGACCACCTGTGGGCAAAGTGGACCAGCCGGCCTCCTGTGCTTAGGGAAACCAGCGGAGGGGAAGAGGCTATGCTGACGGAGTCAAAAAACCCCACCCTGCTGAGCAGGGGCCAGTGTTGTGGGCTTGAGGGCCTGTTGCCTGCAGGACCCAGTACCCTGTCCCTTGGCCTGCTGACCCTGTTGGGGAGCTGCTGAGGCCTGATAATGAGGGTAGTGTTTATAGGCAGCCGCCTTCCTCGGGTAAAGGGGCTTTTTCCCCGAGCCGTTCTTCTTCTGAGAAGGGGCAGAGGTCTTTCTGGACAGCCGAGTCCTGGTCAGAGTCTCGGTCTCGATCTGTGCAGCCTTTTCAGCCATGGGCTTGCCAAAGAGGTTTTCACCTCTGCAGGGGACATCGACCAATTTGTCCTGTACCCATGGCTCGAGGTCGGATGACTGAAGCCAAGCCTGTCGGCGGGCACCGATGCCGGCTCCGGCTACCCGAACCGATGCTTCGAAGCCATCGTAGGCTGCTCAAGCGATAAACTTCGAGCACTCCCGAATACCAGTGGACAAGGCTTGGAACCTCTGCAAAGGTTCCTCGGAGAGACCAGCAGAGAACCCGGCAATTTCCTTTGCCAGGTCCCGGAGATACATGCCCATGTAGAGCTGGGTAGGTCTGGACTCGACAAGCAAGCATAGAGCCCTGGAAGCACTTCCTACCGAGGGCATCCAGGTTCCGGGCCTCCCGGCCGGGAGGCACCGAGGAGTGCATCTTGACTTGAGTCGATGCATGGCCAATTTCACCACCATGGAATGGTGCGGCAGTTGTGCCTTTTGGAACCCGGGGCTCTTGCGGACTCGATAAATGGAATCGACCTGCTTGCTTAACACCGGCGCCGACGCCGGGCTCTCCCACATGCGGAAGAGAAGTCGCTCCAGCATCGGAGGAACCGGTACAGTAAAGGCCTCCTTCGGGGGAGAGTCATACTGGAGGGCATCGAGCTCTTCGGCTCGAAGGCCATATCCCGCACGAAGTCCGAGAACCGGGTGTCCTCCGGGGGGGACCGTCTCCGAGGTTCGGACTTGGGCGAATCCGATGGGACGCACCGAGTCCGAAAAGTACCCGGGGACTCCTCGTCCTCCATCTCCCAGACCGACTCCTCGGAGGAGGAATCGAGCGGCTCCGGTCGGGCGGGCACCGATGCCCTCCGCCCCGACGCCGAGGCCGGCGTCGACGACCTCAGCCCCGAACAGGAGGCCGAGGGAGACCGTGACCAAGGATCGACTCGAGCTCGCATGGACTCGAGGATCGGCTCGGTCTCCGAGGTCGACTTGGACGTCGACGTCCCGGTGGTCGGGGCAGATGCACCGGCGAGGCCAGCGATCAATGCCCGCTGCTGGTCCAAGAAGGCAGCGAAACTGCTCTCCAAGGCCGTCAACCTGAGTCCGAGCTCAGGAGACCCAGCAGCCCCCGACTCGGGCCCTGACGGCGTCGGGCCCGACGTCGGTTCCTTCGGAGGCAAGTCCACGAGGACTACAGTACTCATGTGTCCAGGAGACTCCATCTCGAAACAAGGATGTTTCGAAGGCCTCTCCGACTCCGAGGACCCAGGACGGCTATCGGGGCTATGCGACCTGGCCCTCGAGGAACCAGGAGCGTCCACCGACGCCGCCCTCACGGGTTTCTTCTTCCTATGATGTTCCCAGGCAGGAGACCCCCGCTCAGAGGAACTCCAACGATGCTCATGACCGGAGCCCTGGGACGTCGAATCCTCTGACGAGGTCCGGGCCCAGCCGGACGCGGAGTCAGAGAAGATTCGTTCTCTTTGATGCTGCCGACTCAATGCTTTTGAGGACATTTTGCCACACGGACCACAGATCATCGGGTCATGATCGGGTCCAAGGCAGCAGAGGCAGCAGTCATGTGTGTCGGTAAGAGACATAAGTTTCTTACACCGATCACACTTTTTAAACCCGCTGGCAGCCATCGGGGGAAAAAGGGCCCCTGCGAGGTCAAAAGACAGGGCTGCCAGTGAAAAAAGAAAAAATGGCAGGAACGCCAGTCACGAAGGACAAAAACCTAAAAAATAAAGAATGGACTCGATACGGCGTATCGGGTCCGGGCAGGAAAAGGATCCGGCATCGAACCGAGAAAAGAATAGTAAATAAAATCAACTTTTTCAGCGGCGATCACAAACAGCGCTTGTAGGGCACCGCGGAAAAAAGAAGACTGAGCAAGATGGCACCCTTGGACAGGAAGGGGACCGCGCATGCGCGCTGCAATTCCCAAAGGCTTTCTTTGAAAGCTGGGGAAATTGCTCCGCGAGTGCTCCGTTGGCGCCGACGTCACCCATATGTGAGGACTGACTTCCTGCTTGGTCCTGGAGAAAATACAGTCTCTAAAATGCTTGTATGCAAATGCTAGAAGTCTAAAAAATAAGATGGGAGAGTTAGAATATATAGCACTAAATTAGAGGTTAGATATGATTGGAATATCAGAGACAAGGTGGAAGGACAACCACCAGTGGGACACTGATACCTGGGTACAAACTTTATCGTAATGATAGAGCTGATCAAATTGGTGGAGTGGTTGCGCTCTATGTTAGAGAGGGCATTGAGTCAGAAAGGATTAAAGTTTTGCAGGAAACAAAATTTGCTGTAGAATCTCTATGGATTGAAATTCCATGTAAAAAGGAGAAGGCGATGGCAGTGGGGGTGTACTATTGACCACCTGGCCAGAATGAACAAATGGATGATAAAATGCTCAAAGAAATCAAGGAAGCTAACAAAAGTTACAGCACAGTAATAATGGGTGATTTCAATTACCCCGGTATCGACTAGGTCAGTGTCATGGCAGGACATGCTAGGGATATAAAGTTCCTAGATAAAATAAATGACTGCTTCATGAACCGACCAGAGGGGAAGCAATATTAGACCTAGTCCTTAGTGGAACACCAGATCTAGTGCAAGAGATAAGGGTGTTGGGGGCCACTTGGCAATAGTGATCATAGCATGATCGTCTTTGATTTAATTAGTGGAGGAGGGATAGTAAGGAAATCCACAGTACTACCTTTTAAATTTCGAAAGGGAGACTATGATAAAATGAGGAAAATAGTTAAGAAAAAACTAAAAGGAGCAGTTGCAAAGGTTAAAGACTTACATCAAGCTTGTGTGTTGTTGAAAAATACTATCTTGGAAGCCCAAACCAGCTTTATTCCACGCTTTAAGAAAAGTGGAAGGAAGTCCAAAAAACTGCCAGCATGGTTTAAAGGTGAGGTCAGAGAGGCGGCTGTTGCCAAAAAAGCATCTTTCAGGAAATAGAAAAAAAAGCCAAAATGACGAAACCTGGAAACAGTAAAGCATTGGCAAGTCAAATGCAAGGCATTGATAAAGCAGGCAAAGGGAGAATCTGAGAAGCAGCTTGCTGTGGAAGCAAAAACGCGAAATAAATATTTTTTCAAGTACATTCGTAGCAAAAAACCTGTGAGAGCGTCAGTTCGTCCATTAGATGATAGAGGAGTTAAAGGGGCACTAAGAGGCGACAAGGCGATAGCAGAGAAACTGAATGAATTCTCTGCTTCGGTCTTTACTGAGGAAGATGTAGGGATGCTACCCATGACTGAAGTGGTATTTAAATGTGCGTAAGAATTGAAGGAAATATCGATACATCGGGAAGATTTATTACAACTATTAGATAAACTGAAGAATAGCAAATCACCTGGGCCGGATGGTATACATCTGAGGGTGTTGAAAGAACTGAAATATGAAATTGCAAACCTGCTATTAGTAATCTGTGAACTCTCATTAAAATCATCTCTAATACCTGAAGACTGGAGGATCGCCAATCTAACACCAATTTTTAAAAAGGGTTCCAGGGGTGATTCGGGAAGCTACAGACCGGTTAGCCTCACGACAGTACCGGGAAAAATGGTAGAAACCATCATAAAGAATAAAATTACTCAGCATGTAGATAGTCATGGCCTAATGGGAGACAACCAACATGGCTCTAGACAAGGAAGATCTTGTCTTACTAATCTGTTATGTTTTTTTGAAGGTGTGGGGAAATTTGGCTGAATTGTTCTGCTTGATTTGCATGATTGGCATGAATACCTTACGGTACCCTAGCCTATTCCTGACCAGCTTTAGTGTTATACCTGGATGAAGGCACATGGTAAAAAGACATGTGGGCTAAGAAAGGCAAGAACTGAGTGCACTAAAACAGCATAGTAAAAGCAGGATGAAACTACACTCTGTGCAGGAATGTGCAGAGAATGGAGTCTTGCAAAACAGAACGGTTTGTGCAAGCAGGCATGAACAAGCTGAATAACGTATACTCAGAAGCCCTGACGAATTACCAACTGTGTTGTAGGCTACAGATAAGCAATGTTTCAAGGGAAGTGGCAGGGTTTGGTAAGCTAACAAAGCAGAAGAAACTAGAACCTGCTAATCTGGTTTGGCATGGGAATTGAGTAAGACAAGTAAAAAGAACATGTAGACCGAGAGCGAGAAGAGTATAAAAGTGTGCAGCAACTCGGTTCGGGGGCAGCCTCCCCTTTCTCACTAAGGGAGGTTGGGGACGCTGTCCGACACTTCAACGAGGGAGACACAGTGTGCAAATGAATCTTGTATCCTATTAACTGAATAAAGGGAAAGCTTGCTTCATTTCTGAATGTGTCTGAAATTCATTTTCCTAATTGTGTGGGGTTGAATACGCAGCTGGACTGGGACATTAAACCCCACAAAGGTGTGAATAAACAGGTGGACAAAGGTGAGTCGGTTGATATAGTATATCTGGACTTTCAGAAAGCCTTTGACAAGGTCCTTCATCAGAGACTTTTGGCAAAACTAAAGAGTCATGGGATAGGAAGCAGTGCACTACTGTGGATCAGGAACTGGTTAAAAGATAGAAAGCAGAGGGTTGGGCTAAATAGCCAATTTTCCCAATGGAGAAAGGTGAATAGTGGTGTACCCCAGGGATCTGTGCTGGGTCCGCTGCTTTTTGACATATTCATAAATGACCCCTGGAAAGTGGAATAACGAGTGAGGTTATCAAATTTGCAGATGACACAAAACTATTTAAAGTTGTTAAAACCCAAGAGGATTGTGAAAAATTGCAAGAGGATCTTGATAAACTGGAAGACTGGGCATCAAAATGGCAGATGAAATTTAATGTGGACAAGTGCAAAGTTATGCACCTAGGGAAGAACAACCCAAACTATGGTTACACAATGCAAGGTTCCACCATTAGGAATCACCACCCAGGAAAATGATTTAGGCGTCATTGTGGATAACATGTTAAAACCCTCGGCCCAGTGTGCAGCGGCGGCCAAGAGAGTAAATAGAATGCTAGGTATCATAAGGAAAGGAATGGAAAATAAAACAAAAGATATTGTAATGCCTCTATACCGTTTCATGGTGAGACAGCACCTTGAATATTGTGTGCAATTCTGGTCGCCGTATCTTAAAAAGGATATAGCGTTATTAGAAAAGGTTCAGAGAAGAGCCACCAAAATGGTAAAGGGGATGGAAGGATACTCCTATGAAGAAAGGCTAAAAAGGTTAGGGCTCTTTAACCTGGAAAAGAGACGGCTGAGGGGGAGATATGATAGAAGTCTATAAATTAATGAACGGAGTGGAACGGGTAAACGTAGATCGACTGTTTACGTTATCAGAATATAGGAAGACTAGGGGACATGCAATGAAGCTACAGGGTAAACTATTTAAGACTAATAAAAGAAAATATTTTTTTCACTCAACGTGTAATCAAACTCTGGAATTTGTTACCGGAGGATGTAGAAAAGGCTGTTAGTGTAGCTGGGTTTAAAAAAAGGTTTGGACAAGTTCCTGGAGGAAAGGTCCATAAACCATTATTAAGAAGGGACGCAGGATATCAATGCTTGACCCAGTACAAGCATTGCGGAACCTGTGTCTTTTGGGGAAACTGCTAGGTACGTATGACCTAGATTGCCCACTGTTGGAAACAGGATACTGGGCTTGATGGACCTTGGTCTGACCCAGTATGGCATATCTTATGTTTAAATGAAAAGGTGATACCACCTTTGGCATAAAGTGTGGATGAGTCCTAAGGACTACCTTATCATGATGGAACCTTGTATAAGGAGGAACAGCCACCAATTCTTGCAATTCACTGATGTGACGTGCTGATGTGATTGCAATAAGAAAGATGACCTTCCAGGAAAGGAATTTCAAAGAGGTAGTAGCTAATGGTTGAAAAGGCGGCTTCATGAGCTGCCCAAGAACCAGATTTAAGTCCCATGCCACCGGTGGTGGCTTAATGGGAGGCTTAGTTAAAACAAGGCTTCTCATAAATCTCGCTATGAGAGGAACTAGGTTGTCCATTTAGAGGCTTGAAAGAAGCTGCAATAGCACTCAAATGAACTCTCACTGAATTGGTCTTAAGCCCTGTAGTATTAGACAAATGAAGGAGATACTCCAGTAATGATTCCAGAGGTATTGGTAGAGGGTCAAGACCCTTCTGCGAGCACCATATGGTAAACCTTTTCCACTTAAATGCATAAGAGCGTCTTGTGGAAGGTTTCCTGGAAGCATAAAGGATATCCTTTACCTGCTGAGAAAGGTTAAGACCATGAAGTTCTAGGTTTTTAGCAACCAGGCCCTGAGATGCCGAGACTGGGGATTGGGATGCCACAGCATCCCGTCGTCCTGAGAAAGGAGATCTGGAGCAGATCCTAACTCCAGAGGCAGAGCTTGAGAGAGATGTAGGAGCAGAGGGTAGCACATTTGCCATGGCCAATGTGGAGCTATGAGAATCATATGACCTCTGTCTCTCTGAAGCTTGAACAGGGTTTTGGGAATTAGGGGAATGGGTGGAAAAGCATACAGGAAGTTCTGGCCCCAATGGAGGAGGAAAGCATCCCTGGCCTGACAACCCTGAGCCGGAATTCTGGAACAGAACCGGGGAAGTTTGGCATTCAGCGGACTTGCAAAGAGGTCTATGTCCGGGGTTCCCCAAATTTGAAAAGTTTGGCCACTTGGTCTGAATGGAGAGACCATTCGTGTGGAAGCAGAACTCGACTGAGTCTGCCCGCCCAAGAGTTTTGAATGCCTGGAAGATACACTGCAAGGAGATTAATCTGATGCTCTCTGGTGAGGGCCTATAGTTGCAAAGCTTCGTTAAAGAGCGACAGAGAGCCTGTTCCGCCCTTCTTGTTCACATAGAACACGGCTACCTGATTGTCCGTTTGAACTAGGACTGTCTTGTAGCTGAGCTGGTGTGGAATACTCGAAAAGCAAGGAAGATTGCTCTGAGTTCCAGGAGATTGATGTGTAGATAGGTCTCCTGTGGAGTCCAGGTACCCTGGGCAGAGAGGCCTTGCAGGTGGGCTCCCCAACCCACCTGTGAGGCATCTGTTGTCAGAGTGGCTTGGGGTGGGGGTTGTTGGAAAGGGGACCCCACCAAAAGGTTTTGGGGTGACTGCCACCATTGGAGGGACAAAATAAGACCATCTGAGTTTGTTATTTTGTCTGACAGGCAACCTGATGCCTGAGTCCACGGAGTGGATAAAGTCCACTGGGTTGCCCTCATATTGAGGCGAGCATAAGGAATCACATGCACGGTGGATGCCATGTGGCCTAGCAACTGTAACATTTCCCGAGCAGTGAGGTGAGGCTTTAGCACTGCTTGGGAAGCTAACTGCACAACGTGAAGGCAGCAGGGCTGTGGAAGATAGGCCCTTGTCTGTCTGGTATCCAGAAGAGCTCCTATAAGCTCTTGAGACTGAGTGGGAGCAAGGTTGGATTTTGAGAAGTTTATGACAAGCCCCAAATACTGAAGGATGCACATTGTGCGAGAGAGAGAAATCCTGGCCTCTGACTCTGAATGGGGCTTGAATGAGCCAGTTGTTTAAGTAAGGGAAGACGAATATTCCCAGGGTGCAAAGAAATGCTGCCACCACAGCCATGCATTTTGTGAACACCCTTGGTGCCGAGGCCAGGCCAAAAGGAAGAACCCTGTATTGGTAGTGTTTCCCTTGAAATAGAAAGCGAAGGAACTTTCGATGAGTTGGATGGATGAGAACATGAGTGTACGCATCCTTGAGATCTAGAGAACAAAGCCAATCCTGACTGAAGGTATGGCAGCAGAGTTCCTATAGAAATCATTTTGAACTTCTCTGAACAGGAATTTGTTCAATTCTCTGAGGTCCAAAATGGGTCTGTGTCATCCTGTTTTCTTTGGAATAAGGAAATAGGGGGAGTAGAACCATGTACACCTCTTCTATTGCCCCCTGGGCAAGAAGCAAAGTGACCTCTTGACCTAACTGGGCGTTGAGAGAGGTCTGAGAATTGAACTGTCTTACCACTGTAGGAGGGGGCATGCTGAGGAAATGAAGCTTGTACCCCTCTCTTACAATGGACAGAGTCCAATTTTCTGCTGTTATCTGCCCCATTTGGGAGCAAAATGACAACCTTCCTGGAATGGTGGAAGGCTCTGGGCCATTCAGGGCCAGGAAGGCAAAGTTCTCTAGATAGGAGTCAAAGCCCCTGTGGAGGCTGAGTCTGCTGAGCCGGTTGAGGCTTAGCAGCTTTTGTTTTTCTTTGCCTAGGTTGTTGCTGCTGTCCCTTTTGGGCAGACTGACCTAAACGATGCCCCTGCTGGGTATAGGAGAGGTAAAACTTCTTCTTCTTACTGAAGAATGGTTTCTTGTAGGTTTTTTTCCTAGCAGGATCAGCTGTAGATTTAGGCAATCTATCCAAGGTGATATTGTCAGCATCTATCTCATTAGCTTTTTCCTGCCAATTCTTGCCAAAGAGATTCTCTCCTCTGCAAGGAATACTCCCCAGTTTATCCTGTACCCAAAGTTCCAAGTCAGATGCCTGGAGCCAGGCAATCCTACGTGCACCTATGGCAATAGTAGAGGTTCTGCTTATGCACTGAAAGCAAAGGCTGCACGATTTACAAACTTGGAAACATCCTGAGCATGTTTGACAAGGGCATCGACGCTTAGAAGGAGATCTACCCTTTGAGGACCGGCCAGATTTATGTTTAGTTACCTGAGATCCATGGGAGGAAGACGAAGCCCTGGAAGACGTCGATGCCACAGACGCTGCATCGGAGGGAAAAAGGGTGCTAAGTTTAGCAGCTCGGTTTTCCCGGCCCCTCTTCGACATCATCCCACAGGCAACACACTCCGAAATAGAGTGGTCAGGACCTAAACATTTGAGGCACCACTCATGGGTGTCGGTGACGGAGATGGTACCGCCACACTTGGAACACTTTTTAAAACCCGAAGCGGGTTTTTCCATTTTAAAGGAAAAGTTGGGCCTAGTGCCCAAAATGGCGTGTGGCACCTGAGGAAAAATTCCTGGAAAAGACTCCAGAAGAAAAAAGAACCGGCGGTACCGGTGTAGCGTCGAGGGAAGGCAGACGCGACCACAAAAAAAGAATAAAAGGGAATATCTTCTGCGGTGACAGGATGTGCGACCTGTCAGCTTCGCGGAAAACGAAGAACTGGATGAGGACAGTTGGGAAAGGCGGGAAGGCAGCATGCAGGCGCTGTGGGATGCTCCCAAAAGCTTTCCTATTGGACGCTGGGGTGCGTTCCCGCGCAGGCTCCATCGGTACCGACAATACCCATATGTGAAGACTACATTCTTGCTTGTTCCTGGAGATGCCAGAACACATGCCGTTTTATGGATAAAAAGAAAGATCTTTCTTAATGAGTGTTTTTTTGCTTGGGTAAAGGTCAAACCAAGTGTGACTTGGTACATCGAAAGACTTGGAAAATTCGGGGAGAGAAAATGGTCCTGGAGTTTAAGAGTCAGGACCTTGTCAAGGAAACAGGTAGCAAGAACACCTAAAGATGGGCACGACCAGATACAGTACTGGGGTTGAGCAGTGTTCACTGAAGATGATCTGGACACTACTGAGAAAAGTGTCTTTAATGAGCAGGGTGATCTGGTAATTAGGGAAGTGTAGTAAGCCTTCTTAGCTGCTATTACTTTAGAATGATAGCAAGATCAGGATGGAACCATGAGTGGTTCCTTTTTTGTCTAGGGAGGACACGTTGTCTTTGGAGGTATATGCATCCAAAGCTTGGAGCAGTCCAGTGGGCCCGCAGATCTTCCTGAGGATCAAAGGACAAATGGTCAAAATCTGATGGAAAGATTTTCTGTCGTTAGAAAGTGCGAAAGAGTGGCAGAGGTTATTTTACACCTATGACGGATAGCTTTTCATATTTCCAGCACAGAGCTTGAAGAGGACAGTGGAAAAGATCAAAACAGACAAGATGGTCATGCGAGAGTAAAAGAGATTGTTGAAGTGATGGGGGAAAAGGAGGAGGGAGAAAGATAATGTCTAATGTATGACCAGCCCTGTGTGCAGGAAACAGTACATTTTGGTGAAGTCCATGGTCGGATGAAAAAGTAATGAAGGACTTGTAGTAAGACCAGATAGGATTCTCAAAGGAGACATTAAAGTCTCCAAAATTAAGCAATTGTGGATCAGAAACTCAACAACTGAGGTTTGCAGGACCATTCCAAGTGGTTGTGGGGAGAGAGGGAGGGCAGTAAGAGGAAGTATAAAGTGGCATTGAACTGCTGTAGCAGAGTTTTAGGATAACGAAAGGAGTGCATCAAGTTCCAAGATCAATAGAATATTCCTGTAGATTACAATCATTCCTCCACAATAGTGTGATATGTGGGAAGTGAAAAAGCCGAGAAGCCGGGGGAAGGCAACCAACAAGATAAGATTCTTCATTATTGGCTAACTAGGTCTCAGTTAAACACAGTAAATCCAAACAGGCAGTTATGAGATCTGCAATTTGGGTGGTTTTCATTTTGAGGGATCTACAATTGAGTTAGAGCCAGTTTCAGAGTTTGTAAGAGTGGAGGAGGTGGCGGGGAGGGGCATGATTCAAACTGAGATATGCTGGAACAGAACATGCATGAGCACAATAAATCAGGTTAATTGCCAAGTATGTAGGGTGAGTAGAGTATGGCCAGGGACAGCGTGAGTTCTAGAGGACAAGGATAGAAGCCATATGCTACAAGTTGCTTAATTGAGCAATAATGGTAACGTGAGCGTAAGATAAAAAGCCAAAGGACATAAAAGCAGTGCTGCAGCCATTCTAATGGAGCAGCAACAAGTGGGAACGCCTCTGGAATCGCCCCAAGGAGCACACCCTGCTCCTTGGGTGCATACCTACAGCATGAAATACCACATTAGATTGTCTCTTAAGACACACAGAGCACAGTAATTCTTTCATATGTCTTCTCTTGAAGAACAGTTGGTTGGAAAACATGTAAAGAATGAGCCCTGAACTTCAGCAGCTACTTGTCTCTTATGCCATGAACTTACAGTATGTGAGAAAAATATCATCCTGAAGGCAAACATAGAAATATGACGACAGAAAAAGACCACATGGCCTATCTAGTCTGTCCTTCCATAACTACAACAGTCCACTTTTTGCCTTTAGAGATCCTCTGTGTTGGTCCCATGCTTTCTTGAATTCAGTTACTGTCCTCATCTCTACCACCTCCATTGGGAGACTATTCCACGGATCCACTACTCTTTCCGTAAAGAAATATTTCCGCATATCACTCCTGAATCTATCTCCCTTCACCCTCATCCCATGTCCCCTCGTAGCAGAACTTGCTTTCAATTGAAAGAGGCTCTCTCCCTGAACATTTATGCCACGGAGGTATTTAAACATCTCAATCATATCACCTCTATCCCGCCTTTCCTCTAAGGTGTACATATTAAGATCCTTAAGTCTGTCCTCATATGCTTTATAATGAAGCCCATTAATCATTTTGGTAGCAACCCTCTGCACCGACTCCATCCTGTGCACATCCTTTTGAAGGTGCGGTCTCCAGAATTGCACACCATACTCCAAATGAGGTCGCACCAAAGACTTATACAGAGGCATTATCACCTCCTTTTTTCTGCTAGCCATTCCTCTCCGTATGCACCCAAGCATCCTTCTAGCTTTTGCTGTCGCCTTTTCCACCTGTTTAGCTACTTTAAGATCATCAGACACAACCACGCCTAGGTCCCGCTCTTCTTTAGTGGACAAAAGTACTTCACCTCCTATACTGTATTGCTCCCTTGGATTGCTTCAGCCCAAATGCATGACCTTACATTTTTTTAACATTAAATCCCAGCTGCCAAATTCTAGACCATTCTTCAAGCTTAGCTAGATCCCTCCTCATGTTATCTACCCCTTCCTGGGTGTCTACTCTATTGCAGATTTTGGTATCATCCGCAAAGAGGCAAACCTTACCCGACAGCCCTTCCGCTATATCACTAACAAAGATGTTAAAAAGAATTGAACCAAGGACAGATCCCTGGGGCACACCACTGGTAACATCCTTCTCCTCAGAATGGGTACAATACGAGCGATGCAATATCACTCATATAATCCTCTAGAGCAGCATTTCTCAAAATGCAACCACCAATAGATTTCTTTTTAAACACAGATGAAGATCTGAAACATCCAGTAAGCAAGATCCTGGAACAGTTAAGATAGGCCTGCACTTTAATGCAAAGACAAACATCTTGACAACTTGCAAGATCAATGGAGAAGAAATAGAAATAGCACATGTCAATCTGCTTGCATCCATAATCAATAATAAAATGACAAGCAGTAGAAAAAGTCAACGATATAGCCAGAGGAGAAAGGGAGGTAATCACAGAACTTAATAGATTTCCAAAGTGCTGCAAGACTAGACTTGGATAAGTACTACAATGATGCATGCAAGGAAATAGAATCAGAAACTATTAGAGGAAGAACGAGATCGACTTTCCTAAAGCTGTGAGAGTTAAAGAGAAAATTCCAGCCTCGAATTGGAATGCTAAAAGATGCTCAAGGATCCATGCTGAATGATACAGAGACAATCAAGAAAAGGTGGAAAAAATACATAGCCATTATATAATAAAGATAAAGTGGACTAACAGCTGTTTCAACCTGCACTTTATGATCAGGAACCATTGGTGATGAAAGAAGATGAAGCAGCATCGAAAGCATTATCAAACGACAAAGCAATAGGCATTGAAGATTTTCCCATTGAAGTACTACAGCAATCGGATGCAGCTGTTACCAAATTTACAAGGCTCTGGCAAGAAATTTGGAAGACATCATCATGGCCAACTAACTGGAAAAGATCCATGTTTATACCAATAGTGAGGAAAGGTGATCTGACCTACTGTGGAAATGACTTCACAATTGCTCTGATCCCATATGCAAGCAAGGTTCTACTCAAGATCATTCAGAGGAGGCTGTAACCATACCTGGAAGTAGAACTGTCTGAAGCACAAGCAGGGTTCATGATATGACAAGGAAGGAGACACACCATGGATGTGAGACAGATCCTCGAAAAGGCAAAAGAATACCAAAAGGATATCTATATGTGTTTTATTGACTACAGCAAGGCCTTCGACTGTGTAAATCACAAGAAACTCTGGGCCACATTAAAAAGCATGGGTATATACTAGTACACCTGACAGTTCTCATGCACAACTTTTACAATGACAAGAAGCAAAGGTTCAATCAGCAAATGTGTAGAAGACTGCATAATTTCTCCCTACCTGTTTATTTTATATGCAGAACAAATCAGAGAAGCAGGACTGTATGAAGACAACCCTAGGTTTAAAGACTGGTGGAAGACCCATCACTATGTTGATAATACCATACTACTGGCTGAAAATGAAGCTAATTTGAAAATTTTGCTTCTCAAGATCAACAAATAGTCTTAAAATGGGCCTGCATCTTAACATGAAGACAACAAAGATCCTGACAATTGGCAAAAACAATAAGTTAATTACTGATGGAGAAGAAATTGAAATAGTGGACAACTTTAACCTAATGCTAATTGGATCAATAAACAAAGAAATGATAAGCAGTCAAGAAATCAGACAGCGCATTACTACTGGCAGAATAGCTATGAAGTATCTAAACAAGATTCTCAAGAGCAGAGATGTATCTCTCCACCCAAAGATTCGACTTGTCCAAGCCATGTTATTTTTAATAACACATGAACGTGAAAGTTGGACAATGAACGAGAGACAGGAAGAAAATCAATGCCTTCGAATTATGGTGCTGGCAAAGAATACTGTGTACACCATGGACTGCCCAAAGAACAAACCAGTCTGTACTAGAAGAGATCAAACCTAAGTTTTCTTTATAAGCTCAGATGACAAGACTTCAACTTTTATACATTGAATACTTCATGCGAATAGAGATCATTAGAGAAGGTTGGAGGTCAACATAATAGAGGAACAGCAATGTGATGGATCGATATAACAGCGGCTATGGATGCTGCAGAGTGGAGGAGTAGCCTAGTGGTTAGAGCAACTGCCTAGTACCCAGAAGATCAAGGGTTCGATTACCACTGGCACTCCTTGTGACTTTGGGCAAGTCACTCTACCCTCCATTGCCTCGGAAGAAAAGGCTGGCAATCTACTTCCGGTGATACATTGCCAAGAAAACCCAGAGGTAGCTTGGAACGCTATGAGTCAACACTGACTTGATGGCACAAAAAAAAAAAAAAAAAAAGGATGCTGCTCTAACAATCATCTGCCTGACTGAAGACTGAACACAATTTAAGACAAGAGGATCTCCACAAGTTGACACCGACTTAATGGCACTTAACAGGTCTAAATACTGGATTCATTCTGTGAATAATGGAACAGAAAAACAAAATTATGAACATGTCCTGTCTACGGAAACAATCAGCTTGGTTGTTCTGATCCAGAACCAGAGAGCAAAATTTGTTTACTTTTAAAACAAAGTTACTCATCTGTAGCAAATATTATCCTGCTGTCGACTGAGAAGCCCTCACATATGGGTGATATTGCCGACAGAGCTTTGTGTGGAAAACAGCTCCCAGCTTTATTCCAGAAGTTTTTGGAGCCAGCCCTTCGGGCATGCACACCAACACACAGGAAGACCTCAGTCTATTGATAAGCTGTAATAAAATATGACTCCAAGGGGAGGTGGAAGGGTTGTGAGGACTTATCCTGATATCAACAAAGACCACCACCTACAGGTGAGTAACTCTTTTCTCCAAGGACAAGCAAGATAATATCCTCACACATAGAAATCTCTAGCTTCAGGCTGCCTCAAAAAAAGAGGGCAAACAGTGTCAACAGCAGAACATCAGACACACAACACACACTTGTTTTTGTTGGCAACAGGCCTTATATGTTCCTGCTGCCCACACCCACCCGAAAGACAGTTTGAACAAAGAAATAAATGGGCCTAGGAGGGAAAGAAAAAGAACCGATTGACTAAATCTACAGTGGCATCAGGAATCTCTTTCCAAACAAGAGTGAGATGTGAATATATGGACAGAAAACCACATCACAACTTGCATATCTCCTCCATGGAGGCCAATTTCAAGTAGGCTACTGATGCTACCACAGCTCTAACACAGTGAACCATGATATCACCCTTAAGAGTTAAGCCAGCCTGGGTATAAGTGAAGGAGGTGCATTCTGCTGTGAGTGCAACAGGGGGAGAAAAAAAATATCTGAACATGCAGCAGAAAAAAAGCAAAGAAAAACAGCAGCCTTCACTATAGAGCAAGCATGTCAGTCAGGTTCTGAGGAAAAACAAGGACAGAGGTGATCCTGTATGGCAGCCGGCAGGCAGTGACGTGCAAGTGTGAAGAACTAGCTAACAAGAACCAACTGAGGACAAAAGAAGCAAAATGTTGGGTGGACTTTCTAAGGGTTTTCATCCACGCCAGATAAAAGGCCAAGGCTCTCCTGCAATCCATGTGCAGTGCGCTTTCCCCTTTGTGACTGAGGTCCTGGGAAAAATGTTGGCACCTTAGGAAGAACTTAGGTTGTGTATGCAAAGCCACCCTATTATGATGAAACAGTATAGGGTGAATAACTTACTAGAGCCTGAAGTTCACTAAATATGCATGCTGAAGTGACCACCGCCAAAAGTAAGACCTTCCAGATCTGAAGCTTCAGCTGACAGGTACCTAGTGGTTCAAAAGAAGCTTTCATCAGCTGATTTAAAAACTACACTGTGGTCCCAATTCACAACAGGAGGCTTCAGGTGAGGGCTTCGAAAGAAGCAAGCCTCACATGAAACGAAGAAGTAAAGGCTGTAGAGAGATGGGTTTACATTATGGTGTTAAATACCAACTGCACTAAGCTGTACCTTTATTGAGGTGGTTTTCAAACCAGACTGATAAATATAGAAGGTATTCAAGATGTTTCTATGTGAGACAGATAAAAGGATCCAAGTCCTTTCCAATACAACAAACAGAAAATTTCTTCCATTTAAAACCGAATGATCTTCTAGTGGAATCTCTCCTGGAAGTCAGAAGGAAGTTGGTTATGCTAGCCAGCAGGTTCAAATATGACAGTTAGCGTCTCACCATCTGAACTGTGAGGTACAACAGCATCCTCCAATCCTAAAAGATTAGGATTCATGAACTGCCTTGCTGAATGCGCTCCTTGATCAACAGCTCCAGGAGCAAAGGAAAGCATGGCTTCCAGGCCGGTACGGTGCAATAAGAGTCATGGTTCCCTTATCTTCTGAGTTTCAGGAGAGTGGTCACTATGAGAGGTGTAGAAGGATACGCATACAGGAGGCCCTCATCCCAATTTATGTGTCCATACCCTGCAGTAGCATTAAGGTGCTTGCCTGTCCTGTGGCGTGGCGAATAAATCAAGAGTATGCGTGAGGCCTGGGAAAGAAGGTGGGAAGGACCACCTCCTGGTTCATGTGAAAAGTGGACACCACCTTAAGCAGGAATTTCTAGCGAGTCCAGAGAACGACCCTGTTCTTGTAGAACCTGGTGTAGGGGGCGTAGGCTACCAACACTTGCAGCTCATTAAGTCTCCTAGCTGAAGCACTACCAGGAACACTACTATCCATCACAAGAACTTGAGATAGCACTTAACCAGTGGTTCAAAAGGGGGAGCCATCAGCTTCCTGAGGACAACAGCCATCAGCTTCCTGAGGACAACAGCAGTGGGCAAACAGGGGGGCTGCGTGAGAAGGGGTGCACAGAGATAGGCTGGCCACTGACGAGGTCCTGATGTGCCGCCAGGGCGCTGAGGTGCACCCTGATGGAGCTTGACTTCAGACCAGTCTGGGAGATCTGGAGAAGATATTGCAGGATGTCCAACACCAAGCAAGAGAAAGGGTTGAAATTCCTGTTGTAAAGTTTATATGAAAGGCTAATGACAAACCGATGATGAAAAGTGAGCACACTAATAGATTATGTTATAAGCATTGAAGGATTTTTTGATATATTAATGGCTAGCCGTTCAGCATCCACACTGTCAGGGCAAGGGACTGGAGGTTGGGATGGAAAAGGGTCCCGTCCTCATGCGAGAGCAGGGCTGCTCGGGTGAGCTGCAGGAGCAGAGGGAACCACAGCTGCCGAAGCTACCAAGGAGCAATAGGAATCACCAAGGAGCAATAGGAATCACCAAGGCCCAATCCAACTGAACCTTGAGCAAGGTCTTGGGAATCAGGGGAGTAAGGGGGTAAGCATATAGCAGGCTCCCGAACTAGGACAGGAGAAAGGCGTCTGTCACCACCCGTTCCGGGGTCAGCCTCCAGGAGCATAAGTGCAGCAGCTGTGCGTTCTCGGGGCTAGCAAAGAAGTCCAATGCCAGGGTCCCCCAATGTCGAAAGATGGAGGTGACCACTGCTGGACTGAGGCGCCACTCATGGGGCTGAAGGACTCTGAATCAATCTGTGAGCAGACAGGCCTGGCCCGGCAGGTAGACTGCCCGGAGGATCAAGCCCTTCTCTGCAGTCAAGGTCCAGAGGCGAATCGCCTCCCAGCAGAGGAGGTATGAGCCCGCCCTCCCCTGCTTACTGATGTAAAACATTGCCACTAAACGAGGACAACCTGGCCTGGCAGATGGGCCTGGAACACCCAAAGGGCGTTTGTCACAGTTCCGAGTTCCAGGAGGTTGATCTGGAGGGCACTTTCCGCTGGAAAGAAGGGAGATGGCGCCTGGTTGAAGTGAAGAGGGTAACATTCCCCCACACCACCGAGGCGTCAGTGGCGATTCCTGGCCAGAGGTGTGTGAAGGGAACCATATGTCCCGGGTGGGCCCTGATCCTCGGGGGAGGGGGGGGGGAAGATGGGCTTTTCTCAGGGAGTTAAAAGCCCACCCCCCAGGCTGTGGGGCTGTTTGGGGCTTGATGGCTTTCTGCTTATGGGGGTCATGCCCCTGGCCCGTCGCCTGATGACCCTGTTGGGAAGCCAGATAGGTTGGAAATTGGGGTTATTTTCCATAAGCCTCTCTCGCCTTTGGATGGAAGGGTTTTTTGCCCAAAGCCTTCCGGCAGAAAGGGTCAGTGGTCTTCTGGACAGCCTAGTCCTGGTCATAAACTCAGACTCCAACTTGGCTGCCTTGTCAGTCATGGGTTTGCAGAAGAGGTTCTCTCCTTGGCAGGGGACATCGGCCAGTTTGTCCTGTGCCTATTGCTCCAAGTCCAAGGACTGTAGCCAAGCCAGGAAGTGGGCAATAATACCCACCACAACCAAAGAAGCCACAGACTCAAACTAGTCATAAGTCACTCGAGTCTGGAATTTGGAGTAGTCCTTGACTGATGAGACAAGGGTCCAGAAGTGTTCAAGAGATTCACCTGCCAACACCGCTGAGAACCCAGCAAGCTCCTTTGCCAGGTCCCTCAGGTACATGCATATATACAGCTGGTAAGCCTGGATGCGGGCTGCAAGCAAAGAGCCCTGGTAGCACTTTCTGTCAAACCCATCCATGGTGCAGGCCTCCCTACCAGGGGGCACAGAAGAGTGAGTCTTCTGATGCTCAATTCTATGCATGGCCAACTCCACCACCATGGAGTTGTGAGGCAGCTGTCTCTTCTGAAAACCGGGGCTCTTGCCAACTTGAAAATGGGAATCGTCACCGGCTCACTATTGGAACCATCACCAGGTTCTCCCACATCTTGAACAGCAAGCACTCCAGGATGGATAGAATCGGCACCGTCGGTGCCTTCCTCAGAGGCGTCTCATAATCGCTCTCTAAGTCCTCAGCACGAGGCTCATTCTCTGGCTCTACCACAAATGCCAGGGCCTCGATATTCCTCAAAGTTGAGGAACGTGAGGTCCTTGAGCGGGGACCTCTGTTGCTCCTGAGGGAGATCCCCCTATGCAGCACGGTGTCGGATGACTCGTCAGTCTTCCAACCGGATGAGACCGAGACTCGGACAGTCATTGAGTCGAGCCCCCAGCGCTAAAGAAGTGTACCCAACGTGCTGACTGCAAGGTGCCCCAGGACGAGTCACGCCTCGATCGGGAGGCAGACAGACGTGGCTCTGAGCAGGCAAAACATTCCAGCACTGGCTGGATATTCTCTGGGGAGGTCCACACAGTGGAGGGTCCCGTTGTCAGCACAGATGACCCGGAAGCTCCAGCACTGGGCCCCAATGTGCCTCGAGGAAGGCAGCCAGGCTGCGCTCCAAGGCCATCATCCTGGCTTAGATTCTAGTAGGCTCCACAGCTACTTGTTCGGGCCTCAAAGGCATCGAGTCCAAAGCTGGATCCCTCTAAGGGTGATAATCAATGGTAATCGCGTCGGAGGACCGAGCCCAATCCCCGACGCAGTGGAAATCTCCTTCCACTGGGGCAGCTTTGGGGGCCGCTCCCGACCATTGCCTTGGTTTCGTGTTGAGGATTCTGAGGCTGGATACCTGGAGGTTTTACCCCTGGCTCTAGGATCAGATTGACTCCAAACAGACAATGTCCTGGGTCCACAGGGGAGGTCCTCCAAGGACGATCTGTGATCCGAGGCTCTGCGACATCGGGGCTCGGATCAAGCACAGGCACAAGATACTGAGTCATCAGATGCAGTCTCCGAGGGCCGCGATTCCAGACTTGATGTCAGTACTGCAGCAGAGGCCTTCAAGGCAAACAGCTCCCACTGCTGCTTTTCACGATTCCTCCAGCTCTTGCTCAACATCTGCAGGCAGAGCAGGCAAGTGGAGTCATCGTGATCAGCACAGCAGCACTTGAGGCGGTCCATTATGGACATAGTACACGAGCATTTGCCACATTGCTTAAACCCGCTGACCGAAGACATGGCGGGGAAAACGGAACCCGCAAGATCAAATTCAGACGTCTTGGTCAGAGAGGGCATGAGAAAAGACCTGCGCACCAAAAAAGAAAAGGGGGATCTGAGAATAATGAGATGCCAAGGTGAGGGCGGACTCAGGCGGCAAGGTGGTGATTGGGAATACACTGGTAGAAAAAGGAGCATGAAAACGCTAGGAAAAAGGAAAAAAAATCCATTTTACCAGGGACAACAGACAGGACATCTGCAGGGCTTTGCAGAAAAAGAAGACTGAGGTAAGATGGTACCCTTGGGCGGGAAGGTGACCCCACCATGGCGGTCTAACTCCCAAAGGCTTTCGTTGAAATCTGCAGAGTAAATCCACACAGACTCCATCGATGCCGACGTCACCCATATGTGAGGACTGACTTCCAGCTTGTTCCTGGAGAAACTATAAACCATGTGGCTCAGAGTCTCCCCCTTCAGAGAACGCACAGTTCCACATTCTGACTGTTGTCCAACACAGGAACCTGGAAGCCCAATCAGAAATTTTTATTGCTCACCATTTTGAGAAGTCACTACCAGTTTCAAGCTCTGCCATTTGGTCTAGCTACAGCTCCAGAGACCTTCTCAAAGAGAATATGGTGGTGGCAGCAAGGTTTTGCAAAGAATAGGTACAAATCTGTACCCAAAGCAGACTATCTTAAGAAACCAACTGATGGTGATTAGAATCCAGCAGTCTACAAAGTATTGGAGCCTCCACCTGACTGGCAAAGTGTTTGGAAGCAGTACTGGAATGTCAGCTGTGTTCTTGAGGAGCCAATAAAAACCTCACCCCAGATTTTGGATGGAGAGCCAGTTGAGATTTCTGGCCAACAGCTAACAAGCAATAGGTCTTATCTTATAGAGGGCAATAGTCACCTAATATTAAAAAATCAAAACCCCTCTTATGCAGAAAAGATAAAGTCCCACTCAGGTCCAGTGAATCAAGAAGATCTTAATAAATATCTATTATTAAAGAAGAAACCTGCAGTCTCAGGCAAAAACGGCTAAATACTCCCAGGTTAAATTTCACCTCAAAGAGTAATGCCAGATTACATCACCGACCGCTCTAATAGGCTTCTTTAAAAATGTTAAAGGTTTCTTAAGTTAATTATTCACATAATTTTAGCGGACTTTTCTTACTGTCCTTCATAAATATATCAGAGACTGTACTGATCACTTGGTATCGTGATTTAGCTTATCTGGTAATTCTTTCAAATCCAGATAGTCCCGACTCTACCATCCCGGTATCTTCGATGCGTTTCGAATCTTCATCAGGGGATCGGTTTGTCAGACAATCTCTGCAGAAAGAGGAAAGTTCAATAGTAAAAATTGTACAGGACACAAATTGCCTTCCTAAAATCTGCTGAAAATGTTGTTCTTTAAGCTGAATCTCAACACAAGTTTCATTCAAAAGAAGTTCAGTGATGTGCGGTCTTTCAAATGTTCCCGTAGTTGGCCTCTTTTACAAAAAACGCCGCGCATGCGGACTCAGTGAACAAGCTGAACTTTTAAGGCTCCACCAATTACTTCATCAAAACGTCACTCCAGCCACATTCGTGAAAAATCTCAATACTTGAATATTTTATTGGTTATATTGGATACATCACTTCCTTGCTGAAATTACGTTTAGAATCCGCCGAAAAAGCCAGCGCTATATAGGCTTCTGAAATCTCTCCTGATTATATTGGAAGCACTTCCCCGCCAATAAGATGTTCAGCGCTATCACCTGCCAGATCTAAAAGATTAAAGGCTCTGCTTTCAATCTGATGTTAAATGCATGCTCCCCATTCTATCATAGAGTTAAGCCCTTCAGGAAAAACTGACTGCAGTTTATAAATCCATTTCTGTTCCCGAATTATTAGACATTGGGCTCTAGATTTCCCCAATCCTCCAGTTGTGGTGAGATTCAGCTTAAAGAACAACATTTTCAGCAGATTTTAGGAAGGCAATTTGTGTCCTGTACAATTTTTACTATTGAACTTTCCTCTTTCTGCAGAGATTGTCTGACAAACCGATCCCCTGATGAAGATTCGAAACGCATCGAAGGTACCGGGATGGTAGCATCGGGACTATCTGGATTTGAAAGAATTACCAGATAAGCTAAATCACGATACCAAGTGATCAGTACAGTCTCTGATATATTTATGAAGGACAGTAAGAAAAGTCCGCTAAAATTATGTGAATAATTAACTTAAGAAACCTTTAACATTTTTAAAGAAGCCTATTAGAGCGGTTGGTGATGTAATCTGGCATTACTCTGAGGTGAAATTTAACCTGGGAGTATTTAGCCGTTTTTGCCTGAGACTGCAGGTTTCTTCTTTAATAACAGATATTTATTAAGATCTTCTTGATTCACTGGACCTGAGTGGGACTTTATCTTTTCTGCATAAGAGGGGTTTTGATTTTTTAATATTAGGCAACAACTAACAAGGGCAAGAGCATGGACCCTGCTTAGTCTGAGCTGAGCAGGAAGCTGGCGGGTACTTATAGAGACACGTAGCCCAATGGGGGAACCAACATCCACCCAAAGATACGGCAGAAATAGCAGAATTCAGACCAAATAAGGGGAGAGGGTCCAGGAGCACAGAGAAGACACAACTTCCCCATACTCACACATTACGCGACCTTTTGCCATGGAGATATTCAAATGTCTCTATCATATCTCCTGTCTCCCGCTTTTCCTCCAAAGTAGACATATTAAGCTTTTTAAATATCTCCCTATAAGCCTTATGATGAAGTCCAATAACCATTTTGGTAGCCACCCTCTGCAGAGACGCCATCCAGTTTATATCTTTTTGAAGGTGTGGTCTCCAGAATTGCACACAATATTCCAAATGAGGTCTCACCAAAACTTACAGAGCCACTATCACCACCTTCCTGCTGGCCATTCCTCTCCTATGCGCCCAAGCATCCTTCTGGCTTTTGCAGTCACACTCCTATCTGTTTAGCCACCTTAAGAACATCAGAAACAAATCTGTCCACGAAAAAAGAGCGGGACTTGAGGATGAAGTACTTCACTTTCTATACTGTACCATTCCCTTGGATTTTTGCAGCCTGAACGCATGACCCTATATTTTTTAGCATTAAATCTCAGCTGCTAAATTCTTGACCTTCTTCAAGCTTAGCGAGATCCCTTCTCATGTTATCTACTTCTTCCTGGGTGTCTATTCTATTGCAGATTTTGGTATCATATGCAAAGAGGCAAACTTTACCCAACACCCCTTCTGCAATATCACTAACAAAAATGTTAAAAAGCAGCATAGCAAGGACAGATTCCAGCGGAATACTATTGGTTGCATTCTTCTCAGAGTAAGCTCCACTCATCTGCATCCTTTGTCGCCTCCCCTTCAAACAATTTCTAAACCAGTCACTTTAGGGTCTTATTAGGATGTTCAATTTATTTGTAAGTAGTCTGTGTGGAACAGTGTCAAAGGGCAACTCTGGTCTCCCAGTCAAAAAAATTAATTAGATTTGACTGACAAGGCCTACCTCTGATCCGGCAATCCAAGCTCCAGAAATTTCACTATCCTCTGTTTTAGCATTGTTTCCATTAATTTACTCAGCACAGAGGCCAGACTAACTGGCCTGTAGCTCTCAACCTCATCCTTATTTCTGCTTTTATGTAAAGGGACTTCATGCGCCTTTCCCATGAAGTGGTCAGACAGTGGGGCTGCTTGAACCTTCCCCAAGTTCCTACAATACTCTGGTATTTATCCCAACCAGCCCCATCACTTTTTCTACTTTTAGTTTAGCTAGATCCTCACGAACAATCTTCTGAAAATCGTTCAAGATCTTCCTTCACTACTGTTCCTATTTGTGGTTTTCTCAGGTCCTGCTCCCAGCCCTTCATTTGTGAACACAGAACAAAAATATTTGTTAAAAAATTATGCTTTATTCTCATCAGCTTCAACATATTCCTCCTCTTCACCTTTGAATCTGACAATACTATTTGCAAACTTCCTCCTCTCACTAACCTATCTGAAAAACATCTTATCCCCAATTATACTGCATTGGCTATTTTTTCTTCTATTGGTATCCCTGCTTTCCTGACTACTTTCCTAGCTTCTCTACGTTTTTCCAAATATTGATGCTTGGCTTCCTCTTTCTGTGATCTCTTGTATTTTATGAAGGCCATCCTCTTTCTTCACCTTTTCAGCTACTTCTTTCAAGAACCATAGCAGCCTCTTTTCTTTTGCATTTATTTAATTTACTAACAAAGGTTTGTTGCCCTTAAAATATCCCCTTTCAGTTTTGCCTCCAGCTGTTCTCATCCAACCAATGACTCCTTGAGGTATTGTCCCTTCTTGGTAAAGTTAGGTTTCCTAAAGTCTATGACCCTCACATTGAAAGGATCTTATCAATCCTAGTCCTAATACTGAACCACACCATCTAGTGATTGCTGGACGTACATTTTTCCCCCACTATAACATCAGAAACACTTTCTCCATTGGTAAGCACCAGCTCCAGTATGGCCCCTTCATGTGTGGGTTTTGTTACTAGTTGCTGGAATAATTCTCCCTGTAGAGAATCTAGGATCTCTATTTCTAGATGACACTGCAGTAGGGGATATGCCAATCAAGATCTGGCATAGTGAAATCACATATCAGTAGCACTTCTCCTTTCATGGCAATACTGTGAATGTCTTCAATTAAATCTCTGTCCACTTCTTCTGCCTGTATATCACACCAATGCAAATGGATTCCCCATTCCCTTTTTCTAGTTTAGTCCACAGTGCCTCCATCTTCTCTTGTAAGCCCTGTAATTCTGTAGCTTTAGTATGCTTTTTTTTGTACACATATAGTGCCACTCCTCCCCCCCCCCCCTTCTTCCTACCTTGTCTTTCCTGTAACAGGTGATCTCTGGGAACAGCAGGAATCAATCTTCACATATAGGTGACGTCAGTACCAATGGAGCCCAAATGGGGACCGCTCCCCAGCGTCCAATTGGAAAGCTTTTGGGAGCACTCCACTGTGCCTGCGCATCTGCCTTCTCAAGTCCTCTCTTCAGTTAAGTTTGTAGCTGAGACATAAAGGGAAAAAATAATACCCTACAACTCCTAGGAAGACTCATTCCTGCTGTTTCCAGAGATCACCTGTTACAGGTGAGTAACAACACTATCTCCAGGAACAAGCAGGAATGTGATCTTCACATATAGGACTCACTAGCTCCTGAGTACTAGACTAGAAGTGGGTAGCTTTGGTATCGCCAAGGCTAGAGCATAGAGCTAAGAAGGTATGAATACAGTGTTTCATCATTGCACTTGACTGCAGTCGACTAGACCACCTCTAATGGAAGTCTGGTGCCAGAAAGAAGTCTGGGACAGAGGACAGAAGTTGCATTTAAGTCCCAAAAGAGTGCTGAAATACAGCCTGGCCAAAGACAGCATCCCAAAGGCAGTCCCTGTCTAGGCAGTAGTGTGCAGCAAAGGAATGAATGGAGAATCAGGTAAGCTGCCAACAGATCTCGTCAATGGAGACGGAATGGAGGTTGGTCATGGCTCGCATGTTGTTAGCAGCGACGTGACCCTTGAAGGAGAGTCCTGCCTGTGCACAGGCAAATGAAATCTGGATATACATCTGGATAAGATATGCTTTGTGACTAAGAAAACCAAGGTGACTTGGATCAAAGGAAATGAATAGTTGAGGATTTTCTGTGAACCTTGGTTCGATTCAAGTAGTAAGCCAGCAATCGTTTACAATCTAGAGTGTGTAGCGCTGCTTCGGCCTGAGAGGCATGTGACCTCAGGAAAATGACAGACAAGATTACAGACTGGTTCAGGCTGAAGGCTGAAACTACTTTCCGAAGAAATGCGGATGGATACGAAGGACCATTCATGTCATGGTGGAACAAAGTGTACGGGGGATCTACCTCCAAAGCTTGCAGTTTGCAGATTCAGCGAGCTGAGGTCAAAGCGATGAGGAAGAGTATCTTCTATGTGAGAAACTTGAATGAAGTGATGACTAAAGGTTCAAAGAGAGGCTTTAAAGTTGCGCTAGAACCACATTGAGGTCCCAGGCCACCAGTGGTGGTTTGAGAGGTGGTCTGGAGAGCAGGAGACTCTGCATGAAACTTTGCACCAAAGGGTGCGCCGAAATAGGTCGCTTGTCCAGCGGCTTGTGATAAGCCATAATGGCACCGAGATGAACTCTGAGTTGTTCTTGAGACCTGCCAAGGACAAGTGGAAGAGATACTGTAGAAGAAATTCCACCGGGAAAGGGAGGGTTCAATTTGCTTTGTGAACCTTCGCCATTTGAAGGTATATGAACGTCTGGTGGATAGTTTGTGTGATGCAAGTAGGATAGCCTTGACCTGTTGTGGGAGGTCAAGATCAGCAAGGATTATACTTTTAGGCGTTAGGCCTCAAGGTGGAGGCCCTTGGGATGGAGAAGCATCCTGTGATCCTGAGACAGAAGGCTGGGCAAATGTCCCAGACAGAGGTCGAGTCTGCAGTAGTCGAAACAGCAGAGAAAAATCACGGCTGATGGGGCCAAAAAGGAGCTATGAGAATCATGGTGCCCTTGTCGGCCTGTAGTTTGAACAGGGTCTTTAGTATTAAGGGGATGGGTGGGAATGCATAGAGCAGACCGTGTCCCCGATGTTCCAGGAAATTTATCTGTATCAGAGATTCCTGGTGTGTCCACTATTCCGGCATGGTTAGATTGTTCAGATGTGCTCCTCAACTGAGCTTGGAGTCATCTGTTGTCAGGGTGCATTGAGGTGGAGGCATCTGAAAAGGTGACCCCCCCCAAGACAGTTCTGAGGGGAGCACCACCACTGAAGGAAGTTGAGAAGTAGAGGTGTGAATCATATTTTGTCTGAGACGCGCCCGGTTACCTTTGCCCATTGAGATGAAAGAGTCCCTTGTCCTCGTTTCATGTGCAGGCAGGCATAGGGGACCACATGGACTGTGAAGGCCATGTGCCCCAAAAGGCATAGCAACTCTCAAGCTGTGATACAAATGTGACTTATCTTGTGGGTTAGCTTGATGAGCTGTGTAGAACAATTAGGGGGAGGAAAGCTCTTGCCTATTGAGTATCCAGAAATGCTCTGATGAACTTGAGCCGTTAGGTCGGCCCTGGGTGCAACTTAGGAAAAGTTCAAGATGAATCTCGGATGTTGGAGCACTGTGATGATGCGATGAAGAGAGTTTTACCTCTTGCGGGAATTCTCCCCTGATAAGCCAATTGTCTAAGTAGGGGAAGAAGACGACCCCCCAAAGTACGAAGGTAGGCCGCAACCACTGCCATGCACACTGTGAATACTCGGGGTGCAGATGCTAAGCCGAAGGGAAGCACCCAATATTAGTAATGGTTCTGCTGGAACCAAAAACACAGCTACTGTCAGTGCTGAGGGTGGATCAGTAAATGCATGTATGCCTCCTTGAGGTCTAGAGAACACAACCAGTTATTCCTCTGAAGGTATGGCTGGAGTGTGCTGAGGGAAATCATTTTGAATTTTATCTCGAATGAGGAATTTGTTTAGGTCCCTTAGATCTAAGATGGGCCTGAACTCTCCTGTTTTCTTGGGGATAAGAAAATAAGGAGAATAGAAGCCCATGCCCTCTTGGCGGAGGAACTCTCAATGGCCACCTTTTATGATAGATTTATCTGGAGAGGGTTTCTGGGATAATCTCCTATAAGGTGGTGGGGGGTAAGCTTTCGAAGTGAAGCAGATAGCCCCTTTGGACGATGTTGAGAGTCCACTGCTCTGATGTGATGAGGTGCCCCCTGTGGACATAGGAACAGAGCTTGCCTGCTATGTGTAGGGGTTGGGAATCCTGCAAAGGTAGAATGGCTATGCTCTCCAGGAAAGAGCCAAAAATCAGGTGTTGGTTGTGGCTGTCCAGCTGGTTGGGGTTTAAGAGCCTTAGACCTCTTAAGTGGCGAGGGCCCTGTTGGCGCTGCTGTTGCTATTGAGGCTGGTAAGCAGCTGCAGGAGGATAAGAAGGATAATATCTCTTCTTCTTTGGATTAGTCCACCTTTTAGAGGGGTCTGCTGACTTTCTTGAAAGGTGCTTGAGGGTGAGATCATCTGTCTCAATGTCTGGAGCCTTCTCCCTCCAACTCTTTCCGAAGAGATTTTCTCCAGAACAGGGAATATTAGCCAATTTGTCTTGGACCCATTGGTCAAGATTCTATGTCTGGAGCCAGGTCATACTGCGGGCACAGATGCAGACTGCTGAAGTTCTGCTGGATAACTCAAAGGCATCAAAAGATGCTCTGGCAAGAAATTTGGATGTATTTTTTTTCTGCCTGATTGGGACTTGGAATGCATTTGTTTGTAATCAGGAAGGAGAGGTGCAAATGTCTCCAGATCCCTGGAAGCATCCTTGAGGAACATGCCCATGTAGAGCATGTAGGAGGTAAATCTAGAAGTCAGCATGCGTGCCTGAAAACATCAACAACCAAATGCATCGAGAGTTCTGGAGTCCTTGCCTGGAGGCATGGAAGAGTGAGTCTTAGAACTCTTAATGTGGCGCATCGCCGATTCCACCACCATAGAATGGTGTGGGAATTGAGGCTTCTGAAAGCCTGGGCATGCTGGAACTCGGTACATGGTATTGAGTCATTTGCTGATAGGCAGAACAGTTAGTGGAGCCTCCCAGAAGCATCAAATTCTGTAAGATGCAGTGACAGCCTCCTTAGGTGTCAAAGGATATTGGAGGATTTTTTTAATTCCTCTACCTTTTGTTGCATCTCCCAATCCACACTGATCTGTAGGCCTACCGCAATATCTCTAATGAAGTCTTGTTAAGACATGCCCTCTGATGGGGACTGACATCGCTCATGAAGGATGAATCTGAAGGAATGTCCCTTTATCTTTATTCAGTGGCTTGACAGACCGCTCAGGCAGAAACATCAGAGCGGTTAACAAATACAAATGACTGCAAACTGGTAAAACAGAAAGGAAGAAGGAATGCCATTATCTGATAGGACAGAGGGAAGAGAATACGAGATAATACTGAGGGATTAAGGGGGACAGAGGTAAAGAAGAGGGTCACATTAGGGAAAAGAGGCTGAGCATAAGGGTGGTAGGGCAGGAGTGTCAAGACAGGCAGTTGGGAAGGTCGAAGGCAGCTTGAAAAACGTGGGTTTTCAAAAAGATTTTAAAATTATTAAAGGAGGGTTCGGAGGGGAGGATGTGGGGAAGGGAGTTCCAAAGGGCGGGACCGAAGAAGGCAGACCCTCGTGTGCGTTCGAGGTGAGCTTGAGAAACAGGTGGAAGGACCAAAGAGTGCAAATTGAGCGCAGAAGGCAGTGTAGAGTGTGAAAATGAAGGAGATCAGCAAGGTATTGAGGAGTCCCAGTGTGGATGGTTCTGTGACAAAGGTGAGTATCTTGTATTGGATTTTGAAGTGGTCAGGGAGCCAATGGAAACAAATTAGGAGGGGAAAGATTATGATCAAACCGTGAAGAATGAGTGAGGATGCGAGCAGCGGTGTTCTTTAATAGCTGGAGTCTGAAGTCGGTATTGTGGGAAATCGGACAAAGAGACATTGCAATAGTCAAGTCTTAAAATAACCAGAGAGAGGAGAAGTGTGATGAGAGAGAAATGGACGCACTGCATGGATTTGGTGAAGGGTATGGAAAGACTGACGGGAGATAGAGGAAATGTGTTCTGCAAAAGAAAGAGGAATCAAGAGTAACACCAAGATAGTGAAAGGAGGTGACCAGCGGGATAGAAGCAGTAGAGAGCAGGGGAGTCAGAGATAGAGAAAGAGCCCTGAAAGTGATCCAGGTAGCAGTGGACATGGAGTGTTCAAGTGGAGATAGTTTGAGGCCATCCAGAAGCGAATAAGAAAAAGGCAAGTGTTCAGTTGAGTGAGATCAGGAGCGTAAGAGTCTGTGCAGTGAAGCAGAATATCATCTTTGGTGTAATAATATGCAGAAGTACCCAAATGTTGAATGAGCAAGGAAAGAGAAGCCAGGAAGATATTGAAGAAGAGGGGAGATAGGACAGAACATCGAGGGACACCACAGGACAAGTGAGGTGAGGCAGAGGAGATGGAAAAATCTGAGAAGGAGAGAGCAGTGAGAAATGACTGGAACCATTCTTAGGACAGTGTCACCAATTCAGAGATCAAAAAGGCAGGTGAGAAGGATGTGGTGGTTGACAAGGTCAAAGGTGGAGGAAAGATCCAGAGAAACCATAAGAGTGAAATCACCGTGATCGTGTGAGATATGTAATTCGTTCAAGAGAGAAAGGAGAATAGACTCAGTACTATGATCTGTCCAGAAACCATACTGACAGGGTGGAGAACACTGGTGGAAGCAAGGTGTGCAGACAGTTGAGTGAAAACTAATCTTTCAAGGAGTTTTGACAGGAAAGAAAGGTTAGAAACCGGGCACCAATGGGCAAGGGTGAAAGTGAAGGGAAGGCTTTTTGAGGATAGGACAGACCAGAGCGTGCTTCCAGGGAGGAAGAAAGGTACCTGCGGTGAGGCTAGCATTAAACATTGAAAGCACAGGGGGAAGAGTGAGGTAGGGCTCATGAAGCCAATTGGAAGGGATTGGGTCCAAGGAACAAGTAGTCTTGTGAGAGGAAGAAATTGTCTTAGCTAATTCAACTACAGAAATTGAGCGAAATGACAACCAGATATGAGACTGGGGGGGGAGGGGCACCATGGGTGGTGATAATGGAGAGGGGGATAGGCGGTTCAGAGAAAGAGGAGGTGGACACAAAGGGAATGTCGAATGGAGAAAAGGGACCTTACTAGAGAAGACGTCTGTTAGGAGAGCAGGGTCTGGGATGGGAGGCGAAGACACAAGAAACACAAGGAGAAGAGAGGGAGTGATATATCAAATAGAATTGGCAAGAGGAATTGGAAGATGCAAGAATCAAATTGGAATAATATTCTCGTTTAGCTGAATGAATTATGGCACGGTACTCTTGGTGTCATAGGTGGAATGTATGAAGGGAGTCTGGGGAAGGCCAGGCACACCAGAGATGCTTGGTACGGTGAAGGCGGGTACGGTGGAGACAGAGGCCAAGGTGGTACCAAGGGTGGAGGGTGTGGGGCAAGAAGCAGAAATGAGGCAGGAAGGGGCCAGCTGATCCGGAGCTGTGGAGAGGACATCATTCCAGGTACAGACCTGCGAGTCGGGAGACACTGAAGTGAAGTCAAGGGGAAGGAGTTGATCTGAGGGCAGATACTGAAAGAGAATGAGGGGGATAACAGGACATCTGAGGTGATGTGACCAGGGGGAGGGGGGAGAGGGAAGGCAAGATGGAAGGGGCATCTGCAGGGAGAAGAGGACACAGTAGTGGTCCGAACAGGGGAGAGCTAAGTGGAGATCATAGAAAGGACAAAGGGAGAGGTGGAAGGGAAGAGCTCCTCCGATAAAGGTCTGAGTTCCGGCATCAGCCCCGAAACCGGCAGTTGTTGGCAGGATACAGTCGCTTGCACTGCTGGCACTATTGATACTGTTTGTAGAGGCTGCCAGGAGTATGGCCAAACTCCTTTCGATAGCAAGTATACGCTGGTCAAGGGAGCTGACCAATGCCTAGGTAGAATCTCTATATGGGGCTTTGAGCCACCGTCCCAGAGCATGGAACCAGTAGTTCTCTAGAATTCGATGCCTCAGGAGCATCTTGGAGCCCCCCTTGTGCTTTGAAGGACAGGGCCTCCCGCTGGGGCTGTTTGGCAGGCCAGTCATCATCAGACTCACCTTTCGGTGAGTCTCAATGTCAATGAAGGGACTTATCTTTGGAATCAGAATCAGTCTTCGATGCCGATAACAGACTTAGTTTTGTGTTTGGACTTTGATGAGACCTGAGAACCATGAGAGGAGGCTGATGTCCTTGACTATGGGAGGTGGGTGGGTATGTGTGGCTGACTTATCCTGCTGTCCATGGAGAACTCCTGTTACAGGTAAGTAACTCCGTTTTCTCCTAGGACAAGTACGATGAGTCAACCACACTTGGTGCCTCCCAAGCTGCCATGTGCTGTGGTGGATGGGGAAAGGCCAAGACACTTCTTCAGGGCTAGTATGCGCACTTGTGGAGCAGCATGTTGCAACAGGAACCTGTAGGACTGTAGTGGCGATGCACGCATGTGCAGTAGCAGTGTTGTGAGAGGGCGCAGTTAGAAGGCCCCTTCCCCATATGCTGGCTTGCAGTCACGATGCACGCATGTGCAGAGGGTGTAGTTACAAGGTACACCTGTTTGGTAACAGAGATGCAGGCACATCGAGCAGTAGTAGTGCGGGATTCACCGCAGTCGCAAAGCACACCTGTGCAGAAGGTGCGGTTACAGGGCATACCTGTGCGGTAACAGATGCAGGCACATCGAGCAGTAGTAGTGTGGGATTCGTCATCGAGCAGTAGTAGTAGTGCAGGATTCACCGCTGTTGCGATGCACGCATGTGCAGAAGGTGCGGTAACAGGGCACGCCTGTGCGGTAACAGACGTAGGCACATTGAGCAGTAGTAGTGCGAGATTCACCATCGAGCAATAGGGCACACCTGTGCGGTAATAGATGTAGATACATCAGGCAGTGGAAGTGCGGGATTCACCGCAATGAAGAAGCAATGGCAGCAATATCGCTGGGAAACTGCATTACTATAGCTGGCCACGAGGATGGTGCAAAATAGACCATTAACACATCATTAATAAGAGAGGCTTCTCTTTTTTTTTTTTTTTTTTTATCATCGGAGGATAATGAGAACCATTAGCATAGCAGGATAACAGGGAAATCGCCGCTTGGCCAAGCATTGGGGAACCTGCGTCTTTGGGGAGACATGATCTAGATTGGCCACTGTTGGAAACAGAATACTGTGCACAACAATGCTGCAGGCTTGGTAATCCAGTCATACCCTGCATTCAGGGTGCATGGCCCCACTCCCTGCATGCTTGCGCATCGCTGCTGGCATCTGCGCTGTGGCCAGAACTGCTCGGCCGAAGTGGTATCTGAGGCAGCGGTGTTGTCAGAAGACCAAGTGGCGGTTTCACCAATGCTGGTCCCCGGCATAGTATGCATGGGGCAAAGGTGGTGGCCTGTGCCTGGAGCCGGTGCATGAATTTTCCTGCCTGGCTGAGGCTCCTGTCTGGCCTAGGCAGAAGATGCTGCAGTTAGCAACAGGGCCTCCTTGGTGAATGGGTGTCCTGTGCAAAAGGAAACAGGGTTGGGTCCCTTGACGCTGGTGTGTTATCATGCGACAGTGTGTTATCCTGTTTCCGTGGGGCTCCGTTCCTCCAAAGAAGCGTGGTGCACAACTGATCTGGGATGTGGCTCAGTCCTGTAGGACTGTGCGTAGGATAAGTGCACCACAAGGTTTGTAGTTCGACAATCCTCTTGGTGGGTGATCGTCCTGCGAGAGAGACCTTTAGAGAAAGGGCATCCTGTTTGGCCAGATCGGTTAACGTAAAAAAGGATCCACACAATCGCAGCAGCTGCAGGTGCCTGTCTGCCACAATGAGCCACCTGACAGAAGACCAAACACGAATTTGGACAACTATCCAGAGGGTCACCAAGAGGTGACAGCAACTTGACGGCACTTAACAACGCAACTTCATTTCAGCAGTTAACATGAGCAGGCATGGCTCATGCATCGGCTGATTGAGGACAATGCTGAGCTACCGGAGGCTGGATAGCCCTTGTTAGATCCCTCCTGAGACATGTAGCTCTCCCTGACGTGGCAGTGGGAGGGTGCAATGGGCAGTGCTTACTGCAATCTACAGGAGAGGTGAGGCACTGGAGGATTCGTGGAAAGGGTCTAGTTGGTGCAACCTGACAGGAGAAGACATCCAATTGCTGCCATGTGCTTTGGAAGCTGTTGCTGCCATGTACTTTGGGAGCTGAAGCATCACTCTGTCAAGTGCTGGGCCTTCTGTCGATGGGCCCTTGGCTGTCAGTACTAAGATCATTTGTCAGAGGGAAGGTTGAAGGAAGGCAGGGATGGCTTCTTAGTGCAAGTGCTGGTGCATGTTGTAAAGAGACTTGCCCAGTTACAGACACTATGCAGTGGTCCTAACCACTAGGCTTGTGCCTCATGGTCCTAACCACTAGGCTCATGCCCCCATTGAGAATGTCCCAAGCTTTGTCCAGTGATAATCTGCTACTAGTGTTGCCATTATCCTGCCACGAGTGTTACCAGTATTCTGCCGCTAGTGTTGCCAGTATTCTACTACTAGCACTGCCAGTATTCTGCTGCTATTGTTGCCAGTATTCTACTACTAGCACTGCCAGTATTCTGCTGCTATTGTTGCCATACCTTGCTACTATTGTTACCTGTATTATTGCTGCTATTTTTGCTGCACTTTACCTACCTCAACCAATAATTAAACACCACATATCACTGCACACCACACGTCCTTCAGTGAGAAGGCCCCAACAGCTTATGCATCACACTAAAGAAATCCTACCACTCATAGGAAACCCTGCGCCAGCCCAACATAACCATATCCATCATGACCTTACCCAGTTTATACCTCCTCAGCATGTCCTTCATGTGCACCCTATCCTCAGCCACCACCCATAACACGATCCCAATAGTGCGAACTCAAGGAAGGAGACAATATAACACACACCACATACTGACAGAACCCCCCAATACCCTCACTCACATTTAATCCACATACCACTCCAACACACCACAAAACGCAAAGATGTGCAGACTCCACGCAACCTAAAATGTGCACTCATAAATGCACGGTCAGTCCGTAAAAAGTGGCCAGCCGTTATCGACCTCATAACACAACTCAATCTAGATATCCTGCTACTAAAAGAATCATGGCTCACTACCTCGGACTCAGTACTCATCAATCAACTCATCCCTCCAGATTTCTCAATACACTCCTGCCACAGGATGGACCGCAGAGGAGGTGGTACCCTCATTCTGGCAAAAGCTGATCTCCAATACCAAACGATCAGCTCCAATAGCTCGACCCATCTTGATATCACTATATCCAACAATAGTACTATTAACCTTGTCTACAGATCTCTGACGGCCTCCCCTGAAGACCTCGCAAAAATATAATTGACCTAGCCTCCAACCCCAAAGACACACGTAAGCCAAACTGGATACTAGGCGATTTCAATCTGCCAGCCCTGCCGGACAATCATGCCAATGCCTTCCTCGAAGCTTTCAACAACCTAGGATACGAACAAATAGTTGACGCCCCCACCCACCGAAAGGGAAACAAACTAGACCTCATTTTCAACCCACAACCTGATGGGAACTCAAAATATAAGCACGACATAGTTATCTCACCCATCCCATGGTCGGATCACAACCTAATACAATTCCAAATACCTCTTCAGCAAGATAGTGAACAAAGAGACTAACTGAAAAACCAGCAACACCCACAGGGCGATTCAGACCCCTTGACAAAGAGACAATCATCAAGGAAGTCCTACCTAATATATCCGCACCTCCAACCCTTGAAGAGATGTTGGCTTCATGGAACAGCTGCCTGAACTCCTCTGCCCGCAAACCTGCACAAACCAAACCTCTCGCCCCGGGCAAGCATCCAAGTACAAAACTTGCACACTGGCACACTGCCGAATTAAGAACCTCACTGATACTGCTAAGAAAATTGGAAAGAAAATGACGTCGTACACGGGCCCCAATGGACTTGACAGCATACACCTCCCACCTTAAGAAACATCGGGAATTAATATCAGCAACAATGAGAGATCACCACTCAAATCTCCTCAACCGTGCCTTGAACAAACCCCATGAGCTTTTCAACATTGTAAAAACCCTAACGAAAGAGCATCTGCCCCCCCAACTCGACATGATTCATCCACAGGACTATGCAGATTACTTACTGACCAAAATCAACAACGTCAGCAAAGCCATGCCATCCACCCCCAACAGTAACTCAGCACAACTCCAGCAACTTACCACCATCGTAACACCAACAGCTACACAAGTTGAGGACATCATCACTACCGTCAATGCCACCACTGCCCCAAATGACCCATGTCCAGCATTTTGGATAAGAGCTCTACGAAAGGAAATCAGCCCTATACTGTGCAAGATTATGGACTTGTCCTTCTCCTCAGGTCTATTTCCATCATGCCTCAAGCAGACATCAATCCGGCCTCTCCTGAAAAACACCAAGCTTAGTCCACAGAAAGTCGAAACATATCGACCAATATCGAGCATTCCGCTACTGGCTAAGCTAATTGAAAAGGTCGTTCAGCGCCAAATACAGTACCATATTGACTCCACAGCTCCCCTTTACCCAGCCCAACATGGCGTTCGAGAATCACACGGTGTGGAAACTCTAACCACACTAATCAACACACTGATCACAGGAACCAATAACATTAAACAAGGATTTGCTTTGATCTTCCTGGACATTGCCGCCACGTTCGATTCCGTAAACCATGATCAGCTCCTGAGACGGCTTCAAGATAAGGGAATCAGTGGTTTAGCTTTGAGCTGGTGCAAATTGTACCTAACGGATAGATGGCAGCAAGTTCGTACAGGCTCTACAACCTCTAAACCTTTCCATCAAAAACATGGCGTGCCTCAAGGCTCATCACTCTCTGCCTTATTATTCAACATATACATGCAACCTGTATGCGAAGTAATCCGCTCCTTCAACGTCTCATGTCTAATCTACGTTGACGATGTACTACTCTTCATCCCATTCTTGACTGACAAGCCGGATTTCTCTCCACTGATAAAATGTTTTGAGGCTGTAACGGACTGGTTCCAAGCACAAGGCCTTAAGATAAACTTCAGCAAAACAGATGTACTCTTCACCACTAGAAATCAATCCTTCTCCCCTCCACCAACGCTGAAGACAAAAGATGCTGAGCTCACAAGCAGACCCACTATCCGCTACCTTGGTGTTACACTAGACCAGCAGCTTGACTTCAAAGCTCACATCAGTAACATCGTCAAGCAGATCCACCACAAAATACAAACATTGAGACATCTCCGACTGCTACTACAACCAAGCGACTTTAGGACGGTATTTCAGGCCCTCGTGACCCCCCACTTCGACTATGCCAATACGATCCTCCATGGCCTACCCAAGTGCTCACTAAGTCCGCTACAACTAGCAATGAATACAGCGGCACGTTTCCTATACGGAGCCTCCAAAGGAGACCATATCACCCCAATTCTAAAGGAATTACACTGGCTACCAATCCACTGTCGGATCACATATAAAGTAGTCCTGATAACATTTAAGGCCATCAACATGTCCTCCTCCTCCTCCCTAACGGAGCTGCTCCACCGTACCCCGGCAAACAGAGCAAGGAGATAATTCGCCATCAACACCCTTCAGACCCCTAACGAAATAACCAAGTGTACCCAAGCGACAAGGAGCAAAGCTTTTAAATTTTACGCACCCACCTGTTGGAATGCACTCTCATCTTCCATACGAGCAATTACCGATATTGTTCAATTCAGAAAGGCAATAAAACACCACCTCTTTCTCTTACACTACTCACAGCCCAATATTATCCACAGTACACCCACCTAAACAGCGATAAGCCACAAACAATTCATAGCCATAATGAACAGATCTGTAGATATTGTAAATAATCTCCCCAGTTGAAATCCAAGTTGCATCCCCTGTTCTCTGTAAATGCATGTAAATATCTGTAGATATTGTAAATAATCTCCCCAGTTGAAATCCAAGTTGTATCCCCTGTTCTTTGTAAATGCATACCTGATATACCCAGATGCATAAATGTTACCTGTAAACCACACTGATTTTAAAGAGCGCGGTATATAAAAGCAATAAATAAATAAATATTAAGAGTGGCCTAAGCTTTGTCTAGGGTGATATTGATATAGGCAATGCCGGGAAAACAGGGATGCTTTGTATTCCCCTCTATGGCAGGCGCCGCCACCACCAGAGAGACAGGGTGGATGACAGGGGTGGCAGGAAGCAGGAGGATGACCTTCAGCTGGGACCTGAACCTGTGACCTTCTGCTCCAGGACACACTGGCTGTCTGTACTGTGCCATACTGTTGCCACTGGTGGCTCCCCAATGCCTTGGGTGACGTCCCTCCCGCCAGGAGTTCATGGTATAGTGGGGATCCCCAATGGGGATGCTGCTTACCTGTGGTTGGCAGGACCGTCAGAAGGTTTTGTTTTTTTTAATCCTAAGAGGTGCCCGTTATGGGCCAGGTTTCGCTTGGTCAGTGTAGGTCATTGTGACATATTGGTGACCTTGCTTGTAGGCAAGTGGGAGAGGGTTGTGTACCATTCCCAGGTCCTCGTTGCACGGTGTAAGTGGAATCCATGTCAAGTATCTTTACATGGTAGCAGCCGCCTTTGTCTGAAGGAGGCCGTCGTTCAATCAAGTCTGCAGTGGTGAGAGCCTCCAGTGATGAGAGCCTTTGTCTGGAGGCGGCCCTCGGTCAATCAGGTCTCCAGTGATGAGATCCATAGTGGGAGGTTACCTCTGTGGGGTCTGGCCTAAGGATGGCAGAGTTTGTGCCCTATCACCTCCCTCTTATTTTTTTTTTTAAGTAGTAGATTATCGCGTAATAAGGATGGCGCCGCAGTCGCAGGTCAGCAAGGTGCTGAGCCCATGCTCGGGCCCGGTAGTCTTGACATAGTCCACAAACGTGCATCCTAAGTAGCTTCATACCTCTTGTGAAGCGACCCTGCAGGTAATAGGATGGTGGACATGGACTGTGGCTTGACCAGTCTTGCAGTTGTCCTACGCTCTCCTTTTAGTTGTGTGAATCAAACTGCAGGGTTTGAAGTAAGTTGGGCCGGCATAGGTTGTTTAGGGGAAGCCAAGACCTTCCAATAGTTTGGGCTGGCGAATATGTGCTCTTTGGCCTACCATGTTAACACAGGGACATGGTTAAGACACTTGGTCCATTGGCAGTAGATGACCAGGGTGTACCACTGTGCTGCCACTTCCAGGGAAAGGAGGTGACCTGCCCGAGGTCTACCTGTTGGAGTTGAACCCAGATCTCTTGGGTGTTGGAATAATGTGCTAATCACTAGGCCAGTTCTCCACTCTAGTAGTGGAGGTATGTCATCCTGGTGCATGGCAATGCGGTTGGGCTGTTATGCAGGATGAAGTGAGACTCCGGTGGATGTACCCAGGCAAAGCTCCTGTGCCCTGCTGGCTCACACCGGCATGGGTGCGGCATGTACCATATTGCCTACTGGTCTTAGCGCAGGGTCCTGGAAAGAGCTACTACTGGATGAACCATGACAGGCTTCGGATGGTTCGGCCGTTCACTGGAGGGGACCGTGACCTTTTCATGGTCTGCTGCTCACTTTCTGGTAATGGCTCTCACAGCTGGAGGTCGAGCTGGCCGAAGGACCAACAGGTGCTGGCTGGACATGCTTTGCAAAGTCCAGAGCTGGGACCTGAACCCATGATTCCCCCAGGGCATGCTGGCTGAGTGTCCTGCACCACAGTGTTGCTGGTACCGGGACCTGAACCAATGGCGTTTCCAGTCCTAGGTGTAGAGAGGCTCCACTTCCTTAAGGTGGAACAAGAGGTGGCTGAAGTCCTGGGCCTTGCCTATGGAGTACCACCCACTGGCTGGAAGGCCAGAGGTGGAACAAACAAGTGGCTGAAGTCCTGGACCTTGCCTATGGAGGTCTAGTACCACCACTAGCTGGAAGGCCACAACCATGGATTGGATTAGAGGGCAGAACGGTGTCCGATGATCCATCGCTGGTGAGGGCTTCACTTAGCTGACTCCGTGAAGGGGTCGGACACACCCCACACGCGTATCGAGCCCTTAGTGGAGTTGTGGGAAAGCCCAGGGTCTTTCCGGCCGTGGCCGCACTGGTGCATTGATGCTGACGTGGATTGCGCTGATAATGCTATGTCACATTGAGCTGCTCCTCGGTGGGCCGAAGTACCTCCTTTTGGGCTGTTCCTCGGTGCTCCAGATTATTGATGCTCCGGATCGGGTTGAGGTGGCCGGCGGAGCTGGAGGCTGACCTTGCATTCCTCCGTGCGGCATTGCTCCCGGTTGTCACGGTGTTTGGGGGGGGCGGAGTAGAGATTGCCTCACTTCCTGCCTCATATGACCACACTTCCTGGCCATGTCTGGAGGCAGAAGGCATCAAGGTGCTGAGGCCATATTGACCATGCAGAGCAGAAAGGCATCTCGGCGCCGAAGCTTAGTCACATCCGGAGTGGAAGCTTGGCGCGATGTAACATCCAGAAGCATGGCGGCTTGCGGAGTGCTCACTGCTGCGGCGCCACCCGAGATGTCTTGGCACCGGGGCCTAAACTGGAAGGCGTAAAGTCTAACGGTTCACCCGCGAGCATTAAGCAGGCATTCCAGCACGTTTGTGCAGCAGCAGCAGATGATCCGGGCCTTCCGGCGGCTGAGCTCATGCCCCAGGATAGAGCTGAAGCCCAGGTGAGAGGGCTGGCCGGGGACGGAGGCCGGGGACGGAGGCCTTCTTAGGCATGCCTGGGCTGCCGTGGGGGCTACTGCCTGGCGGAAGCTTCTTTTCAAGGCCCGTTTCCCTGGTCTTCTTTGCGTCTGCCGCTGGAGAAGAGAGAGGCAGGATGCATTACAGGTACAGCCGTGAGTGGTGGGGACTGTCAGAGGAGGCAGAGGAAGGCAGCCGGGGACGGAGGCCTTGTTAAGCACGTCCTGGGCTACCACGAAGGCTATTGTCTGCCTGGGAGCTTCTTTCCCCCTTGTTTACGATGAGGCATTTCTCATCGTTGCTCATCCTGGAACAGGAGGATATTTTCTTTTTAGGCTGTAGTAAGGTGATAATTTTCTTAGGTGTTTTAAGATTTCAGTGGAAAGTAGAAGAAAAGTCCATCTTGCTGGCAAGGTGGAAGAATTGAAAAACTGGCTAGCTAGGGGTGGGGCCAGTTGGCCCATGCTCAGAAGAGCGAAAATGAAGTGGACAGTGAGTTTGATGGGTGTAAGATTTATTTATTTATTTAGATTTTCTTCTATACCGCGCTATTCACATCAGTGCGGTTTACATTCAACAAACATTATACATGCAGTCACGCCGCATTGTATTTACGATGAACAGGGGTAATAACCTGGATATAACTAGGGGTAACTATCTACAAATTTTACACTGATGCATCATGATTGGTAAGACTTCTTTTTCTTACTGAAAAAAGGTTTCTTGAATGTTTTCTTTTTTTGCTGGGTTGGCTGTAGCCTTTGACAATCTGTTCAAAGTAGTATTGTCAGATTCAAGCTGATTAGCCTTGTTTTGCCAGTCCTTACCAAAGAGATTTTCTCCTGTGCAAGGAATGTTTCCCAGCTTTACTTGCACCCATTGTTCCAAGTCTGATGCTCGAAGCCAAGAAATACGATGTGCTCCTATGGAAATAGCAGAGGTTCTGCTAAGACATTCAAAACAGTCAAAGGTAGTACGATTCATAAATTTAGAGACATTCTGGGCATGTTTGACCAGAATAAGGTAGTCTGCTCTTTTTTCCTCTGAGACAGAAGGACTAATGAGCTCCAAGTCTTTTGTGATTTCTTCCAGGAACATTCCCATATACAGAATGTAGGAACTGATCCTGGCTTCCAACATGGAGGACTGAAAACATCGACGGCCAAAGGCATCGAGTGTCCTGGATTCATGGCCTGGAGGATTAGAAGTGTGTTTTTTTGCACTCTTGATTCTTCACATGGCCGAGTCCACTACCATTGAATGGTGTGGTAACTGAGTTTTTTGAAAACCAGGACAACTTGGCACTCGGTACATAGTGTCCAGGCGTCGGGAATGTGAAGATATCGTTAAAGGAGTCTCCCACATTTTCAACATCAGATCATGTAAGATCTTGTGAATGGGAAACATAGCTGCTTCCTTGGGAGCCACAGGGTATTGTAGAATTCTTAATTCCTCTGCCCTATGTTCTTTTTCTGGAATCACAGTGATTGCAAGGCCTTTTGCTAAATCACATATGAAGTCCTGGAAGGACATATCTTCTGAAGACATCATCCTGCGTTGAGGAGAGGGAGTTGAATCTTCTAATAGATTCACTCTGGTACCAGTAGAATCAGAGCCATCGGAATCCTCAAGCACTGGGTGCTCCTGTGACACATGGTATCGGTACCGCTCGAAGTCTGTACCAAAGTGTCTCGGTTCCTGATCCCCAATAGCGGACTTCAGCATGGAGGGAAACAGTCCCCTGTCGAAGCAGGTGTTGTCGGTACCGGTACCAATGTCGGTACCGATACTGTGGAACCGTCTGTTGCGATCTTAGCGGTACCAAGGCTGCTAAGAGGGCCACTAGACTGGGTTTGATAGCGAGGATTCTGTGATCCATCGCTCCTGCTGATGCCTGGGTGCCGGTACCGGTGGATGCGGCCACGACCCCAGAGCATGGCACCAGTAGTTCCGTAGAGGTCGAGGCCTCTGGAACATCCTGGAGCCCTGTTAATGCTTTGGAGCTCGAAGACTCCCGCCGGGGCTGTTTTGCCGGTGAAGTGTCCTCGAGGGAAACGCCTGAGGCATCTCGATACTTCAAAGGAGACTTTCCCTTCGAGGACCGGCTAGTTTTACTTTTGGTTACCTGATAACCATGGGAGGAAGATGAAGCCCTGGAAGACGTCGATGCAACTGACATCGTGTCAGAGGCAAAAAGGGTACCGAGTTTTGCAGCTCTATTCTGCTGACTCATCTTGGTCATCCTTGTGTAGGAGAGAGACTCCACTGGACAATGTTCAGGACCCAAACATTTTAGACACCAACCATGGGTGTTGGTGACGGAGATGGTACCACCACATATTTTGGACATTGATTTTTATTAATAAATTCCAAATTTATACAATACACATTATAAAATAAGAAAAAAAGGAAAATCCAATAGGCCACATCCAGGGGAGCACATGCATGGATCAGAGATAATGCCCTAATACTAAACTGAACTCTAATTATTACTAACATTGCTAATGTACAAAATCTAGCAAAGCAATACAACACTCATATTATACCTGTGGAACCTGATTTAGTAGAAACGTTTCCAAAGAGGTAACTTGAGAAAAAACGTACTTAGTGCCCCCGATAGTGACCAGGCATTTGCAGGGAAACTTAAGGAAAAAAGTTGCACCAGCAGCTAAGACCCGTGGCTTTAAAGCCAAAAAGGCCCTGCGTCTGGATTGAGTTTGCCTGGACACATCGGGAAACATTAATTTCCCCCCCCCACAAAAATCAGCATTCTTATTCTGAAAATAAAGTCGCATAACTGTTTTTGTCAGCCTCAGAGGAAAAAGATACAAGGGTAGATCTCGTAGGAATCATATCCTGAGATGATTCAATAAAGTTAGACACATCTAAGGAATCTAAAGACAACAGGGCGGCAGCCTGTGGCAATCCACTGGCTGCCGAACCCGACTGGGGCAAATACATTTTAGTAATAGGAGGTTTAGTATTAACTTGATACCGCAAGATTTCTATCAAATACTTATCAAATAAAATCTGCGGAGATAATAAACGAGTATGAGGAAAATTCAAACACCTAACATTCAGTGCTCGCAGATTATTTTCAAGCATTTCTTGTTGAGTATGCAATATAAGACTATGCTTAATAAATGACAAATTAGTAGACTGTAACGAAGTACACTGAGCATCTAACCTCTGGCATTTATTCTCTAAGGCAGCAATCTGAAGGTCATGTTGGGCCAACTTAGCCACAGTGTCTCTTGAAAAATCAGAGAATTGGGTTACAACAGAAGACAAGGAGACTTCTATGCATGAAAGAGAACACGCCAAAAATCCATCAAAGAAATATTCTGAATGTCCACAGGCAAACTGGAAGAACCGTCCTGTTGAGCCCTGATGAAAACCTCCGGGACCTGAAGAACATGTGGCAAAAGAACTGCCACAATGTCAGACAGAGACCCAGAGGAGACCACTGGAGATGCCACGTCCAAACGCCGGGACTCTCCTCCACCATCGGTGAAGAAGTCACTGGACGGATAGCCTCCTCACTAGCAAGTGGGGCAGAGTTAGAAACCCCCAATGAAGAAGAGGAGCTATCTAAAGGGAGTGGAGGTCTGGAAACAGCAATAGGGAGCTCTTCCTTCTCAGACACAGAAACCAGATGCCTATCCATAGGACCAGTTACTTTCACAGATTTAACAGGATTAACAGTACTCACATTTAGTCTCTTTTTGCCCTTGCCCATTCCAGGGCTCCAACTCCACTAACTCCTCGTGCGCCGAAGGGGCGCAAAAGGGGTTTAACAAGCCCCTTTAGACACACCCCTTCAGAGCACGACCGCGCTACTGCGGTGTAGGCCACAACTTAAGGCCCCAGAGATGACGTCGGGACCAGGCACCGCGTCGCGTTGATCTGCGAAGTCCCACCTGCCTGCAACAAGCAAGGAAGACGCAGTGCACACTCGGGCAGCAGCTCACCTCCACACACGCTCCCGAAGTGCAACTCAAGCTTCCTTCCTTTAAGGCCCCAGAGATGACGTCGGGACCTCGCGTTGCGTTGATGATCCGGGAAGTCCCACCTGCCTACAATAAGCAGGGAAGACGTGGTGCACACTCGGGCAGCAGCTCACCTCCACACACACTCCCTGGGACTGCCACATTTTAAGCAGTTTTTGAAACCACTAGCTGGTTTCTCCATGCTTGAAGAAAAAAATGGGCGTGGTGCCCAAAATGGTGCCTAGCAACCGAAAAAGGGAAAAACCCTGAAGAAAAATATATGGGGTTTTTTTGTTTGTTTGTTTTTTTAAAGAAAGAGAAGAGGAGAACCGGTGGTACCGGTAGGCGTCGAATGAAGACAGATGCGAACACAAAAAATAAGAAATAAAGGTAGATTTTCTGCGGTGACAAGGTACCATGTCCTGTCAGTGCCCTGGAAAACGAAGAACTGAAGTGAGAGAGATACAGAGGCGGGAAAGCAGAACGCATGCGCTGTGGGATGCTCCCTAAAGCTTTTCTATTGGATGCTGGGGAGCATTCCTGCTCGGCCTCCGTCGGTACCGATACCCATATGTGAAGACTACATTTCTGCTTGTTCCTGGAGATATAAAGTTTTTAGATGAAATAAATGACTGCTTCTTGGAGCAGCTGGTTCATGAACCAACCAGAGGGGAAGCCATTTTGGACTTAGTCCTTAGTAGAACAACAGATCTGGTGCAAGAGATAAGGGTGTTTGGGGACACTTGGCAATAGTGATTATAGCATCATCGCATTTGATTTAATGATGGAGGGATGGTAAGGAAGTCCACAGTACTACATTTTAACTTTTGAAAGGGAGACTATGATAAAACGAGGAAAATAGTTAAGAAAAAAACTAAAAGGAGCACTTGTAAAGGTTAAAAAATTTATGTCAAGCTTGGGTATTGTTTAAAAATACTATCTTGGAAGCCCAGACCAGCTGTATTCCACGCTTTAAGAAAAGTGGAAGGAAGTCAAAAAAACTGCCAACATGGTTTAAAGGTGAGGTCAGAGGCTGCTGCCAAAAAAAGCATCTTTCAGGAAATGGAAAAAAGAGCCAAATGACGAAAACTGGAAACACAAGCACTGGCAAGTTAAATGCAAGGCATTGATAAGGCAGGCAAAGAGAGAATTTGAGAAGAAACTTGCTGTGGAAGCAAAAACGCATAACAGACTTTTTCAAGTACATTCGTAGCAAAAAACTTGAGAGAGTCAGTTGGACCATTAGATGATAGAGGGGTAAAAGGGGCAGTAAGAGCGGACAAGACTATAGTGGAGAGACTGAATGAATTCTTTGCTTTGGTCTTTACTGAAGATGATGTAGGGATGTTACCCATGACCGAAGTGGTATTTAAAGGTGATACTGCAGAAGAATTGAAAGAAATATTGCTACACCGGGAAGATGTATTACAAATATTCAATAAACTGAAGAGTAGCAAATCACCTGGACCGGATGATATACATCTAAGGGTGTTGGAAAAACTGAAATATGAGATTACAGATCTGCTATTAGTAATCTGTGAACTATCACTAAAATCATCTGTAATACCTGAAGATTGGAGGATCGCCAACGTAATGCCTGTTTTTAAAAAGGGTTCCAGGGGTGATCCGGGAAACTACAGACCGGTGAGCCTGACGTCAGTACCGGGAAAAATGGTAGAAACCATCAAAGAACAAAATTACTCAACATGTAAATAGTCATGGCTTAATGGGAGACAGCCAACATGGCTTTAGACAAGGAAGATCCTGTCTTACTAATCTGTTGCTTTTTTGAAGGTGTGAATAAACAGGTAGACAAAGGTGAGTCAGTTGATATAGTGTATCTGGACTTTCATAATACCTTTGACAAGATCCCTCATCAGAGACTTTTGGCAAAACTAAAAAGTCATGGGATAGGAGGTAATGTACTATTGTGGATCAGAAACTGGTTAAAAGATAGAAAGCAGAGGGCAGGGCTAAATGGACAATTTTCCCAATGGAAAAAGGTGAATAGTGGAGTACCCCAGGGAGCTCTGCTGGGTCCGCTGCTTTTTGACATATTCATAAATGACCTGGAAAAGGGAATAACGAGTGAGGTTATCAAATTTGCAGATGAGACAAAACTATTTAAAGCTGTTGAAACCCAAGAGGATTGTGGAAAATTGCAAGAGGATGTTGATAAATTGGAAGACAGGGCATCCAAATGGCAGATGAAATTTAATGTAGACAAGTGCAAAGGTTATGCACCTAGGAAAGAACAACCCAAACTATGGTTACATGATGCAAGGTTCCACACTGGGAACCACCAACCAGGAAAATGATTTGGGCGTCATTGTGGAGTGAATGCACTTATACGTCAGCAAGAGAAGTTTGAACTGGATGTGGAAACTGATAGGGAGCCAATGAAGTGACTTGAGAAAAGGGGTAATAAGAACATGACTAGGCTGGTAGAAGATTAGCCGTGCAGCAGAGTGTTGAACAGACTGAAGGGGAGAGAGATGATTCAAAGGGAGAACAGCAAGAAGTAGGGGGGTAGAGTAAAAAAAACCAGAATACCACAAGATTCCAACAGGCCTTTTCTGTACATTTTCCCTTTCTAATGAAAGCAACCTGGAAATAAAAGAGGCAAAGAAACTTGCAGAGCATGGCTCATGGAATTCTTTCCAACTCTCTTTATGTATGTGTGTGCCTGTAACCGCATGTAGGCATCTGATCTGGAAGGGAGGAAGTTAGGCAGTTTGAAAGGAGGGGTATCCTACAGTCTGTTTAAAAATAATAAAATTCAATGAAGTGTGATAATATATTTAATGATTAGATGTCACTGTAAAAAGATTTCAGAAGATAGATTTTACCATTTAACCAAGGATGCCACTGTCCCAAGACAGCAGGTATACTTGTGTTTCTCCACCACAAGGTGTCACTGTACACAGTAGCCATTAAGAAAACTATATGGTTTAGTCTCTACGAGGGGATATTCAAAAGCATTTACTCAGTTTGCAAACCTGCAAACTATGTAAATGCCACTGAAAGGGATATTCAGTGGCACTAACACCATTAGTGCCTCTGGATATCTACTGGTGCCACCGCCACACATCGTGGCATATTGGAGTGGAGACGGCACCATCGCTAACTGAGCAGTGGCCATATTGAGCTGCTGCCTGGTTAGTGAAAAATGGGTAAAGACAGACATGGCAAAGGCTGGCCTGGAAAGTAATTGGACAGCACTCATTATCTCTGCTGCCTGGTTAGCTTCTAGCTTCTGCAGCGACCCAAATATTCAATGTCAGTGACTGGATATGGCCCCAGTATTGAATATGCAGAGTTAGCATTCAACAGCGATGGCTATGCACTTTATAAGCACTGGCCACCGCTGCTGAATATCTCCCCTACATTTTCATAGTAGAATCTACAAACAGAAAATGAAACACTTTTGAATCACCAAGAGAAAGCAGGGATAGGAGTGTGGTAGCATGCCTCATCAATGATTTCCAACCCATATGCTCATGAGCATGTGTGTATCCCATGTATGCCTGGCACAGTACAGAAAATGGGGAAAGACATTTTGAGGTGAGGCCTCACCTGGAATACTGTGTTCAGTTTTGGAGACCATATCATGCAAAAGATGTAAAAAGACTGGAAACTGTACAGAGGAAGGTGACCAAAATGATTTGGAGCCTGCGTAAGAAACCTTATGAGAAGAGACGTGAAGACCTAAATATGTACACTTTGGAGGAGAGGAGAGATAGGGGAGATATGATTCAGACCTTTAAATACTTAAAGAGGAACGATGAACAAACAACCTCTTCCAAAAACGGGGAAGCTGCAAAACTAGAGGGCATAACATGAAGCTGTAAGGTGGAAAATTGAAAGGCAATGTCAGGAAATATTTCTTCACTGAAAGGGTGGTGGATGCTTGGAATTCCCTCCCGATGGAAGTGGTGGGGGCAAACACGGTGACGGAATTCATTCAAAACAGCATGGGAAAAGCACAGCGGATCCCTTTACAACAGGATAAAAACAAAATAAACTGAACCAACTTCTCAACAAATAGGGGTGTCTACATGGAGTGGTGGGTCCACCCCTAAACAAAGACATGGGGAGGGGTGGCCTGCACAGAGCGACAGGTGCACCTACTCTTGCCGTATTGCTGGGCAGACTGGATGGACCATGCTGGTCTTTATCTGCCGTCATTTACTATGTTACTATATATATGAAAGGTACTGTAACTGCTATGTTTCAATGGTTCAGAGTTTTTATGTGGTAGAAGCTAGAACTGCTTCTCAGAGAAATTCACAAGGCCATTTTTGGGGGTAGTTTATTTCTATTGAATCCCCAGGCCGATCTGGAACATTTTCAAATTGAAGGTGTCTTTTTAGTAGATTTCCTCCCAATCCATATTTGATCCCATTCCATTAAATTTTAAGAGAGTTCATTTGCCCCCAGGAAAGCATCTAGACCCTTTAAAGATACTCTCCCACATGCACTGTGTTGTTAATTCCACTATGCCTGACTGGAGATAGAGGTGAATTTTAAACTTCAAAGAAATTCTTCAGAATGGACTGACCAAACTTACTGTCATGCTAGAAATCCCTCAAACAACAGTGGGATGTGAGAATGTAGACTAAGGTCCATATTACAGCCTTGCAAATCTCTTCCATGGAGGTAAAAACCTCAAGTGGGCCAGTGACCACACTGGCTCTGGCATTTTGAGCCCTCCAGCTAGGAAGAAGTCTCATAGCAAGGCTGAAGACATCGCAGCAAACTTAAACCACAGTTCCTACTTTTTAAGCCATCTTTCTTTCAACCATAACTGGTCACTGCATATTCCAGAGAACCCCAGGCTTCTCTCTCTCTCTCTCTCTCTCTCCAGGTTTCCTGCTCAGAGATAAAGCCTGGAGCCTGGCCACACCCTTCCCAGGCATTCTCCAGTCTTTCTTCTTAAAGGGACAGGAGTTTACAGAGCAATATCTCTCTCATGCTAGGCTTAGCTAGGGAGTTTCCTTGTAGGGGATGGGGTGTTTCCCAAACACTCCATCACAGGAGGCTTAGAACTTTTGAATTGTTTGGGCTCTATCATAGATGTTCAATTGGTCCACACTCTGTAGGGCACTGGTAAACAGGGGAAAAGTTATGGAATCTCATCTGAAGAAACTGACAGACCTCTCTTTTACAGAATGTTTCACATCAAGAGCAGGTAAGAAGCTATATGGGAGATGAGCACAGGAAACCTTCCTCCCAGGAACACCTAGGGTATGAAGTTACTCCCAAAGAGGTGCCAAAGAGTGGTTCCCTAGGGTCCTTGTCTGTTTGGTCTTCTTGAGTGCAGATTTGACTGCTAATGACTGGTGTGGTAGCTGATGTTTTTCAAATCTATGGGCCCTTCTGGACCCTGTCCACCAAGTCAGCTTTCTTGTTGAGAGCTTGCATGGGGGTGCAGTGGGGGGCTGCACAATCTCATTTATGCTTTCTTAAGCATGTTAACAATGGCCACTTTCCATGTGCGAGGGGGGGGGGGGCAAGAAATTGGAGAATGCCCAGCATCAGTGACCTAAGCCCAACTGGTTTCTTCAATTTAAATAGAATGACCTTTGCCATTTCCTTGTCATAGATGGATCCACCAGTGGGAAATCACCTCTTGATGTGTAGAAGAGGGGTCCAAGGCAAGACGTGTTGGATCCTGATCACAACACAGTTATTAACATAAGCCCGATTGCTCAAACTCATAAAAATACTCTGTTGGAGATATGTGCATATACCTGGCTAGCAGACAATGCTTCTATGATGGTTCCTCTTGTCTAATGGGGCCTAGAATCCATATCTGAAGTTTCCTCCCCCAATGCACCAGAGGTGAACACTGGCTACTACTGATGCCCGATGCCATGACTCCAGATAATGCCATGAATTAAGATTATCTGCATCTCCCTTTGCATCTGTATTGATGCAGTCAGTGATCATACAGCAATTCTTGCCAGATGGTGACCCGACATCTGAACTTTTCCAACACTTAAAGGCTGCCGATGCCAATGATGCTTGGGTGCAGGAAGAGAGGAGACATCCTCCAAGATTTCTTTAGGTGCATCTGTGGTTGAAGCCGAGACTCTCAGACTGCTTTAATCCCCTTTATATGATCAAGGATAAGCAATCCTCCGCAGGAATGCTTAGAAAGTGGTATGGCTGCTTTCAAAATATCCCTGGCTCCCAGCATCACTAATGATGACAAATAGCAATGCTCTCCTCACCATGGTTTGATGTTCAGCATTTGAGTCCCTCAATTCCAGTACCAACCAGTGAAACCCTTCATATACATTAGAGAAGACTTTAATAATAGCAGCCACATTTCTGAATATCCCGTTCTGGCGACGTTTTTTGGATGACATCTTTTTTCTTTGGACGGGGACGTTAGCTGATTTACACACCTTCTTGACATCTTTGAACTCTTAAGCACAATATTCAATTTACTGCCCAGATTGATGCGGCTAGCATTCAATTTTTGGATGTTCAGATTGTACTGTCTGATACTGGTTTTTGCACTTCCCTGTATCGTAAATCTGTCCAAAGGAATACTCTTGAGATTTAACAGCTTTCATCCACCAGCACTTAGGAGGGGTTTACCCTTCGGCCAATTCCTTCGGATTCGTCGGATTTGTTCTAATAAAGCTGATTATAAACAGGCTGCGGAAGATTTAAGTTTGCGTTTGCTCTCTAGGGGCTATCCAACAAAAGTGGTTCACCTTGCCAGAAAACGTGCCAGCAATGTTCATCGTGAATGGCTGTTTACAACCTCTCCCTCTAGGCAGGACCAGTCTGCACAAGTTACTGGGATCCTCCCATACCTCTGTGGTTCAGGTAATGTAGTTGGCATTTTACACAAATTTTGGCCGGTGCTGGCGGTTCATCCTTGCTTTCCCAGGGGTTTACATATAGCTTACACTCGCTGCACAAACTTGCGGGACTTAATTGTGCACACTGTCCCTTCTGAAGATCACCCACCACGGCTTCATGATTCAGCTGGACATTTCTCTTGTGGATCGTGCACTTATTGTCCTAATACACTGGTTGGAGCTTCTTGGACAGATAAGCATACCGGCAGAGATTACATTACTCGGTGGAGAACCGATTGTTTGACATCCTTTGTGGTATATTTGATTGTCTGTCCTTGTGATCTTTATTATGTGGGTCGCACTTCAAGATCCTTTAAACTGCGATTGGGAGAGCATGCGTCCCGCCTACGAACACGTAACTTGTCCGCTCCACTAGTTGATCATTGTATGACAGCTGCTCATTGCTTTACCGACCTGCACTGGCGAATTTTGGATTTTGTCCTAGTGAATCCGCGGGGGGGGAGATCGCCTTCAAGTTTTACAACTGTTGGAACAGCGCTGGATTCATTGCTTAAGGACTGTAACCCCTTTGGGGTTGAATCAACAAATAGATTGGCATACTATCCTTTGACTTTTGTTTTTTAATATTAGATGTTTTTTTAGCACTGGAAGCTTTTTGCGGGCCGATCAGTTTTGATCAGCTCTGAGAGGGCGGCGCTGAGTGGTGCTCCTCCCCTTTGCTCTGATTGGCCTGTATGCATCTTTGGGCTGGTTCTCATCCGGGCACTTGATACCTTCTCATGATAAAAACAGTTAGATTGAAGACGCTCTTCAAGGCTGCTCTGGCTAGACAAGGCTGGGACCTGATGCAGGGGCTCTGTTTTTGACCCCGAAACGTGACACGTCGTTCCTGATGCTGTCTGACTAGTCTTCATGGCCTGTTCTTCTTTGCTACACTTTTGATGCGGGTGCTGGATACCGCCGATAATCTCAGATAAGTGTATTTTTTAAACACTTACACAAAGCAATTTTAAGCTATGTTTGATTAAAAAGGATTGGCTACAGTGGTTTGGGGTATCCCCTTTCCCCTCACTGTGGTAGCTGCTCCGACAAAAAATAAATTGATAGCTTCACTTTAAGGTTTGTTTTGCATCTCGGCATATGTTTTTGTGATTTATTCACCGGGATTGGGTATACTTTAGTTTTCTGGATGTTTGGACCCCAGGCAAAAGTTATGGTATTAGTCTATGAGCAGTACACTGTGGGTGGTGTACTGCCACACCACCCACAGTTCTTGAAATCATGGAAGGTCATCAGAAAAAAAAACCCAAATATAAAAAAAAAATGATTCAATGTTGAACTTTAGTCCAATGTAGGTCCCATTTCTGCCAAAAATCAGGAAAATCCACATGCTCAAAAACAAAGGGCTTACTAAAAGGGATTAACAGCTCAAATGAGGAGACTAGACACAAGACAAATATTTTAATATGCTACTCATGAAGCAAAAAATAAATAATCATCTCACGCCCTTGCTAATAAACTCCCACATATGCTCAGTGCACTGCTCTAGAAAGCTCTTTCTTTTTTTGTTCTTGTTTCAAACACTCTTCATTCGATGGCAGGTGGTCATCCACTTGTGACAATTACACATCCTGGTGTCCTTTGAGAACAAAGTCATAACAATCATCACTATACATATCTAACTTGAGTTGGATTAGAGGTCACTAATACTAATTAACTTAGTCACATATTCAGCTTTACCATGGTTACTTCCTGGCCTAGCCTACTATAATCAACTTTTAAAGGCTTTCAACTAGAAGCATAAAAGAGGAGAGGAGAGAATAAAATCTTCCAAGGTTTTAAACTGTAAAGACTGCATATTAAATTCTTACTAGGAAGAATTTTTATAAAAATTTAAAATTGTAAGGTGAGCCTTCAAGTGAAAGTAATTGGGTGCCTTTTAAAGCAAGAATGTAATTTCTGATCTATCACTAACCAGGAAAAAAAATCTTCTAATCCTATTTTGGCTGGAAAAAGTCTGAAAGCTTGTGTGGGAATAAACTTTTGCTAACATAGATACATTGGTTTGGACTATTTCATTTCCTGGTGTAAAACAAAAGATCCTAAAAAAAATTAACACATCATTAGTTTGACCTTTTTGAAAAGAATGCAACACACTAACACACAAAGAGCATCCAGTTCCATGCAAGGCAGCCCAAAAGTATCAAGGAAGAGAAGAAATCAATTCAGGGAAGCAAGGCATTTAGGTGTCTTAAGCACTGGACATAACAGAGGCGTATGCATGCTGTACGGTGGAATTTGAAATACCGTACCTGAGAGGTGATCCGATGAGCGAAGCAGGAGGGGTAGGGTTATTCCCTGCATTGTGTCGGCGCCGTACGGCCTGACGCCTAAATGTGCTGCGTTCACGGTGAAACGTGACAGTCTCCTCAATGGCTTGTGCCGCTGCAGCAAGACAGAGACTTGAGATCAATTAGGAGACTAGGCCAACAATGTTCACAGCAGCTTATCAGAAATGTCTCTCTGATTCATTTTCTGAGCATTTACCAAGCCACAGCACAAAAAGGTCTTTTGCCTAAGACAAGCACATTATTTATGTAATCCTATTTTGCTAATGGTATTTCTGTATACAAAATCTACCTAAGGCAATTCTTTCCTTTCAGATGTAACATATTCCTAAAATCATGGTGTGAAACTTGCAATCACCAGCTTGCTCCTGGTAATTGAAAAATCTCATACTGGTGCACGAGTCACTAGTATAGGATTAACAAGTCCGTTCCAGCAGCAGGGTTTATGTCCCCTCTGGCTGTCAGAATCTATTTAACTTTGCATGCCCTACTCTTAGCTGTCCCCTAGAAGCTGCCACCCTTGGTGACTATCTAGTTTGCCTAATGGTTGGCCTGGCCCTGTCCAGCAGGCAGTAAAGGAAGAGAAGGCAAACAGATTGTCATTTAAATACTATTGTTCACATCTCCCTGCAACTTGATGGCTACTGACCAATACATTACACAGGTCTGCGACTAAAAAGCTGTTTGATTATTTTCATCTAATTTCCATGTATTTTGGTGTGCTGAAAACAAATAAAATATTGAAAATACTCCTAGACATCATGATTTGCCACAATATGCAAAATTGTCTTCAAATTTGTCATTTTTTTTCAAATTACTATTAATTAATTCAAATTACTATTAATTAATTCACATGAGTGCATTTAATATATAAAATGCCAAAAAAACCTTAAAGGGGTTGTCCGAGTTATGTTAAAAAAAAATATAGCACTGTAAATCTGATGGTCAGCAATATATACATAAGCTAAGCAAGTTTTAAGTCCGTGCTTCTAATGGTAGAAGGGGTTAATCTTTCCTGAAGAATCCAGTGGGAGGGAGACACAGGGCAGATAACAGCAGCACTGGTCAGTGCAGGGGGGCGTGGCCAGCACTGTGATGTCACGTCTCATGTACAGACAGAGCTGCTCTCTCCTGCATGCCACACTTGTGCACGAATCATCATCAGGTCCTTGGTTCTAGGCTGTTCACACTTTTTCATCGCAATTCATGTTAACTCGTCATTCTTCAACCGTTATGTTATGGCTCCGCGAAAGTGTATTAATTTGCCAGTTTCTGTTTCATCTGTGGTGAATATACAGTGTTGAAGCAACAGCAGAATATTACAGACTTTGTGAAAAACGTTTTACTTTGCATACTTTGGACTAAAAATTGGAGATCAAGATAAAGTCTGGGCGCCTCAAAGTGTGCAAACGGTGTGTTGAGGACCTCTGAAACTGGTTCAAGGGTAAGAAAAAACTCTTTCCGTTATGGGATTCCTATGGTATGGCGAGAGCAAAAGAACCATAGTGACGACTGTTACTTTTGTTCATGCGATGTGAAAGGGTTTAATTCCAAATGGAAGCATTCCATTTCATACCCCAATCTTCACTCGGCAATTCGTCCCATCCCCCATGGCACAGATATACCAGTACCCAAGCCCCCTGCTACCTTGGAAGAGATACTTAGCTCCGATGAAGGTGAAGTCATACCTGAACCAGGTGACGAATCAAGTTCTGACTTTGAAGATGATACAAGACCAAAATTGTTTTCTCAGGAGGAGATGAATGATTTGGTAAGAGACTTGAATCTTCCCAAAGATGCCGCTGAGTTACTCGGATCAAGGCTGAAAAGCAGGAATTTATTGTTGCCAGGAGTGTCATCTTCATGGTTCAGACATCGTGAAAAGGAGTTCGTTCCTTACTTCGCCCAGGAAGACAAGTTGGTTTATTGCATCGATGTCGAAGGTCTGATGGGTCAATTTAAAATCCAATATGATTCAGAGCAATGGCGTCTTTTTATAGATTCTTCAAAAAGAAGTCTCAAGCAGTTTTACTCCACAACGGTTTTTACGCTTCCATACCTGTAGGTCATTCCGTACACTTGAAGGAATCCTACGAGAACTTGGAATTGGTTCTTCATAAACTTAAATATGAAGACCACGGTTGGCAAGTGTGTGGGGACTTATTTATTTTTCTTATATTTCTTATATACCGCGCTCTTCGATATCAGTGCGGTTTACATGGAACAAGGAGAGTTTACAGTGGGGGTTACACCGTAATTACATAGAACAGGTATAATAACTTGGATAACAGTTAACTATTTACATCTGAATGGCTAACAGAGAAGGTATTTGCACGTATATATAACACATTGAGGGTGGTTACATGTGACTTGAATGTCTTGTGCATGCTGCTCGGGCAACAAGCTGGGTATACCAAATATCCTTGTTAACTGTGTCTATGGGACAGTCAAGATCGACAAAATCACTGGAGTCCTCCGAGAAACTTTGGTACCTTCCCATAAAGTTCTTCTACCACCTCTCCACATAAAATTGGGATTGATGAAGCAATTCGTAAAATCACTTCCAAGAGATGGAGAATGCTTCAAATACTTGGTCACCATGTTTCCAGGCCTGTCGGAGGCAAAATTGAAGGAAGGTGTGTTCGTCTGACCAGACATTAGAAGGATTATAGTTGATCAAGAGTTTGTCAATACCATGACGGATCCTCAAAAAGAAGGGTGGATTGCATTTAAAGAAGTCGTACAGAAATTTTTAGGCAATAACAAAGATCCTCACTACAAAAAGATCGGACGAATGCTGAAAGCATTTCAAGCTTTAGGTTGCCTGATGAGTTTGAAAGTGCATTTCCTCCAGTCCCACCTTGACTACTTTCCTGAAATTTTGGGAGCTGTGAGTGAGGAACAAGGTGAACGATTCCACCAAGACATTAAAGAGATGGAAAGGAGATACCAGGGAAAATGGAGCATTACAATGAGGGCAGACTACTGATGGATGCTTCAGAGAGACATTCCAGATGCTACTCATAAGCGTAAATGCACCAAGAGGAGCCTCACAAGGAAGGAGAATCGAGTTTAGTGTGTGTAGGTGAGCTCATTTCAGTTCAAAAAAGGATTTTCATGAAAATATTGTAATAAAACTTTAATTTTATAAGTCTATTTCCATTTATTTTGAGGTATTGCCTTATTTATTTATTTATATTCTCTTATATACCGCGCTATTCTGCATCAGTGCGGTTTACATTGAACAAACTGAAATTACATTGAACAGGGCATTATAACTTGGAGATAGCCCATGTTTCCTGTAAAATATTTATGGAGGGTTAAGTGGCTTGCCCAAGACCACAAGGAGCACCTGTGGGACTAGAAACCCCAGTCCTTCCGGCCCAAGTTTGCTGTCCTCTAGTGTGATTTGAACCCCCGACCTTCCAGCCTGAAGTACCTTGCCCCAACCACTAGGCCACTCCTCCACTCCACTCCTCCATAGTTACCTAAATTGTCAGGAAACGTGATGTCCTATGACAAAATGGAGGTCATTTTCGGATTCAGCGCACCAAAAAACAAAGATTATGTGGAATAACTAAAACAGCTCTCGAAAAAAATTTTTTTGCAGACCTGTGTTATAGAAGGTGGCAGGAGCAGCAACAAACAAGCAACATGCCTATTGCCTTGCCTTTCCATGGCCCATTTGTGCTGTGGCTCTGGTTTAATGCTCAGCTGCAACAGAAGAGCAAAAAATATGAGGAAAGATGACAGAACAAAGGGCAAGAAAAGAGAAAGTGGGAGCAGAGACTGCGAAGGAGAGAGATAATGCAGGCAGGAAAAGCTTTAGTTCAGCAGGATTAAGAGGAGCAGCATAAGAGAAGCTATGATGAAAGGATAGGAGAGATGATTCTGGGGAGGGAAAGTAGAAGGAGAGAAGGAAAGAATTGAGAGAAAGGAAGTTAGGCATTAGAATGTGTTCTAGGCAAGGAGATTATCATAAAATAACCCTATCTATATAGGCAGGTAAAACAAGGCTAGTCTCTCCGTCTTTTCTTCATCTTAACTTATTGGTGGCACATAGCTAAATAAACGGTACACCAGCACCTACATGACTATCTGTGGCAGTATGATATAGATCAAAAAGCGCAGAGTCATTCACATAATCCCCCACCCTCTTCAAGCATATTACTGCTTCTTCTTGACTAAAGCAGTTTAATTTGAAATTCAAAGCCTTGCTTAGAACATTTAATGATCAGTTCTGGAAGATTTAAAATATTTCATAATTTCTGACTACAATGTTACTTTTGAATGCAACCAAATCTGCAATGCCAAAGCAGATCCATTTTCATGCTAAGATGTTGATCTCTACTCAAAGAACCATTGTTAAACTAACGTACAAAAGGCTCGAATCAGCAATATTTACAACAAAACATTAAGTACAAACCATTCAGTATTAATATATTATCTAATATAACCCATGAAAGCAAATCAGAAAACTTTTCTAACAAGCAAGGAGCAGGAAAGACTATCATTTCTGACAATATCTGTAATTTAGTGCATCTCTTTCTTTTAAGGCAAAAAGCTCATTCCTAAACAAATACTCTTGGCTACTTATCTATGGCACACAATCTCTAAAACATATGTCAAGTCTGAAAGCAGTAATAAAAACTGCACTGAAGTCAGTCTCTCCTCCCAAAACATAAATCAAGAGTTACATGCCAAGAGCATCCTTTAAGTCTATCAAAACCAATGTGGACAAAGTAACAGTATAATAACATCAGTTATGTGACAGTGACAGAAGTGGTGCAAAAACTATATACATCAATCAAAACCATCCCTAATTATATCACCACACACATGTAACATTGGTAAAGAAAATCTTCAGCGCAAAAGCTGTTTTGTTACATCACAGGCTCAAGTGCATTTCAGTATGTTTAACCTAACAGTACTAAATAAAACACACATCAATAAAAGAAAAAAAACATAGAAAGTATTTCCACTAAAGAAGCATTTTCCATAACCAGAAAAGCGTAGTTACTCACCTGTAACAGGTGATCTCCGGAAACAGCAGAAATCAGTCTTCACATACAGCTGACGTCGGTACCAATGCAGCCCATGCGGGAATGCTCCTCAGCGTCCAATTGGAAAGCCTTTGGGAGCACTCCACTGCGCCTGCGCGCCTGCCTTCCCAACTCCTTTCCTCAGTTGAATTTGTTGCTGAGAGGAAGAGAAAAAATAAACCAATCCTACAACTCCTAAGGGAGGAGGATGGGTTGTTTAAACTAAGTCCTGCTGTTGCCGGAGATCAGCTGTTACAGTTAACTAACTATGCTATCTCCAGGAACAAGCAAGAATGCAGTCTTCACATATGGGACTCACTAGTTCCCCAATACCAGACTGGGGGGCATGGGAGGCGAGAGCAGTGCGATCCCTGAGGCTAAAGCATAGAGCCAAAGAGTGTGGACACAGTGTGGCCCACTGGATTCAACTTCAGGAGGCTATACCATCCCTAATGATAGTCTGGTCCCTTTTAAGTCTGAGGCGGATGGTAGAAGTTGAGTTTAAGTCCCAAAGAGATGTTGGAGTATAGCTTGGCCAAAGACAGCACCCCAACGGGAGTCCCTGCCCAGACAATGTGCAGCAAAAGTGTGAATGGAGGACTAGGTAGTTGCCCGACAGATCTCGTCAATGGATATCGAACAAAGGTTGGCTACAGAGGTTGCCATAGCCCGCACATTATGAGAAGTAACATGATCCTCCAGGGAAAATCTGCTTGTGCATAAGCATATGAAATACAACCTATCCATTTGGATAGAATTAATTTTTTCACCAGTAGCCTGAGGTGATTTGGATCAAAGGAAATGAAGAATCACAAGGATCTTCTGTGATCCTTAGTTCCATCCAAGTAATAAGCCATCACTCCCTTACAGTCTAGGGTGTGTAGCACTGCTTCAGCCCGAGATGCATGTGGTCTCAGAAAGAAAATGGGTAGGATGAGCGACTGATTTAGGTGAAAGGAGGAGACCACCTTCAGAGGAAGTGTGGATGGGTGCGGAGGACCACCTTGTCATGGTGGAACCAGGTATATGGCGGATCTGCCACCAAAGCCTGCAGTTCACTGATGTGGCGAGCTGCAGACGATGAGGAAAATTACCTTACAAGACAAGAACTTCAGTGAAGTGGTGCCTAAAGGCTCAAAAGCAGGCTTTAAAAGTTGAACAAGAACCACGATGAGGTCCCTGGCCACCAGAGGTGGCTTAATGAGTGGCTTAGATAGGAGGCCCCGCATGAAGCGTGCTACTAACGGGTGTAAGGAGACAGTCCAGTGGTTTGCAATAGGCTGCAATGGTGCTAAGATGAACTCTGACTGAGTTAGTCTTAAGACCTGTGCGAGACAAGTGGAGGAGATATTGTAGAAGGGATTTCACGAGGCAGGCAAAGGGGTCGATGTCCTTTCGGGAACACCAGAGGGCAAACCTGTGCCATTTGAAGATATAAGATCGCCTGATGGACTGTTTGCCTGATGCAAGCAGGATATCCTTGACCTCATGAGGCAGGTCGAGATCAACGAGTACTATCCCTTCAGCAGCCATGCTGTGAGGTGAAGGGCATGGAAGTTGAGATGGCGAAATGTCCCTTGGTCCTGGGAGAGGAATTTGGGTGCATACTCCAGTCTGAGAAGTTAAGTCTGCACAAGGCGAAGTAGAGGAAACCACGGTTGACGGGGCCAGAAAGGGGCTATGAGGATCATGCAGCACCAGTCGGTCTGTAGCTTGAAGAGCATTTTGGGTATCAAGGGGGTGGGAGGAAATGAAAAGAGCAGACCCTGTCCCCAATGGAGAAGGAAGGCACCCAAGGCCTGTCGGTACAGAGACAGAGACCTGGGGCAGAAGAGTGGAAACTGTGTTCTGCAGAATGGCAGAAAAGATCCATGTGCAGGGTTCTCCATGTTTTGAAGACCAAGCAGCTATATCCTGATGTAGGGTCCATTCATGTGGAGGACCCGGCTTAGCCTGTCCACAAGTACATTAAGCTTGCTCGGGAGGTACACTGCCCTGAGGTATATGTGGTGGGCAATGGCAAAAAAATAAAGGCGAAGCTCCTCCTTGCAGGCAGGATAGGATTCTGTGTACCCCCCCCCCTTTGTTCACATAGAAAATGGCAAACTGATTGCCTCCCCTAATACCTGTTGCCCTGAAAGTTGGGGTTGAAAAACCCAAAAGGCATTTGTCAGTGTCCGTAGTTCTAGGAGGTTGATTTTCAAAGCAGATTCCTGTTGTGTCCACAGGTCCTGTGAAGTCAGGTTGCTTAGATGGGCTCCCCAACCCAGCTTGCAGGCATCTGTTGTCAGGATGCATTGAGTTGGAGGCATCTGAAAAGGTGACACGCCGAGTAGGTTCTGTGGAGAACACCATCACTGAAGAGACCAGGTCAGTTGAGGGGTGATGTGGATCTTGTCTCCAAGACTACCCTTTGCTTGCATCCATTGAGAAGACAGTCCACTAAACTTGACTCATGTGTAGGTGTGCATAGGGAATGACATGGACCGTGGAAGCCATGTGCCCAACAGACAGAATGTTTCTCGAGCTGCTACCCAGCTTTGCTGTTGTATGTGTCTCGCCAGGTTGATGAGATGGATGCAGCGATCCTGAAGGAGAAAAGGTTGGGCCTGTTGAGTGTCTAAGAATTCCAACCCTTGAGTTGGAGCAAGATGAGACTTTGGGAAGTTTAGGATGTATCCCAGATGCTGGAGCTCTGTGATAGTGCGAAAAAAGGGAGAGTTTTCTCTCTTGAGGGGAGCCTCCCATGATTAGCAAGTCATCTAATTAGGAGAAGATAAAGATCCACAAAGTGCAGAGATAGGCTGCTACTAAAGTCATACATTTTGTGAATATTCTGGGTGCAGGGGGTAAGCCAAAGGGTAGCACCCGATATTGGTAGTGATTTCTTTGAACCATGAAACACAGATGCTGTCTGTGCTGAGGATGATCAGTAAGAGCATGTATGCCTCGTTGAGGTCTAGAGAACATAGCCCATCGTGTCTCTGAAGGTATGGCAGAAGGGTTCCCAGGGAAATCATTTTGAATTTTTTCTCGAACCAGGAACTTGTTTAGGTTTCTGAGTCCAAAATGGATCTGAACCCACCTGTTTTTTTGGAATGAGAAGATATGGAGAGTAGAAGCCCATCCCTTCTTGATGGGGAGGCACTCTTTCTATGGCACCTGGGATAACAGAGTGGACACCTCTTCTCTTAAGAGAGTGCTTTGAAGGGGATGGGTGGGATAGTCCCATATGAAGCTGGTGGGGGATAAGGTTTTGAAGTGAAGCAGATACCCCCTTTGGACGATGTTGAGAGTCCACTGTTTTGAAGTTATGAGGTGCCACCTGTGGGCATAGGAACAGAGTCTGCCTGCTATGTGGAGGAGCTGGGGACCTTGCAAAGGCAAAACGGCAATGCACTCTAGGAAGGAGTCAAAAACTAGGCGCAGGTTGTGCCTTAGCAGGTGGTTGAGGCTTAGGAGCTTCTGGCTTTTTGGGTTGGCAAGGGCCCTGCTGCCACTGCTGTTGATGGTAAGCAGTTGCAGGTGGGTAGAATGAATGCCTCTTCTTAGAACAGAAAGGTTTCTTTGGGAGACCTTTCCTTTTGGAAGGGTATGAAGTTTTCCTGGAAAGGCATTTGAGGGTGAGACCATCTGAGAGGGAGGACAGCAAACTTGGGCTGGAATGACTGGGGTTTCTATTCCCACAGGTGCTCCTTGTGGCCTTTGGCAAGCCACTTAGCCCTCCGTTGCCTCAGGTACAAAAACAGATTGTGAGCCCTTTGTGGACATGGATTTTGTGGCCTTTGTGGACAAGGCACCATCAGCCCATATATATTACACACTGTCCATACCTCACTCCAAACTGGATATGTACCTACACAACTAAAATGTGCTTCAATCCGCCCCATCCTCAAAGGATTAAAACTGGACCCATCATTACCCATGTCTTATAGGCCTCTCTCAAGTATCCCCTTCATTGCACAGATTACTGAAAAAATAGTCCAGACTCAGCTTCAGAATTTCAGAGACGATCATTCCCCCCCCCCCCCCTTGATTTATTCCAACACGGCTTCAAAAAGAACCATGGAGTTGAAACCCTTATAACATCCCTTTTAGATGCTGTGATAATTCACACCCAGAACCCCATCCAAGGCTGCCTACTCATTTTTCTTGATATTTCCTCAGCTTTTGACTCTCTCCCCCACCACCAACTATTGAATAGACTCCACGAAATTGGACTTAGAGACACAACCCTTAACTGGTTCCGCTCCTACCTGGACAACAGAACACAACAGGTTCGCATTGGAAATGACACCTCCCAACCCTTCACACTAAAACAGGGAGTTCCTCAAGGATCTAGTTTATCCGCCCTCTTATTTAACATCTTCCTGCAACCTATATGTAAAATTTTCTAAAACTATGACATCCGTTACCAAATCTATGCAGACGATATCATGTGCTTCTCCCTGTTCAGTATAGCAAATCCTGGCTTAACAAATATAACTAAATGCCTGACAAACATAAGAACCTGGCTCACTCATCGCAACCTAATAATTAATCAACCAATCTAAATCAGAAGTTCTCCAAATATTCAACACCACCTCCTACTCTCCTCCTTCATCCCTGACCCTCGGTGACCTAACCCTCCCTAAAAGAAACCACATCAAATATCTTGGCATTACCCTCGACCAGAACCTTACATTCCTTGAACACATAAGAAAAACCTCAAACTCTCTCTATGCCAAATTACGAACCCTCCGAAACCTCCAACCGCTCTTAAACCCTGACTCATTTCGTACAATCTGCCAATCCCTCACTACATCTACCGTAGACTACTTCAACCTCATCTACCATGGTCTCCCTAAAAACAGCACCCATCCTCTCCAAATGGCACAGAATACAACTGCCCGCTTAATTTATTTATTTATTTATTTGCAAACTTTTATATACCACCCCTTCCCAAGATCAGGGATGGTTTACATAGAACAAAGGAACCATACATAGAACATTATGCAAAATTGCAACTATTTACAAACAACAGTATAAACATAGTAACTATTTACAAAAAACAAGTGTGAACATAGTAACTATTTACAACTTGCATCACAACCTTAGGATTCAGGATTGGACATAGTTAAATACTTTTGCGTGAGGTGAAAATGTTTGTCAGCGATTCAGTGAATGAGATTGTAATTGTATGGGAAGGGTATTTATGTAGGCTTGTCAGCTCGTGCTGGGGGGAGGGGGCTAGATCTGAGTAATGGTCTAAGTTATAATAATGCTGAGTGAATAAATATGTTTTTAGTTCCTTTCGGAACGTTTGGAGGTCTTTTATCTCCCTTAGCTGGGCTGGGAGATTATTCCATTGAATAGGTGCTACATAGGAAAAAGCGCTGTTGCTTGTTATTTGTTTTGTCTTTCTTATTGAATCCGGTACTAGAATGGTATTGAGGTTCTTTCTTCTTCTCATTCTGTTTTTCAGAAGGGCTATGAATCAATGTAGATAGATATGATGGGGAAATCTTGCTAATTAACTTAAAGGTAGTCAGTATGGTTTTATAAAATAAATAAATAAATATTGGATCCTGCTGGCAACAGGAAGCCAATGAAGTGTGTATAGAATGGGAGAAATATGGTCAGATAGCCTGGCCTTGGAAATTATTCGGCGGTAACATTCTGAGCCATTTGGAGAATGTTTTGGTTCTTTTTTGTTATATGCCTTGGAGTATCCCGTTGCAATAATCCAGGTGGGATGTTATTAGAGCTTGGGTGACAGTTCTGAAATCATCCTTGTCTATAAGTGGTCTTAGTTGTTGGATGGTCCTAAGCTTGAAGAAGATTGTTCTGGCCATTTGCTTAATGTGGGAAGTGAAGCTAAGAGTCCTGTCAAGGGTGACTCCTAAGTATTTTATCTCATGCTTCACTGGGAGGGTGAAGTTCTGGAGCTTGATGCTGATGGAGGGGTGAAGTTAGGGTTTCTTGAAATAATTAGTACTTCAGTCTTTTTGAAATTAATGTACATATTCTTTGAGCAGAGCCATAGTTCCGCTTCAGAGAGGCAGGCTGCTAGATTGTCATAATTGGGGTCAGATATATTAATTGGGGAGAACATGTCGTCATCCGCATAAATGTGATAGTTTATATTGTGTCTTTTGAATATGGTCCATATCGGTTGAAGGTATAAGTTAAAAAGGAGGGCAGAAAATGCGGAGCCTTGGGGAATTCCCTGTTCCTGTGGGAAAGGTGATGATGCAACTTGATCGATTTGCACATATTGTGCACGTTCAGATATATATGATTTAAACCAATCAAGAGCTACTTCCTTTATACCTAATTGACCGAGTCTGGAAATGAGGATGTTATGATTTACACTGTCAAAAGCAGCAGATATGTCAAGGAATACCAACATAAAGGCTTGTTTGATGTTGTCCATGCCCCTGATGAGGGAGTCAAAAAGGGCAAGGAGGAGAGTTTCCACACCATGGAAAGGGCGAAACCCATATTGATGTTCATCGAGGGGGTGCAGAGGTGTCTATTAAGTCCTGAAGCTGGAGCTGGACCACCTTTTCAATGATTTTAGTCAGGAAGGGAATACTGGCGATAGGCTGATATGTGGATGGCTCATTGTTTAGAGATTTGTTTTTCAGCAACGGGCAAATTGCAGAGTTTGAGTTCGTTTGGTAGTAAGCCTTGGTGAAAGGATTTGTTTACTATGTTTAATATGTAAAGGGTAAGTTCTAGTTTTGTTGTCTTGATCCAGGCTACTGGGCACGAATCCAAGAGAGATGTGGTTGTATTAACCCTTTCATGGCTGTTGTTGCCATATAAAATTCTAATGGCCCCTTACTTCTTGAACGATATTTATATAAAATAAAGAAAAAGTCGTTCACTGTGATCTTGATACTGGACTAGAGAACTCAATCAAAAAATTGTCCTCAAAAAATACCTGAAAATTAGACAGGAATTTCTACGAGGTCTCAGTAACAACTATAGCAAGGCCTTTGAGACTCACGTCAACAAAAGGCTACTTGCACGTTCACATCAATGACCTCAAGCATGGAGTCAGAACCTTGAATCGCTATGGGGTTTTTTTCCCGTTAACTCTTCTCAAAATGTAAGCTCTTCTCAAATTACAGTCGAAATGGTGTCAACAAAAAAATGATAAAATCTATTTCCCCCGAAAGGCTAAAGGTCTGCACTCTTTCTCCTGCTGTCCGAAGCAGCAAGACAGCAGGAGAAAGAGTGCAGACCTTTAGCCTTTCGGGGAAATAGATTGCACGTCATTGATGTGAACGTGCAAGTAGCCTTTTGTTGACGTGAGTCTCAAAGGCCTTGCTATAGTTGTTACTGAGACCTCGTAGAAATTCCTGTCTAATTTTCAGGTATTTTTTGAGGACAATTTTTTGATTGAGTTCTCTAGTCCAGTATCAAGATCACAGTGTTGTTGCCATATGGCAACATTCAAATTTTCCCCAAAATCTTTCACCAGATTCTATATATCCAACAAATCCGCACACTGTGTGTGAAATGTGATGTATATCTGTGCTTGACATCTGAAAAAAACTGTTATTTAAACTATCACATCCAGCAGTAAATGAAACTGATGCCAATACTGTTTTTAATTTTCAGCCATTCAGGACTGTAGTTGCCATATGGCAACAGTAAATATTGTTTCTTAGAAATAAAATGAAAAAAACACAACTTTATATTCTGCATCATTTAGCTCAAATCTTAAAAAAAACAGAAAAAAATGTTCAGTTACAAAACAATTATGTGGACGCGAAAGGGTTAAGTTTTGTAATTATATTGAGCAAGTGCTTTCTATCAATGAGGTGGAAAGATTTCATAGGTCTGCGACTAAAAAGCTGTCTGATTATTTTCATCTAATTTCCATGTATTTTGGTGTGCTGAAAACAAAATATTGAAAAAACTCCTAGATGTCATGATTTGCCACAACATGCAAAATTGTCTTCAAATTTATCATTTTTTTTCAAATTACTATTAATTAATTCACATTACTATTAATTAATTCACATAAGTGCATTTAAGATATAAAATGCCAAAAAACCTTAAAGGGGTTGTCCGCGTTATGTAAAAAAAAAAAATACAGCACTGTAAAATCTGATGGTCAGCAATTTATACATAAGCTAAGCAAGTTTTAAGTCCGTGCTTCTAATGGTAGAAGGGGTTAATCTTTCCTGAAGAATCCAGTGGGAGGAAGACACAGGGCAGATAGCAGCAGCTCTGGTCAGTGCAGGGGGGCGTGGCCAGCACTGTGACATCTCGTGTACAGACACAGAGCTGCTCACTCCCTGCATGCCACACTTGTGCACGAATCATCATCAGGTTCTTGGTTATAGGCTGTTCACACTTTTTCATCGCAAATCATGTTAGCTCGTCATTCTTCAACCATTATGTTATGGCTCCGCGAAAGTGTATTAATTCGCCAGACAGTTTCTGTTTCATCTGTGGTGAATATACAGTGTTGAAGCAACAGCAGAATATTACAGACTTTGTGAAAAAAGTATACTTTGCATACTTTGGACTAAAAATTGGAGATCAAGATAAAGTCTGGGCGCCTCATAAAGTGTGCAGTGTGTTGAGGACCTCCGAAACTGGTTCAAGGGTAAGAAAAAATCTTTCCGTTATGGAATTCCTATGGTATGGCGAGAGCAAAAGAACCATAGTGACGACTGTTACTTTTGTTCAAGCGATGTGAAAGGGTTTAATTCCAAATGGAAGCATTCCATTTCATACCCCAATCTTCACTCGGCAATTCGTCCCATCCCCCATGGAACAGATATACCAGTACCCAAGCCCCCCTGCTACCTTGGAAGAGATACTTAGCTCCGATGAAGGTGAAGTCATACCTGAACCAGATGACGAATCAAGTTCTGACTTTGAAGATGATACAAGACCAAAATTGTTTTCTCAGGAGGAGATGAATGATTTGGTAAGAGACTTGAATCTTCCTAAAGATGCTGCTGAGTTACTCGGATCAAGGCTGAAAAGCAGGAATTTATTGTTGCCAGGAGTGTCATCTTCATGGTTCAGACATCGTGAAAAGGAGTTCATTCCTTACTTCGGCCAGGAAGACAAGTTGGTTTATTGCATTGATGTCGAAGGTCTGATGGGTCAATTTAAAATCCAATATGATTCAGAGCAATGGCGTATTTTTATAGATTCTTCAAAAAGTCTCAAAGCAGTTTTACTGCACAACGGTTTTTACGCTTCCATACCTGTAGGTCATTCCATATACTTCAAGGAAACCTATGAGAACTTGGAATTGGTTCTTCGTAAACTTAAATATGAAGACCATGGTTGGCAAGTGTGTGGGGACTTGAAGTTCTTCTGCATGCTGCTCAGGCAACAAGCTGGGTATACCAAATATCCTTGTTTTCTGTGTCTATGGGACAGTCGAGACTGACAAAATCACTGGACCAAGAAGAGTTGGCAGCCGAGGGTGCTAACAGTCGGTGAAAAAAATGTCCTCCAAGAAACTTTGGTACCTTCCCATAAAGTTCTTCTACCACCTCTCCACATAAAATTGGGATTGATGAAGCAATTCGTAAAATCACTTCCAAGAGATGGAGAATGCTTCAAATACTTGGTCACCATGTTTCCAGGCCTGTCGGAGGCAAAATTGACGAAAGGTGTGTTCGTCGGACCAGACATTACAAGGCTTATAGTTGATCAAGAGTTTGTCAATACCATGATGGATCCTCAAAAAGAAGGGTGGATTGCATTTAAAGAAGTTGTACAGAAATGTTTAGGCAATAACAAAGATCCTCACTACAAAAAGATCGTTGGACGAATGCTGAAAGCATTTCAAGCTTTAGGTTGCCTGATGAGTTTGAAAGTGCATTTCCTCCAGTCCCACCTTGACTACTTTCCTGAAAATTTGGGAGCTGTGAGTGAGGAACAAGGTGAACGAGTCCACCAAGACATTAAAGAGATGGAAAGGAGATACCAGGGAAAATGGAGCATTACAATGATGGCAGACTACTGTTGGATGCTTCAGAGAGACATTCCAGATGCTACTCACAAGCGTAAATGCACCAAGAGGAGCCTCACAAGTAAGAAGAATCAAGTTTAGTTTGTGTAGGTGAGCTCATTTCAGTTCAAAAAAGGATTTTCATGAAACTATTGTAATAAAACTTTAATTTTATAAGTCTATTTCCATTTATTTTGAGGTATTGCCTTATTTAACATAGTTACCTAAATTGTCAGGAAACGTGATGTCCTATGACAAAATGGAGGTCATTTTCTGATTCAGCGCACCAAAAAACAAAGATTACGTGGAATAACCAAAACAGCTCTTGAAAAAATTTTTTTGGCAGACCTGTGTTTCCATTCATTGGTGTTATTCATTATTGGGGGAAGGGGGTCAGGTACCGAAGGGACGCTTTGTTTTGGTTTGCCAGCAAAATAGTTTGCTAGTGTTTGGGGATTAATAGGAATCTTTTGCATGCTAGCAGCAGGAGCTTTAGATAAGGTTCTAACAATCTCAAATAATTCCCTTGGACGATTGATGGCTTTAGATAGGATTGTTGTATGGTGTTTTTTGGCATTATTTATAGCTACCTTGTAGGAATTAAGAGATGCAAAATATAGGTCTCGAAGTTCTGGAGTTTTTTTTGTTCTCCATTTATATTCTAACTTTGAGTTCTTTTTTAAAGGTAGCTAGTTTAGGAGTCTACCATTTTTCAGATATTTTTCTATAGGGTCTGCTAGTTATAGGAAATGGCTTGGAAGCTATCTTTATTGTAGTGTTCCAATTTGATACAGCTTTGTCAAGGCTGCTTGGGTCTTCGTCCAGCTGAGGTATGATTGTTTCAAGGAACTTTTCCATCACAAAAGGTCGGAATCTCGGACCGTGTGTGATGCAGGGTGGAGGTGCGAGGAATGTGAATAGAAAATCGTATCAGAGTGGTTTGACCATGGGACCTGAATTATGGTAGGTGGAGTGTATTGAGGTAGTTCAGTTATGTGTTCAGGAAGGAAGACCAGATCAAGGGTGTTAACTTTAATGTGTGTAGGGTAACTGATTGTCTGTTTAAAACCCATTTCCTCCATTGAGTTGAGGAAAGTTGTTGGTTGATTATTGAGAGTGGCTAGATTAAAATCTCCAAGAATAATATGGGGCTTTCTTACTGGGAAATTGCAGGCAGATTCTAGGATGGTAGTTATATTTTGAGGATCTGATGTGGAAGGTCTGTAGAAAAGGCAGATAGCTATGTTTCTGTTTTCTATTTTTAGGATATCCATGCCATCTTGGTTATCGCAAATGATGGGGGAGCAGTTAAGATCAGATTTTGCTATTGTGAGTACTCCTCCGTTTTTGCGATCTCGGGTACAGTTGAATAATGAGTATCCATTCACCTTTAGTTGGTTTAGGATAACGGAGCCAGATTCAGATAACCATGTTTCTGAGATGCTAAGGAAATCTGGTTTTTCATCAGTGATGAGGTCTGTTATGAGTGGGGTTTTATTTCTAACTGATCTGGCATTGATGAGGATGAATTTTAGAGTTTGTGGGGGGTTAGAGATTTTTTTGAAATTATCTTTTGGTGTTAATTTTATATAGATTAGCCTCTTGGTCTGACTTTTCAGATGCGGGAGGGGGGGTTCTATCTGTGAATGTGTGTGTGTGTGTGTGTGTGTGTGTTGTAATAATTATGGCATTCTTGTCTAGGGTGGTAGGGAATGATATGGATGTGAGCAGATCCAAGGAGGTTAGGGAGGAGGGGAGAGTGTATGTAGGTAGGGGGTGGATGTGAGTAGTAAGCCAATAGAGTAGCATAAAACATTTAGAGTAAGCGTGATCACTTTCCTAAGCTCCATTTTGGTCTAGCTTAGGTGACAGATATATTGTTACTATTGCGAGGGCAATAGGATATAGGATAAAGGGTACAATGCAGGAGTATACAATGTAATCATTTGTAGCAGTTTTCCAGAGAACAAGTTTGTAGGAAATCGTTACAGCTTCTGTGAATCATTAATAGCTTAGTTGTTACAAAGGATAACAGATTAGGTCAAAAATATGCAGGTCAAGCGGTAAATGTAGTTGTCTATAATAGGAGTAACCTTATCTGCATAACTCAGAGCTAGCAATTAGCAAGAGGTTAGAATTACAGGTTAGGAAAGCATACCTTGTTGTAAATGATGCTGATTTGCTCTGTCTTGCCACTCCTCAGGCGCGGGCACACCAGACGCGGGCACGCCTGCAGCGTGCTCACTTTTAAAAGGAGCTGGAGGGCCCCCGATTGGCTGGAGGCGGTGCAGGAGGTGGCTGCTTTTCTGCCGCTGCTAAATCATAAATACTAGCTGCACACACATAACCCCAATCCTCTATGACCTACATTGGCTCCCTATACTTTCTAGAATCAAATTTAAAGTTTTAACTCTTATCCATAAAGTCATTCACAACGAATCAGCTCCATGCCTATCCTCCCTTATTTCCAACCTCAATAACGGTAGATCATGCCACTCAAACACCAAAAACCTGCTAAACATACCCTCTCAAAGGAAAACCTACAAGCAAACCACCTGTAACAAGGCCTTCTCACTCTATGCACCTTCCATATGGAATACTCTTCCGCCTGAACTTCGGAGCTGTGCTGACCATTCTGATTTCAGAAAGACTCAAAGCTCACCTTTTCAATGAATGCTTCTCCACACCACCCTACTCCCCCCCCCCCATGGCCTTATAGACACTGCACCTCTCCCTTCCCTTCTGCCTTTAAACTCTCCTCGCTTAATGATTTCCCTATAATGTAAATATGTACATAGTTACCTGATGGTTCTTGTATTCTCATATTACAAGAGTTCAATTTAACTAAATTCTGTTCCATGTAAAACAGCAGTGCTATGCTGTTACGTTTTTGTTACTTGCAAACCATCTTGAATTGATGAAAGACGGTATATAAAAACTGTTAAATAAGGGAAAAATAAATATACAGTACCTGAATGTACACCACTTTGATAGAAAAGCGATACATAAGCCTAGTTAAATAAATAAATTGAAGTATCTCCAATTCCTCTGCTCTCAGTTCCTTCTCTAGGGCGACTGTAATGTCCAGTGCCACTGCTATGTCCTGGATGAAGTCTTGGAAAGACATATCTTCTGATGGAGACTGACCTGCATCGCTCATGAGGAGGGGATGGGTCTAAAAGAATGTCCACAGATTCCTGAGAATCAAGTGAGGCATCATTAGAACTGGAAGAAGTGGAATCTGATTCTGACAAGAAATCAAAGTATCGATGGTCCTGTGTTTCATCTTGATATTTTGCCCACATCTAGGGTCAGTGTCAATACTGATGCTCTGAGACAGCGGCATCGAGAGGAATGCCCACATTAGACTGTTGGGTACGAAAGTTATCAGTCGGTTCCAACTGAGGCATCGGTCTCGAGAGGTCCACCGATGCTGGTTCGAGGGCTAGCATTGGGGCTGATACATTTGGCTGTAAACAGAATGCCTGTCCATACCGAGGCTGCCAGAAGCGCAGTCAAACGCCTCTTGATAGCCAGTATGCGCTAGTCCAGGGAGTTGGCCGATGTCTGGGGCTTTGAGCCACCGCCCCAGAACATGGAACTTGTAGCTCTCCAGAGGTCGATTCTTCTAGAGCATCCCGGAGCCCCTCTTGTGCTTTGGAGGACTGGCCCTCCCGCCGGGACTGTTTGGCTGGCTGATATGCAGCTGAAGCATTTTTCGGTGAGTATGTCAATTCTGAGACTTTCCTTTTATGTTTGGACTTGGAAGAGACCTGAGAACCATGAGAGGAGGTTTATGTCCTCGATGATATGGAAGTCACTGAATTAGAGTCTGAGGCAACAGCGATCCATACTGTCTGGCTCTGTTCTTTAGGCCTCTCTCATTTGTTGGCACAAAGAAAAAGAATTTGGAAAATGGTCAAGGCCCAAAGATTTGAGACAACCAGTCATGTTTATCTGTGACTGATATTGTACCAGCACATTTGTTACATTTTTTAAAACCACCAATTGTTTTTTCCATCGCAGAAAAAATATCCCCAAAAGAGATATAAAGGTCTGAGGGCCTAGTGAGCGGGAAACCCACAGAAAAAGAAAAGAAGAAAAAATGTAACACGAAAAAGAAAAATGAATCAAGACCAGTGTCAACGGAAAAGCAGAGCACAGTAGTAGACCAAAAAAAAAAAGGGTTTCGGCGACAGGCTTTTCAACCTACTGACTCCGCAGAAAACTAAGAATTGAGAAGAAGCTGGGAAGGTAGATGCGCAGGCACAGTGGAGTGCTCCCAAAAGGCCTTCCAAATGGACACTGGGGAATGTTCCCGTGTGAGCTCTGTCAGTAACTATATGTGAAGAGTGCATTCCTGCTTGTTCCTGGAGCTATTTCCTCCTGATGTCCAAAAGAGCTTTAAAGAATGTATATATTGATCTGTTCCAGAGATTTCTACTACTTATTTACATAACTCTATAAGGCATATGAAGCGCTGTACAGAGACAGGTAAGACAGTCCCTGCTCCTAACAGCTTACACAGTTTAGTCAAGACAGACAACACAACTGGGATTAGGATATATCTAGGGGAATGGTAAGGAAATAAATAGAAGGTGAAAAGGAGACTATAGGGATCAGATTTCAGAAATCTGTATGTAATGGATATATGGCTCACTGCAATCAAAACTTTGTGTGATAGATGTGCAACACTGGTCCCTCCAGGGCAAATTACTAGTCCAGCTTATACATTAACCAATTGAATAAAATTTATAAAAGATACCTATTCTAAAATACTAATATGCAAGATTATTAACCTTGCAAATCAGACTAATATATAGCCCTTGAAGATGGCACTGCATACACTGATTTATTAAGTAACTATTTGGCCATGTACTGTGATTTATTCACTTTGGGGAAAACGAGGGAACTGACAAAATATTTCTGGGTATAAAGCTTTAAAATATATCCTTAAATTGCCTACATATTAAAAAACATATCAGACTCTCCATGATTATATGTTACATATTTTTCAAGTAAATATACAGGGTTCTCTGGGGACAGCAGGAATCAGTTCTCACATATGGGTGATGTCGGCACCGACTGAGCCCTCGCGGATGCATCGCCCCAGCTTTCAAAGAAAACCTTTGGGAGATGCTACCACGAGCATGTGTGCTCCTCTTCCTGCCCAAGGGTGCCATCTTGTCAGTCTGATGACATAGCTAAAATAGAAGATGGTAAAGAAGCAATTCCAAGGGAGGAGGGAGGGTTGTGAGGACCGATTCCTGCTGTCCCCAGAGAACACCTTACAGGTGAGTAACTACGCTTTCTCCGGGAACAAGCAGGAAGTCAGTCCTCACATATGGGACTTCCCAGCTACAGGCTACCGAAAGCCCTTAACGAAAAACACGGTCACCCTAAAGGGGAGCTGTAAGCAGCAGCAATTTAGTCCGTAGCTACAGACTACAGTAGGATCCCTGTATCAGATGAAAACCGGTAGCCTGAACACAGAGAGTAGGAGTTTCCTAAACACCGAAAAGATTATGGAGCACAGCCTGGCCAAAGGCAGTCCCATCGGGCTTAAAGGTATAGACTGAAGACCAGGTGGCAGCCCGGCAGATGTTCACCATCAGGATGGAGCCCGGGTTTGCCACTGAGGCCGCCATGGTCCTGATAGGGTGCACCATGATACAGCCTTCCAGTGGGAGCCCTGCTGCTCATAGGCGAGAGCGATACAGTCCGCTACCCAGGTAGATAGTGCACATTCGGTCACCGTCTCCCCTAGATGACTGGGGTCGTATGAAACGAAAAGGTAAGCAGCTTTGCGGTGGCCCTAAGTATGTTGAATGTAGAAGAACAAGGCCCTCTTACAGTCCAGAGTGTGAAAAACTGTCTCCCCCATACTGGTGTGAGGTCTTGGGAAGAAGGTGGGAAGTACCACCTCCTGGTTGAGGTGGAAAGACGAAACCACCTTCGGAAGGAATTTAAGGTGTGTGCAGAGCACCACCCTATTCTTGTAGAACCTGGTATATGGCGCCTCCGCCACTAAGGCCTGAAGCTCGCTAACCCTTTGAGTGGAAGTGAGCATGACCAGGTAGCCAGAGGCTCAAAAGACAGGTGAGTGAGCTGCCCCAATATCACATTGAGATCCCCACTCGGTCGCCGGAAGGCAAACCGTGGACTTCGATAAAAGCAGATCTCCTTAGGAAGCAGGTCACCAGCGGCTGGATCAAGAGGGGTTTGTCATCCACTGGGTGGTGGTGCACCTCTAGGGCACTAAGGCGCATCCTGAGAGTTCAATTTAAGCCCTGATTGTGAGAGGTGGAGAAGGTACTGTAGCATAAGTTCCACTGGGCAGGAGAATGGGTCGGTCCCATGCTCTGCACACCAAGTTGAAAACCTGCACCACTTGAGGGCGTAGGCTTTCCTAATGGAAGTCTTATGAGAGGCCAGCAAAATCTCCTCTACTTCCCCTGGGAGGTTAAAAGGGGCTAGGATTATCCTTTGCAGCAGCCATGCTGTCAGCGACAGGGACCCCAAGTTGGGGTGCAGAAAAGAGCCCCCCCCCTTCCAGGGACAGGAGGCCTGGAGAGTTCCCCAACGGGATGGGAGTCTCCACCAATAGCTAGAAGAGTAGCGAGAACCATGGTTGCCTGGGCCACTGAGGGGCTATCAGGATGAGCAAGGCCTTGTCGCGGAGGGTCCTGAACAATGTCTTGGCAATTAGAGGCGTGGGTGGGAAGGCGTATATGAAGCCTTCCAACCACAAGATGAGGCACACATCCGCCACCACCCTGGAAGGGTGAGCCTGCCGGGAGCAGAAGCATCAGATAAGTGATTTTCGCTTGACATCAGATAAGTGATTTTCACTATTATTAGTTTTGTGCTCATTAAATTTTGAAAAAAACAAAAGGCTTCTGCCGACACAGAGAGGGGAGCTTTTCCTCTCCCCGTCTCAGGTCGACGGATCCCGACAGAAAAACTGTTTGTTGGTACAGGATGATATTTTGTTTCTTTGAATAACGTGTGCTTGATAAACAGACTCACAGGTATTATATATGATAAAAACAACTAAATGGAATTGGGGACCAAATAGGACAGGGAGCAGCAGGAGCAAGAAAAAAAACTATCAAATAAATAAATAAAATTATCAATAACTTTACAACATACATAATAAACAACATAGATAGAGGCATTAGTTTTGTAAGTAATATAGAAGACATCTAGTACATTGAAGTCCGTGATTGTACTTATCCTCCCGCCATTTCGCTCCTGCTGCTTTCCTTTTGTTTTTAGTTAGCTTCGTCCTCATTTTCATTTAGTCAGCTTTACATCTATGTTATTTATTATGTATGCTGTAAAGTTATTGATAATTTTAGTTATTTATTTATTTGATAGTTTTTTTTCTTGCTCCTGCTGCTCCCTGTCCTATTTGGTCCCCAATTCCATTTAGTTGTTTTTATCATTATGATATTTATGTTTTAAAGAGAAGTGTTATTTATAATTATTTGTTTGTGGATTATCTATTTTAGCCTTACAAGCGCATTTTCCTCCGAAGGCCATAGGTGCTGGGTCTTCATATTGAGGTACCCGTTGTTTGTCACATTTCTGTTCTATCTTCAAATTTATTATTACTTTATATTCAGTTTTATTAGTTATGAATATATTAGGGCTTAATGTATCATTTATAATTGTGCGTCCACACTTTTCATTGTTTTATTCGTTTTACTTATATTTATTATCTTAATTATTATGATTATTACCTCATGTTTTATGTAATATACTTATTGCTCTGTTCTTTCACATTATTTTAATTATGTTTGTGCATCGAATGTCATATTTTTCTATGTTTTTATATTTTGACCTAATCAACCTCTGACGAAGGTTTGCGAAACACGGCCTGTGTCGGGTTGACAAGAGGCTTTTGTGAATAAAATTGTTTTTCCACTACCATCACGTTTTTGGACTGTGTCTCTGGTTTAACGTGAGTCCTTGCCCCTTTTGTTGGACCATTACAATATATACATACATAAATCTAAATATATATTAAATTAATTATACGCACACTGATTTTTCCTAGAAAAAAAGGTGTTGGTACTCATGCAGAGCTCTTTCATTAACACATGAGTACCATGGGTCAATTTTAGCAGACAATGAAAAAGATGCCGAAACTCCGCACCACCATGTAGTCCTTCAAAAAACAGCCATGCATGTGTGTGTGTATATTATATATACATATATACATACATATACATACACACACACTACACACATACATACACACCTACATGGCTTTTTTGAGGGGCTACACGGTGGTACATACACACTCACATACATATTTTTTTTTTTTTTAAATAGGAAAACCTATTATACTCCTCCCAGGCTGATTGCAATCAACCTCAGTGCTCTCAATTTGTGATATTAGATTTTATTTCATGTTATTATATTTTTGATTATTTGATATTAGTATGTTAATTTTAAATTATTAGATTATAATTTTGTTATATCTGTACAGATTTAGCAATGTTTACATATCGCTTTTCACCGCGTCAAAGCGGTGTACTTGGTAACGTATTATTGATTGCAATCTGCCTTGTACATTCTATCAAACTGAAGAGTCAGAATATAAAAAGTTCATTCAATTTTTAAATTTGCAAGCATGCCAAAATAAAGTAAAGTTTTGTGAAAAAGTAATTTAAGATTAAACACTATAACAATCAGCAAAAAAGTTATTCCAAGATTCGATTAACCAGCAGAACTACAATGAATACATGCCGGCTCTCATTTTCTTATTTTATTACAGCAAAGCCCCTGCATAACTTACGTATGTATATAAGCGGCTAAATGCTAGAACAGCTTTTTAAAGCAAACTCCAAGCATGTTGAAATTCTGATCCTACCATAATTTAATAAACCCACTAATGCCATATTTAACATGAGAAGAACAAGTATAATAGAAAAGTGTAGTTACTACATCTGATTATAAAGTGTACCCTGTTCGTACAATCTGCCTGCTCTCTGTTTCAGCTGTCCTACTTAATTTGTTCCATCTATAAAAGTTAAAATTATTGGCTTGAAATTACATGGCTATAAGAGCCTAAGTCAATAAGAGTTGCACAAAAAGCGTAGTTACTCACCTGGAACAAGTGTTCTCCAGGGACAACAGGAATCAGTCCTATCATATGGGACTCCCTAGCTCCAGGGTGCCGAGGACCGAGCCACGATAGCAACAGCAACCAATCGGTTAGCTGTAAGTTGCAGAAGGTGAGTCCCCACTGAGAGAGACTGCACAACCCTAGTGTCCAGCGACACTATCACTCCAGTAGCCTGAACACAGAAGGGTCGGAGGGCAGGCATTGTCTACACTTCAAGAATATTACGGAGTACTGCCTGGCCAAAGGCACTGTCCCTGCAGGACTCACTCTCCACACAGTAGTGAGCTGCAAATGTATGAATTGAAGACCATGTGGCGGCCTTGCAGATCTCCGTCACCGTCACTGAGCGGAGGTTGACCACCAATGCGGCCATCGCCCTCACGCGATGCGCTGTGATCCGGTGCTCAATGGAAAGGCCAGCTTGCTCATATGTGAGGGTAATATAGTCCACCACCCAAGTGGACAGAGTTCACTTGATCATGGGGAGCCCCAGTCTACTGGGGTCATATGATACGAAAAGCTGAGAAGCTTTGCAATGGGCCCGAGTCTGCTGTAGGTAGGACATGGCCCGTTTGCAATCCAGTGTATGAAGCACTAGTTCCTCCCTGTCAGCATGAGGCTGCAGGAAGAAGGTGGGGAGGACCACCTTTTGATTGAGGTGAAAAAGATACCACCTTTGGGAGGAATTTAGGGTGCATGCGGAGCACTACCTTGTTCTTGTAGAACCTTCTATATGTTGGATCTGCCACCAGTGCCTGGCGTTCGCTCACTCTACGAGTGGACATGAGGGGCACCAGAAAAAACACTTTCCATGACAGGTACCAAGGGTGACAAGCCGTCAGGGGCTCCAACGGTGGTTTGGTGAGCTGAGAGAGCACCACGTTGAGGTCCCACTCTGCTGCTGAAGGACGGAAGGTGGGCTTGGATAAGAGGCGGCCCCGGAGAATCCTGGAGACGAAGGCTGACTTGAGAGGGTTTTCCCCCCATAGGATGGTGATGCGCAGCTATTGCGTTCAGATGACACTCAATGAGTTGGATTTCAGTCCAGTGTGTGACAGGTGCAGTAGGTACTGAAGAACCAGTTCAACATGGCAGGAGAAGGGATTCTCCTCCTCCACACACCAGGCGGAGAACCTTCTCCACTTAAAAGGCGCAAGCCCATCTGATGGAGGGCTTTTGGAACTGGGAGTGCCACCGACAGGGAAAGCAACAAAGGAAACCAAGGTTGCCTGGGCCACCTGGGGGCAATCAGTATAACTGATGCCCTCTCGCTCTGGACCTTGAAGAGGGCAACCAGGGGAGTTGGTGGAAATGCATAGAGTAGGCTCTCTGACCACGAGATTAGGAAGGCATCTGTTGCCACTCTCCACGGCCGCTTCTGCGGCTGGTGCAAGTAGAAGCAAGGCAGCTGCACATTGTCCATGGAGGCGAATAGGTCTATCATAGGCCTGCCCCAGCGATGGAAGAGTTGCTTGGTTACCCTAGGGTTCAAGTGCCACTCGTGTGGGCGAAGGACTCTGCTCAGCCTGTCTGCTAAGCAGTTGTCCTGGTCTGGCAGGTTTACCGCTCACAGGAACATGCTGTTGCACAGTGCAAAGGAGAGGAGGGCCACCACCTCCTGGCAGAGGGAGTGCAAGCCCATGCCCCCCTGCTTGCTTATATAAAGCAATTGAGTTGTCCATCTGGATCAGTACAGGTCAGTACTGCAGGTGGTGGTAGACCGCTCGCAGGGCCAGGAAGATTGCCTTGGGTTCTAAGAGGTTGATCTGCAAGAGTGACTCCTCCTGGGACCAACTGTCTTGCATGCGGCGGACCCTGCAATACACTCCCCAACCCAGGAGGGTGACATCTTGTCGGGGTCCTCTGCGGTGCGGGTGCCTGGAAAAGCATTCCCACCTAGAAGTGGTGCAAGTTTTGCCACCAGATGAGGGACTCAGCCAAGTGGCGGGTGACTCTGACCCTGTCCTGTAGCCTGCCCATGGCTTGAGTCCACTGCCAGCAGAGGCACCATTGGGCGGTCAGTATGTGTTGGTGGGCTAATGGTGTGAGACAGAACATTGAGGCCATGTGGCCCAACAGGCGGAAGAGGCGGTGAGCTGGTACCGACTGGCAGTGTTGTACTTCTCTCCTACCAGTTGTAGAGGTGGTCTGCCCTTTCTCTTGGGAGGACGGCCTTGACTTGTAATGTGTCTGAGCACTTATGAACTCCAGATTTTGGAATGGAGAGAAATGGGATTTCGGGTGGTTGACGAACACCAGGTGCTGCAGTAGGAGGGTTGATCACTCTGCGGCCTGACTGACCTCTGAGGCCAAACCCCCTCTGATTAGCCAGTGGTTCAGGTAGGGGAAGATAAAAGCCCTTTGTACGCGCAGGTGGGCAGCTACCACTGCCAAACACTTGGTAAAGACCCTTGGCGAGGAGGCCAGGCCGAAGGACAGCACTCTGTACTGAGAGTGCTCTACTCCCACGACGAACCATAGGTACTGCCTGTGGGAGGGATGAATTAGGATGTGTGTGTATGCATCCTTTAAATCCAAGGAGCACAGCCAATCTCCCTGGTGGAGGTAGGGCAGCAGTGTTCCAAAGAAGAACTTCTACCTCACCAGAAATTTGTTTAAGTTTCTCAGGTCTAGTATGGGCCTGAGGCCCCCAGTTCTCTTTGGGACAAGGAAGTACATTGAGTAGAAGCCTTTTCCCCATAGATGTTTGTGTACAGATTCCACTGCATTCTCCCTGAGCAGACATGTGAACTCAGAGCAGAAGAGTCTGGTGAAAGAGAGGTCGCACAGGCTCTCCTGGGAAGAAATGGGTGGTAATTGTTATAAGCAGAGGAGGTATCCCTCCTTTACTACCTGCAGCACCCACTGGTCTGAGGTGACCTCTGCCCACATGTGGGCAAAGAGTGCCAGGCAACCCACAATTGGGCAAAGAGTGCCAGGCGACCCACAAGTGGGCAAAGTGCCAGACGGCCCACATGTGGGTTAGTGAAAGTCTCTCGGGGGAGGGTAGGCCCTGCCTGGGAGTCAAAAGCTCCCCCCTGGTTGAGCTGGAGCCAGGGCTTGGAGCTTCTGAGCCGTGGGCTTCTGAGTTCCCTTGTCCTTGCTCTTAGGGTGAAAACCCTATTGCTGGCCCGAGGAGGACTGGTAGTGGTGACTCTGCTTGAAGTGCCCCTTTTTCCCTTGGAACAGGGGCCTTTTTTCCGGAGGGTTTCTTGCAGGGAAAGGAAGAGGTCTTTTTTTGAGAGCCTCTGTCGGGTTACCACTTCGGTTTCTATCTCGGCCGCCTTGTCAGCCATGGGTTTGCCAAACAGGTTCTCCCCCGGTGCAGGGGATGTCGAGAAGCTTGTACTGGACCCATTGCTTAAGGTCTGATGACTGTAGCCAGGCTTGGGTTTGAGTCCCGATGCCAGCTGCTGCTTTTCAAGCTGCTGACTCGAATCCGTCATAGGCCACTTGGGAGAGGAACTTTGAACAGACCTTGATCCCAGAGGCCAGAGCTTGGAACCATTGGAGAGGTTCCTTGGCCAACCCCGCTGAGAACCCGGACAACTCCTGAGTTAAGGCCTTCAGATGCATGTCTATGTATAACTCATAGGCCTAGATTCTACACCCCAACAGCGAGCTCTGGTAGCAATTGTGCCCGAGGGCTCTAGCATCCCTTCCATGGTGGACAAAAGAGTAATTTTTCTGGCTCTTGAGCTTTTGCATGGTGGACTCAACAACCATGGAGTTATGTAAGAGCTGGGGTACGGCACTCCAGCCTCTTCCTGACATGGTATATGGCAGGCATGTCCAACTTTGAACAGGTCGTGATCTACTTTTTCCGGCCAAAAGTGCCTGTGATCAACCACCATGAAAATTAAGTTTCAAATTAAATTTTAACCCAATAAAGTTAGAGGATCCCCCCTCCCCCCCCCCCCGATTTTTAATGAACCTTCTGTCATTTACTTGGATGTGATCAGCTGTTAAGCAAATTAAGCAAAAACAAAACAGAGAGACAAAGATCCAGTAAGAACTGCGAAGGGAAACGGAAAGTACATTTTTTCTTAAAGTTTTATTGAGTAATAACTGTCTTAATAACTAACTTTTATTGAGTAATTTGTGTTAAATTTAGGTAGAGTATTGATCCAGGCTGATCTTGCATAATCTTTAATATTTCGCTCTTGCTCATTAGTGAGACATCTGAGCCTGCATTTCATCCACCAGCTTTTTGAAGTTGGGCAAATATTGCGTGAGGGTCAGTCTCGGGGAATCCTGGAGATGTTCATCTGTCATGTTGGCACGTTGTGTATGCTATAACACAAACATCAATTTTCAGCTCAATTATTCACCCTGAGTTCTATATGCTAGTAATGCAACAAGGTCTCAGATTTGTAATGAGGCTTACAATCAGCCAGACTTGCTGGAATGAACGTGCCTTTCTCCACATCAACGACCTTTTATAAGTTGCATTAGAATGATTTTTTCATATTTTTTTAACCATTATTTATATCTTATTTCTTAATCCTTAAAACTCGTGTATTTATAAATTTTTAAAGGAATGTTCAAAATTATTTTCACAGTCCATGTAAAACACCATTAACTCCTAGTGTCTCTGTCTTGAAAGACCTTGTGATTTTCAACTTATAACAAACAACTGTGCTTATCTGTTGTTGCTTTGAGAAGAAGCTCCCATTCAGAAAACCAATCTTGACACTAGGAGTTAATGGTGTTTTACATGGACTGTGAAAATAATTTTGAACATTCCTTTAAAAATTTATAAATACACGAGTTTTAAGGATTAAGAAATAAGATATAAATAATGGTTAAAAAAATATGAAAAAATCATTCTAATGCAACTTATAAAAGGTCGTTGATGTGGAGAAAGGCACGTTCATTCCAGCAAGTCTGGCTGATTGTAAGCCTCATTACAAATCTGAGACCTTGTTGCATTACTAGCATATAGAACTCAGGGTGAATAATTGAGCTGAAAATTGATGTTTGTTATATAGCTATATAGGCTCAAAGAAGTGACCACATAGTGATACGTTGTGTATGCTGTCATTTTCAGATGGGAAAAAGCAGATTCACACAAATAAGTTGAACCGAAACAGGAGTGTACACTGCATCTTCTCAAGTAGAGAAATTTGTCTCTAGGCACTAGCTTCCAAAACAATTCTTGCTCAGCATGGGTCTTGAGAAAAATGTCATTTTTAAGTGTTAATATTTCGTTTTCAAGAGATGGCTTGTTCAATGAGTAATTTTTACTGATAGCAGCTGCAGTTTCTTTAATGTCCACATCTACTTTGAATGAGTATGACAAGTACTCCACAACTGTTCCAATTTTTTGGAAATCACAGAATCTATTTTCGAATTCCTGGATAACAGAACAGATTTCTGTCACATACTTCTCGTTCTGAGAAACAAAATTTGGATATTGTCCCAGATGGTCCTGCGTATTAGGAAAATGATCAAAAGTGTTGTTTGCAAGGTCAGTCATCATTAGCTCAAATTTGCTCTTGTAGGATGAAACTGTACTCATCTCGCCAATGCATTTGTTTTTACCTTGTAGTTCAAGGTTCATATCACTTAGTTCACCTGTAAAGTCAGCAAGAAATGTCAAATCACATAACCACTCCTCCTCTTCCAACTCTGCTTGGTCATCTCCCCTCTCCTTCAAAAAACTTCCTATTTCATTCAGCAAATCACAAAATCTTTGCAGAAATTTGTGCCTACTTAGCCACCTTACATCTGTGTGCAAAATGATTTCCGCTGCCCCTTCATCAAGAGTAAGATTGAAAAGCAGTCTTTGAAGTGATCTTCCACGAACTGAATTTACAATTTTGAAAGTGATGTCTATGACAGTCTTTGTATTGAGTCTCTTGCTTGCCAAAACATGCTGGTGAATGATGCAGTGGTAAGAAAGGAAATTTGGGAAGTAGTCATGCTGTCTACAGAGGGCTATGAAACCGTTAACCTCACTTGTCATTGCTCTTGCTCCATCAGTAGTGATGGAAACAAGTCTATGCAATGGAAGATTACATTTTGCCACAAAAGAATGGAAAGAACTGAATATGTCCTGACATGTAGTTCTCCCTTTTAAAGAAATCATTCCAAGAAGTTCTTCTTTAACACTGAAGTCTTCAAAAACCATCCGGATAAAGACTAGTAACTGGGCTATGTCTCTTATATTTGTAGATTCATCCAGTTGGAGTGAGAAAGCAACACAATTTGAAACAGCCTCCAACAATTGTTCAGTTGTGTCTCCACACATCTTTTCTATTCGCCACATGATGGTGTTTCTTGACAATTGTACATCTTGAATAGCAGCTATGATCTCTTTCTTATTTTTAAATCCTTCAAAAAGATTGTCAGCTGCTTCAAGAAAACAATCTTTTACAAATTCCCCTTCAGTGAAAGGTTTGCATTTCTTTGCAATCAGGTTGCTGACCTTGAAGGATGCTATGGTTGCATTGACCGAATGTGACCTTGGCTTCGCCATCAACTGTTGCTGAGTAGCCAATTTCGATTTAAGTTCTTTGAGCTTCAGTTTACGAATTTCACTTTTGGGTGGAAAATCAGCATCAAACATACTGCTATATTACCCTTTTTGGACAAGGATACTGGGGCATTACAAATTAGACAACACCATTTGTCTTTCACCATGATGAAAAGGTAGTCCAGTTCCCATTCATCATGAAAGTGGTAGGTTTTGCTCTTCTTTGGAACACTCATCTTTGTTATACTGGGGTGGCTGGATGTAAGAAGGCCAAATCTGCTAAGTTAGTATAAACACGGGCTAAATCTGGTCCAAAACTGTCACTGTCCCAAAATATTAAAGATCAACAGGAACTGAAGACCTCTGGATGATCTGCAATACAAGGACCGGAGATGCCAAAACCACACATGCAGTTCTAAAAGTAAAAATAAGAATTCATCATACTGGCACCAATAATCAAATACCACCAAACAATCATCAAACAAACTCAAACACCTGTCCAGCAAAGCAGATAAAATCAAATACCGCCAAACAAGTTCAAATATCACCACACGCGATTTAATAAATTCTGCACAGTGTGTAGAATCAATGCAAAGGCAAGGCGAAATAAAATTGCAGTGTAGAATCAATGCAAAGGTTAGGCAAAATAAAATTGCAGAGGCAAGCAAGTCACAGTGGTCTGAACCAATTCAAAGGCAAGGCATGGGCAAGTTAGAACAAAATTGGAAAAGTCCGCCAAAATCACCAAATTCTTGACACTTTGTTGTGTCTGCCCGAAAATGTTTAATGAAAGCGAACTATAAAGCGACCAACGACCAGCACACGACAACTAATACGGTAAGTGTATTCAGGTAAAGCCCAGGCGAATGGATATCGCCTGGTATATAACACACTTCTAAGGGGTGTTGGGGCGGGGGCAGGAATGGGTGATTCTGAGAGGCAGGAGACCAGGTATGACTCTGGGCCCGTGGCGTCTCGTCACGGGGCGCGGGCAGTGGCCCCCTGGAGTACCCACAAACTATTGGCACGAAAACAAGCGCCCCCAATACACCCGCAGGCAAGATTCCCGCAGGCAGGGAAAAAAGACAAAGGATCAGCAGCGGCGGCAAGTCCTTGGGCAGACGACCTGCCAGTACGAGCTCTCTCCTAGCAACGGGGCAAGCTGCTGGAGAGATGGAGCCAAGTGGGGCTGGCAATCTACCTCTGACCCCTCCGCGATCTACAGGTAGATCGCGATCTACCTGCTGGACATGCTTGGTACATGTCCTCCGGAGAATGGCGCTAGGGCACCGGGGGAGAGAGGTCTGAAGGAATATCTCGGTGCCATCTGGTTTCCAGGGAGGCCTAGTCATGTGTTTCCCACTCGGGGTCGAAGGGAGACTAAGTCCAAAGACTTGCGACTCCATGCCTCGAGGTCTGTGCCGAAGGGCCTGGGGCCCCCCGAAGACCTGGGGTCCGAGTTTTGGAAACTGGCCGGGGAGGTGAGGATGCCCAAGGAACAGGAACGGGACTTCGACCAGGGCCAAGGGCTTACCCAAGACCGGTGGCACTCAGCTCAATGACCGGGGACTCCCCGGAGTCGGGGGCCCAGTCAGGGCAGATGATGCGGACAAACCAGGATAGCAGGTATGTTCTGTTCCCTGGCTACGATTCTGGTTTCCAAGTCAGAAGGCTCTACAGCAGGGGTCTCAAACACGCGGCCCGCGGGCCGCATGCGGCCCGCGAGACAACTTTGTGCGGCCCGCGAAAGAGAAAAACAAAAAAACCCCAAAACCCTGACTTCTGCCGTTGCCGCCGTGGCAGCGGCAGAATCAATTGTCAAATTAAAAAAAAAAAAAAAAAAGACTTCTGCTGCTCAAGCAGCAATATCACCTGTCCTGCGGCCCCTTCCCCTGTGCCCGGAGATCCGAATCTGCTCATCAGCGGCGTGCTTTTCAAGCCGCGAAGAGTATTCCCCTCTCGCGCGGCTTGAAACCGCGCGAGAGGGGAATACTCTTCGCGGCTTGAAAAGCACGCCGCTGATGAGCAGATTCGGATCTCCGGGCACAGGGGAAGGGGCCGCAGGACAGGTGATATTGCTGCTTGAGCAGCAGAAGTCTTTTTTTTTTTTAATTTGACAATTGATTCTGCCGCTGCCACGGCGGCAACGGCAGAAGTCAGGGTTTTGGGGTTTTTTTGTTTTCCTCTGTCGGGGGGGGGGGGTATGACTGGAAATGGGCAGATGGGGGTTAGGACTGGAAGTGGGCTATTGGCGGGGTTGGGGGGTTATGACTGGTAATGGGCTATGGTGGGGGCCAGGACTGGAAATGGGCAGATGGGGGTTAGGACTGGAAGTGGGCTATTGGCAGGGGGGGGGTTATGACTGGTAATGGGCTATGGTGGGGGCTAGGACTGGAAATGGGCAGATGGGGGTTAGGACTGGAAGTGGGCTATTGGCAGGGGGGGGTTATGACTGGTAATGGGCTATGGTGGGGGCTAGGACTGGAAATGGGCAGATGGGGGTTAGGACTGGAAGTGGGCTATTGGCAGGGGGGGGGTTATGACTGGTAATGGGCTATGGTGGGGGCTAGGACTGAAAATGGGGTGATGGGGGTTAGGACTGGAGGTGGGCTGATTGGGGGGTTAGGACTGGTAATGGCCTATGAGGGCAGGTAAGACTGAAAATGGGGTGATGGGGGATACGACTGCAAGTGGGCTATGGGGGGGACTAGGACTGGTAATGGGCTATGGGGGGGGGTAAGACTGAAAATGGGGTGATGGGGGGGTAAGACTGGAAGTGCGCTATGGGGAGGTTAGGACTGGTAATGGGCTATGGGGGGTCTAGGACTGGTAATGGGCTGGGGGGGTTGCTAGGACTGGAAATGGGCTGAGTGGAAGGGGGGCTTGAACTGCAAATGGCTGATGGGGAGGGGGGCTTGGAATGGAAATGGGCTGTGCGGGGAGGGAGCTAGGATTGGAAATGGGCTGATGGGGGCTAGGATTGGAAATGGGCTGATGGTGAGGCTAGGATAGGACTGGAAATGGACTGATGCAGGGACTAGAAAGGAGCAGATGCTGGGTGGGGCTGGAACTAGAAGGGAGCTGATGTTGGGGGAGGATTAGAATGGGATGGAGCTGGGAAAGTGAAATGGAGAGGGGAAAAATATTTTGTCTGGAAGAGAAGACAAATCTACAATTGGCCAGGTATTGGGAGAGTAAGTGGGGATTGAGGATGGAGGGGTAAAATTTGAGCGGATGAAATAGGAATGAGGAAAGAGCAAAAGGAGAAAGATTAGTATGTTAAAGCAGATGTAGGGAGAGAGAATGGAAAAAAACTAGAAGAGAGAAGAAAGGACAAATGGACAGCAGACGATGGAGATAGCAGAAGACACGAAGAAACCAGAAGTGGCTGGAGCAATTGCAACTGAAAAAAAATGCACAAAAGGTAGAAAAATATCTCTTTATTTTGAATTTATTAACTGGAATATGTCAGCTCTGGGAAATGTGCATCATTAATGTTTGCGCTTTGTTTAGTACAAGAGGAAATTAATTTATAGTTTTATTTCTACAGTGTTGTTGTACATTCCAAGTTTGGTTTTTGGGGTTCCCAGTTTAATTATTGTCTTCCTATTTCTGAATCTTTTAGTCTTTCTTTATCCATACTCATTAAGAGGCATGTTTACTAAAAGTTAGTGTATGGTAACATTATGCAAATATTTATGCAAATGAGGCCCCTTATGCAAATGAGGCCCCACGTCTTATGCGGCCCCCGGGTTACTTTACAAGTCCTCATTTGGCCCTCAAAGCAATTTGAGTTTGAGACCCCTGCTCTACAGTGTCCAGCACAGGCACTGAGGATTTTGGGCCCGGAGCCGGCATGCTCATGAGTGCATCCTCAACAAGGACTAGTGTCTCAAGGAACCTCGCAGGGTCTCTGCTGGCTGAGGAATCCTTCTTGAGGAACTTGGTAGGGCGCTTCTCGGAACCGCCCAAGTCCCTCCCACTCATCTTACTAGTTTCTCCAGTGGAACCTCAACAGATTGAGGATTTTTTCTTCACTTGGGGTCCAAAGTCTTCTCGGAGGAGTTGCCACCACGGGACTCCAAGGATGCGCTGGCCTCACAAGAAGTGCTGGGCTTGGAACTCAGCGTCGGGTAGGCCGGTGCCAAGTCAGACCTTGGGAACAGTATCTCCTGCAACTCCGACCACTTTTTATTAGTTTTAGGCATCATGGCTTGGCACAGGTCACAGGTGGTGTTATCATGGTCCGGTCCCAGGCAGCGTAAGCAGCAGTCAAGGTTGTCTGTGGTAGACATGGTTTGACTGCAGTGGTCACATTTTTTGAACCCACTGGGAGACATGGTGGGAAACACTTGACCAAAAAAGAGTGCGAACGCTGGTCGAGGTAAGCCTTGATCAAAAATGAGGGAAAGAGCCGAAAACAGCACCAGCTTGGAGCAGGAAAAAGAACTGGTACTTAAACTAGGAACAGCTAATTTTTTAAAAATATAGCAAGGATTTTTTCCAGGGAAACTGGACATGCGTCTATTGGGCTCCTTGAAAAAAAGGAGACTGAGCAAGATGGCACCCTTGGGCGGGAAGGGGATCACGCATGCGTGGTAGCATTTCCCAAAGGCTTTCTTTGAAAGCTGGGGAAAGGTTCCGCACAGGCTTCGTCGGCGCAGACGTCACTCAAATGTTAGGACCGACTTCCTGCTTGTTCCTGGAGAAAAGCTGAATGCAAAGTGTACTGTATCAATGAAAATAAAAAAAAAGACCTGATTTATGATGCTTGCTTTTTCATAGACAGAGAATGGGAGGAAACCATACTAAATCAGGACCTAAATGTCTTAAAACCCTTCCTCATACACAAATAACAACCACCCCCAATCCTTCTGTTTTCTTAACTGAATTTGTTTTTGTCAAGATAAAAAGATAGGACACAAAAAGGAATTGGTGCAGACTACCATACTTCTTAAAGCAGTGCCATCACTTTTTTTATAGGGCATAAAACCCCCAAAACAAAAAAAGCTTTGACAAGCAAGCCACTCAACCACTACAAGAAAGCAGTCAGCATACAGAGTTGAGAGGTGGGAGGAAAAGAGAAATACCACTCCAATGATACAGCCAGCTTGGGGGTTCCTCCCTTCAGTAATACAACTAATGTGCTCAGGCACAGAGAAATTTGGAATTAAAAGTGAAGTCTTTCTCCCCCAAAACACTTTCTCCTATGCCCATATCCTCCCTCCTTCAGTATATCCTTCTCTTCCACCAGTTAGCCTTTACCATCCTGCCACATTTCTCCTCTCTCAAAATCTCCAAGCCAGCTTGCCTCCTCTGTTAAACTCCTTGATCACGCTTTCTGGAGGCTTGCAGCCAGCTACACTCCTATCACAGCTGTTCTGTTTTCTTCCAGCATCACATGGCTCTCAGTGATATCAAACCATGCAGTGGCTGAATTCCCACATTGTTCTTAGTCTGGTAAAATAATGCAGGAGACCAAGAATAATGTGGCTCAAACTCACCTAAAGTAATGCAGTGCTGGAAAAAAACTGAACAGCTAATGTATTCCAGAAGTAGCACTGGTAGCAAGCTTCCAGAGGTGGTGTGGAGGGGTTTTATAAAGAAGGAAGGTAGTTAGAGAGAATGGTGAAGGCAGAGTAGTGCGGGAGATTGAGACCGGCTGGATTGATAACGTTTCCATGCATGAACACTACTTTTTGGGAACCTGACAAGTAGTATTGGTCTGAGCCAGTATGGCATCTCTTATGCTCATGTCAAATTCAGTTCCCTTTCTTCTTGTAAAATCCTTCTCTTTATAAACCTCAAGACAAACGGCAGGTGGCAGCATGATAGCATAGTTGCTCACCTGTAAGGTGTTCTCTGGGAAGAGCAGAAAGCGGTCCTCACATATGGGTGACTGACGGAGCCCGCATGGAGCATTTCCCCAGCTTTCAAAGAAAGCCTTTGGGAATGCTACCACGCATGCGTGGTCCCCTTCCCGCCCAAAGGTGCCATCTTGCTCAGTAAGATGACATAGCTAAGACGGCAGTCAAACCAAAACCAGAAGGAGGGCAACTCCAAGGAGAGGAGGGAGAGCTGAGGACTGATTCCTGCTGTTCTCGGAGAACATCTGTTACAGGTGAGTAACTACGCTTTCTCCAAGAAGAAGCAAGAAGTCAGTCCTCACATATGGGACTCCCTAGCTCCAGGCTGCCAAGGACCGAACCACGATAGTACCAACGGCGACCGGTCAGGTGGCTGCGAGCTGCAGAAAGTGAATTCCTGTTGAGAGGCTCTGCAGGACCCTAGCATCCAGCAACACTATCATTCCAGTAGCCTGAACACAGAAGGGTCAGAGGGCAGGAGTTGCCTAAACTCCAAGAATATTACGCAGTACTGACCAAAGGCGCTGTCCCTGCAGGATTCACTTTCCAGGCAGTAGTGTGCTGCAAACGTGTGAATGGGTGACCAAGTGGTGGCTCTGTAAATTTCCATCACCAGAACAGAACGGAGGTGGGCCACCAATGTGGCCATTGCCCTCACACGATGCACTGTGATCTGGTGCAAAGAGAAGCCCACTCACTCATAAGAGAGGGAAATGCAGTCTGCCACCCAAGAGGCTAGAGTACTCTTGGTTACAGGGAGCCCCAGTCTACTGGGGTCATAGGACACAAAAAGCTGAGGTGCCTTGTGGTGGCCCTGGGTCCACTGCAGATAGATGGACAGGACCCATTTACAGTCCAGTGTATGGAGTATGAGCTCCTCCCTGCCAACATGAGGTCGCAGGTAGAAGGTGGGGAGAACTATCTCCTGGTTAAGGTGAAACAGGGATACCACCTTCAGGAGGAACTTAGTGTGTGTGTAGCACTACCCTGTTCTTGAAGAACTTGGTGTATGGAGGATACGCCACCAGCGCTTGAATCTCACTGACTCTGTGAGCTGAAGTCAGGGCCATCAAGGAGGTCACCTTCCACGAAAGGTATCTGAGGTGGCTAGTGGCCAACGGCTCAAATGGCAGTCTGGTCAGCTGGGAGAGCACCAACGTTGAGGTCCCATTCTGCCACTGGAGGGCAGACAGGGAGCTTGGAAAGCAAAAGGCCCCATAGGAATCAGGAGACGAGGGGCTGGCTGGATAAGGACTTGCCCTCTATTGGGTGGTGGTGAGCAGCTATGGCACTCAAATGCACCCAGACTGAGTTAGATTTTAGCCCTGTGCACGAGTTACTGGAGTACCAGCTGTACTGAGCAGGAGAAAGTGTTCTCTTTCCTATTCACACACCACAAGGAAACCTGCACCACTTGAAGGCATAAGCCCTCCTCGTGGATGGCTTCCTGGAGGCCAGCAGGGTCTCATCAACCTCTTGTGGCAGGTTAAGCGGAGCCAAGGCTACCCTCTCAGCAGCCAGGCCGTTAGAGTCAGTGACCCCACATTGGGGTGCAGGAGGAAGCCCTCCTCCTGAGTCAGGAGAGCCGGAGCTCGGCTCAGGGGTACAGGGAGTGTCACCATCAGTGAGAACAGTAGTGGGAATCAGGGTTGCCTGGGCCATCTAGGGGCGATCAGTATCACTGATGCCCTCTCGTTCTGAATTTTGAACAGAATCTTGGCGACCAGAGGAATTAGTGGGAATGCATACAGCAGTCCCTCGGACCATGAGATCAGGAATGTGTCTGCTGCTATCCTCTGTGGGTGCAGCTGCCTGGAGCAGAAGCTATCCAGCTGCCTGTTGTCTGGAGAGGCAAAAGGGTCCATCTCGGGCCAGCCCTAAAGACGGAAGAGCTTCTCCGCCACAACGGGGGTGAGACACAACTCTGCTGAGTCTGTCCACCAGGTAGTCGTCCTGGCCCGGGAGATAGACTACTCGCAAGTGTATGCCACTGCACGCTGCAAAGGAGAGAAAAGCTACAGCTTCCTGGCAGAGGGAGTAGGAGCCTGTATCCCCTGCCTGTTTATGCAGAACATTGCAACCTGGCTGTCCGTCTGGACCAGGACAGGCATGTTCCGCAAGAGAGTGCGGAATGCAAGTAGGGCGAGGGATATCGCCTGGAGTTCCAGGAGATTGATCTGCAGTACAGACCCCTCTCTGGACCAGCAGCCCTGAGAGCACAGTTACTTACCTGTAACAGGTGATCTCTGGGAACAGCAAGAATAAGTCTTCACATATGGGTACGTCGGTACCGACGGAGCCTGCGCGGGAACGCTCCCCAGCTTCCCAAAAAGGAAAGATTTTGGGAGCATCCCACAGCGCTGCGCGCTGCCTTCCCGCCTTTCCTAACCACCTCTCCCCAGTTCGAGTTTTAAAGCTGAGACAAAGAGAGAGAGGAAAGGAAAGATAGATAGAGAGATACAACTCCTAGGGGAGGTGGGTGGGTTGTGAAGACTTATTCCTGCTGTTCCCAGAGATCACCTGTTACAGGTAAGTAACTGTGCTATCTCCAGGAACAAGCAGGAATGAGTCTTCACATATGGGGACTCCCTAGCTAGAGATGCCTGGGAGATCCCCAAGGTTATGAGACCCTGAGAAGGGCTCTACCTCCTCCTATGGATCTCAGGCATCCATCCAGGGAAGGGCGGCAGGAGTTGATTAAGAATGGAACAGGCGTTTGAGAACAGCCTGACCAAACAAGGCATCCTGGCGGGAGTCCTTGTCCAAACAGTAATGGGCTGTGAAGGTATGAACCGAGGCCCAGGTGGCAGCTCGACAGATCTGGTCGATGGATACAGACAGGGCTTTCAGCTTCTATGCCCCTAAATGCTGGAACTCCTTACCACCTGAGATCCGGGATATCACCGATCTGACTCTATTCAGAAAAGCTCTTAAATCTCACCTGTTCCCACAATATTACCATATTATCCAGCCACCGATCTGACCAACCATCCCTTTTTGACATCCTGCTCTACAAGTCTCATATCAAAACTATAATAATTACGCTGTATATACATTTACATTCAGCATGTATATAGTTTCAGTTAGCAATATCCCCCATGTTTATCCAAGTTTTCATACCTGTTCTATGTAAAGCCTGTTCTATGTAAAACCAAACAGCTTGTTGCTCTGGTCTTTTGTTATATTGTAAACCGCGCTGATGCTAAATAGCGCGGTATATAAGAACCTGTAATAAATAAATAAATAAATAAATTTAGATGAGCCATAGAGGTGGCCATGGCCCTCACATTATGAGCTGTGACATGGCCCTCCAGAGAAAGGTTCTTACTCTGGTAGGCGAAAGAAATACACTGAGCAATCCAATTGGACAGTGTCCTCTTAGATACTGGAAGTCCCAAATGAGAGGGATCAAAAGCAACAAAGAGTTGAGAAGACTCTCTATGTTGCTGTGTCCTTTGTAAGTAAAAGGCAAGAGCTCTCTTACAATCCAGGGTATGAAGATTCCTCTCTGCACTTGATGCATGAGGGCCTGGAAAAAAAACAGGTAAATACACCTCTTGATTAAGATGAAAAGGTGAGACCACTTTAGGCATAAAGTGTGGATTGGTCCTAAGGACTACCTTATGATAGAACCTTGTATAAGGTGGATTAGCCACTAAGGCCTGCAGTTCACTGATGCGGCGAGCTGAGGTGACTGCAATGAGGAAAATAACCTTCCAAGAAAGAAACTTCAAGGAGGTGGTGGCTAAGGGTTCAAACGGTGGCTTCATAAGCTGACCAAGAACCAGATTTAAGTCCCATGCCACCGGAGGAGGCCTAATGGGAGGTTTAGTTAAAGTTAGGCCTCTCATGAATCTTGCAATAAGAGGACGAGAGGAAATAGGCTGTCCATTGATAGGCTTAAGGGATGCTGCAATAGCACTCAAATGGACCCTTACTGAATTCGTCTTAAGGCCTGCATTGGAGAGATGCAGGAGATATTCCAATAGAGAATTCAAAGATAGTGCTAGAGGGTCAAGACCCTTCTCAGTACACCAAATGGAAAACCTTTTCCATTTAAAAGCATAGGAACGTCTAGTAGAAGGTTTTCTGGAAGCATGGAGGATATCCTTCACCTGTTGAGAAAGATACCAACCTTGAAGGTCTAGGCCTTCAGCAACCAAGCTCTGAGGTGAAGGGACTTGGGGTTTGGGTGCCACAACGTCCCTTCCTCCTGGGACAGAAGGTCTGGAGCAGCTCCCAAGCCTAGGAAGGGAGCTTGAGAGAGATGCAGAAGTAGAGGGTACCACACTTGGCGTGGCCAGCGTGGAGCTATGAGGATCATAGATCCTTGATCCCTCTGGAGTTTGAACAGAGTCTTGGGAATTAAGGGAATGGGTGGAAAGGCATACAGGAAGTCTTGACCCCAGTGAAGGAGGAAGGCATCCTTGGCCTGAACTCCCTGACACGGAATTCTGGAACAGAACCGGGGAAGTTTGGCATTCCACGGACTTGCAAAGAGATCTATGTCCGGGGTTCCCCACTCTTGAAAGATTCTGAGTACCTGGTCCATGTGCAGGGACCATTCGTGTGGAAGCAGAACTCGACTGAGTCTGTCTGCCCAAGAGTTTTGGATTCCTGGAAGGTATACGGCCAGGAGATGGATTTGATGCTCTCTGGTGAAGGCCCACAATCTTAAAGCTTCGTTGCAAAGCGACAGAGAGCCAGTTCCTCCTTGCTTATGTAAAACATGGCTACCTGATTGTCCATATGAATGAGGACTGTCTTGTAGCTGAGCAGGGTATGGAAGACCTTGACAGCTAGAAAAACTGCTCAGAGCTCCAAGTGGTTGATATGTAGAGAGGTCTCCTGTGGAGACCAAGTGCCCTGAGTGGAGAGGTCTTGCAGTTGAGCTCCCTAACCTGTTTGGGAGGCATCTGCTGTGAGGGTTGCCTGGGGCAACAACTGTTGGAAGGGGGACCCCAGCAACAGATTTTGGGTGGACTTCCACCACTGGAGAGACCAAAAGAGGCGCCTGGAGGTTGCTATTTTGTCTGACAGAGCCCCTGATGCTTGAGTCCACTGGGTGGACAAAGTCCATTGAGCTGCTCTCATGTGAAGGCGAGCATAGGGGACCACATGCACTGTGGATGCCATGTGGCCTAGCAGTTGTAGCATCTCCCGGGCAGTTAAATGGCTCTTTGACTGAATCTGGGAGGCTAACTGCACTAGGTGTAGGCAACGGGCCTGAGGAAGATAGGCCCTTGCAGTGGTAGTATCTAGCCAGGCCCCTATGAACTCTAGGGACTGAGTAGGGGTGAGCTGGGACTTTGGAAGGTTTACCACAAGTCCCAGATACTGCAGAATGCACCTTGTGCAGTCCAGGGAAGTTTGGGCCTCTGACTGAGATGGAGCTCGGATGAGCCAGTCGTCCAGGTATGGGAATACAAATATTCCCAGTGTGCGTAGAAATGCAGCTACTACTGCCATGCATTTGGTAAACACTCTTGGAGCAGAGGCCAGACCGAAAGGAAGCACCCTGTATTGGTAATGCTTTCCTTGAAAAAGAAAACGGAGGAATCTTCTGTGAGATGGATGGATGAGGACATATGTGTACGCATCCTTGAGATCTAGAGAACAAAGCCAAACCTGACTCTGAAGGTATGGAAGGAGAGTGCCCAGAGAAAGCATCTTGAATTTCTCCTTGCATAGAAATTTGTTCAATTCTCTGAGATCTAATATGGGTCTGTAGCCTCCTGTTTTCTTTGGGATCAGAAAGTAGGGGGAGTACAACCCTGACCCTTGTTGAAGAAGAGGTACTTCTTCTATTGCCCCTTGGGCAAGAAGGGCAGCCACCTCCTGACCTAGAAGGTCGAGGAGAGATGTTGGAGAATTGAAATGTCTCACCATGGTGTGAGGAGGAAGGTTTGAGAAATGAAGTTTGTAGCCCTCCCTTATGATGGAGAGGGTCCACTGCTCCCATCTGGGAGCAAAATGAGCTAACCTTCCTGGAATGGTGAGAGGCTCTGGCTGTTTCAGAACCAGAAAGGCTAAGTTCTCTAGCATTAAGGCAAAAACCCTGAGGAGGCTTGGTCTGCTGAGTTGCAGCAGCCCCTGTAGGCTTAGGCCTGGCCTGTTTAGGTTGCTGACGCTTAGCAGCAAAACGACCTGTAGATGATTGTTGGCCAGAAGCAGGATGGAATCTGCCTTTCTTGAAAAAAGACTTCTTGAAAGGTTTTTTCTTGGCAGGAATGGAGGATGACTTTGAAAGTCTATCCAAAGCAGAATTTTCTGCATCCATTTGAGTGGCTTTTATTTGCCAATCTTTGCCAAACAGGTTTTCTCCTGTACAGGGAAGATTTCCCAAGCCATCCTGGACCCAGGATTCTAGGTCAGAAGCCTGGAGCCAAGCAATTCTGCGAGCAGCTATGGCAATGGCCGAAGCTCTCTGGCACCCTCAAAGGAGTCAAAAGCTGCACGGTTGGAAAACTTTGAAATATCTTGAGTATGCTTAAGCCAAATAAGAAATTCTTCCCTTTTATCCTCTGGAAGAAAAGGGAGGAAAGTGTGCAGCTTATCTGCAACTTCTTTCAGAAACATACCCATATAGAGACTATAGGAGTTGATTCTGGCAATGAGCATACTGGCTTGGAAGATTTTCCTACCAAAAGCATCCAAGGTCCTGCATTCTCTTCCTGGAGGAGCAGAGGAGTGTCTTTTTGCACTCTTTATCTATTTCATAGCTGACTCCACCACAATAGAATGGTGAGGAAGCTGTGTTTTATGAAAACCAGGACAAGGAGGGACACGGTACATAGTGTCCAATCTATGAGAATGAGGAGAGATAGTGAGAGGAGTCTCCCATAAGTCAATCATGTGATCATAAAGAATCTCATGAATTGGCAAGGTGACTGCCTCCTTAGGAGCCTTAGAATAACCTAAAATATCCAATTTTTTAGCTCTAGGCTCTGATTCAGAGGTTACTGAAATAGAGAGTCCTTTAGCCACTTCTCTTATGAAGTCTTGAAAGGACAAGTCTTCTGGAGGAGACATTCTTCTTTTTGGAGAAGGCGGCTCTTCAGGAAGGGCTATGGATACTTCAGCAGATGCCTCCGATGCATCAGAATCTTCGGAGGAATCGAAGTATCGACTGTCAGGGTGCTCTTTCAAAGCTCGATACGCGTACCGAGCCGTATCGACATCGGGCGTTATCGGTATCGGTTCGGTACCGATAGGCATCCCTAGGCAGGGAACCTCTGCAGACGACACCATGGCCGATGTCGATACAGTCGGTACCTGGGCTGATACCGACAACGGAGTTTGTTGTGGTATCAGCGGCGTCGCAGCTTGAATGAAGGCCGTGATAACCTGCTGCATGGATAGAACATTCTGATCCATTGACGCCATGAATGCCTGGAATTCGGTACCGGAAGGTTGTGCCGGTACCCCAGAGCATTCTAACAGGTGATCGGTCGAGGCCGTGCCATCGATGTCAACCTGTAACCCCATAGGTGGAGCTTTGGAAGCCGGAGCTTCCCGCCGGGGTAGTTTTGCCGGTGCAGGATCCTCGAGGGCAAGCCCGGAGGCATCTCGATGCTTGGAAGGAGATCTACCCTTCGAGGACCGGCTGGATTTATGTTTGGTTACCTGAGATCCATGGGAAGAAGAAGCAGCCCTGGAAGACGTCGATGCCACTGAAGCTGCATCAGAGGCAAACAGCACATGGAGCTTGGCTGCTCGGTTCTGTAAACCCCGTTTAGACATCAAGGAGCAGGACGAACAATCCAAAATGGAGTGGTCAGGACCTAAACATTTAAGACACCATTCATGGGTGTCGGTTACAGAAATAGTACCGCTGCACTTAGTGCATTTTTTAAACCCGGAGGCTGGTTTTTCCATGAGGAAAATTTTTCGTGAGGCCTAGGGCCCAAAAGAGGAAAAACACACTAAGTGAGGGAAAAAATTTTTTTTTTGTTTTTTTTTAGAAGAAACTAAAGAAAGACCGGCGGTACCGGTCCGACGTCGGGGAAGGCAGACGCGTGACCAAAGAAATAAAATAAAACAAAGAACTTCTTCAGCGGTGACAGGAACACGACCTGCTGGCTCCGCAGAAAAGAATTACTGGGGAGAGGCGGTTAGGAAAGGCGGGAAGGCAGCGCGCAGGCGCTGTGGGATGCTCCCAAAAGCTTTCCTTTTTGGGAAGCTGGGGAGCGTTCCCGCGCAGGCTCCGTCGGTACCGACGTACCCATATGTGAAGACTCATTCCTTCTTGTTCCTGGAGATTGCAGTGAACTCCTCAGTGCACGCCCCAGCCCTTGAGAGAGGCATCTGTGGTCAGGGTCCTCTGCGGTGGAGCGTTTGGAAAGGCAATCCTGCCCAGAGAAAACCCGGCTTCTGCCACCAGTCAAGGAATCTTGCCAGCTGGCAGGAGACTCTGACCCTGTCCCGGAGTCAGCCCGTGGCCTAGGTCCACTGAGAACGCAGGCACCACTGGGCTGTCCACACATGTAGGCGGGTTAGGGGTGAGACATGGACCGTGGAGGCCATGTGTCCCAGCAGGTGGAGAAGGCGAGCTGGCACTGTTTTGGGGTGTTTGATCTCCCCTGCCAGCTGTTTGAGGGGGTCTGCCCTATCCTGATGGAGGAGGGCTCTGGCCTGCACCATGTCCAGCTGAGCATTGATACTCTAGGTCTTACACCGGCAAAAGAAGTGATTTAGGGTAGTTGATTAGAGACCCTAGGTGCTGCAGGAAGAGGATGGTACGTTCTGTGCCACCTCTGATGAGTTAGTCGTCCAAGTAGGGGAAGACGAACACCTCTTGTAGGCACAGAAGGGCAGCTACCACTGCTAGGCATTTTGTGAACACTCTTGGCAAGGAGGCTAGGCTGAAGGGAAGTACCCTGTGTATTGGTAGGGACCTCCCCCTACCATGAATCTCAGGTATTGCCAATGAGATGGGTGGACCAGGATGTGAGTGTAGGTATCCTTTAGGTCCAAGGAGCAAAGCCAATCTCCAAGGTGGAGGTAGGGCAGCAGTGTCCCAAGGGAGAGCATTTTGAACTTCTCCCTCACAAGAACTTGTTCAGGACTCAGACGTCCACGATGGGCCTGAGACTCTTGGTTCTTTTGGGGATGAGAGGTTCTTGGAAACAGGCTCTACTGCCCTGTCCTTTAAGGAAATGGGTAAAAGGGGCAACATATGGAAAGCTTTGTGTCTAAATGCAAATAGCATGGGAAATAAGATCCCAGATGTTGAAGCTTTAATGGCTTGGATTTAGTGGCAGTTACAGAAACATGGTTCACAGAAAACCATGACTGGGATGTAACTATGCCAGGCTATACTTTATTCAGAAAGGACAGGGTAGGAAGAAGGGGAAGAGGAGTGGCACTATATGTAAAAAATATGAAAGCGTTGGAACTACAGAGCTTAAAAGGGAGAGAGGAGGCGCTATGGATTAAACTAGAAAGAGGGAAAGAGAAATCTATTTGTATTGGCGTGATATACAGAACTCCCTCACAGGAGGAAGAGGTGGAAGGAGAGTTAATTGAAGACATACGCAGCATTGCTAGGAAAGGGGAAGTAATACTGATAGGGGATTTTAATATGCCAGATGTTGATTGGCACATTCCGGCTGCAGTATCATCTAGAAGTAAAGAGATCCTTGATTCTCTACAAGGAAAACTATTCAGGCAATTGGTAAAAGACCCCACACGTGAAGGGGCCATAGTGGACTTGGTGCTTACCAATGATGAGAGTGTTTGATGTTATAGTGGGAGATCATTTTGCATCCAATGATCACCAGATGGCATGGTTCAGAATTAGGACTGGGCTATTAGAATCCATTCAAAGCAAGGGTCTTAGACTTTAGGAAAACTCAGGGAGTCATTAGTGGGATGGGAACAGGTGGGGAATGTAGAAAAACAGTGGGCAAAACTGAAAGGGGATATTTTAAGAGCAACCAACCTTTTTCTTAAAATGGTAAATAAATGGTACAACATTAGTGTAAATAATTTTGTAGAAAGTTACTCCAGTTAGATCCAAGTTCTATCGCCTGTTTTATTGCAAATACAATGTAGCTCGAATGCATTGTATAAGGTTCTGTTAAATGTAAAACGCACTGATGGGAATAGCGTGGTATAGAAGAGACATTAAATAAATAAAAGGTAAAAGGAAAAGAAGTAGCTGAAAAGGTGAAAAAGAGAGAGGTCTTCATAAAATACAAGAGATCACAGAGAAAGGAAGACAGGCATCTATATTTGGAAAAGCTTAGAGATGCTAGCAAAGGAAAGCAAAGATTCAAAAAGAGGAGGAAATAGCCAATGCAATAAAATGGAGGGGATAAGACATTTTTCAGATAATTTTAGTGAGAAGAGGAAGGGCAAAAGTGGTATTGTCAGACTAAAAGGTGAAGGGGAGGAATATATAGAAGCTGATGAGGATAAAGCAGAATTACTTAACAAATATTTCTGTTCTGTGTTCACAGATTAAGAACCAGGAGCAGGACCTCAGAAAACACCCACAAACAGGAAAAGAAGCAAGAGGTATCTTGAACAATTTTCAGAAGACTGTGTTTGTGAGAAACTAGCTAAACAAAGTAAACAAAGCGATGGGACCAGATGGGATACACCCTAGAATACAGAGGGAACTTGGGGACGTTCTAGCAGCTCCACTGACTGACCTTTTCAATGCCTCGGAGTCTAGAGTGGTGCCAAAGCACTGGAGAGAGGCTCAAGTGGTCCCTTTACACAAAAGCAGAAGTAAGGATGCGGTTGAAAACTACAGGCTGGTTAGTTTACCTTCGGTGGGGAGTACATGATTGGAAACGCTGCTGAAAGAGAAAATAGTGAGGTTTCTGGAGTCCAGCAGATTACAGGTTCTGAGGCAGTATGGATTCACCAGAGGCAGGTCTTGTCAGACAAATATGATTGATTTCTTTGACTGGGTGACCAGGGAGTTGGACCGAGGGAGAGCCCTAGATGTGGTGTATTTAGATTTCAGTAAAGCCTTTTGACACTGGTCCTCACAGGCGACTTATAAACAAACTGAGCACCCTAGGGATGGACCCTAAAGTTATTGCTTGGGATGGAAAATGGTTGAGTGGGAGGCGACAAAGTGTACAGGTAAATGAAGCTCACTCTGAGGAGGTGGTGGTTATCAGTGGTGTGCCCCAGGGATCTGTCCTTGGTCCGATTCTTTTTAATATCTTTTTAGTGATACAGTGGAAGGGCTGTCAGGTAAGGTTTGCCTCTTTGCGGATGATACCAAAATCTGCAATAGAGCAGACACCCAGGAAGGTGTAGATAACATGAGGGATCTAGCTAAACTTGAAGAATGGGCTAGAATTTGGCAGCTGAAATTTAATGTTAAAAAATGCAAGGTCATGCATTTGGACTGCAACAATCCAAGGGAGCGATATAGTATAGAGGATGAAGTACTTTTGTCCACTAAAGAAGAGTGGGACCTAGGCATAATTGTGTCTGATGATCTTAAAGTAGCTAAACAGGTAGACAAGGCAACAGCAAAAGCTAGAAGGATGCTTAGGTGCATAGGGTGAGGAATGGCCTGCAGAAGAAAGGAGGTGATAGTGCCTCTGTAGAAGTCTTTGGTGCAACCTCATTTGGAGTACTGTGTAGAATTCTGGAGACCGCACCTTCAAAAGGATATAAACAGGCTGGAGTCAGTACAGAAGGTGGCTACTAAAATGGTTAGTGGTCTTCATTATAAAGCATATGAGGACAGACTTAAGGATCTTAATATGTACACCATGGGGGAAAGGCAGGATAGAGGTGATATGATTGAGACGTTTAAATACCTCCGTGGCATAAATGCACAGGAGAAGAGCCTCTTTCAATTGAAAGCAAGCTCTACTACGAGGGAACATGGGATGAGGTTGATGGGGGATAGATTCAGGAGTGATATGCGGAAATATTTCTTTACGGAAAGAGTGGTGGATCCGTGGAATAGTCTCCCAGTGGAGGTGGTAGAGATGAGGACAGTATCTGAATTCAAAGAAGCATGGGACAAACACAGAGGATCTCTAAATGAAAAAAGGGGACTGTTGTAGTAGTTGATATGGAAGGACAGACTAGATAGGCCATGTGGTCTTTTTCTGTTGTCATGTTTCTATGTTTCTATCCCTTAATAGACCTACTAGCTCGGACAGCAAGAGGGCCTGGTGAAGGAGAGGTCACACTGGCTTTCCTAGAAAATGCCCAGGAGATGACAGCTGGAAGCGGAGGAAGCACCCTCCTTTACCACACGGAGCCCCCAATGCTCAGAGATGACCTCACACCACCTGTGGGCGAAGAGTGCCAAGAGGCCCCCTGTGGGCTGGTGAGGGTCTCCCATGGGGAGAGAGACCCCATTCTGGGAGTCAAACGTTTCCACTAGGTTGAGCCTTAGCTGCTGTCTGGTTTGGGGCCCTTTGGTTTCCTGGGTCCGTGACCCTGGCCTTTGGGCTGGGGTCCCTGATGCTGCTGGTTTGGGAAGGCTTGGTAGTGGTGACTGATGGAAAGGGCCCTTCTTCCTCGAGAAAGTTGGCCTTTTCCCCCGAGGTTTTCTTATGGGGGAGGGTAGAGGTCTTCTCTGAGAGCCTCTGCCTAGTCAACACCTCGGCCTCAATCTCAGCCGCCTTGTCAGCCATAGGTTTCCCAAATAGATTCTCTCCAGTGCAGGGGACATCCAGCAGCTTTTCCTGGACCCATTGCTCAAGGTCCGAGGTCTACAGCCAGGCTTGGCACCGAGAACAGATAGCTGCAGCCACTGTTCCCTCTAAGCTGTGCGCGCGCGCACACACCTTGCCGAGCAAGCGCACATACTTTACAAGAGAGCGTACAAAAATTACGGTTCTGATTCTGATAGAAAACACCACAGACGTCTTAAAATTTAAAAGTTGTGATTGTAATTACTAGAAATTTTCCACTTCATTTAGTAATCGTCTATTTTCATTTAATTTGATTAAAATCAACGTGGTGTACATATTGTATTCTGACGTGCAGTCAAATTTTAAACTATATAATTCCGAGTGTTATGTGGTGCACAAAAATTTAACCTTCCTTCAAAAGCTGCACAGCTGATATTTTATGCGCACATAGCCTACAGAAAATTAGAGGGAACATTGGCTGCAGCCTTGAACCCATTGTAGGCGGCCCGGGACAGGAATTTAGAGAAGTCCGGAATGGTTGCCCCAAGGTCTGGAACCATTACAGGGGTTCCCCGGAAAGCCCTACTGAGAAGCCAGTGAGCTCCTGGATGAGGCTCTTAAGATACATCCTTATGTAGAGCTCATAGGTTTGTAACCAGCATCCCAGCATGAACCCTTGGAAACACTTACGCCCCAGGGCGTCGAGAGCTCTGGCCTCTCTACCCAGGGGTACAGAAGAATAAGTCTTCTGGCTCTTGAGCTTTTGCATCAAGGAATTCACCACCATGGAACTGTGGGGAAGTTGGGCCGTCTGGAAACCTGGACTCTTCTTGACGCGGTAGATGCCGTTGAGGCATTGGCTGACCACTGCCACTGAGGCTCGGGTCTCCCACATCCATAGGAGCAGCCGTTTGAGGATGGGTTGCACCGACACAGATAGAGCCTCCTTTGGCAGAGACTCATACTGGAGGATCTCCAGTTCTTTGGTGTGCAGGTCCTCCTCGGACTCTGTGGGGAATGCCCCAGGCGAAATCGTGGAATGCCATGTCCTTGGGTGGGGAATGGTGTCGGAGCTCAGGGGGAGGGACAGCTCTGAGGGGGTGTCAAGAGGTCTCGGGGGAGGCCTCGACCTCAAATCTCTCAGTCTGACTCTGAGGAGTCCGAAACTCGGAGCTCTCACCACCTGAGGCCTGCGTCGGGGAATCGAGATCTCCCGACCAGTCTCGGTTCAGACTCCCGGAAGCTAACTGGGGAGGACTGGTCACACGAGGATCGGGACTGGGACCTTGATCAGTGCCAAGGGCTGGCCCAAGGCCGATAGAGCTCGGGGCCCAGGGATGCCACCACCTTCAGGGGCCCGGTTGTCAGGGCAGATGATGCAGGCAAACCTGACATCACTTGCTGCATGGTCAGGATGGCAGAGATACTCTGTTCCAGGACCAAAATTCCAGCCTCAAATGTCAGAAGACACTGCAGCTTTTGGCACAGGCACAGAGGGTTTCGTACCTGGTGCCGGCACTCTGGCAAGCGTGTCCTCAAGGACCAGAGCCTTGGGGAGCCTCGCATGGTCACCTAGAGACCTTAGGGGGTGCTGCTCGGAGTCACCTGAGTCTCGCCGCGGGACCTTACCAGGTTTCCCCGATGGAACCTCGACTGACTGAGGATTTTTTTTTTTGCCAGGGTCCGTCATCTTTCCAGAGGAGCCACTGCCTCAGAACTCCAAAGATGCTCGGGCCTCATGGGAGGTGCTCGGCTTCGGGCTCAGCGTCAGGGAAGCAGGAGCAAAGCCGGACCACAGTAACATCTTCTGCAACTCCAACCTCTTCTTGTTGGTCTGAAGGGTCATGGCCTGACACAGGTCACAGGAGGTACTGTCGTGATCTGGGCCAAGACCATGCAAATAGCAGTCATGGGTGTCAGTGACAGACATGATTTAACTGCAATCACACTTTTTAAAGCCACCAGAAGACATGGTGGATCACACCCAGACGGGGTCGACAACCCTGGGCGAAAAAGTGCACGAACGCTGGTCGAGACAAGCCTTGATGAAAAAAGAATGGAGCTGAGAAAAGCACCGGGGGTGGCACCGGGTCAAGGCGGCAAGAGGAACCGGTATGTAAACTGGGAAAAACTCACTATTAGAGGATAATTTGTAAGATTTATAAGGATTTTTCTGGGGAAACAGGACATGCGTCCGTTAGACTCCATGGAAGAAAAGAGACTGAGCAAGATGGCACCCTTGGGCAGGAAGGAGACCATGCATGTGTGGTATCATTCCCAAAGGCTTTCTTTGAAAGTTGGGGAAATGCTCTGTGTGGGCTCCACCTGCGCTGACGTCACTCATATGTGAGGACTGACTTCCTACATGCTCCTGGAGAAAATGCAGCTTTCTGCAGTCACTTGCCATCATAACTGAAAGGATTAATCTCCTACTGTTTGGAGACAACCACCTGTCATTGGCAGCAGAAAAGGCAGCTAGTGCTCCAAAATGGACCATTAAAGAGAGATTGTTAGGGTCTGACTGAAAAAGGAAGAGACCGCTACAACCTCTGAGTGCTGTGAAGATCTGTTGCTGACAGAAAAGCATAGTTACTCATCTGTAACAGGTGTTCTCTAGGGACAGCAGGAATCAGTCCTCATTTATGGGTGATGCTGACACTGACTGAGGACGCGCGGAGCAATTCCCCAGCTTTCAAAGAAAGCCTTTGAGATTGCTGCCACGCATGCATGGTCCTCTTCCCGCCAAAGGGTGCCATCTTACTCAGTCAGGTCCCATAGCTAAAGCTCTACTAAGCTGATGGCAAGGGAAGGATAAGAATAGAAACTCTTAAGGGGAGGTGGGAAGGTAGTGAGGACTGATTCCTGCTGTCCTTGGAGAACACCTGTTACAGGTGAGTAACTATGCTTTCTCCAGGAACAAGCAGGAAGTCAGTCCTCATTTATGGGACTCCCCAGCTACAGGCTATCAAAGCTTATAAGCAAAGCACCTCCGCGAAACCATGAGCAGATGCCAACGATCTGAAGGAAGCCAGAATCCTCCGGAGCCAAGCTCCTGGTAGCCGCAGGAGGAGGTCGTAGAGTAGGAGTTGCTTATACCCTGCACAGATTACGGAGTCCAGCTAGGCCGAAGTTGCTGTCCCGGCAAGACTCCCTCTCCAGGCAGTAATGCGAAGCGAAGGTATTCGCTGAAGACCAGGTCGCAGCCCAACAGAGGTCCGTCAGAGGCACTGAGCGCAGCGAAGCCACCGACGCTGCCTTGACAAGTGCGCAGTGACTCGTTGATTCAGCGAGAACCAGCCTTTGCCTGGGCAAAGGCGATGCAGTCCACCACCCAGATGGAGAGAGTGCGGCTTGCTGACTGCAAGCCCCAGATGGTTGGGATCGTAGGCGTTGAAGAAGCGGTCGGACTCGCGATGACCCTGTGTGTGCTGCAGGTAGAAGGTGAGAGCCCTTTTGCAGTTGAGGGTATGCAGAACCGCCGAAGCCCGGTCGGCGTGAGGTCTCAGGAAGAAGGTCGATAAGACTCTCTTAGTTGAGATGGAACTCAGACAACTTTTGGTAGGAACTTGGGGTGAGTGCGAAGGACCATCCTGTTCCCATAAAAGCTGGTGAAGGGGGCCACAGCCATGAGGGCTTGAAGTTTGCTGACTCACCAAGCTGAGGTCAGCGCCACCAGGAAAACTACCTTCCAGAAGAGGTGCCGAAGCGAGCATGTCGCCATTGGTTCGAATGGCGGCTGCATCAGCTGCATGAGCACAATGTTCAGATCCCACTCCGTCGGCAGACAAGGGACTTGGAGAGTAAATGGCCCGCATGAAGTGGGAGACCAGTGGCTGGCCCAGGAAGGGCTTACCCTCGATTGGAAAGTGGTTGGTTGAAATGGCACTCAGGTGAACCCTGATTGAACTGGATTTCGGCCCCACCTGCAAGAGGTGGAGGAGGTACTGGAGAACCCACTGGGTGGAACAGGAGAACAGATTGATCTGAAGCCAGGAGCACCAGACTAAGAAGCGCCACCACTTGAGGGCACAGGCCCGTCTCATTGAGTTTCCTCGATGCAAGCAAGACTTCCTCTATCTCCTCTGGGAGGTGCAGCGAGGCTAAAGAGACCTGTTCAGCTTGGGGTGAACAGGGATGTGGGCGTAAGCGTCTTTGAGATCCAAGAAACATAGCCAATCGCCCTGCTGGAGGAAACACAGCAGGACGCCAAGCGATAGCATTCTGAACTTCTCCCTCACCAGAAATTTGTTCAGGTTCCTGAGATCGAGGATGGGGCACAGGTCCCCTGTCCTCTTCAGAAAGAGGAGGTAATGGGAGTAGAACCCCAGACCTCGCAGATGCGGCGGGACCCTTTCGACTGCCCACTGACTGAGGAGGTTGTCCAATTCCTGTTTTAAGCAAGCCTGGTGTGAGGGAAGCCAAGCAGGCTCCGCTGGGGAGAAGGGGGGGGGGGGAGTCTGTGCAGATCTGCTATGGTCCATGTGCACCCTTTTCAGGTTATTAGCTCTGCATTTATTACTTAATAAGTGATGATTCTATAGGATTTCATTTTTGAGAAGTGGTTTGTGAATAATTTTCTTTTGATAACTTTGACCTCGGGTTGTAGTATGGTCTCAGTGCTCCAAAAATCATCAGGTAAACCCCCTAGGACAAGAGGGAAGCCAGTGACTGGTAAGAGGGAAGTATCAGAAAAGAAGCACATGTGGCGGCAGAGTCTAGGTCTGTGCAGTCCCTGTTGAAATGTCGAGGTGGCCAGGGTAACAACTTTCATGGGTGCAGGGGAACAACATGGACATGTTACATGACATATTGGACTGAGGTAGTGTGTAACACTAGGGAAGAGAATCTGGTTTGGGGGGGGGGGGGGGAGTCTGGGTATAGCACTTAGAGTCAAGGGGACAGGCTACTGGTTTATAAGCCAAAGTATGTTCTAAATAATATGAACCTCAGGCTGCAGAACCCCCTTAAATAGAAAGGGGAATCTAAGTCAGCATTCAGTAGTCTGTTTTAAGCTTCAGATGTTTTCTTAGAACCATCAACCCCATCTTTACTCAAATTTTTCTCTTTGTAGATAAAAAGGTAATTCAGTCTGAGGGCAATATATGCCTTACAAAGGAATACCCTAAATACCAGGTCATACCAACTTTTGTAATTTGCTCTGGTATAACAGATTAGGAATATTTATTTAGTAGTATTCAGAGCACACCTTTCCAGTAGTAGTTCAAGGCAAGTTACAATCTAGTATAGTGGGCATTTCTCTGTCCCCAAAGGGCTTACAATCTAAGTTTGTGTCTGAGGTAGTGGAGAGTTATGCGACTTGCCCAAGGACACGAGTACCAGTGCGAGCTGAACCCTGGTCTTTCTGGTCCCAGGTTGTTGCCCTAACCACTAGGTTACTCATCCACTCAGGAGATGGCTGAATTCAATTTATGCTGTCACAGCCAATCACCAGTGCTAAGAATCATTATGAGGTGGTTGCAATATAAGGACGGTGTGCCTAGTTTAAGGTGGTCATTAATGAATTTAGATAGGTGAAGGAATGATTTTGTTTATATAAATAAAAAAAATTTAAAAAAAGAGGTTTTGAATATTCTGTGTAGATTGAAATATATGATCTGAACTACTTGCCCTCCCACGAGGACACTGAAAGTCTTTTGGACTTTGAAGACATATGCTTCATAGGCAGCTTGTGCAAAGGATCAGGAGCTTGACAGCAATAGGCCTCCCCAACAAAACACATGGTAGCCACACAATTTTGAGGAAATAACTAAAAAATCAATCTGTCATGGTCGCATCGCTCATACTTATTCTTAGCCCTGATGCTTTTTTCTCCCTCTCTCAAAATGGAAATCTCAGACCCATGCTATGTGTTCATAGCAAATTATAGGCTACAATGAAAATAAGCAGTTGCCTACAGGATTTGACTCTAAGAATTTCTGAACAGAGTTTTAATTGTGGCTTTCCCATTATTTTGCTTAGCTTGCCTAATTTGTTCTAAATAAGAAAATAGTCAACATCAAAAATTCAAAAATTTCAAAAGTCCAAGACTTTTCAATATATTTCTTTTTTTAAAAATTTTTATTTCTTACAATATCTTGTTTCATCCCCACTTAATCACTTCTATTTGACTTCCAGAGTTTATATTAAAAAGCACCCTTAGAGAAGTATCAACAAGGACTACTGTATTCAGCTGCATAACTCATCTCTTTTAATTAGGTTAGAAAGAGTGAAAGAAACCAGTGTGCCTATAGTGACCCCAATTGACTCTTTCCTTCAGCTTTCCTCGATGCACATCAATTTTTAGCATCATGGCTATAAAGCATCTTTCCAAAGGTTCAGCACCAATTTATTAAATGTGTAGCAAGGTTAAGGGCACTCAAATAAATTGGCTGGCTTTTTGTTTACAAGTCACATTAGAGAGAAAATCTTCAAGTCAGTGACAGCTTTACACAAAAGCAGATGAGCTGTACAATTTGTACTAGTAACAGAATTAATTGCTTTTTCTAATTAAGGTTCAGTTCTTAAAATTAAATTGGTTTTGCTTTCAGCTCGCTATTCTCGTCACATATAGTCCATAGAACCCATGTGCTTAAAGTTTGCCAAAATAATCATAATGGCTCATTTTGTTTACTTTTCCAAGACAGACTTGTTTTACAAAAATAACTATACAAACACAAATATATTCAATCCTTAGGGCAAGCTAGTGTCTCATTATAAAAAATTAGAGACGCATTAATAAAAATTAAAATGCACCAAATACCCTGTACAACACTTAACATTCCTTCACTCTACAATGCACAATATTCTGTTACTGAAAACACTTAGCAAAAAGGAGCGAAGCGAAGAAAGGACTCTACCCTTCAATGATCGAAGTACAACTTTATTTAAATCTGACCCTGGCAGTGTTTCGGCAATACTGCCTTCTTCAGAGGGTTAAAACCTCCAACAGATGAAAACCAAACACAACATTAAAATCATAAATAAGATATAAATACAGGACATAAATATAATATGAACAGTTAAAAAAAATTATAACCTATAATGCAATCATAATAAATAGGACAGCCATATAAATTAAGAACATCAAAATAATCACATTAACCAAAGGAGTATCAGGATAAGCAACAATGGAATTGAACAATAAAATAATGTATACATAATGGAAACAAGGTGGATTACAAGAGGCCAATTAAAAACATTTTAAATGTGCAAAGAAAGCATAGTTACTCACCTCTAGCAGGTGATCTCCAGGAACAGCAGGAATTTAGTCTTCACATATGGGTATCGTCGGTACCGATGGAGCCCGTGCCGAAACGTTCCCCAGCGTCCAATAGGAAAGCTTTTGGGAGCATCCCACAGCGCATGCGTGCTGCTTTCACGCCTCTGTACCTCTCTCACTTCAGTTGAGTTTATAGCCGAGACCAAAGGAGAGAAGTAAAGAAAGAGAGAGATAGAGACAACTCCTAGGGGAGGTGGGTGGGTTGTGAAGACTAAATTCCTGTTGTTCCTGGAGATAACCTGTTATAGGTGAGTAACTACGCCATCTCCAGGAACAAGCAGGAATATAGTCTTCACATATGGGGACTTCCCAGCTGAAAGATGCCAAGGGGTGACCCCAGCTAGCTGCGAACCCAACTGAGATGGGTCATGCTTCCTCCCATGGACCTTAGGCATCCAAACTGTGGATGGTGGGTAGGAGTTGTATTAAGTATGGAAGAGATGCTGTAGAACAGCCTGGCCAAACAAGGCATCCCGACGGGAGTCCTTGTCTAAGCAATAGTGGGCTGTGAAGGTATGTACCTAAGTCCAAGTGGCTGTTTTGCAGATGTCATCAATAGAGACAGAACGAAGGTTAGCCATTGAGCCTGCCATTGCTCTCACATTGTGAGCCATGACATGCCTTCGAGAGAAAGTCCCTTACTCTGATATGTATAGGATATGCAATCTGCAATCCAATTTGACAGTTCTTTTAGAAAAACTGGAAGTCCCAAATGACTAGAGTCAAAAGCCACAAAAAGCTGAGAAGATTTTCTATGTGGCTTAGTTCTTTGGAGATAAAAAGCCAAGGCTCTTTTACAATCCAATGTGTGAAGATTCCTTTCTGCACTGGAGGCATGAGGCCTAGGGAAGAATGCAATGCAATGTGTGCCTTTGAGTCAGTCCTGACTCCTGGTGACCTAGAAGAGCTCCTGGGTTTTCTTGGCAGTGTCACTGGAAGTAGATTGCCAGGCCTTTCTTCCGAGGCAATGGAGGGTTAAGTGACTTGCCCAAGGCCACAAGGAATGCTAGTGGGAATCAAACCCTGGTTGCTTGGTTACCAAGCCAGTGTTCTAACCACTAGGCAACTCCGAATATAGGAAGATAAACTGACTGGTTTAAATGAAAAGGCAAAACCACCTTTGGCAGAAAGTGAGGATGAGTCCTGAGGACTACTTTGTCATGGTGAAACCTTGTATAAGGAGGGTCAGCTACTAACGCCTGTAGTTCACTAATGCGTCTTGCAGAAGTGATGGCAATTAGGAAAATAACTTTCCATGAAAGAAACTTTAGGTCTGAAGTGGCTAAAGGTTCAAAGGGCAGTTTCATAAGCTGACCAAGAACAAGATTTAGGTCCCATGCCACTGGTGGTGGTTTAATGGGAGGTTTTGTTAAAAGTAGGCCTCTCATAAATCTTGATATAAGTGGATGAGAGGAAATAGGTTTATGAAAAGCGGCAATAGCACTAAGATGGACCCTAACAATTTGTCTTCAGACCTGAAGTTGATAATTGTAGAAGATACTCTAGTAGCAACTCCACAGGTACTAAAAGGGGGGTTAAGTCCCTTTGTGAACACCACATAGAGAACCTTTTTCACTTGAAAGCATAGGAACGTTTTGTGGAGGGTTTTCTGGAAGCCAGGAGGATATCCCTTACTTGTTGAGAAAGGTTAACCTCCTGGAATTCTAGGCTTTCAGTAACCAGGCCCTGAGATGTAGGGACTGCGGATTGGGATGCAGTAAAGATCTGTCCTCCTGCGACAGGAGATCTGGAGCACTCCCCAACAGTGGTTTGAGAGAGACGCAGAAGAAGAGGATACCACGTTTGCCGTGGGCAACATGGAGCTATGAGTATCATACGACCTCTGTATCTCTGAAGTTTGAATAAAGTCTTGGGAATGAGGGGAATGGGTGGGAAGGCATAGAGGAAGTCCTGTCCCCCAGTGGAGTAGGAAAGCATCTCTTGCCTGACAGTTTTAAGCCGGAATTCTGGAACAGAATCGGGGAAGTTTGGCATTCTGTGGACTTGCAAAGAGGTCTATATCTGGTGTTCCCCAGATTCGAAACAGTCGAGCAAGCTGGTATGAGTGGAGGGACCACTCGTGTGGGCAGCAGTATTTGACTGAGTTTGTCTGCCCACAAGTTTTAAATGCCCGGAGGTATACCGCAAACAGGTGAATTTGTAACTCTCTGGCGAGGGCCCATATTCGCAAAGCTTCGTTGCATAGCGACAGAGAGCCTGTTCCGCCTTGCTTGTTCACATAGAACATAGCTACCTGATTGTCGGTTTGGACCAGAACTGTTTTGTTGCCGAGATGGCCCTGAAAGACTTGAATAGCACTGAAAATGGCTCTCAGCTCTAGGAGGTTTATGTGAAGGGAAACTTCCTGTGAGGTCCAAAGACCCTGAGTGGAGAGATCGTGCAAGTGGGCCCCCCCCAAGCCATCTTGGACGCATCTGTCGTCAGAGTGGTTTGGCATAGAGGCTGCTGGAAAGGAGAGCCTACAAGGTGGTTTTCCAGGGATTGCCACCATTGCAGGGACGAAATCAGAAGTGTGGTAGTTCTGATTTTGTCTGTTAGTCGGCCCGAGGCTTGTGACCACTGAGAGGAAAGGGTCCAATGGGCTGCTCGCATGTGCAGGCGAGCATAGGGAACCACATGGACAGTGGATGCTATGTGTCCCAGCAGTTGAAGCATCTCCCAAGCAGTAAGGAATACCTTCATAGATGCCAGTTGTATTATACGTAGACAGCATGGCTAGGGCAGGAAAGCCCTTGACTGCCGTGTGTCTAGACGAGCCCCTATGAATTCTAGAGATTGAGAGGGGGTGAGATAAGATTTTGGGAGGTTTATGACCAGCCCCAAGTATTGAAGAATTCTCAATGCTCGAGAGAGCGCGAAGCTGGCTTCTAGAGCTGTCGATGCTCGAATGAGCCAATCGTCTAAGTAAGAGAAGACGAATATTCCCAGAGTCCTCATAAATGCTGCTACCACTGCCATGCATTTTGAAAAGACTCTTGGAGCAGAGGGGAAGAACTCTGTACTGGAAGTGTCTTCCTTGGACCAGGAATCGAAGGAACTTCCTGTGATCCGAGTGGATAAGAATATGCCTGTACACATCTCTTAGGATCTAGAGAACATAGCCAGTCCCGACTTTGGAGGTAAGGTAAAAGTGTTCCGAGGGAGATCATTTTGAACTTTTCTTGGAACAAATATTTGTTTAATTCTCTGAGGTCTAATATAGGTCTGTGTCGTCCCCCCCCCCCCCCCCATCTTCTTTGGAATAAGAAAGTAGGGGGAGTAAAACCCTGTCCCCTGATGGAGAATGGGCACTTCTTCGATTGCTCCTTGAGCTAGAAGTGATGTTGTGATAGGCGATGGCCTACTTCATCTTGTAAATGTAAGAATTTAATTTTAATTTAATTTTAATTTACAGATTTTTTATATACCGCTCCTTCCATTGATCAGGTGCGGTTTACATGGAACAACAATAAACAGAGAACTGTTTTTACAGATAACAAGTTGTAACTTACATTTAACAATTTGTGAACTATGTACAGAGTAACAGAGTTAAACTATATACAGGCTAAATTATTATTCATTAGTCTTTGAATACATTGTTTTCGGGCTTTAGTAGTTCGATCCTTTTTTTTTTTGAACAGTTATATTGGCTGAAATATGACTATCCTTTATCTAGCTGTGAGGTGGGAGGTGAGTTCGTCAAGGATGCATAGTGCATTGTGAATAAGTGTGTTTTGAGTTTTTTCCTAAACTCCATGATTTTGGGTAAGGATCTTAATTCTGATGGGATAGTGTTCCAAAGTATGGGGGCAGCATGGGAGAAGGCTTTCTTGTTTGTGGTCTTTTTGGCCTTAATAAATTCTTTTGGTGTTGTTAATTTGTTTAGCTGGTCTCTCCTTTGAAGGTTATGAGTGGACTCAGTTTTAATGAGGTTATTTATAGACAGGGGTGCTGTTTTATTTATTTATTTAGAATATGTTATGTGAGGCTTGTCTCTGCCTCTGCCTGTCAGCTCTGCTTGAGTCTTCCCCCCTCCTCCTCAGAGTATTATAGCTGACTCTGGAATATTACAGAAATTACCAGTAGCTGTTAGAGACACTTCTTAGCCTTGCTTTGTTTAGCCTTGCTTTGTTTTGCTTTTGATAAGAATGCTTCTGATAAACAAAAAGTGTTATGACTCACAGCTGTGCCTTCCACTATCTTTGCAAGCTAACTGACCTTGCAAGAGTAGCGAAATATACTGTATACTGTAGCAAAGGTATTTTGTCTAAGCATTTGAGCCCCTGTTAGAAATGCCTGCACAGAATAAAAAACAGGTACAAGCCAGATCAGAGATGACTATTGGGAGAGAGAGAGGGGGGCCACCAAGACCAATGAGAAGTTTTGCCTGTATTAGACTGGAGAAGAAAGGTATATAAACTGTCATTTTTCTGAGCTCTGTGCTCAGCCATTTTGTATGTGTCATTGTCCGAGTCTGTGCACATTAAACCGGCTTGAATTCTTGTCAATAGACTCCTGGTTTTATTGGTTGCGGACACTTCGCTATTACAATGTGACCTCCCGCCACAAGAGGTCAGTGGCAGGGCCCTGAGAATTGAACTGCTTTATTATTGTAGGTGGGGGCAAGTTGAGAAAATGAAGCTTGTACCACAGTTGTACAATGGACAGAGTCCAATTTTCTGATGTTATTTGTTGCCATCTTTTGGCAAAAAAGCATAGCCTTCCTGGAAAAGTCAAGGGTTCTGGACCTTTTAGGGGCAGAATGACTAAGTTCTCTACTTAGAACTCAAAGATCCTGAGGGGACTGGGTCTGTTGAGCCAGTTGAGCTTTTTGAGCTTGCGGCTTTCTTTGCTGTCTGTTCTGCTGTTGCCCCTTCTGGGGAACATGGAGCGGACAGCGAGTTTGATGGGTATAAGATTGGTAAGGCTTCTTTTTCTTACTGAAAAAGGTTTTTTTGAATATTTTCTTCTTTGCTGGGTTGGCTGTAGACTTTGACAATCTGTTTAAAGTAGTATTGTCAGATTCAAGCTGATTAGCCTTGTCCTGCCAGTCCTTGCCAAAGAGATTTTCTCCTGTGCAAGGAATGTTTCCCAGCTTTTCTTGCACCCACTGTTCCAAGTCTGTTGCTTGAAGCCAAGCAATACGACGTGCTCCTATGGATATAGCAGAGGTTATGCTAATACTTTCAAAGCAATCAAAGGTAGCACGGTTCATGAATTTTGAGACATTCTGGGCATGCTAGACCAGAATAAGGTAGTCTGTTTTCCTCCGAAACACAAGGACTAAGGCGCTCTAAGTCTTTTGTGACTTCTTCCAGGAACATTCCTATATAAAGAATGTAGGAATTGATCCTGGCTCCTAGCATGGAGGATTGAAAGCATCGACAGCCAAAGGCATCGAGGGTCCTGGATTCATGGCATGGAGGATTAGAAGAATGTGTTTTAGCATTCTTGATCCTTCTCATGGCCAATTCCACTACTATTGAATGATGTTTTTTGAAAACCAGGACAACTTGGCACTCGGTACATAGTGTCAAGGCGTCGGGAATGCGAAGTTATTGTTAAAGGAGTTTCCCACATTCTCAACATTAGATCATGTAAGATCTTGTGAATGGGAAGCATAGCTGCTTCCTTGGGAGCCATAGGGTATTGTAGAATTCTTAATTCTTCTGCCCTGGGTTCCTTTTCTGGAATTACAGTGATTGCAAGACCCTTTGCTAAATCACGTATGAAATCCTGGAAGGACATATCCTCTGGAGGAGACATTCTGTGTAGAGAAGGAAGCAAATCTTCTAATAGATTCGCTCTGGTACCAGTAGAATCGTCAGAGTCACTGGAATCAGAAGACTCAAGCACCGGGTGCTCCTGTAACACATGGTGTCGGCACCAAAATGTTTCGGTTCCTGATCCTTGATACTGGAGATCAGCATGGGGGAAAGCACTCCTGTCGAAGCAGGTACTGTCGGTACCGGTACCGATACATATTGAACCGTCTGTTGCGGTCTTAGTGGAACCAAAGCTGCTAAGAGGGCCGCTAGACTGCGTTCGATAGCGAGGATTCTGTGATCCATCGCTCCTGCCGATGCCTGGGTGTCGGTACTGGTGGAAGCGGCTATGACCCCAGAACATGGCACCAGTAGTTCTGCAGAGGTGGAGGCCTCTGGAAAATCCTGGAGCCCCGTTACTGCTTTGGAGCCCGAAGACTCCCGCCAGGGCTGTTTTGCTGGTGAAGTATCCTTGAGGGAAACACCAGTGGCATCTCGATACTTTGAAGGAGATTTACCCTTTGAGGACCGGCTAGTCTTAGAAGACTTCAATTTGGTTACCTGAGATCCATGGGAGGCAGATGAAGCCCTGGAAGACGTCTATGCAACTGACATTGTGTCGGCGGCAAAAAGGGTACCGAGTTTTGCAGCTCTATTCTGCAGGCCCCTTTTGGTCATCCTCGTGCAGGACAGACACTCCGTTGGACAATGTTCAGGATCCAAACATTTTAGACACCAATCATGGGTGTCGGTGACAGAAATGGTACCGCCACCTTTTCAGCATTTTTTGAAACCACTAGCTGGTTTCTCCATGCTTGAAGAAAAATGGGCCTAGTGCCCAAAATGGCGCCTAGCACCAGAAGCAGGGAAAGATCCCTGAAGAAATACAAGTTTTGTTTTGTTTTTTTGTTTTTTTTAAGGAAAGAAAAAGAAGAGAACCGGCGGTACCGGTAGGCATCGAATGAAGACAGACGCGACCACAGAAAACAAGAAATAAAGGTACATTTTCTGGGGTGACAGGGTACCACATCCTGTCGGCTCCGCGGAAAACAAAGAACTGAAGTTTGAAAGGTACAGAGGCGGGAAGGCAGCACGCATGCGCTGTGGGATGCTACCAAAAGCTTTCCTATTGGACGCTAGGGAGTGTTCCTGCGTGGGCTCCGTCGGTACAGAGACGATACCCATATGTGAAGACTACATTCCTGCTTGTTCCTGGAGATAGTAAAAAACATTTTTATTAGTGAAAAATATGAAACTGAGGCCAAACACACTAAAACCGCAGGCATATGAATTGGCCATGTAGTGGCTAATGCAGAACTTTGATGTACTATAATACTGCATTAGGTCCACAGTCAGGTAAAAATAATCAGGCAGGAACAGTACGGTAGTAAATGCACAAAAGCCAAAGATGAGGGGGGGAGGGAAGCAGAAACATTGCCATTTATTCAGCTGTATTGAGAATATAGAAAAGAACAGCATCGTGGTACTGTCAAATTAGTGTGCAGACAGATCAGAGATTGACTGCAATAAAAATGTGACTATTAGTAAAAACTGAGCAGAGGGAGACATAACAGAGTACAAGAGTCCCCAGGAAGGGATATCAAAACATCAGATAACTAAATTACAGCAGCTGGTGAAGAAGTATCTCAATATAGGTATTTTAATCCCTAAGGGATCTACTCATAGTGTGGTTTAATAAAAAGAAAAAAGAAGAAAGAAAGAAAATTCTAAACAGTAAACGATACGTGCTGAACTTGGAAGGACCGCTCCATAGCTTGCAGCATTAGTCAAAATTCGCATTCATTTCATCGTCAGTGTGCTAGCATGGCCCTGCTTTGTTTTGAGCTATATACAGACACTTATACATTAATTATATCTTTTTGTTTCCTCTTTGCCATCTAGTCTTCAATTCCACATCTGCTTACAATTTTATCAGTTCTGGCGAGATGCCTTTTTAGCACCAATACCGTGATCAATCTTACAATTGTGTTCTTTTCATGAGATACTGCCACCTTTTACCCTTGCTTTTTAGCTCTTTTTATTCTCTAAAACTGTTTTACATACTCTTACCTTTTATTTTCGTGGTTTTATCCACACTAGGTTTACTTTGCCTTTTAACACTGCATTGGTTTTTATCACTGTGTTTTATTATCAGCCACTGTTTTTTACATAAGCTTTGCTCTTATTTAGTCTTACTTTTTGGTTTTACTTACTGTTACCTTTTATCCTCCCGATTTTATTTAAGCCAGATTTACTTTGCCTTTAATACCGCAATCATTTTTTTATTATGTTTTACTATCGGCAAACTTTGTTCACATGCTACTTTAAAAAAAAAAAACCCACACACTTCTGATTGTACATTGCATGACACTTACATCACATTGAGATTACAGTTTCTCCAGTACAGATTGTACATACTTTAACCTTCCTATTCATCAATGCTTTTTTCAGTGTTTGATATAAACCACATCAAACTGTTCATGTACGTGGGAGCCAGAGAAGGGGTTAACAGTACCACAAACAAATCATCGAATTCTCTGAATGCTGGAATTGTACTGAGATGCGTACATGAAGCTTTCAGAGGTATGACACATCATATGGAAAAGATGCTGAAGACACACATCAGTAAGTGGTGGACAGTGAGAGGGTAAAGAGGCAACCATGAGATATAAACATGCCAGCTTAGCATGAAGAACAAATGGTCCAAAGTATAGTTGTCAGCACATGGGGAGTTAGAGATATATTTATTGGGAACTGAGGGGTGGGAGAGAACCAAGCAAGAGAATCAGGTGAAGAAATGAGGGAGGGGAGCAGAGGTCAGTTAACAATATAAATCTGACAAGGTCCAAACTGATAATTGCAGACATGGGTCCGAGAGAAAAAGGTCAACAGAGAGGGGTACAGATATGAGTAGAATAACATGACAAATCACACAAGTGGGGGCCCTGGACAACTGGAACAAGAATTAGCTAATTAGAGAAGAATGCCCCGAATAGCAAGTGATGATCTTGAGCAAGAGTATATGATGTGACAGGACCAGAGAGGCGAGGAGTTTGACTCCTGCGCAGTGAAGGCTGTGTGGGGTATGGATTCCCTGGGTTGCCTATTTATTTTATTTATTTACATTCTCTTATATACCACGCTATTCTGCATCAGTGCAGTTTACATTGAACAAACTGAAATTACATTGAACAGGGCATTATAACTTGGAGATAACTATTTTACAGGGAACATGGGCTATGGAGGGTTAAGTGGCTTGCCCAAGACCACAAGGAGCACCTGTGAGACTTAGAAACCCCAGTCCTTCCGGCCCAAGGTTGCTGTCCTCTAGTGGGATTTGAACCCCCGACCTTCCGGCCTGAAGTACCTCGTCCCAACCACTAGGCCACTCCTCCACTCCTCCTATGGCCCCAGTATCCTTTTTGTCGCGTCTGAGAGTTTTGTGTGTGTGCTAGTTTGTCTTGTGTATGTCTATTACACTGATCTCTTCTGTCCAGGAAAGCCTGTCATGCATTCTCGCACTCGCTGTTGAGTCAGGAAGTAAGACAGAATCATGCAGGCAGGACCAAAAATTCTTGCTTGTAGCTGTTTAGAGATCTGCATCTGAGATAAGTACAGAATAACCCTGTTTGCTTGCAGTGAGAGGTGGCAAGATCTGTAATTCCACTGGATTGTAAGAAAAATCTGTGAGATAGTTATTACCATGTATGAGCGTGTTGTCCTGCATAAGGTTAGGCGCTGTCTTGCATAAGGTGAGATTGCATTGGGAAGTGTAAGTCCTCTCTGTGATGTTTCTTTTATTGGGAAGTGATATGCCCTCCCTGAGTGGTTCCTCTTTTGGATGGAGGACGGTGTCTGCTTGAGAAATGTTTGGCCCACAGTCCAGCTGACCCTTCGCCCTTACATGTACATTATTATAACATACTGTTCTTGTATATCCGACAACACATTGCTCTTGGCAGAATGGCTATGAAAGACCTAGACAAGATTCTCAAGAGCAGAGATGTCTCTCTCCATACAAAGATTCAACTCGTTCAAGCCATGGTATTTTCAACATCATATGGATGCAAAAGCTGGACAGCGAAAAAGATAGACAGGAAGAAAATTGATGCCTTTGAATTATGGGGCTGGTGGCGAATACTGCGTATACCATGGACTGCTGAAGAACAAACCAGTCAGTACTAGAGGAGATCAAACCTAAGCTTTCTTTAGAAGCTCAGATGACAAGACTTACTTTCATACTTTGGACATATCATGCAAAGAGAGAGATCATTAGAGAAAGACATCATGCTTGGCAAGATAGAAGAATTATTGGTGTATCGTCCCTCAAAATCAAAAACTTAGGCTATGATATACCTTATTTTAGTAACATAAATGTGAAATATATAATAGAATAGAAGGGAAAACAGGTCTCAGACTTTATCAGACACACTCCTGCAGACTATGTCAAGGGATGTGTGTCATGTTTGCATCAACGACCCTTATGTTTTCACTTCTGTGGTTAGATTGCGAATCAGGAGACTGAAACCACTCCTCGCCCTAGAACACTTTCGTACCATCTGTCAAGCACTGATAACCCCACTACTGGACTTCTGCAATCCGATATACCTTGGACTACCGAAACAAGCCCTCAAACCACTCCAGCTAGCACAAAACACTGCAGCACGAATAATATCCGGTACTGCAAGACAGGAGCACATCACACCTACCTTAAAGGACTTACACTGGCTCCCAATCGGTGCACGCATCAGATACAAAACTATCATAAACCTATTCAAGATAAATCAGCACACATCAGCCAACACCCTGCACACCCTCATACAACCAGACACCAGCACACGTCCAAGAAGAAAACAAACACACAACCGAGTCAGCACCCCCAAGTGAATTCAAACACACACGCAAGGACACAACAGACAGAGCACTCTCCATGGCTGCTCCAACAATATGGAACAAGCTACCGGACGATTTGAGGGCAACTACAGACCTCAAAGACTTTAGAAAACAGCTAAAAACCATGCTGTTCATAGAACACTATGGACACATCACATAACCTCAGAGAATGTATAACAGCACATGATACCTCCTAAACACTGTATGTATAGAAAATGTTTTTTGCATCACTGTATATAGCCCATCTTGTACATAGCTCAAACCACTCTAGCGCACAACACAACACACATTGTACATAGCTCAAACCAATCTAGCACACAATACAACACACACTCAACTAAATTTCTCCCTCACTGCATGTTTAACACTCTCACTTTACCCAATTGTTTGCTGTGATACCACCTTGATTAATAAGATAAGGCGGTTTAGAAATACTGTTAAATAAATAAATAAAATAAAAATAAATTGTGCCAGATTATATGATATCAGACAAAAAATATTTAGAATAAAATTCTTTGCTTATCATTTGATGTTCCCCGACGCCGTCCACCGGCTGCCGTTCCGCGTTTCACAGAAAGCAAGTTGTTTCTTCAGGGGGAGAAAATTACAAATGTCCAATAAACATCAGCAAATCCGTCTTCAAGCTGTGTTGAAATTTATTCAAAGCTGTCTTGTTCAAAACTGTTTTGGAATTTCTCAAAATGCTGGCGCTGTCAATTCAAAAAAGTTACTTTAAGAAAATGTATCATGCCAATAATCAAGAAAGAACTAACGAAGGAGAACATACCCAGACTACAGATCAAGAAGCAGCGCTTACTATACCTTAGGGCGGACCAAAAATCTCTTGGTTTAGAATGTTCCAATTTTGCCTACCGGTCTTCCAAAAAACGCCGCGCATGCGGGTTTCATCGGGTCACGGATCTTTTTATAGGATGGATACTACTACACTGTCATTTGACATCACAGACCAACCGTCCTATCAGGGAAAAGGCATATTACTCAATGGGATTGATGATAAATGGTATGGTTAAACTTACTATGGGCACCCTAAGCAAAATATCATAAACACGCTGTCCAGTCAATCATATTATTTAGACCCTGTGGGTGCACGGTTTGTAAATTATAAATCCAACGCTGTTCCCGAATGACTAGTGTCTGTTGTTTAGTCTTACCTTCATATCCTGTAAGTATCTGATCCAAACAAAAAACCTTTAGTTGTTCAAAGGCGTGCTGTTTAGTAAGGCAATGGGCTACAATAGGAGCTTCCATGACTTTACATTTTAAGCGGCTACGATGTTCATTAATACGGATCCGCAATGGCCTTTCAGTTTTACCAATGTATAGTAAGTCACATGGACATCGAATACATAGAAACATAGAAACATGACGACAGAAAAAGACCACATGGCCTATCTAGTCTGTCCTTCCATAACAACAACTACAACAGTCCACTTTTTACCTTTAGTACAGTAAATTACAAAAGCCGAGGTGCAATCTGTGGCGTGACGTAAAGGATATGTTTTATGATTATATTGAAAACTTTGGAGAGACTCAGAAATTCCACAAATATTATATGCACCGCATGATCGATGACCCAGTGTAGCTAGCGAAACAGTACCAGCAGATGGTCTCAACACTGCAGGACTAAGTCTCTCCTTTAGGTTTTTCTGGCGTGTCCATACGCATCTGATACTTTTTTGTGCTAAACCTGGAAGTGTACTAATCACGTTCATATGTTTCTGTAAAATCTGCTTGATATGATGGCTGTGAGGAGAATATTTAGTTATGAAATTCACTGTGGAATCTTCCAAAGGAACGTTGCTTTTAGATTGGAGCAATAGATCACGATTATTATATAATGCTCTCTTATATGCCTTCTTCAAAAGATGTTCCGGGTATCCCCTAAGTTTGAAATCGATCATCAAACTTTTAGACAATCTTTTAAACGTTCCAATATCGGAACAATTTCTCCGATATCTTAGAAACTGTGAAAAGGGTAAGCTATTATGTAATTGTCTCAGGTGTCCACTGCTGTAGTGGAGAAACCTATTTCTATCTGTGGGTTTTTTAATTTACAAACCATGCACCCACAGGGTCTAAATAATATGATTGACTGGACAGCGTGTTTATGATATTTTGCTTAGGGTGCCCATAGTAAGTTTAACCATACCATTTATCAACTATCAATCCCATTGAGTAATATGCCTTTTCCCTGATAGGACGGTTGGTCTGTGATGTCAAATGACAGTGTAGTAGTATCCATCCTATAAAAAGATCCGTGACCCGATGAAACCCGCATGCGCGGCATTTTTTGGAAGACAAAATTGGAACATTCTAAACCAAGAGATTTTTGGTCCACCCTAAGGTATAGTAAGCGCTGCTTCTTGATCTGCAGTCTGGATATGTTCTCCTTCGTTAATTCTGTCTTGATTATTGGCATGATACATTTTCTTATAATTTGTAATTTTCTCCCCCTGAAGAAACAACTTGCTTTCTGTGAAACGCGGAACGGCAGCCGGTGGACGGCGTCGGGGAACATCAAATGATAAGCAAAGAATTTTATTCTAAATATTTTTTGTCTGATATCATATAATCTGGCACAATCTAACCACAGAAGTGAAAACATAAGGTCGTTGATGCAAACATGACACACATCCCTTGACATAGTCTGCAGGAGTGTGTCTGATAAAGTCTGAGACCTGTTTTCCCTTCTATTCTATTATATATTTCACATTTATGTTACTAAAATAAGGTATATCATAGCCTAAGTTTTTGATTTTGAGGGACGATACACCAATAACTTTTCGACATGATTACTACCCTCTATGACATGACCACACATTGAGTGTTCATACATAACTATGGCAAGATAGAAGGGCAATGCAAAAGAGGAAGGCCAGCAATGAGATAGATCGATATAACAGCAGCTACAGGTACCAGTCTGTCAACAATGAGCCGCCTGACTGAAGACCGAACACAATTTAGGACGACTATCCAGAGGGTAGCCCTGAGTCGACACCGACTCAACAGCACTTAACAATATATGCACTTAGATATATACATATGTTTATATATGCATGTACACATATACCCTTTTTTTTAATAAACATTAACATTCACCATATAACATGTAGTTCTATTTATTTCCCTCCACTCGTCTCAAAGCCTTCCACCACGTTTTGAGGTCCTGCCTTCTTTTCCTTGCCCTCCTCTAAGACCTGTAAGGATTGATTTGGTTCTCTATTACGTTACAGCCCTGTCCCTCCCTCTCCCATCTCTCCCTCTGCTACTATCCCTTCCCGAGATCCCTTAGATTACTCTTCGTTCCCCTCTCAATATCTCAATTTGAATCTTGTTTTTGCCTCCACTCCTTGTATGGGCCCCAAATCCTATTGTGGGATACTAAGGTTCTGTTCAGACAGGCTGTCAATTTACTCATCTCACACAGGTAATCCATTCAGGATATAACTTTTTGTATGTTGATATGTCCATTACTTTCCCACTCTCTAGCAATTTCCATTCTGATTGCAGTACTTAGGAAGCATAGAAATTTACCTAATTCTCCCTTTTCTCCCTCCCCCCATGCATTTAGGAGGGCGATCTCCAGGGTGAGTGTGCCTGTCCATCCCACAATTTCTCTGGCTCTGTCTTGCATCCACTCCCAAATTGGTTGTACAGCTGGGCAGCTCTACCACATGTAGGTAACTTCCCTGCTGCCTGCACTTTGGGCTTCCTCTTCCTCCCATTTTGGTTAGAATAGTAGGGGTATAATAGATTCTATACAACATTTTGTATCCCTGTGTTGCACGCTCATGGACACAGAGGGCATCTGAACCGCTTCATAGATTTGTTGTCACCATTCACAGCGCCATTCCCCCGCCCCCCCCTCCCTAAATCTTCTTCCAGGCCTTTTCAAATTTTTCTTTTTCCTCAGTGTCTCCTAGTGCTTTATAAAGTTGGGTCCTCTGCCCTTTAAGTAATTCCTGCTCAAACCTTGTCAGTGCCCCACCCTCTACCTCCTCCAACCCTCTGCTTTTTAACAAGGACTCCAGCTGACAATATCCAAGCCAGTCATTTCCCTCTAAACTGTACTCCTTTTGTATTTCTAGGAAACTTAAGTTTTCCTTGCTTGAAATACTATTGGTTCATATACACTATGCCTTCCACTGCCCATTTTGAGAAATATGGATATTCTTGGGGGGTTTTAAGCCCTTCATATGTGGCCAGCAGCTGCAGTTGCACTCCTGTCTGTCCGATTAATTGTTGTTTGACTTTCTGCCATATTCTGTGTTCCTTATAAATGGATTGCACCCTTCCCCCCGCCTTTAAACTTCTGTTCCCACTCCTCCATAACAAGTCCACCATTTCTCCAGAGTTGTCACTTTTCTCAAATGCCAAGCTATGTTCAATCTGGCTCCATGCTTGGACTAATTGGCCCTTCTATCACCCAAAGATAGTTCCTAGCTGTGCTGCTTGATAATATAGTTCTAGATTTGGGACAGCCAGCCCCCGATCTCTTGGTTTACACAGTGCCCTACACCCCACCCTTGGTGGTCGCATCCTCCACATAGAGGAAAAGATTTGCCTATGTAGTAATCATATTTACTGAGTGGGTGCTTCAATAGGTAGGGACATTAAAAAAAAAAACAGTAATCTGGGCAGCACGTTCATCTCGACTATGGCTATCCTACCAAACCACAAGACGCATGGCTTGCCCCACCTACTTAGATCATTCATTATTTTTTTTGCAGACCGATTCATAATTGAGCTCTCTTAGAACCGCCCACTGACACTATTAGTATCCCCAAATACTTGAGATGGTGTTTAGTCCACTGAAAGGGGAAATAGTCTTTCAATCTTGCTAATTCTTGGAGTAAAACCAGTTTGAGAATTTCTGTTTTTCCCATGTTCATTTTGTACCCCGATATTGCACTGTAGTCCCGTATTTCACCTATCAAAATTAGGAGAATGGTAAGAGGCTGTGTCACTGTGTATATTACGTAGTCTGCAAATAGGGAAATCTTATATTCTTTTAATCCCACTGTGATCCCTTTTATATCATTCTGGATGTGTATTCTCGCTGCCAGTGGCTCAATCACTAGTACAAATAGTATTGGAGATAGGGGGCAGCTTGTTCTTCTATCCAAGGAAAATTCTTGGGAGTATTCCCCATTCATATGTATTCTAGCTCTAGGGTCCCTGTATAAAGCGTAGTTACTCACTCCCTTAACCCCAAGTACCCTTAAAAATTCCCAACAAAATTTCTTTATACATCTGTTCTTCCCCCTCCCCCCTCCAGTTCCTTGACCATGTATGTGTTCTGCTTAGCCCCCCAAGTATACCCATAGTTCTACCTGGGGGAACCAGGACCTCCAATCACGCTGCTCATATATCTATTTTCGTGATAGTTCATGTCAGCGATCCTCCTTGTCCTGTGATGTCACCTTCTTCTTACACTGCTCTTTCCTGTCACTCTTTTGCCATTTGGGGTGTACTTGTGCCTGGTCTTTGCGATTCCCACTCGAGGGTACTGTGGGGATCTCCACCATTCCAGCCTCGTTCACTGGTGGCCCTCCAGGTTACTCCATTCGCCGTGAACACCAGTCCAGCAGGGTACAGCCACTTATATCTGCATACCGCTTCACGTAGCCGGCCAGTGAAGTTCTGCCATTCTTTACGTTTTTGCAGAGTAGCTTGGACCAAGTCTGCAAACACACACTTATTGACCATCCCATGCAAAGGCCCAGCCGATTGCATCTTTTGGGCAATTTTTTCTTTAACTGTGTATTCATGAAAGCAAAGCACAATGTCCCTTGGTCTCTCCGGTCATAGGGCCCAGTGCCCGATGGGCTCGCTCTATCTTAATATGATCATAAGTATTCCCCTGCCTGGTTGTCCTGCATTAGGATAGCTGCACAAATGTCTTGTGCAACTTTTACACAGTTTATATATTTGTCTCTTTCAGGCACACCCTTAATTCATAGATTATTTTGACGTGGCGCGATTCTCCAGGTCTTCTATTTTAAGCTGGAGCTGTTCATTATTTGTTTCCATGCTGGAGCCTTCCATCATCTCTATTTTTTATTGCACCTCCTCCACCAGTGTGTCTGTGCTTTCCATATGTCTATCCAGCTCTTGTAAATCTGAGCGTATTTCTGTTAGTGTTTCCTACACATTGGCTTTAACCCCTGCAGTCTCAGTTTTTAATTCCTTGAACCAAGATCTTAACTCTGATCTGGTAATCTGCAGTACCGTGCATTTCCCAGCCAGTAACCGCTAACTGTTGTGTTTGCAGCCTCCTCCTCTATCAGTTCTGTGCCCTCTTCTGCTGCCATTTTCCCTGTGTCTTTCGCATTGGCTTTAGGGCCACTATATACAAACTCTTCAAGGTCTGTCGTTTTGCGCCAGGTGGAGATTATTTTTATATTGTTGGGTTCCAGGTGCGTTCTCTTCCACTTATATACCTTACCATCACTGGGCTCATCTATTAACCTTTCTTTTAGTGCGATGAACGGGGGAGCCTCTCACTCTCTGGTCTGCATGGTTAGGGTGACGTCACTTTTCTCCCTACATTCTATCTACTTTTATGGAGTCTTACTTTTGGTTTCATAAATGGTTTTTCACATATTGCCAGTTCTTCACGTTTTAACTTTAAGCAATGGGTGCCTCCTTTAGTTTTTTGTAAGGTGGCATCATGTATCCATGGTTACTCTTGTTTATTTTGGTGCCAAAAGCAGTGGTTTAAATAGAATCTATCACACAGCAGCATCCAAATGTAGATGCTGACACAAGCAGATGCTATCGCATAGACTAGGTGTTTTTTCTCCCCTGCAATTGTTTCTCAGAAACTGTAAGTGGAATCGCTATACATTTCTAACAGAAATATCTTAAATTTATGGATCTAATTTGATTGTTATAAGATTTTTAACTAATGTTACAAACTATGGATAGGTCTTTCCAAGCTCAGTATCTATCGTTAACTGTTCAAATTTTTTTCTCTTGTTCTTTTTTATTATTAAACCACACCACAAGTAGGTCTTTAGGGATTAAGATATCTATACCAAGATGATACTACTTCACCGACTGCTACAATTTAATTATCTGATGTTTTGATATACCTTCCTGGGGATCCTTGTACTCTGTTGTTACACTCCCTCGAGTCAGTTTTTACTAATAGTAGTCACATTTTTGTTGCAGTGAATCTCTGGTCTGTTGGCACACTAATTTGACAGTACCATGGTGCTGTTCTTTTCTACATTCTCAATACAGTTGAGTAAGTTACAATGTTTTCTCTCCCCTCCTCTCTCATCTCTGGCTTTCATGAGTTTACTACTGTACTGCTGATCCTGCCTGACCATTTTTACCCAACTAGGGTCCTAATGTAATATTATACTACATCAAAGTTCTGCATTAGCAACTACATGGCTAATTTATATGTCCGCGGTTTTAGTGTTTGGCCTCATAATTTTTTATTTATCACTAATATAAATGGGGGGGGGGGGTTTGTTTCCTTGCACATTAAAATGTTTTTAATTGTCCTCATGTAATCCACCTTGTTTCCATTACATTTTATTGTTTATTTATTTATTCACTTCCATTGTTGCTTATCCTGGTATTCCTTTGATGTGACCATTTTGATGTTCTTAATTTATATGGCTGTCCTATTTATTATGATTGCATTATAGGTTATAATTATTTAGTTTTTAACCTTTCATGTTATATTTATGTCCCATATTTATGCCTCATTTAATGATTTTAATGTTGTGTTTTATGTTTTTCATCTGTTGGAGGTTTTAACCTCCTGAAGCAGGCAGTACTGCCAAAACACTGCCAGTGTAAGGGTCAGATTTAAATAAAGTTGTACTTCAATCATTGACAAGTGGAGTCCTTTTTCTTTGCCTCGCTCCTGTTTTCTGTGTTGTGCTGGCTCTGCAAATGCATGCACCCCGTTGTGGACTTTCTGAAAATACCTAGCCACTCATTTGTTCTTCTGATTGGTAACATATTTCTGAAAGAATGGGAAGAATATGAACAGACGCTGATCATTCCTTGCATCCTTCTTTCTTATGATATACAATTGTCACCAAATACATGGCGCATTCTACAAAATTAAAATTAAGAGATGCCTGGAACACCAACTTTGGTAAAGGCAAAGAAATATAAAGCATCATTTAAAACCACAGACTTCATTACGCTCATACAAAAAAAATATCTTATTCCTATATGGAATATTCTTTTGCTTTATCTTTACTGTACAAGTTTCTTACTTGGAATAATATAAAAGTTATAAATTTAAAAAATTGTTCCCAGTTGATAGGGATAATTAATGATTTGATGAAGTTTCAGAGGAAACTAAAAACACATATTTGCTCAGGCATTCAATTTATGTTAGTCATAAATGTTTGATAAATTTTTAATGTGTATGTCACTGAATTGTAATCCATCAAGAATATTGTTATCTGGTGGGAGAGAGATTTTAAATAATTAAATAAATAAAAAATATGTTGGAAAACATCTCCAGGTTGCAACCAAATGACTGCCACTGCCAATACAAAGTCTTTTTACCCAAGATTACAAGAAAGAAGAGGCAAAACTAGAAGGTGTGTTTCTTAATTAACTTATAATCAATAAAGCTCACTTTGCGGCCACAGAAAAGATTCAATAAAAAAAATTCTCTTTTACAATGGTAGATAAAAATACTAGTCACGCCCAAGTATATAATTTGTCACTTTCAATTTAGCAGTTAATAAGCCATTATAAGCAAAATGAAAAACAAAAAAATAATTGTAAATGCATTACATTTCTACATTTAAAAAATGTCAGAAGTGTGTCAGGATTATTCTTGTTTTGTGCAAAATACTAAATCAGAGGAAACGATAAGGGAGGAATGATTTTACCTTACAGACCTAGTGCGTTCTGAGTAAATCCATTAAAAAAGTGCCCTAAAGTGTCCTACAAGTAATTCATGATTTACTTCACTTAACCAGTCTAATGCTCTCAACTTTCAAAATAAACCAGTCTTTGCCAAGCTTTATTCTGTCCTTCAGTCAAGTGGTTTTTAACAGTGTTCAGGATACACCCATCCCAGTTGGATTTTCAGGATAGCCACAATGAGTATGTACGAAATAGATTTGCATACCATAAAAACTGTACATGCAAATTCTCTCATGCATATTAATTGTGGATACCATTCAACCCATTACCATCCCAACACTGCAACAGAATCCAACAAATTAAACAGATGATTGCAAAAAAAAAAAAAATTGTTTTCTACTTCATTTTTTCAGCAATATGATTTCCTTTTTTCACTTTTAAACTGCAATCATCTGTTTAATTATATTAATTGTGGATATCCTGAAAACCCAACTGGATGGGTATGCCCCAAAGACTGTTGAGAACGACCGCTTTGGTCAACCCTTCCCACCCCCCCCCCAAAAAAGTGGGAGATTGAAGGGCCATCCGCTATTGAATATTATATATAAGTGTAAAGTAGAATGACTCGAGTGGGATCCCTATGCACAGTCTCTTCCAAAACAACAATGTTGAGAATTTATTTTTCCAAAGGAAAAATGTCCATACCTGCTAATTTCCTTTCCTTGAATCCTGCTAGACCAGTCCAGACAAGCGGGTTTAGCTCCCCAGCCAGCAGGTGGGGACAGACCAGAATAACTTTCAGGGTACTTGTATATATGCTGGTGCAACACAGAGAAGCACTACCAGTGACCCATCTGATAACTATAAGTTGGAGAGAGTGAGTCCCGACAGACTCTGCAAGACCCGTGCATTCAGCGACAATATCACTCCGGTAGCCTCAATACAGAAGGGTCGGAGGGCAGGCGTTGCCTACATCCCAAAAAATATTACAGATTACTGCCTGCGGGACTCGATCTCCAGGTAGTAATGAGCTACAAACATATGCATCAAAGACCATGTGGCAGACCTGCAGATTTCCATCACCAGCACCGAGTGGAGGTTGGCCACATATGATGCCATAGCCCGCACGCGATGTGTAGTGATCAAGGGAGAGGCCCGCTCGCAGGTGAGGGCAATGCATTCCGCCACCCAAGTGCACAGAGTTCGCTTCGTAACCGGGAGCCCCAGTCTACTGGGGACATATGACACAAAGAGCTGAGGAGCTTTGCGATAGGCCTGGGTCCACTGAAGGTAGGACAGGACCCGCTTTCAGTCTAACGTATGGAATATGAGTTTCTCCTTGCCAGCATGGGGCTGTGGGAAAGGTGGGAAGGACTACCTCCTGGTTGAAGTGAAAGGGAGATACCACCTTGGGAAGGAATTTGGGGTGTGTGCGGAGCACTACCCTGTTCTTATAGAACCTTGTATATGGCGGATCCACCACCAAGGCCTGGAGTTCGCTCACTCTCCAAGCAGAGGTGATGGTCACCAGAAACAAAAACAATTTCCAGGATAGTCCTCAAATGCCAGGGGTTCAAACGTCAGTCTGGTGAGTAGGGAGAACACCATATTAAGTTCCCATTCTGCAGAAGGAGGGCAGAGAGGGGGTTCGATAGCAGGAGGCCCCAAAGGAACCTGGAGACCAGGGGCTGGTTTAAGAGGGATTTTCCCCTCTATAGGGTGATGATGAGTGGCTATGACACTCAGGTGTACCCTCACCTTATTAGACTTCAGGCTGGCGTGCGAGAGATGCAGTAAGTACTGTAGCATTAGTTGCACATGGCAGGAGAAAGTATAGTTACTCATCTGTAACAGATGTTCTCCAGGGACAGCAGGAATCAGTCCTCACATATAGGCGATGTCAATACCGACAAAGCCCTCACAGAAGCATCTCCCCAGCTTTCAAAGAAAGCCTTTGGGAGATGCCACCACACATGCGTGGTACCCTTCCTGCCCAAGGGTGCCATCTTGCTCAGTCAGGTGCCATAGTTAGAGCCCAACCAAGAAGATGGCCAAAAATGAATACAACTCCAGAGGAGGAGGAGGGTTGTGAGGACCGATTCCTGCTGCCCCTGGAGAACACCTGTTACAGGTGAGTAACTACTTTCTCCAGGAACAAGCAGGAAGTCAGTCCTCACATATGGGACTCCCTAGCTCCAGGCTGCCGAGGACCGGTAGAATATACGGCCGAGCCATGAGTAGCCACTAGAGAATCTGAGGATAGAACCGAGGACTCCAAGTCCAGGGAGAGCCATGTCTCTGGTAGCCTAAACAAGAAGGGTGAGGGCAGGAGTAGCCTAAACCCTGAACAGATTACGGTGTATAGCCAGGCCAAAGGCACGGGACTCCCTCTCCAGGCAATAGTGGATTGCGAAAGTGTGAGTGGAGGACCAGGTAGTAGGCCCGGTAGATGTCTGCCAAGGACCCCAAGTGGAAGCTCAGGCCAACATCGCCATTGCTCGGACATTGAGCGCAGTGACCTGGGCACTCCAGTGGTAGCCCAGCCCAGGTATAGGTGAAGGTGATGCAGTCCACCACCCAGGTTGACAAGGTCCATTTGGTGACAAACTGCCCCTGACAGCTGGGGTCGTATGATACGAAAAGCTACCCAGTTTTGCGGTGACCCTGGGTCCATTGTAGGTAGAAAGATAGGGTCCTTTTGCAGTCCAGAGTGTGGAGAACAGCAGATGCTGGATCGGCGAGAGGCCATGGGATGAAGGTGAGCAGTACCACCTCCTGGTTGAGGTGGAAGTCCGAGACTATCTTTGGAAGGAACTTCGGGTGGGTACGGAGCACCACCCTGTTCTTGTAAAACCTAGTTTATGGTGCTTCAGCAATCAGTGCGTGGAGCTCGCTGACTCTGCATGCAGAGGTGAGAGCCACCAAGAAGGTGACCATCCAGGACAAGTACCACAAGGAGTAGATATAGCCAGGGGCTCAAAGGGCAGCTTGGTTAGTTGCGTGAGGACCACACTGAGATCCCATTCTACCGGGAGCAGACGGATCGGGGGCTTAGAGAGAAGCAAGCCCCGCATGAAATGGGAGACGGGGAGTTGCCCCGAGAGGGGTTTGCTCTCGATGGGGTGATGGTTCACTGAGATCGCGCTCAAGTGCATCCTGACCGAACTGGACTTTAGTCCAGACTGTGAGAGATGAAGCAGGTATTGTAATACTGAGTGTACTGGGCAGAAGAATGGGTTGATGCGTTGCTCCATGCACCACACTGAAAATCTACGACACTTGAAGGCGTAAGCTCATCTCAGAGTCCTTATGAGAGGCCAGGATTTCTTCGACCTCCCTGGGAAGATTAAGGGATGCTAAGGCGACCAGTTCAGCAACCAGGCTGTGAGGGACAAGGATCCCAGATTGGGGTGGAGGAGAGAACCCTCCTCCTCCATCGAAAGTCCTGGGGAACTCCCATGAGGAACCGGAGATTGCATCGAGAGTCTGAGAAGCAGGGGTTACCATGGCTGCCTGGGCCACCTCGGGGCCATGAGAATCACTGAAGCCTTATCCCACTGGACCTTGAAGAGGGTCCATGCTATCAGCAGCGTAGGAGGGAAGGCATATAGCAGTCCCGATGCCCATGAGAGGAGGAAGGAATCCAAAGCCTCTCGAGCCTGGAACAGGTGGGACCTGCAAAACCGGGGGAGCTGAGCGTTGGACGGGCTGGCAGAGAGGTCGAGGTCTGGGGTGCCAGAACCTACTCTCTTTTCTAATTTATTGGCATTCCTTTCTCATTTTAAATTTATTATGTACATCTCTCTACTGATTCGAAGGGCAATATAACAAATTTTAATAAACCATAAACCATACTTTCATATCAAGTGATTCAATACATGGCACATAGTGTGCTGAGGACAAGGGACAGACCTGATGGGTACCTCCTCCCAATTCAAATACCTAAGACAGCTGGCCATTCAACAGGATTTGGGTTCCTATAAGTAATACTGTCAATTCCTTCCTCTCCAAATTCATACTTTTCCAAAACATACCATAAATAATCCCTAGAGACCATATCAAAAGCCTTTTCTATATCAAAATTCACTGCCAACACCACTCATCCCTCCCTCTACACTGCTTCTATTCCTGCCAGTATCCTCCTCATGTTAGTAAGCCCATATCTCCCACGAATAAAGCCAACTTGCTCCTTTGCCACTAAAGATGGGATAATTTCCCGTAGCCTATTTGCTAATACCTTAGCATAGATCTTAACATTTGGCATAGAGACATATTTTTATGAGGCAGGACATAAGAAATCCTTATCCTCCTTAGGTAGTTCTGCCACTAACCAGGGTTTATTAATAGAAGTAAAAAAAAATGCCAACATTAAGAACTTGATCGGACATTGCTTTCAAGGGCTCCAAGCCCCAGTCCTCCAAGGCTTTATAAAACTCAGCCCTCAGGCCATCAAGACTAGAAGCCTTCAAATTCTTCAACCTTTTAATCACAACTCACATAAGCATGATAGCCCATTATGATCACCCTCCCTCACTTTTCCAGCTGGAGTCTTGTCCCTAATAGGATTCACTACTCTATCAAAACCTCCAGCCACAGTTATCAGGGCTTCTTCCAGTCTTGACAATATTTTGGCAAAATAGGGCTTATTCCTCTCTATGGGAAAATAAACAGAGATTAACCAACACTTCTCCCCCAACTTTTCCCATTACACCTCAAAATATCACCCCTAAAGTTCACCATTATGTTTTTTCTAAAAAGGGCATGCTTTATGTATCAGAATAGTTACGTCTACTTTATAGAATTAGGAAATGAAACAGAGCAACAAACACCCACTTAATTCCTCTTCAACTCAGCATGCCCCACAGAATTCAAATACATTTCTTGTAGCACTGCTACTATAGCTGGTTGCTTATGCAGAACACCCAATATATTCTCTCTTTTGATAGGGAAACTTATTCCAGCTACATTTCATGAACTAGAAGGTTTTGTACCATACCAACTTATGCATCTCCAACTTCTCGCTCATACGCAACACTGTCTCGGGGTTCAGGCACTACTCTTGTGGCTGGAGGATCCTGCTCATCCTGTCTGTCAAGGCACTGTCCTGGCCCGGGAGGTAGACCGCTCTGAGGAGGATGCCCTGGCTTACCGCATAAGGGCAGAGGCTGTAGGAACCTGTGCCACCCTTTCTGTTCAGATAGAACATGGTGACTTGGTTGTCCATCTGCATTAAGCACCACCTGGTGCTGCAGTCAGTTCTGGAAGGCCTTCAGAGCCAGGAAGATGGCTCAGAGCTCCAGCAGATTGATCTGCTGCTGGCTCTCCTCTAGAGACCAGGCTCCCTGGGTGTGCAGCTCCTTGCAATGGGCCCCCCAGCCCGAGAGGGAAGCATCCATTGCTAGAATCCTCTAGGGGTTCAGGGACTAGAAGGGCATAACCCCGGAGCAGGTGCTGTGCGACCTGCCACCAGGCTAAGAACTCGATCAGCCGAGGGGACACCAAGATGGGGTCCTAGAGCCAGCCTGTAGCCTAGGCCCACTGGGAGCAAAGGCACCACTGTGCCGCCTATATGTGAAGAAAGGCATCGGGCATGATGTGGATGTGGAAGTCATGTGGCCCAGGAAGTGAAGCATCGACCGAGCCGATACTGTGCGACATCTCTGCACCTCGGCTGCTAAGGTCGTGAGGCAGTCCGCCCTGTCCTGGGGAGGAGGGCCTTGGCCTGGAGTGTGTCCAGGCAAGCCTCTATGAACTCCAGGGATTGCACTGGAGTGAGGCGGGATTTTGGGTGGTTCACCACAAATCTCAGGTGCTGCAGAAGCTGGATGGTGCGGCCTGTAGCCTGCAGAGGCCATGTTCCCTTTTATAAGCAGTCGTCAAGGGAAGGATAGACGAAGGCACCTTGAAGACGAAGATAAGTCACTACCACTGCGAGGCATATGGTGAAGACCCACGGTGAGGCGGCGAGACCGAAGGAGAGTACCCTGTACTGGTAGTGATCACCCCCAACCACGAACCTTAGGTACTATCTGTATCTGGGATGGATAAGGATGTGAGTGTAAGCATCCTTTAGAGCCAAGGAGCATAGCCAATCGCCCTGCTGGAGGTAGGGCAGCAGTATTCCAAGGGAGAGTATCTTGAACTTTTCCCGCACCAGGAATTTGTTTAGATTCCTCAGGTCCAGGATCGGTCATAGCCCTCCTGTCCTTTTTGGGACTAAGAGGTACCTGGAACAGAACACCTTTCCTTTTAGGTGGAGCGGTATGGGATCCACTGCTCCATCCTGGAGGAGGCCTGCAAGCTCTTGGATTAGCAGGGCCTGGTGCAGGGAAGGCTGTTGAGATTCACCAGGAAAGTAGAGGGGAGGCAGCTAGTCTAGGTGGTGGAGGTGGTAATCCTTGACCACCTTGAGAATCCATGATGATGGAATTCCACCTGTGGGTGAAATGGACTAGCCATCTCCCTGTCGGCAGCTGGTCATCCAGGAGTCGAGAGGCTATGCCGGGGGCATCAAAACCCCAAATCAGGCTGGGCCGGGATCGATGCCTGGGCCTTTGAGGCCTTGGGCTTACGTGGTCCATGGCCTAGCACCCTTACCCTGGACTGCTCTGCTGCGGAGTCTGGGTAGCTGGATACGGGGAGGTACCCCCAATAGGATTGGCCCTTCCTGTGGAAGGGGGGGGCTTCTTTCTAGGAAAGGTAGAAGTCTTCCTCAAGAGCCAAGTGTGGGTGACGCACTCTGTCTCGATTTCAGCCGCTTTGTCCTCCATAGGCTTGAAAAAGAGTTGCTAGCTGAGGCAAGGGACAAAGAGCTTCTCCTGGATCCACTACTCCAGGTCTGACGATTGGAGCCAAGCCTGCCGGCGGGCACCAACACCAGTGGCCGCCACCCTTGTGCAGGTTTAAAGCCATTGTAGGTGGCTCGGGACAGATATTTGGAGCACTCACCGACAGACTTCAGCAGTATCTGGAAGTGTCGGATGTGGTTTCTATCGAGGCCAGCTGCGAATCTTCAGAGTTCCTTAGTAAGGTCCCGGAGGAGCAATGTACAGTTGGTATACTTATATGCAGCAGGCTAGCATGGAGCCCTGGTAGCACTTACGCCTGAGGGCATCGACGGCACAGGACTCCCTGCCCAGGGCAACTGAGGAATGAGTCTTTGGACTCTTCAGTCTGCACATGGCTGACTCGACTACCATGGAGGTATGAGGGAGCTGCACCTTCCGAAAGCCTGGTCCATGCTGGACCCTGTACATGGAATCCAGGCATCGACTGATGATCAGGACAGATGCTGGCATCTCCCACATGCGGAGGAGCAGCCAGCTAAGGATGGCGGGAACAGGAACCGTGAGGGTTTCATTTGGTGGTTCCTCGTATTGGAGGATATCTAGTTCCCCCATTTGAGGGTCTTTCTCCGACTCAGTGGTGAGGGCAAGGGCCCGCGACATATCCCAGACAAACTCAAGGAAGGAGTCCTCGGGTGGGGACTGCCGCCGCCTCTGGGTTGGCAGGGACGGGTCCAAAGGGAGGTTTTGGTAAGTCCAAGTCTCTGGGGACGTCTTGCCATCGGACTCCCAATCTGAGTAGTCTGTGAAGGACTCGAGAACAGGTGGCTCGAGGTGGGTTGACAACCCCCGACGGAGACCCCAGGCCAGTGCTTGGGAGGAGCCAGAGGCACTCGCCTGGGATGATCTCGCACCCAAGGAATGGGATGGAGACCAAGACCCTCGCCAAGGATCCTCACGAGGTGTCTGGCTCTCAGAGATCACTGCAGCAGCCTGGGGAGTCCTCGAGATCGAGGTCCCTGAGGTCTCAGGGTGCAAACTGGCGGGGCTGGGCATCTGCGCCTGCTTGGGAGTGATGAACACAGAAACGCTGCATTCTAAAGCCAGCATTTGGGCCTCCCACTCAGGAGGGCCTGCGACACTCACGCCGGGGTCACTGGGTCAGGCGTCGAGGAGAAGAGGGGGTTCTCGCCGGGACAACCCTCTGGAGACAGGGCGCCATTGCCAGAGGCCTCAAAATTGGTCCTTGGAACTTTCTTTGGCCGCTCCCACTCTGACTCCTCGGATGGCTGCCGGGGGCTGAGGGACGTGAGCGAGACTTCTCACGCTTGTCCACTTCCCCAGATGACGTCCATGAGGCCGCCGCCTTCTTACGCTCATGCTCTGGGGACCCTTGGTCAGATTGCCTGTGGGGTCGACCCACGGGAACTTAAGGCAACTCCAAGGGTTGCGGGGCCTTTGAGCGCGATCCTACCGGGGATACAGGGGTCTATTCTGCCTTGTGGAAGATGTCATCCTGCTTCTGCCTTAGTGGACACCTTTTTGCACAAGGAGCACTGCTCCGGGTCATGATTGGCACCCAGACACCAGAGATAACAGTCGTGAGTGTTGGTGAGAGACATGTTTGTAGAGCAATGATCACATTTTTTGAAACCAGTGGCTACTGGGGCAAAAAGGGCCCCCGTGAGGTCAAAGACCCTTGATGTGGCCAGCGGTGGAAAAAATGCATGAAAGCACCAAAGTGATAAAAAAAAAGGGAAAAAACAGATTCTCAAGGCCCAGTGAGGGAGCAACGGTGCTCATGAGGCAGGAAGGAGAACCGGCACCTGCCAGAAAGCGCAATTAAGCACTAGTGAAGTTTAACTTTATCCAGGGGAACAAATGAATGTCCGAAGGGCTCAGCGGAAAAAGGTAAACTGAGCAAGATGGCCCCTTGGGCGGGAAGGGGCCTATGCATGCATGGCGGCATCTCCCAAAGGCTTTCTTTGAAAGCTGGGGAGATGCTTCCGCGAGGGCTCCATTGGCATAGATGTCACCCATATGTGAGGACCGATTCCTGCTTGTTCCTGGAGAAGGGGTTCTCTTCTCTTTCTGCACACCAGACGGAGAATCTTCTCCATTAGAAGGTATACGCTCGTCTGGTGGAGGGTTTTCAGGAGGCCAGCAGGATCTCCTCGACTTCCCCCGAGAGATTGAAAGGAGCCAATGCTACCCTTTCAGCAGCCACACTGTCAACACTAGTGACCCCGGGTTGGGGGGTGCAGGAGGGAGCCCTCCTCCTGGGGCAGGTCTGGATCCCGACCCAGTGGGAATGGCAGTGCCACCAAAAAGAGCAGAGGGAACTAGGGTTGCCAGGCCCATCTGCAGGAGATCAGAATCATTGATGTCTGCTCGCTCTGGATCTTGAAGAGGTTCTTGGCCACTAGAGGAGTGTCAAAGCACAGAGGAAGTCTTCAGACCACAGGAACAGGAAGGCATCCGCTGCTACTGTCCCAAGGTGCGGCTGGCGTGAGCAGAAGCGGGGCAGCTGCGTGTTGCCCAGGGAGACAAACAGGTCCATCACAGACCTGCCACAGAGGCAGAAGAGTCTTTATTTATTTTTATTTTATTTATTTTAATTCTCTTATATACCGCGCTATTCTGCATCAGTGCGGTTTACATTGAACAAACTGAAATTACATTGAACGGGGCATTATAACTTGGAGGTAACTATTTTACAGGGAACATGGGCTATGGAGGGTTAAGTGGCTTGCCCAAGACCACAAGGAGCACCTGTGGGACTAGAAACCTCAGTCCTTCCGGCCCAAGGTTGCTGTCCTCTAGTGGGATCTTTGCGCTACCATGGGGTTCAGACGCCATTCGTGTGGGTGTAGGACTCTGCCGAGTTTGTCCACTAAGCAATTGTCCTGACCTGGAAGGTATACTGCCCATAGGAGCCTTCCATGGCACAGTGCGAAGGAGAGGAGAGCCACGGCCTCCTGGCAGAGTACGAACCCATGCCCCCCCCCGCTTGCTTACATAAAACATGGAGACCTGGTTGTCAGTCTGGATCAGCACAGGACAGTTGAACAGGTGGCGGCGAAATGCTTGCAAGGCCAGGAAGTTGGCTCTGAGGTTCCAGGAGGTTGATCTCTAAAAGCGACTCCTCCTGCGACCAGCTCCCTTGAGTGCGGAGGTCTCGCAGTATGCCCCTGTGGTCAGGACCCCCTGTGGCGCAGGTGCCTGGAATAGCATCCCTGCTTTGAGATGGCATAGGGACTGTCACCAGTTGAGGGAGTCTGCCAATTGGCACGTGACCCCGACCCTATCACGCAACCTGCCTGTGGTCTGAGTACACTGGGAGCGGAGGCATCACTGGGCTGCTCACATGTGCAAGAGGGCTAGGGGGTGTGACATGGACCGTTGAGGCCATATGGCCCAGTAGGCAGAGAAAGCATAGTTACTCACCTGTAACAGGTGATCTCCGGAAACAGCAGGAATTTTTCCTCACATATGGGTATCGTCGGTACCGACGGAGCCTGCGTGGGAACGCTCCCCACAGTCAAATTAGGAAGCTTTTGGGAGCATCCCACAGCACCTGCATGCTGCCTTCCCACCTTTCCCAACTGCCTCTCACCAGTTGAGTTTTAAAGCTGAGACAGAGAGAGAGAGAGGGAAAGGGAAAGAGATAGAGAGATACAACTCCTAGGGGAGGTGGGTGGGTTGTGAGGACTGAATTCCTGCTGTTCCCGGAGATCACCTGTTACAGGTGAGTAGCTATGCTATCTCCAGGAACAAGCAGGAATGTAGTCATCACATATGGGGACTCCCTAGCTTTAGATGCCAGGGAGAGACCCCAGAGGTTGTGTGCCCCTGAGAAGGGCTCCACTTCCCACCATGGATCTCTGGCATCCTGTCAGGGATGGTGGGTAGGAGTTGATTAGGTATGGAACAGGTGTTGGAGAACAGGCTGACCAAACAAGGCATCCCGGCGGGAGTCCTTGTCCAAGCAGTAATGGGCTGTGAAGGTATGAACCGAGGCCCAGGTGGCTGCTCGACAGATGTCGTCGATAGACACAGAGTGCAGATGAGCCATTGAAGATCCTGGCTGTCCATTTAGAGGCTTAAAGGAAGCTGCAATAGCACTCAAATGGACTCTTACTGAGTTAGTCTTAAGACCTGCATTGGACAAATGAAGGAGATACTCCAGCAATGATTCCAGAGGTATCGCAAGGGGGTTAAGACCCTTCTGCGAACACCATATGGTAAACCTTTTCCACTTGAAAGCATAAGAGCATCTCGTGGAAGGTTTCCTGGAATCAAAAATAATATCTTTTACTTGCTGAGGGAGATTAAGATCATGGAGATCTAGGCCTTCAGCAACCAAGCCCTGAGACGCAGAGACTGGGGATTGGGATGCCATAACATTCCGTCCTCCTGAGATAAGAGATCTGGAGCAGACCCTAACTCCAGGGAGGGAGCTTGAGAGAGATGTAGAAGCAGAGGGTACCACACTTGCCTTGCCAAAGTGGAGCTATGAGAATTATATGGCCTCTGTCTCTCAGAAGCTTGAACAGGGTTTTGGGAATTAGGGGAATGGGTGGAAAGGCATACAGGAAGTCTTGACCCCAGTAAAGGAGGAAAGCATCCCTGGCCTGAGCCCCCTGAGCCGGAAATCTGGAACAGAACCGGGGAAGTTTGGCATTCCATGGACTTGCAAAGAGGTCTATGTCCGGGGTTCCCCAAATTTGAAAAATCTTGGCCACCTGGTCTGCATGCAGAGACCACTCGTGTGGAAGCAGAACTCGACTGAGTGTCTGCCCAAGAGGTTTGTATGCTTGGAAGATACACTGCCAGGAGATGAATCTGATGCTCTCTGGCGAGGGCCCATAGTCGCAAAGCTTCGTTGCAAAGCGACAGAGAGCCTGTTCCCCCCTGCTTGTTCACGTAAAACATGGCTACTTGATTGTCCGTATGAATGAGGACTGTCTTGTAGCTGAGCAGGGTGTGGAACACTCGAAGAGCAAGGAAGATTGCTCTGAGCTCCAAGAGATTGATATGTAGATGAGTCTCCTGTGGAGACCAGGTGCCTTGGGTGGAGAGGTCTTGCAGATGAGCTCCCCAATCCATCGGAGAAGCATCTGTTGAGAGAGTTGATTGGGGTAAGGGTTGTTGAAAAGGGGACCCCAGCAACAGGTTTTGAGTGAACTTCACCACTGGAGGGACAAAATAAGGTGACTTGTGTTGGTTATTTTGTCTGACAGGCATCCTGATGCCTGGGTCCATTGAATGGATAAAGTCCACTGGGCTGCCCTCATATGAAGGCGAGCATAGGGAACCACATGCACAGTAGATGCCATGTGGCCTAGTAGTTGTAGCATTTCTCGGGCAGTGAGATGAGGCTTTAGCACTGCTTGAGAAGCTAACTGCACCATGCGAAGGCAGCGGGCCTGGGTGAGATAGCCCCTTGCCTTTCCGGTATCCAGCAAAGCTCCTATGAACTCTAAAGACTGAGTGGGAGTTAGACTGGATTTTGGGATGTTTATTACCAGACCCAAATACTGAAGGATACGCATAGTGCAGGATAGAGATGTTCAACTGATGTTCAACATTTATATGCAGCCGATATGTGACTTAATTAGATCCTTCAACGTAAAATGCCTCGCATACGCTGATGACATCCTCCTTTACATGCCGTTCTCAATAGACCAACCAGTGCTCTCCCCAATAATTAATTGCTTCGAAGCAGTAGCCGATTGGCTATTATCACAAAACTTACGGATCACGGCAAAACAGATGTCCTATTTGTCACGAGGAACCTCAAATTCACACCTCCTTCATCACTACGTGTCAACAATGTAGAGTTGAAGTCCAAATCCACAATCCGTTACCTCAGCATCACCCTGGACCAGCACCTGAACATGACAACGCATATAAAAAACATCACAAAGGCAATTTACCATAAGATCAGAACTCTACGTCACCTCAGACACCTACTGGACTTCACAGACTACCGAACAACCTTCCAGGCACTAGTCCTTCCACATGTCGATTTCGCGAATATCATCCTTCATGGCCTCCCACAGTCGACCTTAAACCCGCTCCGCTTAGCCTTAAATGCAGCCGCAAGAGTCCTCTCCGGATCGTCAAGATCCGACCACATAACACCCATCATGAAGGGTTTGCATTGGCTACCTCTACATGCCAGACTCCAATATAAATCATTGGTCCTCACTTTCAAAGCCCTAAATAACTACCCCCCTACGCCAATCAGCAAGCTAATCCATGACACCCTAGAAAACAGAAGCAGAAGATCTACTGCATGAAACACATTAGCAGTCCCCAAGCTAATGACTAAGTGCACAAAGGCTACCTCCAACAGAGCCTTCTCCTTAATTGCCCCTTTAAGTTGGAATGCACTCCCCCATGAAATCCGTGGAATAAAAAACCTCATCCTATTCAGAAAAGCTTTAAAAACTCCACCTGTTCACAAAATGTTACTCTGAAACCTCCAGCGATAGAAGCACAACCAACAACCTGCAAACCTCCCCCATACATCAGTCGCCCCTACACGTTAACACCACAGATAATAGGTAGTCCCCCCTCAAACCCTACCAACCTTCACAAAACTAATGCAACACCCATCTACATTAGAGTATTGTACATAGTTCAAGTTAATATTTATTTAGTTTCCCTGGTTTCGCTCCCATGTTCAATTCCCTGTTATTTGTAAACTCAATGTTGTTTGTATACATTGCAGTATGCTTGTTCGATGTACACCGCGCTGATTTTAATAGCGCGGTATAGAAGAAATGTCAAATAAATAAATTAATTAAATAAAGTCCTGGCCTCTGACTCTGTTAGGGCTCGAATGAGCCAGTCGTCTAAGTAGGGGAAGACGAATATCCCTAGAGTGCGGAGAAATGCTGCTACGACAGCCATGCATTTCGTGAACACCCTTGGTGCTGAGGCCAGGCCAAAAGGAAGCACCCTGTATTGGTAGTGCTTTCCTTGAAAAAAGAACCGAAGGAACCCTCTGCGAGTTGGATGGATGAGAACATGGGTGTACGCATCCTTGAGATCTAGAGAACAAAGCCAATCCTGACTCTGAAGGTATGGCAGCAGAGTTCTGAGAGAAATCATCTTGAATTTCTCTTTGACAAGGAATTTGTTCAATTCTCTGAGGTCCAAGATAGGTCTGCATCCCCCTGTTTTCTTTGGGATAAGGAAATAGGGGGAGTAAAACCCTGTACCCTGCTGATGGATGGGTACTTCTTTTATTGCCCCTTGGACAAGAAGCATAGTGACCTCCTGACCTAACAGGTTGATGAGAGAGATCGGAGAATTGAACTGCCTTATCATTGTGGGAGGGGGCATGCTGGAAAAATGAAGCTTGTACCCCTCTTTTATGATAGTGAGTGTCCAATGCTCTGCTGTTATCTGCCCCCATCTGGGGGCAAAGCGACATAACCTTCCTGGAATGGTGGAAGGCTCTGGTCCAATGAGACACTACCACGAAAAGGCAAATAATCATGTGTAACAACAAACCCAGTACAAGGCGTGATTATAGAAAAAACAGAGTTTAATAAATAATCTTATTGCCAGCCTGACACAGGCCGTGTTTCGTACACTTCATCAGGGGTTGATCAGGCAGATAAAACTAAAAACAAATACATAAAAATAAATATTTGATAAATACATATATCACAATAAAACACTAAAAGGACAGATGCTACAATGACAATCTGAGACACATAGTAACATAGTAAATGACGGCAGATAATAAAAACATCTATTAACTGTTAAAAAATATTACATGTAAAAGGGTAAAAAGTGTAAGTAAAATATCAAAACAATCATCAATAACCGCATAAATATGTAAAATCATTATTTAACAAACGTTAAAAGCTCATTTAACAAACTATATGAACATGAATAAAAGGGAGATAAAGGAAGATAAAAGAGAAGGCTTGTAGATTGTGACAAACATTGATAGGAGAATAAATACCTCTGTAGCTATTATTGAGGACACCTCTATGAATGACCTTAGCATGAAGGCAAATCTAATATGACTAAAAACAATAAATAAATATAAAAACATGTTTATTAAAAAAACTACATTAAAATTGAAAACAAATATGTGCTATTATCTTAATAAAACACCGGAAGGGACCATAAAAAAGGGGGAAGGAACGTGGCAAGAGCGTATGGTGAACCCATAATACGTGCCCTCAATGGGGGTAAATAAGACCATTCTAAGAAAACTCCTATTTTGTACATCCTGCGAACATGCAGTGAACGCTATTGTCTCAAGCAGTGCCATAGATACGGAAACTGATCCATATATAATGAGTAGTGTTTACACTATAATCGTACAATATGCATACGTTGCACCAGTGAAGGATATCTTTACCCGCATATTGTATTATTGAAATTTAAAAAACGCTACCGGAAAGAGGCTCCAAACACCATGCACATCCGATTGTAAGCTATGTATGTTCAAGAAGAATCACATTATTTAAAACTTAATAAAAAACTAAAAATGTGTGTGACCAATCAGACCGCCCCACATCCGTGCACCAAAACTCAAAACTAGTAAACTTCCAACGAACCAAGAACTGGTTTCTTCTAAACTGCTGCTGCTGATAGCCTTTGAAGAACGCCGGCACAAACACGCAATGAAAACTAAAAGAGGACAAATAAAATAATGATGATCAAATCAAAAGATATAACGCATTCATATGCTTGATAAAACTTGAATAAAAACTTACAAAATCCATAAACTGGCTCTTTCTTCTGTACTGCAGTGAACAGCCATTCGGAGAACGCTGGCACAAGCGCACAAATAAATACTAAGAAGGGAACGGAAAGGGGGCGGAGTATAAGAACAGCAAAATAAAAGTCCAATTACCCACTAGAAGTTTACTAGTTTTGAGTTTTAGTGCACGGATGTGGGGCGGTTTTAAATAATGTGATTCTTCTTGAACATACATAGCTTACAATCAGATGTCCATGGTGTTTGGAGCCTCTTTCCGGTAGCGTTTTTTAAATTTCAATAATACAATATGCGGGTAAAGCTATCCTTCACTGGTGCAACGTATGCATATTGTACGATTATAGTGTAAACACTACTCATCATATATGGATCAGTTTCCGTATCTATGGCACTACTTGGGACAATAGCGTTCACTGCATGTTTGCAGGATGTACAAAATAGGAGTTTTCTTAGAATGGTCTTTTCTTACCCCCATTGAGGGCACATATTATGGGTTCACCATACGCTCTTGCCACGTTCCTTCCCCCTTTTTTATGGTCCCTTCCGGTGTTTTATTAAAATAGCAGCACATATTTGTTTTCAATTTTAATGTAGTTTTTTAATAAACATGTTTTTATATTTATTTATTGTTTTTAGTCATATTAGATTTGCCTTCATGCTAAGGTCATTCATAGAGGTGTCCTCAATAATCGCTACAGAGGTATTTATTCTCCTATCAATGTTGTTTGTCACAATCTACAAGCCTTCTCTTTTATCTTCCTTTATCTCCCTTCTACTGTTCATGTTCATATAGTTTCTATTAAATGAGCTTTTAACGTTTTGTTAAATAATGATTTTACATATTTATGCGATTATTGATGATTGATTTGATATTTTACTTACACTTTTTACCCTTTTACATGTAATATTTATTTTTTTTTTTTAACAGTTAATAGATGTTTTTATGTGTCTCAGATTGTCATTGTAGCATGTGTCCTTTTAGTGTTTTATTGTGATATATGTAGTTATCAAATATTTATTATTATGTATTTATGTTTTTAGTTTTATCTGCCTGATCAACCCCTGACGAAATGTGCGAAACACGGCCTGTGTCGGGATGGCAATAAGATTATTTATTAAACTCTGATTTTCTATAATCACGCCTTGGACTGGGTCTGGCCCAATGAGAGCCAGGAAGACTAAGTTCTCTAGCTGAAAGTCAAAGGCCTTGTGGAGGCTGAGACTGCTGGCATGGCTGAGGCTTAGCAGTCTTTGCTTTCCTTTGTTTGGGTGGTTGCTGACCTTTCCTGACAAGCTGACCTGCAGAACATCCCTGCTGAGAATAAGCAGGATAATATCTTTTTTTTAGAAAAGAATGGTTTCTTGAAAGATTTCTTTCTAGCAGGATCAGTTGTGGACTTGGATAATCTATCCAAGGTGGAGTTGTCAGCATCCAACTCATTGGCTTTTTCCTGCCAATCTTTACCAAACAGGTTCTCACCAGTACAAGGGATATTTCCCAGTTTGTCTTGTACCCAGAGCTCCAGATCAGATGCCTGGAGCCAAGCAATTCTACGTGCACCTATGGCAATGGCAGAGGTTCTGCTTATGCACTCAAAACAGTCAAAAGCTGCACGGTTGACAAATTTAGAAACATCTTGGGCATGTTTGACCAATGTGAGAAAATCCTGCCTTCTATCCTCAGGAAGAAGAGGACTCAAAGCCTCTAAATCACCTGTGACTTCCTTTAGGAACATTCCCATGAATAGACTATAGGAACTGATCCTGGCAGAAAGCATGGAAGCTTGAAAGACACAACGTCCAAAAGCATCCAAAGTTCTACACTCACGTCCTGGAGGATTAGAGGTATGCCTCTCTGCACTCTTGATCTTTCTCATAGCTGATTCCACTACAATAGAGTGGTGAGGAAGCTGAGGTTTTTGGAAACCAGGACAAGGCGGGACTCGATACAGAGTATCCAGTCTACGAGAATGAGGTGAGGTGGTAAGAGGTGTCTCCCACATTCTTAACATAAGACCATGCAAGATCTCATGGATGGGCAAGGTAGCTGCCTCCTTAGGAGTTTTGGGATACTGTAAAATTTCCAACTCCTTTGCTCTGGGCTCTGTTTCAGGGGCCACAGTAATGGAGAGACCCCGAGCCACCTCCCTGATAAAATCCTGGAAGGAAATATCTTCTGGAGGAGACATCCTGCGCTTAGGGGAGGAGGGCTCTTCTGGGAGAAGCATTCCTGCATCGACAGAACTATCAGAATCTTCAGATTCCTCTGAGGACTCAAAGTACCGTCTGTCCGGATGCTCTTGAAGAGCCCAATACCCGTACCGACCGAAGTCGGTACCGGGAATAATCGTTACCGGAGTATCGGTACCAGAAGGCAACGGACGACTGGGTGCCGGCAATGCGGACACCGATGTCGATGCTATCGGTACCGGTACCGATACCGGTGCCGGAGTCGGTGCCGGTTGAAATGTCTGACGCAGTTCCGAGGGCGTCGATGCCGCAAGAACCACCGCCAGATTGCACTCAATAGCCAGGACACTCTGGTCTATCGACGCTGCCGATGCCTGGATGTCGGTACTGGAGAAGATCGTCAGTACCCCAGAGCATGGCACCAGTAGTTCTGCTGAGGTTGAGGCCTCGAGAACGTCCTGGAGCCCCGATAATGCTTTGGAAGCCGAAGCCTCCCGCCGGGGAAATTTTGCCAGTTCAGAATCCTCAAGGGCAACGCCAGAGGCATCTCGATGCTTAGAAGGAGATCTACCCTTTGAGGACTGGCTAGACTTGTGTTTAGTTACCTGAGATCCACGGGAGGAAGACGAAGCCCTGGAAGACGTCGATGCCACCGAAGCTGCATCCGAGGGAAACAGGGTACTGAGCTTGGCAGCTCGGTTCTGTCGACCTCTCTTGGACATCATGGCACAGGCCATACATTCTGAGATGGAATGGTCAGGACCTAAACATTTCACACACCACTCATGGGTGTCGGTGACGGAGATTGTACCGCCACACTTGGTGCACTTTTTAAAACCCGAAGAGGGTTTTTCCATTGTGGAAAAAATCTTAGGCCTAAGGCACAAAATGGCGCGTGCACCTGGAAAAAAAAATGGGAAAAAGTACTAAAATTTTTTATTCATTTATTTATTTTAAAGAAAAGAAGAGAGAGAAAAAACCGGCGGTACCGGTAAAGCGTCGAGGAAGGCAGACGCGACCACAAAAAACAAGGAAAATGTTCTGCAGTGACAGGAACATGACCTGCTGGCTCTGCGGAAAACGAAGAACTGGAGAGAGGCAGTTGGGAAAGGTGGCAGCACGCAGGCACTGTGGGATGCTCCCAAAAGCTTTCTAATTGGACGCTGGGGAGCGTTCCCGCGCAGGCTCCGTCGGTACCGACAATACCCATATGTGATGACTACATTCCTGCTTTTCCTGGAGATAGCGGCGAGCCAGTACCAATCGGTGCCTCTGCAGTTCTCCTTCCAGCTGTACAAGGTGATGTGCCCTTTCCTTTGGGAAGAAGGCCTTGACCTGCAACGTGTCCAGCTGGGCACCTATGAATGCCAGGTTTTGGGCTGGAGAGAGGTGGGATTTGGGGTAGTTGATGACAAACCATAGGTGCTGCAGGTGGCAGATTGTTTGCCCTGCGGCCTGGCTGGCCTCGGGGGCCGCACTGCCTCTGATGAGCCAGTCGTCCAGAAAGGGGAAGACAGACTTGTCGTTTCTTTCTATACAATATTTCCAAAATTCGCCCCTTCCTCTGTTGACACCATTAAATTAATTGTCCACTCCTTAATCACCTCCCGTCTTGATTATTGTAACGTTCTCCTTGTCAGCCTCCCTGCAAGCCACCTCTTTCCTCTTCAGTCAATTCAACACTCCGCTGCTCAACTCATTTTCCGCCAGTCTCGTTTTTCCCACATCACTCCTGTCGCTTCATTGGCTTTCCATCCGTCTCCGTATCCAATTTAAACTTCTCCTCCTGACCTATAAATGTATTCACTCTTCTGCCCCCCAGTACCTTTCATCTCTCATCTCTCCTTACACCACTTCTCGGTTGCTTCGCTCTTCTAATAGTCTTCGTTTATCTGTGCCCTTTACTCGTACTGCCAATTCCAGACTTTGCTCCCTCCAAATGGCAGCACCCTTTGCTTGGAATAGTCTTCCTATCTCTGTGCACCAGGCGTCTTTGCTGGCCATTTTCAAGTCCAGACTAAAATCCCACCTCTTCACTATTGCTTTCCATTCCTGTCTTACCCTATCTTGATCTCTCTATCAACATTTGCTTACTTTGTCCTGTAAATTTTTGTTATTTGTATTATGTAACTTATTTTGTTTTCTGTCTTATTAGATTGTGAGCACTGTTCCCTCTAAGCTATGCGCGTGTGCGCGTGCACACACCTCGCCGAGCGAGCACACATACTTTACAACAGAGTGCACAAAAATTACGGTTCTGATTCTGATAGAAAACACAGACTTCTTAACATTTAAAAGTTGTGACTGTAATTACTAGAAATTTTCCGCTTCATTTAGTAATCGTCTATTTTCATTTAATTTGATTAAAATCAATGTGGTGTACATACTGTATTCTGACGTGTAGTCAAATTATAACTCCGAGTGTCATTATGTGGCGCACAAAAATGTAACCTTCCTTCAAAAGCTGCACAACTGATATTTTATGTGCACACAGCTTACAGAAAATTAGAGGGAATATTGATTGTGAGCTCTGATGAGCAGGGACTGTCTCTCTTCTATGTTTGTACAGCGCTTCGTATGTTGTGGCGCTTTATAAGTCTTTAATAATATATAATATTATATTATAGACGCATGTAGGCAGCCACGACGGACAGGCACTATGTAAAGACCCTTGGCGAGGAGGCCAGGCAGAATGGAAGTACCCTGTACTGGTAGTGCTCTCTTCCCACCACAAACCTTAGGTACTGTTTGTGGGAGGGGTGGATCAGGATGTGGGCATATGCATTCTTTAGGTCTAAGGAGCACAGCCAATCTCCCTGGTGGAGGTAGGGCAGCAGAGTTCAAAGGGAGAGCATCTCGAACTTCTCCCTCACCAGAAACTTGTTCAGGTTTCACAGGTCTAGTGTGGGCCGAGGCCCCTAGTCCTTTTGGGGACAAGGAAATACCTGGAGTAGAAACCCTTTCCCCACAAATGTCTGGGTACAGATTTTACTACTCTGTCCTTGAGCAAGCCTGTGAGTTCTGAGTGAAGCAAGGTTTGGTGAAGGAGAGGCTGCACCGGTTCTCCTGGGAAGAACCCTTAGTGTGTTTGCTGGAACCTGAGGAGACAGCGCTCCTTTACCACTTGTAGGACCCACTGGTCTGTGGTGATCCTGACCCACCTGTGGGCGAAGACTCCAGGTGGCCCTCTGTGGGCTGGGGAGGGTCTCCTGGGGGAGAGGAGGCCCTGCCCAGCGAGTGAAAAGCTCCCCCCAGGCTGGGTGGGAACTGGTGTCTGAGGCTTCTGAGCCTTTGGCTTCCTCTGCCCATGGCCCTAGTTCTTGGGCTGGGGGCCCTGTTGCTGTTGTCCCGAGAAGGGTTGGTAATGACCCTGGTAAAAAGACCACTTTTTCCTTGGGAAAGGTGGTCTTTCTCCTGATGGTTTCTCCAGGGAAGGGTCGAGGTCTTCGTCATGAGGCTCTGCCTGGTCACGACCTTGGCCTCGGCCTCTATCTCGGCCGCCTTGTTGGCCATGAGCTTGTCAAACAACTTTTCCCCGGTGCAGGGGATGTCGAGCTATTTCTCTTGCACCCATTGCTCAAAGTCAAAGATCTGCAACCAGGCCTAGCACCGGGCCCCAATGCCCACTGCTGCTATCTGGGCTGCTGATTCAAAGCAGTCATAGGCGGCGGCGGATAGGAACTTTGAACAGTCGCGGATCCCCGCTGTCAGGGTTTGGAACCTCTGGAGGGTTTCCCCGTCGAGGCCTGCGGAGAAGCCTGCCAGTTCTTGGATAAGGCCCTTGAGGTGCATGCCTATGTACAACTCATAGGCCTGTATCCGACAGCCCACCATGGATCCCTGGAAGCACTTGCGCCCGAGGACATTGAGGGCTCGGGCCTCTCTGCCCGGGGGAACAGAAGAGTAATTCTTCTGGCTTTTAAGCTTTTGCATAGATGACGCCACGACCATGGAGTTATGAGGGAGTTGGGGACTTTTGGAAACCCGTGCCCTTGTTGATGCGATAGATGGCATCGAAGCATCAGCTGACCATCGGGACCAAACCCAGGGTCTCCCACATCCGCAGGGAGCAGCCACTTGAGGATGGGCTGTACCAGCAACGTAAGGAGTCTCCTTCCATGGGGACTCATACTTGAGGATCTCCAGTTCCTCAGAGCACGTGTCCTTTGATTTGGTCAGGACAGAGGGTCCGGGCCATGTCACAGACCATGTCGTAGACGGCCACATCCTCGGGAGGGGAATGGTGCCGGGGCTCCGGGGGAGACAGCTCCAAAGGGACATCTCGATGTCGAGATGTCTTGGGGGAGACATCAACATCTGTCTTCCAGTCAGAGCCGGAGAGCATCAAGAACGAGGCTCGGGACTCCCACACCTCGATGCCAGCCCTGAGGAACCAGGGTACCCTGGTTAATCTCGGGTCAGACTCCCATATACTGGCTGGGGAGGACCAGACAACAGAGGATCGGGACCAGCACTTCGATCGGTGCCGGAGGCACTCAGGGCGTGGCTCAACACCCGGGGGACTCCCCCGCAGTCGGAGGCTCGGTTGTTGGGGCAGATGATGCAGATGAACCAGACATCATTGCCTGCTGCAAGGCCAGAATGGCAGAGATATTCTGCTCCAGGGCTGCCATTCTGGATTCGATGCCAGAATGCTCCGCAGCTGTCAGTGTGGGCACAGAGGGCCGAGGGTCCAATGCAGGCACTTTCATAAGTGCGTCCTCAACAAGGACCACATCCTTGAGGAGCCTCATTCGGTCGCCGTCGGCTGAGGACTCCTCCTTAGAAACCTTAAGGGGCTACTGCTTGGAGTCGCCAGTGTCCTGCCACGGGACCTTATTGGGTTTCACTAGTGGAACCTCAATGGTCTTGAGAATTTTTTCTTCCTGGGGTCCGGGGTCTTTATGGAGGAGCCGCCTCGCGGGTGATGCTCAGCATGGGGCTCAGCGTCAGGGAAGCCGGGGCTGAGTCGGATTGCGGGAACATCCTCTGCTGCAACTCCAACCTTTTCTTGTTGGTTTTCTGAGTCATGGCCTGGCACAGGTCACAGGTGGTACCATTGTGGTCCGGGCCGAGGCAGTGCAAGCAGCAGTCGTGGGTCTCTGTAACAGACATGGTTTGACTGCAGTGGTCACACTTTTTGAACCTACCAGGAGACATGGTGGGAAGAACCCGACCGGGGTTGACGACCCCCGGGCATAAAAGGGCATGAACACCGGTTGAAGCAAGCCTCATTAAAAAAGAAGGGAAGAGCCGAGAACGGCGCCGGCTCGAGGCAGGTAGAGGAACCGGTACATAAACCGGGAAAAACCAACTTTTAAGAATAATTTTAGAAGATTCTTCCAGGGAAACAGGACAAGCATCCGCTGAGAAAAAAGGAGACTGAACAAGATGGCACCCTTGGGCAGGAAGGGAACCACGTGTGCGTGGTAGCATTCTCAAAGGCTTTCTGTGAAAGCTAGGGAAAAGCTCTGCGTGAGCTCAGTCGGCGCCAATGTCACCCCATATGTGAGGACCGACTTCCTGCTTGTTCCCGGAGAAAAATGTTAAACAGCACAGAGAATTCAAACTATTTCCATCAGCTTAACAGCAGCAGTGGAGCGCCATTACTTAATTAAATTGGTGCTTTGTCTCAGTTGGCTTTCTAGGTCCCAGCCATAGGATGGCGCTATAATATTAATTATAGATTGTTAAAATTTAATAATGACAGTGTCACCAACAAACAGCAATATTCCCTCTAAGCTGTGCAGGGGTGCTGCCTGGGTTACTTTTACCTTGTATTGGACCTCTCTATGAGGATGCCCTTTCTTCCCTGTTTTGCTAGTATCCTTTAAAGATACATCACATTGTTCAGAATGATCTTGGATGACTGTGTGCTTTCCTGCATTATCTAGTTTAAAAGATGCTTTTTCTCCTTCTTAAAGATTAAAGCCAGCAGTCTGATTCTACCCTGCTTAAGGTGGAGTCCATCCTTTGGGAAAAGCCCCACCCCCCTTTCCCCCATAATGTTGCCCAGTTCCTAACAAGTCTAAAATCCTCTTCCCTGCATCATCTCCTCCACGCATTGAAACTTTGGAGTTCTGCCTGCCTCTTAGGTCCTATGCATAGAATGGGAAGCAGTTCTGGATTTCAGCTTTCGACCTAAAAGCCTAAACGTGGTAAGCAGAACCTCCCTCCCATATTTTCCCATGTCATTGGTACCAGCATGTACCAAAACAGCAGGCTACTCCCCAGCACGGTCTAAAACCTTACCTAGGTGGGGCATGAAGTCTGCTACCTTCTTTCCAAGCAGGTAAGGTAACAAGTGATGTTCATGAATACCTGACACCCAGCCAATGTTCCAATGGTTTGCGTGCAAAATTTTAAGTCTGTGCAAAAATCTTCACTGACCAAATTTTGTGAGCAACTGTACACAGTGGAAGCTAGAGTCCCCCATAGTGGAGGTCAGGTCTGACACCCATGAAGGGGGCCACGCAGGTACCACAGACTGAAAACTGCTCATGAACAGTTTCAGAAGCTGCTGCTCAAAACCAGCTGAGAATGGGCCCTGCAATTCCAAAGGACCTTTAGGAGCCTGCCTGCTTGAGCCTGTAGTCACATCACTACACTCCCTTTCAGCCAGGACCAATGTGAGCATCCAAGCTGGCTACTAGTCCCACCAGCGAGAAAATTATGGGACACACTGAATGCAGCAAACTCTGTATCGGGCCCTTGGCCACCCTATGGAGGGTCCAGATAGTGCCAAGAAAATGTGCCCACAGGCTTCTCCATTGCATTCAAGGCACAGCCAGCCAGCCACGGAGCTCACTTGATGTAAGCCACAAGCAGCTCACATCCATGAAGCTGGTATTGCAGCAGAACTCAAACATGGTCAAAAGAAAACAAAACAAAACAAAAAACAAAGGAAAAACCCCCAGTAGGCAAAGGAATCCCTTCACATCAGGCCTGCCAGAGAAATCCAAAAAGAGCCTCCCAGCTGCCCACACCCCGCTGGGAAGGCCCAGCTTCCTGCAAGGAGATTTTGATTTTAGCTGTTTTATACTAAGACAAAAGAGCCAAATAATGTAACAGGACAAAAATAAAATATAAGCAAAAATAAGGAGGACATGCAGAAATGGACAGTGAAAGGAAAGGCCAAAGCCTAGGCTTAGACTTGCCAACCCCCCGCAGGGACCCCGTGGAGTCCTCCTGTCCACCCAAAGGCCCACTAGTGTTGGAACCAATAGGTAATAGCGCTGGACACGGGGCAACTGTCAGCTCAAAGAGACAATGGACATACCCAAGTTCTGAGTAAACGATCTGCCAAGGTCTCATATATATGCAGGCCTATATGCACTGCTGCACCAGTCCATACATCTTGCCACTTGCTGGTGGTGGACCATACTGGCTTCTCTCAGTACTAAAACAGCATATATACCAAGTAATCACTGAAAGCTGCTCTGGTCTGTCTCCACCTGGTGGCTGGGAAGCATAACCAGTTTGTCTGGACTGGTCTAGCAGGATAAGAAAACTAGCTTTTTCGTACCTGCAGTAAGCCAATCCCAATATGCGGGGGGGGGGGGGGGATAGATTTTACCACATTTTGTAGGTGGGTTTAAGCACACACTCTCAATGGGATAGTACAGGATCTGTTATACTATACACCCTGTCGTGAATTATCACCTGTGTAGAGCTGGTATTTTCCATGTGGCCACACAACAACACTGCCTCCAGTAAACTTGGTTACTCACCTCTGCTTGTTGTTCCGCGTTCTTCCCCATCAGGCAATGTACCCTGGCTAGGCAAGCTATTTCTAGAGCGTGTAACAGACTCTAACTGAGAAGCTCTTCCCAAGAGAGATAGCTCATCTAGCACCTCTCCCTCTTTGGCTTCCAAATCAGATTTTGAAGTGGTTAAAGGTTTTATGTTTTCTGGTGCTGCCAGTCTATTAGGGTCATTTAAACAGACTACTGTGCTACTGTCCAGGCTTAATACTCTAGCACGGCTTTTTGTGCTGTTTGTGTTAGAAGTCCTATGTGTTGAGCGCTTTTTGCTAGTTCCTTCACAGCCTAAGTGGGCTTTAGGGGTATTTTCAGAGTCCATGCCCCTTCCTTTTGTTATATGATATTTGGTCTTTAGAGCATTATATCTGCCTTCAGGAGAATGGCAGGAATGAGAGGTGGTGCTAGAAGAGCTATCACTCCTGAAACGGTGAGCTGACTGCATACTTGACGTCCTACTTAAGTCACTTTGATCACTAGAATCTTCATCATGACAAAAGCCAGTACTGTGTGGTTTGGTGCCAGCTGCATTTCGGAAGGACACATATTCCCTGTGCCGGCTGGAGTCAAAACTGTTTGCCCGTTTTTTCCCTGTCCGTCTCTTGCATGATTTGTGAGCAGAGGCAGTTCGATGAATTAAGCTGGAAGATTTAGGTCGTACATCACCATGCCGTTGCTTGCCCCCTACATCTTTAGAAATCCTTAAGTCAACTAGAACTGTAGACTTTTCAGCTAGTTCTTTTCTCACCACATCTTTGTCAGGTGGTCCATCAGTTTGTGTACTAAGCTCATTTGCATGTGGATTTTTATTTGCTTCTTCTGATGCTGAAGAACTAAGCCCCTGCTGACTGTGCACATCATCGGATGTATTGGCATCCTTGGCTTCCTGAGCAATGCTAATTTCTACAGCGGTCCTTTCACTACTATTCCTTTGATCAGTAGTTGAACTACTATCATGTTCTAGGTCACTACAGTGTTTCATTTCCTCATTTTTTTGCAGCTCCTCGTGTTCTGATAGAATGCTTTCTATATGGGTTGAACTGGTGTGCTCACTTTTGTAACTACTGATGGTACTGTTAGTATCACGATCTGTTCCACTACAATAACTGTCTGTTGATGCACTACTCCTTGTACTGAGACTTCTTAAACTGTCCATACTTTTGTCTGGCTTTAGTGTCTTGCCATGATTGTTTCTAGCTAACTGCTGAGTGCTCCTGCTTTTCAGAATATCATCTAGTTGAAAAATGCCTGAAGCAGAAGCATTCTCAGGTAGTGATTCTTTGGATCCAGAATGGGGTTTGGAAGCTTCTAACTCATTAACAGGGTCCAGCCCTCGCCTTTGCTGATACAGTGGGAAATCACCAAGGGAAGTATCTGGAAAAGCCACAGCAGAGCTAGAAGTCCTTGGTACACCTCGTGGACGATGATCTTTCCTGTAGGAGTGGGAGTGCAATGGTACAAGGGAAGCCACTTCTGTATCACATGCATTGGAGAGTGACTGATCAACATGGTGACTGTGGTTTGAGAGGCACACTTTGTCACATAAATCCCTTGGAAGGTCTTGACCTCCAGAGGACAGTGAAGGTTGGATTGAGATGAAAGAATCACTGGAGACCAAATGGAAAAGCTTGTGATCAGATGTCAAATCTGTCAACACAGAATGGTAAAAGTTAGTGACAAAAGTAAAATCACTTTACTTTCTAGCTATTTAATTAAAAGAAAAAGAAAGAGTGGTTACTCACCTGTAACAAGTGTTCTCCAGGAGCAGCAGGAATCAGTCCTCACATATGGGTGACATCGACGTCGATGGAGCCCCTTGCGGAGCATTTCCCCAGCTTTCTATGAAAACCTTTGGGAATACTGCATGCATGCGCGGTCCCCTTTGCGCCTAAAGGTGCCATCTTGCTCAGTCTGATGACATAGCTAAAAGACAGCACAAAAAAATGCAAAAATGAACTATGTACAACTGCAACTCCCAGGGGAGGAGGGAGGGTTGTGAGGACTGATTCCTGCTGCTCCTGGAGAACACCTGTTACAGGTGAGTAACTACTCTTTCTCCAGGACCAATCAGGAAGTCAGTCCTCACATATGGGTGACTCCCTAGCTCTGGGCTACCGAGGAACCCAGGCTGAACAAGAGAACTCCCTCTAGTCCCAGCAGCAAAGAAGGGCTTTTCACTGACACAACCTCCACCAGTAGCCCAACAGAGGGCAGGAGGGCAGGAGTTGCCTAAACCTCAGAGATTCCGGAGTACTGCCTGGCCAAAAGCACTGTCCCTACGGGACTCCCTCTCCAGGCAGTAATGAGCTGCAAAAGTCTGGCTTGAGGACCAAGTTGCAGCCCTGCAGATGTCTGCCAACAGTACAGAGCGGAGATGAGCTACTGAGGCAGCCATAGCCCTGACACGGTGGGCCATGACCCGACCCTGCAAGGGAAGGTCAGCTGCCCTGTAAGCCCAGGTGATACAGTCAGCCACCCAGATGGACAAGGTACGCTTGGACACAGATAACCTCAAATTATTAGGGTCAAAAGATACGAAGAGCTGAGCAGCCCTTCTATGTCCCTGCGTACGGTCAAGGTAGAAGGATAAGGCCCTTCTACAGTCCAGGGTATGCAGGACTGCCTCAGCCTGGCTTGCATGAGGCCTAGGGAAGAATGTTGGAAGAACCATCTCCTGGTTGAGGTGGAAAGAGGAGACAACTTTTGGGAGGAACTTAGGATGAGTCCTAAGGACTACCCTGTTCCTATAGAAGCGAGTGTAAGGCCTGTCACAGATCAGGGCCTGAAGCTCACTCACTCGTCTGGCCGAGGTTAGGGCTACCAGGAAGAGCGTCTTCCAGGAAAGGAAGCGGAGAGGACAAGTAGCTATCGGCTCAAAGGGTGGGCGAGTCAGTTGTTGCAAGACCACATTTAACTCCCACTCAGGGGCTGAAGGACAGATAGGAGGCTTGAGCAAGAGCAAACCTCTGAGGAACCGGGACACCAAGGGGTGAACAGACAAGGAGTGTCCTTCCACTAGTGAGTGGTGAGCTGCTAGAGCTGAGAGGTGGACCCGAACAGAATTGGACTTGAGGCCCTGATTGGATAAGTGCAGCAGGTACTGAAGCACCACTGGCATAGAGCAGGAGAAAGGATCTTCTGTGCATAGCTGACACCACAAAGAGAACCTTCTCCATTTCAGGGCATATGTTTTTCTGGTGGACTGCTTCCTAGAGGCCAAGAACACCTCTTCAACTTCCTGAGGCAGGCCCCAGGGAGCCAACACTATCCTTGCAGCCTCCAGGCCATCAAATTGAGAGATTTGAGGTTGGGGTGCAGAAAAGAACCCTGATCCTGAGAGAGGAGGTCTGGCTGCAACCCTAGAGGTAGTGGGGTGTCCACTGCCAGTTGAAGCAGAAGTGGAAACCAAGGCTGCCTCGGCCACCTGGGGGCTACCAGAAGTACCGAGGCCTTGTCCCTTAGAATCTTGAACAAGGTTCAGGCCACCAGAGGCGTGGGAGGAAACTCATACAGGAGGCCCTGGGACCAGGAAATCAGGAAGGCATCTGCTGCCCACCTCATGGGATGCAGTTGCCAATCAAGAGAGCCCCAATCCAGTGATAAATAAATGGTACACTCACAAAAATCACCAAACTAACCCCCAAAAAGTGATAATTTTGTTTTTGTTGGATACCGCTGAAAAAGGCACTCACTTTTTAATTAGTGCCCTCCCTTCAGATGTATCCCTTTTAATCAAACTTTTAAATAAAATTCAAAGCTACTTAGCTTGTCAACAAAAGCGATTTCCTCACACATTCGCTTGAAGTCCAGGCAAAGTTTGTCAGCAACTTGACTCAATCATCCAAATGTGCAAAATGCAGGTCTCCACGCACGACGTGCACATTTCGGGACTGGTGCCCTGTTTCAAGTGCCAGTAGAGATTAGCTCAATTACTTCAAGTGCTGTCTTCCAAAAACTTTTCTTCAACTGCCGTACAATGCTGTAATTCAACCATCAGCTGATTCTTTAAAAGGGTAAAAGACTTATAATTGGCTACTTTGTAGCTTTCTATCAAGACGTCAGCCAGTAAAAGCAAAGGGGTATCCCACTGCCAAAGGGAATCCCTTCGTTTCTTGGATTACCTCACATGAGGCTGGACCAATCAATCTCTTTATTGAGACCCAGAGGGTGCACCGATTTTAAACGATAGATCCACCTCTGCTCACAATGCTGAAGCTTGCCAATCCGATCCCCTCCCCTAGGGTCAGGGGGGATATAGTCAATGATTGACCACCGAAGGTCAATCATTGACTATATCCGGATGGTCAAGACCCGACTGGGTGAACATGCATCGCGGCTTTGACGGAAAAATGAATCACCCCGATAGTGGAGCACTGTTTGGAACATAACCATGATTTCCCGGATCTTCGGTGGTCAATCATTGACTATATCCCCCTTGACCCTAGGGGAGGGGATCGGATTGGCAAGCTTCAGCATTGTGAGCAGAGGTGGATCTATCGTTTAAAATCGGTGCACCCTCTGGGTCTCAATAAAGAGATTGATTGGTCCAGCCTCATGTGAGGTCATCCATGGAGCAGAACCTGGGCAGCTGCCGGTTCAGGGGACTGGCAAAGAGATCTATGGATGGCAGTCCCCATTTTAGGAAAATCTTCTGAACCACTAATGGGTGCAGTTGCCATTCGTGGGGCTGCAGAACTCTGCTCAAACTGTCTGCCAGGAAGTTCTCCTGGCCAGGGAGATAAACAGCCTTGAGAAACATGTTGTGCTTGAGCGCAAACAAGCAAAGGTCCTGTGCCTCCTGACAAAGGAGCCTGGACCCAGTGCCGCCCTGCTTGTTCACATAGAACATGGCTACTTGGTTGTCCGTCTGCACTAAGACAGACTGGTGAGCCAGGGTTTGAGAGAAAGTCTTGAGGGCTAAACGAATAGCCCGAAGTTCCAGTAGGTTGATCTGTTGCGTGGCCTCCCAGGGAGACCACAGGCCCTGGGTGCACTTGTCCAATGTGCCCCCGCCAGCCTTGCAAGGAGGCATCGGTGGTTAGCACTACTGGGAACACAGGTATCTGAAATGGCACCCCTTGTAGTAAGTTGGGGGGGTGCAGCCACCAGCGTAGGGAATTCAGGAATGGTTTGGACACCCGTACTCTGTCTCTGAGGCTTCCTGTGGCCTGAGTCCACTGAGTTCTGAGGCACCACTGGGCAGGCCTCATGTGGAGCCGGGCATTCAGAGTCGCATGCACTGTCGATGCCATGTGTCCGAGGAGCCTCATGCAGAGCCTGGCGGAAACCAGTGGCATGCGGAGAAACTGGTTTGCCAAGTCCATCAATCTTTGGGCTCTGTCTTCTGGTAAGTAAGCCTTTGCTTGCAAAGAGTTCAGCCTTGCCCCTATGAACTCTAGGTTCTGGGAGGGGAGCAAAGTGGACTTTTCGAAGTTTATGACAAAACCCAGGTGTTGAAGGAGGGAGATAGTTCGGAGGGTGGCTTGCCTGGCCTCCTGGCATGTCTGACCCCTGATGAGCCAGTCGTCCAGGTAGGGGAAGACAAAGATACCCTGATTCCTCAAGTAGGCTGCCACCACTGCTAGGCACTTTGTAAAGACTCTGGGGGTGGAGGTGAGGCCGAAAGGCAGTACTCTGTACTGATAATGGTTTCCTCCCACAATGAACCTGAGGTACTTTCTGTGGTCTGGATGAATGAGGATGTGTGTATGCATGCATCCTTTAGATCCAAGGAGCATAGACAATCTCCCTGCTGGAGGTAGGGCAGTAATGTTCCAAGAGTAAGCATCTTGAATTTTTCTTTCTCCAAGAACTTGTTGAGATTTCTGAGGTCGAGAATAGGCCTGAGGACCCCGGTTCTCTTTGGTACTAGGAAGTACCTGGAGTAGAAACCGTGAACTTATAGGTGGGGAGGCACAGGCTCCACCGCCTTGTCTCGCAGCAGACCCTGAAGCTCTTGAAGGAGGAGGTCTGTGAGCACAGGAGGCCTTGGAGGCTCTCCTGTGAAGTAAGGAGGCGGCAACTGTTGGAAATGGAGCATATAGCCCTTGTGGACTATGCTTAAGACCTGTCTCCTGTGATGGGTGGCCACCTGTGGGCAAACAAGGCTAGTCGACCTCCTGTGCAGGGATGGGACAACAGAGACGGAGAGGCTATGCTTTGGGAGTCAAAAACCCCCACCCTGCTGAGTGGGAGCAGGAGCCGGAGGCTTGGGGGTCTTCTGCCTACGGGACCCATGTCCCTGCCCCTTGGCCTGCTGACCCTGCTGGGGAGGCCTGGTAATGTGTGAACTGTTTGTAGGCAGTCGCCTTCCTCGGGTAAAAGGACTTCTTACCCGAGCCCTTTTTCTGAGAAGGGGCAGAAGTTTTCCTGGACAGCCTTGTCCTGGTGAGGTGCTCGGTTTCGAGCTCAGCAGCCTTCTCCACCATGGGCTTGCCAAAAAGGTTTTCACCTCGGCAAGGGGCATCGACCAACTTGTCCTGTACCCATGGCTCGAGGTCCGACGACTGCAGCCATGCCTGGCGTCGATCCGCGATGCCGGCCGCCGTAACACGGGCCGAGGCCTCAAAGCCATTGTAGGCTGCTCGAGACATGAACTCAGAGCATTCCCGCACTCCCGAGGACAAGGACTTGAACCTCTGCAAAGGTTCCCTGGAGAGACCAGCAGAGAACCCGGCAAGCTCCTTCGCCAGGTCCCGCAAGTACATGCCCATGTACAGCTGGTAAGACTGGACACGGCAAGCAAGCATCGAGCCCTGGAAGCACTTTCTACCAAACGCATCCAGGTTCCAGGCCTCCCTGCCAGGGGGCACCGCAGAGTGCATCTTCTGGTTTTTCAGACGATGCATGGCCGATTCCACCACCATGGAATGGTGTGGTAGCTGCGACTTTTGGAAGCCAGGGCTCTTACGGAGTCGATAAATGGAATCGACCCGCTTGCTCAGAACTGGCGCCGAGGCCAGTGCCTCCCACATCCGGAAGAGGAGCCATTCCAGCATCGGAGGAACCGGGACAGTAAAGGCCTGCTTCGGAGAAGAGTCATACTGGAGGGCCTCGAGCTCTTCGGCTCGAGGCTCCTCCTCAGGGTCCACGGGAATCGCTAAAGCTGTGGCCATATCCCTAACGAACTCCGAGAACTGGGTATCCTCTGGAAGGGATCTACTCCGGGGTTCGGACTGCGGTGAGTCCGAAGGGACGCACCGAGTCCGGAAGGTATCGGGGGACTCCTCGTCCTCCGTATCCCATGCGGACTCGTCCGAAGAGTCGGGGGACTCCGACCACGTAGGTCCCGGCAGCAACCACCCTGATGCCAAAGGCACTGGCGTCGACGCCCTCAGTCCCGAGCGGGAGGTCGAGGGAGACCGCGACCGAGGATGACCAAGCCTTCATGGTCTCGAGTATCGGCTCGGTCTCCGGGGTAGACTTCAACGTCGATGTCCCGGTGGTCGGGGCAGATGCACCACCAAGACTGGCCATCAGCACCCGCTGCTGATCCATGAAGGCAGACAATCTGCACTCCAAGGCTGTCAGCCTGAGTCCAAGCTCCAGAGACTCAGCAGCTACCGACTCGGGCCCCGGCGGCACCGGGCCCGATGTCGGCTCCCTGGGAGGCGAGTCCTCGAGGACAACAGGACTTACGTGTCCAGGAGACTCCGGCTCCACACGAGGCATTTTGGATGGCTTCTCCTGTTCCAAAAGCCCGCGACGGCGGTCGGGGGTCCGAGATCTAGCCCTCAAGGAGCCAGGGACCTCCTCCGACGCTGCCCTCGCGAGCCGCTTCTTCCTCTTTCGTTCCCGATCGGGAGACCCCCTGTCGGAGGAACCCCGGCGATGCTCGGGGTCAGACTCCAGAGATGACGAGGCCTCAGACGAGGTCCAGGCCCGGCCGGAGGCCGAATCAGAAAAAAACCTTTCCTTTTGATGCTGTCGACTTCGCAGTGCCTTAGTGGACATTTTGCCACACGGGCCACAGATCTTAGGATCATGATCTGGACCGAGGCACCGAAGGCAGCAGTCGCTTGTGTCGGTGAGAGACATCAGTTTCTTGCACCAATCACACTTTTTGAAATCACTGGAAGCCATCGGGGGAAAAAAGGGCCCCCGTGAGGTCAAAGGACCGGCCTTCCAGGGAAAAGAAAAAAAGGGCACGAACGCCAGCCACTAAGGGCAAAAACCGAAAAAACAGAAGACGGGCTCGATACCGGTGTACCGAACCCGGCGGGAAGGGGAACCGGCGTCGAACCGGACAAGAACTGCGATGAAATCGCAAGAAAAATCTAACTTTTCTCCGGGTGACTAGGACAGACGTCCGTTGGGCTCCTCAGAAAAAGAAAGACTGAGAAAGATGGCACCTTTAGGCGGGAAGGGGACCACGCATGCGTGCAGTATTCCCAAAGGCTTTCATAGAAAGCTGGGGAAATGCTCCGCAAGGGGCTCCATCGACGTCAATGTCACCCATATGTGAGGACTGATTTCCTGCTTGGTCCTGGAGAAAATAAATATTCACAGCACAACACAACAAAAAACAAACACAACAATTTTGTCCTTTGCAGATGGGGGAAGTTGCAGGCACAGCAGTCACAGCTCTCAAGGAGAAGGCATCTCAGCAACAGACAGTACTTATGAATGAAGGCTCATGATATAAAAAAATCACACAGTAAGATAAGCTGGTTAGCAATTGTTTAAGTGAAGAAATACAGTTGTGGTCAACATTATTGGCACCCTTGCAAGTCAACCCCTTAATGTCCAGTATCTCCTAAAAAAATAGTGGCCAGTGAAATAGCTTTGAACTATGTATGTACACATATCTGACACATCAAAGAATCAAATAAAATAAGACCAATTAAAGGAAATCTTATGAAAACTAGGACATTGCCAGGACATGATTACTGGCACCCTTATAAACAATTCAAATCAGTTTGAACAAAAGAACCACATTCCCATTGCAGTAAAGCATAGTTACTCACCTGTAACAGGTGATCTCCGGGAACAGCAGGAATTTAGTCCTCACATATGGGTATCATCGGTACCGATGGAGCCTGCGCAGGAACGCCCCCCACCGTCCAATTAGAAAGCTTTTGGGAGCATCCCACAGCGCCTGCGTGCTGCCTTCCCGCCTTTCCTAACTGTCCCTCTCCAGTTGAGTTTAAAGCTGAGACAAAGAGAGAGGGAAAGAGAAAAAGAGAGAGAGATAGATACAACTCCTAGGGGAGGTGGGTGGGTTGTGAGGACTAAATTCCTGCTGTTCCCGGAGATCAACTGTTACAGGTGAGTAACTATGCTAACTCCAGGAACAAGCAGGAATGTAGTCCTCACATATGGGGACTCCCTAGCTTTAGATGCTAGGGAGAGACCCCAGAAGTTGTGTGTCCCTGAGAAGGGCTCCACTTCCCCCCAAGGAATCTCTGGGCATCCTACCAGGGATGGTGGGTAGGAGATGATTAGGTATGGAACAGGTGTTGGAGAACAGCCTGACCAAACAAGGCATCCCGGCGGGAGTCCTTGTCCAAGCAGTAATGGGCTCTAAAGGAATGAACTGAGGCCCAGGTGGCTGCTCGACAGATGTCATCGATAGACACAGAGTGCAGATGAGCCATTGAGGCTGCCATGGCTCTCACATTGTGAGCTGTGACATGGCCCTCCAGAGAAAGGCTCTTACTCTGATAGGCAAAGGAAATACACTGAGAAATCCAGTTAGATAGTGTTCTCTTGGAGACTGGAAGTCCCAAATAAGAAGGATCAAAAGCAACAAAGAGTTGAGAGGACTTTCTATGTTGCTGTGTTCTTTGTAAGTAAAAGGATAAAGCTCTTTTACAGTCCAAGGTATGAAGATTCCTCTCTTCATTTGATGCATGAGACCTTTGGCATAAAGTGTGGATGAGTCCTAAGGACTACCTTGTCATGATGGAACCTTGTATAAGCTGGATCAGCTACTAGCGCTTGCAACTCACTAAGGTGACGTGCTGATGTGATTGCAATAAGAAAGATAACCGTCCATGAAAGGAATTTCAAGGAGGTAGTAGCTAAAGGTTCAAAAGGTGGCTTCATGAGCTGCCCAAGAACCAGGTTTAAGTCCCATGCCACCGGTGGTGGCCTAATGGGAGGATTAGTTAGAAGAAGGCCTCTCATAAATCTTGCTATAAGAGGATGAGAGGAAATAGGCTGTCCATTTAGAGGCTTAAAGGAAGCTGTAATAGCACTCAAATAGACCCTTACTGAGTTAGTCTTAAGTCCTGCATTGAATAAATGAAGGAGATATTCCAGCAATGATTCCAGAGGTATCGCAAGGGGGTTAAGACCCTTTTGCGAACACCATATGATAAACCTTTTCAACTTGAAAGCATAAGAGCATCTTGTGGAAGGTTTCCTGGAAGCAAAAAGAATATCTTTTACTTGCTGAGGGAGATTAAGATCATGCAGATCGAGGCCTTCAGCAACCAAGCCCTGAGATGCAGAGACTGGGGATTGGGATGCCATAACATTCCGTCCTCCTGAAATAGGAGATCTAGAGCAGACCCTAACTCCAAGAAGGGAGCTTGAGAGAGATGTAGAAGCAGAGGGTATCACACTTGCCGTGGCCAATGTGGAGCTATGAGAATCATATGGCCTCTGTCTCTCTGAAGCTTGAACAGGGTTTTGGGAATTAGGGGAATTGGTGGAAAGGCATACAGGAAGTCTTGACCTCAGTAAAGGAGGAAAGCATCCCTGGCCTGAGCCCCCTGAGCCGGAATTCTGGAACAGAACCGGGGAAGTCTGGCATTCCACAGACTTGCAAAGAGGCCTATGTCCGGGGTTCCCCAAATCTGAAAAATCTTGGTCACCTGGTCTGCATGCAGAGACCACTCGTGTGGAAGCATAACTCAACTGAGTCTGACTGCCCAAGAGTTTTGTATGCCTGGAAGATACAATGCCAGGAGATGAATCTGATGCTCTCTGGCGAGGACCCATAGTCGCAAAGCTTCGTTGCAAAGTGACAGAGAGCCTGTTCCCCTCTGCTTGTTTACAAAGAACATGGCTACTTGATTATCAGTATGAATGAGGACTGTCTTGTAGCTAAGCAGGGTATGGAACACTCGAAGAGCAAGGAAGATTGCTCCGAGTTCCAAGAGACTGATATGTAGATGAGTCTCCTGTGGAGACCAGGTGCCTTGGGTGGAGAGGTCTTGCAGATGAGCTCCCCAACCCATCGGAGAAGCATCTGTTGTGAGAGTTGCTTGGGGTAAAGGTTGTTGAAAAGGGGACCCCAGCAACAGGTTTTGAGTGGACTTCCACCAATGGAGGGACAAAATAAGGCGACTTGTGTTTGCTATTTTGTCTGACAGGCATCCTGATGCCTGGGTCCATTGGGTGGATAAAGTCCACTGGGCTGCCCTCATATGGAGGCGAGCATAGGGCACCACATGCACGGTGGATGCCATGTGGCCTAGTAGTTGTAACATTTCTCAAGCAATGAGATGAGACTTTAGCACTGCTTGAGAAGCTAACTGCACCATGCAAAGACAACGGGCCTGGAGGAGGTAGGCCCTTGCCTTTCTGGTATCCAGCAAAGCTCCTATGAACTCCAAAGACTGAGTGGGAGTTAGACTGGATTTTGGGATGTTTATTACCAGACCCAAATACTGAAGGATACGCATTGTGCAGGATAGAGAAGTCCTGGCCTCTGACTCTGTTGGGGCTCGAATGAGCCAGTCGTTTAAGTAGGGGAAGACGAATATCCCTAGAGTGCGGAAAATGCTGCTACATCAGCCATGCATTTCGTGAACACCCTTGGTGCTGAAGCCAGGCCAAAAGGAAGCACTCTGTATTGGTAGTGCTTTCCCTGAAAAAGGAACCGAAGGAACTTTGTGAGTTGGATGGATGAGAACATGGGTGTACGCATCCTTGAGATCTAGAGAATAAAGCCAATCCTGACTCTGAAGGTATGGCAGCAGAGTTCCGAGCGAAATCATCTTGAATTTCTCTTTGACAAGGAATTTGTTCAATTCTCTGAGGTCCAAGATAGGACTGTATCCCCCTGTTTTCTTTGGGATAAGAAAATAGGGGGAGTAAAACCCCGTACCCTGATGAGGAATGGGTACTTCTTCTATCGCCCCTTGGGCAAGAAGGATAGTGACCTCCTGACCTAACAGGTTGATGAGAGGTGTCGGAGAATTGAACTGCCTTATTATTGTGGGAGGGGGCATGCTTGAAAAATGAAGCCCGTACCCCTCCTTTATGATGGAAAGTGTCCAATGCTCTGCTGTTATCTGCCCCCATCTGGGGGCAAAGTGACATAACCTTCCTGTAATGGTGGAAGGCTCTGGTCCCACGAGAGCCAGAAAGTTCTCTAGCTGAAAGTCAAAAGCCTTGTGGAGGCTGAGACTGCTGAGACGGTTGAGGCTTAGCAGTCTTTGCTTTCTTCTGCTTGGGTATTGCTGACCTTTCCTGACAAGCTGACCTGCAGAACGTCCCTGCTGAGCATAAGCAGGATAATATCTTTTCTTAGAAAAGAATGGTTTCTTGAACAATTTCTTTCTAGCAGGATCAGCTGTGGACTTGGATAATCTATCCAAGGTAGAGTTGTCAGCATCCAACTCATTGGCCTTTTCCTGCCAATCTCTACCAAACAGGTTCTCACCAGTACAAGGGATATTTCCCAATTTGTCTTGTACCCAGAGCTCCAGATCAGATGCCTGAAGCCAAGCAATTCTACATGTGCCTATGGCCATAGCCGAGGTTCTGCTTATGCACTCAAAGCAGTCAAAGGCTGCACGGTTGACAAATTTAGAAACATCTTGGGCAACTTTGACCAATGTGAGAAAATCCTGTCTTCTATCTTCAGGAAGAATAGGACTCAAGGCCTCTAAAATCATCTGTGACCTCCTTCAGGAACATTCCCATGTAAAGACTATAGGAACTGATCCTGGCAGAAAGCATGGAAGCTTGGAAGACACAACATCCAAAAGCATCCAGGGTTCTGCATTCACGTCCTGGAGGATTAGAGGCATGCCTCTTTGCACTCTTGATCCTTCTCATAGCTGATTCCACTACAATAGAGTGATGAGGAAGCTGAGTTTTCTGGAAACCAGGACAAGGAGGGACTCGATACAGAGTATCCACTCTGTGAGAATGAGGAAAGGTGGTAAGAGGTGTCTCCCACATCCTTAACATAAGATCATGCAAAATTTCATGAATGTGCAAGGTAGCTGCCTCCTTAGGAGTTTTGGGATACTGTAAAATTTCCAGCTCCTTAGCTCTTGGCTCTGCTTCAGGGGCTACAGTAACGGCCAGACCCCGAGCCACCTCCCTGATAAAATCCTGGAAGGAAATATCCTCTGGAGGAGGCATCCTGCGCTTAGGGGAGGAGGGCTCCTCTGGGAGAAGCATTCCTGTATCGACAGAACTGTCAGAATCCTCAGATTCTTCCGAGGACTTGAAGTACCATCTGTCCGGATGCTCTTGAAGAGTCCGATACCCGTACCGACCGAAGTCGGTACCGGGGTATCGGTACCCGAGGGCATCGGATGACTGGGTACCGGCAAAGCAGACACTGATGCCGATGTCGATGTCAATGCTATCAGTACCGATGCCGGGGCTGGTACTGGCCAGATTGTCTGTCGCGGTTCCGCGGGCGTCGATGCCGCAAGGAGAGCCGCCAGACTGCGCTCAATAGCCAGGAATCTCTGGTCTATCGACGCTGCCGATGCCTGGATGTCGGTACCGGAGAAGACCACCGGTACTCCAGAGCATGGCACCAGTAGTTCTGCCGAGGTCGAGGCCTCGAGAACATCCTGGAGCCCCGATAATGCTGTGGAAGCCGAAGCCTCCCGCCGGGGCAATTTTGCCGGTGCAGAATCCTCAAGGGCAACGCCAGAGGCATCTCGATGCTTAGAAGGAGATCTACCCTTTGAGGACCGGCTGGACTTATGTTTAGTTACCTGAGATCCACGGGAGGAAGAGGAAGCCCTGGAAGACGTTGATGCCACCAAAGCTACATCAGAGGGAAACAGGGTACTGAGCTTAGCAGCTCTGTTCTGCCGACCTCTTTTAGACATCATGGCACAGGACATACAATCCATGATGGAGTGGTCAGGACCTAAACATTTTAGACACCATTCATGGGTGTCGGTGACGGAAATGGTACCGTCACACTTGGTGCACTTTTTGAAACCTGAGGCAGGTTTCTCCATAGTAGGAAACATTTTTGGGCCTAAGGCGCGTGCACCTGGGAAAAATAGGAAAAAGTCCTAGTATTTTTATTTTTTTTTTTAAAGACAGAAAATAAGAAGAAAAAACCGGCAGTACCGGTAAAGCATCGAGGAAGGCAGACGCGACCACAAAAAAGAAAGAAATAAAGAATTCTTCTTCTGCGGTGACAGGAACCACCACCTGCTGGCTCCACGGAAAAAGAAGAACTGGAGAGAGGCAGTTGAGAGAGGCAGTTGGGAAAGGCAGGAAGGCAGCACGCAGGCGCTGTGGGATGCTCCCAAAAGCTTTCTAATTGGATGCTGGGGAGCGTTCCCGCGCAGGCTCCGTCGGTACCGACGATACCCATATGTGATGACTACATTCCTGCTTGTTCCTGGAGATAATTAGATGCACCTGTGATCAATTGTCAGTACTCACATGACTTGAATCAACCAATGAATGATGGTTCTAATGTTTAAAATGGCCACATTCACTCCCTGTTCCATTTTCACACAGTGAAGACAAAAGAGCTTCCTGAGACAGTCAGAAAAGCCATCATCACCAAACATCAAACTTCAGAGGGGAGAAGGACATCTCCAAAGACCTTGGGATTCCTGTGTCTACAATTTGCAATGTTATTAAATTTTCTGCTCATGGAATGGTCAAGAACCTCCCAGGATGTGATGGGAAAAGGAAAATTAATCCAAGTAGTCTTCAAAGTTTAGTGCGAACTGTTGGAAAAACACCACAAACATCCAAAGAGCTTAAAGCTGACTTGGAATAATCTAGAATGGTGGTTTCAACCGCACTACATGCTGCACACTAAACAAAGGACTTCATGTGTGAAGGCCAAGAAGGACCACACTGCGCAAAGACAGACATAACAAGGCATGCCTGATCTTTGCCCAAACCCACCTTGAGAAACCACAATCCTTCTGGGAAAATGTTCTGTGGCCAGAAGAAACCAAACTTGAGCTAAGAACATAAGATATGCCATACTGGGTCAGACCAAGGTCCATCAAGCCCAGTATCCTGTTTCGAACAGTGGCCAATCCAGGTCACAAGTATCTAGCAGGTTCCAAAGTGCTTGTCCCAGGGCAAGCAGTGGATTTCATGAGTTCTCTTTTATTAATGGTTTATGGACCTTTCCTCCAGGAACTTGTCCAAACCTTTTTTAAACCCATCTACACTAACAGCTTGATTACACGTTGAGTGAAAAAATATTCTCTTATTAGTCTTAAAGGTGTTACATTGTAGCTTCATTGCATGTCCCCTAGTCTTTCTACTTTTTGAAGGCACAAACAAATCTACGTTTACCCTTTCCACTCCATTCATTAATTTACAGATCTCTATCATATCTCCCTCCTCAGTCATCTCTTTTCCAGAGCTCTAACCTTTTAAGCCTTTCTTCACAGAGGTATATTTCCATCCCCTTTACCATTTTGGTGGGTCTCCCCTCTGTAACTTTCCTAATTCCGCTATATTCTTTTTAAGCTACGGCGACCAGAATTGCACACAATATCCAAGGTGCGGTCGTACCATGAAACAATACAGAGGCATTATAATATCCTTTGTTTTATTCCATTCCTTTCCTTATAACTCCTAGCATTCTATTTGCTTTCTTGGCTGCCACTGTTCACTGGGCAGAGGGTTTTAACGTGTTAGCCATGATGATTTCGTGGGTGGTGGTTCCTAATATGGAACCTTGCACTGTGTAACCATAGTTTGGGCTGTTCTTTCCTAGGTACATAACTTTGCACTTGTCCACATTAATTTAATCTGCCATTTGAACATCCAGTCTTCCAATTTGTCAAGGTCCTCTTGCAATTTTTCACAATCCTATTGTGTTTTAACAACTTTGAATAATTTTGTGTCATCTGCAAATTTGATTACCTCACTCGTTATTTCCATTTCCAGATCATTTATGAATATGTTAAAAAGCAGCGGACCCAACACAGATTCCTGGGGTACTCCATTATTCAACTTTCTCCATTCAGAAAATTGGCCATTTAGCCCTATCCTCTGCTTTCTATCTTTTAAACCAGTTCTTGGATCCACAATACTACACTGTAGCAATGCTACTAGTGATACATTTATACGTGAAGAAATGAAACTGATAAGAAAAAGAAAAAAAACACCCTTCCTACAGTTAAATATAGTAGAAGTGCCATAATGTTGTAGGGCTGATTTGCTGCAGCAGGAACTGGAGGCCTGATTAAAGGAATCATGAAGACAGAGGACACCCAAGGTACTTTGGAGTGAAATGTGCTTCTTAGTGTCAGAAAGCTAGGCCCGAGTTGCAAGTCATGGGTCCACCAGCAGGATGACGACCCAACATACATTCAAAAGTACAAAAGAATGGTTAAAAAGGAAAAAATTGAACCTTTGGAAAGAGCTGAAATCTGCCACTGGTAAAAGAAATCCTGGAAACATTCATGAGCTGGAACACATCACAGTTGAACAGTGAGAGAAACTATTAGCAGACAGATGTACAAAACTTATAGATGGCTACAAGAAACATTTGAAGGCTATAATCATCACTGCCAAGGGTGCCATTAATACTGTCCAGGTCATATTTAGTTGTTTCTTTCTTAGAAATTACTATGCACAGACATCTTTGTTTTGTTGAATACCTTTGAAAATATTCCAACTGTTTGTCATCATAATATTTTAATTGTATATTCAATTATTTCTCAAGATATTGTACACAACATACCTAAAATGCAAGGTGCCAATGTGGACCTCAACTATATGGTGAAAAATAAATTTGATATGCCATACCACAGAGAACAAAATAAAATCAGTCTGAAAATACTTACTTTATATACAAGCTAAAGTGGCCTCAAAAGTACATCATCAATATACAGAACTGCTTCCAGAGATCATAGTATGATTCTTATAGGGCATTTTCAGTGCTGCTTTCAAAAAGGTACTCTATTTCTCCCAAAGATCTTAAGATGCTACTTTAACTTCTTGCATTTCATATTTGATTTATGCTCATAAGCAGGAACAGAATTCTGGGTAAAGACTGCCATCAAGCAGCAATGATTCTGAAACAAAAAAGGTCCTGGGTTGGGGGGGGGGGGGTGGAGGTGGCAGAGGTATGGGAGCCAACCTTCTCTCTGTCTACCCCCATGTAGACCTTCTTTCTTCTTACCCCTCTCTCCCTTCTCTCTCCTCCCACCAGGCCAGTTTTCAAAGCAAGGATAGTGGCAGGCTATTTGGCAGATGGTGAGATGAATCTCACAGCACAGGTCAGATAAGATGCAGCTACAGCCTTTGGTGACTAGAAAGATGAGCTCACTTAACTGTTCCCCATCTCAACATTATGAACACTCTTTAAACTCATGGGCTGGAGATCAGCGATCAGGATGCATCAGCCTATGAACTTCAAAAATGCTTGCAGTGTCCTAAATAGGTGACACCTTTCCCCAGTCTCCTGAACCTTGAATTGCAACAAATTGATAAAAAGCAAATTTAGTACAGTTCAAAGAGACTCTGGGTCAGCATCTCAGTCTGATCTGGCAAAAAAAAAAAAAAAGCCACCGCTGCTTCTGGCACATCATTTCTTCTTGTTCGAGTCTGCAAGTTCACAGACAAACACAAAAGCATGAGGTCGAGTGGTATGGCATCCCAATCCTCCCACCTAGTTAGGCACTCAAGGTCCTTTTCTTGTGCATCCCTTGCGACAGTCCTGCTCAAAAGCCACAGAGAACAAAATGATTGTGTAGCAGGATGCAGGGTCTTCACCCTCAAGTGTGTCACACCCATCGAGGATAAATATTCAAAGACTAATAGGCAAAACCTGCTGAATAGTCAGTACAGTGATTTGACATGTCAGAACCGTATGCTAAGAAGGTGACTTGTTACTTACTGTTAATGCCCTTTCCAGGAATCCTGCTAGACCAGTCCAGACAAGTGGGTTGTGGTTCCTCTGCCAGTAGATTATGGAGACCGAGAACTAGAAACCTCTAGTGACATCATCCTGCTACTTGAGCAAGTGCAGTTAAGGGCCCATTTCAGTAATCGTACCCAGACAAATGTTAAGAACCTGACCATACACAATCTCACCAAGAGTTTAAAAATTATGCACATGAGGAGGAAGTGACGTCACCTGGGAGATGGCGGCTTGACTTGGGAGCTCCTGAAGGGACGTAGTTCATAAGGTGGAAATTTGCAGCCAGCCTTTTCCCCCAGCCCAGTACAGCAGTGCAACGGGTTTGGGAAGAGTTCGGGATGGCAGTCAGCAAGAAATTGGCTAAATTCCAGTCCTCCTATGCACTGAAAAATGATCGGGCGGGCCGAGAGGGCCCTGAACGCGTTGCCTCTGATGATGAGATGGCGGAGGAATTGGAGCGCGCTGAGGATACCTGCACGCGCGGCGACATGTGGGGTTGGATGCGCTCCCTTAAACGGGACATTGGCGGCCTGCGCAGTGAGTTGAAAGCGACATTGGTCGCAATTAAAGCGGACATTCAAGAGTTGGGCACTAGGGTTGAAACCCTCGAGGAGCACGCGGATAAACAGGCGGAGAAGGGGGCGGAATTGGAGGCCATCCTTCAGCAGTACCAATGCTCTACATGGTCTTATGAAAGACAAAATTGAAGACCTAGAGAATCGCTCTAGACGTAACAATGTTCGAGTGCGGGGCCTGCCTGAGACTGCGGAGTTTGCTGACGCCTCAGCGGTGGTCAAGAAAGTGTGCCGCTTCCTCTTGCAACGTGGTGAGGAGGAGGAGGGGAGCGACGTGGCGGTGGAAAGAGCGCATAGGGCCTTGGGCCCTGCACGGAGGGGACTGCCTCGAGATATAGTGGCCTGCCTTGGTTCTTATGCTGTTAAAGAGCAGGTGATGAAAGTGGCAGCGGCCCGGAGGCGCTTCCAGTGGGAGGGCCAGACCGTTGAGGTGTTCCAGGACCTTTCTGCAGCGACTTTGCAGAGGAGGCGGGAATTGAAGCCAGTAACCAGCTATTTACAATCGGAGCAGAAGCGCTATCGCTGGCTGTTCCCCTTTGCTTTCTTGATTGATGTCAACGGCAGGAGCTTCAAGGCGTGCACCGTGGAAGAGGCTTGGGCGATTTTGAAGAGAGAGGGGACTCCTCGGCTCCCGGACTTGGGTACTGCCTCAACATCACATGGCTCTGGGAAGGAGAGGCGCTCTATTTGGGAGAGAGTACCGGTGAGAGGACAACGGCTGAGACGGCAGACTGATGGGACAGAGGCATCGGACCCCCCGGAGGAGTCGTCTGGTGGAGCTTCTACTTGCACGGGGTGATGAACTGTTGTGCCCTCTAAGACTGGTTTGCTTGTCTCTGATGCTCGACATCGTTTCGGGGCTCTACCTTAATGGTGGCTGGAGGGGTAGTTGTTGGGGAGTGGGGTGTGGGGGGGGGGGGGGACTGGTTTGGTTGGATTTGGGGGGGTGTTAGAGCTGACTGTACATGTCTGTCTATTTTAATGATATGTTTCTGTTTGGGGATTTGTTGGGGAATGCATTTGGTTGGTGATGGGAAACTCCGGGCAGGGGGAGGCTGGGGAGGTGCGGGGGAGGCGTCTCGGGGAGCGCCACTTCCTCCGTGGTGGTCGGATTGGAGGTCCGTAGTATGGGGGAGGGAGGGGGGAGGGCTGGGGGCTTGGGTATGGATGGGCGGTGGGGGGAGCGGTGAGTGGGCGGCACAATGGCTATGGCAGCGGGCTTGATAGTGGGGAGTTTGAATGTGCGGGGCCTGAATTCGCCACAGAAGCGGAGGTTGCTGTGGAAGGAGCTTCGGTCCCGTAAATGGGGCGTGGCCTTTTTGCAGGAAACCCATCTGCGCCAGGCGGATGAGCGGCTAATGCGCTCGGGGGTGTACCAGGGTTACTTTGCAGCGGAGGGGGGGGTAGGAAGAAGGGGGGAGTTGCGATTTTGGTGGGGCAAGGGGTTCCCCTTATAGTTGGCCAGGTTCATCGGAAGGAAGATGGGAGAGCTGTTGTGGTGGAGGGGGAACTGGGGGGAGATAGGGTAACCTTGATTTCTGTTTATGGCCCGAATTCGGGGCGGCGGGAGTTTTGGAGGGGTTTGGGATTGTGGTTGGAGGGGCGGATCCAGGGGAAGGTGCTGCTGGGGGGGGGGGGGGGACGTTAATATATATCTGGCCGATAGACGCGGGGGGGGGGGGGGTTGGATAAAAAAAGGTTATGAGAAAGTGGATGAAAGGGTTGGGAGTAGTAGAGGATCTTTGGCGGATTGCTAATCCTTCTGCCAGGGACTTCACTTTCTTTTCAGCGGTGCATGGCTCCTATAGCCGAATAGATTATGTGATGGGTGATAGTTTCTGGTGGGAGCAGGTGGAGCGGGCTACTATTGGCCCCGTGACCTGGTCTGATCATGCCCCGGTGCAGATTTTGCTTGGGGGAACTGGGAATGGGGGAAAGCGCTCCTTCTGGTGCTTGAATGAGCATTTGTTGCGGGAGGGGGGAGTGGAACAACAGCTTCAGAGGGTGATTGAGGAGTATATAGCCCTCAATGATACTGGGGAAGTCTCGACCGGCATTCTTTGGGACGGACTCAAGGCGGTGGTGCGGGGTCATTTAGTTCAGATGGGAGCCCGACGGAAACGGAGACGGGAGGCGGAGGAATGTCGTCTCTTGAGTCGGTTGACTGAGCTGGAGCGCGTACATAAGGAAAGGGGGGGGGGGCGGCAGCTACAGAGCCAGGTTGAAGAGGTGCGTAAACAGCTGAATGCCCTCCAGTTGGAGAGGATATCTGGGCAGATGGATAGGGTGGGGCAACGGTACTATGAATTTGATAATAAATCTGGTCGGTTGCTGGCCAATAAGCTTCGGACCCAGCAGCAGAAGCGCAATGTCACTAAAATTAAAGGCCCTAGGGATCAGTTGTTATACAAGGCAGGGGAAATCCGGGATAGTTTTCGGGCCTATCAGCAGTTGTACACAGCGGATCCCCCGGGGGAGGGAGTGGACATCCAGCACTATTTATATAATGAGGGGCAGGGGAGTGCTCAATTGGGGGATCAGGAGGGGGAGGACTTGGAGGTGGATATCACCCTTGAGGAGGTACAGGAGGCGATCCGAGCCCTGGTCCCCGGGAAAGCTCCCGGGTTGGACGGTTTTTCGGGAATGTTTTACAAGGTGATGAAGGGAACGGTGGCTCCCTTGTTGGTGCGGGTGTTTAATGCGGTCCTGAATGGGGAAGGCTTTACCACCCTCGATGAATCAAGCGGCTATAACGGTGATTCCTAAACCCGGTCGGGATCCAGCGGTGTGTGGGTCTTACCGCCCCATTTCATTGTTGAATATCGATGTTAAGATCTTGGCCAAAGTTTTGGCCCTGCGTTTGGGTCCGCTTATGCCCACCCTGGTCCATTCGGATCAATCTGGCTTTATTGTGAGAAGACGGCCTGCTGATGGGATCCGCAGGGTGTTACAGCTTGGTTGGTTGGCACGACAAGAAAAGCAAAAAGCAAAGTTTCTCTCAATTGATGCGGAAAAAGCTTTTGACAGGGTCAGTTTCTCCTTTTTGCACGAAGTGCTCGCTTGTGTGGGGTTGGGCCCCCGGTTTCGTGGCTGGATTCGGGCTTTGTATGCAGCGCCGGTAGCGGCGGTAAATGTTAATGGGGGCTTTTCCGACTTCTTTCCCTTGGGTAGGGGAACCCGCCAGGGTTGTCCGCTTTCCCCTTTGCTATTTGCATTGGTTATGGAGCCCTTGGCTGCCAAAATTCGAGCGAGCGTGGATATTCAGGGGATCGCGGTGGGGCCTGCGCAGCACAAGATGGTACTCTTCGCAGATGATGTACTCTTTGCATTGACCCAGCCATTGATATCTGTACCGCTTCTGATGGCTGAGCTCCAGAAGTATGGGAGTCTGTCGGGCTTTAAGGTCAATTGGGATAAGACTGAGGCTATGTCCCTTACTTTGGAACCCCGAGTGGTGGACAGTTTGCGTAGTTCCTTTCCTTTTAAGTGGGCCGTGGGGTCCATAAAATATCTGGGGGTCCAAGTTACGGCTCATCCACTTGGACTATACCGCGCCAACTATCCGGCGGTATTTAGCCAGTTGCGGAAGGATCTCCTTCGCTGGAAGGGGTCGGAGCTCTCTTGGTTGGGTAGGGTGGCGGTTCTGAAGATGAACCTTTTGCCCCGACTGCTGTACTTGTTCCAGACACTCCCCGTCGGGATCCCCTCACAGGAGTTACGGGCCCTCCAGAACCAGCTATTTGCTTTTGTGTGGGGGGGGGAGTAGGCCGCGGGTGAGTAGGCGCGTCTTATATGTTGACAGGGCGGTGGGGGGGTTAGGGGTTCCCGAGTTGGTCCGTTATTTTAGAGCTGCCCAGATGCGACAGGTGTTTGAATGGCGGGAGGGGGCTGGGACGGTCAAGAGGTTTCGTGAGATTGAGCAGTACTGGGCGGATGATCTTCCATTGAAGGACCTGCCTTGGATATATGGTAAATGGCCATCAGGAAGATGGCGGGCTAACCCTTTCCTGTGGCATTTAGCGATGCAATGGAGGAAGGCGAGGAGGAGGTGGGTGCCGGGAGGGGGGGAGTTTTCTGCCCTTACCCCGGTGCGGGCAACTAGTGCTTTCATACCGGGTCGGGAGGGGGTATTTTGTCGGTGGGCACGGAAGGGGTTGGACACTTTTGGGAAGTTTATCAGTGAGGGCCGGTTGATACCCTTTTCCGACCTTAGAGTGCGCTATCAGTTGCCGGGGGGTGATTTCTTCCCCTACCTTGAGGTTAGACATTTTTTGACCCAACGCTTGCTCCGGGAGGTGTGGGAAGAGGCCCCGGACTCGGGGGTGGTGATGTGGCAGAGTTGGGAGGGCTCCAGGGGTTTGATTTCCCGTCTGTATCGGGAGTTGGGGAAGAGTGATGAAAGGGGAAAGTTCCCGCACCAGGAGCAGTGGGAGCGAGACTTGGGGAGGGAGTTGGGGCCCATGGAATGGCGGAGGATCCACCTGGGTATTGGGCGTCAGGCGCTCTCGGTGGCCATTCGGGAAACGTCTTTTAAGCTTCTCTATCGCTGGTACTATACTCCCGAGCGGCTTCATCAGATGTTTCCTGGATCCTTGGACCAGTGCTGGCGGGGTGTGGGGAGAGGGGGACTTTTGTGCACATGTGGTGGGGGTGCCCCAAAGTCCGAGCCTTTTGGGATATGGTGTGGGAGGTCCTTCGGGCTACTTTGGGTATACAAGGTGAGGCGGACCTGGGGTTCGGGCTGTTGGGGAGTTGTGTGGGGGAGGTTTCCGGTGGCCGGGAGCGTCTGGCTCGGGCCTGTATTCAGGCGGCTCGCAGTGTAATTGCTAGAGCCTGGAAGCAACCTCAGCTGCCGGATTTGGCAGCATGGAAGTCCCGGCTTCGACGAATTGCATTGATGGAGCATTTGACTGCAATTCGCCGACGGGCGGAGGAGAAATTTCAAGACCAGTGGCGCCCGCTCATGCTTTATCTGGAGAGTTGAGAGCCCATGGGGAGTCTTTGAGAGGACGGGGGGGGGTATCAGGGGGGTACGGGAGAGGGGGGGCTGAGAGGGGGGAGTTAGGGAGGGGGGAGGTTGAGAGGGGGGAGGTTGAGAGGGGAGGAATAAGGGGGATTCTGGGGCAGAACCCGGGGAGTTTTGCCCGTGGTGCTTTGCCCGGCGAGTTCCTCCAGGGGAGCGGGGGCCTAGAGGGTAGGCGGATATTGGCTACGCATTATCCTATAGAGTGTTTGTTTGCTTGTCTGCCGGGCGCGCTTCATGCGTGCTCTCTAGTGATGTTCTTTTTGATGTATCCCTTGCTATGTGTGTATTTGCTGTTTGGTTCATTGAAAAATTCAATAAAAAAGAAATTTACAAAAAATAAAAATTATGCACATGTATAGTACAGCCACTACACAGAGCAGCTGTCAGAAGATCAAGCCTGGAAGGCTAACTGCAGAGATAACAGAGCACACTGTGCGGGTCCTCTGAGGAAGCAAACTACATCCGGGTGTGAGACTGTAGAGCCTGAGGGGGTAAATCGTGCTTCCTACACCAGCCCTCAAACACACCAGGCGCACACAGACAAGGAGGGTAGAACCTTGTTTCATTTTCAAGAGAGTTGCAATTTGATGTCCAAATGCCACCTCTCAGGGACCAAGTCATAAGCAACGAAAAAGCCAGGTCATCCAATAGCAGGGGCCTCTGTTCTTCAGGAGGCAAAAAGGTGGTCCTCCCAGCTCTACCAGATCCACAAACCAAGGCTTCAGTGGCCACTCCAGCAACACCAGGATCACCAGACCCGGATGATGCTTTATCCGGTGGATCACTCGCCCCACCAGAGGCCATGGTGGAAACCCATACAGTGGAGGTCTTTGAGGCCAAGGCTGAACCAAAGCATTAATGCCCATGGAACCCCGTTTTTTGCGTCGACTGAAGAACCTTTCCACTTTGGCAATGGATTGGGCCGTCATCAGATCCATCTATGCACTGCCCCATCGATCCACAATGTGCAGAAATGTGGACAGAGTGAGCTCCCACTCACCAGGGGTTGAGGGGGCAACTAATGAGGAAGTCCACTTCCATGTTGTCAATGCATGCAATGTGCCTAGCCAACAGAGCCAGAATTGCACATGGAGTCAGCCAGATAGGCTGCAACGGACTTCAACCAAGCTGAAGGGGCATCCTCTGGAAGAATTTGAACACACTGGAGCAGGGCCCAGGCAGTCAAACCTCCACATATTGCAATTTGAAGAATAAAGGATGAGGTAGAGAAACCAGTTTTGAGGAGTGCCTCCACCTTTCCAGCTGATCCTTAAGGGTGGCCCCACTTTCAGTGAGAATGGTGGTATGCCTAATAAGAGCTAACCTTGGGAAAACGCAGCTACTTGTCCAATTCCTGTTAAGTAAGGCATATAATTTGCTCAGAACTCAGACACCTTTAGCTGAAGTGTCTCGAGCACTCCACTCCTCAGAGGCCATGTCCTGGAGAACCTGGGGAAAAGAAAAGGCTTTAGTAGGTCTATGGACCCCTTAAAGAAAGGGGTGACCCTGAGACTGTTCTAGACATTGTGGCATCTGAGATTTGCAAGCAGGTTGCCATCTGCGAAATCAACGTCAAAAAAAGAAGGAAACCCCCCAAAAAAAGGCAAACAGTAGGATTAGCTCATAGTATTTTTGTTGGATGTCAAACAAAAATACTATGAATTAATCCTACTGTCTGCCTTTTTTTTGAGGGGGGGAAGGGTTCTTTTTTGACATACATATATGGTGGTCACTCTTTTTGGGCTTTTATTTCGACTGTATTTTTGATAGTGCCTGGGAATCAAGGCAGATAATTCATCTCTACTGGAGAGGCAAATATTATGAGTTTTTCCTCTGTTGGAGAAACCTCGTCCAACAAACCAGGCTTGTCTTCTGAGATGATCTCAGACTCAGGTTCTTGAGAGAAACATGAGTTTCCAGAGGCTTCCTATCTTCATGGACCCTTTCATGGGGGTGATACATTGTCCCAGCTGCTCCTTGTCGAGACCAAAGAGCCCAACAGGTCTGGGGGACGAAAGATTCCCTAGTTCTGACTGCCACTTCTTTACCATAAGGAATAAGCTTTTAAAAGAACGAGAAGCAATCTGGAGACAAAAGAACGAGAAGCAATCTGGAGACAAAAGTCCTGAGAACAAAGGCTGACTCTTAACTGCCACTTCATCCCCCGGAAGACTTCTCTTCCCTTTCCTGGATTCCACCTGGGGAAGCAGAAGGGGTGGAAAAGAAGGACCTGGGCTGGGCAAGATTTCTATTCTCGCCATTCTTATCTGAGAATCTGAACTTGAGAAAGCATCCTTGGCTGCAGGGTTCTCCATCATTAGCTCTTCCTGATCCTTTGTACAATGATCCCACAAGGTATTCAACAGCTCGTGGCTGGCATTTACCACAGCCCAGACAGCTCTTCCTATTTGCTAAAATGCATTGCTTCATGCCCAGACAGTATCATAGAGTTGACTGGATTTACATGTGTAAATTTTACATGTGGACTCGCTGCACAGGCTACTCTTACACGTGTATCCCCAGCATATGCTATTTTGTACAAATAAGTTGTGCATGTGCACGTGGCAGAACACCAGGTGCATATGAAATGGGCCACTGCTACAAGGAGAAAGCACTTAAAAATCACATACTAAGCTGGGCACGATGAGAGATTGCGCACATGGAGTCGGGCTGTCCCTCATGGCTGTGGCTAACAGACAGGCATAGAGACAAATCAAAGACTGCACTCATCCCTGGTAGAGCCCATGATCAAGGCAGGGCTGGGCTCAGGCTTCTCCCAAGTGCTCTGCTCTCTCCTCACATACGTTCACTCTGTCGGATCATAAGAACAAAGATTGCCATGCTGGGTCAGACCAAGGGTCCATCAAGCCCAGTATCCTGTTTCCAATAGTGGCCAATTCAGATCACAAGTACCTGTCAGATTCTCAAAAAGTATACAGATTCCATACTGCTTGTCCAGTGGGTAAGCAGTGGATTTCCTTGGTCCTCTAATAATGGTTTATTGACTTCTCCCCTCCAGGAACTTGTCCAAAGCTCTTTTAGACCTCTGACGAAGGCTCCTGTAGCCAAAACTAGGTTGACTTGGGCTTTGCTTCAATAAAAAAAAATGTTGTATTCCATCGTCTCCTTCCACTTCCTTGTTCTGGATTGATTTCAAACCTCTTTAAATCCAGCTATACTAACAGCTTTTAATGACATCCTCTGGTAACGAATTCCAGAGTTTGATTATATGTTGAGTGAAAAAAATATTTTCTCTTTATTAGTCTTAAATATGCTACATTGTAGCTTCATTTCTTATCTCCTAGTCTTTCTACTTTTTAAAGGAGTAAATAATCAATCTACTCCATTCATTATTTTATAGACTTCTATCATATCTCCCTCAGTCCTCTTTTCCAAATTGAAGAGCCCTAACTTATCCATCCTCTACTGATCCATCTTCATTGGCTTCCTATCAAATTCTGCATCCATTTCAAAATCCTGGTACTCCTCCACCATGTCCTCTACACCCACTCCCCCCCAGTATCTGGCTGATCTCGTCCACTTTCATACCCCAGCTCGCTCCTTACGATCCCTCCATCTCAATCACTTACGTCTCCCCTCACCTGCTTATGCTCACCTCCAATCCACTCGTTCCTCTGCTTTCTTCTTCATCGGCCCCACCCTCTGGAACTCCCTACCCTCTTCCATCCGGCTCGAGCAGGGGCATACCACCTTCAGGAACAGTCTCAAAACTCATCTCTTTGCCCTTGCCTTTGACCTCCCTGATCCCTCTATGTGACCTTACTTTCTCTCGCCCCCCTCTCTCTCTCTTCTCCTTACTGTCCTGTCGTATGAGTCTGCTAGGTTTGCTTTCCTATCCAATATTGTAATTCTTTTCCTTTTCCTTTACCTTATGGTTTTTCTTTATTTAAGTTATGTAAACCTCTTTGATGTCTATACATTTAGCGGTATATAAAGTAAACAAACAACCTTTTAAGCCTTTCCTTGTAGGAATAGCCTTCCATCCTGTTTACCATTTTTGTTGCTTCTCTAGCTTTTCTAATTCTGTTATATGCTTTTTAATATATGGTGACCAGAACTGCATACAATATTCAAGGTGTGGTTGCACCATGGAGCAATAGAAGCATATTTAATATCTTTCATTTTATTCTCCATTCTTTTCTTTATGATTCCTAGCATTCTATTTGCTTTCTTGGCTGCAGCTGCACACTGGGCAGAGGGTTTCAACGTATTATCCACGATGACACCTAAATCCTTTTTCTGGGGGGTGGTTCCTAATGTGGAACTTTCACCCCAGCTCATATCGACTAATCGCCAGTATACCATTCCCGTCCAAAGTAATTGAAAAAACTATACAATGCCAACTTCAAGAATACATCAACATCCATGCTCGACCCCCAGCAAGATGGTGTAGGTACCCTCTACACAGCACTATCTGACATATTAACCAGAGGTCTTGATAAGCCACATCTATAATTCATTATATTTCTAGACATCAGTGCTGTCTTCGACTTCCTATCACACAACACCCTACTTACAAGGCTCAGAGACATAGGTCTCTATAAAAACATAATAGACTAGTTCACCTCTTATCTCACAGACAGAAGGCTACAAGTAAAAGTCGGGCCTCTCAAATCCAACCATTTCACCCTAAAGCAAGGATTACCACCACAGGGCTCGGCCTTATCAGCTGTGCTATTTAACATTTACATTCAGCCTATTTGCAATTTACTGAGAAAATGTAACATGAATTTCCAGCTATATGCAGACGACATTATGTTCTACATGCCCTTCCACACCCTTACCCCAGACTTCACTGTCAGCCATTACAGACCATCTTACAGAACTTGTTATTGTTCACTACTAGGCCAAGACCAAAGCACTACTAGTCACAAGGGACCCTTCCTTCAACCCACCTGAGAAACTCATTCTCAAACATGCAGAAATCACGATAAAAAGCGAAGTCAAATACCTTGGCATAACCCTTGACAACAATAAATATGCTCGCTCATATCAAGAAGTCAGTCAAAACTGCTTAACTGAAACTCTAAATCACGTTTACGACCCATACTCCAATACGACTACAGAACAGTTTTTCAGTTCACCAAAACCCCCCCATCTCAACTATGGCAACATACTTAACCAGGTATTACCAAAACAAACATTCTACTCACTCCAATTAGTGCAAAATACTGCTGCTAGACTCTTAACCGCAGCATCAAAACGACAGCACATCACACAGATTCTCAAGAGCCTTCATGGTTACCAATTACACAAAGGACAAAATACAAAGTTGCAACCACCATCTATAAAATCCTACATAACTCTTCAGCTCCCTGCCTCGAAGATCTAATCAAAAGAACGCCTTCCACAAGGTCTAGAAGATCAGCAAATCAGAACCTTCTAGTCATACCCCACCCCCCCCCCCCAGACCAGAAGCACTCAGCAAACAAACAATAGAGCCTTCAGATCTGCAGTCTATACGAGACCTGAAGAAATTCTTAAAAACACATCTCATTGAGCAATTTGAACCAAATGATATCACATAGCTGCATATACTATGTCTTCATTTACACACAGCTGAAATCAGTAAACCCCCATTTTGTTAACTCCAAGTTTGTATCCCCATGAGTTCTACGTAACTGGAATTTGCTTGTTATTGTTGTTCTATGTAAACTGCCTTGGCATAAAGGCGGTATAAAAAAAAAACCTGTTAAATAGTTTGCATTGTTTTTCCCTAAGTGCATAACCTTGCACTTGTCCACATTAAATGCCATCTGCCATTTGGACGCCCAGTCTCCCAATTTATCAAGGTCTGCTTACAATTTTTCACAATTCTCTTGTGTTTTAACAACTTTGAATAATTTGCTGTCATCGGCAAATTTGATCACCTCACTCATTCCCATTTCCAGGTCATTTATAAATATGTTAAAAAGCAGCAGCCCAGCACAGATCTCTGGGGTACGCCACTATTCACCTTCGTCCATTGAGAAAATTGGCCATTTAGCCCTACTCTCCTTTTTCTCTCTTTCAACCAGTTCCTAATCCACGCTAGTATATTGCCTCCTATCCCATGGCTTTTTAATTTCCCTAAGAATCTCTCATGAGGGACTTTGTCAAAGGATTTCTGAAAATCCTGATACAATATATCAAATGGCTTACCTTTATCTACACGTTTATTTACGCCTTTACAAAAATATAAGAGGTTGGTGAGACAAGACTTTCCTTGGCTAAAGCCATGTTGGCTTTCGGCCATGAAACCATGACTATCTACATATTCAGTAATTTTGTCTTTTTATAATGATTTCTACCATTTTCCCCGGTACTGACATTAGGCTCACTGGTTTGCAGTTTACCAGATCACTCCTGGAACACTTTTTAAAAAATTGGCATTACACTGGCCACTCTCCAATCTTTGGATACTACAGATGGTTTTAATGATAGATCACAGATTACTAATAGTAGTTCTACAATCTTATATTTCAGTTCTTTCAGCACCCTGAGATGTATGTCATCCAGTCCAGGTGATTTGCTGCTCAATAGTTTATCAATTAGCTGTATTACATTTTCCCAATTTATCAAGATTTGTTTCAATTCCTCTGATACATTACCTATAAATATCATTTCTGGCATGGGTAAGTTTCCTACATCTTCTTCAGTAAAGACTGAAGCAAAAAATTTATTCAGTCTTTCCACTATGGCCTTGTTCTCTCTCAGTCCAACAAAAAGCACGGTCCACGTACCAACAGCAACCCAGTAAAAACCGTGGAGGCAAGGAAGGAACTCTCAGTGCACCTTTTACCCCTCCATCATCTAATGTTCCACTGACTCCCAGGGAGGGTGGACTAAAGTCTGTGTGAAGACAAGGTTTTGATTTGGCTGAATCTCAGGTTCTCAACCAGTTAGGGATACTGACATACGCTTAGGCTTGCTCTGGAGACCTGCCCGAGTTCTACTGGGTCTACAGTAGAACTGGGTCTACAGTAGAACTCTTTAGGATGGCTGCCCAGAACGTAATACTTCCAAAGCCAAGCTGCACTGTCCTGCATCCACTATCTGCTGGAGACAAAATTACTGGAGTATGTCTCTACCTGCGCTGGCTCAAGTAGCAGGATGATGTCACTAGAAGTTATTTCTAGTTGTTCTGTCTCCACCTCTGCTGGCAAGAAAACAGAACACACTCATCTGGACTGATCCAGCAGGACAATCTGGAAGTTAAGATTTTTTGTTTTTCAGCATTATTGAACTGAATGCTACTACAGTTTGGAGTGGAGTAGCCATCTAGTGGTTAAAGCAGTGGCTTATTGACCAAGACACCAGGGTTTGATTCCCGCTGGCACTCTTTGTGGCCTTGGGAAAGTCACTTTGCTCTCCACTGCCTCATAAGAAAGGCCTGGCAATCTACTTCTGGTCACATCTTGCCAGGGGCTGCATTGACTTAATGGCACACACTGTACTGTTGCTACTACAGTTGCTTTATTATTTTTTTTGTATAGTACTAACAGATATACACGATGCTATTTTTTTTTCTTTTTAGTGCCATCAAGTCAGTGCTGACTCCTGGCAACCCAGCTACCTCTGGGTTTTCTTGACAACGTATCACTGGAAGTAGATTGCCAGGCCTTTTCTTCAAAGGCAATGGAGGGTGACGTGACTTGTCCAAGGTCACAAGCAATGTTCCCTCTAATTTTCTGTAGGCTGTGTGCGCATAAAATGTCAGCTGTGCAGCTTTTGAAGGAAGGTTAAATTTTTGTGCGCCACATAACGACCCTCGGAGTTATATACTTTAAAATTTGACTACACGTCGGAATACAGTATGTACACCACATTGATTGCACTAGAAAATATTGTAGAACTTGTGAAAACCATAAATACACAACAATTTTTAAATTTTAAGACGTCTGTGTTTTCTATCAGAATCAGAACCGTAATTTTTGTTCGCTCTGTTATAAAGTATGTGCGCTCGCTCGGCGAGGTGTGTGCGCGCGCACACACGCACAGCTTAGAGGGAACAGTGGTCACAAGGAGTGCCAGTGGGAATCAAACCTTTGATCTTCTGGGTACCAGGCTACTCCTCCACTACACAATGCTACAGAGACAAGTAAGAGTGGCAGTCCTTGCTCATTTCCTTGTAAACTGCTACATCTGTGAAAATTTGATTTCTAAAGGTGGTACTGTGTAATATTAAAAATGGCTCAACTTCCATAAATATGTGCCTTAAAAATAATTTTTAAAGACCTCACATTTTAGATCATATTACTTGAACACTACTGGACTACAAGATTCTGTACTAGTTCCCAAACTAAACATGACTAGGATTTTCACAATAAATATGCATGAGAGCAATTTTGCATGCACAATCTCTATTAAATGCAATTTCATGAATATTCACTGCAGATATCCTAAAGATCAGACTCGGTGGGAGCCCCACATGACAGGGACAGAAAGCACTAGTTAAGAGAAATTTCTTAATTTAAAATCTAGAGGATTTGAATCAAAGAACTTTTCACATTATAAACCTGTGGAAATCGAAATTTCTCTCTGTATCAGAACAAAACGTAGATTAAGGATTACAAGGGCGACAAACATTTAAAGGTACGCTAAAATTTGCTGTAGCAGTGTATATTACTGTTAAGCAGTATCACACATCTAGAGTCACATAGTTGATCTCAATTGGTTTACCCACAAAATACAGCAACATTCCATTTAAACAAAAATGTTTTAAGTTTTGAATGCCTATATTTTTGAACAGTGCTCGAAGACAGAAGATTGTTTTCTTAAATCAAATCACTTATGCTGTTCCTGTACTAGATTTTAATGTTAATGGCAATTTTATCAATGCTTAAAGCAGGGCTCAACAAATCCTGGGTGCCAGGTCACCATGGCAACTATAAATTGCACCCTGGTGCCTGGGATTTCATTGCCCCCCCCCTCCCCAAGCCATCTGATATGTTTCACCATGCTGCTTCGTTGTTCACTGCTCCATTGCGGTCAGCTCTGAATGCTTGAGCCATATGGCGGAGGAAGTTTGCTGATCTCATGACACTTGAAACTATGAGATCAGCAAACCTTTCACCGTATAGCTCAAGCTACATGCAGAGCCGATCAAAGTGAAGCCATGAACAATGTGGCAAAATAGTAAAATTAATCAGATGAATGCTGGGGGAGGTAAGTGGAAAAGTGAGAGAGACTTTGAGTGATGGCTGTGTAAGGGGAGAAATTAGCGAAATACTGGGCGATGGCTGGAAGGGGCAATCAGAGAGAGAGACAGACAGACACTGGGAGGGTTATTATAGAGACTAAGTGAAGGCAGGATGCAGGAGCTATGGGAAATTTTTCTTTTTGCTTCACATATTACCATACCATGGTGCAGCTATAAAGGGTCACCAATATGCTGCTGACAATATTTTCATTGGGGGTGGTAGGAGAGTGAAGAGGAAACGTGTCACTTTCTTCTGTTGGCTCCATGTAATGGCACATTAAGGGTCTGATTTATTAAGCTTTCTTTTCCCACAGAAAATGGGAAACAGTAGGAGAGGAAGTGACGTCACCGAGACCGATGAGGACACTGCTCCGGGCGAACCCTGCCATAAAATTCAAAAAAGAACCCTCGGGAGGTGGAAATTAAAAGTAAAACAGAAGGGGATAACCCCGTGAACAGAGGGGACGAGAAGAGCAGGATCAGCGCCGCTAGATGGAGCGTGGAGAGAAGGAACAGCAGGTGGCAGTGTCAGAGCAGCAGGAACAGCAAGGGAGGAAGCCGCGTGATCGGCGTTGAGGAGAGAACCGGCAAAGCAGTCAAACGGTATCGGGAGAGGCAGAGGAATATGCGGCGGCTCAGAGAGGCGTAGAGCAGGAGAGTGAGCATGATGCAGAGGTGAGTGTGAACAATGGGAACACACGGAGAGGAAAGGAGAACGGACAGTGAAGGGAACAGTAGAGAAAATGGCGAACGGCAGCCACGTGGCAGACAAGATGGCTGAGTGAGCCGGCTTATGGCATGGAGGGGCCAAAGAAGGAGAAGAGCACAACACAGACAAAGGGTGAATGCAGGAGTAAAGGAGAGGAAGACGGGTGCAGGAAGAGATAGGAAGAGAAGAGTACAAAGACTGAAATGCTCTTAAAGCACTCCAGTGAAAGAAGTGGGAGAGCATTGAATGAGAAAAGTAGCAAAGTGGGCAGTACAATAATACAATAATGGTGATGGCAAAAAAAGGAGAAAGAATAAACAAAATAGGGGGGAAAAGTCAAAAAGTGAAAGCAGGGAGAATAAAGAGGATAATCTTGAAGAAATCCGGGTGTCTGTGGGTCTAAAAGGAATTGAACTGAAAGCTAACTTCCATTGAGGAGCAGTGACTGAAGGGGAAGGAGAGCGAGGTAAGAAGTATATCATGGCTACGAGAAGGAAAACTATGGACTTGAGAGAATATGCTTTTCAGAGTGGGGGGGGGGGTGGGGTGCCTGTGAACATAATGCCTTGGAGCATAGGTTTTCAACCCAGTCCTCGGGGAACCCCAGGCCATTCAGGTTTTCAGGATTCCCACAATGAATATGCATACGATAGATTTGTATACAATGAAGGCAGAACATGCAAATCTCTCTCATGGATATTCATTCTGGCCATCCTGAAAACCTGACTGGCCTGGGGTTCCCCGAGGACTGGGTTGAAAACCCCTGCCTTGGAGAATAAAAGCAAAAATGCTGAGCAAATGGAGGCAGCTGAGGGGTCTACAAGTAGAAGTACTGTGGAACAAGGAAAGGACACTTTGAAGGATATTTCTAGAGCAGAGCTAAAGGAATGGTTCACTGAAATAAAGAGAGAGGTGCAAGCTGTTAAAATGGAGCTCAGCAAACTTATAGGAAATTTGAAAGAAGACATAATGGAACTGATGCACACAGCGGGAAATCATGAGAATAGGCTGCAAAGTTATTTATTTATTTATTTACAGTTTCTTTTATACCACGCTATTTGACATCAGTGCGGTTTACAAAGTCTAGAGTTGCAACAAGAGGAGCAACAGGGGATCCATGAAATACAACAATGGCAAAAGGAGATGCAATATAAATTGGAGGACTTGGAAAATAGGTCGCGCAGGAACAACTTGAGGATCAGAGGAGTGCCGGAGGAGAAGGAATTCCAAGACAGCGCGAAAGTGGCGGCTTCAATATGTTCGGATATATTAAGAAAGGGGAGAGAGGATGTGGGCCCTGAGGAGATTGCATTGGACAGAGCACACAGAGCACTGGGAGCGGCGAGATTCAACAGACCTAGAGATATCATTATATGTTTTACTGGAGACAAAATGAAGGAAAGGGTTGTAACAAAAATAAGGAGCCTGAGGGCCTTGAATTGGCAAGGATACCCTGTAGATACCCTACGAGGACCTGCCCATTGGAACATTGCAGAGAAGGAGAGCTATGCAACCTGTTACACAGAGACATTGAGAAATGGAGATATTAAGTACAGGTGGTTGCATCCTTTTGGGCTGTCCTTCACAGTAAAAGGGAAAACTTGGAGAGTACAAACAGTGGAAGAGGCGAAAGCAGCGTTGCAAGAAGCGGGGATGAGGAATGAGAAAACAAACAGTGGAACTGATATGGACAAAGAAGGAGCAGAGGTGGAAAAGCGTCAAAGTGGGGAAGAACGGCAAGAACTGAAGAAGGGACGGAGTAAAGGAAGCAAAGAGAGCTAAGAGATGACCTGAGAAGGTGGTGGAGTGCCTATAGATGGACATGTTGGGAGAGGAGGAGAAGGACAAGATGAGGAACTAGCGATAAAATAGTTGTGTAGAGCGTAATGTATAGTAACAGAAGAGTCTATAAAATATATAATAGGAATGGTTGAATTGTTAAAAGTTTTTACATGATGTTTTTGAATATGGAGAGATGTGGGTGGAGGGAGGGAGGAAGGAAGGTAATAGGGGGAAAGCTGAAGGAGGTGGAGGTGGGGGGAGCAGGAGACGCACTACTCTAAGAACTCTTGGATAAGGAGGGAGGGAATGGAGGGGGATGGGAGGGGGGAAAGAAGACAAAGAGGAGGAACAGAAGGGGTATCAGAGGGGAGTTTGGGGGGGAGAGAGAAGGTGGTGGAAGAGGAAGGGAGGCAAGAGGGCATCGGTGTGGAGGAAAAGCTAAGCAATTAGGAGTAACTACCATTTTTGTAAAAGGGTTAAGGACACGGCAAAAAAGAAGGATGTTGGAGCGTGAGGGTAGATGTATGAATGCAGACATCATATGTATACAGGAGACTCATCAAAGAGTGGGGCAGGAGTACTTGGTACAATCAAAATCATATCCTAGGGTGGTGTTGGTGGAGCAGAGGGCGAATCCTAGAAAGGGAGGGATAGGAATTTTGGTGGGGGAAGCATTTAGACATTTTATAGTAGGTGAGAGGAGAGGGAAAGATGGGTGGGAGTAAAGTTGAGAGTGGGGGAGGAAGAGGTGTGGGTGGATCAGTGTGTATGGTCCAAATGAGGGTCATGGAAAAGCATTTTATAAAATAACACAGGGATTGGAGGAATTCGGTGATGCTCAGTTAATATTGGGAGGAGATTTAACCTAACTAGTAACCCTAGGCTGGATAATAAAGGAGGGCAAAGGAGTGGAGGAAAGAAGGATAGACTAAGCATGAAAAGGATGCAGGAGAGACTAGGGGTGATAGATTTGTGGAGGGCTAGACACCCAGAGAAGCGTAGGTACACATTCTATTCACAGGTGCATGGCACATACAGCAGACTGGACATGATATGGGGAGGTGGCAAAAGGGCATCAAAGGTAAAGGAGGCAGAACAAGGGGAAATTACATGGACAGACCATGCACCAGTAAGTGTGATTTTTGATATAGGAGCAGAGGTGGAGGGGCTCAAGTTCTGAAAGCTAAATGACTCATTGTTAGATGATGAGGAGCAGGTGGGTGGGGGGAGGGGGGAGAGCAACTATCAAAGAATATCTGACATTCAATGAACAGAGGTCCAGTTGAAAACCATTTGGGACGGCTTAAAGGCAGTCATCAGAGGAAAACTAATTAGTATAGCAGCAAAAGTTAAAAGGGAGAGGAAGAGAGTGGAAGGGGAATTGTTAGGACAGATAAAGCAGCTGGAGGTCCAATATCAAAGGACAAAGGATAATGGGGTAATGGCTAAACTGATAAAAACAAGAGCAGAGCTCAGTAAGATGAGAGGACAAGAAATTGCGTTTAAATTAAGTGTATTAAAACAAAAATATTTTGAAGGAGGAAATAAAGCGGGGAAGATATTGGCAAGTAGGATACAGGTCCAAAGGCAGGTAGTGTATATCGAAGGAATTAGGGATAATAAGGGGAAGATGGTGCATCGCACGAAGGAAATTAGTCAAGTTTTTAGGGAATACTACCAAACGTTGTACCAAAGTGAGCTGCAAAAGGGGCAGGAGGAGATAAAGAGATATTTGCAGGAGTGTGGGTTGAGTAAGGTAGATCCAGAGGACAGGGAACGAATAGGGGAGGAAATAATGGAGGGGGAGGTGAAGGCAGCCATAAAGTCCTTGAAATTGGGAAAGTCCCCGGGATTGGATGGGTATACGTACAGCGCAGTTCTATAAGAAGGTGGTGGATCAAGTTACACCAATCTTGACTCAGGTATTTAACAGGGTACTAGAAGGTGAAGGGATTCCTCAGACGATGGGGGAAGCAGGTATCACAGTGTTACCAAAACTGGGTAAAGACAAGGGGGTGTGTGGTTCGTATAGGCCCATTTCAGTGATAAATTTGGATGCCAAAATATCTGCTAAGGTATTGGCCAGTCGGATTCAGGGGATTTTGCCTAAGATCCTACATAGAGATCAGACTGGGTTTGTAAAGGGGAGGCAAGGGAGTGATAATATCAGGAAAGTGTTGAACATTGCATGGCACCTTCAGGGCAATGGAGAGCAGGCAGTATTAAATAGGTGACGGTGGACGAGGAGAAAGCGTTTGACCAAGTTGAAAGGCCATATATATTTCAAGTGCTGGAGGAGAAGGGGTTTGGGGACAAGGGTGTCCTCTTTCACCACTTTTGTTTGCGTTGGCCATTGAGCCCTTGGCTGAAGTGGTCAGGAAGGAAGCGGATGTGAAAGGGGTAGTAGTAGGAGGGAGGGAGGGAGGCGAAAATAGCCTTGTTCGCAGATGTGATATTCTCATTAACACAGCCCCTGACTATCTTGCCAGTATTGATGAGAACTATAAAGGGGTTTAGTAGTGTAGCAGGCTATAAAATTAATTCCAGTAAAACAGGGGTCCTTGAGTTTAACATGAAAGGGGGGCTAGAGGAAAGGTTGAAGTAACATTTTAATTTTAAATGGGTGAAGCAACAGTTTCGGTACTTGGGGATACAACTGGGGAAACCAATAGAGAAGATTAAACAGTGTAATTATCAGGCATTGACAGAATACATAAGGGGAGACTTGGCGAGGTGGGGGGGGGGGCGCTACAATTATCATGGTTAGGCCGAATAGCGGCAGTGAAAACGAATGTCCTGCCGAGACTGCTATTTCTGTTTACATCCTTGCCCTGTAAGGTAACTAAGAAGGAGATAGGGAAGCTACAAAACTTGACTGAGCAGTTTATTTGGGAAGGGAAGCACCCCAAGGTTGCGAGGGGGACCTTGTATCAGATGAGGGAAGGGGGGGTTGGGGGTGCCATGCTTGCTGAAATATTTTGAAGCGACACAATTGAGGGCGTTGTTAGCGTGGTGGGAGGGGGCGGATATCTTAAGTTGGGTACAAATTGAGGCAGGGGGAGTAGAATCTAAAGAGAGGAGAATATGGGACCCGGGTGGATGGAGAGAGAGTGAAGGGAAGGATAATCCATTTAGGGAGCTTATGTTTCAGGTGTGGAAAAATGGAGGGGGATTTCTCATGGCAGAGAAAAAATACCAGCGTTATACATTTATTAGTGCGGCAGGGGATAAGCGACTGGGAGGGAACTCTAAGGTGCTCAAGGGGTGGCGTGAAAAAGGGCTAAAGGTTAGGACAACTGTTGCGAAAGGGGGGGATTAAAACATTTTAGGAACTACAGCAAGAGTATCAGATAGACAAAAAGGACCAATATGCATATGTCCAAGTATGGTATTTTATAAATGCAGGGAAGGTGAAATCAGATATGGAACGGAAACCTATGCAATTTGAGAAGATGATGGGGAAGCAGTGGTCACAAAAAGGGGTAGTATCAAAAATTTATAAAATGCTCCTACAGAAGGGGAGGGAGAAGGAGAGGTGGAAGCAGCAGTGGGAAGAAGATATTCCAATATCTTGGGATGATAGCTGATGGGCAGAAAAGCATAGTTACTCACCTGTTAACAGGTGATCTCCGGGAACAGCAGGAATTTAGTCTTCACATATGGGTATCATCAGTACCGACGGAGCATGCGCGGGAACGCTCCCCAGCGTCCAATGGGAAGCTTTTGGGAGCATCCCACAGCACCTGCGTGCTGCCTTCCAGCCTTTCCCAACTGTCCCTCTCCAGTTGAGTTTAAAGCTGAGACAAAAGAGAGGGAAAGAGAGAAAGAGAGAGATAGAGAGATAAAACTCAGAGGGGACTTGGGTGGGTTGTGGACTAAACTCCTGCTGTTCCCGGAGATCACCTGTTACAGGTAACTATGCTATCTCCAGGAACAAGAAGGAATGCAGTCTACACATATGGGGACTCCCTAGCTTCAGATGCCAGGGAGAGACCCCAGAGGTTGTCTGCCCTTGTGAAAGGGCTCCCACTTCCCCCCATGGATCTCTGGCATCCTACCAGGGATGGTGGGTAGGAGTTGATTAAGTATGAAACAGGTGTTGAAGAACAGCCTGACCAAACAAGGCATCCCGGCGGGAGTCCTTGTCTAAGAAGAAATGGGCTGTGAAGGTATGAACCGAAGCCCAAGTAGCTGCTCAGCAGATGTTGTCGATACACACAGAATGAAGATGAGCCATAGAGGCTGCCATGGCTCTCACATTGTGAGCTGTGATATGGCCTTCCAGAGGAAGGTTTTTACTCTCATAGGCAAAAGATATACACTGTGCAATCCAGCTGGACAGTATTCTTTTGGAGACTAGAAGTCCAAATGACTAGGATCAAAAGCAACAAAAAGGTGGGAGGACTTTCTATGTTGCTGTGTCCTTTGCAAGTAAAAAGCCAGAGCTTTTTTACAATCCAAAGTAAGCATAGTTACTCACCTGTAACAGGTAATATCCGGGAACAGCAGGAATTTAGTTCTCACATATGGGTATTGTCGGTACCGACAGAGCCTGCGCGAGAACGCTCCCCAGTGTCCAATTAGGAAGCTTTTGTGAGCATCTCACAGTGCCTGCGTGCTGCCTTCCCGCCTTTCCCAACTGCCTCTCTCCAGTTGAGTTTTAAAGCTGAGACAAAGAGAGAGAGAAGGAAAGGGAAAGAGATAGAGAGATACAACTCCTAGGGGAGGTGGGTGGGTTGTGAGGACTAAATTCCTGCTATTCCTGGAGATCACCTGTTACAGGTGAGTAACTATGCTATCTCCAGGAACAAGCAGGAATGTAGTCATCACATATGGGGACTCCCTAGCTTTAGATGCCAGGAAGAGACCCCAGAGGTTGTATGCCCCTGAACAGGGCTCCACTTCCCCCCATGGATCTCTGGCATCCTACCAGGGATGGTGGGTAGGAGTGGATTAGGTATGGAACAGGTGTTGGAGAACAGCCTGACCAAACAAGGCATCCCGGCGGGAGTCCTTGTACAAGCAGTAATGGGCTGTAAAGGTATGAACCGAGGCCCAGGTGACTGCTCGATAGATGTCGTCGATAGACACAGAGTGCAGATGAGCCATTGAAGCTGCCATGGCTCTCACATTGTGAGCTGTGACATGGCCCTCCAGAGGAAGATTCTTACTCTGATAAGCAAAGGATATACACCAAGCAATCTAGTTGGATAGTATTCTCTTGGAGACTGGAAGTCCCAAATGAGAAGGATCAAAAGCAACAAAGAGTTGAGAGGACTTTCTATCTTGCTGGGTTCTTTGTAAGTAAAAGGCTAAAGCTCTTTTACAGTCCAAGGTATGAAGACGCCTCTCTTCATTTGATGCATGAGGCCTTGCAAAAAACACAGGTAGGTAGACTGCTTGGTTTAGATGAAAAGGCGAGACCACCTTTGGCATAAAGTGTGGATGAGTCCTAAGGACTACCTTGTCATGATGGAACCTTGTATAAGGTGGATCAGCTACTAGCGCTTGCAACTCACTAATGCGACGTGCTGATGTGATTGCAATGAGAAAGATAACCATCCAAGAAAGGAATTTCAAGGAGGTAGTAGCTAAGGGTTCAAAAGGTGGCTTCATGAGCTGCCCAAGAACCAGCTTTAAGTCCCATGCCACCGGTGGTGGCCTAATGGGAGGCTTAGATAAAAGAAGGCCTCTCATAAATCTTGCTATAAGAGGATGAGAGGAAATAGGTTGTCCATTTAGAGGCTTAAAGGAAGCTGCAATAGCACTCAAATGGACTCTTACTGAGTTAGTCTTAAGACCTGCATTGGATAAATGAAGGAGATACTCCAGCAATGATTCCCGAGGTATCGCAAGGGGGTTAAGACCCTTCTGCGAACACCATGTGGTAAACCTTTTCCACTTGAAAGCATAAGAGAGTCTTGTGGAAGGTTTCCTGGAAGCAAAAAGAATATCTTTTACTTGCTGAGGGAGATTAAGATGATGGAGATCTACGCCTTCAGCAACCAAGCCCTGAGACGCAGAGACTGGGGATTGGGATGCCATAACATTCCGTCCTCCTGGGATAGGAGATCTGGAGGAGACCCTAACTCCAGGGAGGGAGCTTGAGAGAGATGTAGAAGCAGAGTGTACCACACTTGCCTTGGCCAATGTGGAGCTATGAGAATCATATGGCCTCTGTCTCTCTGAAGCTTGAACAGGGTTTTGGGAATTGGGGGAATGGGTGGAAAGGCATACAGGAAGTCTTGCCCCCAATGAAGGAGGAAAGCATCCCTGGCCTGAGAGACCTGAGCTGGAATTCTGGAACAGAACCGGGGAAGTTTGGCATTCCACGGACTTGCAAAGACATCTATGTCAGGGGTTCCCCAAATTTGAAAACTCTTGGCCACCTGGTCTGCATGCAGAGACCACTCCTGCGGAAGCAGAACTCGACTGAGTCTGTCTGCCCAAGAGTTCTGTATGCCTGGAAGATACACTGCTAGGAGATGAATTTGATGCTCTCTGGCGAGGGCCCATAGTCGCAAAGCTTCGTTGCAAAGCGACAGAGAGCCTGTTCCCCCCTGCTTGTTCACGTAGAACATGGCTACTTGATTGTCCGTATGAATGAGGACTGTCTTGCAGCTGAGCAGAGTGTGGAATACTCGAAGAGCAAGGAAGATTGCTCTGAGCTCCAAGAGATTGATATGTAGATGAGTCTCCTGTGGAGACAGCACAGTTACTTACCTGCAACAGGTGATCTCTGGGAACAGCAGGAATAAGTCTTCACATATGGGTACGTCGGTACCGACGGAGCCTGCGCGGGAACGCTACCCAGCTTCCCAAAAAGGAAAGCTTTTGGGAGTATCCCACAGCACCTGCGCGCTGCCTTCCCGCCTTTCCTAACTAACTCTCCTCAGTTCGAGTTTAAAGCTGAGACAATAGAGAGAGAGAGGAAAGGAAAGATAGAAAAGAGATACAACTTCTAGGGGAGGTGGCTGGGTTGTGAAGACTTATTCCTGCTGTTCCCAGAGATCACCTGTTACAGGTAAGTAACTGTGCTATCTCCAGGAACAAGCAGGAATGAGTCTTCACATATGGGGACTCCCTAGCTGAGATGCCTGGGAGATCCCCAAGGATATGAGACCCTGCAAGGGGTCTGCGTCCTCCTATGGATCTCAGGCATCCATCCAGGGAAGGAGGGCAGAAGTTGTTTAAGAATGGAACAGGTGTCTGAGGACAGCCTGACCAAACAAGGCATCCCGGCGGGAATCCTTGTCCAAGCACTAATGGGCTGTGAAGGTATAAGAACATAACATAAGATATGCCATACTGGGTCAGACCAAGGTCCATCAAGCCCAGTATTCTGTTTCCAACAGTGGCCAATCTAGGTCATATGTACCTAGCAGTTTCCCCAAGGGACACAGGTTCCACAATGCTTGTATTGAACAGAGGCCCAGGTGGCTGCTCGACAGATCTGGTCGATGGACACAGAATTTAGATGAGCCATAGAGGTGGCCATGGCCCTCACATTATGAGCTGTGACATGGCTCTCCAGAGAAAGGTTCTTACTCTGGTAGGCGAAAGAAATACACTGAGCAATCCAATTGGACAGTGTTCTCTTAGAGACTGGAAGTCCCAAGTGAGAAGGATCAAAAGCAACAAAACGCTGGGAAGACTTTCTATGTTGCTGTGTCCTATGTAAGTAAAAAGCAAGAGCTATTTTACAATCCAGAGTATGAAGATTCCTCTCTGCACTGGATGCATGAGGAGCTGGAAAAAAGACAGGTAAATATACCTCTTGATTAAGATGAAAAGGTGAGACCACTTTAGGCATAACGTGTGGATTCGTCCTAAGGACTACCTTGTCATGATGGAACCTTGTATAAGGTGGATTAGCCACAAAGGCCTGCAGTTCACTGATGCGGCGAGCAGAAGTGACTGCAATGAGGAAAATAACCTTCCAGGAAAGAAATGTCAAGGAGGTAGTGGCTAAGGGTTCAAAGGGTGGCTTCATAAGCTGACCAAGAACCAAATTTAAGTCCCATGCCACCAGAGGAGGCCTAATGGGAGGTTTAGTTAAAGTTAGGCCTCTCATGAATCTTGAAATAAGAGGATGAGAGGAGATAGGTTGTCCATTGATGGGCTTAAGGGATGCTGCAATAGCACTCAAATGGACTCTTACTGAATTTGTCTTAAGTCCTGCATTGGAGAGATGCAGGAGATAGTCTAACAAAGAAGTTAAAGGTAGTGCTAGAGGGTCAAGACCCCTTCCAGCACACCAAATGGAAAATCTTTTCCACTTAAAAGCATAGGAACGCCTGGTGGAAGGTTTCCTGGAAGCATGGAGGATATCCTTCACCTGCTGAGAAAGATTCAAGTCTTGAAGGTCTAGGCCTTCAGTAACCAAGCTCTGAGGTGAAGGGACTTGGGGTTTGGGTACCACAAAATCCCTTCCTCCTGAGACAAAAGGTCTGGAGCAGCTCTCAAGTCCAGAGAGGGGGCTTGGGATTGATGCAGAAGCAGAGGGTACCACACTTGGCGTGGCCAGCGTGGAGCTATGAGGATCATAGATCCTTGATCCTTCTGGAGTTTGAACAGAGTCTTGGGAATCAAAGGAATGGGTGGAAAGGCATACAGGAAGCCCTGACCCTAATGAAGGAGGAAGGCATCCTTGGCCTGAACTCCCTGACACGGAATTCTGGAACAGAACCGGGGAAGTTTGGCATTCCACAGACTTGCAAAGAGGTCTATGTCCGGGGTTCCCCATTCTTGAAAGATTCTGAGTACCTGATCCATGTGCAGGGACTATTCATGTGGAAGCAGAACTCGACTGTGTCTGTCTGCCCAAGAGTTTTGGATTCCTGGGAGATATACTGCCAGGAGATGGATTTGATGCTCTCTGGCGAAGGCCCACAATCTTAGAGCTTCGTTGCAAAGCGACAGAGAGCCAGTTCCTCCTTACTTGTTTATATAAAACATAGCTACTTGATTGTCCGTATGGATGAGGACTGTCTTGTAGCTGAGGAGGGTATGGAAGACCTTGAGCGCTAGAAAAACTGCTCGAAGCTCCAAGTGGTTGATATGAAGAGAGGTCTCCTGAGGGGACCAAGTGCCTTGAGTGGAGAGGTCCTGTAAATGATCTCCCCAACCTGTCTGGTAGGCATCTATTGTGAGGGTTGCTTGGGGCAACAACTGTTGGAAGGGGGACCCCAGCAACAGATTTTGAGTGGACATCCACCAGTGGAGAGACCAAAAGAGACGTTTGGAGGTTGCTATTTGGTCTGAGAGAGCTCCTGAAGCTTGAGTCCACTGGGTGGACTAAGTCCATTGAGCTGCTCTCATGTGTAGGCGAGCATAGGGTACCACATGTACTGTGGAAGCCATGTGGCCCAGCAGTTGTAGCATCTCCCTGGCAGTTAAGTGGCTCTTTGACTGAATCTGGGAGGCTAACTGCACGAGACGTTGGCAACGGGCCTGAGGAAGGTAGGCCCTTGCAGTGGTGGTATCCAACCAGGCCCCTATGAATTCCAGGGACTGAGTAGGGATGAGCTGGGACTTTGGGAGGTTTACATTACCACCAGTCCCAGATACTGCAGAATGCGCCTTGTGCGGTCCAGGGAAATCTGGGCCTCTGACTGAGATGGAGCTCGGATGAGCCAGTCGTCCAGGTATGGGAAGACAAATATTCCCAGAGTGCGTAGAAATGCAGCAACTACTGTCATGCATTTGGTGAACACTCTTGGGGCAAAGGCCAGACCGAAAGGAAGCACTCTGTATTGGTAATGCTTTCCTTGGAAAAGAAAACGTAGGAATCTTCTGTGGGATGGCTGGATGAGAACATGTGTGTACGCATCCTTGAGATCTAGAGAACAAAGCCAATCCTGACTTTGAAGGTATGGAAGGAGAGTGCCCAGAGAAAGCATCTTGAACTTCTCCTTGCATAGAAATGTGTTCAATTCTCTGAGATCTACAATGGGTCTGTATCCCCCTGTCTTCTTTGGAATGAGAAAATAGGGGGAGTAGAACCCTGACCCTTGTTGAAGAAGAGGAACTTCTTCTATTGCCCCTTGGGCAAGAAGGGTAGTTATCTCCTGACCTAAAAGGTCGAGAAGAGATGTGGGAGAATTGAAGTGTCTCACCATGGTGTGGGGAGGAAGGTCTGAGAATTGAAGTTTGTAGCCCTCTCTTATGATGGAGAGGGTCCACTGCTCTGATGCGATTTGCTCCCATCTGGGAGCAAAATGAGCTAACCTTCCTGGAATGGTGAGAGGTTCTGGCTGTGTTAAAGCCAGAAAGGCTAAGTTCTCTAGCATCAAGTCAAAAACCCTGAGGGGGTTGGGACTGCTGGGTTACAGCAGCCCCTGTAGACTTAGGCCTGGCCTGCTTAGGTTGCTGACGCTTAGCGGTAAAGCGACCTGTAGAAGATTGTTGGCCAGAAGTGGAAGGAAACCTGCCCTTTTTGAAAAAAGACTCTTTAAAAGTCTTTCTTGGCAGGAATGGAGGTAGACCTTGAAAGTCTATCCAGAGCAGAATTCTCTGCATCCATTTGAGTGGCTTTAATTTGCCACTCTTTGAAAAACAGATTTTCACCTGTACAGGGAAGATTTCCTAAGCCATCTTGAACCCAGGGTTCTAAATCAGAAGCCTGGAGCCAAGCAATAATGCGAGCAGCTATGGCAATGCCTGAGGCTCTACTGGCCCCTTCAAAGGAGTCAAAGGCTGTCCTGTTTGAAAACTTGGAGATGTCCTGAGTATGCTTAAGCCACATGCGGAATTCTTCCCTTTTATCTTCTGGAATAAAAGGGAGGTAAGTGTGCAGCTTTTCTGCCACTTCTTTCAGAAACATACCCATATAAAGGCTATATGAATTGATTCTGGCAATAAGCATACTGGCCTGGAAGATTTCCCTACCAAAAGCATCCAAGGTCCTGCATTCTCTTCCTGGAGGAGCAGAAGAGTGTCTCTTTGTACTCTTTATCCTCTTCATAGCTGACTGCACCACAATGCAATGGTGAGGAAGCTGAGTTTTCTGGAACCCAGGACAAGGAGGGACACGATACATAGTGTCCAACCTGCGAGAATGAGGCGAGAGAGTGAGAGGAGTCTCCCATAAATCAATCATGTGTTCATGAAGAATCTCATGAATTGGTAAGGTGACTGCCTCTTTAGGAGCCTTAGAGTATCCTAAAATATCTAATTTTTTTGCTCTAGGCTCTGATTCAGATGTTACTGAAATAGAGAGTCCTTTAGCTACTTCTCTTATGAAGTCTTGAAAGGTCAAGTCCTCTGGAGGAGACATTCTTCTTTTTGGAGAAGAAGTCTCCTCAGGAAGGGCTATGGATACTTCAGGAGACTCATCTGATGTATCAGAATCATCAGAGGAATCGAAGTATCGCCTGTCAGGGTGCTCTTCTAACGCTCGATACGCGTATCGAGCGGTATCGACATCGGGCGTCCCTGGTACTGGATCGGTACCGAGAAGTAGCCCTGGACAAGGAACCGCAGCAGTCGGTATCCTGGTCGATGTCGATGCAGTCGGCATCGGCGCTGGTGCCGGTACCGGAGCCGATACCGACAACGGAGCTCGTTGCGGTACCGCCGGCGTCGCAGCTTGAATGAAGGCTGAAATAGCCTGCTGCATGGACAGAACATTCTGATCCATCGACGCCATGAATGCCTGGAGGTCGGTACCGGTAGATTGTGCCGGTACCCCAGAGCATTCTAACAGGTGATCAGTCAAGGCCGTGCCATCGATGTCAACCTGTAACCCCATAGGAGGAGCTTTGGAAGCCGGAGCTTCCCGCCAGGGTTGTTTGGCTGGTGCAGGATCCTCGAGGGCAAGCCCGGAGACATCTCGATGCTTAGAGGGAGATCTACCCTTCGAGGACCTGCTAGGTTTATGTTCGGTTACCTGAGATCCTTCAGGAGAAGAAGACCTGGAAGATGTCGATGCTACTGCCGGTGCCTCAGCGGGAAACAGCACATGGAGCTTAGCTGCTCGGTTCTGTAACCCCCGTTTAGACATTAGGGAGCAGGACAGACAATCCGGAATGGAGTGTTCAGGACCCAAATATTTAAGACACCATTCATGGGTATCTGTAACAGAAATAGTACCGCTACACTTAGTGCATTTTTTGAACCCGGAGGTTGGTTTTTCCATGAGGGAAATTTTCTTGTGGGCCTTGAAGCCTTAAGAAGAAAATTACACCAAGTGAGGAAAAAATATCGATTTTTTTTTTTTTTGAAGAAAGAAAGAAAGAAAATACCGGCGGTACCGGTCCGGAGTCGGGGAAGGCAGACACCCGACCAAAGAAATAAAATAAAATAAAGAACTTCTTCAGCAGTGACAGGGCTCGACCTGCTGGCTCCGCAGCAAAGAAGAACTGAGGAGAGTTGGTTAGGAAAGGCGGGAAGGCAGCACGCAGGCGCTGTGGGATGCTCCCAAAAGCTTTCCTTTTTGGGAAGCTGGGGAGCGTTCCCGCGCAGGCTCTGTCAGTACCGACGTACCCATATGTGAAGACTCATTCCTGCTTGTTCCTGGAGATCAGGTGCCTTGGGTGGAGAGGTCTTGCAGATGAGCTCCCCAACCCATGGGAGAAGCATCTCTTGTGAGAGTTGCTTGGGGTAAGGGTTGTTGAAAAGGGGACCCCAGCAACAGCTTTTGAGTGGACCTCCACCACTGGAGGGACAAAATAAGGCGACTTGTGTTTGCTATTTTGTCTGACAGGCATCTTGATGCCTGGGTCCATTGAGTGGATAAAGTCCTCATATGAAGGCGAGCATAGGGAACCACATGCACAGTAGATGCCATGTGGCCTAGTAGTTGTAGCATTTCTCGGGCAGCGAGATGAGGCTTTAGCACTGCTTGAGAAGCTAACTGCACCATGCGAAGGCAGCGGGCCTGGGGGAGATAGGCCCTTGCCTTTCTGATATCCAGCAAAGCTCCTATGAACTCTAAAGACTGAGTGGGAGTTAGACTGGAATTTGAAATGTTTATTATCAGACCCAAATACTGAAGGATACACATTGTGCAGGATAGAGATGTCCGGGCCTCTGACTCTTTTTGGGCTCGAATGAGCCAGTCGTCTAAGTAGGGGAAGACAAATATCCCTAGAGTGCAGAGAAATGCTGCTACTACAGCCATGCATTTCGTGAACACCCTTGGTGCTGAGGCCAGGCCAAAAGGAAGCACCCTGAATTGGTAGTGCTTTCCTTGAAAAAGGAACCGAAGGAACCTTCTGTGAGTTGGTTGGATGAGAACATGGGTGTACGCATCCTTGAGATCTAGAGAACAAAGCCAATCCTGACTCTCAAGGTATGGCAGCAGAGTTCCGAGAGAAATCATCTTGAATTTCTCTTTGACAAGGAATTTGTTCAATTCTCTGAGGTCCAAAATAGGTCTGTATCCCCCTGTTTTCTTTGGAATAAGGAAATAGGGGGAGTAAAACCCTGTACCCTGCTGATGGATGGGTACTTCTTCTATTGCCCCTTGGGCAAAAAGCATAGTGACCTCCTGACCTAACAGGTTGATGAGAGAGGTCGGAGAATTGAACTGCCTTATCATTGTGGGAGGGGGCAAGCTGGAAAACAGAAGCTTGTACCACTCTTTTATGATAGAGAGTGTCCAATGCTCTGCTGTTATCTGCCCCCATCTTGGGGCAAAGTGACAACCTTCCTGGAATGGTGGAAGGCTCTAGTCCAATGAGAGCCAGGAAGGCTAAGTTCTCTAGCTGAAAGTCAAAGGTCTTGTGGAGGCTGAGACTGCTGGAACGACTGAGGCTTAGCAGTCTTTGCTTTCCTTTGTTTGGGTGGTTGCTGACCTTTCCTGACAAGCTGACCTGCAGAACGTCCCTGCTGAGAATAAGCAGGATAATATCTTTTTTTAGAAAAGAATGGTTTCTTGAAAGATTTCTTTCTAGCAAGATCAGCTGTGGACTTGGATAACACAGGTACACTAAAAAATTTTTTTTTTAAACTGCCTCTAATGTTTCGATTGATTTTTACGTTTTTTGGTGCGCTAAATCCAAATCTGGTAACCAATTTGCTCCATCACGTACAGATTTTTTGCTACATTGGGTTAGCAGTTTGAGGTGAACGTTTCAGATTGAGTGCGATCGAGATAAAAGTTTCTTGGATGAATTCTTTATACTAATTGTTTAGTAGTTATTCAAATAAGAATAAAGAAAATTGTAACAAGGCAGCACATAAGAATAGAGTAATGTCAACAAACACACTGTGATGGTAGCAAAATTGTCTGCACTTAAAACAGCCACATACATGTGCATAAACATTGAGCATATAAGAGCGAGGTTAGACACAAAGCAAAGCAAAGAAATGTGCAAAAAATGTTGTACAGGTATGTATGTAAGAATAGAAAACGCAAACCGCACCATTGCAATACATGAAGACAAACACCCGATGGTGTGAAAATAAAATTCTAATAAATGAGATCCGACACTGTGGTAATAACTAGCAAATTTTTATTTCAAAGTTTAGTAAAAACACGATATTTGTCAACACAGTTTAGATTTTAAAGTTATTCTTGGGTCAATCAATCTCCTGGTGGGCCCGTTTCTTCTTCCCCCGAATGCTTCTCTTGGTGCGCTGCTTGGCGTATTTTTCATCTGGGGTTTCCCGCAGCAGCAACCAGCAGAAATCAGCCATCATAGTGGTGTTCCATCTTTCTTGGTACCTTCTCTCTGCGTTCTTGATGTCCTGGTGAAACCTTTCACCTTGTTCTTCACTGTACGCCCCCAAGTTTTCGGGAAAGTAGTTCACATGGGAGTGCAAGAAATGGACTTTCAGGCTCATGTTACAGCCTTGTTCTTTGAAGGCATTGAGCATCCTGGCAACAATATCCTTATAGTTCTCATCCCGCCTGTTCCCCAAGAATTTGAGAACAACATCCTTGAAGGAATCCCAGGCTTCTTTTTCCTTCTCAGACATCGTTTCAGCGAATGCTCCATCTGAAATGAGTTTCCTTATATCAGGGCCAACAAACACTCCTTCCTTTAGCTTTGCTTCAGAAAGACGGGGGAACTTTGAGCAAAGGTACCGAAAGCACTCACCATCTTTTGGAAGGGACTTGATGAATTGCTTAATTAGACCCAACTTAATGTGGACAGGTGGTAATAGAATTTTATCGCGAGGTACCAAGCTCTCATGAAGAACATTTTTCTCACCGGGTCTCAGATACTCCCGAATTGGCCAGTCTTTTTTTCCCCAGTGTAGGTCGCGGGCCGGGCTATCCCACAAGCAAAGGAAGCAGGGATATTTGGTGAAACCGGATTGCTGCCCTAATAGCATGGATAGAATTTTAAAGTCTCCACAAATCATCCACTTATGCTCATCATAACGAATCTTCTGAAGAATCAGGGCCAAATTCTCGTATTTTTCTTGGAGAATAACAGAGTGAGCAATAGGAACTGAAGCGAATGTGTTGCCATTATGAAGAAGAACACCTTTTATGCTGTCTTTTGATGAATCAATGAACAGCCGCCATTCAGCAGGATCATACTTGAGTTTAAACTTTTCCATCACTCCGTATATATCGTTGCAAAATACCAAATCTTCCTCTTTGCTGAAATACTTCAAAAATTGTGTCTCGCGGTTGCCGTACCAATAAAAAGTTGTTCCTGGTGACAATAGATTTTTCTGTTTAAGCCGAGAACCTAGCAGTTGGGCAGCATCTTTTGGGAGTCCTAAATCCCGGACTAAATCATTCAATTCAGCTTGAGAGAAAAGTTCAGGTTTCGGATCTGGTTCAGTTTCAAACTCGGAAGTACTGGACTCATCGGGAAAAGCCATCTGATGAGTCTCATCATGATCAGAACCGTCCACACAAATATGATCCAAAGATTTTGGTGGTTCAGGCACAGGTACTTCGTTGCTATGAGGCATAGGCCTAATTGCTGAGGGAAGGTTGGGGTAACTTATTACGTTCTTATTTTTTAAGTTGTATCCCTTCACAATGCAAGAGCAAAAATAGCAGTCACTGCTGTGGTCTCTTTGTTCACGCCACATCATAGGTATTCCGAAACGAAATGCTTGTTTTTTACCTTTCATCCATAAGCATAGATCTTCCTCACATGTCTTGCACACTTTGTGAGGAGCCCACGGTTTGTCTTGATCGCCTAACTTCAAACCGAAATAGGCGAAATATACTTTTTTAATAAATGCAGAAATGTTCCTCTGCCGCTTTTTCACGGTATATTCCCCACAAATAAAACAAAAGGTAATAATGAACTTGCAAGAAACTGAAATTTGACAGGAATGTTCATGTCGCAACCACCGTGTTTGAGCGAGCGAACAAGGCGAGGCGAACAGGAAAGAACATGCGCCAGCGCGAGTACTGGATTTAGCCCCCCGCCTCCCAATTGTCCTGTTAATGTATAAAATGAATACAAAACACTCTAAAAATATCATGAGGGAGTGTTTCTAGTTAGTTAACCATTACAACCTCTATTTTGGGCCAAGAAAATAAACTGCAGTCGGCTAAAAAGAAATTATGGGTAATATGGGTAAGAAATCTAATTTTGCAAGAAAACGTGACGTGATGGAACATTTTGGCTATTTTTCCTGGATTCAGCACCCCAAAATCTATAGGAATCAGTTGCAAAACTGGAGGCAGTTTTTTGGTAGTGTACACCTGTGTAATCTATCCAAGGTAGAGTTGTCAGCATCCAACTCATTGGCCTTTTCCTGCCAATCTCTACCAAACAGGTTCTCACCAGTACAAGGGATATTTCCCAGTTTGTCTTGTACCCAGAGCTCCAGATCAGATGCCTGGAGCCAAGCAATTCTACGTGCACCTATGGCAATGGCAGAGGTTCTGCTTATGCACTCAAAACAGCCAAAAGCTGCACGGTTGACAAATTTAGAAACATCTTGAGCATGTTTGACCAATGTGAGAAAATCCTGCCTTCTATCCTCAGGAAGAAAAGGACTCAATGCCTCTAAATCACCTGTGACTTCCTTTAGGAACATTCCCATGTATAGACTATAGGAACTGATCCTGGCAGAAAGCATGGAAGCTTGGAAGACACTATGTCCAAAAGCAGCCAAAGTTCTGCACTCATGTCCTGGAGGATTAGAGGCATGCCTCTTTGCACTCTTGATCCTTCTCATAGCTGATTCCACTACAATAGAGTGGTGAGGAAGCTGAGTTTTTTGGAAACGAGGACAAGGAGGGACTCGATACAGAGTATCCAGTCTACAAGAATGAGGTGAGGTGGTAAGAGGTGTCTCCCACATTCTTAACATAAGATCATGCAAGATCTCATGGATGGGCAAGGTAGCTGCCTCCTTAGGAGTTTGGGGATATTGTAAAATTTCCAACTCCTTTGCTCTGGGCTCTGTTTCAGGGGAGTAATGGAGAGACCCTGAGCCACCTCCCTGATAAAATCCTGAAAGGAAATATCTTCTGGAGGAGATATCCTGCGATTAGGGGAGGAGGGCTCCTCTGGGAGAAACATTTCTGCATTGACAGAACTATCAGAATCTTCAGATTCCTCTGAGGACTCGAAGTACCGCCTGTCTGGGTGCTCTTGATGAGCCCAATACCGGGAATTATCGGTACAGGAGTATCGGTACCGGAAGGCATCAGATGACTGGGTGCCGGCAATGCGGACACCAGTACCAATGCCGGAGTTGGTGCCGGCACCGATTGAAATGTCTGACGCGGTTCCGAAGGTGTCGATGTCGCAAGGAGAGCCGCCAGACTGCGCTCAATAGTCAGGGCTCTCTGGTCTATCGACGCTGCCAATTCCTGGATGTCGGTACCGGAGAAGATCGCCGGTACCCCAGAGCATTGCACCAGTAGTTCTGCTGAAGTTGAGGCCTCGAGAACGTCCTGGAGCCCCAATAATGCTTTGGAAGCCAAAGCCTCCCGCCGGGGCAATTTTGCCGGTGCAGAATCCTCAAGGGCAACGCCAGAGGCATCTCGATGCTTAGAAGGAGATCTACCCTTTGAGGACCGGCTAGACTTGTGTTTAGTTACCTGAGATCCACGGGAGGAAGACGAAGCCCTGGAAGACGTTGATGCCACCGAAACTGCATCAGAGGGAAACAGGGTACTGAGCTTCGCAGCTCGGTTCTGTCGACCTCTCTTGGACATCATGGCACAGGCCATACATTCCGAGATGGAATGGTCAGGACCTAAACATTTCAGACACCACTCATGGGTGTCGGTGATGGAGATGGTACCGCCACACTTGGTGCACTTTTTAAAACCCGAAGAGGTTTTTTCCACTGTGGAAAAAATCTTGGTCCTAAGACCCAAAATGGTGCGTGCACCTGGAAAAAAGTACTAAGAAATTTTTTTTTTAAAGAAAAGAAAGAAAGAAAGAAAAAATGGCGGTACCGGTAAAGCATCGAGGAAGGCAGACGTGACCACAAAAAAGAAGGAAAATTTTCTGCTGTGACAGGAACACGACCTGCTGGCTCCGCGGAAAACAAAGAACTGAAGAGAGGCAGTTGGGAAAGGCAGGAAGGCAGCACGCAGGCGCTGTGGGATGCTCCCAAAAGCTTCCTAATTAGACGCTTGGGAGCATTCCCGCGCAGGCTCCGTCGGTACCGATGATACCCATATGTGATGACTACATTACTGCTCGTTCCTGGAGATTGAAGATTCCTTTCTGCATTTGAGGCATGAGTCCTTGGGAAAAATACAGGAAGGTAAACCGCTTGGTTTAAAATGAAAAGGTGACACCACCTTTGGCATAAAGTGTGGATGAGTCCTAAGGACTACCTTATCATGATGGAACCTTGTATAAGGACACATAGATGTACATAGTTTACCCCTTGTTATCCACGTTTTTGCACCTTGTTCAATGTAAAGACAAATCAGTTATTGAGATGTGTATGTTGTTGTTTGTAAACCGCACTGATGCTGAATAGCGCAGTATATAAGAGACTGTAATAAATAAATAAATAATCAGCCACCAACGCTTGCAAGTCACTGATGCGACGTGCTGATGTGATTGCAATAAGAAAGATGACCTTCCAGGAAAGGAATTTCAAAGAGGTAGTAGCTAATGGTTCAAAAGGCGGCTTCATGAGCTGCCCAAGAACCAGATTTAAGTCCCATGCTAACGGTGGTGGCTTAATGGGAGGCTTAGTTAAAAGAAGGCCTCTCATAAATCTCGCTATGAGAGGATGAGAGGAAATAGGTTGTCCATTTAGAGGCTTGAAAGAATCTGCAATAGCACTGAATTGGTCTTAAGCCCTGCATTAGACAAATGAAGGAGATACTCCAGTAATTATTCCAGAGGTATCGTAAGAGGGTCAAGACCCTTCTGCGAGCACCATATGGCATAAGAGCATCTTGTGGAAGACTTCCTGGAAGCATAAAGGATATCCTTTTCTTGCTGAGAAAAATTAAGATCGTTAAGTTCTAGGCTTTCAGCAACCAGGCCCTGAGATGCCGAGACTGGGGATTGGGATGCCACAGCATCCCGTCCTCCTGAGAAAGGAGATATGGAGCAGATCCTAACTCCAGAGACGGAACTTGAGAGAGATGCAGGAGCAGAGAATACCACATTTGCTGTGGCCAATGTGGAGCTATGAGAATCATATGACCTCTGTCTCTCTGAAGCTTGAACAGGGTTTTCGGAATTAGGTGAATGGATGGAAAGGCATACAGGAAGTCCTGGCCCCAATGGAGGAGGAAAGCATCCCTGGCCTGAGAACCCTGAGCCGGAATTCTGGAACAGAACTGGGGAAGTTTGGCATTCAGCGGACTTGCAAAGAGGTCTATATCCGGGGTTCCCCAATTTTGGAAAATTTTGGCCACCTCGTCTGCATGGAGAGACCATTCGTGTGGAAGCAGAACTCGACTGTGTGTCTGCCCAAGCATTTTGAATGCCTGGAAGATACACCGCAAAGAGATGAATCTGATGCTCTCTGGCGAAGGCCCATAGTCGCAAAGCTTCGTTGCATAGCGACAGAGAGGCCTGCTCCGCCCTGCTTGTTCACACAGAACATGGTTACTTGATTGTTCGTTTGAACTACGACTGTCTTGTAGTTGAGCTGGGTGTGGAATACTTGACGGGCAAGGAAGATTGCTCTGAGTTCCAGGATAGGTCTCCTATGGAGTCCAGGTACCCTGGGTAGAAAGGTCTTGCAGGTGGGCTCCCCAAACCACCTGTGAGGCATCTGTTGTTAGAGTGGCTTGGGGTGGGGGTTGCTGAAAAGGGGACCCCATCAAAAGGTTTTGGGGTGATTGCCACCATTGGAGGGACAAAATAAGGCGATCTGAATTTGCTATTTTGTCTGACAGGCAACCTGACGCCTGAGTCCACTGAGTGGATAAAGTAGATTGGGCTGCCCTCATATGGAGGCGAGCATAAGGTACCACATGCACGGTGGATGCCATGTGGCCTAGCAACTGTAACATTTCCCAAGCAGTGAGGTGAGGTTTTAACACTGCTTGGGAGGCTAATTGCACAATGCGAAGGCATCGGGCCTGTGAAAGATAGGCCCTTGTCTGTCTGGTATCCAGCAGAGCTCCTATAAACTCCAGAGACTGAGTGGGAGCAAGGATGGATTTTGGGAAGTTTATGACAAGTCCCAAATACTGAAGGATGCGCATTGTGCGAGACAGAGCAACCCTGGCCTCTGACTCTGAAGGGGCGCGAATGATCCAGTCGTCTAAGTAAGGGAAGACGAATATTCCTAGGGTGCAAAGAAATACGGCCACCACAGCCATGCATTTTGTGAAAGCGAAGGAACCTTCGATGAATTGGATGGATGAGAACATGAGTGTACTTATCCTTGAGATCTAGAGAACAAAGCCAATCCCGACTCTGAAGGTATGGCAGCAGAGTTCCTAAAGAAATCATTTTGAACTTCTCTTTGAACAGGAACTTGTTCAATTCTCTGAGATCTAAAATGGGTCTATGTCCTCCTGTTTTCTTTGGAATACAGAAATAGGGGGGAGTAGAACCCTGTACAGGAATGGGTATCTCTTCTATTGCCCCTTGGGCAAGAAGCATAGCGACCTCTTGACCTAATTGGTCGTTGAGAGAGGTCTGAGAATTGAACTGTTACAATTTTAGGAGGGGGCATGCTCAGGAAATGAAGCTTGTAACCCTCTCTTACAATAGACAGGGTCCAATTTTCTGCTGTTATCTGCCCCCATCTGGGGGCAAAATGATATAACCTTCCTGGAATGGTGGAGGGCTCTGGGCCATTCAGGGCCAGGAAGGCAAAGTTCTCTAGATAGGAGTCAAAGGCCCTGCGGAGGCTGAGCCTGCTGAGCCAGTTGAGGCTTAGCAGCTTTTGTTTTCCTTTTCCTAGGTTGTTGCTGCTGTCACTTTTGGGCAGACTGACCTAAACGATGCCCCTGCTGGGTATAGGATGGTTAAAACTACTACTTCTTACTGAAGAATGGTTTCTTGTAGGATTTTTTCCTTGCAGGATCAACTGTAGATTTAGACAATCTATACAAAGTGATATTGTCAGCATCTATCTCATTAGCTTTTTCCTGTCAATTCTTGCCAAAGAGATTCTCTCCTGTGCAAGGAATATTCCCTAGTTTATCCTGTACCCAAAGTTCCAAGTCAGATGCCTGGAGCCAGGCAATCCTACGTGCACCTATGGCAATAGCAGAGGTTCTGCTTATGCACTCAAAACAGTCAAAGGCTGCACGATTCACAAACTTGGAAACATCCTGAGCATGTTTGACAAGGGCGAGGAAATTCTGCCTCTTATCATCAGGAAGGAGAGGGCTCATAAGCTCTAAATCTCCTGTGACTTCCCCTTAAGGAACATTCCCATATATAATATATAGGAACTGATCCTAGCAGAAAGCATGGAAGCCTGGAAGGTTCGACGTCCAAAGGCGTCAAGTCCTACACTCATGTCCTGGAGAATTAGATGCATGCCTTTTTGCACTCTTCATCCTTCTCATAGCTGATTCCACCACCATGGAATGGTGTGGTAGCTGAGTCTTCTGAAACCCAGGACAAGGAGGAACTTGATACATGGTGTCGAGTCTTCGAGAGTCAGGAGATGTGGTTAGAGGTGTTTCCCACATCCTTAACATGAGATCATGCAAGATCTCATGAATAGGTAAGGTAGCTGCCTCCTTGGGAGCTTTAGGGTATTGCAGGATTTCTAATTCCTTTGTCCGAGGCTCTTTTCAGGAGCCACTGTGATGGAAAGACCTCAAGCCACATCTCGAATAAAATCCTGAAAGGACATATCCTCCGGTGGAGACATCCTATGCTGAGGAGAAGAATCATCCTCAGGAAGAAGTACTCTGGTATCGGCCGAGCTTTCAGTCTTCAGACTCCTCCGAGGATTCAAAGTATCTCCGATCCGGGTGATTGTGCAAGGCACGGTACCGGTCGAGGTTGGCATCGGAGGGGTCTGGTACCAACTTGCCGATACCGGATGGATAAGCATGACTTGGTCCCAGTAGAAGACCTGCCGATGTCAATGCAGTCGGTACTGGTACCGGAGTCGGTGCTGGTACCGGTTGAATTGTCTGAAGCAGTTTCAGGGGCATCGAGGCCGTGAGAAGAGCCGCCAGACTGCATTCAATAGCCAAGAATCTCTGGTCTGTCGACGCTGCCGATGCTTGGGTATCAGTACCGGATGAAGCAACCGGTACCCCACAGCATGGCACCAGTAGTTCTGCCGAGGTTGAGGCCTCGAGAACATCCTGGAGCTCCGTTAATGCTTTGGAAGCCGAAGCCTCCCGCTGGGGAAATTTTGCCAGTGGGAGTCCCTCAAGGGCAACGCCAGAGGCATCTCGATACTTAGAGGGAGATCTACCCTTTGAGGACCGGCCAGATTTATGTTTAGTTACCTGAGATCCATGGGAGGAAGACGAAGCCCTGGAAGACGTCGATGCCACAGAGGCTGCATCGGAGGGAAAAAGGGTGCTAAGTTTAGCAGCTCGGTTCTACCGGCCCCTCTTCGACATCATCCCACAGGCAACACACGCCGAAATAGAGTGGTCAGGACCTAAACATTTGAGGCACCACTCATGGGTGTCGGTGACAGAGATGGTACCGCCACACTTGGAACACTTTTTAAAACCCGAAGCGGGTTTTTCCATTTTAAAGGAAAACGTTGGGCCTAGTGCCCCAAATGGCGCGTGGCACCTGAGGAGAAAATAACTGGAAGAGACTCCAGAAAGTTTGTTTGGGTTTTTTTGGAAAAAAGAAAGAACCACCGGCGGTACCGGTGTAGCATCGAAGGAGGGCAGACGCAACCACAAAAAAGAAGAATAGACGGGAATTTTTTCTGCGGTGACAGGATGTGCGACCTGTCGGCTCCACGGAAAACGAAGAATTGGAGAGGGACAGTTGGGAAAGGCGGGAAGGCAGCATGCAGGCGCTGTGGGATGCTCCCAAAAGCTTCCTATTGGACTCTGGGGAGCATTCCCACGCAGGCTCCGTCGGTACCGACGATAACCATATGTGAAGACTACATTCCTGCTTGTTCCAGGGGATTATATGCGAGAACCTATAAGTTGGCCAGGGGAACTCCAATGCTCGAAAATAGTTTGAAGTTGAGGCTTAGGATGTACTGGACACTAGTGCAGATCCAGGCAATATTTGCAGATAGCCCAAGTGAGTGCTGGAAGAAGTGTGGGGCAATGGGAGGATTTAGTACACATGATATGGCAGTGCCGAAAGGTGCAGGAGTATTGGGGGAAGGTGGGAAGGCTATACGAGGAGATCACGGGTGTGCCGACAATACTAACACCAGTAATGGTGGTGCTCAATGAGGGGGTGAAAGAGGAAGAAGGGGACAGGGAAATGTTTATAGGATACGGAATTATAGCAGCCCGTATGAGTCTTTTGCGATGGTGGAAGAATGTGGAGGTACCTCTGATGAGGTAGGTAGTGGGTAAGTTGGAACAGCTTTGGGGTTTATGTATGATTGAAGAGCATAGAAGGCATCAGGTAGGAAAACAAAAAGGTGTGGCAATGGTACGAAATTTGGAGGGAAAAGGGGGTGGAGCAAGTATGGCAAAAAGAGGGAGGTAAGGGGGAAAAAGAGTGATGGGTCAGGGGGGCTGGGGGTTGCAAATAAGGGTAGGAGGGGAGGGGAGGCAAGAGGGGGTAGAGGAATAGAGAGGGAGGGGGGTAGGAGGAGAGGAATGCATTAAGGGAGAAGTGGGGAGTGACAATAGGATAAGCTAGGTATATTAGTAGTATAAGAATGTGCATAATACATGAATACAGTGTTAAGGCGTAAGATGATAGATTGGTAGAATGGTACTACTGTTTAAGAGTGATGTGAGATATAGAATGAAACGCATAATGAAGTGTATAAATGGAAGGGGGACGAGTAGGTTGGGGATAAAGGCTGAAGTTTGAGTTCATGTTTAATGTTGGAAGGAGAGGAGGCGGCGAGAGATGATATATGAATAAGCTTGTAAAAGTTGTAGAATTTGTCTGTAAAGATTGAAAATTAAGAATAAAAATAAAAAATAAAAATTAAAAAAATGGGAAACAGTAAATTAGGCCCTTAAAAAAGGAACTGTGATACACATTTTGGGGAGGGGGGAGGGGGCACTGTGACAGAGGCCTCAGCGGCTGGCTTCTAATTGTTTAAGCTGGCTCCTAAATTCCAAGAAAATTTGTCAAGGCCTGGCTTAATATTACACAGAATCCAGATACACGAAGCTTACAGCGTGTGTGTATGCAGAACACTGTTTCTGCAGTCTGTGAGAAGGGATCAAGCTTCCTTACCATGTGCTATTCTTCCTAAAATAAGATGTTACTTGTTTCCTAAAAACTAGATCCTTTATATTCTAAATAAAATGAGCTAGTAACAAATATAATAGACAATCCTAAATGAATATATATATGGGCCTTACCTCGTTCTTCATTTCCTTCCTTATATAAGCTACAGCTCTGCCCAAGACTTAAGCTTATATCATCTGATGTCTTCGCAGTATCTGTATCATCTGCAAGTCAGAAATGACACCTTAATGCTCAATAACTTAAAATCTAGCAAGTCACTCAGGTAGACAAGTGCTTTAGAATACTGCACTGCTCAGCAGGGCTCCATTCCCACTTCTGACTGCTCTTTCTCTAACCATTCAACCTCAGAGAACAATGAAGCAAGAAATGTAAGGCATGTATAATTGCTCTTATGGTGCAAACCAATGCACCAATGGTAATAAGCTCTGAAATGGTGCTACATTCTCCCTTCAAACCTCAATGTTGCTGCAGTAATTACTCTACACATGAAAGCAATAGCAAACTTAAATTAAGGATTCACAAACAGTTTCATAAAAGGAGCCCCTAGAAACATCCAAAGATCCCTTCTTTCTTGGACCTCCTGCATTGCAGGGGCTGCTTTGGTGGAACCTACACTCCTGGATGTGAAGATATATAGGAAGGAAAATCTGGAGGCTACACATGATCAAACTGTAAAAGCAGCTGGATGTAGAAATGAAAAAGGACTTGCTGGGAAAACAAACGCTGTAAAAATTCTATGTTAAAGAGACCATATGATCCTAAGACTAAAGTAGAGAGAGAGCTGACATTCCAGCTCCCATGAGAGCTTGGTTTAGATCAGAGCAGGGCAGATGGGCAATAAAAAGCTGATCAGAAAATACAATTTAAATCACTAACACCACCACTTTTGACCTACTAATTTCTTGAAATCCATCAGAAAACTAATTTCACAATGGCATTTTTGCACATATTTGCCTCTTCTTAAGTTACTCTGCTCATACAAGTACACATGATAAGAAAATGCATATTTGTGTGTGACTTTAGGTGTGTACTAGGGTATAGTTTGGACATAGCATGAGCGGAATTGTGATTTATATGCATACTTTATAAAATGTGCTCATGGGCTGGTGTAAACACGTGGGTTTCTTTTACCCATGATTTCTGCAGGATTTGCTCTAGTACTTTAATAAGATATTGAGGGAGACCAGAGAGATTCTGGCAGATCTTAAATATGTGTTTAATAGAGACTGGAAAGGTTCCTCAGAACTGAAGAAGGGCTAATGTGGTCTCTTCACAAAAGTGGCAAAGAGGTGGCAAACTACAGGCCCATAGGCCTTATCTTGATGGTTGGAAAAATAATGGAGACATTTGTGAACACAAGACCTCAGGCAAAGCATAGTTACTCACCTGTAACAGATGATCTCCGGGAACAGCAGGAATTTAGTCTTCACATATGGGTATCATCGGTACCGACGGAGCCTGCGTGGGAACGCTCCCCAGCATCCAATTAGAAAGCTTTTGGGAGCATCCCACAGCGTCTGCGTGCTGCCTTCCCGCCTTTCCCAACTGCCTCCCTCCGGTTGACTTTAAAGCTGAGACAGAGAGAGAGAGAGGGAAAGAGAAAGAGATAGAGAGATACAACTCCTAGGGGAGGTGGGTGGGTTGTGAAGACTAAATTCCTGCTGTTCCCGGAGATCACCTGTTACAGGTGAGTAACTATGTATCTCCAGGAACAAGCAGGAATGTAGTCTTCACATATGAGGACTCCCTAGCTTTAGATGCCAGGGAGAGACCCCAGAAGTTGTGTGTCCCTGTAAAAGGGCTCCACGTCCACCCATGGATCTCTGGAATCCAACCAGGGATGGCAGGTAGGAGTTGATTAGGTATGGAACAGGTGTTGGAGAACAGCCTGACCAAACAAGGCATCCCGGCAGGAGTCCTTGTCCAAGCAGTAATGGGCTGTAAAGGTATGAACCGAGGCCCAAGTGGCTGCTCGACAGATGTCGTCAATAGACACAGAGTGCATATGAGCTATTGAAGCTGCCATGGCTCTCACATTGTGAGCTGTGACATGGCCTTCCAGAGGAAGATTCTTACTCTGATAGGCGAAGGAAATACACTGTGCAATCCAGTTAGACAGTGTCCTCTTGGAGACTGGAAGTCCCAAATGAGAAGGATCAAAAGCAATAAAGAATTGAGAGGACATTCTATGTTGCTGGATTCTTTGCAAGTACAAAGCTAAAGCTCTTTTACAGTCCAAAGTATGAAGACTCCTTTCTGCATTTGATGAGGCCTTGGAAAAAACAGGCAGGTAGACCGCTTGGTTAAGATGAAAATGCGAGGCCACCTTTGGCATAAAATGTGGATGAGTCCTAAGGACTACCTTGTCATGATGGAACTTTGTATAAGGAGGATCAGCCACTAGTGCCTGCAACTCACTAATGCGACGTGCTAATGTGATTGCATTGAGAAAGTTAACTTTCCAAGAAAGGAATTTCAACGAGGTAGTAGCCAAGGCTTCGAAAGGTGGCTTCATAAGCTGGCCAAGAACCAGGTTTAAGTCCCATGCCACTGGTGGTGGCCTAATGGGAGGCTTAGTTAGTAGAAGGCCTCTCATAAATCTTGCTATAAGAGGATGGGAGGAAATAGGTTGTCCATTTAAAGGCTTGAAAGAAGCCGCAATAGCACTTAAATGGACTCTTACTGAGTTAGTTTTAACTCCTGCATTGGATAAATGAAGGAGATACTGGAGATACTCCAGTAATGATTCCAGAGGTATCGCAAGGCGGTTAAGACCCTTCTGCGAGCACCGTATGGTAAACCTTTTCCACTTGAAAGCATAAGAGCGCCTTGTGGAAGGTTTTCTAGAAGCATAAAGGATATCCTTTACCTGATGAGGAAGGTTAAGATCTTGAAGATCTAGGCCTTCAGCAACCAAGCCCTGAGATGCAGTGACTGGGGATTGGGATGCCATAACATTCCGTCCTCCTGAGACAGGAGATCTGGAGCAGACCCTAACTACAGAGAGGGAGCTTGAGAGAGATGTAGAAGCAGAGGGTACCACACTTGCCGTGGTCAGTGTGGAGCTATGAGAATCATACGGCCTCTGTCTCTCTGAAACTTGAACAGGGTTTTGGGAATCAGCGGAATGGGTGGAAAGGCATAAAGGAAGTCTTGCCCCCAATGAAGGAGGAAAGCATCCCTGGCCTGAGAGCCCTGAGCCAGAATTCTGGAACAGAACCGGGGAAGTTTGGCATTCAACGGACTTGCAAAGAAGTCTATGTCCGAGGTTCCCCAAATTTGAAAAACCCTGGCCACCTGGTCTGCATGTAGAGACCATTCGTGTGGAAGCAGAACTCGACCAAGTCTGTCTGCACAAGAGTTTTGGATACCTGGAAGATACACTGCCAGGAGATGAATCTGATGCTCTCTGGCGAGGGCCCATAGTCGCAAAGCTTCGTTGCAAAGCAACAGAGAGCCTGTTCCTCCCTGCATGTTCACGTAGAACCGGGGTCTCAAACACGCGGCCCGCGGGCCGCATGCGGCCCGCAACCGAACTTTGTGCGGCCCGCGACGGAGGAAAAAAAAAAAACACAAACCCTGTCTTCTGCTGCTGCCGCCGTGGTAGCAGCACAATCAGCTGTTCGCGGTCCCTTCTCCTCAGCCCGGAAGAGCCCCGAGTCTGCTCCTTTAGCGGCGGGCTTTTCAAGATGCAAAGAGAATATTTCCCTCTCGCGCGGCTTGTCAAGCCGCGCGAGAGGAAAATACTCTCTTCGCGGCTTGAAAAGCCCACCGCTAAAGGAGCAGACTCGGGGCTCTTCCGGGCATAGGAGAAGGGACCGCGAACAGCTGATTGTGCTGCTACCACGGCGGCGGCGGCAGCAGCAGCAGCAGACAGGGTTTTGTTTTTAGTTTATTTACTTGGCCTGATTGGGGGGGGGGGTTAGGACTGGAAATGGGCAGATGGGGTTAGGACTGGAGGTGGTCTGATTGGGGGGGGGCTAAGACTAAAAATGGGGTTATGGGGGGGGGGCAAATAATTAAAATGGGGTGATGATGGAGGGTTAGGACTGGAAGTGGGCTGTTGGGGGGCTTAGGAATGGTAATGGGCTATGGGGGGGCGAGGACTGGAAATGGGCAGATGGGGTTAGGACTGGAGGTGGTCTGATTGGGGGGGGCTAAGACTAAAAATGGGGTGATGGGGGGGCTAAGAATGAAAATGGGGTGATGGGAGGGTTAGGACTGGAAGTGGGCTGTTGGGGGGCTTAGGACTGGTAATGGGCTATGGGGGGGCGAGGACTGGAAATGGGCAGATGGGGTTAGGACTGGAGGTGGTCTGATTGGGGGGGGCTAAGACTAAAAATGGGGTGATGGGGGGCTAAGAATGAAAATGGGGTGATGGGAGGGTTAGGACTGGAAGTGGGCTGTTGGGGGGCTTAGGACTGGTAATGGGCTATGGGGGGGCTAGAACTGGTAATGGACTGGGGGGGTTGCTAGGACTGGAAATGGGCTTAGTAGAAGGGGGGGCTTGAACTGCAAATAACTGATGGGGACGGGGTTTTGCAATGCAAATGGGCTGAGTGGAAGGGGGCTTGGAATGGAAATGGGCTGATGGGGAGGGGGGCTTGGAATGGAAATGGGCTGATGGGGAGGGGGCTTAGAAAGGAAAGGGGCTGTGAGGGGAGGGAGCTAGGACTGGAAAGGGGCTTAGTGGGGGGGAGCAAGGACAGGAAATGGGCTGATGGTGGGGCTAGAATAGGACTGGAATGGGCTGATGATGCGGGGACTAGAAGGGAGCAGATGCTGGGTGGGGCTGAAACTACAAGGGAGCTGATGTTGGGGGAGGATTAGAATGGGATAGGGCTGGGAGAGTAAAATGGAGAGGGGAAAAAATATTTTGTGTGGGAGGGAAGAAAAATCTACAATTGGCCAGGTACTGGGTGAGTAAGTGTGGATTGAGAATGGAGGGGTAAAATTTGAGTGGATGAAATAGGAATGAGGAAAGAGCAAAAGGAAAAAGATTAGTATGTTAAAGCAGATGCAGAGAGAGAAAGGAAAAAAAAAAACTAGAAGAGAGAAGAAAGTACAAATGGACAGCAGACCATGGAGAGTTAGCAGAAGACACCAAGAAACCAGAAGAAAGTGGCTGGCACAATTGCAACTGAAAAAAAAAATGCACAAAAGGTAGAAAAATATCTCTTTATTTTGAATTAACTGGAATATGTCAGCTCTGGGAAATGTGCATCATTAACGTCTGTGCTTTATTTAATACAAGAGGAAATTAATTTATAGTTTTATTTCTACAGTGTTGTTGTACATTCCAAGTTTGGCTTTTGGGGTTCCCAGTTTAATTATTGTCTTCCTGTTTCTAAATTTTGATTCCTTGTTTGGTGATGGTGTATGTTCTGCATGTGTAACTGAGCTGAGGTATTCTGTTTATGTAATTCCTATTTGACATTGCCACTTGTTCTCTTTCCCCAGTAGGTCATGTATTGTTATTCTCTGAAATGTATTGGTTTAATATTTGCAGTGTTGCCTTTTGATAGTTAGGGTATGGTGCTTTGTGAGTCCTGGTAGTGCTGTTACGATACGGTGGGTTTGCTATGGGTTCTAAATGGGTAGTGTTTGTAGTAGTTCCTAATGTGCCTGGCGGTTGGCACTGGATTATAGTAATGTAGAAATCTTTTAGTCTTTCTTTATCCATACGCTCATTAAGAGGCATGTTTACTAAAAGTTAGTTTATGGTAACATTATGCAAATATTTATGCAAATGAGGTCCCTTATGCAAATTAGGCCTGCGTCTTGTGCGGCCCCCGGGTTACTTTACAAGTCCTCATTTGGCCCTCAAAGCAATTTGAGTTTGAGACCCCTGACGTAGAACATGGCTACTTGATTGTCCATGTGAATGAGGACTGTCTTGCAGCTGAGCAGAGTGCAGAACACTCGAAGAGCAAGGAAGATTGCTCTGAGCTCCAGAAGATTGATGTGTAGATGAGACTCCTGTGGAGTCCAGGTGCCTTGGGTGGAGAGGTCTTGCAGATGAGCTCCCCAACCCACTGGTGAAACATCTGTTTTGAGTGTTGCTTGGGGTGAAGGTTGTTGAAATGGGTACCCCAGCAACAGGTTTTGAGTGGACTGCCACCATTGGAGGGACAAAATAAGGCGATTTGTGTTTGCTATTTTGTCTGACCGGCACCCTGATGCCTGGGTCCACTGAGTGGATAAAGTCCACTAGGCTGCTCTCATATGGAGGCGAGCATAAGGGATCACATGCACGGTAGAAGCCATGTGGCCTAGTAGCTGTAACATTTCTCGAGCAGTGAGATGAGGCTTTCGCACTGCTTGAGAAGCTAATTGTACTATGTGAAGGCAACGGGTCTGGGGGAGATAGGCCCTTGCTTTCCTGGTATTCAACAAAGCTCTTATGAACTCTAGAGATTGAGTGGGAGTTAGGCTGGATTTTGGGATGTTTATGACCAGACCCAAATACTGCAGGATACGCATTGTGCAAGATAGAGAAATCCTGGCCTCTGACGTCTAAGTAGGGGAAGATGAATATTACTAGAGTGCGAAGAAATGCTGCTACCACAGCCATGCATTTCGTGAACACCCTTGGTGCTGAGGCCTGGCCAAAAGGAAGCACCCTGTATTGGTAATGCTTTCCTTGAAAAAGAAACTGAAGGAACTTTCTGTGAGTTGGATGGATGAGAACATGAGTGTGCGCATCCTTGAGATCTAGAGAACAAAGCCAATCCTGACTCTGAAGGTATGGCAGCAGGGTTCCGAGAGAAATCTTCTTGAATTTCTCCTTGAACAGGAATTTGTTCAATTCTCTGAGATCCAAAATGGGTCTGTGTCCTCCTGTTTTCTTTAGGATAAGGAAATAGGGGGAGTAAAACCCTGTACTCTGTTGAAGAATGGGTACCTCTTCTATTGCCCCTTGGGCAAGAAGCATGGTGACCTCTTGATCTAACAAGTTGATGAGAGAGGTCTGAGAATTGAACTGTCTTACCCTTATAGGAGGGGGCAAGCGGAGGAAGTGAAGCTTGTACCCCTCTTTTATAATGGAAAGAGTCCAATGTTCTGCTGTTATTTGCCCCCATCTGGGGGCAAAGTGACACAACCTTCCTTGAATGGTGGAAGGTTCTTTTCCACTGAGGGCCAGGAAGGCTAAGTTCTCTAGATGGAAGTCAAAGGCCTTGTGGAGGCTGAGACTGCTGAGACAGTTGAGGCTTAGCAGTCTTTTGCTTTCCTTTGTTTAGGTGGTTGCTGACTCTTCCGGACAGGCTGACCTGCAGAACATCCCTGCTGATAAGAGGGATAAAACCTCCTCTTTTTGGAAAAGAATGTTTTTTTGAAAGATTTCTTTCTTGCACCCTTTCTTTCTTTCTGTGGCTTTGGATAACCTATCCAAAGTGGAGTTATCAGCATCCAACTCATTGGCCTTTTCTTGCCAATTTTTGCCGAATAGATTCTCACCTGTACAAGGAATATTGCCCAGTTTGTCCTGCACCCAGAGCTCCAAATCAGATGCCTGGAGCCAGGCAATTCTACGTGCACCTATGGCAATGGCAAAGGTTCTGCTTATGCACTCAAAACAGTCAAAAGCTGCACGACTGACAAATTTAGAAACATTCTGGGCATGTTTGACCAGTGTGAGAAAATCCTGCCTCTTATCTTCAGGAAGAGGGCTCAAAACCTCTAAATCCCCTGTAACTTCCTTAAGGAACATTCCCATATATAAAATATAGGAACTGATCCTGGCAGAAAGCATGGAAGCCTGGAAGGTAAGATGTCCAAAGGCATGCAAAGTTCTACACTCACGTCCTGGAGGATTAGAGGCATGCCTCTTTGCACTCCTGATCCTTCTCATAGCTGACTCCACTACAATAGAGTGGTGAGGCAGCTGAGTCTTCTGGAAACCAGGACATGGAGGAACCCGATACATGGTATCCAGTCGACGGGAGTGAGGTGAGGTGGTCAGGTGGGTTTCCCACATTCTTAACATGAGATCATGTAAGATCTCATGGATAGGCAAGGTAGCTGCCTCTTTAGGAGCTTTGGGATATTGCAGAATCTCCAACTCCTTTGCTCTGGGCTCTGTCTCAGGAGCCACAGTAATGGACAGACCTCGGGCCACCTCCCTGATAAAATCCTCAAAGGAGATATCTTCTGGAGGAGACATCCTCCATTTGGGAGAGGAAGGCTCCTCGGGGAGAAGTATTCCGGTACCGACAGAACTATCAGAATCCTGAGAGTCTTCCGAGGATTCAAAGTACCTTCTGTCTGGATGCTCTTGTAGAGCACAATGCCCGTACCGACCAAAGTCGGTACCGGGGGGAATCAGTACCGGTGTATCGGTACCGCAGAGCATGGCTTGACTGGGTGCCGGCAATGCGGACACCGATGTTGATGCTATCGATACTGGTACCGATGCCAGCGCCAGGGCTGGTGCCGGTTGAACTGTCTGACGCGGTTCCGAGGGTGTCGATGCCGAAAGGAGAGCCGCCAGACTGCGTTCAATAGCCAGGAAGCTCTGGTCTATCGACACTGCCGATGCCTGGGTATCGGTACCGGAGAAAATCGCCGGTACCCCAGAGCATGGCACCAGTAGTTCTGCCGAGGTTGAGGCCTCGAGAACATCCTGGAGCCCCAATAATACTTTGCTAGCCGAAGCCTCCCGCCGGGGAAATTTTGCCGATGCAGAACCCTCAAGGGCAACACCAGAGGCATCTCGATGCTTTGAAGGAGATCTACCCTTTAGTTCCTGAGATCCATGGGAGGAAGACAAAGCCCTGGAAGACGATGCCACAGAGGCTGCATCGGAGGGAAAAAGGGTGCTAAGCTTAGCAGCCCGGTTTTGTCGACCCCTCTTAGACATCATGGCACAAGCCATACACTCCGAGATGGAGTGGTCAGGACCTAAACATTTAAGACACCACTCATGGGTGTCGGTGACGGATATGGTACTGCCACACTTGGTGCACTTCTTAAAACCCGAAGCGGGTTTTTCCATAATGGAGGAAATTTTGGGCCTAAGGCCCAAAATGGCGCATGCACCTGAGAAAGAAAAAATTGGAGAGAAAAAAAAAAAGAACTAAATATATTTTTTTTTCCTAAAAGAAAGAAAGAACCGGCGTTACCGGTATAGCATCGAGGAAGGCAGACGCGACCACAAAAAGAAGAAGGAAAAATTTTCTGCGGTGACAGGAACAACGACCTGCTGGCTCCGCAGAAAACAAAGAACTGGAGAGAGGCAGTTGGGAAAGGTGGGAAGGCAGCACGCAGGCGCTGTGGGATGCTCCCAAAAGCTTTCTAACTGGACGCTGGGGAGCGTTCCTGCGCAGGCTCTGTCGGTACCGACGATACCCATATGTGAAGACTACATTCCTGCTTGTTCCTGGAGATTATGGTTTTACCATAAAGCAGATGGTGCCAGATGGGTGACCACAGAACTTGACTAAGGGTATTGCTCTGGACATGAACTACTTGGATTTCAGGAAAGCTTTTGATACCTTTCCTCATAGGAGGCTCATGAATAAACTGAGCAACCTGAAATAAGGAACCAAGATAGTGAACTGGATTAGAAATTGGCTAAAAGACAGAAAGTGGTGCTAAATGGAATTCAATCAACTCAACCCACACCAAATGGCACGACACTTACAAAATAAATCTAGCAAAGCAACCTCCAGTTAACTTGAAATCCCTCAACAGAACAACTAATCAGACATGAAGATCCACTGGACCATCTTTGAGCTCATTGGTACTGAAAAGCTTGACAGTATAATATTAGCCCTGAATACCACCAGTGCATTGGGTCAAATTAGAACACACCTCATGACTTTCATCCGCAGCATGATCAACGACTCACTTAAATAAGGAAGCCTACTGCCAGAACTCAACCAATCCTCCATATGTCTCATTCTCAAGGCCAGCTTAGATCCATCCTGCCCATCGTCCTACAGACCAATATCCAGTATATGTTTCATAGCAAAGATCACTGAAAAGGCAATTCAATCTCAGTTACAAGACCACCTGGATAAATGCGCACCTCTAAGCTAACAGCAACATGGGTTTCGACCATACCACAGTGTGGAAACTCTTGTCACCTTCCTTATCGACACATTAATAAAGGGCACAGAAAAAACACACACAAGCATTTATACTCTTATTCATGGACATATCCGCCACATTTGATTCAGTCTCTCACCAGCTCCTTCTGAATAGACTTCACCAAATTGGTCTGCGGGGTAACACCTTACAATGGATTCACTCCTACCTTTCCGATAGGCTACAGCATATAAACACAGGACCCATCAATTCCCAACCCTTCCCACTCAGGCAAGGTGTACCACAAGGATCAGCCCTATATTCAGTTCACTTTAACCTCTACATACAACCAATATGTGAGGTAATTAAAGGCTTTGACATCCGGTGCTTATTATACGTAGATGACATTATGCTACTATTCATACCTTTCAACACAAAATCCCCCCCGTTACACAAAATTCAATATCTGTTTCACTGCAAATGGTTACAGACACACAACCTCAATATAAATCATAACAAAACAGAAATCCTGCACGTCACAAAGGACCAGACCTTCAACCCACCAACAATCACCATGGACAACATTCAAATCACAGTTAAAAGTGAGATGAACTACCTCGGAGTAACACTGGATCAACAACAATCTCCTCACACATAAATCACACCACCAGAGCAATATACTATAAGTTGTGGGCCATAAGACACCTATGACCACTCTGATCTCCTCCTCCAGATTTCTGCACAGTCTGCCAAGCTATAATTAACACCCATGCTGGACTATTGCAACATGATACATCAGGGTATCGCTCAGAGCTCACTATATCCATTACAGTTAGCCCAGAACACAGCAGGAAGACTGATCCTGGGTCAAACTTACCAAGCGCACGTCACCCCCCTCCTCAAGAAACTGCACTGGTTTATCCATAGCACAAAGAATCAAATATAAAGTCATAATTAACACACAAGATCATCAACAACCTCTCAGCTGTCATTCTCGAATCACTACTAACACCACACAGCTCCAGTAGATCCCAAGGACAGAGCAACATGAATACACTAGTCTTACCAAAAGAAAGAACAAACAGCAGTCAAAGAGCTAACAGAGCTTTCTCGTTATATGCCCCAGCAATATGGAACACTCTCTCGCCACATTTAAGAGCCATACAACATCTTGAACCCTTCCGCAAAAGCTTGAAGACACTTTTATTCATCAAATATGTATCTCAATAACAGAAATAGGACGAATCGCTTTGTTTATTGAACATATTATTAGCACCTGTTCCTAATAACTTGTAGCCATGCTGTAGTATTATATCTGTAAATAGACTGTAAATAGTTTCCCCTGTTATCCAAGTTCCTTCCCTTGTTATCTGTAAACTCATGCATGTTATTGTACTGAGACTTTTTGTTCTATGTGAACCGCGCTGATGCCGAATAGTGCGGTATATAAGAGAATGTAAATAAATAAATAAAATAAATAAATACTATGGACCAAATCCAGCCATTGAATAGCTCACCCATAACTGTTTCTCCTATCACACTCCCATCTATTGTTAATGGCAACCCACCAGTTAACTAGCCCTATTAAGATTTGATAAAGTAGGTTCATCTCTGTTCAGTGTAATACACATCATTGGTTTTTGCAGTATGTTCTATGTACACCGTTTTGACTTGTAGAAAAACAGTATAGAAAAAATGTTAAATAAATAAAATAAATAAATTCACTTAGAAGAGAAGTGGTGAAAAGTGGAGTGCCTCAAAGATCTGTAGTGGGATAGATTCTGTTCAATATCTTTGAAAGTGACATTGTCAAAGGGTTAAAAGGAAAAAGGTTTGCCTTTCGGAAGAAGACATGAAGAGTTGCAGCAGAGTGGATATCCCGAGGGATTGGACAACATGAAAAATGATCTACAAAAATAAGAAGAATGGTTAATGCTTCAAAGTTAAGATTTAATGTGAAGAAGTAGGAAGTGCTGCACTTGAAATGCAGAACAACAAGAGAGACAACACTGGACCTTGTCTTCACCCCCTTGGCATCCTCAGTCACCCTGGCTCAAATTTTCTCTCTCCCATTGCCCGGGTCAGACCATTTCTGTCTTTTCTTGCTATCCCTCCGATCTCCACAGTGCTCTTCACGTCATTCCCTTCCGTTGCCCCCCAGACTCAGGCGTCACATCACCCTGTTGACCCTTCAGCATTTTCCTCCAGTGAACTCACTCTTTCCTCCATCTCCCTCTCTTTCTGTGGATGAACAGATGGACCTCTGGGCATCCAACCTCACTACTGCTCTGGATCAACTTGCTCCACTCCGTCCTCTTCCCTCATCTCATCCCCCCCTCACACCATCCCTGGTTTCACTCTGGCCTTTTTCTTCAGCGCACCCCATCTTCGCCGCGCCGAACAAGCTTGGCCCAAGCACCCCACCCCCCACTCTCTAGCTTCCTTCCTTAGTTCCCAGTTACTCTACTGTTCAATGATCTCTGAAGCTAAGCGTTCCTACTACTCCGACCGTATCTCCTCTTCTGACTCAGACAACTCTAACAGATTCTCCATTCTGTTACTGCTCTGTCCACCCTCTCCACAGCCCCCTCCTCCCCCCCCCCCCCCCAGGCACCCAATTTCAATCGTCTTGCCTCTTTCTTCTCCGGAAAGATTGAGACTCTCTGTGCTACTTTCCCAACCTGCCCCCCGCCTCTTTCCCCATCGCACCCGGGGTATTCATCCCCTTCCCCCCCCCCCCATAGGATTTTCCCCCACGTCTGGCATTCGTTTCGCCCTATCACCGAGGCTGAACTCACTAAGTCCATCGCTTCTTCTCACAAAACCACTTGCCCGCTTGACCCTCTGCATTCCTCCTGGCTGCTAGAGCCTTCCCTCACACTGCTCCCCTACATACTCCACATTTTCAATAATAGCCTTTCATCTGGTGTTTTTCCCTCAGCCTGGAAACACGCCCTCATTTGCCCGCTCCTTAAGAAGTCCTCTCTTGACCTTTCCGCTCCTGCCAATTGGCACCCGTGTCCAACCTCCCCCTTTTCTCTCTAAGATCCTGGAAAAGCTTGTTTTCACCCAGCTCTCCGCTCACCTCAGTTCCACTCTCTCCCTTCACCCACGCCAGTCTGGCTTTCGCTCCTATCACAGCACTGAAACTGTCCTCACCTCCCTTCTCAATGAAGTGCACCAATCTCACGACCGCGGTGACCTTTCCCTTGTGGTGGGCCCTGGATCTGTCCTCTGCTTTTGATATTGTTGATCACTGCAATTTTCTTGCCCGCTTGGCCGATCTTGGGATCCACGGTTCTGTTCTTTCATGGTTCTGTTCCTTTCTCTCCTCCCGCTCCTTCTCAGTACAGACCAGCTCAGCCACTTCTCTTCCCCACCACCCCCCCCCCCCCCACCCCCCGGATCTCCACTGTGGGGTTCCTCAGGGTTCAGTTCTTGCCCCCCTCCTTTTTAACATCTTGCTCGTTCCTCTTGTACTTATTGTTCAGCAATCTGGTATTTCTGGCTATTTCTACGCAGATGACATCCTTCTTGTGCACCACACTAGTTCCCTCACCCCCGATCTTTGTCTCACCTGTGTTGCCTCATGGTTAAGCAGTAACTTCCTTCACGTCAACCCCTCTAAATCAGCTGCTCTGTGGTTTTCTTTTAACACCCCCCCCCCTCCTACCTGCTCCCCTCTTTCCTCTCCACCCCTATTCCCCTGGTTTCTTCTCTCCGCTATCTCGGGGTCTTCCTAGACTCCTCTCTCTCCTTTCATCACCACATTACCATGCTCGTCCGTCACTCTTTCTTTTTCTTCTGCCAAATCTGCACAGTTCGCTCCTTCCTTCCCTCTTCCCTCACCTCTCTGGTCCTTTCCCTTGTTATCTCCAGGCTGGACTATTGTAACACTGTTCTGGCCAGCCTCTCACAATACCAGATCCGGCGCCTACAGTTGGTTCAAAACACAGCTGCACGCCTGCTCACTCACTCCTCCCCAATGACCATGTAACCCCCTCCTTCTCGGTTTGCACTGGCTCCCACTCAACGTTCTTTTCATCTACAAACTCCTCATTCTCACCCATAAAGCACTACACAATATCTAGCTGACTCCATCTGTTTGCAGCCTTCCCCCCGCCTCCTCTGTTCAGCCCATGGCAACCGCCTCTTTCTTCCCTCCCCCTCATCGACTCACCTGAAATCTACCCGTCGTTCCGCTTTCTTCTTCCTGGCCCCTGCCCTCTGGAACTCCCTCCCTCCTAACCTCCACACTGAGCTGTCCTATCAACACTTTAAGGGTCTACTCAAAACGCAGCTCTTTTAGCAAGCATTCGACCTCCCAGACCCCTAATGCCCACCCCCTTACCGCTAGCCTCCTCTCCCACCAGCCCTCCCTCCCCTTTACTCGTTTGACTACCTCTATTCTGTCTCTTCCTGTCTCCTTTCTTTCCTATCTGATCATTGGCATTCCTTTCTTTTCTAATTTAAATTTGTTTTTATTGTACATCGCTCTGACGCATACGCTTGGGCGGTATATCAAGCGATGAAATAAAGACAAATATAAGTAACAGGGGGCTGAAAGAGGATCATGTGCACAGACTAAGAGAAAGGTCTCAGCGCTGCAAAACAATGTGAGAAGACAGTGGTCATAGCCAAAGGGATGCTTGACTGCATAGAGTGGAATAGCCAGCCAAAAAAAATGTGGTGATAATGCCTCTGCACAGATTGATCAGACCTCATTTAGAGTACTGTGTTCAGTTTTGGAGGTCACTATCTCACTAAGTATATAAAAGGACTTGAAGCAGTTCAGAGGAAAGCAAACAAAATGCTATGGGGCACAGGATGCAAAAAAACAAAAATAGGGGCGCATTTAGGGTTGCCCCTCCTGCATTGCCTGCCCGGCCGTCACTTTTCCTGTTCCCTTGGCATAGCGAGTGGCAACAGACCTCCAATTTAAGAAAAAAAGCAGGCCTTTGCAACTCAGCGCTTTCGTGGCTAGTCTGATCCCTTCCTCCTCTGACGTATGCTAGCGTCATCAGAGGGGGAGGGATCAGATCAGCCATGCAATTGTGGAACTGCAAAAACCTTCACTTGTTATATTTTGTTTTTTTAACTGGCAGTCTGCTGCCCATGCACTCTCCATCAAGGGAACAGGAAAAGCAGTGTGGCAAGGGCAGGCCGGGCAGGCAGTGTGGGAAGGAGATGGCTGGACATGAGGAGGTGGGGTAAGATGGGGAGATTATGGTTTACTAAATTTAATATACCACTCTTTGCTGACGTACAGAATGGTTTACAAAACAAAATAGAAATTACAATTAAAATACAAAATCACAAAACATTTTAACTGGGAGTTGGGTACTGGTCTTGTTTTGCTTGCAGACATAATTGAACTGAAGTAAACCTTCATGTGATTAGTGACAGGATGATAGGAGATGGTGCAGCCTTGTCCAATGAGAACCAGATTTGTTCTGTTTTCACTTGAAAAATGTTTTCTTTCAAAATGCACAAGAAAATCTTTTAAGCATATTTTGAACTCAGCATGGAGTCTGAACATTCTATATTATGCTTGTCTTTCAGACCCTTTTAAGGCAGTCTCATGACTCCTTTTGGATTATTCTGGTGTAATTTACTTCTGTCTCAGATATGTTCTGTATCATGTTGCATGCTTTCCTTTTGAAGACCAACATTTAATTATGTGTCATTTATCATGTAACTTCTTTCAGTATTACTGAAATCTTCTACGATTCATAGCTTTCTTCTACTAAATGCTGGATATGGGGGATGGGGCAGAAGGGCTTAGTTGAAAGCATAGTTACTCACCTGTAACAGGTGTTCTCCAAGGACAGCAGGAATCATTCCTCCCATATGGATGACATCGGCGTTGACAGAGCCCGCGCAGAGCATTTCCCCAGCTTTCAAAGAAAGCCTTTGGGATATGCTACCACACATGTATGGTCCCCTTCCTGCCCAAGGGTGTCATCTTACTTGGTCAGATGACATAACTAGGACAGTAGTAAAAAATTAAACAAGGTAGGGAGGCAACTCCCAGGGGAGGAGGGAGAGTTGTGAGGACTGATTCCTGCTGTCCCTGGAGAACACCTGTTACAGGTGAGTCACTATGCTTTCTCCAGGAATAAGCAGGAAGTCAGTCCTCACATATGGGACTCCCTAGCTCCAGGCTGCCAAGGACCAAACCACAACAGCACCAATGGCGACCAAGTTGGGTATCCATGCGTTGCAGAAGATGAGTCTCCACTGAGAGACTCTGCAAGAATCTAGCATCCAGTGGCAATATCACTCCGGTAGCATGAACACAGAAGAGACGGAGGGCAGGAGTTGCCTACACCCCGAGAATATTACAGAGTACTGCCTGACCAAACGCACTGTCCCTGCGGGATTCGCTTTCCAGGCAGTAGTGAGCAGCGAACGTGTGAATCGACGACCATGTGGTGGACTTCCATATCTCTTTCACTGGCACCAAGTACAAGTTGGTTACCGATGTGGCCATCGCCCTCACGCGATGCGCTATGACCTGGTGCTCAAGGAAGAGACCAGCTCACTCATAAGCAAGGGCAATACAGTCCATCACCCAAGTGGACAGAGTTTGCTTAGTCAAAGGGAGCCCCAATCTGCTGGGGTCATAAGACATGAAAAGCTGAAGAGCTTTGCGATGGGCCTGGGTCAGCTGTATGTAGAAAGACAAGACCCGTTTGCAATCCATCATATGAAGTACTAGTTCCTCCCTGCTGGAGTGAGGCTGCAGAAAGAAGGCGAGGAGGACCACCTCTTGGTTGAGGAGGAAAGTAGATACCACCTTCGGGAGGAATTTTTGGTGGGTACAGAGCACTACCCTGTTCATATAGAACATTGTATATGGTGAATGAGACCAAACACAATTCAGGACAACTATCCAGAGGGTCCCCATGAGTCGACACTGACTCGACAGCACTTAACAACAACATATGGTGAATCTGAAACCAGGGCCTGAAGTTCACTCACTCTTCGAGTGGACATGAGGGCCACCAGAAAGGCCACTTTCCAAGACAGGTACCGCAGGTGACAAGTGGCTAGGGGCTCAAAAGGCAGTCTGGTGAGCTGTGAGCACCACGTTGAGGTCCCATTCCGCTGCTGGAGGGTGGAGAGGGGGCTTGGATAACAGGAGGCCCTGGAGGAACCTGGAGATCGCAGGCTGGTCCGAGAGGGATGGTGAACGGCTATCATGCTCAGATGCACCCTCAATGAGTTAGACTTCAGCCTGGTGTGGGACAGGTGCAGTAGGTACTGGAGTACTAATTGGACATGGCAGGAGAAGGGGGTTCTCCCTTCTTTCTGCACACCAGGTCGAGAACCTTCTCTACATAAAGGTGTAAGCCCATCTGGTGGAGGGCTTTTGGGAAGCCAGTAGGATCTCGTAGGCTTCCCTCAAAAGATTGAAAGGGACTAGTGCTACCCCCCTTTCAGCAGCCATGCTCCTAGTGTTAGGGACCTCAAGGTTAGGGTGCAGGAGTGAGCCCTCCTCTTGAGACAGTGGGACTGAGAGTGCCACCAACAGGAAGAGCAGCAGTGGAAACCAGGGGGCAATTAGCATAACTGGCGCCCTCTCGCTCTGGACCTTGAAGAGGGTCCTAGCAACTGGGGGGGGGGGTCAGTGGGAACGCATAGAGTAGGCCCTCGGACCACGAGATCAAGAAAATCTGCTGCAACTCTCTCTGGGTGCGGTTGGCGCAAACCAAAATGAGGCAGCCATGTATTGTCTGGAGAGGCAAATAGATCCGTCATGGACCTGCCCCAGAGGTGGAAGAGCCTCTTGGCCACCCTGGGGTTCAGGCACCACTCATGCGGCTGAATGACTCTGCTTGGCCTGTCCACTAGACAGTTGTCCTGGACCGGAAGGTAAACTGCTCGCAAGAGCATGTTGAGAGCTGCAAAGAAGGTGGTGGCCACTGCTTCCTGGTAGAGGGTGTACGAACCCATTTCAAAAAAAAAAAAAAAAAAACGCACCAACCCCTGAACTCACCCATCATGAACCTCTGAGCGACAACTGCACTATACTGTCCATGTCTAAAGTCTGTCTTCTGTCGAAATCATCAACGTTGCCCACCTGGTGATGGCCCCACCCTGATACTTAATTTTCCCCACCCTTATATGTAACACCGCTTTGACCCGGTGAAAAGCGAGATATAAATACAGTTAAATAAATAAATAAAAATAAATAAATTTCCCCCTGCTTGTTGATAAATAACATGGCAACAAATTGTCCATCAGGATCAGTACAGACCGGTGTCGCAGGCGGTGGCGGAACGCTCGTAGGGCTAGGAAGATTGCCATTAGTTCCAGGAGATTGATCTGTAGGAACAACTTCTCCTGGGACTAGCTGCCCTGTTTGTGGTGGTCCCCACAATGCACCCCCCAACCTAAGAGGGAGGCATCCATGGTCAAGGTTCTCTGAGGTGCGGCTGCTTGGAAAAGCATTCCCGCCCAGAGGTGGCGGACGTTTTGCCACCAGTTGAGGGATTCTGCTAATTGGCGGGTAACCCTGACCCTATTCCATAGCCTGCCCTTGGCTTGAGTCCACTGTGAGCAGAGGCACCACTGGGCTGTCCGCATGTGCAAGTGGGCTGAAGATGTTACATGGACTGTAGAGGCCATATGGCCCAGTAGGCGGAGAAGACGACGAGCTGGCACCGACCGGCAACATTGTATCTCTCCTGCCAGTTGTCTGAGGTGTTCTGCCCTTTCTCTGGGGAGGACTGCCTTGACTTGCAGTGGGTCAAGCTGAGCACCTATGAACTCCAGATTTTGGGATGGAGAGAGGTGGGATTTGTGGTTTTATGATGAAGCTCAGGTGCTGCAAAAGGGATGGACCCTCTGCCGTCTGACTGGCCTGTGAGGCTGTGCTGCCCCTGATTAGCCAGTTGTCTAGGTAGGGGAAGACAAAGACCCCTTGCAGAAGCAGATGGGTGGCCACCACAGCCTAGCATTTGGTAAAGACCCTTGGTGACGAGGCCAGGCCGAAGGGTAGTACCCTGTACTGATAATGCCCCCCTCCTACCACGAACCTTAGGTACTGCTTGTGGGAGGAGTGGAGTAGGATGTGTGTGTACATATCTTTAGATCAAAGGAGCACAGCCAATCTCCCTGGTGGAGGTAAAGCAGCAGTGTTCCAAGGAAGAGCATCTTAAACGTCTCCCTCACCATTAACTTATTTAAGTTTTGCAGGTCTAGTATGAGCTCTAGGCCTCCAGTTCTGTTTGGGACAAGGAAGTACCTGGAGTAGAAGCCTTTTCCCCAAAGATGTTTGGGTACAGGCTCTACTGCGTTGTCCCTGATAAGATCTACAAACTCTGTGAGCAGAAGAGTCTGGTGAAGGAGGGGTTGCCACAGCTCTCCTGGGAAGAACCTGAGTGGTATCTGCTGTAGCAGAGGAGGCATCCTTCCTGTACCATTTGCAGTACCCACTGGTCCGAGATGATGTTGCCCCATCAGGCGCTCCCGTGTGGGTTGGTGAAGGTCTTCTGGGGGCGGGGAGGCCCTGCCCTGGGAGTCAAAAGCTCCCCCCCGGTTGGGCAGGAATTGGAGCCTGAGGCTTCAGTGTTTTCACCTTCTCAGCCCTGTGGCCTTGCCTCTTAAGGTAAGAACCTTGTTGCTGGCCTGAGAAGGATTAGTAGTGGTGACTGTGGGAAAGGATCTGCTAGTTTCCTGTGGGGAAGGAATGGAGATCTTTTTAGAGAGCCTTTGGCAGATCACCATAACAGCCTCAATCTTGGCCGCCTTGTCGGCCATGGGTTTGCTGAATAGGTTCTCTCCAGTAGCTTTGTCTTGGACCCACTGCTTGAGGTCAGAAGGCTGTAAGCCAGGCTTAGCATTGGGCGCTGAAGCCAGCTACTGCAACTCGAGCCGCTGACTCAAAGCAGTCGTAGGCTGCTCAGGAGAGGAACTTGGAGCAGTCCTTGATCCTGGAGGTCAGGGACTGGAACCGTTGGAGGGGTTCCCCAACAAGACCAGTCAAAAAGCCTGACAGCTCCTGGGTTAGAGCCTTTAGATACATAACTATGTATAATTCATAGGCTTGGATACATGCACCACTGAATCAAGCCCTGGTAACACTTGCACCCGAGGGTGTCGAGGGCTCTGGTTTCCCTTCCAGGGAGAACAGAGAATTGGGTCTTTTGGCTCTTACGTTTTTGCATGGTTGACTCAACCACCATGGAGTTATGTGGGAGCTTGGATGTGTGGAACCCCGGGCCCTTCCGGACACTGTACATGGTGTCGAGGCACTGGCTCACTCACTACCAGTACCAATGCCCGTGTCTCCCACATTCTGAGCAGTAGCCACTCTAGGATCGGCTGCCCAGACACCGTGAGGTTTCCCTGGGTAGAGACTCGTGTTGAAGGATCTCTAACTCCTCAGAGCACAGGTCCTCCTCTGCCTCAGTCTGCACAGAGGGAGCTCTGGCCATGTCCTTGACAAATTCATTGAAGGCCACGTCCTCTGGAGGGGAGTGGCATCAGGGGAGACAGGTCCAAGGGAAAATCTCTGCCCCATTTAGTTTCTGGGGATGCCTCATTGTCTGTCTCCCACTCGTCGGTGGCCTCCAGAGGACCTGGGGCCCGAGTCATGGAAACCAGGTGGGGAGGATCAGATGCTCGAGGACGGGACCTTGACTGGCACCAAGGACTTACCCAAGGCTGGTGGTGCTCGGAGCTGGGCTTGACACCCGGGGAGTCCCCTGCAGTCAGGGGCCCGGTCGTCCAGGCAGATGTGGATAAACCAGCCATCACTGCCTGCTGCAGAGCCAGTATAGCAGTGATATTTCTGCTCCAGGGCCGCCCATTCTGGTTTCCAAGCCAGAAGGCCCCACAGCTTTCGGCGCAGGCACTAACGATCTCGGGCCCAGCACCAACCTCAATGAGGACTACAGCCTCAAGGAACTTCACACAGTCTCTGCCGGCCGAGAAATCCTTCGAGGAGCTTGGTAGGGCATTTCTCGGAGCCACCCAGGCCAATCTGAGTCATTTTATGGGTTTCTCTGGTGCAAAATCAGTGGACTTAGAGAACTTTTTCTTGGGGTCCAAGGTCTTCTTGGAGGAGCTGCCACCATGGGTCTCAGAGGACATTCGGGCCTCACGGCAAGTGCTGGGCTTGGAGTTCGACTTCGGTGAGGCTAGGGCCGAATCGGACCTGGGGAACCTATTCCTGTAACTCCGACTTCTTTTTGTTGGTCTTAGGTGCTGTCCAGTACCTAGCAGCGCAGGAAGCAATCATGGGTGTCGGTCACTGACATAGTTTGACTGCAGCAGTCACACTTTTTGAACTCACAGGAGGGCATGGTAGGGAGCAGCCGGGTGAGGTCGATGACCTCCAGGCGAAAAGAGGCAGAAACACCGGTCAAGGCAAGTCTCAATTAAAAAAGAAAAGAGGGGCAGAGAACAGCACCAAATTTGGTGCCGGCTCGAGGTGGGAAGAGAAACTGGTATGCAAACCAGGAAAGCTAACTTTTAAGGATAATTAGAAAGGATTTTTTTCTGGGGAAACAGGACAGATGTCCGTTGGGCTCCACTGAGAAAAGGAGACTGAGCAAGGCAGCACCCTTGGTTGAGAAGGGGACCACACATGCGTGGTAGCATGTCCCAAAGGTTTCCTTTGAAAGCTGGGGAAATGCTCCACACGGGTTCCATTGGCACCGACCTCACCCAAATGTGAGGACTGACTTTGCTTGTTCCTGGAAAATTCCAATCATCATCTGTTCAGTCTGCAATGGGAAGTTTTGTGAAGGACAGTTTGTCACTGCATTATAAGATGGAGATGTGCAACATGCAAGCTGCTCTAAGAACATACGCCTGTTAAATTTCCCAAAGGTTAGGCTGCTGTTCGCTATGGAACTCTGGTAATCCCGAGGAGATTCCGATTGTTTTATCTGCCACCTAGAAAGAAATTGGAGTCCAAGGAGGAGAGTGGTATGGACTCATTGGTGTCAGCCGATAGCCTAGACTTGTCAGCCTTCGAGTCCTCAATGGACAATATAACAGGGGCCACTCTTGTAGGGGTTTTAGGGTCTGACGCTGATAGATCTATGTTGTTTAAATTGTTTTTCCAATGGAGAGGTTTTCTTTTGTGGACAAAGGGTACAGATGTTCCCTAATTTATTTATTTATTTAATTGATTTATTTAACAGAAATTTATATACCGCAATTTCTGAAGATCAGTTGCGGTTTACAAGGAACAACTTGAGCGGTACAAACAAGTACTCGCTCAATTACATATAACAAATAACTATTTACACTTAAGTAATTCAGTCAGGCTGAACTTGCTGACATGGCAGTAACAGGAGTAACTATGTACAATTAAGGTTTGTGAGGGTGAATTGGCCTAGGTCGTGTTGGGTTGTGTGGTTTGGGTAGTGACTTGTGTAGTTTCTAAGGTGTTGGTTTGGTTCTGTGTGCTATAATGTATTGTAAATAGATGTGTTTTAAGGTGTTTTCTGAATGATTGAAGGTAATGAAGTTCTGAGGTGAACAGGGAGGGCATTCCAGAGTGTGGGGGCAGTGTGGGCGAAGGCCATACTGGTGGTCTTTTTTTTTTGGTTTTCCTGAAATCTTTGGGGAAAGAAAGTTTATTTTGATTCTTGGTACGTTGGTTATGTGTGCTGTGTTCTATGGCTATAAGTGTGGAGAGGGTGAAGGTGCAGTGTCTCCAGGGCAACGCAGGCCAAGAGGAAGAGTTTCCTCAAGTTAAAATCTAAGGTCCTGGTGGCAGGGTGGGGGGTCTTTTTATTTAACATTCCCTTGCAAGGCCTTGTATCGAAGTAATACTTTACCTTTTTTGATCCCACTCAGTTCATTGCTTTCCTTTCTGATAAGGAGGCTTCTTGATATTTTGTTACTTTTTTTGTTCCTGGCGGTGGTTTTTGGGGGTGGGGGGAGGGGGAGTTCAGCATACATGGTGGTTTGGGCATGATAAAATTAGTTTGTTTCCTATTGTCCATGATGGTTTTTTTCTTTTGCTCAGGGGAGGACTAACATTTCTTAAATCGCCTCCAATTGTAATTTGAAAACTGCCTAAATATAAAAGAAAAGAAAAAAAAGCATAGTGGGGATAATTGTCATAGAGCAACAGTTACAATTCAAAGTAAAAAGCTTGAAGGTAAAAAGAACAGAGCAGGGGTAACCTACACAAAGTTGCAGTTGCAACCCAATGTAAAAAAAAAATATAAAAGGAACCCCCCCCCCCCAAAGAATGTGGATAACCTGCATAAAACGGCATTTGCAACACTAAATAACTTGTTGGGCAGACCCAATGAGCCATGCTCGTCTTTATCTACTATGTACCAAATTAAGGCCATGCTACTGTGAGTGCGCCCGATCATCATCTGATCTTGGAAGCTAAGCAGGGTCAGGCCTGGGTAGTACTTGGATGGAAGACCACCTTGGAATATCATGTGCTGTAGGCTTACTGTGCAGAAGAAAGGCCTAGCAATCTACTTCAATTTGCACCTTGCCAAGAAAACTCAGAGGATAGTCACAACATGGACAACTATCCACAGGGTCACCAAGAGTTGACACTGTTGGTAAGTGCCATCAAGCCAATGTTACTAAGATACAGAGGCATCTATGTGTCTTTATAAATGAGGCTACAAAATAGGTGCCTTGTTGCCCTCTCAATCTAGGTGACTTTTTATAAAAGGGAAATTGAATTTAGTTCACGTCTTTCTCAGAAGTTCAAGTTAAGTTAATTCAGTCACAGTCTGGATTTTCCTGTCCACAAAGAGCTTACAATCTAAGTTTATTCTTGAAGCAATGGAGGTTTACATGATTCAATAAAAATTACACTCTGGGTGTATACAGCACACAGACAACACTATTTTGAAAGAAGCAAAAGAATGGAAGGTTTGTCTCTGCTTTCTGACACTGAGATTTCTCTCTCCCCATAGACACAGATGCCTCCTCACGGCAGGAGGACCCTCTCCCATCGTCCTGCAGCTCACAGTTGCACACACTGGTAGTCTGCAATGCAGGCAGGCTCTGTTTGAGGGGAGCCATCGGATGGATTTGTGGAGGACTGCATCCGGAATTTCTGGAGGCACCCTGGAAGAGTTGTCGGCGGTGAACTCACCCTCAGTGAGCAGTCCTGGCATTGGTGGGCAATTGGCTGCAGTTCGTCCTGTAGAATCTTCTACACCGGCTCCTCCTCCTCCTCCTTCCAGGCCTAAGAAGTTTACTTTGGAAGCCATATGGGATGCCATAGCTGCTCTTTCTGATCATGTTTCCAAGCAAACAATCAAGCTCTCCACCAAGGTTCACCAGAATATGGAGAAGATTTCTGCTACTGCAAGAGTTGAGACTTTAACTACTAGGACACATGAACATACACAAAAGATTTCCATTCTTTCAGATGCTAATCTTGTTCTGGGAGGGATAATATAGCACTGAAATGTAAAGTTGAATCTTTGGAAATGCCATCTGTGTGTTTAACATGTGTGCTTAATTTTCCATGGACAGTTGGGGTTTCGGCTTAGGAATGTTTAAAAATATATCTTGCAGAGGTTTTTAGTGACTAAGGATTTATTTCCACCTATGACTAAAGCCTATTTACCATCAGCAAAAAAAGAACCTTCTGGCCAAGTCTCAGACCCAAATATGGATGTCTTAAATTTTACTGAAATTTTGGACTCTTCTGCTAATGAGACTTATGCCACCAAGCCACTTGTCTGCTGCGCCCTGGTGGCAGATCAGGATTGAATCCTAAAATTTTATTTCAAAAAGAGGACTGTCTTTCTGTGGCTTTACAATCTCTATTTTCTCTGATCTAGTGAAAGACTCAGAAGCAGCGCATGTAGTTTTTGTTGTTGAAGCCAGGCTTACTGCAGCTGAGAGTTTTTTCCCCACTTAAGTTTTCTTTCTGTATGCCACCCCCTAGCATTTGTGGACTAGTAGTTAACTCTGTGTGTTTCACTGTAACTAATTTCTGCATTGTATAATGTAGCTTTCCTTGAGGTTTCCTTTTTATGTACAAGATTATGTATTGATTATATACCATGAAAATTTAATAACGATAAAATTAAGAAAAAATAAAGATGTCAAAAATGGCATCACGTACACTGAACCTAATTATAAAATACTTTTCCATGTATGATGAAATGGTGACATATCAAAACACAAGTCTGTTTCAGACTGAAGCGTGGTTAATCAATCATTTTTTGTTGTTTTTGTTGATGTTGTGTTTAAGTGCCAGCAAGTTGATGTCAATTAATGGCGACGCCATGGATGGTTGTTCCAAACATTAAAAATTCAAAAACCATAACTTGGAATGCACAAATGGAGAAATTAGACCTTTCCTATTATCTTTCCTTTAGTCCCTCCAGTCCAGTCAAGTAAGGTTATGCACACCAACCAGCAGATGGAGACTGAGAATGATTGACTTGAATTCTTCTGATTTATTTTTATTTAGACAGTTTTGTATACTACCTTATCCTTCAATCAAAGTGGTCACAGCACAATTGGGGATACATTTAACACAAGGGGATACAAGACACATATGCTAATACTAAGTAATTGTAGGTTTTGATGTCATGATATAAGAGGACCTGGGCAATCTCACTCTTGCCAGTTTTTCCTCTACAAAGTAGATTGAGACTACAAGAATTAGGCATGCCACCAAAACATAAGCACATGTGTGCTGCAAAGAACCTGGCCTGCACGAGCAACCACTAGTTGACAAAGCATAAGAGCCCTCCCAGGAGGGTAAACCGAAAAATCCCACTGCTGCTCCATGAAGAAAAAACACTGAAAGGTTACAGGACTGTATGCAGTAGCAGACCACTTGGATGCCCTGTGTCAGCATATCTATGGACCCATAAGGCCAGGAATCACACAAGACGACAACAGCTACAAAAGGTGGGTCCTAGACTGGACTGGAGGGAATCATGGAAAGACAATTAGCAGGTAAGGTCTAATTTCTCCTCTCTTATCACTCCAGTGGGATGTACCAAAGCAGTATCCATCCATGAGGAGTAAAAAAGAACACACACAGCCTGGCCTAAGGCTCAAAGGAATTATCCCTGAGCCAAAGTGTCACTTCCAACAAAGCCACATGAAACAGACATGCCAGCCTTGTTCCAGCGACAGCCGATGAAGGCCCACAATCCCCAACATTAGGCCTGGCAATGCCCACCAGAAGAGGAAAACCTCCATGCCAAACTCACCGGTTCTCTGCTAGAAACTGTATGGAAGCTCCACTAATCAACCAGGCCTGCACAGAGGAGACCAAACTGATTGCAGAACACCTATGAAGCCACAAAAAATCCAAATACAACTGTATTTGGCCAGCCTTGATGACAGATAGCCAGGGCAAACTGCCACTAAAATAGAAAATAGAAACAGGACCAGGAGAGTCCAAAAAGGAACACTGTGAGACTAAGTCAAGCTGTAACCAGTGCCTACAGCCACACAACCTAACCACCAAGGCTACCATGTGCACTGTGCCCTAAACAGCAGAATAAGCTGCCACAGGAAATGGGAAGAGGGACCGTCTTTTACATGTGTCTGTACAGCGCTGCGTATGCCTTGTAGCGCTATAAAAATGATCAGTAGTAGTAAGTAACCCCAGCTAGGGACCCGCAAGACTAGCAAAAACAGGAGTCACAGAACCAGCATGGAATGAGGAGCCAAGCCTGATTTCCGATACCGAACCAAATATGCCAATGCCTACCTTACCATGGTATACAGGCTAAGAAGTGTCTATATTTATTTATTTATTTATTTATTTAATAGGTTTGGGGGTTTTTTTTATATCGCTTTATCATTTTAGTCAAAGTGATTTAAATTGTAACAAACTTGGTAATGTACATTAAACATGGACATTGATAACTTGGATTTTTCTGAAACAATGGAGGGTTAAGTGACTTGCCCAAGGCCACAAGGAATGCTAGTAGGAATCTAACCCTGGTCTCTTGGTTCCCAAGCCAGTGCTCTAACCATTAGGAGGCTACTCTGCTCCACAGAGAAAACAGGGAGGCTTCCATTTTGCATACCTGACAAAAGGAGTTGAGCTGAGAGGCATCTCAGTGGCCGAGATAGAACCCGTTTATTACGGAGAGTAGCTAACTTACGATACCTATACTCCATCAAGGACGATCCGCTAGTGCTACCCAAAGGTATCAAGAAGTATGCGGACCCTGAAAACGTCCCGAGTTTGCGAACAGCAAGTAGGATTCTGCTTCCTAACCTAACAACCCTGAGGGTGCAATGGATAAGGAAAGGAACAACCACATGACAGGATCCATAGATGGTAACTTAGTGCTTCCTCTGAGCAGACAGCCCTAAAAGCACTCAGCCAAACTTTCTGCAGAATCACAGAGCACCCAGCAGCTCCACTGGCCACCCCACAAGACCAGCTGCCAAAGGCAACTCTCCACAAGCGTTTATCCTACCAGGAGACGGACACTCTCTTGGGCAGATGTCCCCTGCAACTAGCAAAGACCCAGGAAAGAAACCAAGCCTCACTAACCACCAGCTGGAGGGTCCCAGCAAAGAGATACTCACAGTCAAATGGCATGCAACCTTTTGACACAAATCCACCAGCCAAGCACCCTACAGCTGGGCATGGCTACTTCAGCCACCAAGAAGCACTGGGGCTCCACTGAGCTTGCCACGGTGTATCAAACCTGGAGACTAACTTGACCCAAAAGCCATGAGACTCTCACGCTCAAGCTGAACAGAATTGGTTCCTAACTAAAAAGATAGGAGCCCTACTGGGAAGGCCATGCATCCTACGTCCCACCCATGGAAAGGCAGGACAAGAACATAAGAACATAAGAACATAAGATATGCCATACTGGGTCAGACCAAGGTCCATCAAGCCCAGTATTCTGTTTCCAACAGTGGCCAATCTAGGTCATACGTACCTAGCAGTTTCCCCAAGGGACACAGACACACGATTCCAAACCAGACTCCCAGAGAGTCTACCAACTCCTCTTGACCAAAGTGCCTATGGTTGATGCTTTTGGCAAATCCAACATGTAAGATCACCAGTCACTCCTATATGAGCATATGATCCCGGATGGACACGCGACCCTTTCTTCATTTAGCCATTCATTTAGTAAGACATTGTATACATAGACACCCCAACCCCCAAAGAAATATACTGAGGCCTTCTCTTAAAGGTTTTGTTTTTTGTTGTTTTTTGTTTTTGTTTTTTTTAACTGCTTGGCAGCAACTTATGAACCTGCTGGCCACCAACTTATCACCCTCTGATGTAAGGTAGGCATTTCATAGAAGAGCCATCAGGACTCTGTGTATCCACTGATAAATATATGTAGGTTTTCATCTATGGGGTTGCCTAACGACCTGAAAGAACCTTGCTACAGTGGTTCCAAGGATCAAGGCAGACACAAAATGATCTCCTCCGTTTCACTTAGAACTAAGATCGCCTCTGCAAACTGTCTACTGACAAGAAGGATGAATTCCTTGATGAATCCCATCTCAAGCCCTACAGATCTATAGCAGAACCAAAACTATGAGAACTAGCCTGGAAACACTGTACCTAGCCACTCAGAACTAGAAAAAGACCACTTCTACCCAGAATGAGGTAGGAGGCAGACCTCTCCTGACCCCCAAGAGACCACCGAAGCTTCAAAACCTTTAGCCGACTGTACTGGCGATATACTGACTGAAAGCCGAGTGCCAAAGATCCGCCCCCACTTCTGTCGGGAGAATGCCTCCTATACTGAAGCAGAGCTGAGGTGGCCGACAATCTTGAGGAAAAAACGTATCGCCAAAAGTAGGGCAAATCTGGGAGAATACACCCTGAGCCCCCTTAGGGAATCCCTCGGAGAAGGGCATTAACTCCTTTCTTGGGGAATTTTTTTTTTTTTTTTTGGATATAGCAGATAACACTTTCAAGGCACTCGATAATAAAGTAGCTTGCCCAAGGCCAGTAGATATGCTAGTGGGAACAAACTCCCATCTCTTGGACTGTAGGCAATTGTTCCCAACCCTAGGCTAATCCATCATGCTCTTCCCCCCCCCCCCCCCCACCACAGCTTGAAATGGAAGAGAAGAATTATACCACTTAAACGTTTCCATGGTGAAATGAAAAAGCTACTCCTGCCACTCTGAACCAGACAACCGGTCCCCAAGAATGAACCTCTGGAAGGTTAACCTTCGCCAGGATGAAAACTGTCCTTCAAGGCTGCCTAACAGCATCGCTAGACTTAATGAAGCCCTAAACCTCACGTGGAGAAAATCTCCAGCTTTCAAAGAAAGCCTTTGGGAGTTGCTACCATGCATGTGTGGTCCCCTTCCCGCCCAAAGGTGCCATCTTGCTCAGTCAAATGACATAGCTAAAAGACGGCAAAACAAATGAAAGAAAAAAATAATTGGACTGCAACTCCAAGGGGAGGAGGAAGGGTTGTGAGGACTGATTCCTGCTGTCCCCAGAGAACACCTGTTACAGGTGAGCAACTACGCTTTCTTCAGGAACAAGCAGGAAGTCAGTCCTCACATATGGGACTCCCCAGCTACAGGCTACCTTGAACTTATAACCGAAAACAAAAAGGCTCCCTCAGCGACAGCCGCAAGCAGCCGCAATGAAACCATAACCAGGGAAGTAGCACTCTGGTAGCCTAAACACAGAAGGGTCGGAGGGCAGGAGCTGCCTAAACCTCAAACAGGTTACGGAGCACAGCCTGGCTGAAGGCACTATCCCATCAGGACTCCCTATCCAGGCAGTAATGAGCCGTGAAGGTCTGACCCGAAGACCAGGTGGCGGCCCGGCAGATGTCCACCAAAGGAACAGAGAACAAGAGGAGCAAGAGACGTAGGTTGGTAATAGACTGCTTTATTGATGATGGTCCCTACGCGTTTCGGCAAACGCCTTCCTCGGGGGACATACAGCAGTGCTGTGTCAACTGAGGTGTCCCATTAAGACCACGTTGTTCTTATATCCAGCATATCGTTCTTATTTTGAGTACAATTTTCAACGCTCTGCACAGGATTGATTAACGCCATATCATTGTATAATTATTCGACCAAACTGTCTTAATGAGACACCTCAGTTGACACAGCACTGCTGTATGTCCCCCGAGGAAGGCGTTTGCCGAAACGCGTAGGGACCATCATCAATAAAGCAGTCTATTACCAACCTACGTCTCTTGCTCCTCTTGTTCTCTGTCTGGTCTGCAAGAGCAACGCTCCTCCCCCTTGGCACCAAAGGAACAGAGCGCAGGTGAGCTACCGATGTCGCCACGGCCCTGACACTATGAGCCGTAACATGGCCCTCCAGCGGAAGCCCCACTGCCTCCTAAGTCCAGGCAATACAGTCCACCACCCAAGTGGACAACGTACGCTTTGTCACAGCCTTCCCCAGTTTACTGGGGTCATAGGAAAAGAAAAGCTGAGAGGCTTTCCAGTGAGTTTGTGTATGCTGGATGTAGAAGGACAGGGCTCTCTTACAGTACAGGGTATGGAGGACCACCTCTGCCCGACTGGCATGCGGCCTGGGAAAGAAGGTAGGAAGAACCACCTCCAGGTTGAGGTGAAATGAGACCACCACCTTTGGGAGGAACTTGGGGTGTGTGCGAAGCACCACCCTGTTCTTGTAGAACCTGGTATAAGGCCTCACTCTCCAGGCAGAAGTGAGCGCAACCAAGAATACCACTTTCCAGGAGAGGTACCGGAGGTGGCATCTGGCCATTGGCTCAAAGGGAGGCAGGGTAAGCTGTCCCAACATGACAGTAAGGTCCCATTCGGTCACTGGGGGACAGACCAGGGGTTTTAATAGGAGCAGGCCCTTTAGAAACCGGGATACCAATGGGTGAGCAGAGAGGCTTCTCATCCACAGGAAAGTGATTCGCCGCTAGGACACTAAGGTGCACTCTGACGGAGTTGGACTTAAGTCCCATTTCGGAAAGGTGGAGAAGATATTGCAACATCACAAAGCAAGAAAAGGGGTCCACCTTTTGCCCAGTGCACCAGAAAGCAAATCTGTGCCACTTAAAGGCATACGTCCATCTAGTAGACTGTCTACGTGAAGCCAGCAAGACCTCAACATCCTCCGGGAGGAGCGGGGCGAGAGTCACCCTCTCAGCAACCACACAGACAGCGAAAGGGAGCCAAGGTTGGGATGCAAGAGAGCCCCCCCCCCCCCCTCCTGGGAGAAGAGTCATGGAGATGAACCCAGGGGAATGGGGGTCTCCACTGCTAGCTGCAGGAGAAGTGGGAACTATAGTTGCTGGGACCATCGTGGAGCTATGAGGATGACAAAAGCTCTGTCCCGAAGGATCTTGAACAGTCTTGGTGATCAGAGGTGTCAGGGGAAAAGCATACAGAAGACTCCTCGACCACGAGACTAGGAAGGCATCTGCGGACACCTTGGCCGGATGCAGCTGCCTTGAGCAGGAATGGGGAAGATGGTAATTTTCCAGGCTCGCAAACAAGTCCATCACCGGTTCCCCCAAGGTCTGGAAAGTCCTGTTGGCCACCTCCCGGTCCAGCTGCCTCTCATGTGGCAGGAGGATCCTGCTGAGTCTGTCGGCCAACCAGTTGCCCTGGCCCGGCAGGTATACTGCTTTGAGGAGTATCCCCCACCAGGTTGCAAAAGAGCATAGGTTCAGGGACTCCTGACAGAGGGTGCGTGATCCCGTACCCCTCCCCCCCCCCATTTGTTCACGTAGAACATAGCCACTTGGTTGTCCGTTTGGACCAGGACTGACCTGTGGTCCAGATACTGCCTGAAAACCTTCAGGGCAAGACGGAAGGCCTGGAACTCCAACAAGTTGATCTGTTGGGCACTCTCCTCTAGGGACCACACCCCTTGCATGCGGTACCAGTGGCAATGGGCCCCCCAGCCTAGAGTAAGGAGGCATCTGTGGTGAGGACCCTCGAGTGTGGAAGGGCCTGAAAGGGCATACCTGCCTTCAAGTGCTGGGGAGAGAGCCACCAGGCCAGGGAATGTACCAGGTGCCTGATCACTTTGATACTGTCCTGGAGGTGTCCCGTGGCCTGGAAGCATTGGTCTCTGAGGCACCACTGCACAGTTCACATGTGGAGGTGGGCATCTGGAGTGACATCGACTGTGGAGACCATGTGCCCGAGGGGGCACAGCAGTGGCCTCGCTGGCATTGAGGAGCTGTGGCTTACTTTCCCTGCAAGGGCTATAATCCGGCCTGCCCTGTCTGCAGGCAGGAAGGCCTTCGACTGAAGGGTATTCAGTCTTGCCCCAATGATGTCTAACTCTTGAGATGGAGAGAGGCTGGATTTGGGGCAGTTGATTACAAACCCCAAGTGCTGCAGGACCTGGATGATGCAAGCTGTGGCCTGCTGCACCTCGGTGGCCGAAGTGCCCCTGATGAGCCAGTCGTCAAGACAGGGGAAGACGAAGATCCCTTGAAGCCTGAGGAAGGCAGCGACCACCGCCAGGCACTTTGTGAACACCCTGGGGGCCAAAGCAAAGCCAAAGGGGAGCACTCTGTACTGGTAGTGGTTGTCCCCTACCACAAAGCGTAGGCATTGCCTGTGGCTTGGGTAGATCAGAATGTGTGTGTAGGCATCCTTTAGGTCTAAGGAGCATAGCCAGTCTCCCTGGCAGAGGTAGGGCAGCAATATTCCAAAGGAGAGCATCTTGAACTTCTCCCTCACCAGGAATTTGTTGAAGTTGTGCAGGTCAAGGATGGGCCTTAGGCCCCCTGTCCTCTTTGGGACAAGGAAGTAACTGGAGTAGAACCCCTTGCCCTTGAGGTGGTGGGGCACCGGTTCCACCACATGGTCCTCGAGAAGACCTGCCAACTCCTTCAGAAGGTAGTCACGGTGAAGGGGAGACCTTGGAGGCTCTCCTGGGAAGTAGCGTGGAGGCATTTGGGCTAGATGGAGGAGGTATCCCTCCCTGACCACTTGTAATGCCCATGAATCGGTGGTGATGGCTTCCCACCTGTGGGCATACAAGGCGAACCGACCTCCTGTGGGCTGTCCAACTCCAGCTGGAAGAGGGGCCATGCTCCAGGAGTCAGAAAACCCCACCCAGCTGGGCTGGAGTCTGGGGGCTTTCTGCTTATGCGGGCCATGCCTCTGTGCCTTGGTCTATTGCCCCTGTGGGGGAGCTGGGGAGGCCTGGTAAGGGGGGTAGCTTCGGTAAGCAGCTCCCTCCCATGGGTAAAGGGGCTTTTTACCCGAGCCCTTCTTACGAGGAGAGGCAGATGTCTTCTTACAGAGCCGTGTCAGTCATGAACTCTGTCTCCAGCTCTGCGGCCTTGTCGGTCATGGGTTTGCCGAAGAGATCCTCCCCTTGGCATGGGACATCGAGCAACTTGTCCTGAACCCATTCCTCGAGGTTGGACAACTGCAGCCAAGCCTGGCGGCATGCACCGATGCCTGCCGCAGCTACTCCGGCCGCCGACTCGAACCAGTCATAGGCCGCCCGAGACAAATTTGGAGCATTCACGGACAGCTTTGGACAGGCCCTTGAAGCACTGCAAAGGTTCCTCGGAGAGACCAGCCAAGAACCCAGTGAGTTCCTTCGCCAGGTCTCTCAGGTACATGCCCATGTACAACTAGTACACCTGGATCCAATAATTCAGCATCGTGCCCTGGAAACATTTCCTGCAGAGGACATTCAGGTGCAAGCCTCCCTGCCAGGGGGCACCGAGGAGTGCATCTTCTGGCTCTTAAGCAGACACATGGTTGATTCCACAACCATGGAGTTGTGCAGCAGCTGCAATATCTGGAATCCAGGGCTCCGGCGGACTCGACACTGAGCCAAGCCGTTTGCTGATCGCCAGCGTCGATGCCGGAGTCTCCCACATGTGGAGCATAAGTCACTCCAGGATCGGAGGAATAGGTACCGTGAGGGTCTCCAAAGGAGGAGCCTCATATTGGAGGATCTCGAGGCTCCTCCTCGGACTCCATGGAGAAAGCCAAAGCCTTGGACATGTCCCGGACGAAGTCCAAAAAACCCATATCCTCCGGTGGCAACCTTCTCCGAGGCTTAGATACAGGGGAACCTGAGGTGACATCCCTATGTTTTAGGGTATCCGGCCGAGAATCGACTCGAGTCCGAAAGGTCTCGAGGATCGGCTCAGCCTCCAGGGTCGACTTTGATGTTGAGTGCCCGGTGGTCAGAGCGGAGGAACTGGACATGCCAGACATCAGCACCCGCTGCTGTTCAAAGAAGGCAGTAAAACTGCGCTCCAAAGCCGCCATCCTGGACACGAGTTCGGGAGGCTCCGCAGCTTCTGGCTCGGGCGCCGACATGGCTGGCTCCGACACCAGTTCCCCCGGAGGGGAGTCTTTGACAAGAACAGTCGGTACTTGCCTAGGCTGGTACGGTTCCCAATGAGGAACTTTGGCTGGGAGCTCCTTCTCCGACGATCCGGACAGGCGCACGGGGCTCCGCAACCAGCCCCGAGAGGAGCCCAGTTGTTCGGAACCGTCCAGAGACACCACCTTCGAGGATTTCTTCTTCCTCTTGTGATCCCTTGAAGGAGACCCCCTCTCTGAGGAATCCCACAATGCTCGCGCTCTGAGTGTTCCCCCCGAGACATTGAGGACTCAGACGAGGTCCTGGCTCTCAGAGGCATGTAGGATTTGGGAAAAATCTTGTCATGCTGCTGCTGGCGGCTCCTCAGGGCCTCGGATGACATTCTCTTAGAGAGAGTACAGACCGTCGGGTCGTGATCCAGCCTGAGGAACCGGAGGCAGCAGTCATGCATATCGGTGAGGGACATAATTTTCTCCCACCAATCACATTTCTTAAAACTGCTGGTAGCCATCGGGGGAAAAATGACCCAGGCTAGGTCGAAGACCCTTAGAGCTGCCAGCAAAGGAAAAGAAAGGAAAAAGGGCACGAAGATACCTCAAAAGGAAAAAATCCAACAAAATATAAAAAGACTGACCCGATACCAGAGTACCGAGGAGGGAAGGATACTGGTGTCGACCAGTCAGGCCAAAAAGGCACATAGGAAAAAAACCCAACTTTTTCCAGGAAATGAGGGACAACGTCCGATGGGCTCCGTGGAAAAAAGGAGACTGAGCAAGATGGCACCCTTGGGCGGGAAGGTGACTACACATGCGTGGTAGCGACTCCCAAAGGCTTTTTTTGAGAGCTGGGGATTTGCTCCATGCAGGCTCCGTCAGCGTCGAGGTCACCATATGTGAGGACTGACTTCCTGCTTGTTCCCGGAGAAATATGCGCAACTGTACTAAAATAATATTGAGGGCAGAGAGCACCCGTGAGACCAGATACTCAACCTTACTACAAAAAAAAAACAAACACAGATATACCTGGGCCAAACCAAATCAAACATAACCGAAGGGAAGGGACAACAAAAACTAAAACCATTTACTGCTGTACCCTCACCTTGATTAAATGGCAAGCTCTAAAGTCAGGGAATGTGTCTGATATCGTTATGCTGAGAGTTGCACGTGCCTTGTATCACTATACAGATCATGAGCAGCAATAGTACTGAGATCCAAACAAAAAAGAGATCAGAGCATCTTCATTCTAGTCCACAAATAGCATAGTTAATCACCTGTAACAGGTGTTCTCCGGAGACAGCAGAAATAGCACAGTTACTTACCTGTAACAGGTGATCTCTGGGAACAGCAGAAATAAGTCTTCACATATGGGTACGTCAGTACCGACGGAGTCTGCGTGGGAACGCTTCCCAGCATCCAATCAAGAGCTTTTGGAAGCATCCCAGCACGCCTGTGTGCTGCCTTCCCGCCTTTCCCAACTGCCTCTCCTCAGTTAAGTTTTAAAGCTGAGACAAAGAGAGAGAGAGAGGAAAGGAAAGATAGATAGAGATACAACTCCTGGGGAGGTGGGAGGGTTGTGAAGACTTATTCCTGCTGTTCCCAGAGATCACCTGTTACAGGTAAGTAACTGTGCTATCTCAAGGAACAAGCAGGAATGAGTCTTCACATACAGGGACTCCCAAGCTGAGATGCCTGGAGTCCCAGCATGTCATAGGCTGGAACATGCTATCTCCCAGAACACCGGGCATTCTGAGGATGGAGGGTAGGAGTTGAAGAAAGAAGGATGCTGTGGAACAGCTAACCTAGCATAGCACTGCAGAGATGGAGTCCATGTGTGGATGATGATGGTCATCAATAATATTGCAAAGGATATTGCAATATGGACCTCCCCTGACAGGATTTCACAGAAGTATCGAGGTTCATGGATCTACTGGGAAACCTAGTAGAGGAACCTTGAAGAGGACCTCACTGTAAGTGGAGGTAATAATCCTGTAGGAAAACCAGTGGAGGTCAGAATCTTGAAAGGTAGCAGGTAACCCCAGTAGGGAAACTGGGGTAGTCCAAAAACGGTGGGCCTTCAGCGGAAGGCTTTATGAGAAAAACCCTAGCTCTTTTGGAGGCAGAGTGAGTCACTCTTAGGAGCAAAAAGAGAAGGCTAACCGATTTGGACAAACAGGCATAGTCCTTGTGGGGAGAAAGGGTGTGGGAACTCCTTGTATTCCCAAAAGAGAGGACAAATGCCTGAGGCGTTAAAGCCTGTGATTAACTGAAGATCCACAATGTCTCTCCTAACTGGCGTAAGCTAGGAGAGATATTGGGCACGGAGAGCTTCAGAGGTACCTAAACCGTTAGGTTATGGTATAAAAATTGTTGACCACAGGAGTGGTTGTGCGTGTAGAACCCCAAACCTGCTAGATAGCATAGGTATGGGTAAAGCCCCTCTGTCAGAATCATATAGCTATATGAGGATAGACAGTGAGATAGATAAGTATGTGGACACATATCTATCTATAATAAAATATCTCAACATAGACAGATAGACAGATAGACAGACATATAAGAATATATCTATGGTGAGATATGGAAGGGCATAAAATACACACAAAAAATAAAAATGGGTATGTAGGCCTACATATGGGTGTCTGCAATTAAACAGACAGAGATATGCCTACAGCACAGTGATCACATAGGATATGTGGAGAGGAAAGATTCATCTAATAACAAGGAGGTGGAACCTACTTGAGAAGACATATAGAGAATCTATTCCTCCTGGTCATGATCTGAAAGAATGCTAGTTAGTGAAAAATAACCAGGACTGTTACGTGAAAAACAAAGGACAATGTCAATGTGCAGCCAGCAAGTCCCGAGTCTTCCAGGACTCTAGCATGGTAAGTAGACAGAAGACGCCTAGAGAGGAGATACCATGTTGACCTGCTTAAGGGCAAAGGTATCATACGTTCTTACCATGAGGACGAGCATATCCCCGATTGGGAATACTATGGACCAAAGCAGGGAACTGGCAACTCCTTGAGCTTTCACCTAAGAGAAGGCCTATGTCCTTTATATCAAAAAAGGAGATAGTAAAAGAAGGGAGAACCTTCTAGTCATGGGAGACATGACTGAAAAGACTTTTCTAACCAGCTAGGATAGCTGTTGGAGAAAAAAAAACATGCTCTCTAGCAAGGGCCCATAGTGGAAAGCTTCTCTGTAGATTGCAGAGAGCATGATGCAGGAGAATGAGGAGATAGAACTGGCTGGTAGAGAGCCAGTATCTCTGTCAACTATGCTGCCAAACTCAGGAAAATGAAGATGGCAGAATAGAAGACAATCTACAAAGCTTGTAGTGAGATGATCTCCAAGAGAGATGAAGCACTGACTTGGAGCCACTACTAAGACTAGACAGAATGTTAGTGGAGGACAACCTGGTTGTTTGTGGACAAGAACCAGTGGTCCAAACATTAAAGCTCCTGCATAGGCAGCTGTTAGCAAGACAGCAGAAAGAATCTTACTGTTCAAAAACAGAAAGAACAGACAGAACAGGAGTAGGAAACTCTGGACATGTCTGATAAGCTGCCCCAAAGCAAGATTGAGCTGAGGAGGTAAACTCCGCACTGGAAAGTGAGAAAAGTAGAGAGGCTGAAGAAAAAGCCTCCCAGTAAGTAATTCCCTATTACAGGGGAAACACTTGGTAAGAGGGTGAAGAGAATGGAGCTGAAGAAGACTTATGAAGTAGGAAGTCTATAGAAAGGAAAGATACATGCTGGCACAGGAACTATCATTTGATAGTGGTTAGACCTCTTTCCCTAGCAGGAAAAAGAGAAGAAACCTGTGACCTATAGGCATGAATATCCTGACAGCTCATAGAAATATAGAAAAAATGGATATCTTTTGGAAAGGGATCCATGTGTAGGGGTTAGAATGAAGCGGTGGAGTGCCTCCATTGAGAAGAAGCAACTGTAGATGGCAATTAACCATAAGAAAACAGAAGTCATGTATATATCCAGCAAACCAAACTTCAACCCCCCTCCCACAATCACCCTCTGCAACAACACGTATAGCACGAAGAAGGAAATCAAATATCTCGGAGTAACACTCGACTGCAACCTGAAAATGGAGACACACCTACGCAAAACAAATAAAGCCATCTTCCATAAACTTAGAGTGATACAACCACTACGGAAAATACTTGAGCCCAGTGATTTTCGGTCAGTAGCACAAGCCCTCATAATGCCACACCTAGACTACTGTAATGCCATCCTTCAAGGTCTGCCTAAAAAATCACTAAATATACTTCAGATGGCCCAAAACGTGACGGCCAGGATCATAATGGGAACAGGCATTACTGAACACATTACCCCCATCCTGATAGAGCTACATTGGCTCCCAATTGCAGCTAGGATACAATACAAGATGTTGGTGACCACCTTCAAACTAATAAACAACATATCCCCATCATTCCTATCATCACTAATCAGCACGCAACCTACAAATAGGGACAGAAGAACTATCAACTCAGGCAACCTACAAGTCCCCACCAACTTCAGAACAGTGAAAACAAGTACGAGTCGTAGAGCGTTCTCATTCTCTGCACCAACTCTCTGGAATCACCTCCCGTGTGAGCTGCGTTTAATCAAGGACATCACCAAATTCAGGAAGGAGCTAAAAACTCACCTATTTCGATGTCATTACAATCAGCTATGACCATCAACTGAGAGAGTATTCAAAACTGCTATATGTATAATTATGTAAATATGTATATATAGATGTAAGAATGTATAAGTCACCCCCTAAGACGCTAACCATGTGTGCTGTGACCCCAGTTATTTGTACATACCACCCCCCCCAGTCTTGATTGACAATCCCAGAACATGAATCAAACCGCTGCTGATCGCTGGAAGTAGCGGTATATAAATGTGCAGTAAATAATAATAATAATAATAATAATAATAATAATAAAATAATAATAATAGATGCTAACCCCAAGAGTCACAAGCATCTGATGATGATTGATCAGAAACCCTGCAGATGCTGGGTTTGCTGAGCCTGGTGAGAGGTTGGATTCTTCAGACCAGGACGATGCCTCCCCTGTTGGGGAACATTTGTATGATGGGCAAGTGATGAATAAAACCTTCTTCTCCTGTGGGAAGAAAGTTTGGTAGGAGATTTCCTACCTAGTGGGACAGAAGAAGGTGTAGAACAAACCTTAGGAACAGGTAAATCAGTGGATAACTGAGTAACCTGACGTAAAGACTACTTGTTGAAAAGATTTTCTCCAGTGCAAGGAGTATGTCCCAGACGTTGTTGTGCCCATTTGTCCAAGTCTGAAGATTGGAGCCAGGCTCTACGTCGTGCCCCTATAGCAATAGCAGAAGTTCTGCTAACAGACTCAAAAGAGTCTAGGGAAGCACAAGAAAGAAACCAAGAAATATTCTGGATATGCTTCAGCAGTGAAGAATAGTCTTTACTCCTAGAATCTGGAAGGAAAGGAGTCAAAAGATGTAACTGCTTTGTGACCTCCTCAAGAGAAAGACTCATATAAAAAATATATGAGAGAATTCTTGCAGAAAGCATAGATGTCTGGAAGGTTTGACGTCCAAAGGCATCTATTGTCTTAGACTCACGACCTGGCAGATAAGAAGAGTGCTTTTTCTTACTCTTTACCTGCCTCATTGCTGATTCCACTACTATGGAATGATGAGGAAGTTGAATCTTTTGAAACCCTGGAGAGGTGGGCACCTGATATAAAAGATCAGTTGCCCTGGGAGGTGGGGGTACCCTTAAAGGTGTTTCCCACATTCCTAGAAGGAGATCCTGCAAGGAATGATGCATAGGAAGCATTATGTTGTCCTTTGCTTTGGCAGAAACAGAGCCTTGAGCAGGATCATGTCCTGGAATAGGAATGGCAAGAGATCTTGCTATATCCAGGAGGAAACTCTGAAAATAGGGATCCCAAACAGGAATCTCCCCTGGACAGGGTAGATCTAAAGAACTAGCCTGAGCATCCACAGAGTTATCCAAATATATAGGAATAGAAGATCCTGCAGAGTGCAGTGTGGAATGCTTAAAAGATGGTTGCTGGTACTGGCTGTCAGGAGCAGTCCCCATCCTTACCACATCGTCCATGCCAGGTATCGACTCCAAGCTTGGTATAGAATGGAGTGATCCTGTTGAAAAAAGCATGGCAGGAATTGGCGACGATGCTACTGTGGGTACCGGTACCGATGCTGATACCGGTACCGATGTTGGAGTCGAACCCGACAAAGACATCGGAGCAGTCATCGGTGACAGTTCAATCGGTACCGAGGTAACTGAAAACCTCCAGCCGCTATCCTCGGTACCGAAGCACCGATAACGATCGGTGTCATTACCAAAATCTATTGGTACCGTCTTCTAGATTAGAGATCGATTCCAAACTCGGCATCGAGGGCAAAGAGCCTGATAAGCGAAGCATGGAAGGCACCGACCATGAAGGTAATGAGGACATCGGTACCAACTTCAGTACAGTGTCTGATACCAGTGAAGGAAGGGCAACCAGTGGCAACTCAATCGGCGTCGGGGGAACCGAGAGTTGCGGATCCGAATCATTGGAACCGAGCCTTCGGTACCGTTGAGAGCTGGTACCAAGGCGAGTCGGTACCCAGTCCTCCAGACTGGAGATCGATTCCAGACTCGACATCGAAGGAAGCGAGGCTATCGATGCACATCTGGAGGGTACCGTCGTCGGTTGGAGTATCGGTGTTGGTACCGATAATGGAAAGTCAATCTGGAGGGTATCCACCGGTCCCGAAGGTACCGAGGACGCCAGATGACGATCCCTGGTGAGGAGTGTTTCATCCAACACCAGTGCCGATGCCGGGGTATCGGTACCGCTCGAAGCGGATGCCACCACCGTACACGGCTTAGGTATGTTCTGTGGGGGGTGAACCCCAGGAACAACCTGAAGCCCCTTATAGGCTTTGGAGACCGAAGACTCCCGCCGGGGTTTTGAAGCCAGTGGGCCCTCGAGGGCAAGGCCGGAGCCATCTACATGCTGCGCATGAGACCTACCACTCGAGGACTGGCAAGTCTTAACAGACTGTTTGTGGGTTACCTGATCCTGTGTGGACGAAGAAGGGGACGGTGCCCCGAAGTTGGAGGGCAACCGTGTATCGAGGGAGCCTCGATGTTGAAAACCTCTTCTTACCAAACTGTTGTCAGGACCCAAGCAGGTTAGACACCAACTTTGAGGGTCTAAAAATAAAGTTGTACCGCCACAGTCTGAACATTTCTTGGAGAAAGTGTCTGGCAGTTCCATGAAGGAAAAAGAAAAGGCCTAAAAGGCCTAAGAGACCGTGGGACACTATGAAGAAAAAATATCCCGTGGAAAAGGAAAATTTTTAAAGAAAAAAAAAGAAAACACCGGCAGTACCGGTGGCGTCGGAAAGACAGCCGCGACCACAAGAAAACTAAAAAATAAAAACAAGAATTTTCTGCGGTGACAGGAGGACGTCCTGCCGGCTCCGCGGAAAAACGAAAGCTGAGGAGAGGCAGTTGGGAAAGGCGGGAAGGCAGCACGCAGGCGTGCTGGGATGCTTCCAAAAGCTCTTGATTGGACGCTGGGAAGCGTTCCCACGCAGACTCCGTCGGTACCGACGTACCCATATGTGAAGACTCATTCCTGCTTGTTCCTGGAGATCAGTCCTCACATGTGGATTACATCAGTGTTGACAGAACCCACACGGAGCAAATCCCCAGCTTTCAAAGAAAGCCATTGGGAACTGCCTCCACGCATGCGTGATCCGCTTTCCGCCCTAAGGAGCCATCTTGCTCAGTGAAATGACATAGCTAAAGACGGCAAAGACAACAAAAGCACTGTAAATAGGAGGACTGCAACTCCAAGGGGAGGAGGGAGGGTTGTGAGGACTGATTGCTGCTGTCCCCAGAGAACACCTGTTACCGGTGAATAACTACACTTTCTCCGGAAACAAACAGGAAGTCAGTCATCACATATGGAACTCCCTAGCTACAGGCTACCAAAAGCCCAGAGAGAAAAAACACGATTACTCTTAGGGGAAGCAGCGAGCAGCAGCAATTGAGTCCACAGGCGCAGACTGAAGTAGGACCTGTGTGTCCAAAGGAAATCAGCACTCTGGTAGCCTGAACACAGAAGGGGCTGGAGAGTAGGAGTTGCATAGACCCTGAAAAGATTACGCAGTACGGCCTGGCCAAAGGCCCTCTCCCGTCGGGACTCCCTCTCCAGGCAATAAGCAGCTGCGAAGGTATGGACAAAGATCAGTTGGCAGCCCAGCAGATGTCCACCATTGCGACGGACGCAGGTTTGCCACAGAGGCCGCCATGGCCCTGACATGCTGCGCCGTGACCTGGCCTCTAGCAAGAGCCCCGCATGCTCATAGGCGAGGATGATACAGTCTGCCACCCAGGCAGATAGCATATGCTTAGCCACCGCTTCCCCAGTCTACTGGAGGGTCATACAAAACAAAACGCTGAGCAGCTTTACAATGGCCCTGGGTACGTTGAATGTAGAAGGACAGGGCCCTCTTACAGTCCAAGCTGTGGAAGATGGCCTCTGCCCTACTGGTGTGAGGCCTTGGGAAGAAGGTGGGGAGCACCACGTCCTGGTTGAGGTGAAAAGGCGATACCACCTTCGGAAGGAATTTGGGGTGTGTGAGGAGCACATCCTTGTTCTTGTAGAACCTGGTGTAAGGTGCCTCTGCCACCAAGGCTTGGGACTCAATGACCCTGCGAGCGGAGGTGAGCGCAACCAGGACCACCACCTTCCACAAAAGCAGGTTGCCAGGGGCTCAAAAGGCGGGAGAGTAAGCTGTGCCAGTACACTGAGGTCCCACTCAATCGCCGGAGGACATACCAGGGGTTTCAATAAGGGAAGTCCCTTCATGAAGCAGGTCACCAACGGCTAGGCCGAGAGGAGTTTGCCATCCACCAGATGGTGATGTGCTGCCAGGGCACTAAGATGCACTCTGATGGAGTTTGATTTGAGTCCAGAGTGTGAGAGATGGAGAAGATACTGCAGGACCAGCTGCACTGGACAGAAGAACAGGCTAATCCCATGCTCTGTGCACCAGACTGAAAATCTGCACCACTTGAAGGTGTATGCTCTCCTGGTGGAGGACTGAAGGGAAGCCAACAGGATCTCCTCCACTTCCTCCGAGAGGTTGAAAGGGGCTAGATTCACCCTTTCAGCAGCCAAGCTGTCAGTGACAGGGACCCCAGATTGGGTTGCGAGAGAGAGATCCCCTCCCTGTGATGGGACCCTGGGGAGCTCACCAATAGGATGGGAGTCTCCACCGACAGCCAGAGGAGTAACGGGAACCATGGCTGCCTGGGCCATCGAGGTGCTATCAGGATCAGCGAGGTCTTGTCGCGAAGAGTCCTGAATAACGTTTTGGCAATTAGTGGTGTGGGTGGGAAGGCATACAGGAGACCTTCCGACCACGAGATAAGGAATGCATCTGCCGCCAGCCAGGAAGGGTGGGCTTGCAGAGAGCAGAAACGGGGCAACTGGTAGTTGTCCAGGCTGGCAAACAGATCTATCCATGGTTCCCCCCAGAAGTGGAAAAGCCGGCTGGCCAATCTGGGTTCCAGCTGCCACTCATATGACTGGAGGATCCTGCTTAATCTTTATTTCACACTTGCTATACCGCCCACGCCATGGCATTAGGGTGGTTTACAATATGCTGTCCTGGCCTGGCAGGTATACTGCCCATAAGAGTATGCCCTGCTGGACTGCGTAGGAGCAGAGAGACAGTGCCTTGTGGCAGAGGGCACAGGACCTCGTGCCTCCATGCTTGTTCACATAGATGACAAGGTGGCGATGTTCTGTTTACACCAACAGTGGTTGGCGATGTAGGTGAAGGCAAAAAGCTTGGAGGGCAAGGTGTATCACCTGTAATTCCAGAAGGTTGATCTGCTGGTTGCTCTCGCTCTGCGACCAGCTGCCCTGTGTGCGGAGTTCCTCGCAGGGGGCTCCCCATCCCAGCAGGGGGGGGCATGCGTCATGAGGATGGAGGTACTGAGGATTTTGCCACCAGGTCAGGGATTCTGCCAAATGGTGGGTCACTACAATTCTGTCACGGAGACAGCCTGTGGCCTGCGTCCACTGGTTCCAAAGGCACCACTGTGTGGTCCTCATGGGGAGGCGGGCATCTGGGGTGACAGACTGAGGAGGCCATGTGTCCAAGTAGGCGCAGCAGGAGCTGAGCAGACACTGTGGGACGGCATTGTATGTCCAGGACCACAGCCCTGAGCCAGGTGGCTTGGTCCACGGGAAGGAAGGCCTTTGTCTGGAGGCTGTCTAGTCTTGTCCCTATGAACTCGACACTGTGTCGGGAGGAGGAGGGGTAGTTTATTACAAACCCTAGAATTTGCAGGACCTGGATGGTACGTGCGGTTGCCTGCTGCACTTCTGAGGCCGTGCCTCCTTTTATGAGACAATCATCCAGGTAGGAGAAAACAAACATCCCCTTGAAGGCGGAGGAAGACAGCCACGACTACAGGCACTTGGTGAAACCCTTGGGGTGGAAGCCAAGCCGAAGGGAAGCACCCTGTACTGATAATGGCTGCCCCCCACCATGAACTACTACTACTACTACTAAGCATTTATAATGCGCTACCAGGCGCACGCAGCACTGTACAATGAAAACATACAAGAGACAGTCCCTGCTCAAAAGAGCTTACTATCTAAAAAAGACAAAGCAAGAAAAGGAGAATAAGAACAGCAAAATCAAGAGCCAAAGGCACAGGCGAAAAGATGAGCTTTTAACTTAAGTTTGAAGAGGAACAAAGAAGATGCCTGGCGTAAAGACAAAGGAAGTTTATTCCAAGTGTAAGGTGCAGCAAGGTGAAACGAGTGGAATCTGGAGCTGGCAATACAGGATAAGAGGATAGCAAGAAGCAACTGGGTAGAAGAACGGAGCTCACGAGGGGGGAAGTAGGAAGAAATGAGAGAAGAAAGGTACTGAGGAGCCACAGAGTGAATGCACTTATAGGTCAGAAGGAGAAGCTTAAAGCGAATACGGAAATGGATAGGGAGCCAGTGAAGAGATCTGAGGAGAGGAGTGATGTGGGCAAAACGAGACTGACAGAAAATCAAACGGGCAGCGGAGTGCTGAATAGACTGAAGGGGGAAGAGATGAAACTGAGACCGACCAGCAAGAAGCAGGTTGCAATAATCAAGACGAGAGGTGATTAGGGAATGGATGAGGGTTTTAGTAGTGAGCTCAAAAAGAAAGGGGGGATTCTGCCAATGTTGAAGAGAAAGAACCGCAGGTACTGCCTGTGGTTGGGGTGAATGAGTACTTGTGTGTAGGCATCCTTCAGATCCAAGGAGCATAGTCAAGGGAGAGCATCTTGAACTTCTCACTCACCAGGAATCTGTTCAGACTGCGCAGGTCAAGGATGGGCCTTAGGCCCCCTGTTCTTTCTGGTATGAGGAAGTACCTGGAATAGAACCCCTTGCCCCTGAGATGGTGAGGAACTGGTTCTACCACTTTGTCCTCAAGAAGACCTGCCAGTTCCTTCAGCAGATGGTCCCGGTGAAGAGACGACCTGGGAGGTTCTCCCAGAAAGAAAGGGGGGGGTGTCTGGGCCAAGTGGAGGAGGAGATAGCCCTCTTTGACCACTTGAAGTGCCCAACAATCGGTGGTGATGGCTGCCACCTTTGGGCATAGTGAATGAGATGTCCCCCTGTGGGCTGCTGATCTCCTTGGGGTAGAGAGGGTATGCCCAAGGAGTCAAAAGCTCCCCCCTGGATGGGCCGGGGCCAACACCTGAGACTTGGGAGCCTTCTGCTTATGGAGGGCCATTCCAATGTCCTGTGGCCTGCTGACCCTGCTGGGGAGCCATGGAGGCCTGAAAAGGTGGGTAGTTTCTTGTAAGCAGCCCCTTTCTTCGAGTAGAAAGGCTTTTTACCTGATCCTTTCAGCTGGGGAGGGACAGCTGTCTTTTTAGAGATCCTGGTCCTCGACATCAACTCGGTCTCCAGCTCGACAGCCTTGTTGGTCATGGATTTACCAAAGAGGTTCTCTCCTTGACACTGAATATTGACCAATTTGTCCTGAACCCACTGCTTGAGATCGGACGACTGTAGCCAAGCCTGGCGTCGGGCACTGATGCCCGCTGCCGCCACTCAAGCTGCTGATTCAAAGCATTCATAGGCTGCCCAAGACAAACTTGGAGCACTCATGGACAGCTTTGGCCAGGTTCTTGAACCACTGCAGGGGTTCCTTGGAAAGATCAGCTGAGAACCCGATTTCCTTCACAAGGTCTCTCAAGTACATGCCCATGTACAGCTGGTATGCCAGGATCCGGCCAATTAGCTTCGAGCCCTGGTAGCACTTTCTGCCGAGGGCATCCAGGGTGTGTAACTCCCTGCCAGGGGGCACAGAGAGGTGCATCTTCTGACTCTTCAAACGACACATGGCTGACTCCACCACCATGAAGTTATGCGGCAGTTGTGACTTCTGGAAGCCCGGGCTCCAGCAGACTCGATACATCGAATCGAGCTGCTTGCTCAACTCCGGAACCGATGCCAGTGTCTCCCACATATGGAGCATTAGTCATTCCAAGATGGGAGGGATCAGCACCGTAAGCGATTCCCTCAGAGAAGCCTCATATTGGAGGATTTCTAGCTTCTCCGTCTGAGGGCCCTCCTCAGATTCTGTTGGGAACACTAAGGCCTTGGAAATGTCCCTGATGAAGTTGAGGAACGTCATGTCCTCAGGTGGGGACCAACGCCGAGGCTCCGAGGGAGGGGAGTTTGAGGGGATGTCACAGTGGCGACAAGTATCTGGAGACTCCTTGTCCTCCATTTCCCTGTCAGAATAGTCTGTTGAAGACTTGAGGAAAGGATGGCTCGCAGGGTCTGGGGCTGATCCCTGCCCATGGCCTTCGGAGGCCCCATGGCCAGTGCTGAGCACACTGGCTAGGGAAGATCTCGGCCCCATGGAACGGGAGCCAGCTCAGCCTCCGGTGACGTCCTCTATGTCAAGGGCTCAGTGGTCTGGGTGGAGGAACCAGTGGTAGCGGACAACAGCGCCCACTGCTGGTCCATAAAGGCAGACAAGCTGTGCTTCAGGGCCGCTATCCTGGACTTCAGGCCAGAAGGCTCCGCAGCCATCGGCACGGGCAGAGAGGGAATCGAGCCCACCACTGGTTCCCCCGAGGTGAGTCCTCAACGAGCATTGTGTCAGGCGACCAAGGCCAGCTAAGGTAGAGTCCTTTCGGCGGACTTTCACAAGTCGCTCCTTCTCCAATCCCTTGGACGAGTGTCTAGCACTGTGGGACCTGGATCAGGACTTACCCAGCCTGTCTGAGCTGTCTAGGGATGCCACCTTCGAGACCTTCTGCTTCTCAAGTTCCCTCAAGGGAAACCCCCTTTCTGAGGAACCACGGTTTCGGTCGGACTGCGTAAGGATACTCGGGATTCTGCTGTTTTGGAGGCAGCCTTGGCCTTCACAGGTACCACGGACTCAGGAAAAACTCGTGCTGCTGCTGGTGGCTCTTGAGAACCTTGGTGGACATCATCTTACAGAGGCCGCATGCTAACTTGCTGCTCACTGTGGCTAATGCCGATCGGGTCGGGCTCCTGTGTGGCCCTCCTTTACTTTATATAAGTTCCTCTGTATCCAAGTTCCACATTGTTTCATCCCTTGTTAATAATTTAGTTTGTTTAATGTAATAATTAAGTTTGTTTAATGTAACAATTTACTGCTACACTTCACTCGTTATACTGCATAAGTTTCATGTTTAAATGTAAACAGCGTTGATTGAAGGATAAGGTGGTGTAAAAAACCGGCTAAATAAAATAAAATATATCTATGTCTTGCTGGTCACCCTCTTTCTGACCTAGGCTTTCCTATCAATTAATGGAAGTTCCTTTCTATCTCTATTACTAAGGTTTTAGGAATATTCAAACCACATAGACTGCGTACAATGTTGAGTATATCAAGTTTCAATAAAGCATAGTTACTCACCTGTAACAGGTGATCTCCGGGAACAGCAGGAATTTAGTCCTCACATATGGGTATCGTCGGTACAGACGGAGCCTGCGCGGGAACGCTCCCCAGTGTCCAATCAAAAAGCTTTTGGGAGCATCCCATAGAGCCTGCGTGCTGCCTTCCCGCCTTTCCCAACTGCCTCTCTCCAGTTGAGTTTTAAAGCTGAGACAAAGAGAGAGAGAGAGAGAGAGAAAGGAAAGCGATAGATAGAGAGATACAACTCCTAGGGGAGGTGGGTGGGTTGAGGACTAAATTCATGCTGTTCCCGGAGATCACCTGTTACAAGTGAGTAACGATGCTATCTCCAGGAACAAGCAGCAATGTAGTCATCACATATGGGGACTCCCTAGCTTTAGGTGCCAGGGAGAGACCCCAGATGTTGTGTGTCCCTGAACAGGGCTCCACTTCCCCCCATGGATCTTTGGCATCCTACCAGGGATGGTGGGTAGGAGTTGATTAGGTATGGAACAGGTATTGGAGAACAGCCTGACCAAACAAAGCATCCCGGCGGGAGTCCTTATCCAAGCAGTAATGGGCTGTAAAGGTATGAACCGAGGTCCAAGTGGCTGCTCAACAGATGTCGTTGATAGACACAGAGTGCACATGAGCCATTGAGGCTGCCATGGCTCTCACATTGTGAGCTGTGACATGGCCCTCCAGAGAAAGGTTCTTACTCTGATAGGCGAAGGAAATACAATGAGCAATCTAGTTAGACAGTGTTCTCTTGGAGACTGGAAGTCCCAAATGAGAAGGATCAAAAGCAACAAAGAGTCGAGAGGACTTTCTATGTTGCTGTGTTCTTTGTAAGTAAAAGGCTAAAGCTCTTTTACAGTCCAAGGTATGAAGATTCCTCTCTGCATTTGATGCATGAGGCCTTGGAAAAAACACAAGTAGGTAGACTGCTTGGTTCAGATGAAAAGGCGAGACCACCTTTGGCATAAAGTGTGGATGAGTCCTAAGGACTACCTTGTCATGATGGAACCTTGTATAAAGGTGGATTAGCTACTAGCGCTTGCAACTCACTAATGCGGCGTGCTGATGTGATTGCAATGAGAAAGATAACCTTCCAAGAAAGGAATTTCAAGGAGGTAGTAGCTAAGGGTTCAAAAGGTGGCTTCATGAGCTGCCCAAGTACCAGGTTTAAGTCCCATGCCACTTGTGGTGGCCTAATGGGAGGCTTAGTTAGAAGAAGGCCTCTCATAAATCTTGCTATAAGAGGATGAGAGGAAATAGGCTGTCCATTTAGAGGATAAGGGAAGCTGCAATAGCACTCAAATGGACTCTTACTGAATTAGTCTTAAGACCTGCATTGGATAAATGAAGGAGATACTCCAGCAAAGATTCCAGAGGTATCGCAAGGGGGTTAAGAGCCTTTTGCGAACACCATATGGTAAATCTTTTCCACTTGAAAGCACAAGAGCGTCTTGTGGAAGGTTTCCTGGAAGCAAGAAAAATATCTTTCACTTGCTGAGGGATATTAAGATCATGGAGATCTAGGCCTTCAGCAACCAAGCCCTGAGATGCAGAGACTGGGAATTGGAATGCCATAACATTCCGTTCTCCTGGGATAGGAGATCTGGAGCAGACCCTAACTCCAGGGAGGGAGCTTGAGAGAGATGTAGAAGCAGAGGGTACCACACTTGCCGTGGCCAATGTGGAGCTATGAGAATCATATGGCCTCTGTCTCTCTGAAGCTTGAACAGGGTTTTGGGAGTTAGGGGAATGGGTGGAAAGGCATACAGGAAGTCTTGACCCCAGTAAAGGAGGAAAGCATCCCTGGCCTGAGCCGCCTGAGCCGGAATTCTGGAACAGAACCAGGGAAGTTTGGCATTGCATGGACTTGCAAAGAGGTCTATGTCCGGGGTTCCCCAAAGTTGAAATATCCTGGTCACCTGGTCTGCATGCAGAGACCACTCGTGTGGAAGCAGAACTCGACTGAGTCTGTCTGCCCAAGAGTTTTGAATGCCTGGAGATACACTGCCAGAAGATGAATCTGATGCTCTCTGGCGAGGGCCCATAGTCGCAAAGCTTCGTTGCAAAGCGACAGAGAGCCTGTTCCCCCCTGCTTGTTCACACAGAACATGGCTACTTGATTGTCTGTATGAATGAGGACTGTCTTGTAGCTGAGCAGGGTGTGGAACAATCGCAGAGCAAGAAAGATTGCTCTGAGCTCCAAGATATTGATATGTAGATAACTCTCCTGTGGAGACCAGGTGCCCTGGGTGGAGAGGTCTTGCAGATGAGCTCCCCAACCCACTGAAGAAGCATCTGTTGTGAGAGTTGCTTGGGATAAGGGTTGCTGAAAAGGGGACCCCAGCAACAGGTTTTGAGTGGACTTCCACCACTGGAGGGACAAAATAAGGCGACTTGTGTTTGCTATTTTGACAGGCATCCTGATGCCTGGGTCCATTGGGTGGATAAAGTCCACTGAGCTGCCCTCATGTGGAGGTGAGCATAGGGAACCACATGCACGTTGGATGCCATGTGGCCTAGTAATTTTAACATTTCTTAAGCAGTTAGATGAGGCTTTAGCACTGCTTGAGAAGCTAACTGCACCAAGCGAAGGCAACGGGCCTGGGGGAGATAGGCCCTTGCCTTTGTGGTATCCAGGAAAGCTCCTGGAACTCTAAAGACTGAGTGGGAGTCAGACTGGATTTTGGGATGTTTATTACTAGCACTAAATACTGAAGGATACGCATTGTGCAGGATAGAGAAGTCCTGGCCGCTGACTCTGTTGGGGCTCGAATAAGCCAATCGTCTAAGTAAGGGAAGACAAATATCCCTAGAGTGTGGAGAAATGCTGCTACAACAGCCATGCATTTTGTGAACACCCTTGGTGCTGAGGCCAGGCCAAATGGAAGCACCCGGTATTGGTAGTGCTTTCCCTGAAAAAGAAACCGAAGGAACCTTCTGTGAGTTGGATGGATGAGAACATGGGCGTACGCATCCTTGAGATCTAGAGAACAAAGCCAATCCTGACTCTGAAGGTATGGCAGCAGAGATCCGAGAGAAATCATTTTGAACTTCTCCTTGACAAGGAATTTGTTCAATTCTCTGAGGTCTAAGATAGGTCTGTAACCCCCTGTTTTTTTTGGAATAAGAAAATAAGGGGAATAGAACCCTGTACCCTGTTGATGGAGAGGTACTTCTTCTATTGCCCCTTGGGCAAGAAGGATAGCGACCTCCTGACCTAACAGGTTGATGAGAGAGGTTGGAGAATTGAACTGCTTTACTATTGTGTGAGGGGGCATGCTTGAAAAAATGAAGCTTGTACCCCTCCTTTATGATGGAGAGTGTCCAATGCTCTGCTGTTATTTGCCCCCATCTGGGGGTAAAATGATATAACCTTCCTGGAATGGTGGAAGGTTCTGGTCCCCCCAGAACCAGGAAGGCTAAGTTCTCTAGATGAGAGTCAAAGGCATTGTGGAGGCTGAGCCTGCTGGGCCGGTTGAGGCCTAGCAGCCTTTACTTTCTTTTGTTTGGGTGGTTGCTGACCTTTCCTGGCAAGCTGACCTGCAGAACGTCCCTGCTGAACATAAGCAGGATAAAATTTTCTTTTTTTAGAAAAGAATGGTTTCTTGAACAATTTTCTTCTAGCAACATCAACAGTGGACTTGGATAATCTATCCAAGGTGGACTTTTCAGCGTCCATTTCATTGGCTTTTTCCTGCCAATCTTTACCAAACAGGTTCTCACCAGTGCAAGGGATATTTCCCAATTTGTCTTGTACCCAGAGCTCTAAATCAGATGCCTGGAGCCAAGCAATTCTACGTGCACCTATGGCCATAGCCGAGGCTCTGCTTATGCACTCAAAGCAGTCAAAGGCTGCACGGTTGGAAAATTTTGAAACATCTTGGGCATGTTTGACCAAAGTGAGAAAAGCTTGTCTTTTATCCTCAGGAAGGACTTAAAGCCTCTAAATCATCTGTGACCTCCTTCAGGAACATTCCCATAGAGAGACTATAGGAACTGATCCTGGCAGAAAGCATGGAAGCTTGGAAGACACGATGTCCAAAAGCATCCAGGGTTCTGCACTCACGTCCTGGAGGATTAGAGGCATGTCTTTTTGCACTCTTGATCCTTCTCATAGCTGACTCCACTACAATAGAGTGGTGAGGAAGCCGAGTCTTATGGAATCCAGGACAAGGAGGGACTCGATACATAGTATCCAGTCTACGAGAATGAGGAGAAGTGACAAGAGGTGTTTCCCACATCCTTAACATGAGATCATATAGAATCTCATGAATGGGTAAGGTAGCTGCCTCCTTAGGAGTTTTAGGATATTGTAGAATTTCCAACTCCTTGGCCCTTGGCTCTGTTTCAGGGGCCACAGTAATGGACAGGCCCCGAGCCACCTCCTTGATAAAATCTTGGAAGGAAATACCCTCTGGAGGAGACATCCTGCGTTTAGGGGAGGAAGGCTCCTCTGGGAGAAGCATCGCTGCATCGACAGAACTGTCAGAATCCTCAGATTCTTCTGAGGACTCGAAGTATCGTCTGTCCGGATGCTCTTGAAGAGCCTGATACCCGTACCGACCAAAGTCGGTACCGGGAGTAACCGGTACCGGGGTATCGGTACCGGAGGTCATCGGTTGACTGGGTACCTGGCAAAGCAGACACCGATGCTGATGTCGATGCTATCAATACTGGTACCGATACCGAGGCCGGAGTCGGTACCGGTGAAATTGTCGCAGTTCTGAAGGCTTCGATGCCGCAAGGAAAGCCACCAGACTGCATTCCATAGCCAGAACTCTCTGGTGTATCGACACTGCCAATGCCTGGATGTCGGTACCGGAGGAGACTGCCGGTACCCCAGAGCATGGCACCAGTAGTTCTGTCGAGGTCGAGGCCTCAAAAACATCCTGGAACCCCGATAATGCTTTGGAAGCCGAAGCCTCCCGCCGGGGTAATTTTGCCGGTGCAGAATCCGAGGGCAACGCCAGAGGCATCTAAATGCTTAGAAGGAGATCTACCCTTCGAGTACTGGCTGGATTTATGTTTAGTTACCTGAGATCCACGGGAGGAAGAAGCAGCCCTGGAAGACGTCGATGTCACTGAAGCTGCATCAGAGGGAAACAGGGTACTGAGCTTAGCAGCTCGGTTCTGCCGACCTCTTTTAGACATCATGGCGCAGGACATACAATCCGTGATGGAGTGGTCAGGACCTAAACATTTTAGACACCATTCATGGGTGTCGGTGACGGAAATGGCACCGCCACACTTGGTGCACTTTTTGAAACCTGAGGCAGGTTTCTCCATGGTAAGGAAAGGTTTTTGGGCCTAAGGCCCAAAAAGGCGGGTGCACCTGAAGAAAAAGAAAAAAAGAGAATATATATTTTTTACAGAAACAAGGAAAGAAAAAAACGGCGGTACCGGTAGAGCGTCGAGGAAGGCAGACGCGACCACAAAAAAGAAAAATAAAAAATAATTCTTCTGCGGTGACAGAAACACAACCTGCTGGCTCCGCAGAAAAAGAAGAACTGGAGAAAGGCAGTTGGGAAAGGCGGGAAGGCAGCACGCAGGCGCTGTGGGATGCTCCCAAAAGCTTTCTGATTGAACGCTGGGGAGCGTTCCCGCGCAGGCTCCGTCGGTACCGATACCCATATGTCATGACTACATTCCTGCTTGTTCCTGGAGATACAAACATTTAGAAACAGCAGCTGCTAGGGTAAGAGCAAGAAGGGGATTGCTCCTGCCCCCAATGTCTCTGAACCCTGGGGCGTCATTTATTTCATTTATTATTTAAAGACAGCCTATCCGAATTCCTAGATAGCAGGGGGGGGGGGGGTTGGGGCAGGGGGAGAGGGAGGGAAATGAGCCAATAAGCCTTTTTTGCATGATTGTTTTATAATTTTTGGCATTAAAAAGCTGCACCACAGTAGCTCATTAAATAACAAAAAAGCCCATCAACTTTCATATATAGCTCACTTTGCATGAAAGTTTATTAGTGCAAAGTCTTTTCACAGAAGTGTACTTTGACATTTTTGCAAGTTTCCAGACATGATGCACTATTTTTCACAGGAAACAAATATTTGAATTCATGTCACATTTAGTACATGAAGCCCTAATTTCACTTGCATGAAATAGGCTATAATCTGTGATATCAAAGACCACAACTGGGTTTTAAATATAGATATTGCACATGATAATTTAGCTAATTCTACATGTATTCTAAGGACAACCAACCAGATGTTGTTAACTCTCTTTATTCATACTAACACACATTCCTTGCCTCCTTGTTTTTAGCAAGGTTGGCAGTGTTCCGAAATGTGCTCCATCAACATTCAGATGCATTTATTAAAACATACAGACACAATGAATACTCAGATTCCCTAAATGTGATAAAAACACTTTACATTTGTATGTTTTTAGGTCATAATTGAATATTTTCATTTGATATACCAAGTTAGAACCATCACAGGAAAATTTGTAAATTCCAGAGGAAAAGCAAGTTGAGAAGAGCACATTTATAGTGTGACAAAACATCACACTTCCCCTTCCTTCATTTACAAACTCATACACATCTATGAAGGGGGAGGGGGAAGAGTTTGAAGAGTGATGGTAGAGTCTCTCTTGTCACGGTATCGGGGGCTATATGAGGCAAATTTATAACTGACATTATCTAAATATTTGTGGAAGAGGGCCCTCCACTGGGCAGGCCAGGCGATCACCTAGGATGGCACAAGTTTAGGAGTGGCAGCCACAGGAAGGGACTAAAAATGTAGTGGCATTAGCAGGCAGCTGCACCCCCAAAATGTGACAGGATGAATGTCTCCTTTCCACCAAAATGGTCTGCCTCTTCAAACCTTCTGGGGGAAGTGGGGGGGAGGGGGCACAGTTCTTTTTCCTTGCTTTATGACAAGTTAGCATTCAAAAAGAAAACTAAACTATTGTGAATATTTATGCTGAAAAACCCTGCAGATTCCAGTTCTTTTAACACACACTTCTTGCTGCTATTGGGGGCAGAACCAATAGGGGCTTCCAGTGTGCTTAAGAGTGACCATGACTGCTTTATTTTCTTTTTCAGCAATGACTTGTCATAAAACGTAGTTACTCATCTGTAGCAGATGTTCTCCGTAGACAAACAGGAATCAGTCCTCACGTATAGGACTTCACAAGCTACAGGCTACTGAAAACCAAAGAGCAAGCTCAACTGCGAAATGGCCAGAGACTAACACACTCAACCACCAACTATGTACAACAAGAGTTCTCTTCCCTTTTTTTGACAGTCTGGACAGAATAAAAGGGGCTGAGGGGGGATGGAGTTGGAGGAGTGGCCTAGTGGTTGGGGCAAGGTACTTCAGGCCGGAAGGTCGGGGGTTCAAATCCCACTAGAGGACAGCAACCTTGGGCCAGAAGGACTGGGGTTTCTAGTCCCACAGGTGCTCCTTGTGGTCTTGGGCAAACCACTTAACCCTCCATAGCCCATGTTCCCTGTAAAATAGTTATCTCCAAGTTATAATGCCCTGTTCAATGTAATTTCAGTTTGTTCAATGTAAACCGCACTGATGCAGAATAGAGCGGTATATAAGAGAATGTAAATAAATAAATAAATAATCCCCCTAAGATTCCGGAGTACAGACTGGCCAAAGTTGCTGTTGCATTGGGAATCTCCATCTAGGCCAGGGGTCGGCAACCCGCGGCTCCGGAGCCGCATGCGGCTCTTTCACACCTTTGCCGCGGCTCCGGAGCACACTGCCCGCCCGGTATTTATGGCGTTATGGGCTCCCTCCCTTCTTCTGCAGCCGCGGCTCCCTGCCTCTTAGGGAACCGCGGCTGTGCTTTTAAAATCATCTCGGAGCCCTTCCTGTCTTGACGGGCTCCGTGCAGCATTGTCCCGCCTCTAAAGGAAGTTTGGAGGCGGGACAATGCTGCACGGAGCCCGTCAAGACAGGAAGGGCTCCGAGATGATTTTAAAAGCACAGCCGCGGTTCCGTAAGAGGCAGGGAGCCGCGGCTGCAGAAGAAGGGAGGGGAGCTGACATGGAGGGAGGGAGCAGATATGGATGGGGGGAGGGGGGCTGACATGGAGGGATGGAGGGGGCTGACATGGAGGGAGGGGGGCTGACATGGAGGGAGGGAGCTGATATGGATGAAGGGAGGGAGGGGGGCTGTCATGGAGGGAGGGAGCTGATTATGGATGGAGGGAGGGGGGCTGACATGGATGGAGGGAGGGGGGCTGACATGGAGGGATGGAGGGGGATGACATGGAGGGAGGGAGCTGATATGGATGGATGGAGGGAGGGGGGCTGACATGGAGGGAGGGAGCTGATATGGATGGAGGGAGGGAGCTGATATGGATGGATGGAGGGAGGGGGGCTGACATGGAGGGAGGGAGCTGATATGGATGGAGGGAGGGAGCTGATATGGATGGATGGAGGGAGGGGGGCTGACATGGAGGGATGGAGGGGGGCTGACAGGGAGGGATGGCGGGGGATGACATGGAGGGAGGGAGCTGATATGGATGGATGGAGGGAGGGGGGCTGACATGGAGGGAGGGAGCTGATATGGATGGAGGGAGGGAGCTGCTCTGGATGGATGGAGGGAGGGGGGGCTGACATGGAGGGAGGGAGCTGATATGGATGGAGGGAGGGAGCTGATATGGATGGATGGAGGGAGGGGGGCTGACATGGAGGGAGGAGCAGATATGGATGGATGGAGGGAGGGGGGCTGACATGGAGGGAGGGGGGCTGACATGGAGGGAGAGAGCAGATATGGATGGATGGAGGGAGGGGGGCTGACATGGAGGGAGGGAGCAGATATGTAGGGTTGGTGGGAGGGGGGCTGACATGGTGGGAGGGAGCAGATATGGATGGATGGAGGGAGGGGGGCTGACATGGAGGGAGGGAGCAGATATGGATGGATGGAGGGAGGGGGGCTGACATGGACGAGGGAGGAGCAGATATGGATGGATGGAGGGAGGGGGGCTGACATGGAGGGAGGGAGCAGATATGGATGGATGGAGGGAGGGGGGCTGACATGGAGGGAGGGAGGGAGGGAGCTGATATGGATGGAGGGCGGGGCTGACATGGAGGGAGGGAGCAGATATGGATGGAGGGAGGGGGCTGACATGGAGGGAGGGGGCTGACATGGAGGGAGGGGGGCTGACATGGAGGGAGGGAGCTGATATGGATGGATGGAGGGAGGGGGGCTGACATGGAGGGAGGGAGCTGATATGGATGGAGGGAGGGGGGCTGACATGGAGGGATGGAGGGGGCTGACATGGAGGGAGGGAGGGAGGGAGCTGATATGGATGGAGGGAGGGAGGGGCTGACATGGAGGGAGGGAGCAGATATGGATGGATGGAGGGAGGGGGGCTGACATGGAGGGATGGAGGGGGCTGACTTGGTGGGAGGGAGGGAGCTGATATGGATGGAGGGAGGGAGGGGCTGACATGGAGGGAGGGAGCAGATATGGATGGATGGAGGGAGGGGGGCTGACATGGAGGGATGGAGGGGCTGACATGGAGGGAGGGAGCTGATATGGATGGATGGAGGGAGGGGGGCTGACATGGAGGGAGGGAGCTGATATGGATGGAGGGAGGGAGCTGATATGGATGGATGGAGGGAGGGGGGCTGACATGGAGGGAGGGAGCTGATATGGATGGAGGGAGGGGGGCTGACATGGAGGGAGGGAGCAGATATGGATGGATGGAGGGAGGGGGGCTGACATGGAGGGAGGGAGCAGATATGGATGGATGGAGGGAGGGGGGCTGACATGGAGGGCGTGGGGCTGACATGGAGGGAGGGAGCTGATATGGATGGATGGAGGGAGGGGGCTGACATGGAGGGATGGAGGGGGCTGAAATGGAGGGAGGGAGCTGATATGGATGGAGGGAGGGAGGGGGCTGACATGGAGGGATGGAGCACTGGTAATGGGGTTGAGGGGACGAGCACTGGAAATTAGCTGATTAGGGGAGGCTAGGACTGGTAATGGGGTTGAGGGGGGATTAGCACTGGAAGGTACTGGGAGTGAGGACTGGAAAGGGGCTGATATTGGGGAGGGTTACTGGGACTGGAAATAGGCTGATGGAAAGAAGTGAAGAAAACGAAAGAAGAGATAAGAAATGGCAGATGGACCATAGACCACAGAAAGAGAGCTAAGAGAAGACAGGAAAGCAGAAGCCTCAGATCGGGACCAGCATGATCAAAGAATAAATTGGTCAGACAACAAAGGTAGAAAAAATAATTTTATTTCATATTAGTGATTTGACTACAAAATCATCATAATTTTGAAATCAAATATTGTTACTTGTTGTTGTGATATTTTCTGGCGTTTTTTTTTTTGGTGTGTGAAGGAAGAGGGGTAGTCTTATACGGCGAGTATAGGCCAAACACCTATATTTTAACAGGAAAAGTAGGGGGTCGTATATAGCATTAAGGTAAGAAACAATATATGCAGTGTTAGATTTGTTTTAAATGTCGCAATGGTTTTGCGGCTCCCAGGTTTTTTTTTCCCTTCGGAAACGGGTCCAAGTGGCTCTTTACGTCTTAAAGGTTGCAGACCCCTGATCTAGGCAGTACTGAGTAGTGGAAGTGTGGACCAAAGACCACATTTTAGCCCTGCAGATCTCTATCATGGAGACAGAGCGCAAGCTGGCCACCAATGCAGCCATAGTTCTGACATTGTGAGCTGTGACATGACCATCAAGGCTCAAGCCTGCCTGGACTTAAGCAAAACAGATGCAGTCTGCTAGCCAAATAGAAAAAGCGTTTGGAAATGGCAGCCCCTAGTTGCTGGGGTCAAAAGAAACAAAAAGCTAGATGGACCTTCTATGGGCTTTTGTCTGCTCCAAGTAGAAGGCTAAGGCTTCCTTGAAGTCCAATATGTGCAACGCAGCTTCCCTTTTGTGGGAAAAATGTTGGAACAACAATTGACCGATTAAAGTAGAAATCCAATAGCATTTTTGGAAGGAATGTAGGATGAATACGGAGGACCACTCAATTTTGATGTAATTTGGTCTAAGGTGGATGAACTACTAGGGCCTGAAGCTTGCTCACGCTGCGTGCTGAAGTGACCGCCACCAGAAACAATACCTTTCAGGCAATGTTCCCTCTAATTTTCTGTAGGCTGTGTGCGCATAAAATATCAGCTGTGCAGCTTTTGAAGGAAGGTTACATTTTTTGTGCACCACATAACAACACTCGGAGTTATATACTTTAAAATTTGACTACACGTCAGAATACAGTATGTACACCACATTGATTGCACTAGAAAATATTGTAGAACTTGTGAAAACCTTAAATACACAACAACTTTTAAATTTTAAGACGTCTGTGTTGTTTCCTATCAGAATCAGAACCGTAATTTTTGTGCGCTCTGTTGTAAAGTATGTACGCTCGCTTGGCAAGGTGTGTGCGCGCGCACACGTGCACAGCTTAGAGGGAACAGTGCTTTCAGGTCAAAAACTACAGAAGACAGGAATTGAGAAGTTCACAGGGAGCTTTCACGAGCTGCACAAGAACCACACTGAAGTCCCAGGACACTGCAGGCGGCTTGTAGGGAGACTTCAAGAGAAGCAAACCCTGCATAAAGCAGACAACTCAAGGCTGTACAGAGATGAACATTCTGTAGAGGGAGGAGTGGCTCAGTGCTTGAGACAGATTACCTCAGGCCGGAGGTTCAATTCCCGCATGGGGACAAGCAACCTCAGGCCGGAGGGACTGGGGTCTCTAGACCCATGGCTACTCCTTGTGGCCTTGGGCAAGCCACTTAACCCTCCATTGCCTCAGGTACACTTAGATTGTGAGCCCTTTGGGGACAAGGGAATAAAAAAAAAAAAAAAGTACCCGTTAGTATACATGTAAACAACACTGATTCTAAAGAGCGCGGTATAAAAAAGAAAGAAAAAAATAAAAATTTCCACACCTTTATAAAGCAGCTCCAATTGCACTGAGGTGGACCCTGACAGAGTTGTACTTAAGCAGCAGAAATACTCAAGCAGTTTGTGTGTGGAACAGACAAAGGGATCTAGGGTCTGGCCCTCACACTGGAAAGCAAAACCTCTTCACTTTGAAAGAGTAAAACATTCTCGTAGAGGCTCTCTTGGAGGCCAAAAGGCCTTTGGTTATACTGTTATGCAGACTGAGTTCAAAATCCACGCCATGAAAGCCAAGGATTGGATGTTGGGGTGCAACATTTTCCTGCCATCCTGTGATATCAACTCTAGTGCATGATCAAGCTGGAGTGGCTCCTGACTGGAGGGCTGTGCCAGGAGAAGAAACCAAGGCTGTATGGGCCAGTAGGGAGCGATCAGAATCATCATACCTCCCTATTTCTTTTGAGCTTCAGGAGAGTCTTTGCAATGAGAGATATTGGAGGGTATACATATAAAAGCCCCTTCCCCCAATGCAGGAGAAAAGCATCTGATGCTAGTTTGCTATATGATCCTACTCTGGAGCAGAACTAACCCACCTAGGCATTGTGCAGGGTTGCGAACAGGTCTATCAAGAGGTGGTGCCGCACTCCTTAAAGATGCGAGTTGCAACCTCCCTGTCCAGTGTCCACTCGTGTATTTAAAGGACCTATCTCAGTTTGTCTGTCAGTGTATTTTGTTCGTCTGGCAGGTTCATGGCTTTCAAGTCCATCCAGTGCATAATGGGGAACCTCCACAACCTGACTGCTTCCCAACACAGGAGGTACAAGCCCATTCCTTCCTACTTGCTGATGGTGACCTGATTGTTGGTCTGAATCAGTACAGTTTGGCCAGCTGATCGCGGAAAGCCTTTAGAGAGTTCATCACGGCTCGAAATTCCAAGCAGCTGATCTGGTAGAGATTTCCTTGGATGGACCAATTACCCTGGGTGCGAAACCCATCGAGATGAGCTCCCAAACCCAGCTTGGAGGTATCTGTTGTCAGAACCATTTGGGTGGAGTGATTTGGAAAGGAAGACCTTTCAGCAAACTGTGGTGGACTGTCCACCAGTGCAATGACTGAACGAGAGGGGCTGTGATCAGCAGATGATCTCCGAGACAGCCCATGGCTTGGGTTCACAGAGGTCCTCAAAGTCCACTGAGCCTGCTTCATCTGGAAGTGTGTCAAGGGTGTAACATGCACAGTGGAGGCCATGTGGCCTAGTACAGTCAACATTCTGTGAGGTGATACCTGCTGACTCAATTGCATTTCTCGCACAAGTGCTGTCAACCCCTGAAGTCGGTCGTGAGGAAGGAAGACTTTTGCCTGAGTTGTGTCAAATAGAGCACTGATGAATTCCAATTACTGGATGGGCTGAAGCCAGATTTGAGGTAATTTACCACAAACCCTAGTAGTACCCACACTCGAATGATCAATTGTGTTGATTATTGAACTCCCTCCAGAGTGGTATTATTAGCCAACCATCTAGATAGGGGAAGACAAACACTCCCCAGTGTTTGGGGTACATGGCTACTACTGAAAGGCATTTTGTGACCACCCAAGACACTGAGACTAGGACAAAAGGCAATACTCTGTACTGGAAATGTTGACTCCCCAGGGGAAATCTGAGATACCTCCTATGATCTGGATGTATCTGTATATGGGTGTACACATCCTTCAGATCCAGGAAGCACAGCCAATCTCCTTTTTGAAGCCAAAGAAACAGGTGACTAAAGAAATTATTCTCAACTTCTCTCTAAGCACCAGTTCAGACCTCTTAGGTCTAGGATAGGATGGTATCCCCCTGTTTTTTTTTGGGGGGCGGGGGGATCAGAAGTACCTGGAAAAAAACCCCTGACCTCTGCTTTGGTTTCATGAGCCTGATCATGAGATCTGACAAGAGAGCAGTGATTTCTCTCTGAAGCAGTTCCTGATGCAGAGGGTTGAGATGATGCACCCGTGGGGTGGGGGGGGTGGGGGCGGCAATTTGGTGGCAGTTCCAAAAAATGCAATTTGTAACTGTTCTGGATAATATGTAGAACCCGTGTCTGAGGTTATGAGGGACCACCTTTGTGCAAAAAGAGTGAGCCTTCCTCTGATCAGGTTTTCTACTGCAGTTAGTGGAAGAGTGGCTATGCACTGAAGTAACCAGTCAAAACTATGCCCCGGGTTCTGGCTGAGTCATCGGGTGGGCCTTCTGAGACTCCTGGTACTGCTGTTGGTGAGGGGCCTATTTGAGCTGGGAGGTCTGGGGCCCAGAAAAGTACCTATGCCTACGAGAGTAATGGTCTTTTTCTGGCCTTCACCTTGGTACCTCCTCCAATAGAAGGCCAGCTCAGACATGTGTCTGGAGAGCCTAGTGAGAGTGACATGCTGCTTTTTTATGAAGCCAGCTTTCTCCTCAACCTGTTCACTGAAGAGATTCTCTCCCCAGCATGGGGCATTCGCCACTTTATTCTGCACTGACTGTTCTAGGTCTGACGACTAAAGCCAGGCAAGTCTCCAGGCACCAATACCTATGGCAGCATTTCTAGATACCGTTTTGAAGGAGTCATTGGTGGCCTGTACCACTAACTTAGAGCAGTCCTTGCTGTGGGCCACCAGGGAATGATACTGCTCCAAAATGTCTCTAGAGACAAAAACTGGGCCAGGTCAGCTAGGTTGCACATGATGTTCTTCAAGAACATACCGATGTAGTCTGGTAAGAGGCCACGCAGGCTACAAGCATGGAACTCTGAAACCTTTTCCCTAGAGAGTCCAATATCCGAGTCTCCCTTCCTGGGGGCACCGAGTAATTAGTCTTGGTACTCTTGATCTCTTTAGGGCAGATGTGACCACCAGAGAAGGGTGTGGAAGCCGAGACTTTTCGAACCAGAAGCCTTCTGAACTCTGTACATTCCGTCACGCCTTCTACAAACCGAAGGTACAGTGAGGGAGTTCTCCCACATTCTCATCTGCACTGTCATTGCCTTCTTAGGGGCTGAGGGGTACTGAAGGATAGCCAGCTCTTCTGCTCTGGGCTCATCCTCAGTCTCTAAAGAAAATGGTATGGCCTTGACCATATCCCTTACAAACCCCTGGAAGGTCATGTCCTCGGGAAGAGACCTGTGCCACTCATAAGGTGGAGATAAGTCCAATGGGAGCTCACGAGACCTGCCCTCTGACAAGTCCTCCGATTCTACATCAGTTACCCAGCCTTCTGAATCAGACTCAGAGAGGAAGTAGTACTTCTCAGTCTCTGCTTGGATCTCCCTCCTGCTTCAAGGGGGATTGGGAGCTCCTTTGGTAGTACTGATGCACTGATGCTCTTCTAGATTGAGGGACTGAGGGCGCATCAGACCCAGGGACGCTAGAGAGAGAGATCAGCCAGGCAGGTGCCAGTGTCAAGGTCCTTCAATGCCCCTATGCTCATGCCTCTCCCACAGGCAGTGCATGCATCTCTAGGAACAGTTGTGCATGGCAGCTGATGTCAATGCAGCCGATGTTGATGCAGTCAACGTTGAGGCCCCCTCTGCTGCACGCAACACCAGCAGCACACCGCAATACATTTGAGTGCTTCCAGAAGGCGCTTCTCCTTAGCTGCCGATTACAAAGGCTGTGGGACCTCAGCAACGTCAACCGATGTACCCGGTATCTGTACAGAGGTGTCAGCAGCAAGGTCTCGGCTGTCTGTGCCCCTCAAATGTCCTGGAGGTCGAGTTCTCCTCCCTTCAAGGCATCTTCGAGAGGCACTCACGTGGATCCCCATCACTCTTGATGCCATGCCTCAATGGGCTCCGACACAGATGTACCAGAGTCTTCATCCAGTGTTTGGCGTGATCATCTCTCAACATCAAAGACAAGGCTGAATCCTTCCTCATCTTCGGATGGAGAGCGATCGATTGATGGCAAATGCTCTGGAGCACTACGGGTGCTCAGTCCAAATGAGCTCGAGAGCTCCTCAATGTCAAAGCACTGCCAGCATCCGAAGTAGCACTGGAAGCCATAGAGAGCGATGCAGTTTATGCTGAAGGCAATGGATCAGACTTGTGAGTGCCAAAAAGTGCTTCACGCTGCTTCGCATGACCTTTGAGTCCTCTTTTTATCATTGGCAAACACAAATTAAAAGAAGAGGGCTGATGATCGGGTCCCCAGGCACTGCAGGTACCTATGGGTATCCATGGCAGATATGGTCCTAGTACTCCAAGAACACTTCTGAAACCTGTTGACGGGTTTCTGAGACATGCCGTCCGGAAAAACGAAGAATGAGGCCTGACCGGAGCATTGGCACCAGGGGGTGGGGGGGGGGACGACACAAGGAACACCACACACGATTGTACGGAGAAAAACTAAAGGGAGGAGACAACTGTGACAGCAAGTGACTAGGTGAAAAACCTGAAGGCGAAAAATCCCCGTTAGGGGAAAAAGGAGTTTACCAAACAGAGGATATCTAGGAACATGTCCGTGGGGCTCTGTGGAAAACGTAAGACTGATCTAAGATGGCACCGCGGCAGCAGGCAGGTAGGAGGCGCACAGGCACAATACAGCCTCCCAAAAGCTTCCAACTCATTTCTGCTTGTTCATGAAGAAAGAAGGAAAAAGAGAAACTGAGCCCACAAAAGTTTGAAAAGGCTGACCACATGAGGTGTAGAGGAGAAAGAAAATTTGTAGAACTACTGGAGGGTGGAGGAGGCGGCAGTGGCAAAGCCTTGAGCCATCTAGGGCATATGCTGAAAGTCTACCTAGGGCAATAGGAAAGACACAAGTCAGAGCTGGTCCAAATCTATCTTCAGAAAGTGCAAGTGTGGTGGACAGTGGGGGTGGTGCATGGTTGGGGTGCCTGCATGTGCTGTTTTGAGCGCCTGCATGCGAGAGTGCACGCGTGTGCTGTTTTAAGCATGTGTGCGCGTGTTGTTTGAGTATACCCTCATTTTTTTTTTTATCAGGTATCCATATGGGACGAATCCTTCTTCTGCTTATGTCAGAGCTATTGCTTTAGACTGTATAAAAGTATTCCTTACCGCCTCTTTGCCGTCTTACCTTTAGCAGTTGCTGTTGCTGCAAGTCGAGACAAGCTGATCTAATGGTAAAACACAAAAATTAAAGATGGATTTTGAGAGGAGGGAAGAAAAAGCTTTCAACTTCATTTTAACCCCACTTTATAATCTATGAGCCCAAAGCAGTACACCCAGGTAATAAGGAACGTTTGCTGGCCTTGAGGGAATATCTGCTAAGAGGAGGCAACATTAAGCAACATGTCTTCCCTTCCTCAAAACCTAAGCCCCAGCTCCACTAGTCCCATTGCAATGGAGAGTAAAACCCATGTGCCCATGTGCATTTTATCACAAGCCCAAGTGATATCTCAAAAGGAAAAACATTTTTGAAATGAGCTTAGCAAGATTCCATTTTGACATGGGAACACCAGATTTCAATAGGACTAAACTTGCCTCAACATGGGTGCCTACAGTTACAGAACCAGCAGTTTGATGATTTTTTAACTGATGCAGAATGATAATCTCTAAGGAAAAATATCTATACCAGATTATTTTCTTAAATCCCACTAAGCCAGTCCAGACAAGTGGGTAATGTTCCCCAGCCAGCAAGTGGAGGCCAACTAGAGCAACTTTCAGCGATTTCATCACTTATATATATATATATGCTGGTGTAGCACAGAGAAGCCAGTATGACCCTTCCTAATCAGAAAAACAGACTGAAAAACTCAGAACTGTTGGCTCTCTTATCATAACTGACTCTTCATCAAACACAGACAATGCAATTAAGAGGCAGCAGCATTCCCAAACGTGTAATAGTAGTCTTCCAGGTCGGATCCTGGACTGGTCTAGCAGGATTGAAGGAAAGAAAATCATGTATATTTCTCCTTCTTTACCATTTCTAGACCAGGTGAGTGAGATTTACCCAAGCAGTCAGAACCCAGGTTGGAAGGAAGACAACGCTCTGGAAAGAACTGTCCTGACAAAGGTGCCATCTGTTCCAGCTCCTACATACAACCTGTAGTGCTTCACAAAGATGCTCAGAAATTACCAGGTTGCTGTCGTACAGATGACCTTGGGAGACACCAAGATGGATTCCGCAAAGGAGGCTTGCACCAAAGTTGCACCTGCCACTCCACACAGGTTACTCTCTCTCTATACCTTTAAGATTGTACCTGCCACTCTGCGTAGGTTATCCTCTTGCCATATAAAGATCTTCTGTGTCTGTCCAATGTCTTTTGAATTACACCACTGTTTTTGCCCCCACCACCTCCATCAAAAGGGCATTCCAGGCATTCACCACTCTGTGACAAAGTATTTCCTGATGTTGCTTTTAAATTTGCCTCCTTACAGCTTCCCACAGAGAGGATAAGCTAAACCAAAAGCCACCTTAATCCAGTGGCCAACTGAGGATTTGGTCACTGCCTGTCCTTTCCTTGGACTACTGAAAAAGAAAGATGAACTGACGAAAAGAAGGATTTACTAAGTCTCAGATACTTCATTAATGCCCTCAACACATTCAAAAGATGTAGGTACTCCTCCAAGAAAGAGGGCAGGATCACAGTCTGATTAAGGTAAAAGGACGATAGCAACTTTGAGAGAAAAGACAATATGGTCCTTAGAGACCGATTCTATTGCAGTGACCAGAAAGGGTTCCCTATAGAACAAGGCCTGTAGCTCTAAAAGCCACCTGGCAGACATAATAGCCATAGGAATACTGCTTTTATGGTCAAATTATTGAGAAAAGCCTTCTGAAGAGGCTCAAAGTGGGAGGACCTTCCGATGCCTTCAATATCAGAGAAAGACTCCATTATAAGACCACTGACTTCAAGGTTTGACTGATTTGCTTCACTCCTTTGAGGAAGGGAGATACATCAGGACATGCTTTAAATATGTCCATGATAGCACAAGAGGGCCATCACCTGAATCTTGAGCGCTCAGAGTTAAACCTTGGTCCAACTCAGACAGGTAAGAAAAACAAAACAGCAACTATGTTGCCTGCCTGGCTTCCTGGGCCTGAGAGGAACATTACCTCTCAAAGACACTCCAGACTTTCATATAGGCTGAGTATATAGAGGTTTTCTAGGCCTTAAGAAGGGTGTTGACTACTACTCCAGAGTATCCTCTCTTAGGCAGCTTACACTTCAAGAGCCAGGCCATAAATGAGGAGGGAACATGATCGTCCATAACCAGGGGACCGTGCCATAGAAATCCCTTAACTTGAATAGCAATAGAGGAAACCCTGCCAATAGACTCAAGAGATCTGCATACCCATGGCTGACACAGCCAGTCCAGCACCACTACAATGACAGTAGGCAGCTAGTCAAGGGTCACAGGTAAAAACCTACAGGACCATTCCTGAAATAGAGCATCCAATTCTGCCACCTGTGGATCCTTCCTGGGGCTGAAAAAAGCTCTCCACTTTGGCATTCCCCTGGATGGTCATGCTGGCAGGCCTCATCTCCTCATGTTGTTGTCTACTATGTGGGCTACTGACAGAGCAACAGATTATCCTCTGCCCATTGACAAAGTTCCATCACTTCAGCAGCCCCTACAGTGCTACGAGTGCCATCATAAACCACTACCTAGGCATCATTCAAGAACAACGACAGCTTTGCCCTCCAGGGGAGACTGAAATCTCAGACAGGTGAATGACTCTGGCCTCCAGCTTGTTGATCGACCAGGAGGCTTCTTGGGGGGGGGGGGAGGAGGGGGGGGGAGGGGGAGGGGATGGGCAGGGATCAACTTACCTGAACAAACTGACACAGATAGTGTGCTCCTCAGTCCTGCAGGCAGGCATCTGTGGTACCTAATCACCCCACTCCTATACCTCCGGAGGCATCCTGTCCATAAGAGGATAAGTCTGTTACAAGACTAATTTCTCCTTAATTTCTTGAAAGATAGGAAGGCACCGATCAAATAATTAGGAGCAGGGAAACCATTAAGCCAGAAAATGATACTGCAGGGGGTGCATGTGTATCATGGCCCAAGGTACCAGGCTGTAGGGTCAATGGCATTGACTCCAGAAGTTGCAGGCAGTCCCAGACCCTAGGAGTTGCCTGAAAACAAAACTCCCTGAGCTGCTGCTGCAGCTTTACCCATCCTTTGAGGTGAGTCCCGAGATATTCCAAGTCCTGGGAAGGGATGAGGATTTTCCAGCCAGCAAAATCACCTCGCTGGATCTGCTCTGGACTACTCCATAGAGTCAGATTAAATCAGCCAGTTGTCTAGGTATGGGTGCACCCGAATTCACTATTTGTGCAAGAATGCCACCACCACCACCACAACCTTTGAGAAAGTGCAAGGCGATGTGCCAGCTGATAAGGTAGAGCATAAAATTTAAAATGGTGGCCCAGGACATAGAAGCAGAACCACCACTGACTTTGCTCCAGGATGGGAATATAGACATATACCTCAGCAAAGGTCCAATGAGGTAAGAAATTCCCTTGCCAGACCAACCCAATGATTGCCTCAGCGGTCTTCATAGGGAATTGGGGCACTGTAGCTTGGCACCGTCTTCAGGTTCAGAATGGCCCCTTTTTCAGCACCACAAAGTAAATAGAATACTGCCCCTCACCCTGTTGTGCAAAGAGCACAAGTACAATAGTACAATAGCCTGCAATTTCAGGAAACACTGAAGATCTTCTAATGTCACCCACTTCACTAACAGAGCCACAGGGGGACTCTACAAAAGGCATCCCAAAGTCTTTGAACTCTAGTGCATACTCCCTTTTCTAGGTCTGATGTGATATGGATACATTCCAAAATGAACCAGCTGGAGCCACCCCCAACCAGCTGCCACCAGGAAAAGACTCATTGGAACTTGGTGGTGCATGCTGAATTGCGAGAATAATGAAATTAGTTCTTACCTGCTAATTGTCTTTCCTTGAGTATTCTCCGGGCCAGTCCAGGGAAGGTTAGGTTGTCAATCCCCTTCAGCAGCTGAGGACATGAAGACATCAAGTTTTCTTGAGTAGTGAAGCCACTCCCCCTGAGGTCATCCTGCCAGTCTCCCTTCTGACAAAGCAGCAAACTAATATATAAGTGAAATAAAACATAAAATCAACCCATACAAACTGATCATGTTCTATAGTCCTATAGAAACAGAAGAAGCCAACAACTGGTGCTTCTTAAAATTTAGAATATTTCTCTTTTTTTTTTTTTTTTTTTTTAAATTATAATATAAACAATTCAACTATCTAAAGAAAAAGTTAGAAGCCCCGATACTTCCCCTTCACTCGAATACTTAAAAGGGTGGGACCCTGGACTGCCCGGAGAATACGCAAGGAAAGACAATTAGCAGGTAAGAACTAATTTCATTTTCCTTTTTGCTTCTCCGGGCCAGTCCAGGGAAGGTTAGGGCAGTACCAGAGCAGTACCTAAACTCGGGAGGGACCAGCCAGCCCTGCAATAAGAGCCGACGCGCCCACCTTTGCATCTTCCCTGGCCTGAACATCCAGGCGGTAATGCTTCGTAAACGTATGCAATGAAGACCACGTCGCTGCTCTACAGATATCTACCGGAGGAACAAAAGCAAATTCCGCCCAGGACGCTGCTTGAGCCCTAGTGGAATGAGCTCTCACCCCAACTGGTGGAGACCGTCCTCCAGCTTGGTAAGCCGCTGTAATAGCACAGCGTACCCAACGAGCAATCGTTGACTTTGAAGCTGGCTGCCCTTTATTGGGCCCAGCATATTGAACAAACAGTCTGTTTTTCGAAAAGGCTCCGAAATCTTAAGGTACTTCTTTAAAACACAACCAAGATCCAGTTTTCGGAGAGCTCGATCGATTGGAGAACTTGATAAATCAGAAAAAGTAGGTAACACTACCGACTGATTAACATGAAAAACAGAAAGTACCTTCGGTAAAAAAGAAGGAACCGTACGTAGTAATACTCGTTCAGGCAGAAATTGTAAATAAGGCTCCCGACAAGACAAAGCCTGTAAATCTGAAATCCTCCGCGCCGAACACAAAGCTACCAAAAAAGCCGTCTTCCATGAACATTCACGTAAAGATCGCGAGGAAACCGATGCCAATGGCGAACTCGAAAAGGCCTCTAAAACAATATTCAAATTCCACGGAGGTACTATCTTACGCAACGGAGGACGTAGAATCTTTGCCGCCCTAAAAAATCTTTGTACATCTGGATGCAACGATAATCTACAGTTTTGGACTAAACCCCTGAAACATGTCAATGCGGCCACCTGAACTTTAAGAGTATTAACTGCCAAACCTTTGTCCAGACCTTCTTGAAGAAACAGAAGCAATTGAGGCAGGGTAGCCAAACGAGGAATAACGTTGTGCTGATCACACCAATTCTCGAATAATCGCCATACCCGGACATATGCAAGAGAAGTTCCCGGTCTTCTAGATTTAAGTAAAGTAGCCACTACAGAACTCGCATAACCTTTACGCGTTAAACGAGCCCTCTCAAGAGCCAAGCCGTAAGCAAGAAGCGATCCACCTGCGGCATGAGTACGGGTCCCTGAAATAATAGATTGACCCGAACCGGCAGACGCCAAGGAGGAGCTATTAGAAGCCGCATTAGATCTGCATACCAAGGACGACGAGGCCAATCTGGCGCAATCAGAATCACGGAACCTCGGTGTCCCGCTATGCGTTGAACCACACGATTCACCATTGGCCACGGAGGGAAAACATACAAAAGTACGTTCTCGGGCCAAGGCTGAACCAGAGCATCGAGCCCCTCTGACATGTGTTCCCTGCGTCTGCTGAAAAAACGGCTTGCCTTGGCATTGCTGAAGGTTGCCACAAGGTCAGCTCGTGATAAACCGCTACATTTAACTCCCATTCTCCTGGGTCCAAAATATTGCGACTGAGATAATCGGCCTGAATATTATCTTTGCCAGCCACATGAGCAGCCGACAACGCCAGAAGATGGCCCTCCGCCCAAGCCATTAACTCCTGACATTCGTTTAGGAGAGAGGAACTCTTGGTCCCTCCCTGGCGATTGATATACGCCACTGTAACAACATTGTCGGAGAACAAACGGACTGCCTTCCCTGTGAGAAGACGTTCGAAGTGCAGAAGAGCAAGCCGAGCCGCGCGTAACTCCAGCATGTTGATCGACCATGATGTCTCTTCCAGAGACCAAAAACCTTGAACTACTTGTGACTGACAATGCGCTCCCCAGCCCGCTAGACTGGCATCTGTGGTGACCAAAATCCATTCGGGCTCCCGCAAAGGAACGCCTGCAGAGAGATGCACAGGGTCCAACCACCACTCCAGACTTTTCCTTACTTGCTCTGGACAAAACAGGCATTGAGTTAGAGGGTGAAGCTGCGGAGACCAACGGGAAAGCAAAGCCTGTTGTAACGGTCTCATGTGAGCCCTGGCCCACGGAACCAGATCCAAAGCTGCCGCCATGGATCCCAAAAGTTGTAAGTACATCCAGGCCGACGGATCCTGAACTTTTAAAAACGCCTTCACCTGCTGCAAAATCTTGTTTATTCTGATTTCCGGCAAGAAAACTGCTCCTCGACTGGTGTTGAATAAGGCTCCTAGATAAGTTAGTTGCTGAACTGGCTGCAAGTGACTCTTGGCCTGATTTATGACCCAACCTAGTAGTTCTAAAAGCTGAACAACTCGAGCCGTTGCCACTACCGAAGCCAAATAAGAATCGGCTCTGATAAGCCAATCGTCGAGATATGGATGAACCCTGATGCCTTCCTTTCGCAGAGCAGCCGCCACCACTACCATGAGCTTTGTGAAAATCCGCGGAGCCGTGGCAAGGCCAAACGGCAACGCCCGAAACTGGAAATGACCCATAGGAAGGGCAAAACGCAAAAATTTCTGATGAGAAGGCCTGATTGGAATGTGAAGATATGCCTCTGTGAGATCTATTGAAGAGAGGAATTCTCTGGGACGCACTGCTCGAATTACCGTTCGCAACGTCTCCATGCGAAAATGAGGCACCCGCAAAGCACGGTTTACGCCCCTGAGATCGAGCACTGGTCGAAAAGAATCTTCTTTTTTGGGAACCACGAAATAGATCGAGTATCGACCTTGACTGTACTGATCTCACGGCACAGGAATTATTGCCTGCAGCTGTAAGAGATGAACTATCGTGTCTGACACCGCCTTTTCCTTTACCCCCGGGGCACAGGGAGAGAGTACAAAAGCGGGCGACAAGGGGTAAGCGAAATCCAGCGCATACCCTTTTTGAATTATCTCTAATACCCACTTGTCTGTCGTGATCGCGGTCCAGGCTGCTAGAAACCTCTGCAGGTGTCCTCCTACAGTCACTAACGCCTGGACCAATAGACCTTCATTGCGGTTTCTTAGTTGCGGTCTGAGAGGTTGGGAAGTAAGATCTACCGTAACCTCTTGCCCCACGAAAGGACTGACCGCGAAATCCCGTACGACCCCTGGAATAGGGAACAAAACGCGCCCCCCGAAACCTCCTAATGTCTCTCCCAGCACCCCGTAGGCCTCCTGTGCCTCGTGCGGGCCTCTGCCTATCCTCTGGCAAACGCCCTCCTTTAGAATCACCAAGATCCTTCACAATCTTTTCTAGCGCTTCTCCAAAAAGCAACTTCCCTTTATAAGGCAACTTGCTAAGTCGCGACTTGGAAGACACATCTGCTGCCCAGTTGCGCAACCACAAAAAACGCCTAGCCGCAACCAGCGATGCCATAGTTTTGGCAGCAATCCGCAGCAGATCATAAAAAGCATCCGCCATATAAGCAGATGCCGACTCTAATTTTGCAGTTTCCACTCCCTGCAACGAATCTGAATCTCCAGAAACATCTCCTTGAAGCCAACGAATGGATGCTCTAGATACATATGCCCCACAAACTGCTGCTTGCAGAGCCAAAGCACTAGAATCAAATGCTTGCTTAAGAAGAACTTCTAACTTTCGATCCTGCAAATCCTTAAGAGCAGCTGCTCCTTCAACCGGGATAGTAGTTTTCTTTGTCACTGCCGCCACTATCGCATCCACCTTAGGCATGCGTAATAAATCCTTCTCCTCTTGTGGCATAGGATAAAGGAGAGATAAGGCACGGCTTCCACGAAGCGAAGCCTCCGGACACTCCCATTCAGATTCAATCATCTGCCTTATCACCCGGTGCATTGGGAAAGAGCGTTGTTCCGCTTTAAAACCTTGCAGTAACGGATCCTCCAAAGGTTCCTGAGATGCAGAGGGAAGCAACAGATGCAAGGCAGATAATGAATGAGAAATAAGAGCTGAAAGTTCCTCTTTACGGAAAACACGAAACATATTAGGATCCTCTCCAGGAGCAATTTCACCCTCTTCCAGCTCTTCAGAAGCCATGTCTAAGCCTGTAAGACAGACAGACATTCAGTTTCTCCCTGACCCAAAGGCACAGGGGGTTGAGGGGCAAAAGGGTCCAAAGGATCTCTAATGACCTCCTTAGCTAGAGAAGGACCCTCTGCAGGATCCTCTGGAACAGAAAGACCCATAGGAACTGATGAAGAGCTTTTAAATATTTCCCCAGCAAGAGGATTAGAAGATTTTATCAAGAAAGCCCTGTGCATAGCTAAAATAAATTCTGGTGAAAAGAAAGATAATACACTTTCTTGTACCTCTGGCAGTGGTTGCTCAGGCTTTTCTTGTGGCTTCTCTTGCCTCAAAACACTTTTAGAAGCATTGCTCTTCTTTTTAGCAGGCCGTTGCTGATCTGACGTCAAAACTGCCGGCGAATTTAAAATGGCCGCTTTACCGGCTTTCTCAGAATTTACAAACTGCTTTTCAGCATCTATGGAAACTTTTTCTGCCATCAAAAATACTTATCTTTGCCGATTAATAGTTAAAACTTTTAACTTGCCGCGCCACTGCAGAGAGCAGGCAAACAGCCGCTTGTCACAATCGCGCCGTTAAAAACAACGAACGCTTAACAGCCACACTCAGAATCTGTCAGAAAAAAATACCTAATTGCTGCAGTTTTTGTTACGCTGCTAGCGGAACACTGAAAGGGTCGGCAATGTCAATCGCAGGGAAGTACTAATTGCTGCAGTTTTTGTTACGCTGCTAGCGAAACACTGAAAGGGTCGGCAATGTCAATCGCAGGGGAAGTACTGGGGCTCCCAGAACTACTGCGCTTTGAGAGACGGAGACGGATTACAATCAGGCAGGCTCTGCCTCACTCCGTCGAATAAAAAACAGCAATCAACGTCTCTCCGCTTGTAAAAATAGTTAAAGAATAAATAACTCTTAAGGACTACGAACCAAAATCAGCCCTGCTAGAGCCAATTTCACCGTAAGTAATAAAATAAAAAATCAAATATTTGAAGGAGAGCGCTAATATCGATCCTCTTCAGCTGCTGAGGACTGATAGACTGGCAGGATGACCTCAGGGGGAGTGGCTTCACTACTCAAGAAAACTTGATGTCTTCATGTCCTCAGCTGCTGAAGGGGATTGACAACCTAACCTTCCCTGGACTGGCCCGGAGAAGCGAAAAGGAAGCTGGGATCCTCAAAAGAATTGACCCTTCTTGGGTTTGTCCCACTGGAGGCCTAGACCATACCCAGACTATGCTCCCAGTTGAGCCTACACGAGGCACTAGTGCTGCCTATCTTCTGGGAGCCTGTGTGGACGAGCTTTTCCAAAGGTCTTTCACCAGCTTCTCCAGGTCCTTCCCAAAGAGCAATCTGCCTTTAAAGGAGAGCTTATGCCACTGCAACTTGGAGGCTGCATCAGCTGACCAATTCTAGAATCAAGGTCTCCTTTGGGCCACAACCACCACCATGGACTTAAGAGGAAATCTCAGTCAAGTCATTCAGGGCAACCACCAAAAATAAATGCTCCAGACTTTAATCTCGACACCTCTAGGTGGTCCAGCAACTGCTGGATACAGTATAAAAGGGTTTATGCCACCACTCCTGGAGGAGTAACCTAGTGATTAAAGCAGCTCCTGATGACCAGAGAGACAGGCATTTGAATCCTACTAGCATTCCTTGTGATCTTTGGCAAGTCACTTAATACTCCACTTTCTCAGATATGAACTTAGATTGTAAGCCCTCTGGGGACAGGGAAATACCTATGTACCTGAATGGAACTCACCTTGAAGTACCACTGGAAAGGCATGAGCTAAATACAAATAAAAACAAAAAGTGTCGCCCGAGTGCCCAAGGCCGAAGCCATGAAGGCATTTTTAAGAAGGGCTTCCACTTTCCTATCATGAGTTTCCTTTAGTGCTGAGCCCCTTCCACCAAAATGGTTGTGCGCTTCGTCACTGCCATGACCAAGGCATCCACCTTAGGGAACCCAAAATGCTGTTTCATATCCCCTTGAGGCATAGGAAACAGCCAAGCCAGGACAACCTTGGGGCCCCTCAACCCAAACTCCAGTATCTTCCATTGACAAATCATGTTTACGCAATGTCTCAAGGAAGGAGAAAGAGGCCGGAAGGATAGGGTCCACCTGTGAGACCTCTACTGGAGCGAGCTTCGAAATGTTTAAGGCCATCATAGTGTCATGAATAAGAGTGGAAAGCTCTACCCTGTGAAAAGGAGGGATCACCAATGGATCCTTACTCTACACCAGGACAATCTCCCCTTCCTCTGCTGACTCACCCACTGAAGACAGGGAATCCTCTTCATCATTCTAGCCTCCCCCCCATAATGGACAAGACTGGCCTCCTGGAGAAAGATAGGCAAAAAGACAGAGCGGAGAGGCCAAAGGGCCCTGAAGGAGAGCCTTTGACCCTCAAAGCTCCCATGCAGCTAACAGATTAAAAACAGCCCGTGAGCTTTCAAGAGCTGCTGCTCAAAGATGGGCGAGAACAGACTCTTTAGAGCTCTCAGAGGCCTGGTAGCTTGAGTCTGTGGCCTCCTCACCACACTCCCCTCTGCAGAGAACATGCAGCCAATCCAAAATGCCACCATGTCCCCTGGCAAGAAATTGTGGAAGAGGTACCATAGATAGCAAAAATCCGTAGCAGGTCCCCACATTACTGAAATAAAGTGCCCCAAGTCGTCTCCATTGCACTCGGGACAAAGAGAGCCATCCAAAAGGAGCCTCGAGAAGACCACCACAGAGCACCCAGCACTCAAAGAAAAAAAAACTTATGAAGAACAATCCAGACAGCAAAGACAGACCATGTCAAAATAGGAACCCCCGATCAAAAAGGGAATTCTAGCTGCTGTCAGGCTGGCCGGCCTGAGAAGGCCCATGCAAGCCTGGCCATCTCAGTAATTTTCCTACTTCCCCTCCAAGCTGCTTTATTCAAAGCAACAAAAGAGGGAGGGACAATTTAAAAAACTAGGAGAAAGCCAGAGAAAGAAGAACAGACATACAGATAGAGGACAGTGAGAGGAAAAAGGGACTAACCAACTTCTCCTCAGGGCCCCATGGTGGTGTCCTGTCCATTCTTCAGAGCCTCAGTGCTAGAACATGTGGGTAACTGCGCTGGAGCACACATTGGATCTCCAGGTCTCACTCACTCAAGCCACAAGACCATAATCCAGGCCACGAGAGACAGGCCTATCTGCACTGCTCCAATACTCCCACACATCTTACCACTTTCTGGAGGCAGACAATACTGGCTTCTCTCAGTGCTGCACCAGCAGATATGCTAGTGATATCAGCATTGAATGTTGCTTTGGTTTGCTTCCACCTGCTGGCTAGGGAGCAAAACCCATTCATTTGGGATGGTCTAGCAGGATGATGAGCACATGTGTTTTTGAAATACTGTGAATATCCCAAACTTTTTAAATCTCCTAACCATTCATATGGACATTCAGTACTGGAAATGAACACAAATACTTGTTTTTCAGTAAATTCAGCCCTTTATAAAACTGACATTTACATATGGATGCCAATTTACTATGTAAATTACAAATAAGGCTCCTAGAATACCCCCCATAATCTACACAGCACACACTTCTAAGTTTTTTATTTAAAAAAAAAAACTAAAATTTGGCTGAGTCAATGAAATACCGTGACTTAACTGCAAAATATTTTATAGATATTATCCACTGTGTCTTACGGCTTGATCAATGCACTGGTTTACTGACAGAGCTACTATCTGTGGCTGCGGTCTTAAATGAAAGCTACTGCAACAACGGCAGTGTGCAAGTACGTGACTTCTCCCATTCTGATCTATTTTGGGTTGCTGTTTGACTCGCAGGGAAGTATTTCCCAAACTTTTGCAAGCCATGACCTCATGTGCAACTACTTGCCATCATACTGGGCAGACTAGATGGACCATACTGGACTTTATCTGCCATCATTTACTATGTTACTATGTTAGTGGCTACAAAAATCACACAGCCCCACATCTTAGTTCTTCCTTTCTTCCAGGACAACATGCAGCATTGGCAGATGCTACTGCAATCCCCGTCTCCCACTGAGTCTGTGGCAAACAGAGTTACAGCAACCCATTAATCTACACAGACTGGTAAGGCCACTTTTGGAAAGGGGTTGGTTTTTTTTGGCAATCATGTTCAAGATGCCATTCAGGGTCATAATCACAGTTTGTGAACCACTGTCAAAGCATCATGTTATCAGGATCAATATATTTTTCTTAATTTTATTTTTTACTTTTGGCAGTTTATATATTGTTTATCTTATGTGGTATTTTTTTTTTCAATTTATCCTACTGATACTGGGATACTATATTTGGAACAAACACTAACACATTTTTCTTTTCTTTTTAATTTCCCTTAACAAAAATATGGTACACATTTTATTAATTCTGCTTGGATATCTTTCCACATTTATTTATTTTTTATTTATTTTATTTATTTAGCGTACATTTGTATCCCGCTGCTTCCAGTGATCAGCAGCGGTTTTACACTTGGTGATGTTGGCTGTACCGGCCAGAATTACGAATGCATACAATGTGATTAGGGATGGGAGGAAGAGCACAGCAAAAAAGCGTAGTTACTCACCTGTAACAGGTGTTCTCCAGGAGCAGCAGGAATCAGTCCTCACATATGGGTGACGTCGGCGCCGACGGAGCCCTCGCGGAGCAATTTTCCCCAGCTTTCAAAGAAAGCCTTTGGGAATTGCAGCGCGCATGCGCGGTCTCCTTCCCGCCCAAGGGTGCCATCTTAGCCAGTCTGATGACATAGCTAAAAGACAGCATAAAAATTTGCAAAAAAAACTTAAGCAGATGATTGCAACTCCAAGGGGAGGAGGGAGGGTTGTGAGGACTGATTCCTGCTGCTCCTGGAGAACACCTGTTACAGGTGAGTAACTACGCTTTCTCCAGGACCAAGCAGGAAGTCAGTCCTCACATATGGGACTCCCAAGCTTAAGGCTACCGGAGACCCTAAGCACAAAAATGAGCTCCCTCTAGCTCAGCGGCACAGAAGGAAGGAATCTTCACTGAATTATTACCCACCGGTAGCCCCCATCCGGGATGGAGGGTAGGAGTTGCTCAAACCTCGAAGAGATTTCGGAGGACTGCCTGTCCGAAAGCACTGTCCCTGCGGGACTCCCTCTCGAGGCAGTAATGGACCGCAAAAGTCTGGCTCGAAGACCAAGTAGCGGCCCGGCAGATGTCTGCCAACGGAACAGAGCGGAGGTAAGCCACTGACGTAGCCTTCGCCCGAACACAATGAGCCGTGACTCGACTTTCTAACGAGAGTCCGGCTGCCCCATAAGCCCAAGCGATGCAGTCAGCAACCCAGATGGACAGAGTACGCTTGGAGACCGGGAGCCCCAATTTATTGGGGTCAAAAGACACAAAAAGCTGAGCAGCTTTACGGTGCTCCCGCGTACGGTCAAGGTAGAAGTTCAATGCCCTTCTACAGTCCAGGGTATGCAGGACCATTTCAGCTCGGCTGGAGTGTGGCCTGGGAAAGAAGGTCGGAAGTACCACCTCCTGATTGATGTGAAAAGGGGAGACCACTTTTGGAAGAAATTTTGGGTGAGTCCGTAGGACTACCCTATTTTTGTAGAACCGAGTGTAAGGGGGATCAGACACGAGGGCCTGCAATTCACTTACGCGTCTAGCGGAAGTGAGGGCTATCAGGAATAAAGTTTTCCAAGAAAGAAAACGGAGAGAACAGGTAGCCATAGGTTCAAAAGGCGGACAGGTGATCCGCTGTAAAACCACATTCAGATCCCAGTCAGGTGCTGGCGGGCGCAGAGGTGGTTTAAGTAGAAGGAGACCTCGGAGAAACCTCGCTACGAGAGGGGGTCGCTGGAAAGAGGTCTGCCGTCCACCGGCACATGATGTGCTGAAAGAGCACTGAGGTGAACTTTGACGGAGTTGGACTTAAGTCCCAGATTAGAGAGGTAGAGCAAGTACTGCAAGATCACCGACACCGAGCAGGAGAAGGGATCCTGAGACTGCTGGGCACACCAAGCGGAAAAGCGACGCCATTTAAGGGCGTAGCATTTGCGGGTAGAAGGTCGCCGAGAAGCTAGGACGACCTCTTCCACCTCTGCCGGCAGTAGAAGGGGAGCAAGGACTACCCTTTCAGCAGCCAGGCCATCAGATGTAGAGATCTGAGGTTGGGGTGTAGCAGGGACCCCTGATCCTGTGTTAGGAGATCCGGTTGAAACCCCAGAGGGAACGGATCCTCTACCGCTAATTGCAGCAGGAGTGGAAACCACGGCTGTCTGGGCCAGCGAGGAGCTATCAGGATCATGGAAGCTTTGTCTCGGAGAACCTTGAAAAGAGTTCGAGAGACTAGCGGGATGGGAGGAAAGGCATACAGAAGGCTCTTCGACCATGAGAGCAGAAAAGCATCCGCCGCTACTCGAAGGGGATGCGGCTGACGAGAGCAGAAGCGAGGAAGTTGCCGGTTGAGAGGACTGGCAAAGAGATCCATCGTGGGGAGGCCCCACTTCAGGAAAAGTTTCTGAACTACCAAGGGATCCAGGCGCCACTCGTGCGGCTGGAGGATCCTGCTCAGTTTGTCGGCCAGGCAATTTTCTTGGCCTGGGAGATAAACTGCCTTGAGAAGAATGCCGTGGCTGACGGCCCAAGAGCAGAGCTTCTGTGCTTCTCGACAGAGAAGGAAGGAGCCCGTGCCTCCCTGTTTGTTCACGTAGAACATGGCAACCTGATTGTCTGGACAAGGACGGACTGGTGAGAAGTCAGGTGGGAGAACGCCTTGAGAGCCAGACGGATTGCTCTGAGCTCCAGGAAGTTGATCTGCTGAGCAGACTCCCACGTGGTCCAGAGACCTTGAGTACATGCCCCTTGGCAATGCGCTCCCCATCCTAGGAGAGAAGCATCGGTCGTCAGCACTTGAGCCGGCTGAGGTGACTGAAAAGGCATTCCGAGCACCAGGTTCGGCCGATGAAGCCACCATTGTAGAGAAGAGGCCAGCGGTCCGGAGACGCGCACTAAGTCGGCTAGGCCGCCCGTGGCTTGTTGCCACTGCTTGCGAAGGCACCACTTAGCAGGCCGTATATTCAGGCGGGCATTGGGGGTCACGTGGACGGTGGAAGCCATATGGCCGAGTAGTCTCAGGAAGCGCCTGGCTGAGACCAGGGACTGGCTGCGAAAACGGCCGGCTAGGTCCATGAGCCGTTGAGCCCTGTCGAGAGACAGGAAAGCTCGTGCCTGAGGAGTGTGCAGTCTTGCGCCGATGAACTCGAGATCCTGTGAGGGGAGCAAAGTGGACTTTGCGAAGTTTATGACAAAGCCCAAGTACTGCAGAAGAGTCACAGTGCGGTGTGTGGCTTTTGTGACTTCCGGAGAGGACGATGCTCTGATGAGCCAGTCGTCTAGGTACGGAAAGACAGAGGCCGTGAAGCCGGAGATAAGCCGCCACCACCGCGAGACATTTTGTGAAGACTCGCGGTGTGGAGGATAGGCCAAAGGGTAGTACTCTTTACTGGTAATGATTTCCTGCCACCACAAACCTTAGGTATTGGCGGTGGCTTGGGTGGATGAGGATGTGCGTGTAGGCATCTTTTAGATCCAAGGAGCATAGCCAATCTCCCTGCTGGAGGTAGGGCAGAAGGATTCCAAGGATAAGCATCTTGAACTTCTCCCTCACGAGGAACTTGTTGAGGTTGCGCAAGTCCAGGATGGGTCTGAGGCCTCCTGTTCTTTTTGGTATCAGGAAATACCTGGAATAAAAACCTTGACCTCTCAGGTGGTGGGGCACCGGTTCCACCGCCTGTTCCTGAAGAAGACTTGCTAACTCCTGAAGGAGTAAGTCTCTGTGCAGAGGGAGTCGTGGAGGTTCTCCCGGGAAATAGGAGGGAGGGACCTGGTGGAAGTGGAGAAGATAGCCTTCTCTTACGACTTGAAGCACCCAGGCATCTGAAGTGATGTTGGACCACCTGTGGGCGAAGTGAACCAGCCGGCCTCCGGTGCTGGGAGGAACCAACTGAGGGGAAGAGGCTATGCTGATGAAGTCAAAAACCCCCACCCTGCTGAGCAGGGGCCGGTGGTGCAGGCTTGGGGGCTTGCTGCCTAGGGGACCCGTTACCCCGTCCCTTGGCCTGCTGACCCTGTTGGGGAGCTGCGGAGGCCTGATATTGAGGGTAGTGTTTATAGGCAGCCGCCTTTCTCGGGTAAAAGGACTTCTTTCCCGAGCCCTTCTTTTTCTGGGAAGGGGCGGAGGTCTTCCTAGAAAGCCTAGTTCTAGTGAGAGTCTCCGTCTCGATTTGTGCAGCCTTTTCAGCCATGGGCTTGCCAAAGAGGTTCTCACCTCGGCAGGGGACATCGACCAACTTGTCCTGCACCCAGGGTTCAAGGTCAGACGACTGAAGCCAAGCCTGTCGGCGGGCACCGATGCCGGCTGCGGCCACTCGAGCCGATGCTTCAAAGCCATCATAGGCTGCTCGGGACATGAATTTGGAGCATTCCCGAATACCAGTTGTCAAGGCCAGGAACCTCCGCAAAGGTTCCTCGGACAGCCCAGCGGAGAATCCGGCTACCTCTTTAGCCAGGTCTCTGAGATACATGCCCATGTAGAGCTGGTAGGTCTGGACCCGACAAGCAAGCATAGAGCCCTAGAAACACTTCTTACCGAGGCCATCCAGGTTACGGGCCTCCCTGCCAGGAGGCACCGAGGAGTGCATCTTCTGGCTCTTAAGCCTATGCATGGCCGATTCCACTACCATGGAATGGTGCGGTAGCTGTGCTTTTTGGAAGCCGGGACTCTTGCGGACTCGATAGATGGAATCGACCCGCTTGCTTAATACCGGCGACGATGCCGGACTCTCCCACATGCGGAAGAGTAGTCGTTCCAGCATGGGAGGAACCGGTACAGTAAAGTGTTCCCTGGCGGGAGAGTCATACTGAAGGGCGTCGAGCTCTTCGGCTCGAGGCTCCTCCTCGGGATCCGCAGGGAAGGCCAAAGCCTTGGCCATATCCCTGACGAAGTCCGAGAACCGGGCATCCTCCGGAGGGGACTGCTTCTGAGGTTCGGACTCAGGTGAGTCCGAGGGGACACACCGAGTCCGAAACGAATCAGGTGACTCTTCCTCTTCAGACTCCCAGGCCGACTCTGAGGAGGAATCGGTGGGGTCGGCTCGGGCAGGCGGAGGCGTCGGCTGCCCCGACACTGAGGGAGTCGGCGTCGACGACCTCGGTCCCGAACGGGAGGCCGAGGGTGACCTCGACCGAGGATCGACTCGAGTTCGCATGGACTCGAGGATCGGCTCGGTCTCCAGGGTCGACTTAGACGTCGACGTCCCGGCGGTCGGGGCAGCGGCGCCAGCGAGGCTAGCGATCAGTGCCCGCTGCTGGTCCATGAAGGCAGATAGTCTGCTCTCCAAGGCCGTCAACCTGAGTCCGACCTCAGGTGACCCAGCAGCCCCCGACTCGGGCCCCAACGGCGTCGGGCCCGACGTCGGACCCCTCGGAGGCGAGTCCAGGAGGACTACAGGACTTACCCGAGCAGGCAACTCCGACTCCAGACGAGGTCGCTTCGGGAGGTGCTCCTTCTCCAAAGACCCGGGACGGCTATCGGGGCTATGCGACCTGGCCCTCGCGGAGCCAGGAGCGTCCACCGACGCCGCCCTCGTGGGTTTTACCTTCCGTCGATGGTCCCCGGAGGGAGAACCCCTGTCGGAGGAACTTCGGCGATGGTCAGAGCTGGAACCTCTGGACGCCGAGGCCTCCGACGAGGTCCGGGTACGGCCGGGGTCAGCGAAGATTCGTTCCCGCTGGTGCCGCAGACTCCTTAACGCTTTGGAGGACATTTTGCTGCAGGCCCCACAGATCAGTTCTTCGTGATCCGGGCCGAGGCAGCGGAGGCAATTATCATGTGTGTCAGTGAGTGACATATTTCTGTCACACTGAACACACCGCTTGAAACCACTGGCAGCCATCGGGGGAAAAAGGGCCCCTGCAAGGTCAAAGGACCGGGCTGCCAGCGAAAAACCGAAAAACGAAACTGACCAAAAATCAGAAAAACCGAAAAATAACAGAAGGACTCGCAACGGCGTCGCGAGTCCGGGCAGGAAAAAGACCGGCGTCGAACCGAAGAAAGAAATAGAAATAAATCACTAAAATCAACTTTTTCAGCGGGGACACGACGGGTACGTCTGTAGGGCTCCGCGGAAAAAAGAAGACTGGCTAAGATGGCACCCTTGGGCGGGAAGGAGACTGCGCATGCGCGCTGCAATTCCCAAAGGCTTTCTTTGAAAGCTGGGGAAAATTGCTCCGCGAGGGCTCCGTCGGCGCCGACGTCACCCATATGTGAGGACTGACTTCCTGCTTGGTCCTGGAGAACATAGGGTTACAGTTTACAATTGATTGTTATTAAGGGTTCACACGGTGTACTTATATACATATTTACAAATGACTGGTTGTTAGGACTTTACATAGGATCATTATATACATATTTACACACAGCAGAGTGGAGTTCATGAGGTTAAGTTGTAGTGCGATTGGAAAAGGTGCGTCTTAAGATTTTTTCTGAAGTCTTTCAGATCACAGATTTAAATGTTTATTTAAATGTTAATTTTCATTGCAGCACAGCTTTTAGATTATTTTTATTTATGTATTTATTATTTTTATGACTTTAAAACAAAGCACTGCAGATAACAAACCAATACAGAGCAAACAAAATGTTTTATATCAATCATTTATAACCTTCGAACAAACATACCTCAAGAAAACCCCAAATAACCCTACTTCTACTTATGCTGCTGTGCCCACCCTAGATCAATTTTTGTTAATTATTTCTTCAGATACCATCTTTCATAAGATGTCAAAATATTACTGAAGGCAGCCTGACAGTGATTCTTATAAACAGTTCTCACTCAACCAATAAGCACATTTAGTGATGATAAACAAGGTGAAATTAGGCCTTACCTGCTAATTTTCTTTTCTGGAGCACCCCCAGTCCAGTCCAGGCAAGTGAATTATGCTCACCAACCAGCAGGTGGAAACTCAGAAACAAGCTTGAAGCCTGGTTGCTATAAGCAGCCTGTGCCATCTGACCAAAGATGAAACTTACCAAACAGAGACAATACAGAGTCACAAGACTCCCATTCTACGCCAGATACGTTCACCTCCATAAAGGAATAAGACTAAGCTAAGCAGCAGCAATAGCTGCCTAACAAGAAGGTAAGCCTTCTTTCAGCAGTTCACTCTTTTTTCCCCAACAAGCATGAACTTGATAATGTGAGGACGGCATCTGCAGGCCCCAAACAACCCACATGCTCCAAGTCTGAATCCTTAAGAGCAAAAACAGAATAAAATCCCAATTAAAGCAGCAAAAAAGATGTCCCTCAGGAGGGTCCTTGACTGGACTACAGGGACTCCAGAAAATAAAATTAGCAGATAAGACCTAATTTCACCTTCCAAATTGTCCCCACTTGTGTGGACTGACTGGAAGATGCAGCAAAGCAGTACTCACGACAGGTGAGAACCGAGAGACCGGCCTGCAATACCCACTCTCCAAAGGCCACATCCTGTTGCGCCTGGATATCCAGGCAATAATGCTACACAAAGGAATGAAGCAACAACCACGTGACTGCTTTACAAATGTCCAGAGAAGGCACCAACCCTACCTCTGCCTAGGACAAAGCCCAATCCCTCATAGAATGAGCCCGCAAGCTAACAGACAGAACATCTCTGTAACAGATAAATGGACACAATAGCAAAAACAGAATAAGATCCCAATTAAAGCAGCAAAAAAGACATCCCTCAGGAGGGTTCTGGACTGGACTACAGGGAAATACAAGCATTGGAGGCAATGTTCCTGCTAAGCTGTGCCTCCACCAGCATCTCTGTTGGTGGGGGGAGGTGCAAAGAGCGCAAAAGTGATCACGCCTATGCCATGCGATCCTAAGCGTGATTGCTTTCATGATTGTTCTTTACCTCCCCTTACCAGCAGGAATGCCAACAGAGGATTCAGCGGAGCTTAGCAGAAACACTGGTCAGAGGCCTTCTTGTCCCTATATGTTCTTATAACCTTTGTCTTTTGGGGATACTGCTAGGTACGTATGACCTAGATTGGCCACTGTTGGAAACAGGATACTGGGCTTGATGGACCTTGGTCTGACCCAGTATGGCATATCTTATGTTCTTATGTTCCTATGACCAAACAGGACAGAGTCTCTCTGATAACGAAACACCCGAGCTACCAACAGGTATGTCTTAAGTGATCTACAGACATCCAGCTTATGCAGATAAGCCTCCGTGGAATCCTGCAGCCCAAGGATGGTAGAGATGGAATGCCAAAACAACCTTCGGCAAAAAGGAAGGAACAGGTCACAAGACCACCTTTTTGAAAAAAAACAAACAAGATTCTCTGCAAGACAAGGCCTTAAGCTTGGAAATACAGCAGGCGGGGCAGATTGCCACCAAACACACCACCTACAGGGTCAGATCCTTCACAGAGGTCCCCTGAGACGCTCAAAGGGGGAGCCCCCAAAGTTACCACCAAATTGAGGTCCGATATGAGGGATGAAAATGTTTAATATTTCAGTAGAAATGAATCACATCCCCATGGGCCGCAAACTATGACCCTACACATGGCCCCTGAAACAGGACAATGCCACCTCCTTAACCCGAAAAAAGCCCAGGGCCCAGTCTGTCTCCAGGCTTGACTGCAAGAAAGCCAAAGATAGCCAAAATGCAGGCGCCTGGGGGATGAATCCTGCACTGCCCCCATCAGGCCTCAAATACGTGCCACACTCTCACATAGGCAAAAGAGATTGACCACCTGTGCGCCTGCAGCATGGTGTCTATTATCTGAGGCAAGTAACCTCTGTGCTTCAGCCGAGCCCTTTCAAGAGTCAAGCCATAAGCAAGAACTGACCAACATCCAGCATCTTCACTGTTCCCTGCGTCAGCAGAGCCACATCTGCTGTTAAGCGAAAAGGCTCCACCACATACCATGGCCGACTGGGCCACTCTAGCACTATCAGCAGCACCTGACCCCAATGTGCCTCTATCCACTGCAATACCTAACCGATCAAGGGCCACGATGGAAACACGTACAGGCCTACGCTGGATCACAGTTGCACCAGAGCATCAAGGCCCTCAGACATACAAGTTCAATGGCAACTGAAGAAGCGGGTTGACTTTGCATTTGACTGCAATGCCATCAAGTCCATTGCTGAACTCCCCAGCAGTCTACTAGCAACCGGAACACAGACTTCAAGAGAGACCATTCACCCAGGTCCATAATGTCACAATTCGGGTAATTCACCTTAACATTCACCTTCCTGGCCATATGCACCACTGACAAAGAAAGCAGATTAAGCTCTGCCCACTGCAGCAGCAGAATCGCCTCCACTGCCACCACAGAACTCAGATTGCTGCCCTGCCAACTGATATAGGCCACCATTGAGGTATTGTCTGACAAAACTAACTGCCTTGTGGTTCAACAAGGGGAAGACGGCCACCAGAGCCAGATGCACAGCATGCATCTCCAATTGATTATCAACCAGACATTCCTTGGCAGACCATTGGCCCTGAGCCATCTAAGACTGACAATAGCCTCCCCAACTGACAAGACTGGCATCCGTGGTCACCATCATCCAGTCCAAAGGCTCAAGAAGCATTCTTGCCTCATGCTGCTTCAGGTCCAGCCACCATCTCAAGCTAGCTCTGGTCTCCTCCCATGAAGGAAGCCTGACTTCAGCTGAACCTGGGGAGACCACAGTGAAAGGAGGTCCGCCTGCGTCGTCCTCATGTGTAGTCTGGTCCAGGGCACCAGCTCCAAGGAGGTCATCATTGAGCCCAGGACCTGCAAATAGTCCCTCATGCGAGGACGAGGGAGACTGCACAGATCCCACACCTGGGCTTGCAACTTCACAATCCTGCCCTCGGGCAAAAACACCCTGCCCTGGAGAGGATCGAAATAGGTTCCCAGATAGTCCAGGGACTGAGAGGGTTCCAACTGGCTCTTAGCAAAGTATTCATCACCAGCCTAAATTCTGCAGGCACCGGCCCAGCAGGATCATCAACTGACAGCTCTCCCGAAGGGACTTCGCCAAATAAGCCAGTTGTCCAGATACGGGTGGACCAGGACCTCTTGCTTGCGGAGGTCTGCTGCCAACACCACCACCACAACCTTGGTAAACACCCGAGGTGCTGAGGGAAGATCAAAGGGCAAGGCCTGAAACAAAAAATGCCATCCGGTTACCACAAAGTGAAAAAACGCTGATTATCGGGGAGGATCGGAATGTGCAGATAGGCCGCTGTCAGGTCCAGAGATGTGAGAAACTCTCCCTGACACACAGCTACTATTATTATTAATCATTTGCATAGTGCTACAAGGCATACACAGCGCTGTACATATAGATGTAAGACACAGTCCCTGCTCATCAGAGCATAAAATCTAATAACAAAGCACATAGTGAAACGGGACCAGAGTATGGTAAGACACACATAAGTAGTGGACAAGAGGGTGCAGAGCATCAGGATCCAAAAGCAGCTTCAAAGAGGTAGATTTTTAGCTTGAATTTGAACAGAGCTAAAGAAGCCCAATGCACAGATTCAGGTAGTTTATTCCAGGCATATGGTGCAGCAAGATTGAATGAACGAAGTCTGGAGTTGGCAGTAGCAGAGGAGGGCACAGATAAAAGGCATCTGCCAGAGGAGCAGAGTTCCCGAGGAGGGGTGTTGAGCGAGATGAGAGGAAAGGTAGTGAGGAGCCACAGAATGAATACATTTGTAGGTAAGTAGGAGAAGTTTGAACTGGATGCAGAAACAGATAGGGAGCCAGTGAAGAGACTTGAGAAGGGATTACATGAGCATAGAGACACTGGCGGAAGATAATCTGTGCAGCTGAGTTTTGAACAGACTGAAAGGGGTAGAGATGATTCAGAGGGAGACCAGCGAGGATCAGGTTACAATAGTCAAGGTTGGAGGTGACTAGCGAGTGGATAAGAGCCTTAGTAGAGAGTAAAAAGGAAGGGATGAATTTTCCTGATGTTATAGAGAAAGCAGTGGCAGGTTTTAGCCATCTGTTAGATGTGCACAGAGATGGTCAAAGATGACCCCAAGATTGCAAGCTGAGGAAACAGGAAGGAGTGTAGTGTCATCCATAGAACTAGAGAAGAGAGGAAGGGGAGAGATGAGTTTAGGGGAAGAGATAAGGGAGCTCAGTTTTTGCCATGGTTCAATTTCAGACGAAGGTCAGACATCAGGCAGCAATGTTAGATAAGCAGGCAGAGATCCAGTATTGGATTCCTGGAGAGATTTCAGGCGCAGAGAGGTAGATCAGAGTTGTCAGCATAAAGATGGTACTAAAAACCATGGGAGCAAATAAGTACCATCAAGGGACAGAGTGGAGAGAGAGAAAAAGTAAAGGTTCCAAGACAGAGCCCTGAGGTACACCAGATGAAAACAGGATGGCAAAGTCTCCATATGAAACCACAGGACCTTTGTGGCCCTGTTGATCCCCTTTTAGATCCAGAATGGGGCACCAGGAACCTTTCTTCTTGGGAACCACAAATTAGATGGAGTACCCGAGTCCCAGTCTTTGAGGCTGCCACGAGCTGCAGCAAGCAGTTGAGTCGTCTCCACCATCCTAACCTTGCCAGGCGCTCAGCACAGAGACATCATGAAGACCTCCAGGAGAGGCCTGGCGAACACAAGGTATAGTCCTCTCAGACCACCTCCGTTACCAGGCATCTGATGGAATCCGGGCCCAAGCAGGAAAGCATCTTTGCAGGCAGCCGCCCAAAGACTGAATTTCCTGCTGAAATCCCCAAACCCTTATTGTGAGGGCTTGTTTGCACTGTGAGCCCCAAAGGTTCTTCCTCTGCCCACAAGGGCAGCGCCCAAAAGGATGAACAACGCTGCAGGAAGCAGGACCTCTGCAGGTTGGCTACCAAAGCGGAACGAAACCCATGAGAGTCCTGACACCTTGGGCCCATCACAGGACTGCCACTGCTTGCTTTGGGCTTATCCTCTAGTAATTTTGACAAATTTGAATCACCCGAAGTTTTAGCCAGCTTCTTCAAATCCTCCCCCAAAGGCAACTTTAAGGCAAAGGGGAGTTAACTAAACCTCATCTTACATACTGGAACATGAACCAAGAGAAGTTGGAGGTGGTCAAGAATAAAATGGAAAGCACAGTTACTTACCTGTAACAGGTGATCTCTGGGAACAGCAGGAATTAGTCTTCACATATGGGTACGTTGGTACCGACGGAGCCTGCACGGGAATGCTCCCCAGCATCCAATCAGAAAGCTTTTGGGAGCATCCCTCGCGCCTGCGCGCTGACTTCCTGCCTTTCCCACTGCCTCTCCTCAGTTGAGTTTCATAGCTGAGACAGAAGGAGAGAAAGAGGAAAGGAGATAGATAGATACAACTCCTAGGTGAGGTGGGTGGGTTGTGAAGACTAATTCCTGCTGTTCCCAGAGATCACCTGTTACAGGTAAGTAACTGCTATCTCCAGGAACAAGCAGGAATGAGTCTTCACATATGGGGACTCCCTAGCTGTGGGTGCCAGGGGAGATCCCATAAAATGCGTATCCCTGGAACAGGACGGCATTTTGTAAACCTGGATCCCCGGCATCCCCTGAGTGATGGGGGGTAGGAGTTGAATAGAGAAGAGCTGTAGAAGAACAGCAAATCTAAAGACTACAGAAAAAATGAGTCTTTAGAATGTATGTCAAGTATCATTAAAATATTTAATGAACTAGTACAATATAGAGCTTACCTACTGGATTGTAGGAAGTAGAACTGTGATGGAGTGTACTGTAGACGCAGTTGCAGAATCCTCAAGGGAACTTCACAGCAGTGAGGATGAAGTTCCAAGCCTGGAATGGGCAGGTGACCCTGGTGTCAACTGGGGTAGGAGAAGAACGGCAGGTCTTCAATGGAAAGCTTTAGGGAAAAAAGTTGAAAACTCTTTTAGGTACAGAGTTATTAACATTGAGGACTAAAATAAGAAGACTGACCGATCTGGAGAATTAGCCCAGTCCGGAAAGGAAGAGGGGGTATGGAAAAAAGCCCCTATTCCCAAGGAGAACAGAAGTGTACTCAGAAATACTGAAGATGTACACTGTCTTTCCTAGCTGGTAAGAGATAGCAAGACATTGAAGTTTGAAACTTCATAGACAGGGAGATGTATAACAAAAATAGAAGCTGTTGACGTCACAGCAGTAATTGTATGTATAACCGCTCCCACTTACTGGGCCATATGAAAATAGGCAAGTTGACTGTCTGGACCCCTTAAGAAGGTAAAATCTTTATAGCACAGACAGTTAGGGAGATAGTAGGTAATACCTAGGGTCCTATGGACATCTCCCAATGGATATATATATATATATACACACACATACATATCTATACATATGTGTATATATGTCTAGATGTGTGATATATATATATATATATATATATATATATAGAGAGAGAGAGAGAGAGAGAGAGAGATAGATAGATAGATATAGATGGGCATGGCTTATGCCCACCCAGAGTAGAAAACATGTATGTATAGGACATATACATACATGAATATAATTCTGAGAATACATGCCTGCAAGTGAACTACAGAAAAACATTCGCATGGGGAATGTGATGGGAAAAGATTCATCTAATAATGAGGGGGTGAAAACCACTGGAAGATATATAGAGAATCTATTTCTGCGGTGCAGGAATGTAGTTCAGTGGAATAACCAGTATGGTTGCGTGAAAAACAGAGGATAATAGCAGTCTGGTAAGAGCACGTCAGGAGTACTTTAGGACTCTGACATGTCCAAAGGACAAGAAAACGCATAGACTAAGACACCAGGATGACCCAGTCAAGGGACTTAGGGGTATCATGTACAGTAAAAGAGTATGCGTTGTCCAAGTGGAGCAGAAAACAATGGCAAGCTGTAAGGAAAAAAGGGGTAGATTCCTGCCAGATTGGGAACTCCTTGGACATTGACGCAGAAAAAGCTTGTCTTCGGTATCACAACAGGAGACAAGAGGGTATAAAGAACCTATATAGCCATGGAATGACTATATAAGCTTTTTCTATCATATGGAAAACCCTCAGAGACAAAGTTCAATGCTCTGTAGCAAGGGCCCATAGTAGAAAGCTTCTCTGAAGATTGCAGAGAGCATTGTGCAGGAGAAATATGAGACAAAACTGACAGGAGTCAGATGTGTTGCCACATCCTAGGTAAGGATATGGCTAGAAGAAGCATTAAAGTAATCACTGGAACTCCTGCATGCACAGCAACTGAACAAAACAGCAGAGGGGATTCTCCTGTATAAAACAGAGAGAAAACAGACAAAGGGAGCGGAGATATTCCTGTCCCTGTCTGATGAGTTGTTCAGAGCATGCATTGAAGGATAACTAAAAGTCTACACTGGAAAGAAGAGAAGTGTTTCAGTATGGTACCAACTCAAGCAGGGGAAACCCTGGAAGAGAGGGGGTTGGAAGGTGACTTACCATATGGTAAGCCAGCTGAAGGAAAGAAATGTCCATGTGGGGACAGAAACTATCATGGGATAGTTGTAATCTCCCTTCATGGTGGTAAGAAGGGGAGAATTCTGTAACCCATGGACAAAAGTATCCTAACAGCTTAGCATACTGAAAAGAAAAAAACAGTGTAGAATTTGAAGAATAAACTTCTGCTAAGAAGAAGTTAACTTTAGATTGCAACATACAGGAACCTATGGTTGCTGGTTATGGTTAGCCTGGTTAGAGTTTGGAGACTTCAGACTAGGATGAGATGTCCCTTGCTTGGGTACATCTGGAGGATGGGCAGGAGAAGGGTGAAACCTTCTCTTCTTAGGGAAAGAAGGTTTGGTAGGACATTTCCTACGTCCTGGGGAAAAAGAAGGCTTAGGATGGTTTCCAGAACTAGAAAAGTCAGTGGAGCAATGAGCAACCTGACGTAAAGCCTCTCTATTCAAGAGATTTTCTCCAGTACAAGGAGAATTACCCAGTGTATGTTGTGCCCATCTGCTCAAGTCTGAAGCTTGCAGCCAGGCTGTACGACGTGCTGCAATGGCAATAGCTGAGGATCTGCTAACAGACTCAAAAGAGTCTAGAGAAGCACGAGAAAGAAACCAAGAGATATTCCTGCTATGATTAAGAAGCAAGGAATAGTCAGTGGCCTTAGGTTCTGACAAAAAAGGTGACAAAAGAGATAATTTCTCTGTGACCTCCTGAAGTGTCAGACTCATAAAAAATATATGAAATAATTCTTCAAGCCAGCATAGAAGTTTGGAAGGTTTGACGTCCAAAGGCATCAAGTGCTTTAGATGCACGACCTGGCGGATAAGAAGAATGCTTCTTCTTGCTTCTTACCTTCCTCATTGCTGATTCCACTACAATGGAATGATGTGGAAGTTGCTTTTTCTGAAATCCCGGAGAGGGAGGCACCTGATACAGAACATTAATGGCTGTAGAAGGCGAAGGAACCTTTAAAGGTGATTCCCACATCCTCAGAAGAAGATCCTGCAAAGAATGATGTAAAGGAAGCATTATATTTTCCTTTTCTGCAGGATCTTGGTCAAGAGTAAAGCCAGGAATAGGAATGGCAAGAAAGGTTGCCATGTCAAGGAGAAATTTCTGAAAAGGAGGATCTCCAATAGGAACTATTCCTGGGTAAGCTGAGGTTGAAGGAGCAGCTTGAGCACCAGAAGACATACTGGACTGGTGCAGAAAAAGAATCCTGCTAGATGGACAGTGATACTGACAGTTCTGATTTGAGGCAGTTAGTACCGCATCGTCAGTGCCCGGTATCTATTCCAAACTAGGCATAGAAAGGATCGATGGCACCGATGGAACTGCCGGAATCGACATTGATACCGGTACCAGAGACGATAATGTCATCGAAGCAGTAATCGAGGGCTGCTGAAGCGGTACCGAGGTAGCCAGAGAACCTTGGTGAATATCCTCGGTACTGTATAGTCGGAACAGATATGGATCGGTTCCGAAACACGTCGGTATCAAATCATCGAGACTGGATATCGATTCTAGACTCGGCATCGAAGCGAACGAATCCATCGATGCATGTCTAGAAGGTACCGACGTTGGTGGTGGTATCGGCGATGCCGATACAGGAAAGTCAATCGGAGTCGCATCGATCGGTTCCGAAGGCACAGAGGATGTCCGAAGACGATGCCCGGTGAAGAGCGGAATACTCGACACCGGCGCCGATGTCGGGGTATCGGTACCGCTCGAAGTCGATACCAACCCCGAGCATGGCGAAGATACAGGAAAGCCAATCTGGGTCGTATCGATCGGCCCCGAAGGTACCGAGGACACCAGATGACGATCCCTGGTGAAGAGTGGAACACTTGACACCGGTGCCGATGCCGGGGGATCGGTACCGCTCGAAGCGGATATCACCCCCGAGCATGGCTCAGGTATATTCTATGAGGGGTGAGCCCCAGGAACAACCTGAAACCCCGTAAATGCTTTGGAGCCCGAAGACTCCCGCCGGGGTTTTATTGCCAATGGGGTCTTGAGGGCAAGGCCGGAGCCGTCATCATGCTGGGCATGAGACTTACCCTTCAAGAATTGGCTAGTCTTGACAGACTGTTTGTGGGTTACCTGATCCTGGAGAGAAGAATAAACCGGTGTCCTCACCTCAGGAGGAAAAACGGCATCGAGGGAAACTCGAAAAAGGGAAGGTCTTCTCCCAATAATATAGCCTGAGGTATCAGGGGAAAAAGGGTCAGGACCCAAACAGGTTAGACACCAAGCATTGGAGTCTAAAAAGAAAACTAAGTTTCCACAGTGAAGGCATTTCTTAGGGGAAAAAGGCTCCATGTTGGAAAAGGCCTGGTAGGCCCCAAAAAGTTAAAGCAAAAAACTGAGGAGAAAATATTTCTCTAAGTTTGAAAAAGAAAAGAATAAAGCACCGGCAGTACCGGTATCGGCAGGAAAGACAGCCGCGACCACAAGAAAACAAGAAAATAAGGATTTTAAAGAAAAAAGTTTCTGCGGTGACAGGAGGACATCCTGTTGGCTCCGCGGAAAAACGAAAACTGAGGAGAGGCAGTGGGAAAGGCGGGAAGTCAGCACTCAGGCGCGAGGGATGCTCCCAAAAGCTTTCTGGTTGGATGCTGGGGAGCATTCCCGTGCAGGCTCCATCGGTACCGACGTACCCATATGTGAAGACTCATTCCTGCTTGTTCCTGGAGATTGTGTACAACTCAATCTGTTGGGTGTCAGCGAACTGAAATGGCATTGGACACTTTGCATCTGATGATCACATTGTCTACTATGCTGGAAATGAAAGACAAAGAAGAAATGGTGTTGCATTTATAATCAAGGAGAAACTTGCAAGAACTGAAATGAAATGCAATGTAGTCAGTGAGTACTTAATTTCTATTCGTTTAGCATGAATGCCCATCAACACAACTATAATTCAAATATATGCCCCAACAGCTGCAGAAGAAGAAGTTGATGAGTTCTATGAGTTCCTTCTTGGGAACTATAAAGTAAACTGAGTACCTACCTGAGTCCCAGTCTTCTCTAGGCACTGGTACCACCGCTACGAGCTGCAGCAGGCAGTCGAGAGTCTCCTCCACCACCCTCACCTTGACAGGCACTCAGAGAGACATCATGAGGACCAAGAGACCTGGCAAACTCAAGTGTGTAGCCCTCTCGGACCACCTCCAGTACCCAGGCGCTTGACATAATCTGAAGCACAAGCTGAAATTACAAGTTTCTACAAGCTGAAATTGACAGAACATACAAACAGGATATCTTGATAGTCATGGGTGACTGGAACGCAAACACTGGCAGCAAAGAAGGCAGCAAAGTGCTTGGAAAATATGGACTTGGCAATAGAAATGAAGCTAGAGAAAGACTGATAGAATCTCAAACACCTTCTTCCAGCAACAAAACACTGACTGTACACCTGGATTCACCCAAATGATTGTACAAGAATCAAATTGATTACATCTGTGGAAATCAATGAAGAAAAAGCTCTAAAACATCAACAAAGACTAAGTCTGGAGCTGGCTATGGTACAGATCCCCAACTACTAGTATGAAACTCAAGCTAAAGTTGAAAAAGAGCAAGCCACTCATGAATGTTGCAAAATATGATCTCAAGAATACACCATCGGAATTTAAAGACTGCCTGCAAATTTGATTTGCTACTTTAGATAGAAATGACAGAGCTCCAGAAGAGTTATGGGATGACATCAAGAAGATTGTGTTACAAAAGGTGAAAATGCAAAAACAGCCAAAATGGATGACCGAAGAAACTCTGAAAACTGTACAGAAATACAGGGAAGCAAAAGCCAGAGGAGAAAGAGGCAATCACAGAACTCTGGCTTCCAACATGCAGCAAAACAAGACGAGGAGAAGTACTACAATGACACATTCAAGGAAATATAAGCAGAAACTATTAAAGGAAGAACAAGATTGGCTTTCCTAAACATATGAGAGTTAAAGAAAAAATTTCAGCTTCAAATTGGAATGCTACAAGATACTCAAAGATCTATGGTGAATGGTGCTGAGAGGACCAAGAAAAGATGGAAAGAATCTACAGAGTCATTATACCATAAATGATCAGTTGGACTAACAGCAGTTTCAGCCTGCACCTACGATCAGGAACCATTGGTGCTAAAGAAGTCGAAGCAGCATTGAATGCCTTATCAAAGAAAGCACAGGGCACTGATGGCATTCCCAAAGAAATATTACAGCAATCAGATGCAGCTGTTACCATACTTAGAAGGCTCTGCCAGGAAATTTGAAAGACATCATGGCCAACTTACTGGAAAAGATCTGTGTTTATACCAATACTGAAGAAAGGTGATCCGACTAACTGGAAATTTCGGCAAAATCGCTCTGATCACACATGCCAACAAAATTCTACTCATCATTCAGCAGAGAATACAGCCATAACTGGAACGAGAACTGCCTGAAGTGCAAGCAGGGTTCAGGAAAGGGCGAGAAACGAGAGACATCAATGCAGATGTGAGATGGATCCTTGAAAAAAACAAAAGAATACCAAAAGGATATCTATATGTGTTTTAGTGACTACAGCAAAGCGTTTCACTGTGTAAAGCATGAGAAACTCTGGGCCACATTAAGCAGCATGGGTATACCAGAACACCTGATAGTTCTCCTGAACAACCTTTACATTGATCAAGAAGCAACAGTTTGAATGGAACAAAGAAACAGAATGGTTTAAAATCAGCAAACGTGTTCGACAAAGCTGCATACTTTCCCCCTACCTGTTTAATTTATATGCAGAATAAATCAGAGGAGGACTGTATGAAGACAACTGAGGTGTGAAAATTGGTCTAAGACTCAAACAACAATCTCTATGCTGATGATTGAAAGTGAAGACAATCTGAAACATTTGTTTCTCACGATAGGGGAATATAGAAACAAGACATCAGAGAAAGACCACATGGACTATCTAGTCTGCCCTTCCATATCAACTAGAATAGCCCCCTTTTTACCTTTAGAGATCCTTTGCGTTTGTCCCATGCTGTTTTGAATTCAGATACTGTCTTTGTGTCCACCACCTTCAATGGGAGACTATTCCACACATCTACCACTCTTTCCGTAAAGAAATATTTTTGCATACTGCTCCCAAGTCTATCCCCTTTCACTCTCATCGTAAGCCCCCTCGTAGCAGAGCTTGCCTCCAATTGAAAGATATTCCTGCGCATTTATGCCACAGAGGTATTTAAATGTCTATCATAATCGCCCCTATCCCACCTTCCCTCTAAAGTATACATATTAAGATCTTTAAGTCTGTCCTTATATGCTACATAATGAAGACCAACCACCCACTTCAGTAGCCACCTTCTGCACCAACTCCAACCTGCTTATATCCTTTTGAAGGTGTGGTCTCCAGAATTGCACACAATACTCTAAATGAGGTCACACCACAGACTTATACAGAGACATTATCACCTTTTTTCTGCTGGCCATTCCTCTCCCTATACACCCAAGCCTCTTCCTGGCTTTCACCATCACCTTTTCTACCTGTTCAGCTACTTTAAGATTGTTAGACACATTGTCAGCGTTCAATGTTTAGAATGTTCCTCCTCCTCCGTCACCATGTTTTTTTCCTAAAAATTTTCATAAGGTGTATGTTCATATGGGGACCTCCTCCCCTGTGTGATATTTTCTTTATCTCCCCCTAATTGAGGACTAATGATGAGTCACTGGGAGTTTCTTTTCCATAATGTTTCTTTGGTATTGATTAATGTGTCCATCTTTTCTGTACAAGCGTGTTGCTTGATTTTGTTGATTGAAAATTCAGAAATAAAGAGAAAAAAAAAAAAAGATTGTCAGACACAATTATGCCCAGATCACGCTCTTCTTTCGTGGACAGAAGTACCTCACCCCCTACACGTACTGCTCCTTTGGATTTTTGCAGGCCAAATGCATGACCCTGCAGTTTTTATCATTAAATTTCAGCTGCCAAATTCTAGACCATTTTTCAAGCTTAGCTAGATCCCTCCTCATGTTATCTACTCCTTCCTGGATGTCTACTCTAGTGCAGATTTTGGTATCAACCGCAAACAAGCAAACCTTACCCAACAGCCCTTCCGTAATATCAATAACAAAAATGTTAAAAAAAAATCGGACCAAGGACAGATCCCTGCAGTACACCATTGGTAACCTCTTTCTCCTCAGAGTGAGCTCCATTTACCTGTACCCTTTGTCACCTCCCACTCAACAAATTTCTAACCCAAGCAGTAACTTTAGGGTCCACCCCTAGTGTGCTCTGTTTGCTTATAAGTCACCTGTGTGGAACGGTGTCAACGGCTTTACTAAAATCTAAATACATCACATCTAGGGCTTTCCCTCGGTCCAACTCCCTCGTCACCAAGTCAAAGAAATCTATCAGATTTGTCTGACAAGACTGGCTTCTGGTGAATCCATGTTGCCTCAGATCCTGCAATCCATTGGACTCCAGAAACCTCACTATTTTCTCTTTAATTTACTAACCAAAGAGGTTAGACCAACCGGCCTGTAAACGTCATCTTCATGTCTGCTTTTGTGTAAGGAGACTGCATGTGGCTTTCTCCAGTTCTCTGGCACCACTCCAGACTCCAAAGAGTCATTGAAAAGATCAGACAGTGGAGTCGCTAGAACGTCCCCAAGTTCCCTCAGTATTCTTGGATGTATCCCATCCAGACCCATAGCTTTGTCTCCTTTAAGTTTAGCTAGTTTCTCATGAACAGTCTTCTGAAAATCATTCAAGATCCCTGTCACTTCAACTCCTATTTGTGGGTGTTTTCTGAGGTCCTGCTCCTGACCCTTCATCTGTGAAAACAGAACAAAAATATTTGTTAAGCAAGTCTGTTTTATCCTCAGCAGTTTCTGCATATTTCTCCCCTGTACCCTTGAGTCTGACAATACCAATTTTGCCCTTACTTCTCTCATCAACATATTTGAAAAATGTCTTATCCCCACATTTTATTGCATTGGCTATTTTTTCTTTTTGTACCTTTGCTTTCTTGACTACTTTGCTAGCTTCTGTAAGTTTTTCCAAATATAGATGCTTGTCTTCCTCTCTGTGATCTCTTGTATTTCATGAAGGTCTCCCTTACCTTTCCTTTTGAGAGCCATAGCGGCCTCCTTTTCCTATTATATTTATTTGCCTTTCTAACAAAAAGGTTTGCTGCCCTTAAAATATCCCCTTTCAGTTTTGCCCACTGTTTTTCTACATCCCATAGCTGTTCCCATCCCACTAATGACTCTTTGTGGTATTGTCCCACCTTGGCAAAGTTAGTTTTCCTAAAGTCGGGCCCTCGCTTTTGAATGCATTTTCAGCCTTAGTCCTAATACTGAACCATACCATCTAGTGATCACTGGATGCAATATGATCTCCTACTGTAAAATCAGAAACACTTTCCCCATTGGCCTGTACCTTAACGTAAAGGCAACAAAGATCCTGACAACTTGCAAAAATCAATAAGTTCATCATTGATGGAGAAGAAATTGAAAAAACTGACAACTTTAACCTACTTGTATCAACAAAGAAACAACAAACAGTCAAGAAATTCAATAATGCATTGCTCTTGGCAGAATGACTATGAAGGACCTAGACAAGATTCTCAAGAGCAGAGATGCCTCTCTCCATACAAAGATTCCACTTGTCCAAGCCATGGTATCTTCAATAAAGTCTTATGGATGCGAAAGTTGAACAGTGAAAGAGAGAGACAAAGAAAATCGATGCCTTTGAATTATGCTGCTGGAGATGAATACTGTGTTTATCACCGACTGCCCGATAAACAAACCAGTAGTACTAGAGATCAAACCTAAGCTTTCTTTAGAAGTTCAGCTGACAAGACTTCAACTTTCATACTTGAGACACATCATTCGAAGAGAGATATTCATTAGAGAAAGACATTATGCCTGGCAAGGTTGAAGGTTAATCCAAAAGAGGAAGGCCCGCAATGAGATGGATCAATACAATAAACAGCCGCTGTGGGTGCCACTCTATCAACAATGCCTGACTGACTGAAGACCGAACACAGTTTAGGTCAACTATCCAGAGGATTGCCATGAGTAGAGAGAGATTCTATGGCACTTAATGTCTTGGAGGCCACATCAGCTGACCAACTGCACAACTACAAGAGTCTTCGGGCTCAGACCACAGTAGCCATACCCTTGGGCCAACACCCAAAGCAAATCATAGAGCAGGTCCACCAAGAAGGTCAACCCGAACTCCAGCCGGGCTGCCTGAGCTCTATCAGCAGAATCCATGGCAGTCTCCTCCAGGATCCTCTGAGGCCACCACAGACAGGTCCTAGCCATGTAAGCCCACAGATGGTACACTGCAGCATCAGAGTTGACACTTCAAAGACTTACTTGATCAACGCCTCCATGTGTCAGTCCTGGGGGTCCTTCAAGGCAGCACCTCTCTCTGCTGGGATGGTGGTCTTGTGTATAACTGCTATCACCAGTGCATCCATTCGGGGCAAACACAACTTCTCCTCCTCTGGTGGAATAGGAGATAGCCTCGCCATGCTCTTTCCAAAGCATAAACCTGTGTCTGGGGAGTTCCATTTCTCAGCAATCATAGCTTTCAAGGTTCTATGGACCAGAAAGGACTGTGAGGACTTACGAATGCCCTCCATCAATGGGTCTTCCGCAGGCTCCTGGGCATGCAGCACCTCCAGGGACTCAGTGATGAAAGCAGGGAGTTCATCCCAGTGAAAGGTCTGCACTGTGGTCGGATATTCTACCCCCTGGGAGCTTCTCCTCCTCCATTTCCTCCTAGGGCTGATCCCTCAAGAGGTGTGCAGGCCCTTCTAATAGATCCAAAAAGTCCACCGACTCGAACTCGTAATCTTCCTCCAGCCAATCCTGGTGGGAACGCTTAGCCCTAGCAACAACCCCTTGCCTTTTCACTACAGGAGCCTATGGGGAAGTGTAGGATCCCTTACTCAAGTCCTGCTTTAAGACAAAGGCCTGGTGAAGTAAAAGCACGAATTCAGGGGAAAAGGGAGAGCTTCCACCACCCAAATCCCCACCTGGCACATCAGCCAAGCTCGCTGGTGCCTAATCTAAGCTTGTTTGAAGCGCCAGAGGGATAGGGCGCTCCAGTCCTGCATGACTCGTGAGATGTAAAATGACTGGTTCTTGCCAAAACTCTGGGCCACCACCATCACCTGAGTCCCTCTGCTGTGGTCATTGCCTTCTCTAATGCAACCACGGCAGTCAGACAGTTGTGCTCTGTGGCTGATGCATACCGCAAACCTGCCACAATCCATTCTTACTAACTATGCAGCAACTCCGTGTCTTACTGCATTCGACCAGCACCATTAAGAGGACTTACCCAGAGTCACCCCCCCCCCCCACCTCCCGAAGACTGGGCACTCCCACAGCCTGTCCCCTGTGCTGCTGCCGTTCCTGCCTGTTTGTATCTTTTTTTCAAGCTTAAAGATCTAGGCACTTGCTCTACCCTCTGGCCTCCTCCCAAGAGTAGGGGGAGGAGGAAAACAGGGAGCTTGCTGGGGGGGGGGTGAATGGGTGAGAGGGGAGGGGAGAGCCGGCACCACTGGGTTCTGAACCCCAGGCATGCTAAAGAGCTACAGCTAGGCTCCATAGATCAGCATGCACAGTCTATACTCACCATCTGCTGGAGACTGAGAAATACTGGCTTATGTCAGATGACATAGGTTACTTATATCAGACTTTGAACTTGTGTTTCTCAGTCTCCACCTGCTGGTTTTTAAGCATAGCCTGCTTGTCTGGACTGGACAGGAAAGATTATTTGGAAGGAAGGATTGGTCTCCTTCCAGCATCTAGCTACTTCTAAACAAACTGTTCAAAGCATCCTAGCTAACCTCCCCACATTCACATCCACTTCCTCAGGAATAACATTTATTACAATAAAAAAATGGGCTCTGTCATCGCTGTTAAATCATTAAATTCACCACCTCTCTCCCTACACCCCTCCTCAGGAACTCTATTCTTCTGGCAGATCCCTCCTATCTGTGGCCATCTCTTCCACTGCCAACTCCAGATTTTGATCTTTCTACTTTGCTGTTCCTTATGCCTGAAACTACTCAAGTCAGTGCATCAGACTCCATCTCTGGCCCTATTCAAATCCAGGCTAAAAACTCACTTCTTTGAGATTTGTGATAAGGAAGCTTATCATAGCTCAGGAAGGAGCTATAGAAAAGGTGAAGTGTCTCTGAACAAGCAACCTGTCAGTGCTGGTAGAAATGAGAAAACAGAATTTTGCCATAAAAGACTACCAGTCCCAAAATGCACCAGGTTTCCAACAGCCATTAGAGGAGCTGAAGTGGGGAAACGTGTGTTCAATCAGGAGGGCTATGAGGTAATCCCTAAGCACTCATCTCAAAGGGCAGGGCCTGATTCAGCACAGCTGCGCTGTATTAGGGAGGAGCACTCATCCAAGCAGAATAAGAGTAGAGTTTATTCTACAGATGACCATCTTCATGATCACCTTGGATATGCAGAGAAGGATCATCAGTTTCATCTGAAGAATCAGCAGAAGCAGAAGCCAAACCGGACGGATAGAGAAGGAAAGAAACCCTCTGGAAGGGAGAGGAGAAAAGCCTTTGAGAGGTCTAGAAGAGTCCAAGGCAGTACGTATACTGGGAGGTATTCCAAGGGCCAGCATAGACCATTGGACTGGGGAAAGCCAGAGGAATGGTGCTGCAGAACAAGGAATCACCAGAGGCTACCTGTGAGGGAGACGGCTGCACGTGGAAGGGACTCTAAGACCTATGCCAGAAGGTATGTGAAGAGAGATCCAGTGTCCAGGGATCAGGACTGGAAGGCTGGACATAAGAACTGGACTACATACTGGCCAGGCTATATAGAGAGGAACTATAGCAACAATGGAAGCTCAGGTATGAACATTTATCTATGCCCTAGCTATAACCTTGAAAGACAGCAGGGAAATAAGTGTTCTCCTGAAAGTGCTCCATTGAAAGATTCATCTGTGCCAATTCATGATAGTGACCCTATGCTTGTTGATGAAGGGGAAATAATAGCAGATCAAGATATTGTTTATATGGACTGCTCTCTATCCAAACTCCGTTGGTAACTTTCTGTGAGAAAGCACAGCAGCCATCACAAAGAAAATATAAATTTGTTCTTTATTCCACTAAGAAAAGCTCCTGAAGCAGGATTTGACTCACACAGTAGAAAGCCAGCCTGCTAAAGGGTTTCAGCTGGATAACTGATAGCAATTGAGCTGCACCTAATTGCTTGTGAGCTAGGAGAGAATTACTTCTGGATCTGTGTGGAAAGTAATCAGAAGTTAACCTTACAAGAACAGTTTATTTCTTTCTTTGTGGCTTTTCGTTTGTTAGAGATATGCTAAGAAAACATTAGCTAATTGCCTGACAAGTTTGAAGGTTGCTTTCCTGATTTTGATTTTTGACTTTGTTTTACCAAGTTAAACACTGCAAGCAAGTAATCTAATTTATGTGCTACCAAGCATATCTGTGCTGGGAGAAATAACCCCATAAATAAAGAAGTATCTTATTGGCTTTAACACTTGTGCACAACTAAATTATTGTCAGCAGCTGTGTCTGGTGTGAATGAACTACATTACCCACAATACATTGCAAAAATCATATAAATATATGCATTGTCAAGACTGTGAAGATTCTCACCCAGGCAGCCGTCTGACAGATTGTTTTTGGATCCTGAGCCCCCTAGTCACCTCCTATGTGTTTCCTTACCATCTTCCTAGATGTAGCTTAATCTCCAGATGTGTTGTCTGTCTCGACTAGACTAAGTTCTTAGGAGCAGGGAGTACCTCTTGCATGTCACTATTCAGCACTGCATATGCCTTGTAGCACCATATAAATAAGTAGTAGTAGTAGTAGAATTTTACAATAGCTCCACCACCAATAAAAAGAAACCCCCTACTAGCCTATACCTCCTCCAGCAGGGCAGAATTATAACCCTGCCTAACTTTACTTATCCTGAAGGGAGTGAATTAAGTTCTATATAAAAAAAACAACCCAGTATGGCTAGCCAAAATTCTCTTCCCAAATCTCTTTACCAGGCGAACATAAATCTCTCCTTACACTCAAGCCAGTGGCAACACCAGAGAATAAATCTGATAGCATTCCTTAGGGCCACCAGCAAAATCAATACAATTCCTTCAAAGGGGGCTCTCTAAGATCTTTAATTCCTCTCACACTCCCCTCAAATCACATAAAAGGCATACTTGTAAATAACCAAACCAATCCTCTTTTTTTTTATTAGCATTTCTATTAGTTACAATTGAAAAAAAAATCACAAGAATATGATTACAGGAAAAATAAAACAAAAAACTTTAAAGAAAATACAGTTAAAATCCAACAAAACATCTAGTCCTCATTACAGAGGAGAGTACAAATTCAAAGCAAGCTTATACTTACTAGACACCCCTTTATTCTTATTCCAGAACGAAAGCAAAAACTTGGAGTTATGGGCACTCCAAAAAAAAAATCTTCTAACTGGGCAACCTCGAAAAAGCGTAGTTACTCATCTGTAACAGGTGTTCTCCGGGGACAGCAGGAATCAGTCCTCACAGATGGGTGACGGCACAGAGCGAGCCCTCACGGAAGCATCCCCCCAGCTTTCAAAGAAAGCCTTTGGGAGCTGCCACAACGCATACATGGTCCCCTTCCCACCCAAGGTACTACCTTGTTTAGTCAAATAACATAGCTAAAAACCAGCAAAGAAGAAAATATAGTAAAAAAAAAAAAAAAAAAAGCAGCTCCAAGGGGAGAAGGAAGGGTTGCGAGGACCGATTCCTGCTGTCCTCGAAGAAAGAGTAGTTACTCACCTGTAACAGGTGTTCTCCAGGAGCAGCAGGAATCAGTCCTCACATATGGGTGATGTCGGCACCGACGGAGCCCTCGCGGAGCAATTTCCCCAGCTTTCAAAGAAAGCCTTTGGGAATTGCAGCGCACATGCGCGGTCCCCTTCCCGCCCAAGGGTGCCATCTTGCTCAGTCTGATGACATAGCTAAAAGACAGCAAAAAAATTAGCAAAAACGAAATCATAGGACTGCAACTCCAAGGGGAGGAGGGAGGGTTGTGAGGACTGATTCCTGCTGCTCCTGGAGAACACCTATTACAGGTGAGTAACTACTCTTTCTCCAGGACCAAGCAGGAAGTCAGTCCTCACATATGGGACTCCCACACTTAAGGCTACCGGAGACCTCAAGCACAAAAATGAGCTCCCTCTAGCTCAGCAGCAAAGAAGGAAGGAATCTTCTCTGAAAACACCCCCGACCGGTAGCCCAACACCAGGGCCGGAGGATAGGAGTTGCCTAAACCTCAAAGAGATTATGGAGGACTGCCTGTCCGAAAGCACTGTCCCTGCGGGACTCCCTCTCCAGGCAGTAATGGGTCGCAAAAGTCTGGCTTGAAGACCAAGTAGCGGCCCGGCAGATGTCTGCCAACGGAACAGAGCGGAGATGAGCCACTGATGCAGCCTTCGCCCTAACACGATGAGCCGTGACTCGACCCTCCAACGAGAGGCCGGCTGCCCCATAAGCCCAAGCAATACAGTTAGCAACCCATATGGACAAAGTACGCTTGGAGACAGGGAGCCCCAACTTATTGGGGTCAAAAGAAACGAAGAGCTGAACAGCCCTCCGATGCTCCCGCGTACGGTCAAGGTAGAAGGACAAGGCCCTCCTACAGTCCAGGGTATGCAGGACCATTTCAGCCCGGCTGGTGTGCGGCCTGGGAAAGAAGGTCGGAAGAACCACCTCCTGGTTGAGATGAAAAGGAGAAACCACTTTTGGAAGAAACTTAGGGTGAGTCCGTAAGACTACCCGATTCCTGTAGAACCTAGTGTAAGGAGGATCAGACACTAGGGCCTGCAGTTCACTAACGCGCCTAGCAGAGGTAAGGGCTACCAAAAACAAGGTTTTCCAGGAGAGAAAACGAAGAGGGCAGGTAGCCATAGGTTCAAAGGGCGGACAAGTAATCCGCTTTAAGACCACATTCAGATCCCATTCTGGGGCTGGTGGGAGCAAAGGAGGCTTAAGGAGAAGGAGGCCTCGGAGAAAACGAGTCACCAAAGGGTGGTTGGAAAGAGGCCTGCCGTCCACTGGTGCATGATGCGCAGAGAGAGCACTGAGGTGGACCCTGACAGAGTTGAACTTAAGGCCAAGATTGGAGAGGTAAAGCAAATATTGCAAGACCACTGCCACCAAGCAGGAGAAAGGATTCTCACACTGCTGAGCACACCATAAGGAGAATCGACGCCACTTAAGAGAATAGGATTTCCGGGTGGATGGCCGCCTGGAGGCAAAGACGACCTCTTCCACCTCACGAGGTAGCAGGAGGGGAGCAAGGACTACCCTTTCAGCAGCCAGGACATCAGATGAAGGGACCGGAGGCTGGGGGTGTAGGAGAGTCCCCTGATCCTGTGACAGGAGATCGGGTTGAAACCCCAGAGGAAGAGAAGTGTCCACCGCCAGCTGCAGCAGAAGTGGGAACCAGGGTTGTCTCGGCCACCTGGGAGCCACCAGGATCATCGAGGCTCTGTCCATGAGAACCTTGAAGAGCGTCCGAGACAATAGTGGCATGGGAGGAAAGGCATACAACAGGCCTGTGGACCACGGAATCAGAAAGGCATCAAAAGCTACTCTGAGAGGATGCGGTTGTCGAGAGCACAATCTGGGAAGTTGCCGGTTCAGAGGACTGGCAAAAAGATCCATGGTGGGGAGAACCCACTTGAGAAAGATCCGTTGAACCACCAACAGATCCAATCTCCACTCGTGTGGTTGGAGGATCCTGCTCAGCTTGTCTGCTAGGTAATTTTCCTGACCTGGGAGATAGATAGCTTTGAGGAGGATGCCGTGGCCGACGGCCCAAGAGCACAGTTTTTGTGCCTCTTGACAGAGAAGGAAGGAAACTGTGCCTCCTTGTTTGTCACGTAGAACATCGCAACTTGATTGTCCGTCTGGACCAGCACAGACTGGTGAGAAGTGAGGTGGGAGAAGGCTCTCAGAGCTAGGCGGATGGCTCTGAGCTCCAGGAAGTTTATCTGCTGAGCAGACTCCCAAGGAGTCCAGAGGCCTTGAGTACATGTCCCTTGGCAATGTGCTCCCCAACCCAGGAGAGAAGCATCAGATGTCAGTACCTGAGAAGGTGGAGGAGATTGAAAATCCACTCCTAGCACTAGGTTTGGCAGATGAAGCCACCACCGCAGAGAAGAGACCAGCAGGTCGGATATCTGCACTGAGTCCGCCAGGCTCCCTGTGGCCTGATGCCATTGAGTGCGAAGGCACCACTGAGCAGGTCGCATGTGCAGGCGGGCAATGGGGGTCACATGGACCGTGGAAGCCATATGGCCGAGCAGTCTCAGAAATTGCCTGGCAGAGAGCAGAGAATTGCTGTGAAAGTGGCTGGCGAAATACATGAGCCTGTGGACCCTGTCCAGAGGTAGGAAGGCCCGCGCCTGAAGAGTGTCCAACCTGGCGCCTATGAATTCGAGATTTTGAGAGGGGATTAAAGTGGACTTTGCGAAGTTTATGACAAATCCCAAGTGCTGGAGTAGAGTCACAGTGCGAGGAGTGGCCTGAGTGGCTTCTTGGGAAGACTGGGCTCTGATGAGCCAGTCGTCCAGGTATGGAAACACAAAAAGGCCTTGAAGTCTTAGATAGGCCGCCACCACTGCCAGGCATTTGGTGAACACCCTGGGGGCGGAGGATAGGCCAAAGGGCAGTACTCTGTACTGGTAATGATTTCCTCCCACAACAAACCTGAGATATTGTCTGTGTTCTGGATGAATAAGGATGTGAGTATACACATCCTTGAGATCTAAGGACCATAGCCAGTCTCCCTGCTGGAGGTAGGGCAGCAGGATTCCAAGGGTAAGCATCTTGAACTTTTCCCTCTCCAGGAACTTGTTGAGGTTTCGCAAGTCCAGGATGGGTCTGAGGCCTCCTGTTCTTTTTGGTACCAGAAAGTACCTGGAATAAAAGCCGTGACCTCTCAGGTGGTGGGGCACTAGTTCCACAGCCTGTTCCTGAAGAAGACTTGCTAACTCCTGAAGGAGTAAGTCCCTGTGCAGAGGGAGTATTGGAGGCTCCCCTGGAAAGTAGGAGGTAGGAATCTGGTGAAAGTGTAGAAGATAGCCTTTTTGAACTAGATGAAGCACCCAGGTATCCGATGTGATGGCTGACCACCTGTCGGCAAAGTGGACCAGCCAGCCTCCTGTGCTGAGAGAAACCAGCGGAGGAGAAGAGGCTATGCTGACGGAGTCAAAAACCCCCACCCTGCTGAGCAGGGGCCGGTGTTGTAGGCTTGGGGGCCTGCTGCCTACGGGACCCATTACCCCGTCCCTTGGCCTGCTGACCCTGTTGGGGAGCTGCAGAGGCCTGATAATGAGGGTAGTGTTTATAGGCAGCCGCCTTCCTCGGGTAAAAGGGCTTTTTCCCCCGAGCCCTTCTTCTTCTGAGAAGGGGCAGAGGTTTTTCTGGACAGCCGAGTCCTGGTCAGAGTCTCGGTCTCCATCTGTGCAGCCTTTTCAGCCATGGGCTTGCCAAAGAGGTTTTCACCTCTGCAGGGGACATCGACCAACTTGTCCTGTACCCATGGCTCGAGGTCGGATGACTGAAGCCAAGCCTGTCGGCGGGCACCGATGCCGGCTCCGGCTACCCAAGCCGATGCTTCGAAGCCATCGTAGGCTGCTCGAGAAATAAACTTCGAGCACTCTCGAATACCAGTGGACAAGGCCTGGAACCTCTGCAAAAGTTCCTCGGAGAGACCAGCAGAGAACCCGGCAATCTCTTTTGCCAGGTCCCGGAGATACATGCCCATGTAGATCTGGTAGGTCTGGACTCGACAAGCAAGCATAGAGCCCTGGAAGCACTTCCTACCGAGGGCATCCAGGTTCTGGGCCTCCCGGCCGGGAGGCACCGAGGAGTGCATCTTCTGACCCTTGAGTCGATGCATGGCCGATTCCACCACCATGGAATGGTGCGGTAGTTGCGCCTTTTGGAACCCGGGGCTCTTGCGGACTCAATAAATGGAATCAACCCGCTTGCTTAACACCGGCGCCGACGCCGGGCTCTCCCACATGCGGAAGAGAAGTCGTTCCAGCATCGGAGGAACCGGTACAGTAAAGGCCTCCTTCGGGGGAGAGTCACACTGGAGGGCATCGAGCTCTTCGGCTCGAGGCTCCTCCTCGGGATCCGTGGGGAATGCCAAGGCCTTGGCCATATCCTGCACGAAGTCAGAGAACCGGGTATCCTCCGGGGGGGGGGGGGGATCATCTCCGAGGTTCGGACTCTGGCGAGTCCGATGGGATGCACCAAGTCCGAAAGGTACCGGGTGACTCTTCATCCTCCGTCTCCCAGCCCGACTCCTCGGAGGAGGAATCGAGCGGCTCCGGTCGGGCGGGCACCGATGCCCTCCGCCCCGACGCCGAAACCGGCATCGACGACCTCGGTCCCGAACGGGAGGCCGAGGGAGACCGTGACCGAGGATCGACTCGAGGGCGCATGGACTCGAGGATCGGCTTGGTCTCCAGGGTCGACTTGGACGTCGACGTCCCGGTGGTCGGGGCAGATGCACCGGCAAGGCCAGCGATCAATGCCCGCTGCTGGTCCATGAAGGCAGCGAAACTGCTCTCCAAGGCCGTCAACCTGAGTCCGAGCTCAGGAGACCCAGCAGCCCCCGACTCGAGCCCCGAAGGCGTCGGGCCCGATGTCGGCTCCTTCGGAAGCGAGTCCACGAGGACTACAGTACTCACGTGTCCAGGAGACTCCATCTCGAGACGAGGATGTTTTGAAGGCCTCTCCGAATCCGAAGACCCGGGACGGCCATCGGGGCTATGCGACCTAGCCCTCGAGGAACCAGGAGCGTCCACCAACGCCGCCCTCGTGGGTTTTTTCTTCCTATGATGTTCCCGGGCAGGAGACCCCCGCTCAGAGGAACTCAGACGATGCTCGGAACCGGAGTCCCGGGACGTCGAAGCCTCTGACGAGGTCCGGGCCCAGCCGGACGCGGAGTCAGAGAAGATTCTTTCTTTTTGATGCTGCCGACTCAACGCTTTTGAGGATATTTTGCCACACGGACCACAGATCATCAGGTCATGATCGGGTCCGAGGCTGCGGAGGCAGCAGTCATGTGCGTCGGTAAGAACATAAGATATGCCATACTGGGTCAGACCAAGGTCCATCAAGCCCAGTATTCTGTTTCCAACAGTGGCCAATCTAGGTCATATCTAACTAGCAGTTTCCCCAAGAGACACAAGTTCCACAATGCTTGTACTGGGTCAAGCATTGATATCTTCGGTCACTTCTTAATAATGGTTTATGGACCTTTCCTCCAGGAACTTGTCCAAACCTTTTTTAAACCCAGCTACACTAACAGCCTTTACTACTTCCTCCGGTAACAAATTCCAGAGTTTGATTACACGTTGAGTGAAAAAATATTTTCTTTTATTTGTCTTAAATAGTTTACCCTGTAGCTTCATTGCATGTCCCCTAGTCTTTCTATATTCTGATAACGTAAACAATCGATCTACGTTTACCCGTTCCACTCCGTTCATTAATTTATAGACTTCTATCATATCTCCCCTCAGCCGTCTCTTTTCCAGGTTAAAGAGCCCTAACCTTTTTAGCCTTTCTTCATAGGAGTATCCTTCCATCCCCTTTACCATTTTGGTGGCTCTTCTCTGTACCTTTTCTAAAATCGCTATATCCTTTTTAAGATACGGCGACCAGAATTGCACACAATATTCAAGGTGCGGTCTCACCATGGAACGATATAGAGGCATTATAATATCTTTTGTTTTATTTTCCATTCCTTTCCTTATCATACCTAGCATTCTATTTGCTCTCTTGGCCGCCGCTGCACACTGGGCCGAGGGTTTTAATATGGTATCCACAATGATGCCTAAATCTTTTTCCTGGGTGGTGGTTCCTAATGTGGAACCTTGCATCGTGTAACCATAGATTGGGTTGTTCTTCCCTAGGTGCATAACCTTGCACTTGTCCACATTAAATTTCATCTGCCATTTGGATGCCCAGTCTTCCAATTTATCAAGATCCTCTTGCAATTTTTCACAATCCTCTTGGGTTTTAACAACTTTAAATAGTTTTGTGTCATCTGCAAATTTGATAACCTCACTCGTTATTCCACTTTCCAGGTCATTTATGAATATGTCAAAAAGAAGCGGACCCAGCACAGATCCTTGGGGTACACCACTATTCACCTTTCTCCATTGGGAATATTGGCCATTTAGCCTTACCCTCTGCTTTCTATCTTTTAACCAGTTCCTGATCCACAATAGTACACTGCCTCCTATCCCATGACTCTTTAGTTTTGCCAAAAGTCTCTGATGAGGGACCTTGTCAAAGGCTTTCTGAAAGTCCAGATACACAATATCAACCGACTCACCTTTGTCCACCTGTTTATTCACTCCTTCAAAAAACATAACAGATTAGTAAGACAAGATCTTCCTTGTCTAAAGCCATGTTGGCTGTCTCCCATTAGGTTGTGACTATCTACATGCTGAGTACTTTTATTCTTTATGATGGTTTCTACCATTTTTCCCGGTACTGACGTCAGGCTCACCGGTCTGTAGTTTCCCGGATCACCCCTGGAACCCTTTTTAAAAATTGGTGCTACATTGGCGATCCTCCAATCTTCAGGTATTAGAGATGATTTTAATGATAGTTCACAGATTACTAATAGCAGGTCTGCAATCTCATATTTCAGTTCTTTCAACACCCTTGGATGTATACCATCCGGCCCAGGTGATTTGCTACTCTTCAGTTTATCTAATAGTTGTAAGACATCTTCCCGATGTATCGATATTTCCTTCAATTCTTCCGCACCTTTAAATACCACTTCAGTCATGGGTAACATCCCTACATCTTCCTCAGTAAAGACCGAAGCAAAGAATTCATAAGCTTCTTACAGCGACACACTTTTTAAACCCGCTGGCAGCCATCGGGGGAAAAAGGGCCCCTGCGAGGTCAAAAGACAGGGCTGCCAGTGAAAAAAGCAAAATGGCGCGAACGCTAGTCACGAAGGACAAAAACCGAAAATAAGAACGGACTCGATACCGGCGTATCGGGCCCAGGCGGGAAAAGGATCCGGCGTCGAACCGAGAAAAGAATACTAAATAAAATCAACTTTTTCAGCGGCGATCACAAACAATGTCTGTAGGGCTCCGCGGAAAAAAGAAGACTGAGCAAGATGGCACCCTTGGGCGGGAAGGGGACCGGGCATGCGCGCTGCAATTCCGAAAGGCTTTCTTTGAAAGCTGGGGAAATTGCTCCGCGAGGGCTCCGTCGGCGCCGACGTCACCCATATGTGAGGACTGACTTCCTGCTTGGTCCTGGAGAACACCTGTTATAGATGAGTAACAATGTTTTCTCCGGGAACAAGCAGGAAGTCAGTCCTCACATATGGGACTCCCTAACTACAGGCTACCGAAAGTCCATAGAGAAAAAACACGGTTACCCTCAAGGAAAGCTATGAGCAGCAGCAATTGAGTCTGCAGGTGCAGACTACAGTAAGACACATTTGCTGAAGGAAACCAACACTCTGGTAGCCTGAACACAGAAGGGTCGGAGGGCAGGAGTTGCCTAGACGCCGAAAATATTACAGAGCACGGCCTGGCCAAAGCCACTGTCCTGTTAAGACTCCCTCCCCAGACAGTAATAAGCTCCGAAGGTATGGACGGAAGACAAGGTGGTGGCCCAGCAGATGTCCACCATTGGGACGGAACGCAGGTTTGCTACAGAAACTGCCATGGCACGATGCGCTGTGACCCAGCCATTCAACGAAAGCCCTGCCTGCTCATAGGCGAAGGTGATGCAGTCTGCCACCCAGGTAGATAGTGTATGCTTGGTCACCGCTTCCCCCAGTCTACTAGGGTCATACAAGACAAAAAGCTGAGAAGCTTTACAGTGGCCCTAGGTGTGTTGAATGTAGAAGAACAGGGCCCTCTTACAGTCCAAGGTGTGGAGGACAGTCTCCACCCTACTGGCGTGAGGCATCGGGAAGAAGGTGGAGAACACCACGTCCTGGTTGAGGTGAAAAGGCAATACCACCTTAAGAAGGAATTTGGGGGTTCTGTAAGAACTTTTTGAAGAGCACAACAGTTCTTACAGAACCTGGTGTAAGGCGCCTCTGCCACCAGAGCCTGGAGCTCGCTGACCCTGCAAGCAGATATGAGCACAACCAGGAACACCACCTTCCATGAAAGGTATCGCAGGTGGCAGGTTGCCAAGGGCTCAAAAGGCAGGCAAGTAAGCTGCACCAGTACGAAATTGAGGTCCCACTCAGTTGCCAGAGGGCGTACCGGGGGTTTAGATTAAAGGAGTGAGTCACCAACAGCTGGGCCAAGACGGGTTTGCCATCCACTGGATGGCATGTGCCAAAAGGGCACTGAGGTTCACTCTGATGGAGTTCGATTTGAGTCCAGAGTGCAAGAGATGGAGAAGGTACTGCAGGACCAGCTGCACTGGACAGGAGAATGGGCTGATCCCGTGCTCTGCGCACCAGACAAAAATCTGCACTACTTGAAGGTGTATGCCTTCCTGTGAGGATTTACAGGAAGCCAGCAGGATTCTCCTCCACTTACTCACTTCCTCTGAGAGGTTGAAAGGGGCTAGGTTCACCCTTTCAGCAGCCACACAGTCAGTGAAAGAGACCCCAGATTGGGGTACAAGAGAGCCCCCCCCCCCTCCTGAGACAGGAGACCTGCGGAGCTCCCTAATGGGATGGGATGGGAGTCTCCACTGACAGCCAGAGGAGTAACAAGATCCACAGCTGCCTGGGCCATTAAGGGGCTATCGGGATCAGCAAGATCTTGTCGCAGAGGGTCCTGAATAAAGTTTTGGCAATTAATGGTGTGGGTGGGAAGGCGTACATGAGACCTTCCGACCATGAGATGAGAAACGCATCTGCCACCACCTGGGAAAGGATGGCTTGCCTAGAGCAGAAGCGGGGCAATTGGTAATTGTCTGGGCTGGCAAACAGATCTATCCATGGTTCCCCCAGAAGTGAAAAAGCAGGCTGGCTACTCTGGGGTTCAGCCGCCACTCGCATGACTGGAGGATCGTGCTTAATCTGTATGCCAGTGTGTTGTCCTGGTCTGGCAGGTTGTCTTACTACATCAACAAGTTTGGTGAAGTATTCTTTGTAAATAGCTGCACTATCTCATAACTCTTTCAGTGAAGTATTATTCTTCTGTAATTAAGTGCATTAGTTATTATTCTAATTGCATTCTAGTTATCTTTTCTAACTACTCATGTGTAACTAAGAGAATTACTTGCCTTTCTGAATAAGTATCCTTGCTTTGTTGGTAAATAAACTGCACGTCTTCATTACAAGGTGTTAGCCTTTGATGTAGTAAGACACAGGTATACTGTCCGTAAAGAGTATGCCCTGCTGAACCGCATAGAAGCAGAGGGTCATTGCCTTACGGCAGAGGACATGGGACCCCATGCCCCCCTGCATGTTCACAAAGAACATCGCCACCTGGTTGTCTCTTTGGACCAATATTGGTTGGCGACGTAGGGCAGAGGTGAAAGGCTCGGAGGGCAGAGGTGAAAGGCTCGGAGGGCAGAGGTGAATCGCCCATAATTCCAGAAGGCTGATCTGCTGGTTTCTCTCGCTCTGTGCCCAACTGCCCTGTGTGTGGAGTTTTTCGCAGTGGGCTCCTCATCCCAGCAGGGAGGTATCTGTCATAAGGACCCTTATGGGGCACAGAGTCTGGAAGGGCATTCCTGCCTTGAGGTACTGGAGATCGAGCCATTAGGTCAGAGATTCTGCCAACTGGCAGGTCACTGTAATTCTGTTGTGGAGACAGCCTGTAGTCTGCGTCCACTGGTCCCGAAGGCACCACGTGCAGCCCTCATGTGGAGACGGGCATCTAGGATGACAGACCGTAGAGGCCATGTGTCGGAGTAGGCACAGCAGGAGCCAAGTGGACGGCATTCTATGTCTAAGGCCACAGCCCTGAGCCGGGCGACTTGGTCCCCTGGAAGGAAGGCCTTTACCTAGAGAGTGTCTAATCTTGCCCCTATAAAATCCAGACACTGTCGGGAGGAGGTGGGACTTGGGGTAGTTTATTACAAACCCCAGATTTTGCAGGACCTGGATGGTAATTGTAGTTCCCTGCTGCACTTCTGAGGTCGTGCCTCCCTTTACGAGCCAGTCGTCCTGGAGGCGGAGGAAGGCGACACGACTGCCAGGCACTTGGTGAAAACCCTTGGGGCGGAAGCCAAGCCAAAGGGCAGCATCCTGTACTGATAATGGCTGCCCCCCCCACCATGAACTTCAGATACTGCCTGTGGTTGGGTGAATGAGGATGTGTGTGTAGGCATCTTTCAGATCCAAGGAGCATAGCCAATCTCCCTGCTGAAGGTAAGGCAGTAATGTTCCAAGGGAGAGCATCTTGAACGTCTCCCTCACCAGGAATCTGTTCAGATTGCATAGGTCAATGATGGGCCTTAGGCCCCCTGTTCTTTTTAGTACAAGGAAGTACTTGGAGTAGAACCCCTTGCCCCTGACATGGTGGGGGACTGGTTCTACCGCTCTGTCCTCAAGACGACCTGCCAGTTCCTTCTGCAAGAGGTCCTGGTGAAGAAGAGACCTGGGAGGTTCTCCTAGAAAGAAAGGGGAGAGGTGTCTGGGCCAGGGGGAGGAGGTATCCCTCCTTGACCACTTGGAGTGCCCAAGAATCTGTGGTGATGGCTAGCCATCTTTGGGCATAATAAATGAGACATCCCTTTGTAGGCTGCTGAGCTCCTTGGGGTGGAGAGGCTATGCCAAAGGAATCAAATGTTTCCCCCTAGCTGGGCCGGGGCCAACGCCTGGGGCTTGGGAGCCTTCTGCTTAAGAGGGCCATGCCCATGTCCCTTGGCCTGCTGGGAAGCCGGGGAGGCCTGAAAAGGTGGGAAGTTTCTGTAAGCAGCCCCTTTCCTCGAGTAGAAGGGCTTTTTACCCACGCCCTTCCCATCAGGGAGGGGCAGCGGTCTTTTCAGAGAAACTGGTCCTCGTCATGAACTCTGTCTCCAGCAGCCTTGTCAGTCATGGGTTTGCCAACAAGGTTCTCTCCTTGGTATGGTACATCGACCAATTTGTTCTGAACCCAATGCTTGAGGTCTGATGACTGTAGCCAAGCCTGGAGTCAGGCACCAATGCCCAGCATCACTACTCAAGCTGCAGACTCGAAGCCGTCATAGGCTCCCTAAGACATTAACTTTGAGCACTCATGGACAGCTTTGGCCAGGTTCTTGAATCACTGCAGGGGTTCCTTGGAAAGACCACTTGAGAACCCGGCGAGTTCCTTCGCCAGGTTTCTCAGGTACATGGCCATGTACAGCTGATATGCCTGGATCCGGCCGATAAGCATTGAGTACTGGTAGCACTTTCTGCCGAGGGCTTCCAGGGCGAGTGCCTCCCTGCTGGGGGGGGCACCTAGGAGTGCGTCTTCTGACTCTTCAGGCAACGCATGGCCGACTCCACCACCATGAGGTTGTGCAGCAGTTGTGACTTCTGGAAGCCTGGGCTCTGGCAGACTCTATACATTGAGTCGAGCCGCTTGCTCACCACTGGCACCGATGCCGGTGTCTCCCACATACAGAGCGTTAGCCATTCCAGGATGGGAGGAATAGGTACCGTAAACGATTCCTTCGGGGGGGCGGGGGGGGGGAGAAATCTTGTATTGGAGAATTTCTTGCTCCTGCATTCGAGGGTCCTCCTCTGATTCCATCGGGAATGCTAAGACCTTGGACAAGTCCCTGACAAAGTCAAGGAATGCCATGTCCTCGGGTGGGGGGCAACGTCAGGGCTCCGAGGGAGGGGAGTCCAAGGGGATGTTGTAGTGGAGATGGGTGTCCAGCGACTCCTTATCCTCCGTTTCCCAGTCAGAAGAGTCTGTCAAAGACTCGAGCGAAGGATGGCTCGCGGCCTCCGGGGCTGATCTCCACCCACGGCCCTCAGTGGCCCATGGCTGGTCCCATGGAATGGGAGCCAGATCGAGACCTCAGCCAAGGACCGACTCGAGGCCGAAGGACCTCGAGGATTGGCTCGGTCTCCAGGGATGTTCTCGACATTGAGGGCCCGGTGGTCTGGGCGGAGGAACCGGCAGTACTGGACAACAGCACCCGCTGCTGGTCCATAAAGGCAAACAAGCTGCGCTCCAGGGCCGCCATTCTGGACTCCAGGCAGCCATCGGAACAGGCACCGAGGGAATCGGGCCCACTGCCAGTTCCCCAGAGGGGGAGTCCTCTATGAGGATAGTGTTAGGTGACTGAGGCCAGCCCAAAGTGAGTCCTTTCAGGGAATCTTCGCAAGTCGCTCCCTCTCCGATCCCTTGGATGAGCGTCTAGGACCGCGGGCCCTGGCTCAGGACTTACCCAACCTGTCTGAGCAATCCAGGGATGCTGCCTTCAAGCCCTTCTTCTTCTTGAGTTCCCTTGAGGGAGACCCCCTTTCCAAGGTAGTCGAGTGTCGGTCGGGGTCTGTAAGGCTACCCCCGGATTCCGCAGTTTCGTAGGAGGCCTTTGGAGGTACCGGGGACTCCAGGAAAAAAAAAAACACACACACACTTATCGTTCTGCTGCTAGCAGCTCTTGAGGGCCTTGGTGGACATCTTCTTACAGATGCCGCATGCCATGGGGGTCGTGATCCAGTCCCAAGCAGTGAAGGCAGCAGTCGTGTGTGCTGGTTAGGAACATTTTAGCACATTGATCATACTTTTTTTTAAACCACTGGTAGCCATAGGAGAAAAAAGTATCCCAGCGAGGTCGAAGATCTGTGGTGCCACCAGTTGGAATAAAAGGCATGAAGGCGCCAAGGAGGAAAAAAAGACTATGACCCAAGACCCGATGCTGGAAGTGGCAGGAAGAGAATTGGTGCATTACCAGAGAAGAGTACAAAACTCAGGTCGAGAAAAAAAACTTTTTCCGAGGGAAGAGTAGACAGACGTCGTAAGGTGTCTGCATTAAAAAGGAGACTGAGCAAGATGGCATCCTTGATCGGGAAGGGGACCACGCATGCGTGGTGACATCTCCCAAAGGCTTTCTTTGAAAGCTGGTGGTATGCTTCTGCGAGGGCTCCGTCAGTGCCGACGTCACCCATATGTGAGGGCTGACTTCCTGCTTGTTCCCGGAGAAAAACATATGTTTTCCCTTGCAATGTAAACTAGACATTTACAAGGAAATTCCAGGAGGAACATTGTCCCCATGGTCAACACTTTCTTACAATCCTCACAGTCAGATATTTCAGGTCAACATTTGATATTTCAGACCAAGAAAGGCCTTACATCAACTGTGTTGGTCTAGAGACATCAGGAAAAAAAATTTGACCACAAAACGGTAAAATATTTCTTTTGAAGAGTTCTAAAAACCTATCTTTATCCATGTCAGAAGAGAAAATGACTAGAAGGGTTGCCTGGGAGGATTGTAAGAAAGCAGATACATCCAAGCTGTCAGGAGAAACAATTTGGTTGAATCCTCTTTCACCCTCAGTTTCCAATCTAAGTCCCCTAGGTAGGAAGTACACATAAAAAGTTTATCCCATTAACTTCTGCATAGGACAAAACATTTTTCAAATATTTCTGAAGTAGTATTAGGAGAAATAGGCAAGGAATTCAAGGGAAATTTAGACAGTGCAAATTCTTTAGCCCTAAACAGATTTTCAAACAATTCAAACTGGCACCAAAGGGAAAGACTATCCTTAACAAATGAAGGTGCAACTGCTTGTAAAGTAGCAAGTTGAGTTTCAGACTTAAACAAATGAGAATCAATTTTAGCCGGTCGTGTGTCCTAATCCGATAATTTAGCTGCAGTCCCCTTAAGTCATACAACTGTTGTAACATACGAATCAAGAAAGCCTCTGAACAGGAAATCACTTCCCAAATATCCTTCAGGAATATCTTAAGACTGCGCACAACCGCTCTCTGGTCCTGCATCAACTCCCCCAACAGGAATTTTATTTTTTAATTTTATATTTATCAATTTACAAATAAATTCCAAGTAGACCACTTGTACAGGAAAAGAAAAAAGGACACCAAAAACAATTCAACAGAAACAAACACCATAGGAATCAATACATGTCCAATTTCACTAGTCCCACAACATTAAAGAACCTAAGAACTAAGGTAAATACAGACCTTAAATGTAAAGAAAGCTTACACAGTCAGCCTAATCAGCAGCCTCACAACAAACATATTTGCCACAGACATAGAATTAGACAGTCTTTCCCTTTACTAAAAAAAAGCAAAAAGTCTAACTCCCAAAATATCTTATAACAATTTGCAGAGAGACTGTCTACGGTGGGGGACTTTACAATCTTAATTTAAGCCCCTTTAATATCCTGCAATACTTCTAATCTTGGATGTAGTTTTGGGAGGTGAGGGGACAAGCACTGTCCCACCAAACAAGCTGCCTCCATCTCAACCGTAAAATGAGGAAGCCACCATGTTGGGAGAAGGGAGGAGGGAGGATGAGAGCCTGCAACATCTAACATGCAGCAAATAAAGGCACAGCACATTTGGAATTTTGGCACAGTTATAGGCTGCACAGATGCACAAACACAATCCTGGCGCAATGTGCACCTCTCTGCTAGCTGCTGCTTTTACATTTGCTGAGCAGTAACTTAACTCAGCTAACACAAGCAGGATCCAAGGGGTCAACTATGATCAACATACTGTATATAGTAAGAAACCCCCCCCCCCCTTAATGTGAACAGTGATCAACACAGGTACACTAAAAAAATTTTTTTTTAAACTGCCTCTAATGTTTCGATTGATTTTTACGTTTTTTGGTGCGCTGAATCCAAATCTGGTAACCAATTTGCTCCATCACGTACAGATTTTTTGCTACATTGGGTTAGCAGTTTGAGGTGAATGTTTCAGATTGAGTGCGATCGAGATAAAAGTTTCTTGGATGAATTCTTTATACTAATTGTTTAGTAGTTATTCAAATAAGAATAAAGAAAATTGTAACAAGGCAGCACATAAGAATAGAGTAATGTCAACAAAACACACTGTGATGGTAGCAAAATTGTCTGCACTTAAAACAGCCACATACATGTGCACAAACATTGAGCATATAAGAGCGAGGTTAGACACAAAGCAAAGCAAAGAAATGTGCAAAAAATGTTGTACAGGTATGTATGTAAGAATAGAAAACACAAAAAGCACCATTGCAATACATGAAGACAAACACCCGATGGTGTGAAAATAAAATTCTAATAAATGAGATCCGACACTGTGGTAATAACTAGCAAATTTTTATTTCAAAGTTTAGTAAAAACACGATATTTGTCAACACAGTTTAGATTTTAAAGTCATTCTTGGGTCAATCAATCTCCTGGTGGGCCCGTTTCTTCTTCCCCCGAATGCTTCTCTTGGTGCGCTGCTTGGCGTATTTTTCATCTGGGGTTTCCCGCAGCAGCAACCAGCAGAAGTCAGCCATCATAGTGGTGTTCCATCTTCCTTGGTACCTTCTCTCTGCGTCCTTGATGTCCTGGTGAAACCTTTCACCTTGTTCTTCACTGTACGCCCCCACGTTTTCGGAAAAGTAGTTTACATGGGAGTGCAAGAAATGGACTTTCAGGCTCATGTTACAGCCTTGTTCTTTGAAGGCATTGAGCATCCTGGCAACAATATCCTTATAGTTCTCATCCCGCCTGTTCCCCAAGAATTTGAGAACAACATCCTTGAAGGAATACCAGGCTTCTTTTTCCTTCTCAGACATCGTTTCAGCGAATGCTCCATCTGAAATGAGTTTCCTTATATCAGGGCCAACAAACACTCCTTCCTTTAGCTTTGCTTCAGAAAGTCGGGGGAACTTTGAGCAAAGGTACCGAAAGCACTCACCATCTTTTGGAAGGGACTTGATGAATTGCTTAATGAGACCCAACTTAATGTGGAGAGGTGGTAATAGAATTTTATCACGAGGTACCAAGCTCTCATGAAGAACATTTTTCTCACCGGGTCTCAAATACTCCCGAATTGGCCAGTCTTTTTTCCCCCAGTGTAGGTCGCGGGCCCGGCTATCCCACAAGCAAAGGAATCAGGGATATTTGGTGAAACCGGATTGCTGCCCTAATAGCATGGATAGAATTTTAAAGTCTCCACAAATCATCCACTTATGCTCATCATAACGAATCTTCTGAAGAATCAGGGCCAAATTCTCGTATTTTTCTTGGAGAATAACAGAGTGAGCAATAGGAACTGAAGCGAATGTGTTGCCATTATGAAGAAGAACACCTTTTATGCTGTCTTTTGACGAATCAATGAACAGCCGCCATTCAGCAGGATCATACTTGAGTTTAAACTTTTCCATCACTCCGTATATATCGTTGCAAAATACCAAATCTTCCTCTTTGCTGAAATACTTCAAAAATTGTGTCTCGCGGTTGCCGTACCAATAAAAAGTTGTTCCTGGTGACAATAGATTTTTCTGTTTAAGCCGAGAACCTAGCAGTTGGGCAGCATCTTTTGGGAGTCCTAAATCCCGGACTAAATCATTCAATTCAGCTTGAGAGAAAAGTTCAGGTTTCGGATCTGGTTCAGTTTCAAACTCGGAAGTACTGGACTCATCGGGAAAAGCCATCTGATGAGTCTCATCATGATCAGAACCGTCCACACAAATATGATCCAAAGATTTTGGTGGTTCAGGCACAGGTACTTCGTTGCTATGAGGCATAGGCCTAATTGCTGAGGGAAGGTTGGGGTAACTTATTACGTTCTTATTTTTTAAGTTGTATCCCTTCACAATGCAAGAGCAAAAATAGCAGTCACTGCTGTGGTCTCTTTGTTCACGCCACATCATAGGTATTCCGAAACGAAATGCTTGTTTTTTACCTTTCATCCATAAGCGTAGATCTTCCTCACATGTCTTGCACACTTTGTGAGGAGCCCACGGTTTGTCTTGATCGCCTAACTTCAAACCGAAATAGGCGAAATATACTTTTTAAATAAATGCAGAAATGTTCCTCTGCCGCTTTTTCACGGTATATTCCCCACAAATAAAACAAAAACTGTCCGGAGAGTTGACGCAACCTCTGGCTCTGTGAGCCATCACAAATACACAGCACTGCAAACTACAACTGTAGCGAACCACTTCGGAATAAAGCTGGATTATGACTGAGCAAACAAAAGGTAATAATGAACTTGCAAGAAACTGAAATTTGACAGGAACGTTCATGTCGCAACCACCGTGTTTGAGCGAGCGAGCGAACGAGGCGAGGCGAGGCGAACAGGAAAGAACATGCGCCAGCGCGAGTACTGGATTTAGCCCCCCGCCTCCCAATTGTCCTGTTAATGTATAAAATGAATACAAAACACTCTAAAATATCATGAGGGAGTGTTTCTAGTTAGTTAACCATTACAACCTCTATTTTGGGCCAAGAAAATAAACTGCAATCGGCTAAAAAGAAATTATGGGTAATATGGGTAAGAAATCTAATTTTGCAAGAAAACGTGACGTGGTGGAACATTTTGGCTATTTTTCCTGGATTCAGCACCCCAAAATCTATAGGAATCAGTTGCAAAACTGGAGGCAGTTTTTTGGTAGTGTACCTGTGTAATTTTTTGTCGGTCACACAACTGTCACCATCAGTATGAGCAGCAATCTAAATCGGGTCCATTTTACTAAATATATTTTGTAAATGCAGTAAAACTAACAGTCATAGCATCTTATCCCAACAAACATCCATCCAACATAACACCATGTTTCGAACCATAAACAAGATAGCCAATTCTTAGGTTCTGTATCAGGGATAACAAAAGCTTAGCTTTCCGTGATCATATCTTCAGTGGAGCATTCTTGCCAATGGCCCAGCACTTCACTACTTTCACATTTCACTTCAAAAAATGTCAGCAACATTTAAAGAGGGCAAAGCCAACCTCCCAGAGGTACATCAACTTCTCCACCAATTAACGTAAAGCAGCCCCCAACCACATCATCCATTCATGAAAAAGAGAACAAGTCCCATGGGCAGTTACATAATTCAGACGAAAATTCCAAAATTGCTCTCTAAAATGGAAAACGGCATCCCAATCCCCTCCTTGTTCCATAGGAGCTCGAAAATTGAGCGTTCTTCGCGCAAAAATATAGTATCTATATCTCTTCCCCGTGGTGACGGATGGATAACCTTCAGTATAAAAAAGGACAAATCACTTACTCTATGTTCATATTGTTTTTTGACCCCTGATGCAGGCTGACAGCTGAAACTTGGCCAAGTCGTGTCTATACCTTTGAAGGTTTTATGAAATAAAAGGTTTCTTTGTTTTTAAGAGATGTGGCCGTGTCCGCCCTGCGCTGTTCTGGTGACTCCTGAGACCTCCTCCAGGCACCAAGTATGGTAGAGATTACTGCTAGCGAGTTGCCCTTATACACTAGCAGTCTCCTTTCAAGAGCCATGTTGTAAGCGAGAAGGGAGCCAGGTCCTTCATGACCATCAGTCCCTGCTGCAATAGCCCCCGAGACGGAGGCAGCCAAAGAAGTGCTTGAAGGAACCACATTAGATCTCCAAACCATGCTCTCCACAGCCAATCTGGTGCTACCAGAACAATCCTGCCAGGGGGTGGAGGGGATCTAAGTTGGCAGCCATGCAAAGAGGCGCTCTGATAGTCGGCTGGTAATTTGGTCGCTGTTTCCTTACAAACTGGAACCTGACTGTTTCTTTTTTACCTCTGTGCGATGGGGAAAAGGAAGGGGAAGGTTAAATATCCCGAAGCTGACCTTCCGCCTAATCAGTCGCCTATTACCAAAGTTTGTTGCTGTCAGCGCCTCGCAGAATACTGCCGGGGATAGTGTTGGAGCTGATCAGAAGGCAGTCCTTTTGACTTCAGACATTAGTATGAGCCCCAAGCAACATGTCCCGCCTGGTAAACCCTTGCTGCTTCCGTTGGATCGCCATCTCAGTTGCAGATACACCCAAACGAGGTAGTCTCTGATGTGCTGTCTTCGGGGGAAGTGCCGAATACAGGTGTGCTGAATACAGCTGGAGGAAGTGGGGAGAGTACCTAGCTTGCTTTGTTTGTGAGTGGAAGAGCTTTGGTTTCTCTGATGGCTAACGAGTCAGTTTCGACTGTCCTGGGAGCTATGGAGAGACTTGATATTTTGGTCATCTGCAGCACCCTGGTAAAACCTGCGGTAGTAACCTTGGACTCCATCTGGACTTTGATTGTTTCATTGGAAATCTCTCTCTAAACGCATGAATTTAATGGAGCGGACATCTCAGGACTTTCAGGCAAGGTTGGTTCGACAGGAGCAAGTCAGTAAGGACTGAACAAACTTTAGAAACTTTGTCTTCTCAAACGTTTACTGTTTCTGTACAGTGCTCTACCTTGGTAAAGGATAGCACTGCAATTCATGCTAAATTGGAAAAGTTGGAGAACCTTTCCAAGAAGTTCAATTTACGTTTTGTTAATTTTCCTGTTTCTTCTGTGTCCTCCCCAGTGGAGCTCTTTAGAAAATATCTGCATGAAGTTTTGGGAGTTCCAGAGAATGCTCTCCCCCCTACCTCTAAAGTTTATTATTTGCCTATGAAGAAACGTTCTAGTTCTAGTAATGTTATGCCTAATGAGGTAGGAGATCAGGGAGATAGTCTGGATATCCTGAATCTGTCTCAGGTATTAGAATCCTCCACTGATGAAATAACACGGAGAGCTACTCTTTTGGTGACGTTTGTTTTAGAGCCGGATAAGTCTTGGATCCTAAAAATGTTCTTTAGGAATGCTAATAAAAAATTTTTAGGTCAGAAAGTTTGGGTTTCTCCCGATGTTTCTTTTGTAACTCAGGGAAAAAGGAAATTATTTTTGGCTATGCGTCCTGAGGTAGTCCTAATAGGTTTTTCCTTTGTTTTAAGATAGCCATGTAAAAGTGTTAAGTCGGTTTCAACTCAATTTATCTTCTATGAACCTAAGCAATTACGCATGTTTTTGGATGGCAGAACTACACCTGGAATGGTCTCAGTAACGGTGGAGCCTACTTAGATCGACTCATCACGGACACAATAGTTATTTGTGTCGCATGGTCATTTTTTTCCCCTTTTAGAAAATATTTCTTCATTGATGTTTATTATTATAATCATAGCCTCCTTATTTGATCCTCCTCCTTCTCTTGTTTTGGGCTTATAGTGTGAGGTGCTGTATTGTATTATTTCATTTGCTTATTTCACTGTATAATAGTATTGCTATAATATGCACCTTCCCATTTCTTTCAAGTATGGAATTATTGCTTGATGTAATGTTTAAAAAATTCAGAAATAAAAAATGTTAAAAAAAAAAATCCTGCCAGGATGCCGCTCTATACACCAGATCACATACCCCACACCAGGGGCCATGGAGGAAAATACATAGAGCAGTCACTGACTAGACCTGGGCTGGGTCAGGGCATCAATGCCCTTCGAACCCATCTCCATGTGGTGACTGAAGAAGCAGTACACTTTTACAATGGAGCAGGTCGCCATCAGACCCATTTCGGGGCAACCCCAGCAGCACAGAATCAACTGAAAAGCTTCTTGACTCAACTCCCACTCTCCAGGAGAGTCCACTTCCACACTTTCCACTCTGGCAAAGTGCTGAGCAGACAAGACTAGGTGGTTGTTCTCCACCCAAGAAAACAAGCAATCCATCTCCAGGGCCACTCCAGCGCTTCTTGTGCCAACCTGCTAATTAATCTATGCCACTGCTGCGTCATTGTCTGAAAACACTCGAACAGCCCGGACCTTGACCAGGGGCCAGAAACACAGAAGAGCCAACCTGATGGCTCTAACCTTGAAGTGGTCGAGGGACCACACCACTTCTCTGCGGTTCCAACAGCCCTTTGCCTTAAACTCTCAGCAATGGGCCGTTGTCAGCAGGATACAGGAGAAATTGTACAGTGGTACACCCCTCCTCATATGACAGGGTAGGTGCCACTACCACAGGCTGGACCTCATCCTCAATGTGAGCAGAAGCCAGCACACGAACTCCTGAGAACTTGTGGACCACCGAGTCAACAAGAAACGCTAGAGCTGCCACATGTGGGCACATGCCCATGGGACCATCTCTATGGTCGCCGCCATCAATCCGAGCAACTGAAGACAATCCCAGACTTTGGGGGCCTGTTGTGCAGAGAACAATCGCCAGGCAATTCAAGTCTTGACTATCTCTTCTGGCAGAAAGACTATCAACTGAAGTGTTGAAACGTGCTTCCAGAAACTCCAAGGCCTAGAAAGGCAACAACTGGCTCTTTCCCCCACTGATCACCCAGCCAAGGTTTTCCAAAAAGATCATCACTCGGGACGCCACCCCAAGATGCTTCTGAAAAGGAGCATGCCCCGATAAGCAAGTCATCCAGATATGGATGGACACAGATCCCTTGGCGGCACTGTGGCCATTACCACCATGGACGTTGTAGAATGTCCTCAGGTGATAGAGAGCCAAGCACTGCAAAACACAGATACTTCTGCTGATCCGCCTGGATTGAAATATGAAAATATGTCTCAGCCATAACCGGAGAAGCCAAAATTTCCCCTCGGCACTCTGCTTGAATCTCAGAGCGCAATGTTGCCATCCAGAAGAGCAGAACATTGAAGTGCTCATTGATCACCTTAAAGTCCAAATGAGCTAGAAGGAACCATCCTTTTAGAGCACCACAAAATAGATGGAGTATCAGTCCTTGCCCTGCTCGTCCGGCAAGATGGGCACTACTACCTTTAGGTGCAGCAATTTGTCCAAGGTGGCCTGCACAGGGGCACTTTTGCTCACAGACCCACATGAGGAGATGACGAAGGCATCCAGAATCGGCTTTTTGTATTCCAAGATATAGCTGAACTGAATGGTGTCTAGCACTCAGTGAAGCCTGATTCCAACTGGAGGAACCTGGGAATGGGCCCCCAAACCTTCACAGTGCAATCCGGAAGGGCCATGTCCCTGGGCCCACGTGCTCCACAGAAGGATTGAGAATGAGCTTGAAGCCCAGAAACAGAGGGGAAGAACGGTTTTCCATGTTGGTAATGCAGATTCCTGAGGTAGTGGACCCCACGCGCCACCTAGACAAGGTCTTAGATAGTGCTGGGGGAAGAGTCTGCTGTCTTGGTACATGTCAGTACCAATGATATAGGAAAATGTGGTAGGGAAGTTCTGGAGACTAAATTTAGGCTTTTAGGTAGGAAGTTTAACTCCAGAACTTCCAGGGTAGCATTCTCCAAAATGCTTCCTGTTCCACGCGCTGGACCCAAAAGGCAGGCAGAGCTCCGGAGTCTCAATGCGTGGATGAGACAATGGTGCAAGGATGAGGGTTTTAGATTTGTTAGGAACTGGGGAACACTATGGGGAAAGGATGGGCTTCACCTTAACCGGGATGGAAGCAGGCTGCTGGCATTAACCATTAAAAAGGAGATAGAGCAGCTTTTAAACTAGATATTAGGGGAAAGCCGACAGTCACCCAAGAGTGCATGGTTCGGAACAATGTATCCTTGAAGGATACTACCAAAAAAATGAAGTTAAGGCACAACAGCAGAGAGGTTCCAATAAAAACAAAGGTAGCCCAAATGCCCTCGAGTACAGAGCAGACAGAGCTTAAAGATTCAAAAATTGCTCCTGCCTACCGATAACCAGATTAATATGAATAAAATATAGTCTCTAAAATGCTAGTATGCAAATACTAGAAGTCTAAAAAATAAGATGGGAGAGTTAGAATATATAGCACTAAATGAGAAGTTAGATATGATTGGTATCTCAGAGACATGGTGGAAGAAGGACAACCAGAGGGACACTGATATTTGGGTACAAACTATATTGTAATGATAGAGCTGATCAAATTGGTGGAGAGGTTGCGCTTTATGTTAGAGAGGGCATTGAGTCACAAAGGATTCAAGTTTTGCAGGAAACAAAATTCGCTGTAGAATCTCTATGGATTGAAATTCCATGTAAAAAGGGAAAGGAGATGGCAGTGGGGTTGTACTATCAACCGCCTGGTCAGAATGAACAAATGGATGATGAAATGCTCAAAGAAATCAGAGAAGCTAACAAAAGTTATAGAACAGTAGTAATAATGGGTGATTTCAATTACCCCGGTATTGACTGGGTCAGTGTCATGGCAGGACATGCTAGGGAGATAACGTTTCTAGATGAAATAAATGACTGCTTCTTGGAGAAGCTGGTTCATGAACAGACCAAAGGGGAAGCCATTTTGGACCTAGTCCTTAGTGGAACCCATATATGGTGCAAAAGATAAGGGTATTGGAGCCACCTGGCAATAGTGATCACAGCATGACTGAATTTGATATAATTAATGGAGGAGGAATGGTAAGGAAATCCACAGTACTACCTTTTAATTTTCAAAAGGGAGACTATAATAAAATGAGGAAAATAGTTAAAAAAGAAAAACTAAAAGGAGCAGTTGCAAAAGTTAAAAGACTTACATCAAGCTTTGCTGTTTAAAAATTCTATCTTGGAAGCCCAGACCAGCTGTATTCCACGCTTTAAGAAAAGTGGAAGGAAGTCCAAAAAACTGCCAGCATGGTTTAAAGGCGAGATCAGAGGCTGTTGCCAAAAAGGCATCTTTCAGGAAATGGAAAAAAGAGCCAAATGACAAAATCAGGAAACAGCAAAAGCACTGGCAAGTTAAATGCAAGGCATTGATAATGCAGGCAAAGAGAGAATTTGAGAAGAAACTTGTTATGGAAGCAAAAACGCATAATAAAGAATTTTTCAAGTACATTCGTAGCAAAAAACCTGAGAGAGAGTCAGTTGGACCATTAGATGATAGAGTGGTAAAAGGGGCAGTAAGAGGGGACAAGGCTATAGCGGAGAGACTGAATACATTTTTTGCTTCGGTCTTTACTGAGAAAGATGTAGGGATGTTACCCATGACTGAAGTGGTATTTAAAGGTGATACTGCGGAAGAACTGAAATAAATAAATAGTGATACACCAGGAAGATGTATTACAACTATTTGATAAACTGAAGAGTAGCAAATCACCTGGGACAGATAGTATACATCCAAGGGTGCTGAAAGAACTGAAATAGGAGATTGCAGACCTGCTATTAGTAATCTGTGAACTATCATTGGCCATCTTCCAATCTTCAGGTATCACAGATGATTTTAATGTAACGCCCATTTTTAAAAAGGGTTCCAGGGGTGATCCGGGAAACTACAGACCAGTGAGCCTGACGTCAGTACCAGGAAAGATGGTAGAAACCATTATAAAGAACAAAATTACTCAACATGTAGATAGTCAAGGTTTAATGGGAGACAGCCAACATGGCTTTAGACAAGGAAGATTTTGTCTTACTAATCTGTTATGTTCTTTTGAAGGTGTGAACAAACAGGTAGACAAAGGTGAGTCGGTTGATATAGTGTATCTGGACTTTCAGAAAGCCTTAGACAAAGTCCCTCATCAGAGGCTTTTGGCAAAACTAAAGAGTCATGGGATAGGAGGCAGTGTACTACTGTGGATCAGGAACTGGTTAAAAGATAGAAAGCAGAGGGTAGGGCTAAATGGCCAATTTTCCCAATGGAAAAAGGAGAATAGTGGAGTATTCCAGGGATCTGTGCTGGGTCTGCTGTTTTTTGACATTCATAGATGACCTGGAAAAGGGAATAATGTGTGAGGTTATCGAATTTGCAGATGACACAAAACTATTTAAAGTTGTAAAAACCCATGAGGATTGTGCAAAATTGCAAGAGGATTTTGATAAATTGGAAGACTGGGCATCCAAATGGCAGATGAAATTTAATGTGGACAAGTGCAAAGTTATGCAGTTTGTAGCTGAGTGAAAGGATAGAGGGAGAGAGGAAAGACAAATAGAGAGAGAGAGAGAGACAACTCCTAGGGGAGGTGGGTGGGTTGTGAGGACTACATTCCTGCTGTTCCCGGAGATCACCTGTTACAGGTGAGTAACTACGCTATCTCCAGGAACAAGCAGGAATGTAGTCCTCACATACAGGGACTCCCTAGCTGAAGATGCCAGGGAGATAGCCCCAGGAAGGTGACACTGAAAGTGAGAATCCTTCCTCCCATGGATCTCTGGCATCCCACCAGGGTTGGTGGGTAGGAGTTGGTTTAGGTTTGAAAGAGATTTTAAAGAACAGCTTGGCCAAAGAAGGCATCCCAACGGGAGGCTTTATCTAGGCAGTAGTGGGCTGTGAAGGTGTGTACCGATGCCCAGGTGGCTGCTCGACAAATGTCATCGAAAGAGACAGAGTGGAGATTAGCCATAGAAGCTGCCATGGCTCTCACACTGTGATCTGTGATATGACAGTCTGTGATCTGACCTGATCTGTGATATGACAGTCACATCAGCCAACAGCCTCCACCTGCTCATACAACCGGAAACCAGCGCACGTCCCAGAAGAAGTCAAACACGCAACCGAGTCAGCACCCCAAATGAGTACAAGCACACACGCAAGGACACAACAGACAGAGCTCTCTCCATGGCTGCTCCAACAATATGGAACAATCTACCGGACGATCTAAGGGCAACTCCAGACCTCAAAGACTTCAGAAAACAACTGAAAACCATGCTGTTCATAGAGCACTATGGTCACATCACATAACCTAAGAGAATGGATAACAGCACTCCAATCCTCCCAAACAACTGAATATATAAAATATGATTCTAGCACCACTGTAAATAGCCCACCCTGTATATAGCTCAAACAAATCAAGCACCCAACACATCCCTCACACAACTAAGTTTTATCCTCACTGCATGTACAACACACACACTTTACCTGATTGCTTGCTGTGATACCACCTTGATTATTAAGATAAGGCGGTTTAGAAATACTGTTAAATAAATAAATAAATAAATAAATGGTCCTGAAGAGGAAGACCCTTACTCTCATAAGTAAAGGATATGCATTGGTCAATCCATTTAGATAAAGTCCCAAATGACTAAGGTCAAAAGCTACAAAAGGTTGCGAGGACTTTCTATGTGTTCTTTGAATGTAAAAGGCTAAGGCCCTTTTACAATCCAAAGTATGAAGGTTTCTTTCTGCATTAGAGGCGTGAGGCCTCGGGGAAAAAATACAGGCAGATAAATTGATTGGTTTAAATGAAAAGGTGAAACCACCTTTGGCATAAAGTGTGGGTGAGTTTGAAGAACAACCTTATCATGATGAAATCTAGTATAAGGAGGATCAGCCTCTAATAGTGCTTCCAATTCACTAATGCGATGGGCAGAGGTGATTGCAATCAGGAAGATGACCTTCCAAGTCAAAAACGTAAGGGCTGTAGTGGCTAAAGGTTCAAAAGGCAGCTTCATGAGCTGCCCTAGAACTAGATTTAGATCCCATGCTACCGGTGGTGGCTTGATGGAAGGTTTAGTTAATAAAAGGCCTCTCATAAATCTTGATAGGAGTGGATGAGAGGAAATTGGTTGTCCATTTGGAGGCTTATAAGAAGCTGCAATTGCACTAAGATGGACTCTTACCGAATTGGTCTTTAACCCAGAATTCGATAAGTGAAGGAGGAAGGAGTGGCTCAGTGGTTGGGACAGGTTACCTCAGGCCGGAGGGCCAGGGGTTCAATTCCCACATGGGGACAAGTAACCTCAGGCCGGAGGGACTGAGGTCTCTAGTCCCATGGCTGCTCCTTGTGGCCTTGGGCAAGCCACGTAACCCTCCATTGCCTCAGGTACACTTAGATTGTGAGCCCTTCGGGGACAAGGGAATAAAAAAGTACCTGTTAGTATATACCTGTAAACCGCTCTGATGCGTAAGTAAAGGGCAGTATATCAAATGCCTAAACCATAAACCATACTCTAGTATCGATTCAAAGGGTATGACCAGGGGTTTTAATCCCTTCTTGGAGCACCATATAGTAAAACGTTTCCACTTGAAAGCATAAGATCTTCTTGTGGAAAGTTTCCTAGAAGCCTGAAGGATATCTTTTACCTGCTGGGACAGGTTGAAATCCTGGAGGTCTAAGCCTTCAACAACCAGGCCGTGAGGTGCAGGGACTGGGGATTTGGGTGCCATAGCGTCCCGTTCTCCTGGGAAACGAGATCTGGAGCATGCCCTAACTCCAGAGGTGCCGCTTGAGAGAAATGCAGAAGCAGGGAATACCACGTTTGGCGTGGCCATCGTGGTGCTATGAGAATCATGCAACCCCTATCTCTCTGAAGCTTGAAGAGTGTCTTGGGGATGGGGGGAATGGGTGGGAAGGCATAAAGGAAGTCCTGACCCAAGTGAAGGAGGAAGGCATCCCTTGCCTGACAGTTGTGCGCCAGAATTCTGGAACAGAACCGGGGAAGTTTGGCATTCAGTGGACTTGCAAAGAGATCTATGTCTGGTGTGCCCCAGAGATGAAATATCTTTGCCACCTAGTCTAGGTGGATTGACCCCTCATGAGGTAGCAGGACTCGACTGAGTTTGCCTGCCCAAAGGTTTTGAATGCCTGGAAGATATACCACTAGAAGTTGAATTTGATGCTCTCTGGCGAGGGCCCATAGTCGTAAAGCTTCGTTGCATAATGACAGAGAGCCTGTCCCGCCCTGCTTGTTCACATAGAACATGGCTACCTGATTGTCCATCTGGACTAGGACTGTCTTTGTAGCTGAGCTGGGCGTGGAACACTCGAAGAGCTAAATAAATTGCTCTTAACTCCAGGAGGTTTATGTGTAAACCAACCTCCTGTGGAGTACAGGTGCCCTGGGTAGAGAGATGATTCAGGTGTGCTCCCCAACCCACCTGTGATGCATCTGTTATTAGGGTGACCTGAAAGAGGGGTTGATGGAAAGGAGACTCCACTGTCAGGTTTTCTAATGATTTCCACCATTGGAGGGACAAAATTAGTCGTTGAGAGATTGTTATTTTGTCCGACAAATGACCTGTGGCCTGTGTCCACTGTGTGGAGAGGGTCCACTGAGCCGCTCGCATGTGGAGGCGAGCATAAGGGACTACATGAACTGTGGATGCCATGTGTCCCAGTAACTACAGTAGCTCCCGAGCAGCGAGGGAGGATTTGCCTGCTGCTTGGAAAGCTAAATGCATTATACAAAGACACCGGGCTTGTGGAAGGAAAGCCCTTGCCTGTCTGGTATCCAGACAGGCTAATAAGAATTCTAGGCATTGGGAAGGAACTAGTTGAGATTTCGGGAAGTTTATTACCAATCCCAAAGTATTGGAGGATTCGCATTGTACGAGACAGTGCAGTGCTGGCCTCTGTCACTGTGGAGGCTCGGATGAGCCAGTCGTCTAAGTAAGGGAAGACAAAAATCCCCAAGGTTCGTAGAAATGCAGCTACTACTGCCATGCATTTAGTGAATATCCTTGGTGCTGAAGCCAGACCAAAAGGAAGAACCCCTGTACTGGAAATGTCTTCCCCTGAAAAGGAAACAAATATTTTCTGTGATCTGGATGGATAAGAATGTTAGTGTATGCATCCTTTAAGTCTAAAGAACAAAGCCAGTCCTGGCTTGGAAGGTATGGCAGAGGAGTTCCCAGAGAAATCATTTTCAATTTCTCTCGAAACAGATATTTGTTCAGTTCTCTGAGGTCTAGAATGGGTCTGTGTCCTCCTGTTTTCTTTGAAATAAGAAAACAGGGGGAATAGAACCCTGCACCCTGCTGAAGAATGGGTACTTCCTCTATTGCCCCTTGGGCAAGGAGTGTGGAGACCTCGTGATCTAGCAGATTGTCTGCAGAGGTTTGTGAATTGAACTGCTTTAGAATTGTAGGATGGGGTAAGTTGTGAAAATGAAGTTTGTACCCCTCTCCTACAATGGACAAAGTCCAATCTTCTGCTGTTATTTGATGCCATCTGTTGACAAAGTGGCATAACCTGCCAGGAATATTGGGGGGTTGAGACCCCCTCAGAGGCAGGAAGGCAAAGCTCTCTAGGAAGGAGTCAAAGCCCTTGAGGGGGCTGAACCTGGAGAGCTGGTTGAGCTCTCGGGCCTTTTGGTTTCTTTTGTTGTCTAGTTTGTCCCTTTTGGGCAACCTGACCTGGAGTCTGACTCTGCTGGGTATAGGAAGGATAAAACTTCCTCTTTTTGCTAAAAGAGGGTTTTTTTATAAGGCTTCCTTTTGGCTGGAGTGGCTGTAGATGCAATCTATCTAAGGTAGAATTGTCAGCATCTAACTCGTTAGCCTTCTCCTGCCAGTTCTTGCTGAAGAGATTCTCTCCTGTGCAAGGAATGTTGCCTAACTTGTTCTGTACCCAAGTCTCCAAGTCTGGTGCCTGTAACCAGGCAACCCGTCATGCGCCAATGGCAATAGCAGAAGTTCTGCTGAATGCATTTGAAGCAGTCAAAGGCTGCACGATTGACAAACTTGGAGACAATCTAAGCATGCTTAACCAGAGTAAGAAAGTCTTGTCTCTTATCTGGGAGAAATGGGCTCATAAGTTCCAAGTCTCCTGTGATTTCTTTGAGGAACATTCCCATATATAGGATATATGAGCTGATCCTAGCTGAAAGCATGGAAGCTTGAAAAGTTCTGTGTCCAAAAGCATCCAGAGTCCTGCATTCACGACCTGGAGGACTGGATGCATGTCTTTTTGCACTTTTCATCCTATGCATGGCTGACTCCACTACCATTGAATGGTGTGGCAGCTGAGTTTTCTGAAATCCAGGACATGGTGGGACTCGATACATAGTATCAAGTCTCCTAGAGTGAGGAGAAGTAGTCAGAGGTGTTTCCCACATTCTGAGCATCAAGCTATGCAGAATTTCATGTATAGGCAGAGCAGCTGCCTCCTTAGGAGCTTTAGGATATTGGAGGATTTCCAATTCCTTTGCTCTGGGTTCCTCTTCAGGAGCTACTGTGATTGAAAGACCTTTAGCCATATCACGGATGAAATCCTGAAATGACATGTCCTCTGGAGGTGACATTCTGCGCTGGGGAGAAGAGGGATCTTCCAGGAGAAACCCTCTAGTGCCAGCAGAATTGTCAGTCGTCTTCGGAATCAGAGAGATCGAAGTATTCCTGGCCCCGATGCTCCTGCAAAGCAAGATCCCTGTACCGATCGAAGTCGGTACCGAGGTGACCTGGTACCACTTTATCCACTCCAGCCGGAGGTGGAATGGGAAGAGTTCCCACTGGGGCCGGTACCGGCGTCGATGTCGGTACCGGTGCTCTTGGGACCACCGGTACCGCAGCTGAGAGAAGAGCTGCGATACTGCGTTCGATAGCAAGAAATCTCTGGTCTATCGATGCTGCCAATGCCTGGGTGTCGGTACCGGTAAGAACAGCCGGAACCCCTGAGCACGGCACAGGTAGTTCTTGCGAGGTTGAGGCCTCGAGAACATCCTGAAGCCCCATCAATGCTTTGGAAGCCGAAGCCTCCCGCCGGGGCTGTTTTCCCAGTGTGGTACCCTCAAGGGCAATGCCAATGGCCTCTCGATGCTTAGCAGGGGAGCTACCCTTTGAGGACCGGCTTTCGTGCTTAGTTACCTGAGATCCATGGGAGGAAGATGAGGCCCTTGACGATGTCGATGCAATGGACCTGGCATCTGATGAAAAGAGAGTTCCGAGCTTTGCGGCCCGATTCTGTCTTCCTCTTTTGGTCATCCCCATGCAGGAGAGACATTCAGTTGGAGAATGATCAGGTCGTAAACATTTTAGACACCAATCATGGATGTCAGTGACGGAAATGATACCGCCACACTTAGTACATTTTTTTTAAAACCACTAGTTGGTTTTTCCATGATTTTGGAAAAATGGGGCCTAATGAACAAAATGGCACCTAGCACCAAAACAGGAAAGTTTCTGAAAGAAAACAGTCTAAGGGGTTTTTTTTGGGTTTTTTTAGGAAAAGAAAAGAACCGGCGGTACCGGTAGGCGTCGTGCGGTAGGCAAACGCAACCACAAAAAAGAATTTTAAAGACTGAATTTTCTGCGGTGACAGGGAATAGGTCTTGTTGGAAAACGAAGAACTGAAGAGGGACAGTTGGAAAGGCGGGAAGGCAGCGCGCATGTGCTAAGGGATGCTCCCAAAGGCGTTCCTATTGGATGCTGGGGAGCATTCCCACGCAGGCTCCGTCAGTACTGACGATACCCATATGTGAGGACTACATTCCTGCTTGTTCCGGGAGATTTTTTCACTCAACGTGTAATCAAACTCTGGAATTTGTTACCAGAGAATGTATTAAAACCTGTTAGTGTAGCTGGGTTTAAAAAAGGTTTGGACAAGTTCCTGGAGGAAAGGTCCATAAAGCGTAGTTACTCACCTGTAACAGGTGATCTCCAGGAACAGCAGGAACTTAGTCTTCACATATGGGTATCGTCAGTACCGACGGAGCCTGCGCGGGAATGCTCCCCAGCGTCCAATAGGAAAGCTTTTAGAAGCATCCCACAGTGCCTGCGTGCTGCCTTTCCGCCTTTCCCACTCTCCTTCGTCAGCTGAGTTTACAGCTGAGACAAAAAGAGAGAAGGAGAGAAAGAGAGAGAAAGACAACTCCTAGGGGAGGTGGGTGCGTTGTGAAGACTGAATTCCTGCTGTTCCTGGAGATCACCTGTTACAGGTGAGTAACTACGCTATCTCCAGGAACAAGCAGGAAAGCACAGTTACTTACCTGTAACAGGTGATCTCTGGGAACAGCAGGAATAAGTCTTCACATATGGGTACGTCGGTACCGACGGAGTCTGCGCGGGAACGCTTCCCAGCTTCCAATCAGAAAGCTTTTGGAAGCATCCCACCATGCCTGCGTGCTGCCTTCCCACCCTTCCCAACTGTCTCTCCTCAGTTAAGTTTTAAAGCTGAGACAAAGAGAGAGAGAGGAAAGGAAAGAGAGAAATACAACTCCTAGGGGAGGTGGGTGGGTTGTGAAGACTTATTCCTGCTGTTCCCAGAGATCACCTGTTACAGGTAAGTAACTGTGCTATCTCCAAGAACAAGCAGGAATGAGTCTTCACATATGGGGACTCCCACGCTAAGATGCCTGGAGCCCTAGCATGTTGGAATTGAAAACATGCTACACCTCATATGGCCAGGCATCCTGAGGATGGAGGGTAGGAGTTGCTGTAGAAAACAGCTAACCTAAGATAGGACTACAGGCAAGGAGTCCTTGTATGTATGATAATTATCATGAATATATATTGAAATGAACAATTGCAATATGGACCTCACCTACTGGATTGCAGGAAGTAGAGAGGCTCATGGAATCTACTGGGGATCCAGTAGAGGAATCTCCAAGGTGACCTCACTGAAGTGAAGGTGAAGGTCAAAATCTGGAAGAGAAAGGTGACCCCAGGATTCAACTGGGGTAGTACAAAAACGGTAGGCCTTCAGTGGGAAGCTTTATGGAAAAAGCTGCAAACTCTTTTGGCTGCAGAGTTATTCACACTTAGGAGCAAAAGAGGAAGACTGACCGATTTGGACAAACTGGCCTAGTCCTTGAGGGAAGAAGGGGTATGGAAAAAAACCCGTATTCCCAAGAAAGGAGAGGTGTCTGAGGATTTGGAACCTCAGATCTACTGAAGATCCGCCATGTCTTTCCGAACTGGTGAGAGGTAGGAAAGATATTGGAGCATGGAGCTTCAGGGATACCTACCCCTTAGGGTTATGATAGGAGCTGTCAGTACCACAGGAGTGGTTGTGAGTAGCACCCCAAACATGCTGTGGAACAGCATGGACATGGGTAAAGCCCACTGTTTGGAACATATAGGAAGGTAAAACCTATATGAGCATAGACAGTTAGATAAGTATGTAAATACATATCTACCTATAATAAGTATCTCGGCAAATACATATATATATATATACATACATACATATAGACAGATATACAGGATATATATATCTATAGTGAGATCTAGAAGGGCATAACATATGCACACACAGCTGACAGACATTATATATATATATATATATTATATATATATATATATATGTGTGTCGAAAGATAAATGTCTGCAATTAAGCAGAGATATGTCTATAAGTACATTCACATGAGAGATGTGAAGAGGAAAGATTCATCTGATAACAAGAAGGAAGAACCTACTTGAGAAGATATATAGAGAATCTACTCCCCCTGGTTATGATGGGAATGCTATCCAGTGAAATAAGCAGGATGGTTATGTGAAAAAACAGTCAGTAAGCAGCAAGTCCTGAGTCTTGTAGAACTCTAGCATGGTAAAGGGACAGAGAACGCATAAGAATGAGATACCAGGTTGACCCACTTGAGGGACAAAAAGGGTATCATGCGTTCTTTAGTTAAATATGTGCTGTCCCTGAAGGATTAGGATACCATGAGGACAAGCTGCAAGGAAAAAAGAGCATATTCCCTGTAGGAATTGACCACTCTTTAGGCTTTCACATAGAGAAGGCTTATGTCCTTTGTTTTAAAAGAAAATAGTAGGGTATGAAGAACCCTCACAGTCATGGGGGGCATGACTGAGAAAGCACAGTTACTTACATGTAACAGGTGATCTCTGGGAACAGCAGGAATTAGTCCTCACATATGGGTACGTCGGTACCGACGGAGCCCGCGTGGGAAAGCTCCCCAGCTTCCCAGAAGGAAAGCTTTTGGGGCCTCCCACTGCGCATGCGCGCTGCCTTCCCGCCTTCCTGACCAACTCTCCTCAGTTCGAGTTTAAAGCTGAGATAATAGAGAGAGGAAAGGAAAGAGAGAGAGAGATACAACTCCTAGGGGAGGTGGGTGGGTTGTGAGGACTAATTCCTGCTGTTCCCAGAGATCACCTGTTACAGGAAAGTAACTGTGCTATCTCCAGGAACAAGCAGGAATAAGTCCTCAAATATGGGGACTCCCTAGCTAAGATGCCCGGGAGAGCCCTTCAAGGGTATGAGACCCTGAAAGGTTCCTCATCTTCCTATGGATCTCAGGCATCCATTCAGGGAAGGTGGGCTGGAGTTGTTCAAGAATGGAACAGGTGTCTGAGGACAGCCTGACCAAACAAGGCATCCCGGCGGGAGTCCTTGTCCAACCAGTAATGGCCTGTAAAGGTATGAACCGAGGCCCAGGTGGCTGCTCGACAGATCTGGTCAATGGAGACAGAGTTTAGATGAGCCATAAAGGTGGCCATGGCCCTCACATTGTGAGCGGTGACATGGCTGTCCAGAGAAAGGTTCTTACTCTGGCAAGCAAAAGAGATACACTGAGCAATCCAATTGGAGAGTGTTCTTTTAGAGACTGGAAGTCCTAAATGAGAAGGATCAAAAGCAACAAAAAGCTGAGAAGACTTTCGATGTTGCTGTGTCCTGTGGAGGTAAAAGGCAAGAGCTCTTTTCAAATCTATATAGTATGAAGGGTCCTCTCTGCACTGGATGCATGAGGAGCTGGAAAAAAGACAGGTAAATATACCTCTTGATTAAGATGAAAAGGGGAGACCACTTTAGGCATAAAGTGGGGATTGGTCCTAAGGACCACCTTATCATGATGGAACCTTGTATAAGGTGGATTAGCCACTAGAGCTTGCAGTTCACTGATACGGCGAGCTGAGGTGACTGCAATAAGAAAAATAACCTTCCAAGAAAGAAATTTCAAGGAGGCAGTGGCTAAGGGTTCAAAGGGTGGCTTCATAAGCTGACCAAGAACCAAGTTTAAGTCCCATGCCACCGGAGGTCGTCGAATGGGAGGTTTAGTTAAGGTTAGGCCTCTCATGAATCTTGCAATAAGAGGATGAGAGGAAACAGGTTGTCCATTGATGGGCTTAAGGGATGCTGCAATAGCACTCAAATGGACTCTTACAGAATTCGTTTTGAGTCCTGCATTGGAGAGATGCAGGAGATAGTCCCAAAGAGAATTCAAAGGAAGTGCTAGTGGGTTAAGACCCTTTTGAGCACACCAAATGGAAAATCTTTTCCATTTAAAAGCGTAAGAACGCCTAGTTGAAGGTTTCCTAGAGGCATGGAGGATATCCTTCACTTGCTGCGAAGGATTGAAGTGTTGAAGGTCTAGACCTTCAGTAACCAAGCTCTGAGGTGAAGGGACTTGGGGTTTGGGTGCCACAAAGTCCCCTCCTCCTGAGACAGAAAGTCTGGAGCTGCTCCCAAGTCCAGGGAGGGGGCTTGGGAGAGATGCAGAAGTAGAGAATACCACACTTGGCGTGGCCAGCGTGGAGCTATGAGGATCATGGATCCTTGATCCCTTTGAAGTTTGAACAGAGTCTTGGGAATCAAAGGAATGGGTGGAAAGGCATATAGGAAGCCCTGACCCCAATGAAAGAGGAAGGCATCCTTGGCCTGAACTCCCTGACACGGAATCCTGGAACAGAACCGGGGAAGTTTGGCATTCCACGGACTTGCAAAGAGGTCTATGTCCGGGGTCCCCCATTTCTGGAAGATTCTGAGTACCTGATCCATGTGTAGGGACCATTCGTGTGGAAGCAGAACTCGACTGAGTCTGTCTGCCCAAGAGTTTTGGATTCCTGGAAGATATACTGCCAGGAGATGGATTTGATGCTCTCTGGCGAAGGCCCATAATCTTAGAGCTTCGTTGCAAAGCGACAGAGAGCCAGTCCCTCCTTGTTTATGTAAAACATGGCTACTTGATTGTCCGTATGAATAAGGACCGTCATGTTGCTGAGGAGGGTATGAAAAACTCTGAGAGCTAGAAAGATTGCTCGAAGTTCCAAGTGGTTGATATGAAGGGTGGTCTCCTGTGGAGACCAAGTGCCCTGAGTGGAAAGATCTTGAAGATGAGCTCCCCAACCTGTTTGGGAGGCATCTGTTGTGAGGGTTGCTTGGGGCAACAATGGTTGAAAGGGGGACCCCAACAACAGATTTTGAGTGGACATCCACCATTGGAGAGACCAAAAGACGTTTGGACTTTGCTATTTGGTCTGAGAGAGCTCCGGATGCTTGAGTCCACTGGGTGGACAAAGTCCATTGAGCTGCTCTCATATGTAGGCGAGCATAGGGCACCACATGAACTGTGGAGGCCATGTGGCCTAATAGTTGTAGCATCTCCCTGGCAGTCAAGTGGCTTCTGGACTGAGTCTGGGAGGCTAAGTGCACTAGACGTTGGCAACGGGCCTGAGGAAGATAGGCCCTTGCAGTGGTGGTATCCAACCAGGCCCCTATGAATTCCAGGGACTGAGTAGGGGTAAGTTGAGACTTTGGCAGATTGATCACAAGTCCCAGATACTGCAGAATGCGTCTGGTGCGATCCAGGGAAGTCTGAGCCTCGGACTGAGATGGAGCTCGGATGAGCCAGTCGTCCAGGTATGGGAAGACAAAAATTCCCAGGGCTCGTAGAAATGCAGCTACTATTGCCATGCATTTGGTAAATACCCTTGGAGCACAGGCTAGACTGAAGGGAAGTACTCTGTATTGGAAATGTTTTCTCTGGAACAGAAACCGTAGGAATTTTCTGTGGGATGGATGGATGAGTATATGTGTGTACGCATCCTTGAGATCTAGAGAACAAAGCCAATCCTGACTCTGTAGGTATGGAAGGAGAGTACCTAAAGAAAGCATCTTGAATTTCTCCTTGCATAGGAATTTGTTCAATTCTCTGAAATCTAGAATAGGTCTGTACCCCCCTGTTTTCTTGGGAATGAGAAAATAAGGGGAGTAAAACCCTGACCCCTGTTGAAGAAGAGGAACCTCTTCTATTGCCCTTTGAGTGAGAAGGGTGGTCACCTCCTGACCTAACAGGTTCAGGAGAGATGGGGGAGAATTGAAACATCTCACCATGGTATGGGGAGGAAGGCTGGAGAAATGTAGTTTGTAGCCCTCTCTGATGATAGAGAGGGTCCATTATTCTGATGTGATTTGCTCCCATCTGGGAGCAAAATGAGTTAACCTTCCTGGAATGGTGAGAGGCTCTGGATGTTTTAGAGCCAGAAAGGTTAAGTTCTCTAGAGTTAAGTCAAAAACCCTGAGGGGGTTGGGACTGCTGGGCTGTAGCAGCCACTGCAGGTTTTGCCCTGGCCTGTTTAGGCTGCTGACGCTTAGGAGCAAAGCGAGCTGCAGAAGATTGTTGGCCAATATTTGTGGCAAATCTGGCCTTCTTATAGAAAGGCTTCTTGAAAGATTTTTTCTTGACAGGGGCAGAGGTAGACTTAGAAAGTCTATCTAAAGCAGCATTTTCTGCATCCATTTGGGTGGCTTTGATTTGCCACTCCTTACCAAACAGATTCTCACCTGTACAGGGCAGATTTCCCAACCCATCCTGGACCCAGGGTTCTAGGTCACAGGCCTGGAGCCAAGCAATTCTGCAAGCCGCTATGGCAATACCTGAGGCTCTGCTAGCACCCTCAAAGGAGTCAAAGGCTGCTCTGTTGGAGAACTTTGAAATATCTTGGGTATGCTTTAGCAAAAGAAGGAACTCCTCCTTTCTATCCTCTGGGATAAAGGGGAGAAAATGGCGTATTTTCAATGCAATCTCCTTCAGAAACATGCCCATATAGAGGCTGTATGAATTGATTCTGGCAATAAGCATACTTGCTTGGAAGATTTTTCTACCAAAAGCATCCAAAGTCCTACATTCTCTCCCTGGAGGAGTAGAAGTGTGTCTTTTGGTACTCTTTATCCTTTTCATAGCTGACTGCACCACAATAGAGTGGTGAGGGAGCTGAGTTTTTGAAAACCAGGAGAAGGAGGGACACGATACATGGTGTCCAAACGAGGAGAATGTGGAGATATGGGAGACTCCTCTCACCCTAAGTCCATCATGTGTTCTTGAAGAATTTCATGAATGGGCAAGGTGACTGCCTCTTTGGGAACCTTAGAGTATCCTAAAATATCTAATTTTTTTGCTCTAGGTTACTGAAATAGAGAGACTTTTAGCTACTTCAATGATGAAGTCTTGAAAGGACAAATCCTCTGGAGGAGACATTCCCCTCTTTGGAGAAGAGGGCTCTTCAGGTAGAGTTAGGGATACTTCAGCAGAATCATCTGATGAATCAGAATCATCAGAAGACTCGAAGTATCGTCTGTTTGCTTCCAGGGATCAATAAGCGTATCGACCGGTATCGACATCGGGGGTACCCGGAACCGGATCGGTATCAGGGAAAACCCCGGAACCGGGAACCGGAATCCTGGTCGATGTGGATGCCCTGGGTACTGGTATCGGTTGTGGTACTGGAACCGGAGTCGGTACCGCTGGCTGCGGTACCGAGGGCGTCGCAGCTCTAATAAAAGCCATAATGGCCTGCTGCATGGATTGAACTGTATGATCCATAGACGCCACGACTGTCTGGATGTCGGTACCAGAAGATTGAGCCGGTACCCCAGAGCAGTCTAACAGGTGATCGGTCGAGGCCGTGCCATCGATGTCAACCTGTAACCCCATAGGAGGAGCTTTGGAAGCCGGAGCTTCCCGCCGGGGTTGTTTGGCTGGGGCAGGGTCCTCAGGGTCAAGTCCGGGGGCATCTCGATACTTGGAGGGAGATTTGCCCTTTGAGGACCTGCCAGAGGAATGTTTGGTTACCTGAGATCCATCAGGAGAGGAAGACCTGGAAGATGTCGATGCTGGAGTATCTGTAGAAAACAGCATGTGAAACTTGGCTGCCCGGTTTTGTAAGTCACGTTTAGACATCAAAGAACAGGATGGGCAATCCGGAATGGAGTGGTCAGGCCCCAAACATTTAAGACACCATTCATGGGTGTCTGTAACTGATATAGTACCGCTACACTTGGTGCATTTTTTAAAACCAGTTTCTCCATGAGGGAGAATTCTGTGAAGGCCTAGAGGCCTCACAGAACAAACACACCAAGTGGGGAAAAATAAGATTTTTTTTTTTTTTTTTAAAGGAATAAAGAAAAAAGACCGGCGGTACCGGTCCGGAATCGGGGAAGGCAGACACGCGGCCAAAGAAACAAATTAAAATAACAACTTCTTCAGCGGTGACAGGAACACGACCTGCTGGCTCCGCGGAAAAAGAAGAACTGAGGAGAGTTGGTCAGGAAGGCGGGAAGGCAGCGCGCATGCGCAGTGGGAGGCCCCAAAAGCTTTCCTTCTGGGAAGCTGGGGAGCTTTCCCGCGCGGGCTCCGTCGGTACCGACGTACCCATATGTGAGGACTTATTCCTGCTTGTTCCTGGAGATAGCCTTTTTTCAACCATGTAGGATAGTCATTAGAGAAAAAAACCCATGCTCTCTAGCAAGGGCCCATAGTGGAAAGCTTCTCTGTAAAATTGCAGAGAGCATTATGCAGGAGAATTGAGAGATAGAACTGGCTGTTGGAAAAGCCAGCAGCCACGTCAACTATGCTGCCAAACCCAAAGGAATTGGAGATGGCGAGAATAGAAGATAGTGTAATAAGCCTGTAGTGATAAGGATTGCCCAAGAAAGATGTATGCACTGTCTTGGAATCACTACTAAGGCGAGACAGAAAGTGGTGGAGGACAACTGTGTATACTTGTGGAAAAGTACCAGTGGTCCAATCACTAGAGCTCCTGCATGGGCAGCTCCTGATAAGACAGCAGAGAGAATCTTTCTGTGTAAAACAGAAAGAACAGACAGAACAAGAGTAAGAAATCTCTGTCCCTGTCTGATGAGCTGCCCAAGCAAAAAGAAGGGAGTTTACTCGAGAGAAAAGACTCCACACTGGAATGGAAAGACTAGAAAGGCTGAAGAAGCCCTCCAGTGCAAAGGTACCACTCTTACAGGGGAAAAACTGGATAAGAGGGTAGAGAAACAAGAGCTGAAAAGTGACTTACCATGTGGTAAGTCTGTAGAAGGAAAGAATTCATGTTGGTACAGAAAACTATCATGTGATAGTTGTTAAACCCCTCTTCTTAGCAGGAAGAAGAGGAGAAAGCTGACCCATAGACATGAATATCCTGACAGCTCAGTAAATCTAGGAGAACTGGATGCCATGTGTAAAGTTTAGAATGAAAACAGTGAAAAACCTCTGCTGAGAAGAAGTCAACTGTAGGTTCTAAACTCCAAGAGGCAGAAAAAAGATTAATCAGAACCCTATGGTTGCTGGGTTTGGTTAGCCTGCGAGAGTTTGGATTCTTCAGACCAGGGCGATGCTTCCCCTGCTTGGGAACATCTGTAGGATGGGCAGGAGCAGAGTAAAACCTTCTCCTCCTAGGGAAAGAAGGTTTGGCAGGGCATTTCCTACCTACTGGGGAAGGAGAAGGCTTAGGATAGCCTTCAGAAACAGGGAAGTCAGTGGACCACTGAGCAACCTGATGTAAAGACTCCTTATTGAAGAGATTTTCTCCAGTGCAATGAGTATTACCCAGTCTTTGTTGTGCCCATTTGTCTAAGTCTGAAGCTTGGAGCCAGGCTCTACGTCGTGCCCCTATGGCTATAGCAGAAGTTCTGCTAACAGACTCAAGAGTCTAGGGAAGCACGAGTAAGAAACCAAGAGATATTTTGAATATGACTAAGTAGTAAGGAATAGTCTGCAGTCTTGGGCTCTGAAAGAAAAGGAGTCAAAAGATATAATTTCTTTGTGACCTCCTGAAGAGATAGACTCATAAAAAATATATGAGAGAATCCTTGCTGACAGCATGGATGTCTGGAAGGTTTGACGTCCAAAGGCATCTAGTGTCCTAGACTCACGAATTGGTGGGTAAGAAGAGTGCTTTTTCTTACTTTTCACCTTCCTCATTGCTGATTCCACGACAATGGAATGATGAGGAAGTTGAGTCTTTTGAAACCCTGGAGAGGGGGGCACCTGATACGGAAGATCAGTTGCTCTAGAAGGTGAGGGTACCCTTAAAGGTGCTTCCCACATTCTTAGAAGATCCCGCAAGGAATGATCCAAAGGAAGCATTATGTTTTCCTTTGCTTCAGTAGAAACAGAGCCTTGTGTAGGATCATGGCCAGGGATAGGAATGGCAAGAGATCTTGCCATATCCAGGAGGAAATTCTGAAAAGAAGGATCTCCAAAGAGAACCTTCCATTGACAGGCTAGACCTGAAGAACTAGCCTGGGCACCAGAGGATCTACCTGAGTATATAGGAATATAAGATCCTGCACGGTGCAAAAAAAGGGTCCTTAAGGGATGGATGCTGGTACTGGAAGTCAGGACCTGTGACAGTCAGTACTGCATCGTCCATGTCAGGTATCGACTCCAGACTTGGTATAGAAAGGAGCGACCCTGGTGAAAGAAGCTTGGAAGGAGCTGGCCCCGATGCTACTGCGGATACCGGTACCTATACCGATACCGGTAGCGCTGTCGGAATCGAAGACGACACCGACCTCGGAGCAATCGGTACCGAGGTAACCAAACGCCTTCGGTAATCACCCTCGGTACCAGATGTCCGGTACCGGTAAATGTCAGTACCGAGACATGTCTGTACCCAGTCTTCCAGACTAGAGATCGATTCCAGACTCGGCATCGAAGGAAGCGAGTCTATCGATGCATGTCTAGAGGGTACTGGAAAGTCAATCTGGAGCGTATCCACCGGTCCCGAAGGTACCGAGAAAGCCAGATGATGATCCCTGGTGAGGAGTGCAACGTCCAACACCAGTGCTGATGCCGGGGTATCGGTACCGCTCGAAGCAGATGCCACCACCGAGCATGGCTCAGGTATGTTCTGTGAGGGGTGAGCCCCAGGAACAACCTGAAACCCCTCAAAGGCTTTAGAGGCCAAAGACTCCCGCCGGGGTTTTGAAGCCAATGGACCCTCGAGGGCAAGGCCGGAGCCGTCTTCATGCTGTGCATGAGACCTACCACTCGAGGGTTGGCTAGTCTTAACAGACTGTTTGTGGGTTACCTGATCCTGTGTAGAAGAAACAACGGTCGGTGCCCTGACACTGGAAGGGAACCTGGTATCGAGGGTAACTCGATGTTGAAAATCTCTTCTCACAATACTGTAGCCCGAGGGCTCCGGAGGAAAATGGTCAGGACCCAAACAGGTTAGACACCAGTTTTTGGAGTCTAAAAATAAAGCTGTACCGCCACAGCTTAAACATTTCTTAGAGAAAATGGCTGGCGGTTCCATGAGGGACATGGACAGGCCTAGAAGGCCTAAAAATTTAAGACAGAAAACTAGGGAAAAAATATTCCCTGAAGGGAAAAATTACTGAAAAAGAAAAAAGAAACACCGGCGGTACCGGTGAAGTCGGGGAGACAGCCGTGACCACAAGAAAACAAAAGAATTATAGAAGAATTTTCTGCGGTGACAGGACGTCGTCCTGCCGGCTCCGCGGAAAAACGAAAACTGAGGAGAGACAGGCGGGAAGGCAGCACGCAGGCGTGGTGGGATGCTTCCAAAAGCTTTCTGATTGGAAGCTGGGAAGCGTTCCCGCGCAGACTCTGTTGGTACCGACGTACCCATATGTGAAGACTCATTCCTGCTTGTTCCTGGAGATTGTAGTTTTCACATATAGGGACTCCCCAGCTAAGAGATGCCAGGGAAATGGCCCCAGGAAGCTGCAAACCCATGGTAAGAATGGGTCATGCTTCCTCCCATGGATCTCTGGCATCCAAACCCGGACGGTGGGTAGGAGTTGCATTAAGTCTGAAAGAGATGCTGAAGTTGTTGTCTAAACAGTTGTGGGCTGTAAAGGTGTGCACTGAAGCCCAAGTTGCTGCTCTGCGGATGTCACCTATAGACACCGAATGAAGGTTAGCCATAGAAGCTGCCATGGCTCTCACATTGTGAGCTGCGACATGGCCTTCGAGAGAAAACCCTTTACTCTCATAAGCAAAGGATATGCTCTGTGCAATCCAGTTAGAGAGTTCTTTTGGAAACTGAAAGTCCCAAATGACTAGAATCAAAAGCAACAAAAAGTTGAGAAGATTTTCTATGTTGTTGAGTTCTTTGCAGGTAAAAGGCTAAGGCTCTTTTGCAGTCTAAGGTATGAACATTCCGTTCTGCATTGGAGGCATGAGGCCTCGGAAAGAATACAGGAAGGTAAATCACCTGGTTTAAGTGGAAAGGTGAGACCACCTTTGGCATAAAGTGAGGATGAGTCCTAAGAACAACCTTATGATAAAATCTTGTATAAGGAGGATCAGCAACTAAAGCTTGTAATTCGCTAATGCATCGTGCAGACGTGATTGCAATTAGGAAGATGACCTTCCATGAAAGGAATTTTAGAGCTGTAGTGGCTAAAGGCTCAGAACCCATGCCTCCGGTGGTGGTCTAATGGGAGGTTTTGTTAGTAGAAGACCTCTCATAAATCTTGCTATAAGTGGATGAGAGGAAATAGGCTGTCCATTTAGAGGCTTGTAAGAGGCTGCAATAGCACTAAGATGGACTCTTACTGAATTGGTCTTAAGACCAGAATCTGATAAATGAAGGAGACACTCCAGTAACAATTCCAAAGGTATCACAAGAGGGTTGTCCCTTTTGAGAACACCATATGGTAAACCGTTTCCACTTGAAGGCGTATGATTGCCTTGTGGAGGGTTTTCTGGAAGCCTGAAGGATATCCTTTACCTGTTGGGATCCTGAAGTTCTAGGCTTTCAGTAACCAGGCCCTGAGATGCAGGTACTGGGGATCCGGGTGCCCTAGCGTCCCGTTCTCCTGGGAGAGAAGATCTGGAGCGCATCCCAACTCCAGAGGTGTAGCCTGAGAGAGATATAGAAGCAGAGGATACCACGATTGCCGTGGCCAACGTGGAGCTATGAGTATCATATGACCTCTGTCTTTCTGAAGCTTGAACAGTGTTTTGGGGATGAGGAGAATGGGTGGGAAGGCATAGAGGAAGTCCTGACTCCAATGAAGAAGGAAAGCATCCCTTGCCTGACAATTTTTCACTGGAATTCTGGAACAGAACCGGGGAAGTTTGGCATTCTGTGGACTTGCAAAGAGGTCTATGTCTGGGGTTCTCCAGATTTGGAATACTTGGGCAATCTGGTCTGAGTAGAGGGACCATTCGTGTGGCAGCAATACTCAGCTGAGTTTGTCTGCCCAAATGTTTTGAATGCCTGGAAGATATATCATGAAGGTGAATTATGATGCTCTCTGGTGAGGGCCCATATTCGGAAAGCTTCGTTGCATAACGACAGAGGGCCTGTTCTGCCCTGCTTGTTCACATAGAACATGGCTACTTGATTGTCTGTCTGGACTAGGACTGTCTTGTAGCTGAGTTGGGCTTGGAATACTTGGACAGCAAGGAAGATTGCTCTGAGTTCTAGGAGGTTTATGTGAAGACAAGCCTCTGGGGGTCCAGAGACCCTGTGTGGAGAGATCGTGTAGGTGGGCCCCCCATCCCAACTGGGACGCATCTGTTGTTAGAGTGGCCTGGAACAGGGGCTGATGGAAAGGAGAGCCTATGAGAAGGTTTTCCAGCGATTGCCACCATTGGAGTGATGAAATAAGACGTTCTGAGTTTCCTATTTTGTCCGACAGGCAACCTGAGGCCTGTATCCACTGGGAGAATAGGGTCCACTGGGCTGTTCGCATGTGAAGACGAGCATAGGGAACCACATGTAGAGTGGATGCCATATGTCCCAGTAGCTGAAGCATTTCCCGAGCAATTAGGAAGGTTTTTACTGCTGCTTGGGAAGCTAGCTGCACTATGCGAAGACAGCGGGGCTGTGGAAAGAAAGCCCTTGATTGTCTGGTATCTAGGCGAGCTCCTATGAATTCTAGGGACTGAGAAGGAGTGAGATGGGATTTTGAAAGGTTTATGACCAATCCCAAGTAATGCAAAACTCACATTGTGCGAGTAAGAGCAGAGCTGGCTTCTGGAGTTGTGGGTGCTCGAATGAGCCAGTCGTCCAAGTAAGGGAAAACGAATATACCCAGAGTCCATAGGAATGCAGCTACTACTGCCATGCATTTTGTGAAAACTCTTGGGGCAGAAGCCAGACCGAAGGAAAGAACCCTGTATTGGAAGTGTCTTCCCTGGAAAAGGAATTGAAGGAACTTCCTGTGATCTGGATGGATGAGTATATGAGTATAAGCATCCTTTAGATCTAGAGAACATAGCCAATCCTGACTCTGAAGGTATGGCAGAAGTGTTCCGAGACAGATCATTTTGAATTTTTCTTGGAACAGATATTTGTTCAATTCTCTGAGGTCCAAAATAGGTCTGTGTCCCCCTGTTTTCTTTGGGATGAGAAAATAGGGGGAGTAGAACCCTGTACCCTGTTGAGGTATGGGCACTTCTATTTCTCCCTGGCCAAGACATATTGTGACCTCCTGACTCAGAAGATTGGCGACAGGGGTTTGAGAATTGAACGGTCTTATGATTGTAGGAGGGGGCATGCCGTGAAAATGAAGTCTGTACCCCTCTCGTACAATGGACAGAGTCGTGTTCTGATGTTATTTGGTGCCATCTGGTGGCAAACTGACAATCTGCTGAGGATGGTAGAGGGTGCTGGACCCTGCAGGGGTAGGAAGGCTAAATTCTCTAGAAAAGAGTCAAAGCCCCTGAGGAGGCTGAGTCTGCTGAGCTGGCTGAGCTCTTGGGACTTTTGGTTTCTTCTGTTGTCTAGTTTGTTGCTGTTGTCCCTTTTGGGCAGCATGGACTGGACAGTGACCCTGCTGGGCATAAGAAGGATAAAACTTCTTTTTCTTGTTGAAAAAGGTTTTTTTAGTAGATCTTTTCTTTGCTGGGTTGGCTGTAGATTTTGACAACCTGTCCAAGGTATTATTGTCAGTTAATCTCATTAGCTTTTTCTTGCCAATTCTTGCCAAAGAGATTTTCTCCTGTGCAAGGAATGTTTCCCAGTTTATCTTGTACCCAAATTTCCAAGTCTGATGCCTGAAGCCAGGCAATACGACGTGCACCAATGGAGATAGCAGAGGTTCTGCTGATGCATTCAAAGCAATCACAGGCTGCACAGTTGACAAACTTGGAAACATCTTGGGCATGTTTGACCAGATCAAGAAAATCCTGTCTTATCATCAGGAAGAAGGGGGCTCATAAGCTCCAAGTCTCCTGTAACCTCTTTGAGGAACATCCCCATGTATAGGATGTATGAGCTGTTTCTATCTGAGAGCTTGGAAGCAGACACCCAAAAGCATCGAGAGTCCTGGACTCGCGGCCTGGATAATTGGAAGAATGTCTTTTGCATTCTTTATCCTGCGCATGGCCGATTCCAATAGCATTGAATGGTGTGGTAACCGAGTCTTCTGAAAGCCAGGACAAGGTGGAACTCGGTACATGGTATCGAGTCTGCGAGATTGTGGAGATGTGGTTAAAGGAGTCTCCCACATTCTCAGCATGAGATCATGCAGGATCTTATGAATGGGCAAAGTAGCTGCCTGTTTAGGAATTTTAGGGTATTGAAGAATCTCTAACTCTTCTGCCCTAGGCTCTTTTTCAGGAGCCATTGTGATTGCAAGGCCTCGAGCCACATCACGAATAAAATCCTGGAAGGACATATCCTCTGGAAGAGACATTCTACGCGGGGGAGAAGGAGATGGAACTTCCAGAAGAAGTTCTCTGGTATCAGCAGAGTCATGCGACTCATCGGAAGATTCAAAATATCTCTGATCCTGATGTTCGTGCAAAATATCTCTGATCCTGAAGTCGATATCGAGGTGTCTCTGTACCGATCTTCGATATCAGGGATGGACTCTAGACTGAGCATGGGGGGGGAATACTTGCCAAGGCCGGTGCCGATGGTACCGGTACCGATGTCAGTACCGGTGCCTGTTGAACAGTCTGAAGCGGTTTCAATGATACCAAAGCAGTTAGAAGAGCCGCTAGACTGCATTTGATAGCGAGAAATCTTTGATCTATCGCTCCTGCCAATGCTTGGGTGTCGGTACCGGGAGAAGTGGCCGGGCCCCAGAGCATGGCACCAGTAGTTCTGCCGAGGTGGAAGCCTCGAGAACATCCTGGAGCTCCATTAGTGCTTTGGAAGTCAAAGCCTCCCGCAGTGGCTGTTTTGCCGGTGAACTTTCCTCAAAAGCAATGCCGATGGCATCTCGATACTTTGAAGGAGATCTACCCTTTGAGGGCCGGCTAGTCTTTGCAGACTTGTTTAGTTACCTGAGATCCATGGGAGGAAGATGAAGCCCTGGAAGACGTCGATGCAACAGACATCGCATCTGTGGCAAAAAGGGTACAGAGTTTTGCAGCTCTATTCTGCAGGCCCCTTTTGGTCATCTTTCTATAGGAGAGACACTCCAATGAAGAGTGGTCATGTCCCAAACATTTGAGACACCAGTCATGGGTGTTGGTGATGGATATGGTACCGCCACACTTAGAACATTTTTTTTTTTTTAAACCAGTGGCTGATTTTTCCATTGTAAAAGAAAAATGGGCCTAGTACCCAAAATGGGGCCTAGCACCGAAAGAGATTTCTGAAGAAGTACTTCAGAAAAGATATACTTTTTTTTGTAAAGAAGAAAAGCGAACTGGCAGTACCGGTAGGCGTCAAGTGAAGGCAGACGCGACCACAAAAAACAAAGAAGTAAAAAAGAATTTTCTGCAGTGACACGGTATGCGACCTGTTGGCTCTGCGGAAAACGAAAAACTGACAAAGGAGAGTGGGAAAGGCGGGAAGGCAACATGCAGGCGCTGTGGGATTCTCCCAAAAGCTTTCCTATTGGACGCTGGGGAGGTGTTCCCACGCAGGCTCCATCGGTACCGACAATACCCATATGTGAAGACTACATTCCTGCTTGTTCCTGGAGGTACCATTATTAAAAGGGACCCAGGACATCACTGCTTGACCCAATACAAGCATTGCAGAATCTGTGTATTTTGGGAAAACTGGTAGGTACTTATGACCTAGATTGACCACTGTTGGGAACAGGATACTAGGCTTGATGGACCTTGGTCTGACCCAGTATAGCATATCTTATGTTCTTATGACCCCCGAGAATCTGGCCAGTACACCCTTGGTGAACTTGCAGAGACTGACAAGGGGCACCAGCCCGCTTCACAGGCCCCTTGGATCTGTCCTCCTGAAGGCTGTAAGATTTTCTCTCGCCCAGGTCCTCTACCAGCTTCTTCAAATTGACTACAAACAGAAGATTCCCTTAAAAACCAGTTGGGTCAATTGGGCTTTGGAAGATGTGTCCACTGCCCAGTGCCTGAGCCTAAATCCAATACTGTGACACAGTCATCAGGGTACCATCCCTGGCCACCAAATGTATCAGGTCATACATGGCATCAGAAAGGAAAGGTGCAGCAGACTTCAAAAGAGGGGTAATATCATCCAGTGGAAGACCATGAATCCACAGGAAAAGGACTTGAAACGTCAGGCTGGTACATACTGCCAGCTGCAGTCTAGTAGCTGCCATGGTGAACTGGCTCCACAACAACAAATACCCCCTTGCAGTCCAAAAAATCCTTTAAGGCTGATCCAGCTTCCATAGGAATGGTGGTCCATCTGGTAACCACTGTGTCCTGTATATCCACCTTGGAAATGCCAAATCACTCAACACACTCCTCCTGGAGGACAAAGATCTTTTTACACACCCGTAGCCCCTTAGGTGGGGCACTGAGAAAGTCCCATTCTGACTGGACCAAATCCTTGATCACATCCGGGATCGGGAAGATAGAAGTAGATTTCCATACTCCTTGAAGGAGCATGTGTACTTTCTGCTCCTGCTCCATGTCAGAAGAATGCACCAAGTTCGAGGCAGATGAGACCATGGCAATCAATGCCACAGGCTCCTCCTTCCAAGATAGGCAGATCACTTTGTCTTTTGCAAAATCTTCATCCACATCAGAGCCCAGTAACTAAGCCATACAAAATCTATGACCCCCCGGGGCGGAGCCTGATGCCGAGCAGAGCAGACGTGTAGGACGTGGGCTTCCGAGAGATACGGGCAGAATCCTGACAAACGTGCCCTTTAACAACATAAAAGCGTACTATATATCGCCGAAAGATTAGGTACCTTATTGATGGCGGGTCCTAAACCGCAGCGGCTGGATTACGCTTCGGCTTTGAACAGCAATGCGAAGCGCTCTAAATCGGAGCCTCTCTCCCCTCACAAAATGGCGGCGACGCGTGAAGGCGCGGATGTTCTGCAGGAACTTCTCTCCGAGATTAGAGGAGTGAAAGATTTAGTGAAAGCTAATGGTGAGGCGCTAAGCACGGTACAAGAGGAAATCGCCGCTTTACATGGCAAAATTGAAAACTTGTCTCTTCGGCAAGACAAAGCTGAAGCAGTCCTCTCCGCTCACGGGGCCCGGCTGGAGAAGATGGACAAACTAGAGAAACAGCTTCACGCGCTCCAACGAGAGATGGAAGACAGTAATAATCGTGCCCGACGCAATAACATTCGGATGGTTGGACTCCCAGAAGGAGTAGAAGGTAAAGATATGCGTGCTTTCCTGATCAAAGTGATTCCTGAACTTCTATGCTGCACATTCAAGAAGGACTTTGAGATTGACCGCGCGCATCGAGTCCCTTCGTTTACAACCTTGCAGATGACCAGGCCGCGGCCAGTTGTGTTTCGTGTTTTACGATTTCAACATGCTACACAAATCATGGAGGCAGCGCGGGCACGTGCTCCGATTGAATACGAAGGGCGCAAACTCTCCTTTTTCCCAGACCTGGCTAAGATCACTGTGAACCGGCGTAAGAAACTTCTGGAATTTCGTCCCCGATTACAGCAGTTGCAAGCATGTTTCGGACTGTTCTACCCTGCTAAAATGCGGATTACCCTACATAATCAAACTAGGACTTTTGAAGAACCGGATATGCTGGCAACTTTCCTGGATGAGAAGGCCGCCGCCCAGATGCGGTGACTGGTTGCTCAGGTTTTGGTGTGGTTAAGATAGCTGCAGTGTATAAGGGTACCCTGGTACAGCCCGTTGCTTTGTGGCTGGGAAGTGGGGTTTCTGTTACCTTCATTTTATATAGTGTTCTGTAACCTAAGCGCAATAAGAGGGGGGGGAATGGGATTTTCGCTTTTGGCACGGTTAATCTGAGTCCTTACAGGGCTCGTTATCTCTGTATCTCCTGAGCCAGCCCTGCCGGCTCAAGTTTCCCGATACATTATTATTGGGTGGTCTCTCCTCCAGGGTTTTTGTTTAATATGGTTCAAATAGCCTTGTTAATCTTCTGGATGTTACTTCTCATGCTATCCCTGTTATGTATTCTTTTGCAACTATGTATATCGATTGTATCCAGATCCGAAAGGGTCTATAGTACTATTTAGGCTTCAATGGCTTCTTGCAAAATCCTTTCCTTAAATGTGCAAGGGGTTAATAATCCGGTTAAAAGGCGAAAGATTATAGATTATGCGCGGCGTGAACGGGCAGATCTGCTGTTATTGCAGGAAACACATTTGAACCAAAAAGAGTCATTGAAGCTTGGGGTGCGGCCCTATGATGTTTTGGCGTACTCCGCTGCGGTTAAAAAACGCAACGGGGTCGCCATACTTGCTCATCGGTCCCTTCGGGCTCAGGCACTACTCCACCGCTCCGATACCACGGGGCGGTGGACTATGGTGGAGCTGAATTTGAATGGGATGGAAATTGTTGTTATGTGTATATATGCTCCCACCACTGATTCTCCAGATTTCTTTACCGATGTAGCGAAGGAATTATCTGTCCAGGCTGGAAAACATCTGTTTATAGGGGGAGACTTCAACCAGGTTTTAGACCCTTTGATAGATCGACAGCCGTCTCGATCGATCAAACCGTCTAAGGGGCAAATGTTTCTGGCTTCTATGATTAAAGAGCTGGCTTTGATTGACATTTGGAGACTACATCACCCTCGAGATTTGGAATTTACTTTTTTTTCTGCCCCTCATACCTCGCAATCTCGAATTGATTTTCTATTAATCTCCAAGGCCTTAGTTGCGAATGTGGATGTCTCTATGATACACTCTATCCACGTTTCAGACCATGCGGCTACTTCAGCTATACTTAATACTAATTCCCCTATCAAAGGATCGGCTGATTGGTGTCTTGACCGGTCCTTGATCGCGGATCCTGAATTTTCGATAACAGTAAAAGCTGCCATAGCGGAATATTTTTCCTTGAATTCCCTGCAGGACACCTTCGGGTGGGCCTGGTGGGAAGGCTTCAAAGCCTCAATTAGGGCGACTATTACTAGTTTTAGTATACGTAGGAAAAAACAGAGGCAACAAGAACTTTTGGACCTTGAGCAACAGATTAAAGCAGGGGAACGGGTGCTTACACGTCGAACAGATCAGTGTATATTACTGAGACTCCGACGGCTTCGATTCCAATACAATACCATAGTGAATGCTGAGGCCTCCCAGAGTATCAGGAAACAACAAGGGAATTACTATCGGGAGGGCAATAGAGCTGGCAAATTGTTAGCTACAATGCTAAAAGGAAAGCGGGAAACCCAACGGGTCAGCGCTTTGAGGGAATCTCAAGGGACCACGTTGATAGTTGGTGACCAGGCGATAGCTGCCACTTTTTCTCAATATTATACTACCCTTTATAGCTCGGAGCGGGAATTTACACAGGCAGGCTTTGATCAATTGACAGCTGGCCTTCATCGGCCTACCCTTTCGGATGAACAGCGAGATAATTTGGATATACCAATAACTGCAGAAGAAATTGGTCGCGCTATCACATCTTTGGCCTCAGGCAAAGCGGTTGGGCCGGATGGGCTGCCCGCCGAATTTTTTAAATGTTTTTCGAAGGAGCTTATCCCCTATCTTCAACAATATTACTCCTTACTTGCTATGGTAGAACAAAGTGTTGGGGCTTTTGCCGCGGCTAAGCTGGTGGTCTTTGAGAAGCCGGGGCGGGATCCTTTATTGGTCACTAACTATCGACCTATTTCACTTTTGAACGCCGACTATAAGATATATGCTTCAATTTTGTCGGCTCGACTTGCAGCCTTACTCCCCAAATTAATTCACCCGGATCAATGTGGTTTTACGGAAGGCCGGTCGACCGCGGATAATGCGCGTCTCTTATGTCATCTCCTCACAGGGGCGGATGCGATGGAGGTACCGATTGTGGGCCTTGCGCTAGATGCGGAAAAGGCTTTCGATCGCTTAGAATGGTCCTTTCTCTTTGCAGTTCTTCGGTGGTTCGGATTTGGAAATGCTTTCATTCGTGCGATTGAGGTCTTGTACACTTCTCCTACCGCGAGGATCTGTATTAATGGGGTGATGTCGGCTCCATTTGAATTGAAGCGTGGTACTCGTCAGGGTTGCCCCTTATCTCCTATGTTATTTAATCTAGCGATGGAACTATTGGCTCTTCTGATTCGACAGTGCTCAGATATCAAGGGGGCGAGAATTGCGAATTTAGAGGTTAAACTCTCAGCCTACGCGGACGACCTTCTTCTTTTCACGACCCCGGATTCTATTCCTAACATACTGAAACAGATTGAGGAGTATTCGAAGTTTTCTGGTTACAAAATTAACTGTTCGAAATCTTTAGTTTTCCCTCTAAATAAGTGGGCTTATAAGGGGCACGTCAGTGATTATCCTTTTGTGTGGGAATCGGGGGCTGTAAAATACCTGGGCGTTCACTATCGGTATCCGCTCAGTGAAACGATTGCATGGAATGTGGGTGTAGTCTTGAGGTTGGCTCAGGAGTTGACTGTAAAGTGGACGCCCCTTACGCTATCCTGGTGGGGACGTTTGGAAACGATAAAAATGATGATTGTTCCCAAAATCAATTATATATTGGAAATGCTTCCTTGTTTATTGCCCACCCATGTTTATCTACAATTAGAACGAATATTGTCTCAGTTCTTGTGGAATAATAAATCGCCGCGAATAGCAAAGGAAAAACTGAAGCTTAGACGGGAGCAGGGGGGCGTAAATTTCCCAAATTTTCAAGCTTATCATCACGCTTTCCTTCTCAAACAAGGGGCGCGATGGGTAGAGCAGCTGACCGCGGAGAGGCCGGTTTGGCTCGAGTTAGAAGAGAGGCTAGTTGTGCCTGTCCCATTGGAGTTTCTCCCAGGTATGCAGTTTTCACATCTCTCTAGGTTTCCTGTAGTAATACTAGACACACTCCAAGTTTTTCTTAATTTTCTTCACGTCAGTGATCCCAGCTGTTGCTCTCGGTCCCGGTTGCCTATCTGGAACAATCCCCTTTTTAAAATCCAAAAGTCAACCTTTGCCTGGAAGCAGTGGTTTACACGTGGAATTTGGACAGTAAATCAATTGCAGGTCGCCAAAAAATGGAAGGACTTTAGGGTACTTCAACTAGAGTTTCGTCTTCCGTCTAAATGTTATTTCCAATGGCTGCAACTCCGACACTGTTTAACCGGTGCTGGAATAGACCCAGGGCAAAGTTTTGATGTTCCAGGGATTACTGAGATTTTTCGGGACAATCTGTTAACCCCGGGGATAGCGTCACGTATTTATAAAAGACTGACCTTATCTCCGTCATTGGTGATGCAGAAGGTTCAACAGAGATGGGAAAGGGCTGTGGGGAAGAAGCTTGCTGATTCTCAATGGAGAACGTTTTGGAACAAGCGAGTTCGAATTACCAGATCTGCCTCCGTCACTCAAACTCTTTTTTATTTTGCCCATCAGTGCTTTTATACGCCAAAACAACTGGCCCAATGGGACAAAAGTCTCACCCCTCTCTGCTGGACATGTGGGATTAAAATAGGTACCCTTAGGCATATAGTCTATGATTGTTCAGGAGTAAGGTCCTATTGGGCCTCTGTATGGAGGCAGATTCAGGATATTCTCATGATTAAGGAGCCTTTGACATGGCAGATTATAGGTTTTCGCTCGGCGGCAGATATCCCCTCATTATCCAAGGAAGGAGCTTTCCTTCTTGATTTCATGATAGGGATAGCGATATGCTTAGTTATCCGGAATTGGAAACTTACTACACAGGTGAATGCCCATGAATGGTGGCACCGAATTTGTCTATATAGTCAGTATGAACAGAGTTTTGGTAGTCCCCGGCCACCGCTACCTACAGCTTATTCCAAATGGCAACCATTAAATGATTTTGTTAAAGCTGCCAAGGTTAGATAGAGCCTTATACATTGGGTATATAGGGCTTATGTACCGTTCGGTCATTTTTTTTTTTTAAAAATCCTGGAGGAGGGGATAGGGGGGAAGGGGTGGGGGGGGGGAGTTATAGTTTCTTTCAGTGTAATTATGTTTCCTTTTGTTGTGCGTTGGTTTTGTTCCATTATTCTCTTTGTTATGTATAATGAAAATAAACAATTTAAAAATAAAAAAAAAAAATCTATGACCCCCATCTATCAACTGATGACTTCCAACACCATAGCTCAAGCACTGATCTGCCCACATTTTGACTTTAGCGACATTATCCTCCATGGTCTCCCCACACAAATACTGAAAACCCTACAAATAGCACAGAATACGGTTGCACCATAATGAAAGTAGCCAGATCAGAACACAACTCCCATCCTGTACCACCTGCATTGGTTGCCAGTGATAGAGAATCCAATACAAGGCACTAATGACCACATTCAAAACATTAAAGAATATCACACCAACAAGAAATAAAAGATCCTACTATGTTAAAAAGAAAAAAAAGGTTAAATTAGACTTAGCTGCTAATTGTTGTTCCTTAAGGAACTCCAGTCTAGTCCCTGAACATCTGGGGTTGTGCTCCTCTTCCAGCAGCTTGGAGACTGAGAAACGTCATTCTTTTGATGACACTGGTATAAGGACACAGGCATCGCCTCCTCACTCCAGTAACCTATTGACAAAGTAGACTCACCGGAGCAACAATTAAGCATTAAACACTTAAACTGTAAACTAGTTGAAACTCTAAACTGTAAGAAGGAAAAAATTCTTCCTCCAATCCTTATTAGGTTTTTTTTTTCCTTTGATAAAAAAAAAACTGCAAAGGTCCTCACTCCCCCCCGAACGAAGAGACTCGACCTTCCTTTAATCCCCTACTGAAACCTCCCCGTATGAACCAGAAGCCCCACAGCTTATTTCTCTCTTACCTGTGAATCTAGTCTGCTTCAGGCTCCAGTACTAAAACACCGGGAGGGATCCGGGACTAGACTGGAGTTCCTTAAGGAACAACAATTAGCAGGTAAGTCTAATTTATCCTTCCTTATTGTCCCTCCAGTCTAGTCCCGGAGCATCTGGGGATGTAACAAATACTCAACGGGCGGGACCTGCAAGACCAGCCTGAAGCACAGCCGACCCAAAACAGGTATCCACACTCGCCTGTACATCCAGGCAGTAATGCCTGACAAAGGAATTTAAAGACGACCAAGTCGCCGCCTTACAAATCTCTGCTGCTGGTACAAATTTGTACTCAGCCCAATATGCCGCTTGAGCTCTAGTGGAATGAGCCCTCAAGCCTTCCGGTACTAGTTTGCAGTTTAACAGGTAAGCTGACCCTATCGCCCTTTTAATCCATCTGGCAATAGACGCCTTAGAAGCTGCTTCTCCTTTCCTAGGACCCCCAAACAGAACAATCTATCCAATTTTCAGAACTCTGCCATCCATCGGATATACTTCAAGGCCCTACGAACATCTAATAGATGTAACTGCTCCACCGAGTTCACCGAGGCCCTTCGGAACACCAGCAATGATACTACTTGAGTCATGTGAAAGGGAGAAACTACCTTCAGCAAAAAGGACGGCACCAGCCTTAAGACCACCTTAGAATCGTAAAAAGACAGAAAAGGCTCCTTACAAGATAAGGCCCGTAACTCTGAAATTCTCCTTGCCGAAGCAATCGCCACTAGGAAAACCACTTTCAGGGTAAGATCTTTCAAGGACGACTTAGCCAAAGGTTCACACGGCCGTCGCCCCAATACTCCCAAAACCAACTGCAGATCCCATTGAGGAACAACCTGTCTGCACGGTGGTCTCAAAAGTAACACCGCCCTTAAGAATCTCTTAATATCTGGATGAGCGCTCAGCACTTGCCCCTTTTTTTTCCCTCTATAACAGGAGAGCGCTGCCAACTGCACTCTTAGAGAAGAGGCTGCTAAACCTTTCTGAAAACCATCTTGCAAGAATGCCAAAACCTGTGGTACTGACGCTCGTAAGGCCTTCCAATTTCTGTCCATACACCAGGCCTCAAAGATGCGCCAAACCCAAATATACGCCAAAGAAGCTGATCACCTTCTAGCCCCTAACAAGGTAGAAATCACCGCTGCCAAGTATCCTTTAGCACTTAACCTTGCCCTTTCAAGAGCCAAGCCGTAAGCGAGAATCGATCCACTTGGGGCATAAACAGACCCTGCGACAAGAGATCCTTCCTGACTGGTAGACGCCAAGGTCTGCCCACTACCAGCCTCCGCAGATCCGCATACCAAGGCCTTCTGGGCTAATCCGGAGCGTTCAATATCACCAATCCTCTGACGCTCGATGTGTTGCACTACACGGCCTATTAACACCCACAGAGGAAAGATGTACAAGAGGCGCTCTACTGGCCAGTCCTGTATGAGCGCATCCAGACCCTCCGACATTCTTACCTTCCTTCTGCTGAAAAATCGACTGACCTTTGCTGAAAGAAAAGTCGCCATGAGATCCACTATCGGCGACCCTCAGCGCCATACCACCATCTCGTAAACTTCCGGATGAAGAGTCCACTCTCCTGGATCTATCTTTACTTGGCTCAAAATAATCGGCCTCCACATTGTCCACTCCTGCCACATGCACTGCCGACAGAGCCTGAAGGTTTTGCTCGACCCATTCGAACAACTGTTCCGCCTCGGCCTCCAAGGGGGCACTGTTGGTGCCTCCCTGACTGTTGATGTAGGCCACTGCAGTCACGTTGTCGGAAAACACTCTGATCGCTCTTCCCTGCAGATACGGCTGAAACTTCAGCAATGCCCTACTACTGCTCACAACTCCAACCTGTTGATCGACCACGCATTTTCCCGTCCGGTCCACTGTCCTTGTGCGAACCTTCCTTGAAAGTGCGCCCCCTAGCCTACTAGACTTGCATCCGTAGTCAGGGGCAACCATTCTGGCGCTTCCAAGGGCATGCCCTTTTCCAGAGATTCCGGAAGCAACCACCACTGCAACACCCTGTGCGTTGCTTCCGGACTGGGTAGCCTCTGGGACAGCGGTTCATCCTGGTGAGACCACCTCCAGAGTAATGCTCTTTGCAACGGCCTCATATGGGCTCTTGCCCAGGGCACCAACACGAGCGTCGTCGCCATTGTACCAGGGACCTGTAGGTAATGGCATGTTGTTGGATGCGGCCTGCTCAGAAATTGCCGGATCAATCTTCTCAATCAGAGTGCCCGATGCTGAGGCAGGAACACCTTGCCTGCTGCTGTATCAAAACGTGCCCCTAGGTATTCCAGATTCTGAGCTGGAATCAAACTGCTCTTGGCCATATTGACCACCCAACCTAAACTCTGCAGGCGGTCGACCACTCTTGACGTAGCCTCTTCACTCTCTGCTCTTGACTTTGCTCGAATTAGTCAGTCGTCCAGATATGGATGAACGAGTACTCCTTCCTTTCTCAGCGCCGCCGCTACTACCACCATAACCTTGGTAAACATCCGTGGAGCCATAGTCAACCTGAACGGTAAAGCCCGAAATTGAAAATGACCCATCGGAACCGCAAACCTGAGACACCTTTGGTGCTCCTGTCGAATCAGAATGTGCAGGTACGCTTCTGACAAATCCAGGGACATGAGAAACTAACCTTTTCTGACTGCTATAATGACCGACCTTAGAGTCTCCATATGAAAATGAGACACTCGGAGGCACCGATTCACCCTTTTGAGATCCAGAATCGATCGATAAGTCCCTTCTTTTTTCGGAACTACGAAATAAATGGAGTACCAACCGAAACCGCATTGGTCTGGAGGAACCGGCACTACCGCCTTGAGAGCTAACAGTCTCTCTAATGTCTGCTTGATCGCCCGACATTTGCGAAGCGCTCCGCAAGGGGACTAAACGAACGAGTCGGTCACCGGCCTTTGAAACTCCAAACATATCCTTCTCGAATCACCTCCAGCACCCACTGATCTGAGGTTATTTGGACCCAGGCAGCATAAAAATCCTGTAATCGACCACTTACAAGCAGCTCTACCTGGGTCCCCCTGACTTCATTGCAGCTTTCTGAGACTCAAAGTGGAGGCAGCAAAACCTCTGCCTGCTCCTCGAAATCCCCGAAACCCCTGGTTTCTATAGGGGAAACGTCCTCTTTGACCCTGAGTAAACCTTGTGGAACGAAAACGACGAAAGTCCCTCTGAGGTATTCTAGCCACTGACGGTAATCTACCCTGCTTTTGCTTGTCCTCCGGAAGCCTTCCGCCTTTGGACTCCCCCAGATCTTTCACTATTTTGTCCAAATCTTCTCCAAAAAGCAGCTTCCCCTTAAATGGAAGCTTACTTAACCTTGCTTTGGAAAACGCATCCACTGCCCAACTACGCACCCAAAGGTATCTCTGCGCTGCTATCACGGAAGCCATACTGCTCGATAGCGCCCGAATAAGGTCACAATGAATATCCGCTAGATATGCAGCTCCCGACTCTAGTCTCGCTGCCTCGCATGTCGCCTCTTGGATCTGCTCTCCCTGGACACGCTGTGACCAGCACAGACAGGCTCTTGCTACCCACGCCAAACAAATGGACGCTTGGATAGAAAGAGCATTAACTTCAAATACCTGCTTCAACAAAGCATCCAGCTTCCTGTCCTGGGTATCCTTGAGAGCTGTACTACCTTCTACCGGAATGGTCGTCTTCTTGGCTACCGCAGCTACTGCCGCATCCACTCTCGGTGACCTAAAGAGTTCCTTATCTTGGTCAACCAGCGGATAAAGACGAGACATAACTCTAGAGTCCTTGAGTGCAGCCTCCGGCATATCCCATTCACCTTGAATCATTTCCCTCACCACTCTGTGCATGGGAAATGCTCTCAGAGTCTTCCAAAAGGCTTGTAACAACGGATCTTCCAATGTAGCATCCTCCGCCGGCCCGGTCGCCGGCATATTGAGCGCTTTAAGCGTCTCTGAAATAAGCACGGGCAACTCCTCTCTCCGAAAAATTCGGACTACTCTAGCCTGGTCTTCCTGTTCTGTGATTTCCCCTTCTTCCAACTCCTCTTCCATCTCTATATCCTGCTCACCATCCTCAGTGTGAAGGTCCTCCGAAAACATGGACTGATCCTGTTTCTCTTTTTTCTGTCCTAGCTTTCTTTGCCAATACCCCCAACGTTCCCACAGTTAGGGGGGGTCCCTGGCCTTTTTTCTCCTAAATCCATGCTAAGGGAACCAGGTGAAGACCTTCTGTGATTGCCCCCGAACGCCTGTTGAATAAGTGCAACAAACTCTGAAGAAAAAATTGAGGACAAACCACTAGGATAAGAATGGCTGAGCGAGTGGCATATCTGGAGCACTAGAAGGCCCCGCTATGGGCTCCGGAAGATCTAATGTGGAAGGAAGAGGTCCCTGCAGGCCTAGATCCTGATCCTCCTTTTCTGTATCCAACCCCTGTTCCACTGCGGCAGAACTTTTAATGCAGCTCTTACATACTCCTGTGTCAGAGACTGCCGACTTCTTCACCCCGCAGAGTAAACACAAAGTCTTTGAAGACATTTTAGCCATGAGCTCAGCAGCCCAAGAGCCTGAGTCACTGCTGTCCAATTCCAGTGGCCTTCTGCAAAGTACAGTAAGCCACACCTAAAATGCACCAGCAAAACTGGGGCGACTTTTTTTTTTTTTTTTTTAACGTGGAAACATGCAGGAGTCTGACAGAGATAAACTGTGAAGAAATGAACTAAAAACAAAGATAGAAGCCTTTGTTCCCCCACCACAGCTACCGGTGCTTCCCGTGCAAACACACGCGGCTCGAGCCTGCTGCCGGATTCCGGCCCCGAACGAAGAACCACTCGCCTCTCAGGACCCGGTGCCTTACCTTATACTCAGGACCAGCTTCACAGTGAGCCTCTCAGCCGAAATAACTTCAAGGTCTGCGCTGACCGGCTGGCTGCATCCCCAGGGCCTGCTCCTCCCCAGACACACCCAGAGCCACTGAAACAGACTTCCAAGGCAACTGCAGCCCCCCTCTGGATCGGCACCCAAGTGCTGACAGGCAACACTTCTGTGATGCGCTAGGAATGCCTCAGCTCCCGGTTAAGCCCCCAAGTTAACCGGCCTTCAAACTGGAGCCTGCTCCCCTCGTACCTGAAGCTATTACCGAAAGGCCAGAGAGACAGGGGGGGGGAGGGGGAAGGAGAGAGAGCTCTCTAGCAGCCAGAAAATTTAAAGGTACAGAAAATCTTAATTAGAAGTAAAAGAAAACCCTTTAAAAACCAAATCCTAAAATTAAACTAAATAAATCTAAATGTCCTTAATTGTTCCTCTAGTGAGCCTGGACCTCCAGGCTCACAACCCTCAAGCTGCTTGGAGACTGAGATAACTGGAGCGAGGAGGCAGTGCCTCTGTCCTTATACCAGTGTCATCAAAAGAATGACGTTTCTCAGTCTCCAAGCTGCTGGAAGAGGAGCACAACTCCAGATGTTCTGGGAACTAGACTGGAGGGACGATAAGGAACAAGACATTTCTATTTGCAGAATATTACCAACCCAGAATGGAAAACCTAAACCCCAAATAGATAAGAAAATAACCACTCCTATAACTCAGCCTCGCCTCATTACACAGCAATACATAACTCCTACCACCCTGAGGTAAAATTAACTGGAAATTTGTTCAGCCCAACATCATTGCATCGTAAAGGCCTCTGTGCGATGCAAAATACTGTTATAATGTGTTTATTGTTCTTGTTCAGTGTGTTCCTCGTTAGCTGCCTAGAGCAGTGTTAGTTCACCGAGCTTCCTGTAAACCGCCTTGATTACATAGATAAAGTATATAAAACAAACAAATACAAATTTAAGTCATGGTCAAAATTCTGGACAGCTCCCAGCTGCTCTCCATCTCGGGAGGGGAGGTGCCCCTAGCTGGGATGCTTAGCCAAAGATAATCTTACAGTGCTTCCACTCTCAGCCTGCCCTGCATGAGACTGTGACCAGGGGCCGCAGGGTCTGAATTTACACACCAGAAGAACTCCTCAATGCTAGGGGGCATAGCCACCACAGACTCCCTAGAAGACAATGAACGGCTCACTGCATGGTCGCTGGATCCTCCGGCCTGCTGAATATCCTGTCAAAAGCACCAACCGTCATCTCGCACCTTGAAGCAGGCAAGGTTGGACAAACTGTATCTACCAGCTGAGATGGGAAAAAGCAGGATCTCCAGAGTTGACTCAGAAGCTGCCATGCCAGAAGAGTAGAGTCCAGAATCAGGGGAGGAGGCACCTCGCTTGTCACAGATCAAACATTTCCTGGAAGGAAATAGAGCATTCAGCAAGTATCAGGGTGCACTAAGGCTGCGGCGACACGGAGGCATGCGTGAACTATGCTTTTATGCAACATGCGTTTCAGGTGCTAGGGAAGGAATGCATGTTGGAGTCACTTGGGCAGAACACACGCTAAGTTCACACGACCACCTGGTGCACAATAGGTAAAAACACTACTAATGCATGCAGAAAATGGTGGGATACCCCCATATTGTGCCAATGATCACTAACGTTCCACCCTGAAGTGTGTTCCAGGAAAACAGAATCGGGAGCCCCCGACAAGGACAATTGACAAGGTCAAGCCTTGGTACTCACCCCTCAAGAGCCCCGGGAGGAGGATCCATTCTGAGCTCAGCTATACTTCCCTGAAACAGTGTTACTGGCTGGCTGTGCAGCACTGGGTTTAAGATGGCTGGCAAGCAGATCACTCTGAGAGCCTTCTGCAATCTTCAGGAGAGAGTAGAGGGGATAGGGGAAGGGGCGTTGAGGTTGTGTGAGGCTGTGAATTCTACCATCCTTCCAATTTTCTGGCTGCTCAACAAGTTTTTATCCAGGATAAGAGCATAGAGCTGAATCAATTTTCCCTCCTCCTATGGTTAACCTTAAAGACCACAATCTAGAGGAACCTACCAGGTCGCACAAGTGTAAGAATCACCTTTGTTTCTCAAGGTGGTTGTTCACAAGTGTTTAATCAATCTTTTCCTCTCAATCCTCAGATTTTCTTCAAAGAGAAGAAAATCCATTCACCATCTGCTGGAGACAAAAATACTAAAGGGACCTCTGGTGGCATGGGAGTAATGTCACTGAAACCTGGGCTTTTCACTGGTTCTTGTTTCCACCAATCTGCTGGTAGGGGAACCACTTGTCTGGACTAGTCTAGCAGGACAACATAGAAGTTGCATTTCAAAGTTTTAGTTTTAGAAACCCCATCAAATCTAATAGGGTTGGGTCTGGACTTATCCCCTGCTCGCCCCATCACCTCTCATTATGGGAGAAAGAACAGGGCAGAGAGTGAGGAGTTGGAGGCAAAGAGGGGGATTAGTAGGAGGCAGAGGTCAGGTGGGTGAACTTGGGGTGGTAATAGAGTGGTGATAGAGTGGAAGGTGGAAAACAAAGCCATTGACGTTAAGAAAAAAAAGTGTGGATTGAAGAGGTGGGAGGCAAGGAGTCAAGAGTAGGTGAAGGACAGGGATAGCCATAATAAATATGCATGCGATGTATATAGTGAAATGAATATGCAAATATGTTGTTTCCTCATTGACATCTGACTACTGCACCCTTTGCCCCCCCCCCCTCCAGATAAAACAGTCAAGCTACGTCCATGCTTCGAATCAAGTAATACATTACCTCAGATTCTTGTTCTCCCCAAACAAGCTTTTAGATTATTTGTACATTTCTAATACAAACCCACAGTTGTGTTACATTTTAAAAGTCTGAAACATGTATTCAGTTTTGCTCATTCCGAGAATTTATCAGAAAAATGTTACAGGAAAAATGATAATGAAAAGCAGAACCAACTGCAATTAGAAAGCCTGTAAGGCACAAACAGAAAAATCTTTGTCCCCCTCAAGTGGAGGGACACAAAGGAGGGTGGAGTGGCCTAGTGGTTGGGGCAAGTTACCTCGGGCCAGAAGGACAGGGGTTCAAATCCCACTAGAGGACAGCAACCTTGGGCCAGAAGGACTGAGGTTTCTAGTCCCACAGGTTGCTCCTTGTGGTCTTGGGCAAGCCACTTAACCCTCCATTGCCCATGTTCCCTGTAAAATAGTTATCTCCAAGTTATAATGCCCTGTTCAATGTAATTTCAGTTTGTTCAATGTAAACCGCCTTGATATCATGAAAGGCAGTATATAAGAAATGTTAAATATATAAATAAAGTGCAGTCTTTTCACAAAACCTATCACTGGATACGGTTCAGGATTTTAAAACAACACCCTTTAATAGCTACAAATAAAGAGAAAAGGAATGTTTTCATACTTCTTTAAAAAGATGAGCGTTCACTGGTGCTTCCAATTAGCATACCGTTTGATAACATTACTTATTTTCATGCATGTCTGTCTGAAGCTTACAACACATGAGCCTGCAAACAGTTCTTTATAAAACTTCAATAGGAAGAGAGATTCCTACTTGGTTGTTTGAATCCACACCAGAATATGAATTACGAGAACTGCAGCCAACAGGAGGTGTGGCCTCTCGAATGAACTCTGACAACTCAATCCCTCCTCCAGGGTCACTGAAAAACAACAGCAATAAGTGTCATAACATTTCCAAAAGAAAAAAGTAGTGCTTTGCCGTCTCTGCTCTCCTTTATTTTACTTTACTTTTTTCAGAACTAAGCTTTTATGGTGTATAATGCAAATTCTGACAGATATGCTATAAAAACAGGAAATGATATAATATTTTCTATAATTTGAGCTTGACAAACTGGTCAATTCCCAAAACCAAGTAGCTACAGCAGGCGTTCTCTCCATGGACATCAAGATAAAAGTTCTCACAAATGGGCGATATCATCGACAGAACCCACACAGAAAACAGCTTTCCAGCTTAGGATTTTTCCCAACGCTTCTGAAAAGCTTTACTGTACATGTATAGCGCTTCCCATCTGCTGCTGTTCCGAGAGACCACCTCAATCTTATAAAGCATATTTACTCACCTGTAATAGATTATCTCTGGGAACAGCAGGAATTTAGCCTTCACATATGGGCGATATCAAGTACAGACGGAGCCCACGCAGGAAGCTCCCAACTACCAATAGGAAAGCCTTTGGGAACACTCCACTGAGCCTGCGCCACTGCCTTCCCGTTCTCTCAACTTCCTCTCCTCAGTTGAGTTTGTAGCTGAAGAAAAGGAGTGAAAAACAGAAAAGACAACCTTACTACTCCAAGGGGAGGAGGGTGGGATGTAAAGACTATATTCCTTCTATTCCCGGAGATCACCCATTACAGGTGAGTAACTACACTATCTCCAGGAACAAGCAGAAATGTAGTCTTCACATATGGGACTCCCTAGCTCCCAGATCTCTGAAGAATTGGACAGGGTCAAAGTTATTTCTATGTTCCAAAGAGATGCTAAAGGACTGCCTGGCCAAAGGCAGCATCTTGGTGGGAGTCCTTGTCCAAGCAGTAAACGGCTGCAAAGGTATGGAGAGAAGACCATGTTGCAGCTCGACAGATCTTGTCAATGGCTACTGAAGGTAGGTTGGCCACAGACATTGCCATTGCTCAGACATTATGAGCAGTAACATGACTGAGGGAAAGTCTTGCTTTGTTGTATGTGAGAGAAATACAATCTGCTATCCATCTGGAGAGTGTATGTTTAGTCACTGGAAGGCCCAAGTGAGTAGGGTCAAGGGAAACAAACAGCTGGGAGGATTTACAAATGCCCTTGAAAGACAGAAGGCTAAAGCCCTTTTACAGTCCAGTGTATGTAGGGTTGCTTCTGCATGAGAAGCGTGAGGTTTTCAGAAAAAGACCGGTAGATCACTGATTGATTGATATGGAAAGACTATTTTCGGTAGAAAGTGGGAATGGGTCAGAAGGACGACTTTGTATTGATGGAAACGTGTATATGGTGCATGAGCCACCAAGGCCTGCACCTCACTAATGCGCCTGGTTGAGGACTAAAACTTTCCAAGATAAGTAACATAGTTGTGTAGTTTCTAGGGGCTCAAATGGAGGTTTGAGAAATTGAGTCAATACCACATTGAGATTCCACGCTACCAGCGGTGGTCCAAGGGGTGGGCTCGGTGAGGAGAAGGCCCCTCATGAAGCGTGCCACAAGAGGAACGGTGGAGAGGGGCCTACCATCCACAGATTTATGAAAAGCTGAAATAGCACTGAGGTGCACCCGTACCAAATTTGTTTTGAGTTCTAGAAGACAAATGCAAGACATACTGAAGAAGCATGGGTACTGATGCTTCAAAGGGATTGTGATTATTCTGAGAGCACCATGAAGCGTATCTACGCCATTTGAAAAAGTCTTCCTGGTGGAAGGCTTTCTGGAGGAAAGGAGAATATCCTTTACAGGAGTAGATAGTGATAGATTTTTAAAGATCACACTCTCAGCACTAGACTGAGTTTGGATGGTATCCTGGAGCAGAATTGTGGAAGCTGAGAGCTCTGCGGAGTGGCAAAGAGATCTATCACTGGAGTTCCCCAGATTTGAAAAAGTTTTACCACATCAGATCTAAGGACCATTCGTGGGGGTTGTACGATCCGACTCAGCTTGTTGGCCAAGAGATTGGATTCTACTGGAATGTAAACTGCATTAAGATGTATGTGGCAGAGAATGGCAAAATCTCATAGGTTGCAGACTTCCTTGCATAGGGGAAGGGAGCCCATTCCACCCTGTTTATGTAAAACGTTGCCACCTAGTTGTCTATCCTGATTAGGATCTGACTGTGTGCGAGGGGGTGCTGGAAAACCTGGAGAGCATTTGTGACTGCTCAAAGCTCGATGAGGTTTATCTGCTGTGTTGATTCCTGGACTGTCCACAAACCTTGTGTGGAGATGGAATCCAGATGTGCTCCCCAATCGAGCTTGGAGACATCGGTCGTTAGCGTATGTTGAGGCTAGGGCATCCAAAAACGTGACCCTACGAGCAGATTTGTTGGGGTCCACCACTGCCAGAGAGCGTGTTACTTGGATGATATTCCATAGATTGCCTGTGGCCTGGGTCCACTGGGTTCATAGAGTCTACTGTGCTTATCGCATGTGGAGTCTCGCATAAGGAACTACATGTACTGTGGAAGTCACGTGGCCCAGGAAGCATAGGAAGTCTCGAGCAGTGGCAGTCTGTTGGTGGTGCATATGTGTGGCTAGGTCCACTAGTTTGTTCATGCTTCTACAGGAAGGCAGGCTCTGGACTGTTTTGTGGCTAATAAGGCTCCTATGAAGTCCAGTCTTTGGACTGGAGTGAGTTGAGACTTTGGGTAGTTTATCACAAATCCCAGATGCTACAATAGTGCAAGAGTTCTTTAACGAGATGAGCAGAGTTCTCCAGGAGATTCTGCCTTTGTCTTCCCTTACTTAGACAACTGGCTAATAAAGACACTGTTGTTTCTGAGATGTGTTGCCACCACAGCCATGCACTTTGTGAAGACACTTGGTGCAGATGCAAGGCTGAAGGGAAGGGCCCTGTATTGGTAATGGGTGCCTTGACAGGTGAACCGAAGGTACTGTCTGTGGTTTGGGGAAATCAAGATTGAGTGTGGGCCTCTTTGAGGTCTAGGGAACCGAGCCAGTCCTGTTCCTGTAGGTAGGGAAGGAGGGTTCCCAGAAAGATCATCTTGAATTTCAAGGAACTTGTTTAGTTCTAAGGTCAAGAATGGGCCTGTAGCTTCCTGACTTCTTTGGAATGAGGAAGTAGAGGGAGTAGAAGCCTTTTAGCAGTTGGTTTGGGGGAACTGCTTCTATGGCTCCTCGGGAAAGAGGAATATTGACTTCCTACTTGAGCAAGGCATGCAGGGGAGTTTTGGTGGGAAAATCCCATCTGAAGTGGTGAGGAGAAAGTTCCTGTAAGTTCAGTTGGTAACCGTTCTGAATTATGGACAGTCCTTTGCTCTGCGGTGATGGAATGTCACTGTTGTGCAAAGTGAAAGTCTCCCTGGGATGGAGGTGGAGTTCTGTATGTGCAGAAGACTAGCTGTGCTCCCTATATGGGAGTCAAAAATTTGGTGTAGTAGGTGCTTGAGTGGCTGGCTGTGGCTTGGCTAATCTGGGCTTTTTTGCCTGCTTAGGGCCCTGTTTTTGCTGGGTCTAATAAGCTGGCTGGCTATATGAGGGGTAGAACCTTCTTTTCCTAGGGTAAAAGGGTTAGCACAGTTACTTACCTGTAACAGGTGATCTCTGGGAACAGCAGGAATAAGTCTTCACATATGGTATCGTCGGTACTGACGGAGCCTGCGCGGGAACGCTCCCAGGCGTCCAGTAAGAAAGCTTTTGGGAGCATCCCACAGCACCTGCGCGCTGCCTTCCTGCCTTTCCCAACCGCCTCTCTCCAGTTCGAGTTTTAAAGCTGAGACAAAGAGAGAGAGGAAAGGAAAGATAGATAGAGAGATACAACTCCTAGGGGAGGTGGGTGGGTTGTGAAGACTTATTCCTGCTGTTCCCAGAGATCACTTGTTACAGGTAAGTAACTGTGCTATCTCCAAGAACAAGCAGGAATGAGTCTTCACATATGGGGACTCCCTAGCTGCAGATGCCAGGGGAAGACCCCAGGTTGTGTGTCCTTGAAAAGGACTCTACCTCCCCCCATGGATCTCTGGCATCCAACCAGGGTAGGCGGGTAGGAGTTGATTAGGAATGGAACAGGTGTTTGAGAACAGCCTGACCAAACGAGGCATCCCGGCGGGAGTCCTTGTCCAAACAGTAATGGGCTGTGAAGGTATGAACCGAGGCCCAGGTGGCCGCTCGACAGATTTGGTCGATGGACACAGAGTTTAGATGAGCCATTGAGGCTGCCATGGCTCTCACATTGCGAGCTGTGACATGGCCCTCCAGAGAAATGTTCCTACTCTGGTAGGCGAAAGAAATACACTGAGCAATCCAGTTGGACAGTGTTCTCTTAGAGACTGGAAGTCCTAAATGAGAAGGATCAAAAGCAACAAAGAGTTGAGAAGACTTTCTATGTTGCTGTGTTCTTTGTAAGTAAAAAGCAAGAGCTCTCTTACAATCCAAGGTATGAAGATTCCTCTCTGCATTTGATGCATGAGGTCCTGGAAAAAAGACAGGTAAATATACCTCTTGGTTCAGATGAAAAGATGAGACCACTTTAGGCATAAAGTGTGGATTGGTCATGAGGACTACCTTATCATGATGGAACCTTGTATAAGGAGGATTAGCCACCAAAGCTTGCAACTCACTGATGCGGCGTGCTGAGGTGACTGCAATGAGAAAAATAACTTTCCAAGAAAGGAATTTCAAGGAGGTGGTGGCTAAAGGTTCAAAGGGTGGCTTCATAAGCTGGCCAAGAACCAGGTTTAAGTCCCATGCCACTGGAGGTGGTCTAATGGGAGGTTTAGTTAAAAGAAAGCCTCTCATGAATCTTGCTATAAGAGGATGAGAGGAAATAGGTTGTCCATTGAGACGCTTGAGGGACGCTGCAATAGCACTCAAATGGACTCTTACTGAATTCGCTTTCAGACCTGCATGGGATAGATGCAGGAGATACTCTAGTAGAGAATTCAGAGGTATTGCAAGAGGGTTTAGACCTTTCCCTGAACACCAAATGGTAAATCTTTTCCATTTGAAAGCATAGGAACGTCTAGTAGAAGGCTTTCTAGAGGCATGAACAACATCTCTGACTTGCTGAAAGAGATGAAAATCTTGAAGGTCTAGGCCCTCAGCAACCAAGCCCTGAGATGGAGCGACTGGGGGTTTGGGTGCCACAAAGTTCCCTCTTCCTGGGACAGAAGGTCTGGTGCAGAGCCCAAGTCCAGGGAAGGAACTTGAGAGAGATGCAGAAGTAGAGGGTACCACACTTGGCGTGGCCAATGTGGTGCTATGAGGATCATGGTCCCTTGATCTCTTTGAAGCTTGAATAGTGTCTTGGGAATTGGTGGAAAGGCATAAAGGAAGTCTTGACCCCAGTGAAGGAGGAATGCATCCTTGGCCCGAACTCCCTGACACGGAATTCTGGAACAGAACCGGGGAAGTTTGGCATGCCACGAACTTGCAAAGAGGTCTATGTCCGGGGTTCCCCAAATTTGAAAAATCCTGGCTACCTGGTCCATGTGGAGGGACCACTCGTGTGGAAGCAGAACTCGACTGAGTCTGTCCGCCCAAGAGTTTTGAACGCCTGAAAGATATACTGCCAGAAGATGGATGTGATGCTCTCTGGCGAAGGCCCACAGTCGCAAAGCTTCGTTGCAAAGCGACAGAGAGCCAGTCCCGCCCTGCTTGTTTACATAGAACATGGCTACTTGGTTGTCCGTATGGATGAGGACTGTCCTGTAGCTGAGCAGGGAATGGAACACAGAGCTAAGAATATTGCTCTGAGTTCCAAGAGACTGATATGCAGAGAAGTCTCCTGTGGAGACCAGAGGCCCTGGGTGGAGAGATCCTGCAGATGAGCTCCCCAACCCATTGGAGAAGCATCTGTTGTCAGAGTTGCTTGGGGTAGCGACTGCTGAAAAGGGGACCCCAGCAACAGATTTGGAGGGGACTTCCACCACTGGAGAGACCAAAATAGGAGACTGGAGTTTGCTATTTTGTCTGACAGGCAACCTGATGCCTGAGTCCACTGGGTGGACAAAGTCCATTGAGCTGCCCTCATGTGAAGGCGAGCATATGAAACCACATGCACGGTGGATGCCATGTGGCCTAATAGTTGTAACATCTCTCGAGCAATTAAATGGGACTTTAACTGTATCTGGGAGGCTAACTGCACCAAGCGTAGGCAATGGGAAATGCGTAGGCGTAGGCGTAGGCGTAGGAAAATACGACAGGAAAAGAGGGAGCTCAGGAAAATTGAACGGAGATGGAGAAAAAACAAAACTACTTCCGACCAACATCTTTACCTAACAAAGCAAAAACAATACAATGAACACATCAACCAATCAAAGAGAGAATTCCACACAAACCTGATAAATTCTTCCATCAACAAACCCAGAGAACTTTTCGAAATAGTAAAAACCCTGACAAAAGAGCAAGCAGCAGAAAGAGAAATACAAGTGGATCCACAGATATTCGCCGACCACATCAAAGACAAATTTCACTCCACAGAGCGCTCAACACCCAGTAGAACCAACAGAACGAACATCCACCCCAAAACCTGGGGCACATTCCACTCACCCTCAAAAGAGCAGATATCAGACATCATCTCCACAATCAACACAAGCACTGCTCCTACAGACCCTTGCCCAGTGTCATGGGTCAAAGCCACCAAAGCAAGCCTCATACCATTCATAAAATGGTACACAACTCACTCACTCAAGGACTCATGCCACAGCAATTAAAGCTTGCCTCAGTAAGACCAATCACAAAGAAAACTTCTCTCGACAAAAAGGACCCAGCAGCATACCGACCAATCTCCAGCATACCCTTCCTCGCAAAAATAATCGAAAAGACGGTTCAACTACAACTTCAGGAACACATTGACGAACACGGAACTCTCGACGACAACCAACACGGATTTCGTCCCAACCATGGAGTCGAAACTCTCCTGATCTACCTCTTCGACAGCATCATAAGAATAATTGACGACATCAGGAATGGAATTATAATGATCTTCATCGACATCTCCTCAGCGTTCGACACAGTTGATCACAATATACTCCTGGAGAGACTGAAGAACACTGGTATACACGGTACCACTCTAAAATGGTTCCACTCGTACCTAACAGAAAGACAGCTACAGGTCAAGGTGAGACAGGACACCTCCCGGCCCATAAACGTCCAACAAGGAGTACCACAAGGATCCGCACTCTCAGCACTCCTTTTTAACATCTACATCCAACCAATATGCAACATTATGAAAGAGAACAACATCCAATACACAATATACGCAGACGATATAATGGTATACTCCCCGATATCAATCGAAAACCCGGACTTCTCTAAGATAGCAGACTGCCTTACCCAAATGGCGAAGTGGTGCCAAAACAACAATCTAGCTATAAACTACAACAAGACTGAAGCTTTAATCATCACTCGAAACCAAAGCTTCACACACCCACCAAACATAAAGATACAAAGCACCACGATACCGATAAGATCGGAGGTGAGATACCTTGGGGTTACTCTGGACAGTAAACTCAACCTCAAACCACACATAGACAAAACAATCCAAAAAGCATATTACAGGATGCGAATCATCAGGAGACTGAAACCACTCCTCGCTCCAGAACACTTCCGTACAGTCTGTCAAGCACTGATAACCCCAATACTGGACTTCTGCAATCCGATATACCTCGGACTACCAAAACAAGCTCTCAAACCACTACAGCTGGCACAAAACACTGCAGCTCGAATCATATCCGGAGCCGCAAGGCAGGAGCACATCACACCTACACTAAAGGACTTACACTGGCTCCCAATCATTGCTCGCATCAGATACAAGACTATCATAAACCTATTTAAGATAAAAGAACACACATCAGCCAACAGCCTCCACCTGCTCATACAACCGGAAACCAGCGCACGTCCCAGAAGAAGTCAAACACGCAACCGAGTCAGCACCCCAAATGAGTACAAGGCACACACGCAAGGACACAACAGACAGAGCTCTCTCCATGGCTGCTCCAACAATATGGAACAATCTACCGGACGATCTAAGGGCAACTCCAGACCTCAAAGACTTCAGAAAACAACTGAAAACCATGCTGTTCATAGAGCACTATGGTCACATCACATAACCTAAGAGAATGGATAACAGCACTCCAATCCTCCCAAACAACTGAATATATATAAAATATGATTCTAGCACCACTGTAAATAGCCCACCCTGTATATAGCTCAAACAAATCAAGCACCCAACACATCCCTCACACAACTAAGTTTTATCCTCACTGCATGTACAACACACACACTTTACCTGATTGCTTGCTGTGATACCACCTTGATTATTAAGATAAGGCGGTTTAGAAATACTGTTAAATAAATAAATAAAAATAAATAAATAAATGGGCCTGAGGAAGATAGGCCCTTGCAGTTGTGGTATCCAGCAAGGCCCCTATAAACTCCAGAGACTGAGTAGGGGTGAGATGGGATTTTGGGATGCTTATTACCAGTCCCAAATACTGAAGGACACGCATTGTGCAGGTTAAAGAAATCTGGGCCTCTGACTGGGATGGAGCTCGAATGAGCCAGTCGTCCAGATATGGGAAAACGAATATTCCTAGAGTGCGTAGAAATGCAGCTACTACTGCCATGTATTTCGTGAACACCCTTGGGGCGGAGGCCAGACCGAAAGGAAGCACCCTGTATTGGTAGTGTTTTCCTTGAAAAAGGAACCGAAGGAACCTTCTGTGTGTTGGATGGATGAGGACATGGGTGTACGCATCCTTGAGATCTAGAGAACAAAGCCAGTCCTGACTCTGAAGGTATGGCAGCAGAGTACCGAGAGAAATCATCTTGAATTTCTCTTTGAATAGAAACTTGTTCAATTCTCTGAGATCTAATATGGGTCTGTAGCCCCCTGTTTTCTTTGGAATAAGAAAATAAGGGGAGTAGAACCCTGAGCCCTGTTGAAGGGGTACTTCTTCTATTGCCCCTTGGGCAAGAAGGGTAGCAATCTCCTGACCCAGAAGGTTGAGGAGAGATGTTGGAGAATTGAACTGTCTCACCATGGTGTGGGGAGGAAGGTTTAAGAAATGAAGCTTGTACCCTTCCCTTACAATGGAGAGGGTCCATTGCTCTGCTGTAATTTGCTCCCATCTGGGAGCAAAGTAAGCCAACCTTCCTGGAATGGTGAGGGGCTCTGGTTCTTCCAGAGCCAGAAAGGCTAAGTTCTCTAGTTGCAAGTCAAAGGCCCTGAGGAGGCTGAGGCTGCTGAGTCATGGGAGGCCTGGCAGCCTTTGACTTGGCCTGTTTAGGTGGTTGCTGACACTTTGCAGCAAAACGACCTGCAGAAGATGCCTGCTGATCATAAGCAGGATAGTATCTTCCCTTTTTAGAAAAAGCTGTCTTTTTGAACAACCTTTTCTTAGCAGGAGCAGAGGTAGACCGAAAGTCGATCAAAAGCAGAGTTCTCAGCATCCATCTGAGTGGCCTTTGCTTTCCAATCCCTGCCAAAAAGGTTTTCACCTGTACAAGGAAGATTTCCCAGTTCATCTTGGACCCAAAGTTCCAAATCAGAGGCTTGTAACCAAGCAATTCTGCGTGCACCTATGGCAATAGCCGAGGCTCTGCTTACACACTCAAAGGAGTCAAAGGCTGCACGGTTGGAAAATTTGGAAACATCTTGGGCATGTTTAAGCCAAGTGAGAAATTCCTGCCTTTTATCTTCTGAAATAAAAGGGGCTAAAGTCTGCAGATGATCTGTGACTTCTTTTAGAAACATCCCCATATAGAGACTATAGGAGTTGATTCTGGCAGCAAGCATATTAGCTTGGAAAACCCTTCGGCCAAAAGCATCAAGGGTCCTGCATTCACGTCCTGGATTAGATGAGTGTCTCTTTGCACTCTTTATTTTCCTCATGGCAGACTCTACCACAATAGAGTGGTGAGGAAGCTGAGACTTATGAAAGCCAGGACAAGGAGGGACACGGTACATGGTGTCTAATCTACGAGAATGAGGAGAGGTGGTAAGAGGAGTCTCCCACATGCTCAACATGAGATCATAGAGAATCTCATGAATAGGTAAAGTAGCTGCTTCTTTAGGAGCCTTAGGATACTGCTGTGACTCAGGGGCCACTGTAATGGAGAGGCCCCTAGCCACTTCCCTAATGAAGTCCTGAAAAGACAAGTCTTCTGGAGGAGACATTCTTCGTTTTGGAGAATCAGACTCCTGAGGAAGTAGTACCGGTGCATCGACAGAAACCTCCGACTCATCAGAGTCTTCGGAGGAATCGAAGTATCGCCTGTCTGGATGCTCCTGTAAAGACCGATACGCGTACCGAGTGGGATCGACATCGGGAGTAAGCGGTACCGGTTCGGTACCGATGGGCATCATAGGACAGAGTACCGTTGCAGTCGACACCGAAGCCGATGCAATCGGTACCGGCACCGGGAACGATGCCGATGCCGGATTCGGTACCGGCAACAGACTGTTGCGGTACCGGAGGCGTCGAAGCCTGTATAAATGCCATTAGGGTGCACTGCATGGACAGAATCTTCTGATCCATCGATGCCACCAGAGTCTGGATGTCGGTACCAGTGGAGGCCACCGGTACCCCAGAACACGGCAACAGGTGATCGGTCGAGGCCGAGCCATCGATGTCAACCTGTGACCCCATAGACAATGCTTTGGAAGCCAGAACTTCCCGCCGGGGTAATTTTGCCGGTGCGGAATCCTCGAGGACAAGCCCGGAGGCATCTCGATGCTTGGAGGGAGATTTGCCCTTCAAGGACCGGCTAGATTTATGTTTGGCTACCTGAGATCCATGGGAGGAAGAAAAAGCCCTGGAAGACGTCGATGCCACCGAGGCTGCATCAGAGGGAAACAGGGTACTGAGCTTGGCTGCTCGGTTCTGTCGACCTCTTTTAGACATCATGGTACAGGACACACAATCTGTGATGGAATGGTCAGGACCCAAACATTTTAGACACCAGTCATGGGTGTCGGTGACAGAAATAGTACCGCCACACTTCGTGCACTTTTTGAACCCGGAAGCGGGCTTCTCCATGAGGAGAAAATATGTTCAGGCCTAAGGCCCAAACCGAAAATGCACAGTTGAAGAAAGAAAAGTTGTTGGGTTTTTTTTAGAAGAAAAGAAAAGACCGGCGGTACCAGTCTGACGTCGAAGAAGGCAGACGCGACACAGAAAATAAAGAAAAAAATAAAAGAATTCTTCTGCGGTGACAGGAACACGACCTGCTGGCTCCGCGGAAAAGAAGAACTGGAGAGAGGCGGTTGGGAAAGGTGGGAAGGCAGCGCGCAGGCGCTGTGGGATGCTCCCAAAAGCTTTCTTACTGGACGCTGGGGAGCGTTCCCGTGCAGGCTCCGTCGGTACCGACGATACCATATGTGAAGACTCATTCCTGCTTGTTCCTGGAGATTCTTAGCTGCTGCCTTTTTCTTGGAAGGGTCAGCAGTCTTCCTAGAGAGCCCCCTTCAGGGTCATGTCGTCTGTTTCAAGCTCTCCCGCCTTTTCCCTTCGGTTCTTCCCTGTGCAGGGGATATTGCCCAGTTTTATTTTGGACCTATTGTTCAAGGTCCAAGCCTGGAGCCAAGCCAGTCGCCTTGCACCGGTGGCAATGGAAGATGCCTTGCTAGTTGACTCAAAAGCATCAAATGCTGTCCCTACTGACAAATTTTGAGACATACTGGCTATGTGTCAAAACAGCCTGGAAGTCAGGTCTCTTTTCTTCTGGTAGAAATGGAAGGAAACCTTCCCAGTCTTTGTTTAGTTCCTTCAGGAACATCCTCATATAGAGGATGTAAGAATTAATCCTGCTGGCCAGCATGGATGCCTAAAAGGAACACCGGGCGAAGGAAGAGAGAGATTCCTCGATTCCCTTCCTGGAGGAATAGAGGCATGGCTCTTGCCACTTTTTATGCGACGCATCGCCGATTCCACCACCACAGAATGGTGTGGAAGTTGTTGTTTCTGGAACCTAGGACACTCAGGAACCCTGTACATGGTGTCCAATCGTCAACTGATTGGGGAGACAGTAAGAAGGGTTCCCCACATCCAGAGTATTAAATTGTGGAGGATCCGGTGTACTGGGAGGATTGTGGAGTTGTGGGGTACTGGAGTATCTCCAGCTCCTCCGCTCTCGGTTCCGGTTCTGATGCTGCAGGAATGGACAGGCCGGCCAACATGTCTTCAGAAGGGGATTTTTGCCGAGTACTAATGGACGGGTGGCAAAGGTTCTGAGGCGATGTCTTGGAGGTCATCGGAATTGAAGGAACAATGATTGGAATTGGAAGAATCTGGATCAGATTCCAGCGAATATCAATGATGCTGTCAACGGCATGAATGGTGTCGATGCTCAGTGATGTCCTCAGGACCTAAGCCCAGTGTAGAGCAGGTGTTATCAGTGGCAGATACCGATACCGGTGTCGGTAAGGAGGCCTTGGTTCTTGGTGCCGGCTGCATCGGTGCCGAGGGCAGGATCGATGTGGAAGCCTGCAATGGAGTAGATGGAGTCATCACAGTCTATGCTCCTGGCTGCATTCCCGCAGCTGTCGGTGTAAGAGGAACCGAAGCCACAAGGAGGGCCGCTATAGTTCTCTCCAAGGACAGCATCTGCTGATCCAGGGAAGATTCCTGCATGCGGTACAATGAAAGAACGGGGTTGGGCGCCATCATACCAGAGCAAGGCATTGTGGGCTCTCCGGAAACCGAAGCCCCAGATGCCTCTCAATTGTCCTCCAAAGCCTTAATGGGTAAGTCCTCCTGCTGGGGATGACTAGACCAATGTCCAGAGTGAGAAGAAGTTCTGGACGCGTCCCGGTGAGTAGATTGGGATCTCTCCCTCGATTCCCGAGACTTGCCTGATGATTCTTTGGACTTTTCTTTTGGATCCTTCAGCTTCTGAGGAGTCACGGAGTTTTACCTTATCTTTTGAAGGCTTTGAAGGAGACGTGGTTTTCTTGGTCTTCTTCTCAGAGTGTCTCAATTCTTCTGAATGTTTGGAACCATATGAACATGAGGATGCTCTGGAGGACGTGTAGGCCAACGACAGAGTCCAAGGGAAAGAGTTCCCTGAACCTTTTGGCCCAGGGAGCAGAGGGAGTATTCTTGAGGTATATGGTTGGGAACAAGGCATTTCAGAAACCAATCGTGTTTATCTGTTACCGAAATGGTGGAGCACTTGGTCCATTTTCTGAAACGACTGGAGGGCTTCGCCATCTTAAAGATGGTGGGCAAGGTCCTGAGGAAAAGAAAAGGATTTTTTTTTTTTTTTTAAAAGAAAAATTGAAAATATATATAAAGAAAAAAAGAGAACCAGTATCAGGGCAATATCGGTGCAGTTAGGCAGGAGCGGTTTAAGAAACGTTTTTAATGTTCTTTTCTCCAGTGAGAGGGTGATGACCCGTTGACTCCGCAGAAAAAGAAGAACTAAGGAGAGAGAGTTGGGAAAGCAGGAAGGCAGTGGCACAGGCATAGTGGAGTGCTCCCAAAGGCTTTCCTATTGGTAGCTGGGGACTTTCCGCAAAGGCTCCACCAATACCCGATGTCACCCTTATGTGAAGACTACATTCCTGCTTGTTCCTGCAGATTATAGCTGTGAGCAGAATATAACTCCTTGGGGAGGCGAGAGGGCATGTGAGGACTTTTTCCTCTGTGGACAGCAGGATATATTTGCTACAGATAAGGAACTTTGTTTTCTCTAAGGAAAAGCAGGCTAGCAAGTGGGACTCCCTAACTATCTGCGCTGCCTGCAGTTTTGTCATTTTGGCAGTTTTCCCATCCAATTGAGTGACTTATTTGGAGTTTTTACCTGGGCTGTGGGGAAGAATTCATGGGCCAGAGGTTGCAGATTTTTAGGCTATTTGCCTGCACTGCTTTGAGTGAGAAAACCATGAGAAAAGCAGCAGAAAAAGAAAAAAATAGGCAAACTCTGGCTTCATAGAGGGTCACAATCCTTGGCTGTATCTCATTGATCAGGTTCCAGAACAGCACATTAGGAGCCTACTCATGAGATGTGGCAGGGTGAGAGTGACTGACTGCCAGACTCCAGCCAATCGGGGAAGGAGAGGGTAGTACCATGTGGCAGAGTGGTGTGGCTATACCTGAGGGATGCCAGACCAGCCAATCAGGGAAGGGAAGGGTAGGGCAAGGCCATGGGTGGGTTGCTGTTTTGGGCTATTGTTTTAACCCATTTTGGGCTGGACATTTTTGAGATCTGGCAACACTAGCTACCCTTCAACAGAAAAATGGGAAAATCAACATGCAAGAAGCTGCAAAAGGCAGACACTAAATTTTTTGAGATCAGCCAGCCTTTCATCATTTTTTTTTTTAATGTAGTCTAGAAAAGCAAAAAAAGAGATGGGCTTAGGAGATGGAGTTAGATTCTAATTCTCAACAGATACTCTGGAGGATGGCCTGGCAAAACCTACTGTTACCAGGAGTCTTTCTAGATAGTGGCATTCAAATATATGGACAGAAGTCCATGTCATAGCCATGCAAAATTTCCTCCATGGAGGTTTATCCCAAATGGCTACTGACACAGTTATATCTCTAACATTATGAGCTGTGACATCATCCCAAAGAGTCAAGCCAGCCTGGGCATAAGCAAAAGAAATACAGTCTGCTAGCCAATTGAACAAAGTGTGCTTGTTGGCAATAGCACCGGTGTACTGGTGTCAAAAGAAAAAGTTCAGTGAACTTTCTAAGGCCTTTAAACCACTCCAAATAAAAAGCTAAGGCTCTCTCACAGTCCAATCTGTGCAATGTGCTTTCACCTTTGGACACATGAGGAATGGAAAAAAAATGAAGGAAAAACTATTGACTGATTAAGAAAGAACTTTGATGAGTATGCAGAACCACACAGTTGTTTTAAAACTTAATATAAAGATGGATCAGTTACTAGAGCTTGGAGCTCACTAACCCTAAGCGCTGAAGATACTCCCACCAAAAACTAGACCTCCAAAGTCAAGTACTTCAGTTCACAGGATTTAGTGCTTCAAAAGAAGTTTTAATCAGCTGGGTTAAAAACCATATGACTAATGAAATCTCTCCTGGAAGCCATAACAACTTGCAAGACACTGTCAGGTAGGCTCAGAAAAAAATCTGCATTACCCCACCATCCAAGCTGTGAGGGCAAGGGTCTATGTTGGGAAGCAACAGTTTGCTGAGCTTGCGTTATCAGTGGTGGAGAAATACCTAGTTTTAAGGGATTTCTTATGGACAGTTCTACAATAAGGTGGAAATCACAGACTATATTGGCCAATATGGAGATATTAATGGCTCTCTGGTCCCTTCTAAGTTACAGGAGAGTTTTCACTATCAGGGGTATTGGAGGATAAGCATACAGAAAGCCTTCCTCCCAATCAAGGTGGAGTCTGAGGCTAGTTTGACATATGACCCTAACCTGGAACAGAACTATGCCACTCACCAGAACAGGAAAATGCCTAAAGAGTTCTATCAAGGATGGTGCTCCTTCCTCAGATACTTTGAGCCATTTCCACATCCAGTGATCACACGATTCAACTTGTCCACCAGGGCACTGAACTTCCTTGCTAGGTATATGGCTCAGAGTAACCTGTGAGAGATGGCCCAGTTCTACATCCTGACCATGTTCCAACACAGGGGTTAAGAAACCATTCCTCCCTGCTTGTTTGCTATTTGATTGTCTGTCTGTACCAGAACAATATGGTTGACCAACTGATCCTTGAAAGACTTTAGAGCATTTGATATTGTTCTCAATTCCAGGAAATTTATCAGATAAAATCTCAACTGGATGGACCACAAACCCTGGCGTACAGTCCATCTACACAAACTGCCTAGTCCAGTTTGGATACATCCATTGTGAATATTTTTTGGTATGGCAGAATTTGGAAGGGGATGCCTTTTGCCAGATTAGAATGAAACATCCAAAACAACAAATTTCCAGAAGGCTTGCAGTGAACAAACAAGAGATCTCAGAGCCTGTGATTGGCCCAAGTCCACTGTGTGCTCAAGGCCCATTGAGTTTGTCTCATGTTGAAATGCGCTAAAGGAGTTACATACACTGTTGAGGCCATATGGCTCAGTATCAATGTGGGTCCCATGATAATGTTTATGACTACTGAATTTCTTCCACTAAAGCAGTGGTTCTCAACTCAGTCCTCTGGGACCCCCAGGCCAGTCAGGTTTTCCGGATATCCACAATGAATATGCAGGAAATAGATCTACATGCACTGCTTCCATTGTATGCAGATTTATCTCATGAATATTCATTGTGGATACCCTGAAAGTCCAACTGGACTAAGGGTCCCAGAGGACTGGGTTGAGAACCACTGCACTACAGGATACAAACTTGGTGATCCTGTCTTGTAGAAGAAAGTCTCCTATGAATTCCAGTTGAGTTGATGGGTTTAGGTAGGATTTGAGATAATTTATGATTAAACTAGTCACGCTCACATCCAAATGGTTGCATGAGTGGATCTCTAAACCACTTCCTGAGACATGCTCTAGACATTAAGACAGGTAAACATATGTACTCCTGGACTGCATAAATGCACAGCAACTACTGAGAGGCATTTTGTAAATGCTGATGCGAGATCAAAGGGCAGAACATGATAGTGGTAGTAGTGTCTTCCTTTCACAAATCCGAGAAACTTCCTGTCCTTGGGATGTACCTGCATATAAGTGTATGCCTCCCTTAAGTCCACAGAATACAACCAATCTCCTTTTTGGAGGCAGGTAATAAGTGTGCCCAGAGAAACCATCCTGAGCTTTTCTTTTACAGACCTTTAAGGTCTAGGATGGGATGAAACCCCCTCCCCCTCCTCTTTGTGATCAGGGATTATTAATGTAATTCCTTGTATGTCCTCCTCTCTTTATGTTGATTTTATATATCTTTGGTTTGCATTTTTTTTTATTATTTTATTTCAAGCACGCAACAACATGACATCAAACACCACCACAATCCAAGTCAGAAACAAGCAATATACAGCACTCTTAATAATCCCCACATGTTACATTGTGCATGTTTTCCAATCTGCATAAACAAACAAACAAACAAACCCACCACTCCCTCCCCCCCTGGGCCCCCTCTTCTCCTTCATATCCACCCCCTCTTACACAATCACGGACTCTCCTCCATTGCTGTCCATTGAATGTATTTCTCCCACACCCTCATAGATGCCTGCTGTCTCCCCCTCTTGAACGCAGTTAACCTGCTCATCAGGTAAATCTGTAACATGCCTTGAAATTCCTTCATGGTGGGAACGTCTTCCTTCTTCCACTGCCTCGCCAACAAGATCCTCAGGGCTACACATCCCAACGCCAGAAAAGTGCCCTCAGCCTTGAGGATTGGTGGTGGCACCCCCAGCAAAGCTGTCTCCGGCCGAGGATCCAGCTGTTTTCCCAGAATTTTCCCTAACAACCCCACCACTGCTATCCACAGCCGATGCACCTCCCCACAGTTCCACCATACATGCAGATACATGCCCCTCCCCCCACACTTCCTCCAGCAGCTCTCAGATATATGAGCATACATTTTATGCAGCCGAACTGGAGTCAAATGCCATCTATAGAGCACCTTATAATTATTTTCGAGCAGATTGGTTGCTAGAATTCCCTTATAGCGACTCACATAGATGCGTTCCTATACTTTATCCCCCCATTGCACCCCCAACTCCAGCTCCCACTGTTTTTGATAGCTTTCCTTCCCCATGTCCCGCACCATCAGCCAGTAAAAATTCGCCAGGGTCTTTTTCCTTTGCCCCAGCAAAAAAAACCTTCAACACCAGTCATTTCCAAGCTTAAGTTTGGGAGGATCTTTTGTTGTATATAATGTCATAGCTGCATATTGCCATAGACATCCTTCTCATCCAACCGATATTCCTTCACTAGATCCTCAAACTCCCTTACCTTCCTCCCCACCACTGTTCCCTCTAAGCTGTGCGCGTGTGCGTGCGCACACACCTCGTCGAGCGAGCGCACATGCTTTACAACAGAGCGCACAAAAATTACAGCTCTGATTCTGACAGAAAACAACACAGACGTCTTAAAATTTTAAAGTTATGATTGTAATTACTAGAAATTTCCCGCTTCATTTAGCAATCGTCTATTTTCATTTAATTTGATTAAAATCAATGTGGTGTACATACTGTATTCTGACGTGTAGTCAAATTTTAAAGTATATAACTCCGATTGTCGTTATGTGGCGCACAAAAATTTAACCTTCCTTCAAAAGCTGCACACAGCTGATATTTTATGCGCACACAGCCTACAGAAAATTAGAGGGAACATTGCTCCCCACCACTAATTGTCCCACCTTGCAGAGACCCCGAAGCTCCCAACTCCCAAAGATAGATTGCCCCCTTGCTGGCGGGAAGTCAGGATTCCCCCGAATAGGGAGTAATCGCGAAATCCCGTGATCCCCCAACCATATCCCTCTCCATTTATTCCAGACCTGCAATGATCGTAAGACCAAGGGGTTCTGCCCTGGGAATCATGCTTTACACCTCCTCGGCATCCACACCCAATCCTCCAACTTCCCCTCCGCTAATTCCTTTGCTTCCATGTGGACCCATTCCTTGGGGTCCTCTGCCACCCATTCCACCACTGCGCACATTTGTGCCGCCTCCCAATACTTCCATAAGTTCGGCACCACCATCCCCCCATGCTCCCTCCGTTCCATTACTATCCTTGCCGCTATTCTATTTTTCTTCCCCCCTCCCACAAATTTCATGAGCATCCTCTGTAACCTTGCCAGATAGCTCTTTGACACTCCAATCGGGAGGTTCGTAAAAAGGTACAACCATCTAGGCAAAGCCACCATTTTTACAGCCGCTATCCTCCCCATCCAAGATAGCTGTTTATACCTCCACTTGTCCAAATGCTTTTGTATAGCCTTCTCCACCCGTCCATAGTTTTCCTTAAACAAATCAACCTCCCTAGCTGTGAGGAAAATCCCCAAATATCTAATACTCTGCTTGGCCCACCGAAAAAGGAAGGATGCCTTAATCTGTGCTTGCTCCTCCATTCCCACCGAAATATTCAGTATTTCAGATTTATCATCATTAACTTTAAATCCTGAATGTGCTCCAAACTCACTTAACACCTTTGTAAGCCCTCGCAGAGAATCACTTGGTTTAGTCAACATAAAGAGCAAATCATCTGCAAAAAAGGGATACCTTAATTTCCAAAGATCCCCAGGTCACCCCCCTTATTTCGGCGCTATCCCTCACCTTTTGGGCCAACAGTTCCATAGATAGGACAAACAGCATGGGGGATAACAGGCACCCCTGCCTCGTCCCCCGAGATAAGGCAAACGGACCAGAGTACTCCCCGTTTATGCAAATTCTAGCCAAGGGTCGATCGTATATAGCCCTGATCCACCGGAGATAATCTCCATTGACCCCCATGCGTTCTAAAACTTTAAATAAAAAGGGCCAAGAGACACTGTCAAACGCCTTTTCTGCGTCGACCACCAATAACACCATCTGCTCTGCCCCCATCCTCCCTTTCCTTATAGCATTTAACACCTTTCTCATGTTATCCACTGTATGGCGCCCCGGAACAAACCCCGACTGGTTTTCATGCACCAAATAAGGCATAAATCATAACAGCCTATTAGCCAGAATTTTAGTGAAGATCTTAAAGTCTGTCCCTAGAAGAGAGATAGGCCGATAGGACCCACACAGATTGACATCCTTCCCCTCCTTGGGCAGTACAGTAATCCCCGCCGTTCTCATCGTCTCTGGAATAGGTTCACCCTCCTTAAACGCATTAAATAATCTCGTCAGAGGGGCACATAATTCCTCACTGAAGGTTTTATAAAATTTATTTGTGAAGCTGTCAATCCCCGGAGCTTTATGAGCCGGAAGACCCCAGATCACCTCCGCAACCTCCCGCTCCTCTATAGGCTGAGACAGCTGTTCTGACTCCACCCCAGTTAAACACGGTAGGTTCACCCGCAAATACTGCTCCAGCTGTTCCTCCATCTTGGAGCTCTCCTCCGTATATAAGTGCTGATAGAAATCTACAAAACATTTCTGAATTAACTCCACTTGTCTCACCTCTTTCCCGTTCACATCCCTTATTTTGGTGATAAAATTTCTACGCTGATGCTGCTTCAACTTCTATGCCAGCAGCCGACTTGGCTTATTCCCTAGCTCAAAAAATTGCTGCTTTAAGATATCCTGCGCATGCTTTATCTCACCTAACTCTATTTCATTTAATTCTCTTCGAATCCTATTCAGCTCCTTACCCAACCCTACCTCTCAATTCCCCTGCATTAGTTTTCCCTCAATTTCCCGTATGCCCCCCTAAGCTCCTCCTTCCGCCGTTCTTTCATCTTTTTCATGTGCACCCCCAAAGAAATCAGATCCCCTCTTATTACCACCTTCAAGCACTCCCACAGCGTTCCAATCCTACACCCCTCTCTATCATTAATTTCCAAGTATTGCTTAATTTTCCCTCGCACCTGCTGTGCCAGTTAAACATTCTCTAGCAATGTCTCATTCAACATCCACATCCGAGGTTGCCTCTTCCTTTCCCCAAGATCAACCTCAACCCATATAGGTGCATGATCTGACCATGTTCGGTCCCCCACCTCACAATCCCCCACCTTTGCCATCAACTCCTTGGACACCCAAATCATGTCAATCCTAGAGAAGTTCTGGTGAACTGGTGAGTAAAAGGTAAACACTTTTTCCCTCCCCCTCATTTCCCTCCAAACATCCACCAAGCCCAAATTATTCCCCAACATCTTCATACTTCTCCTCCCCTTGGCGTTCCCCATCCCTTTCCCCGAAGAAATATCCAATCTTGGGTTAAGTACTAAATTAAAGTCTCCCCCCATAATTACTTGGCCTTCTACTATCTGTTCTACTAGCTCATGCAGCCCCTCATAAAATCTCCCATGACCAACATTAGGCCCATACACATTAATCAGAGTGTAAACCTGCTCTTTAATATGCAGCTTAACAAGGATATATCTACCCTCTGTCTCGATGCACCACACAATCAGAATATGTTATCTTCCACCTCATCAAAATCCCCACCCTATTAGAAGCAAACCATTTCTCAGTGAATTGTTAATGCGCCACTCTCCATTCATCGCATTTTTTCAGGTGTGTTTCCTGTATAAATATAATGTCTCCCCTCAATCTATTAAGCTCCTTAAACATTCTCTGTCGCTTTACTGGAGAATTTAAGCCACATACATTCATGGATATTATCTTTACCTTTTCCATTTAGCCATTCCCCCCCTACCATAACTCCAACTGCCCATAGCCCGTTCCCCCCCCTCCTTCCCCTACCTCCCTCCCCCCCACCCCCTTCCCCCACTCTTCCCTCCATCTCCCCACTCCAACCAAATCCTAGAGGCATGAGTCATCACCACTCCAGGAAGCCTACTACAACCCCACTTGTATCGTGTGCCCATTAGCTCATCTCTCAATGATTTGAGGGAAGGTCAAGGAGGCCCACCCCCCGCCTGTACCCTCCACCCCCCCCCCTCCCTTATCAATACCCATACCCCTTAACATCTCCCAACAGCTCTTAATAATCTTATACTGAAACTGAACATAGCAACAGTCCATCTAGTCCAGCAATAACAGACAATAACAGTAACAGCCAGCGTCCCGCTCTCAGCCAGTTCCATCTCCTCCTGCCACATTGTTCTATCTCTGCCGGCGCAGCCTACGATCTCCTTGCGGAGCCCTCCTCCACTCACTACTCCACAGCTGCTCTCTCTGCTCTCTCGCCGTCCTCTGCTGGGGTGCCTCCGGCAACTCCGTCCAGCCTGCCTCTTTCAGAGCTGTAACGGCCTCTGCCATGGTCTTCACATACGATGTTCGCCCATCCACGCAAAATTGTAATCCAAAAGGAAAGAGCCATCTGTACTTGATACCCTTCTCACGCAACACCTTAGTGATTCCTGCCATTTCTCGTCTCTTTCTCATCGTAATGGCTGACAAATCTGTATACAATTCCACACATTGGTTATTCCACCGGAAGTCAGAGAGTTTCTTTGCCATAGAGTCATATACCCTGTTTTTATTATGAAGTTTTTGAGTTCCACTGTTTGATAATTCCATAGAGTGAACACAATCCGATGGTCTTAATTAGTTTTTTGGTTCACATGACCAGGTGGCTTCTTACCTGTTAATACTGCGCTGTGGCTGATTGGTAGAATGGCTTTGGGCAGAGTTACCCTGTCAGTTTATAAGAATGAACATTGTTTGGTTCTTTACGCATGCGCAACGTTTTTTTGCTTCAGTAGAGTTTAGAGGGGTACGCTTTAAGGTAAGCCACTATGAAGAACATTTGGAGTGGGTTCTATTTATACTGAATATCTGAAATTTTAATGTGAGCACTATGATACTAAACATTTCCTCTTGGCTTTTAGCATGAGAAGAGCAGATTAATCGCTGCATGCTATATGCTGAACTCCCCCGAAGAAGCCGCACTAGCGGTGAAACGCAACAGCGCTTTGAATTTGCGTCGGGAGCTGGGAGATTTATCCTAACTTTAATCACTTTTCAGATAAGTCTTTTTTGACTTTTACTATTAAATTATACAAGTCGGGATTCTCCACTTCGTCCAAGAAACTGAATTATAGCAGAGTAAAATAGAGTCGGCAGTTATAAGCATTTTTTATTGTAATATAAGGAATATATGGGTCCTTGATGTAAAGAAGGGGATAGTGAGTCTTCAGGTTTATAAAGTCTTGTAACCTGCTATGACCCTTCCTCATTCATTCTGAGACCCTTTTCCTTAAACTACTTACAGTATCTTTTGCATTTGAATTTGAGCAATTATTTTTGTAATAGTGTCTACATTGCTCTATTAACCCCCAGTTTTGTTCTTTTGTCTGGTACTCATGGAATCTGGCAATAATGTCTCTGTGGTATCCTTCGCGTTTGGGGCCCAATGCTCTATGGGCACGATCCACGGACCAGCACAACTGAGAACTATCTTGACCCGCTTCTTCCATCATCCGCTTGCAAATGCTCACGACTAGGCTGCCACAGTCCGCCGATTCCGCAGACTCCGATACCCCTCTCATCTGGATATTTTCCCTGTAGGATCGGTTCTCCAAATCCTCAACTTTAGACCAGAGCTCTTCCGTCTCTGTCACCGCCTCCATATTCTCCATTCTCTCATGTATCTTGAGAATAGCGTTGTTGTGCGTCTCCACCTTACCCTCCAGCTCCTCCACGCGCTGGCCTACCTCCCGCACCTCAGCCTTCAGGTCTTCCATCCAAATTTGCACTTCAGATTTAAAATGCGCCAAGTCCTGCCTGAGGGTGCCAAACCAGCCTTTTAGCTCTCCGCTTAGGGCTTCCAGATCACCCTTCTGGCCATTCTCTCCCTCTTGCCTTATGCTCCTCCGCCCCAGGCCCAGCACTCACCGCGGACATCTTGCTTTTGCCACCGGAGCTCCCCGCGGTATTTTTATATGCGTAGCCTTTCAAATCCGCCATACTTTTCCTCATCTCCTCTCACTCTTGTACTGTTCCCACGTTCACTGAACGATTTCCACCGGTAATCACTCCGTTCGAGGGTATTTAGGGCTAATTTTCCCCTGCTTCCCCGGAGCTCCGCTTTCAAGCGGCTTCTCCGTTCGGTGACGTCATTTCCTCCATCTTTTGTTTGCATTTTTAACATTTTTTTGTATTCTACTGCTCCTTTATTATACTTATAGTAGCAAACTGCTCAAATTTTCTAGATTTGCAGTATATCAAACGTGAAATGTAAAATACTTATAGTAGAATCCCTTCCTTTCTCCCAAAAGGCAAGAGAGCTCCTTTGTGAGTATCTCCTGATGCAGCTTGACCATGATGCTCTTGGTGGACAATTTGGTGAAATGTCTAATAAACGAAGACAGCAAATTTAGCGTCTCAGTTGTGAAGGAGATCCAAGATAGCGCTGGTCATACATGTGTAAGCAGACTGATTATCTGATTGGGAAGAAGCGTAAGGCTAAAGGAGCTCTGCAACCTCAGAGTCTTTGCCTGCTACGGCCTTGTGGCCATATGATACATTCTTTGCTCAACTGTTTGAGAAGCCAGCTACTCGGGGGAGAGGCAGGGGGTTAGGTGGAGGTTAAAAGCTTGACTGTGGTTTCATCAGGGCTGGAGGGCTCAGCGACCACTTCGGGCATTTCATCTCTCTCCCCTGACTCACGATGCTCTCCAAAGGCAGCGTGCTTACAACTGTCTCCTAGTGGACTGCAGCAGGAAGCCCCCCCCCCCCCAATCTGGGAGTGAATCTTCTCTGTCGAAGGTCAGATCTCAGAGTTAAACTGGTTGGAGCTTTGTCCATCCTAGAACAGCTAAAGTCCGCTGACACTTTGGGGTTACCGGCAGGATGTCAGGACAGCAGGTTTGGCTGCCTTACAGAGCAGAGGTTCCGTGTTGTGAAGAATGGAAGGAGAAGCTATGCAACTTGGAAGTACCCTTTTTCTCTTGTATGCCCTCAGATACTTACTCTCGAGACCATTTGGTCGGCGATAGTGCAGATGGGAGAAGGCTTGGTGCCTCAGATTTCATCTCTCTCTGAAAACTCTCTCTGAAGACAGAGGAGAACACTGCCAAGCTTTTGGCGGCTCAGACTGCAATTTCAGAGACTCAGGCTAAAGTGGTCTCATTGCAGGGGCAGTCTGACTCTTTCATTAAGAACTTTTCCAGTGTTAAGATTGAGCTTGAGCAATTAGAAAATTAATCTAGGGCAGTAAATTTGAGACCGATTAATTTTCCTAAAATTTCAACTGTCTGCACGAGATACGTTTTGTGCTTATTTGACTAAGACTGTTTATACCTGTTAAATCACACCTACCAATGGTGAAGATGTACTATTTAGCTTCGGGGAAAAAATTACCATCTACAGGGGACGTTATTGGGTTGCAGCATGCTATTACTCTTAATGTGTCAGCTCTGTTAGAAAGCTCTCAGGAAGAGCCCGCAGTACTCTCTACCTTGTTAGTCACGTTTGCCCTGTTGTCAGAGAGAACTGCTCTTGAAGCTATTTTTTAGGAAGAGGAATTTGTTGTTTTGGGGTCTTCCTGTCCATATATTCCCCGATCTGGCTAAAGATACACACAGCGGAGGCATAGAGAGTTCCTCCTTCTACATTCAGGAGGACTAGCAGCTGGGAGCGCTCTTTTTCCTGAAATACCCATGCAAGTGAAACATAGAAACATGATGACAGAAAAAGACCACATGGCCTATATAGTCTGTCCTTCCATAACAACAACTACAACAGTCCACTTTTTACCTTTAGAGATCCTCTGTGTTGGTCCCATGCTTTTTTGAATTCAGTTACTGTCCTCATCTCCACCACCTCCACTGGGAGACTTATTCCATGCATCCACCACTCTTTCCGTAAAGAAATTTTTCCGCATATCACTCCTGAATCTATCTCCCTTCACCCTCATCCCATGTCCCCTCATAGCAGAACTTGCTTTCAAATGAAAGAGGCTCTCTCCCTGAACATTTATGCCACGGAGGTATTTAAACATACCAATCATATCACCTCTATCCCGCCTTTCCTCTAAGGTGTACATATTAAGATCCTTAAGTCTGTCCTCATATGCTTTATAATGAAGTCCACTAATCATTTTAGTAGCCACCCTCTGCACCGACTCCATCCTGTTCACATCCTTTTGAAGGTGCAGTCTCCAGAACTGCACACTATACTCCAAATGAGGTCGCACCAAAGACTTATACAGAGGCATTATCACCTCCTTTTTTCTGCTAGCCATTCCTCTCCGTATGCACCCAAGCATCCTTCTAGCTTTTGCCGTCGCCTTTTCTACCTATTTAGCTACTTTAAGATCATCAGACACAACCACGCCTAGGTCCCGCTCTTCTTTAGTGGACAAAAGTACTTCACCTCCTATACTGTATTGCTCCCTTGGATTGCTGCAGCCCAAATGCATGACCTTACATTTTTTTAACATTAAATCCCAGCTGCCAAATTCTAGACCATTTTTCAAGCTTAGCTAGATCCCTCTGCATGTTATCTACACCTTCCTGGGTGTCTACTCTATTGCAAATTTTGGTATCATCCGCAAAGAGGCAAACCTTACCCGACAGCCCTTCCGCTATATCATTAGCAAAGATGTTAAAAAAAATCAGACCAAGGACAGATCCCTGGGGCACACCACTGGTAGCATCCTTCTCCTCAGAGTCAGCTCCATTTACTTGTACTCTTTGTCGCCTCCCACCCAACCAATTTCTAACCCAAGCAGTAACTTTAGGGTCCATCCCTAGGGTGCTCAGTTTGTTTATAAGTCGCCTGTGAGGAAAAGTGTCAAAGGCTTTACTGAAATCTAAATACACCACATCTAGAGCTGTCCCTCGGTCCAACTCTCTGGTCACCCAGTCAAAGAAATCAATCAGATTTGTCTGACAAGACCTGCCTCTGGTGAATCCATGCTGCCTCGGATCCTGTAATCCGCTGGACTCCAGAAACCTCACTATTTTCTCTTTCAGCAGCGTTTCCAATAATTTACTCACCACCGAAGTTAAACTAACCGGCCTGTAGTTTTCAACCACATCCTTACTTCCGCTTTTGTGTAAAGGCACATGAGCCTCTCTCCAGTCCTTTGGCACCACTCCCGACTCCAACGAGGCATTGAACAGGTCAGTCAGTGGAGCTGCTATAACGTCCCCAAGTTCCCTCAGTATTCTAGGGTGTATCCCATCCGGTCCCATCGCTTTGTCTACTTTAAGTTGAGATAGTTTCTCACGAACACAGTCTTCTGAAAATTGTTCAAGATGTCCCTCGCTTCTGTTCCTATTTGTGGGTGTTTTCTGAGGTCCTGCTCCTGGTTCATCTGTGAACACAGAATAAAAATATTTGTTAAGCAATTCCGCTTTATCCTTATCAGCTTCTACATATTCCCCCCCTGCACCCTTGAGTCTGACAATACCACTCTTGCCCTTCCTCTTCTCACTAATATATCTGAAAAATGTCTTATCCCCCCATTTTACTGCATTGGCTATTTCCTCCTCCTTTTGAATCTTTGCCTTCCTGACTACTTTGCTAGCTTCTCTAAGTTTTTCCAAATACAGATGCCTCTCTTCCTCTCTCTGTGATCTCTTGTATTTCATGAAGGCCTCCCTCTTTTTCTTCACTTTTTCAGCTACTTCCTTAGAAAACCATAGCGGTCTCCTTTTCCTTTTGCCTTTATTTACCATTTTAACAAAAAGGTTGGTTGCCCTTAAAATATCCCCTTTCAGTTTTGCCCACTGTTTTTCTACATCCCCCAGCTGTTCCCATCCCACTAACGACTCCCTGAGGTATTGGCCCATCTTCGCAAAGTTAGTCTTCCTAAAGTCTAAGATCCTCACCTTGGAATGGATTCTAACAGCCCTAGTCCTAATACTGAACCACACCATCTGGTGATCACTGGATGCAAAATGATCTCCCATTACAACATCAGAAACACTTTCACCATAGGTAAGCACCAAGTCCAGTATGGTCCCTTCACGTGTGGGGTCTGTTACCAATTGCCTGAATAGTTCTCCCTGTAGAGAATCCAGGATCTCCTTACTTCTAGATGATACTGCAGCAGGAATGTGCCAATCAACATCTGGCATATTGAAATCTCCTATCAGTACACTTCCCCTTTCCTAGCAATGCTGCGTATGTCTTCAATTAACTCTGTCCACCGCTTCCTCTTGTGAGGGAGGTCTGTATATCACACCAATACAAATAGATTTCTCTTTCCCTCTTCCTAGTTTAACCCACAATGCCTCTTCTCTCCCTTTTAAGCTCTGTAATTCCAAAGCTTTAATAGTCGTTTTTACATATAGTGCCACTCCTCCTCCCCTTCTTCCTACCCTGTCCTTTCTGAATAAAGTATAGCCAGGTATAGCTACATCCCAGTCATGGTTTTCTGTAAACCATGTTTCTGTAACTGCCACTAACTCCAAGTCAGCCACTCCCACCAAAGCTTCAACATCAGGGATCTTATTTCCCATGCTACGGGCATGATTAAATTTATTTCAGTTTCCTATATTCTTTTATGAGCCCTCCCAGCTGCTGGCCTTCCTGAATACCCAATGTTTGGAGGCCCCTGCTGACCCTGCCAGAGTCTTGGTGAATTTATGATAATCTGGCTGTATGTTTAACGTGTTTTCCTTGATGTTCTGTTTATGGCGTTTATCTAAATGGGTCTCCCTCCCAGTTGTGGGCTGGAGTTAGTAGGGTGGTATTTATCTGGCCAAGTGTATTTCTTTTGTTATTTCCTGTATTATATTTGTCTGAACCCTATTCAATGTCTGTACAAGATTTGTTCTTGGTTTCATTTGTATAAATTGCATAAAGACAAAACACATAAAATAAATGAAGACTAAACTATAACCAGAGTATTTGTAGTACCCAAAGACTGGAGGATATAAGGGGACAGGCTCTCCCTCACTGGAAGGCTGTCCAGTACAGATACTTATATACTGCTTATGTTCTCATGGAGGCATTCAAAACCCCACTCCAAGGTTTGACTAAGGGGCCGATTGGGACTTCTGGGTTCTCTGCTTGCATGGATGAAAGCAAAACCTTCATCTTGTGAGGGAGGAGGTTACATATGCCTTTGAGGGTAACGATCTCCTTTGCCATGAGGAGGTTGGACCAACAGTGGGCATGGAAAGGGTCTTAATAAATGTCACTGTGTGCTTTACTAGAGTTGCACCTCATCTCCAAAGAGATTTTCTGTGGCATGGCACATCAGTAAGCTTCTCCTACACACTGTATCTGGTTTAAGGCCCAGAGCCATGAGTGTCTCTCGGCTCTAATATCTATGGAGAATACTCTTGATATCTTTAATATAAGATTATTGGACCACGTATTTTCCACTAGTGAACACAGTTGCTTAGTCTTCACTTGAGAGAGTGTCTGCAAACTCCTACATCCTGCATATAATGTTCCGCAAGTAAAGAGTAGTTACTCACCTGTAACAGGTGTTATCCAGGAGCAGCAGGAATCAGTCCTCACATATGGGTGTCATCAGCGCCGATGAAGTCCCAGCGGAGCATTTCCCCAGCTTTCTATGAAAGTCTTTGGGAATGCAGGCACGCATGCGTGGTTCCCTTCCCGCCTAAAGGTGCCATCTTACCTCAGTCAAATGACATAGCTAAGAACAGCACACAAAAATGAAAAACAAACTATGTACAACTGCAACTCCAAGGGGAGGAGGGAGGGTTGTGAGGACTGATTCCTGCTGCTCCTGGAGAACACCTGTTACAGGTGAGTAACTACTCTTTCTCCAGGACCAAGCAGGAAGTCAGTCCTCACATATGGTTGACTCCCCAGCTCTGGGCTACCAAGGAACCCAGGCTGAACAAGAGAACTCCCTCTAGTCTCAGCAGCAAAGAAAGGCTTTTCAAGGACACAACCTCCACCGGTAGCCCAACAGAGGGCAGGAGTTGCCTAAACCTCAAAAAGATTCCAGAGTACTGCCTGGCCAAAAGCACTGTCCCTACAGGACTCCCTCTCCAGGCAGTAATGGGCTGCAAAGGTCTGGCTTGAAGACCAAGTTGAAGCCTTGCAGATGTCTACCAAGGGCACAGAGCGGAGATGAGCCACTGAGGCAACCATTGCCCTGACACGATGGGCCATGACCCTACCCTGCAAAGGAAGGTCAGCCGCCTTATAAGCCCAGGTGATACAGTCAGCCACCCAGATGGACAAGGTACGCTTGGACACAGCCAACCCCAACTTATTGGGGTCAAAAGATACGAAGAGCTGAGTAGCCCTTCTATGCCCCTGCGTACAGTCAAGATAGAAGGATAAGGCCCTCCTACAGTCCAGGGTATGCAGGACTGCTTCAGCCTGGGCTAGCATGAGGCCTAGGGAAGAATGTTGGAAGAACCATCTCCTGATTGAGGTGGAAAGAGGAGACAACCTTTGGGAGGAACTTGGGATGAGTTCTAAGGACTACCCTGTTCCTGTAAATCCTGGTGTAAGGCCTGTCACAGACCAGGGCCTGAAGCTCACTTACCCGCCTAGCCGAGGTAAGGGCTATCAGGAAGAGCGTCTTCCAGAAGAGGAAGCGTAGTGGACAAGTAGCCATCGGCTCAAAAGGAGGGCGAGTCAGTTGCTGCAAGACCACATTCAGCTCCCACTCAGGGGCAAGAGGACGGATGGGAGGCTTGAGCAAAAGCAAGCCCCTGAGAAAACGGGACACCAAGGGGTGACCAGATAGAGATTGTCCCTCTACCAATGAGTGGTGAGCTACTAGAGCTGAGAGGTGGACCCGAACAGAATTGGACTTAAGTCCCTGATTGGATAAGTGCAGTAAGTACTGAAGAACTACTGGCACAGTATTATTATTATTATTATTATTACAATTTCTTATATACCGCGCTATTTAGCATCAGCGCCGTTTACATCATAACTTAACGACCATAACAACAAGCTGTCAGGTTTTACATCAAACAGGAATACAAACTTGGATAACGGGGTTAACTATATACATAAGCTATTTACACTGGAAGGATAGGTAAAACCAGATAATGCATGTAAGGGCCTTTCTCGATTGGGTCATTTCCTGAGAGGTATATCTAGATTCAATTGCTGTCAGGGAAGTATTGGAGGAAAAGGTGGGTTTTGATAGCCTTCCTGAACTGATATTGATTGGCTATGGCCCTAATGTCAGGGGGTAGAGCATTCCAGCATTTGGGAACATAAAAACTGAATGCCCTGTTTGTGGTTGTCGTGTTGGACTTTATCGATGTCTTTGGTATTGCTAGCAAGTTGACAGCTGTTGCTCTTCTGGATCTGTTGAGTGGGACAATGTGGATAAGATGTGTGAGTGAGGAGGCTGAAATACCTTTGATTGCCTTGAGAAAGGATCCTCTGGAGGCTAGGACAACCTCTTCAACTTCCTGAGGTAGGCCCCAGGGAGCCAAAACTACCCTTGCAGCCTCCAGGCCATCAAATTGAGAGACTTGAGATTGGGGTGCAGAAGGGAACCCTGGTCCTGTGTGAGAAGGTCGGGTTGCAACCCCAGAGGCAGTGGAGGATCCACCGCCAGTTGAAGAAGAAGAGGAAACCAAGGCTGTCTCGGCCACCTGGGAGCTACCAGCAGGACCGAGGCCTTGTCCTGGAGAATCTTGAATAGGGTTTGGGCCACCAAGGGCGTGGGAGGAAACGCATAGAGGAGGCCCTGAGACCACGATATCAGAAAAGCATCCGCTGCTGTCCGCAGAGGATGTGGTTGCCTGGAGCAGAACTGTGGCAGTTGCTTGTTGATGGGGCTGGCAAAGAGATCCATCAAAGGGAGACCCCATCTCAGGAAGATCTTCTGAACTACTGAAGGATGAAGCAGCCACTCATGGGGCTGCAGTATCCTGCTCAATCTGTCTGCCAGGTAGTTGTCCTGGCCAGGAAGGTACACAGCCCTGAGGAGCATGTTGTGCTTGAGGGCAAAAGAACAAAGGTCCTGAGCTTCCCGACAAAGGATCCTGGACCCAGTTCCACCCTATTTGTTCACATAAAACATGGCAACTTGGTTGTCTGTCTGAATCACAACAGACTGTTGAGCCAGAGTAGGAGTGAAAGCTTTGAGTGCTAATCGAATAGCTCTGAGTTCGAGGAGATTGATCTGCTGTGCAGCTTCCCAGGGAGACCAGAGGCCCTGGGTGCACTTGCCCAGACAATGCGCTCCCCAGCCTTGCAGGGAGGCATCTGTTAGCATCACTGTGTAATCTGGAATCTGAAAGAGCACCCCTTTCAGCAGATTGGGTGGGTGTAGCCACCAGTTGAGGGAGTGCAGAAATTGTCTGGACACCCTTATCCTGTCTCTGAGGCTGCCTGTGGCCTGTGACCACTGAGACCGAAGGCACCACTGTGCAGGCCTCATATGGAGCCTACAACTACTTATATTATGGTCCGTTTTTTCAGAACGTTGATTACTCAATTTCTAAATAAGATACGTTCAAAAATGTAAGGCAAAAACTTTTTTCTTCTTTATTTATTATCTTCAATGTGCATTCCAAATCGCAATATTTTTCCAGGTTATTCTTTAGACAATATATAATAAGATCTTCCAAAATATGCCCAGACGAAATATTGTGTCTAAAATTACAGATTCTATAACACTTGAATCTCCAGGGTCTCGACGCTCAACTTTGGCGCCTCAATGGCGTTTCATACTATTTTCTTCAGGAGACCTTTATCCTATAAATAAAGTGTATGACAAAACCTTACTTCTAAAATCAACTTAAAAACACATTCAAACTAAACTAAACTTTTGAACTAAGAAATTACTTACATCCAACCATGCTGCCTGCGTTCACCCTATCTCTTTTTTATTATGGGAAAGCGCCGCGCATGCGGAACAGATATTGTTACTCTGCTTTTAAACCCCTATTAGATGTTCCGGAGGTAATTTAACACAGCTGACTACCTAAAAGTTGACGATTAATCGTCCATGCACTAGTATTGCTATAATTAGGAACCTTATGAAACAATCTCTTATATATTGATCATAAATTAAAAGGAATGAAACTAACACATGTCAACAACTTTTCTTATAAGCTATTTTATAAATATCTTATTTTTTATAAAACGTTCCCACCAAAACAGCTCCATGCATGAAGGCTTCCTAAGATAAACCAGTTAGTTTAATCCTTATGAAACTTACTAAGGTTGATGAACCATTAAAAACATGATGCCCATTCTATTGAAACATTTAATCCTGTGGGGATCACTGTTTGCAGCTTATATATCCACCATTGTTCTCGTGAAAGCAGGGTTTCATCCAGCGTTCTACCTAACTTTGGTGATGTAATTTGTTCTATCACAAAACTACGAAGTTGCTCAAAAACATGTCCCTGTGTAAGACAATGAGCTACTAATGGAGCTTCCAGCCGGTGGCATTTTAATCTGCTCCTGTGTTCCCTCAATCTTACTCGCAATGATCGAATCGTTTTACCTATGTAGTATAGATCACAGGGACACACTATGGCATAAATTACCGCCGCTGTATCACAGGTGGTTCGTGTTCTGAGAGTAAAATTCTTACCATGACAACTAAACTGTGTCTGCTCCAACATAAATCTACACATATCACAGCTACCACAGCTATAATGACCGCCAAAAGGAAATCCAATGGTTATACTATTTGTTTTAGAAGGGAGTACTGCCGGACTTAAATATTCCTTCAGGTTCCGTCCACGTTTCCAGACGCATCTAATGTTTTTCTTTTCCAACCCTGGAACTACCTTCAAAACTGTCATATATTTACGTATCAATTTCTGCAAATCTGAACTAAGCGGAGTATAGGTAGTAATAAAATTTACATTCTCCTGATCTACCTTTCCATAACCTGGATGTGTTGATGTTTGTAACAAATTCACCCTATGGTTAAATAGGGCTCTATGATAAGCTCTTTGTACTGTTGCTCTCGGATATCCCCTTCGGAGAAAATCTCTTTTCAAAATTTTTGCCTGACATTTATAATCAACAGTCGAGCAATTATGGCGGTACCGTAAGAACTGTGAATACGGAAGCGATTGTTTTAACCTAACAGGATGTTTACTAGAAAACTCCAAAAAAGTATTCCTATCAGTTGTTTTTCTAAAGATCGATGTATTCCATCTGTGAACTCCTCTGGTAACCTGAACATCCAAATACGCTATACTATTCTGATGGCATGTATATGTAAAGGTGATATTACTCTCACAATTATTCAACCATTGTATACATTGCAAAAGGATATCGGGAGTCCCCTTCCATAATAGGAAAATATCGTCTATATATCTCCTCCACGTGATGATGTTAGATAAGTGGGGAGACCGGGACAGATGGTATGTCTCAAAATCATCCATATAGAAATTCGCCACTGAGGGGGCACACGTCGCCCCCATGGCTACCCCCGCTATTTGTTGGTATATTGTGCCCTCAAAAATAAAATAATTCTGACAGATAGCCAATTTTGCTATCTCCAATAGGAATTCTATATGGGAAGCTGACAAATCTCCCCGTGATAATAATGTTTTTTCTATAACCTTAATGGCAATATATCACAAGAAAAATATTGCGATTTGGAATGCACATTGAAGATAATAAATAAAGAAGAAAAAAGTTTTTGCCTTACATTTTTGAACGTATCTCATATGGAGCCTGACATTGGGGGTCACATGTACTGTCGCAGCCATGTGGCCTAGAAGCCACAAGCAGAGTCTGGCAGAGACCAGGGACCTGCTGAGAAACTGACTGGCCAAGGCCATTAACCTTCGGGCTCTGTTTTCTGGCAAGAATGCCTTTGCCAGGAGAGAGTCCAACCTTGCCCCTATGAACTCCAAGTTCTGGGAAGGGAGCAAAGTGGACTTTGCAAAGTTTATGACAAACCCCAGGCATTGTAGAAGAGCAATAGTCCTGAGGGTGGCTTGATTGGCCTCCTGACATGTCTGACTCCTGATGAGCCAGTCGTCCAGATAGGGGAAGACAAAGATGCCCTGATTTCTCAGGTAGGCCGCCACCACTGCTAAGCACTTTGTAAAGACTCTGGGGGCGGAGGTGAGGCCGAAAGGCAGCACTCTGTACTGATAATGGTTTCCTCCCACGATAAACCTTAGGTACTTTCTGTGGTCTGGATGAATGAGGATGTGAGTGTACGCATCCTTTAGATCTAAGGAGCACAGCCAATCTCCCTGCTGGAGGTAGGGCAGAAGGGTTCCAAGAGTAAGCATCTTGAACTTTTCTTTCACTAGGAACTTGAGGTTCCTGAGGTCCAGAATGGGACGAAGGAAACCGGTCCTTTTGGGCACCAGGAAATACCTGGAGTAGAATCCGTGACCTTGCAAGTGGGGAGGCACAGGCTCCACCGCCCTGTCCACCAACAGACCCTGAAGCTCCTGACGGAGAAGTCTAGGTTTCGGGCCTCCCTACCAGAAGGCACCGCGGAGTGCATCTTCTGACTCTTCAGACGATGCATGGCCGATTCCACAACCATGGAATGGTGTGGCAGCTGTGCCTTTTGAAACCCAGGGCTCTTCCGGAATCGATAGATGGAATCGACCCGCTTGCTAAGAACCGGCGCCGAGGCCGGTGCCTCCCACATACGGAAGAGGAGCCGTTCCAGCATCGGAGGAACCGGGACAGTAAAGGCCTCCTTCGGAGGAGAGTCATACTTGTAGGGCCTCGAGCTCTTCAGCTCGAGGCTCCTCCTCAGGATCTGCCGGAATAGCCAAGGCAGTGGCCATATCCCAGACGAACTCCGAGAACCGGGTGTCCTCCGGAGGGGACCTACTCCGGGGTTCAGACTGCGGTGAGTCCGAAGGGACGCACAGAGTCTTAAAGGTATCGGGAGACTCCTCATCCTCCGTCTCCCAAGCTGACTCGTCCAAGGAAGAGTCGGAGTCCGATCCCGCGGGGCCCTGAAGCACCCGCCCTGACGCCGGAAGCACCGGTGTCTACGCCCTCGGTCCCGAACGGGAGGTCGAGGGAGACCGCGACTGAGGTTGACTCCGAGCCACGAGGGACTCAAGTATCGGCTCGGCCTCCGGGGTCGACTTTGACATCGATGTCCCGGTGGTCGGGGCAGATGCGCCAGACAGGCTGGCCATCAGTGCCCGCTGCTGCTCCATGAAGGCAGACATTTTGCTCTCCAAGGCTGTCATCCTGAGACTCAGCTCGGGAGACGCAGCAGCCACCGACTCGGGCCCCGGTGGCGCCGGGCCCGACGTCAGCTCCCTGGGAGGAGAGTCCACGAGGACTACGGGGCTTATGTGTCCAGCAGACTCCGGCTCCACACGAGGAACTTGGCAGGCTTCTCCGGTTCCACAGGCCCGGGGCGACGGTCGGGGGTCTTAGACCTGGCCCTCGAGGAGCCAGGGACCTCTTCTGAAGACGCCCTCGCCAGCCGCTTCTTCCTCTTGCGTTTCCGGTCGGGGGACCCCCTGTCTAGGAGCTTCGACGGCGCTCGGGATCGGAATCCCGAGCTGTCGAGGCCTCAGACGAGGTCCGGGCACGGCCGGAGGCTGAGTCCGAGAAAAGCCTTTCCTTTTGCTGCTGTCGACTTCGTAGTGCCTTGGAAGACATTTTCCCACAGGCCCCGCACGACTTAGGATCGTGGTCGGGGCCGAGGCACCGAAGGCAGCAGTCGTGTGTGTCGGTGAGAAACATTAGTTTCTTACACCGATCACACTTCTTAAAGCCACTGGAAACCATCGGGGGGAAAAAAAAAGAGTCCCCGCGAGGTCAAAGGACCAGCCTTCCAGGGAAAAAGAGAAAAAAGGGCGCGAACGCCAGCCACGAAGGGCAAAAACCGAAAAAGAAGAATCGGGCTCGATACCGGTGTACTGAACCCGGCGGGAGAGGAACCGGCGTCGAACTGGTAGAGAAAGAGCAAAAAATTGCTAAAAATCTGATTTTAACCGAGAAAAGGGACATACGTCCAACGGGCTTCACGGAAAAAAAGAGACTGAGGTAAGATGGCACCTTTAGGCGGGAAGGGAACCGCACATGCTGCCTGCATTCCCAAATGCTTTCATAGAAAGCTGGGGAAATGCTCCGCTGGGGCTTCATCGACGCCGATGAAACCCATATGTGAGGACTGACTTCCTGCTTGGTCCTGGAGAATATGCCATAGTAAGATACATAGCATATAACAGTAGATAAAGACCAGTATGGTCCATCTAGTCTGCCCAGTAAGGTGGCTAGAGTGGTTGTAACTGCCATTCCTGCAGGTCACCCCCCTCTATGCCTGTGTTTAGGTTGTACCTGCCGTTCCATGCTGGTCAGCCCCCATCTATTTATTGAAGTCTAAAATATATAAATTTGCTTTGATTTTATTCTCTTGCTGTAAAGGGATTCACTGTGTCTGTCCAATGCTATTTTGTCCATCACTGCATTTGCCCCGACCACCTCCATCAGGAGGTCATTCCAAGCATCCACCACTCTTTCATCAAAAAAGTATTTCCTGATGTTGCTTTTCAGTTCACCACCTTGAAGCTTCATCATATGCCCTCTAATTTTACAGTTTCCCTTCTTTGAAAAATGGTTTGTTTGTTCATTAATAACCTTTAAGCATTTAAAAGGTCTATATCATATCTCCCCTGTCCCTCCTTCTCCTCCAGGATATACCTATTTAGGTCTTCAAGTCTTTTCTTTTACGTCTTCTGGCACAGGCTCTGAATCATTTTGGTTGCCTTACTCTGAACCGTTTCAAGTGTTTTTATATCCTTTGTGAGATATGGTCTCCAAAACTGAACACAATACTCCAAGTGAGGCTTCACCAATGACTTGTACAGAGGCATTAATACCTCCTCCTTTCTACTGGTTATTCCCAGCATCATTCTGGCCTTGGCTACCACCTTGTCACATTGTTTCATCACGTTGAGATCCTCAGACAAACACTCCGAGGTCCCTCTCCTGGTCTGTGCATATCAATCTCTCACCCCCTATCACATACAAAGATCTTTTGTATTTCTGCATCCCAAATGCATGACACTGCACGTCTTCACATTAAACCTTAACTGCCAAGCATTAGACCACTCTTTCCATTCAATCCTTTCGCAATATCACTTACAAATATATTGAACAGTATCTGACCCAGGACTAATCCCTGAGACACACCATTACACATTTTCCTTTCTTCTGAGTGAGTTCCATTTACCACCAGCTTCTGTCTGTCAGTCAACCAATTTCTGATCCAGTTCATCACCTTGGGACCTATCCCCAGGCTTCTCGGTTTATTGATAAGCCTCCTATGAGGAACAGTATCAAAGGCTTGCTAAAATCCAAGTATACCACATCCATCACATACCCTTGATCTAGTTCTCTGGAAACCCAGTCAAAGAACTCAAATTTGTTTGGCATAATCTTCCCCTGGTAAAACCATGTTGCCTCTAATGCAATCTATTGATTTCCTGAAAGTTCACTATTTTTTTTTCTTTCAAGAGTGCCTCAATTATTTTCCCACCACAGAGGTAAAGCTTATCAGCCTATAGTTTGTCACCTCTTCCTATTACCACTTTTGTGAATAGATACCATATCAGCCCTTCTCCAGTCCTACGGAACCTTTCCTGTCTCCATCTATTAAAAAAATCCTTTAAAAACCCTGCCAGAACCTCTGAGCTCTTTTAGTATCTTGGGATGTATACCATCCAGTCCCATGGCGTTGTCCACTTTCAGTTTTGCAAGCTGATCAAAAACATCTTCTATGAATGGTATGGAATCAACTCCATTCCCATTTGTATATTTTGAATATACGTGCTCATGAGTACATGTTCATGAAAAGATGGTAAGAAACTATGCAGGATGTAAGCACAGCATTCTCAAAAATTCTTCTTCTAAAAGACTCCCATGTCCTAGCCTCTCTTCCCCCAGAGGCACCGAAGAGTGCAACTCAGAATTCTTGACCTTTTTGAGAGTGGAATGAGGAGGAAGCTGCTGCTTCTTAAGAACATAAGAAATGCCATACTGGCTCAGACCAAGGTCCATCAAGCCTAGTATCCCGTTTCCAACAGTGGCCAATCTAGGTCATACGTACCTAGCAGTTTCCCCAAAAGACACAGGTTCCACAATGCTCGTATCGGGTCAAGCATTGATATCCTGGGTCCCTTCTTAATAATGATTTACGGACCTTTCCTCCAGGAACTTGTCCAAACCTTTTTTAAACCCAGCTATACTAACAGCCTTTACTACATCTTCCGGTAACAAATTACAGAGTTTGATTACATGTTGAGTGAAAAAATATTTTCTTTAATTAATCTTAAATAGTTTACCCTGTAGCTTCATTGCATGTCCCCTAGTCTTTCTATATTCTGATACCGTAAACAATTGATCTACGTTTACCCGTTCCACTCCATTCATTAATTTATAGACTTCTATCATATCTCCCCTCAGCCGTCTCTTTTCCAGATTAAAGAGCCCTAACCTTTTTAGCCTTTCATAGGGGTATCCTTCCATCCCCTTTACCATTTTGGTGGCTCTTCTCTGAACCTTTTCTAACAATGCTATATCCTTTTTAATATACGGCGACCAGAATTGCACACAATATTCAAGGTGCAGTCTCACCATGGAATGATAGAGGCATTATAATATCCTTTGTTTTATTTTCCATTCCTTTCCTTATGATACCTAGCATTCTATTTGCTCTCTTGGCCGCCACTGCACACTGGGCCAAGGGTTTTAACATGTTATCCACAATGACGCCTAAATCTTTTTCCTGAGTGGTGGTTCCTAATGTGGAACCTTGCATTGTGTAATCATAGTTTGGGTTGCTTTTCCCTAGGTGCATAACTTTGCACTTGTCCACATTAAATTTCATCTGCCATTTTGATGCCCAGTCTTCCAATTTATCAAAATCCTCTTGCAATTTTCCACAATCCTTTTGGGTTTTAACAACTTTAAATAGCTTTGTCTCATCTGCAAATTTGATAACCTTACTCGTTATTCCCTTTTCCAGGTCATTTATGAATATGTCAAAAAGCAGCAGACCCAGCACAGATCCCTGGGGTACACCACTATTCATCTTTCTCCATTGGGAAAATTGTCCATTTAGCCATTTACCCTCTGCTTTCTATTTTTTAACCAGTTCCTGATCCACAATAGTACACTGCCTCCTATCCCATGACTTTTTAGTTTTGCCAAAAGTCTCTGATGAGGGACCTTGTCAAAGGCTTTCTGAAGTTTAAATACACTATATCAACCGACTCACCATTGTCTGTTTATTCACATCTTCAAAAAAACATAACAGATTAGTAAGACAAGATCTTCCTTGTCTAAAGCCATGTTGGCTGTCTCCCATTAAGCCATGACTATCTACATGTTCAGCAATTTTGGTCTTTATGATGGTTCCTACCATTTTTCCTGGTACTGACGTCAGGCTCACCGGTCTGTAGTTTCCCGGATAACCCCGGAACCCTTTTTAAAAATTGGCGTTACGTTCACCATCCTCCAATCTTGAGGTATTACAGATGATTTTAATAATAGTTCACAGATTACTAATAGCAGGTCTGCAATCTCATATTTCAGTTCTTTCAACACCCTTGGATGTATATCATCTGTCCCAGGTGATTTGCTACTCTTCAGTTTATCAAATAGCTGTAAAACATCTTCCCGATGTATCGATATTTCCTTCAATTCTTCCGCACCTTTAAATAACACTTCAGTCATGGGTAACACTCCTACATCTTCCTCAGGAAAGACCGAAGCAAAGAATTCATTCAGTCTCTCCGCTATAGCCTTGTTGCCTCTTAGTGCCCCTTTAACCCCTCTATCATCTAATGGACCAACAGGTTTTTTTTGCTACGAATGTACTTGGAAAAGTCTTTATTACGCGTTTTTGGTTCCGCAGCAAGCTTCTTCTCAGATTCTCTCTTTGCCTGCCTTATCAATGCCTTGCATTTAACTTGCCAGTGCTTGTGCTGTTTCCAGGTTTCATCGTTTGGCTCTTTTTTTCCATTTCCTGAAATATGCTTTTTTGGCAAAACAGCCTCTCTGACCTCACCTTTAAACCTTCTTGAATCTATGAGCTTTCTGGACTCTGTACATCTAATTAACCTTATTAGTAAGTTGTACTGCAAGGAATGTCTTCCACATTCTCATCTGTGTCCTTCAGGATTCTGTGAACAGGCATCCTTGGGTGGGTAGAGGAATTGCAGGATGTCCAATGTTTCTGCCCAGTGTTCTTCCTCCACCTCGAAATTAAATGAAATGGCCTCCACCATTTCCCCTATAAAGTCAATGAAGGAGATTTCCTCTGGTGGAGGACTCTTTCCTTTTATGGGGTGGAGATGGGTCTGATAAACCAACTGAACCCTCCTGTTCAGAGAATACTTCTGCCTCATAATCAAAATCTCATGAGTGCTTGGTGTCTGACCCAGAAAAATACTTCATCAGGAAAGAATTGATCACTGCCCATCTCGACATCCTCTCCTCAGTAGGTGTGAGCGTTGAGTGACAGTATCAAAATATCAAGGATCTCTGATGCCTCAGCAAAACGTTTCCCTCCAATGCACTGGAGATGGATATCAGTCACTGATCCAGAGGCCCTAACAAGACCTCTGTATCTGTCTCTCCTGCAGGCAAAGCATGAGTCTTGAGTAATGGGCTGGACGTTTTTGCTGCACCAACATAAACAATGTAAAATCGATAGCATATTTGTAAATAGTTTACCACTGTTATCCAAGATTATGTAGCAAATGTTGTAAATAGTTACCCCTGTTATCCAAGTTTCTTACCCTGTTATCTGTAAACTCATACATGTTATCTGTAAACTCATACATGTTATCTGTACTGAGCATTTTTGTTCCATGTAAACCGTGCTGATGCTGAATAGTGCGGTATAGAAGAGACCGTAAATAAATAAATAAATAAATCACAAAAAGCACACTGTCTGGGGTTCTTCAATTTCTTCATGAGCTGCTCACTAAGGACCAAGGACAAAGGCGTCAGGACTATGGTAGGAATGGCCACATCCTCCTGTAATGGATGGGATATATTGGATGCCTGGTTGTAAGCCTTTGGAGTCTGCTACTTCCACTCCTGTTCCAAAGATAAAAGATCCTCATTTCAATTATGCTTAGCGAACATTGGTACCCCCAGTGCCTCAATGCCACAAGACGTAATTAGTCCTTAACCTGCTAATTAGTGTTCCTGAAGGAACTCCAGTCCAGTCCCTTTACTTCTGGATTGCACAACCCTTCCAGCAGCTTGGAGGCTGAGCCCATCATCGTTTTGATGATGGTGTGGTATAAATACCACTGGCACCACCCACAGGCACCAGTAATCTATTGAAAAAGCAGACCTATCGGATACCCGCTTAACCACCTATAACCGTAACATGCAATAAACAAAATAGACTATAACCCCAACACTTTTTTTTTTAAAAATCTTATGAATTATCGGAGGGAAAGGAGGGTACGGAAGGAGAAGGCTTACCTGAGGCTGACCTAGCCTTTACCCACTCCCCACCAGCCCCGTCCTAGCGGACCGTCACGCTCCCAGGGCCCTTTGACCGGGATCCCCCCCTTGCGGTTCGCATTCTGACTTCGGTCCGTTGATCTTTTCTGCCTACCGCGAAACCGAAACTGGGCGGGATCAGGGACTGGACTGGAGTTCCTTCAGGAACAGTAATTAGCAGGTAAGGACTAAATACTTCTTCCTTATCGTCACTCCAGTCCAGTCCCTTTACTTCTGGGATGTAAAAGAGCAGTTCAAACCTGGGGTGTTCGCCATCCCGGACCGAAGTACTGCATCCCCAAACCTGGAATCTGCCCTCCTCTGGACATCCAGCCTGTAGTGCTTGGTAAAGGTGTGCAGCGACAACCTTGTAGCCGCTCTACAAATGTCCAGCGGCAGAACCAAGCTATGCTCCGCCCAGGAGGTCACCTGCGCTCGCGTAGAATGAGCTCAAAGACCCCCTGGAACCTGTTTCCCTTTCAGGATATAGGCGGAGGCAATCGCCTCCCTGATCAAGCCTTGGCCGCTGCTTCTCCCTTGTGCGGCCCCCCAAATTGAACAAATAAACGTTCGGACTTTCGAAAGGAGGCCGTGCGGGAGAGGTAACGCTTCAGCACTCTATGCACATCCAGAAGACGAAGCTTCTCCCCATCCTCCATGTCCTTCTCCCGCGAAGGATGGGAGAGATACTGTCTGGTTCACATGAAAGAGAGAGATGACCTTGGGTAAGAAGGAAGGAACTGTCCGCAAGACCACCTTATCCTTAAAGAACGAAAGAAAGGGGGGCTGAGAAGACATCGCTTGAAGTTCGGAAACGCGTCTAGCCGAACCAATAGCTACCAGAAAAAACGTCTTTAGGGTAAAGTCCTTTAGGGAGGATTTCCTTCCTGGTTCAAAAGGTTCCCTGGTTAAGGCATTCAATACCAGGTTGAGGTCCCAGGGAGGGACTACAGATCTTTGATGGGGACGTAACCTCCTGACCGCCCTTAGAAACCTGCTCACATCCGCGTGGTCTCCTAAGGATTTACCCCGGACTTTACCCCTATAACAAGAAATGGCCGCTAACTGGACCCGCAGCAAGCTAGGCACTAGCCCTTTCTCGAATCCTGCTTGTAAAAATTCCAGGATCTCCGGGACTGAGGCCGCAAGAGGCTTCTTCTGGTGCTCTGCACACCAGGCTTCAAAAATGCGCCAAATTCGCACATAGGAAAGGCAGGTTGAGCGCTTTCACGCGCTCAACAATGTTGAAATCACCAATCCCAAATAACCTCGCTTCCGAAACCGCGCCCTCTCAATAGCCAGGCCGTAAGCGAGAATCGATGCACGTGAGGCATGCGAACTGGACCCTGCCGTAACAGATCCGATCTGCATGGGAGCCGCCAGGGCTGGTCGGCAGTCAGCCTCACCAGATCTGCATACCAAGGGTGGCGAGGCCAATCCGGGGCTATGAGAATTACCAAGCCTTGGTGGGCTTCCACCCGCTGCAGCACCCTCCCTATGAGAGCCCAGGGAGGGAAGACATACAGGAGACCCTCCAAAGGCCACCTTTGCACCAGGTCGTCCAAGCCCTTGGACATCCTTTCCTTCCTGTGACTGAAAAACAGGCTTTCCTTGGCCGTTGCGTATCGAGCCATGAGGTCCATGATCGCATCCCCCAATGGGCTACTACTTGGTCGAATACTTCCTGTGCTAGCTCCCACTCTCCATGGTCTATCCTGAACCTGCTGAAGTAATCGGCCGTTACGTTGTCTGTTCCGGCCATGTGCTGCGCTGATAAAGCTAACAAATGGGCTTCTGCCTACTGCAAGAGGCTGTCCGCTTCCTTCTCCAAGGAAGGACTGCTTGTTCCCCCCTAGCAGTTGATGTAGGCCACCATGGTGACATTGTCGGAGAGGACGTGGACTGCCCTTTGATGAACCAAGGGCTCGAGAGACCCGAGTGCTAAGGCTACCGCCCTCAGCTCCAGCCTGTTAATGGACCACTGAGATTCCCTCGGATTTCAGCAACCCTGTGCAAACTGGTTCTCACAATGAGCACCCCATCCTGTTAAACTTGCATCCGTCATCAGCTGTACCCACTGGGGAGGTTCGAGGGGCATTCGCATTCTAGCTTCCTTGGGCACCTCCACCACAGAAGAGCCTTCCTGATCCGAGGACGCTGATGGGACCAACACCGTAATAACGTGCGTTGAAGAGGTCGCATATGTGCCCCGGCCCACGGCACTACCTCTATCGCCGCTGCCATGGTTCCCAGCAACTGAAGGCAATGCCAGGCTGTGGGGCTTCATCTTAACAGGAACTGAGCAACGAGGTTCTTCAGGTCTCTTAACCTCTGCTTCGACAGAAAAACTCTTCCCCTTTTGGTGTCGAACCTTGCTCCGAGATATTCGATCTCTTGTGTGGGATTTAATCTGCTCTTTGCCCGATTGATGACCCACCCCAACTCCTCCAGGAATTCTACGACTCTGGCTGTCGCCGAGCGATTCTCGGCTTCTGACTTCACCCGGATCAGCCAATCGTCCAGGTACGGATGTACCAAAATTCCTTCCTTTCGTAGAGCCGCAGCTACCACCACCATTACTTTGGTGAAAGTCCTGGGAGCTGTTGCTAGACCAAAGGGTAGGGCCTGGAACTGAAAGTGACCTCTTGGTACCGCGAATCTTAGGAACTCTTGATGAGACCTTCGGACCGGGATATGTAAATATGCCTCCGTTAGATCTAGGGATATTAGGAACTCCCCCTGCCGTACAGCCACAATAACAGACTTCAGGGTTTCCATTCAAAAGTGCGGTACTCTGAGACAGCGATTGATTTGCTTTAGGTCTAGAATTGGCCGAAAAGACCCTTCCTTCTTTGGAACCACGAAATAAATCGAGTATCGACTGGACCAGCGTTGATCTGCTGGAATGGGAACCATCGCCCCCAGAGCTATAAGCCTTGAAAGCGTGACTTCTATCGCCGCCTTCTTTTCTGGTGGTCCGTCGGGGGACTGAATAAAGGCTGGAAGTACCTGTTTTGCGAATTTGAGAGCGTAACCCTCTTGGATCACTTCCAAGACCCACTGAGCGGATGTGACCCGGGACCAGGCGGGAAGGAACTGCGTTAACCGACCCCCCACCGGGAGGCCTCCCACCTGGACCCCCATTCTCACTGTGGTTTTCTGGGGCCCGTGGAGGAGGAAGAGACCCCAAAACCTTTACCTGCCCCACGAAACCCCCTGAAGTTTTGACCCCTAGAGGGGAAGCAGCCCCTAGGAAAGGAGTTCGATCTGTCCTGACGGAATCTCCGAAAATCCCTAGGCTGACTCCGCACCGGAGCTAGCGAGCGGCCTTGCTTAGGCCTGTCTTCCGGAAGCCTGCCTCCCTTAGACTCGCCCAGGTCCTTCACCAACTTATCGAGGTCTTCTCCAAACAGCTTCCCCTTGAAAGGAAGCCGGCTCAGGCGCGCCTTTGAGGAGGCATCCGCTGCCCAATTACATAACCATAAATACCGTCTGGCTGCTACCACCGAGGCCATATTCTTAGCCAGACTACTACTGAGGTCGTACTGGCTATCTGCCAGGTAGGCCGAACCGGACTCCAACCTAGCCGAAACGGCCTGCGCGTCGACTGAGAGACCGTCTGCTAGTTGAAGTTGTTGGGACCACCTCAGACAGGCCCTAGCTACTCACGCCCCAGATACTGAGGCCTGTAAGGCGAGAGCACTAACATCAAAGGCTTGCTTCAGTAGTGTATCCAATCTTCTATCTTGACTATCCCTCAGAGCCGCGCTGCCCTCGACCGGAATAGTCGTCTTCTTTGTTACCGCCGATACTGCCGCGTCCACCCTTGGTGACTTCAGTAGGTCTTTGTCCGGTTCTGGCAATGGGTACAGACGAGTCATAGCTCGGACTCCCCTCAAACTTGATTCTGATTGATTCCACTCCTCCTGAATCATCTGACGTACTACCCTGTGGACTGGAAACACCTTCTGAGACTTCCTGACAGCTTGAATCAACGGATCCTCCAAAGCTTCCTCATCTGCTGGAGTGTCCGAGGTCATATTGAGCACCTTCAGCGACTCACTTATCAATGCACGGAGCTCTTCTCGACGAAAAACTCGAACTATGCAGGATTGTTCTTCCTCCGGAATCTCTCCCTCTTCGAGCTCCTCCTCCTCTTCCCCTACTTCTTTGTCCGAGACCTCCTCTTCCGGAATGTCAAGTGACGGGGACTCGAGAGGGTCCTCACTCAACAGCCTTGCGCGTTTGGGTGGGACCCCGGAATCAAGGGTCCTTGTCTTACCCGGACTGGTCTTCGCTGCCACTGGCTCTCCTGCCCCCTGCCGGTGCAAACAGTAGGCTTTGTGCAATAGGAGGACAAATTCTGGGGAAAAGTGTTCCCAGTCTCCCTCCGCCCCAGTAGACGAGGGGGGAAGAGATAGGGAAGGGCCCGGCAAATCTAAGGCTGTGGAAGGAGGAGAAAGAACATCCCCTCCCCCCCCTTCCAGTGGGTCTTCAGAACCCTGGGCAGCCTGAGCCATGGTCAAATGGATTTCTTGCTCCACGGAAGCAGCCTCTGCAGCACAACCCCTGCAGACCCCTGCTTCCGAGGCGGTACCCCTACGAGTGCCGCAGGAAGGACACCGTGGTTTGCCAGTCATGTTCCCTCTGGCCCAAAAGGACTTAGAGTGTACCCAAAAATTCTGAATTTAAATGCATATAAAAAAACAGATTCTAATCCTTAAATAAAATTTCAATAAAGAAAATTAAAGAAAAACTAAAGTTATATAAAATTAAACAAATGAATTGAAAATTTTCAATCTGGAGCCTGGAAATAACAGTTCCAAGAGTCCTCCCCTCCCCCCCCCCCCCCTAGAAAAGGCACAGAGATAGGGTCCTTTTTTTTAATTCCAGAAATCCTGTGTGCCAAAATTCTTTTTAATACTTGCGGTTTGCTGTTCTTCCCCTCAAACGTGCAGTCTTGAAAGAGGGAACCAGCCGTCCTCCACTGGTTCCCACATGGTAGGCCGCAGCCACTTGTAAAACAAACTATCTCCTCTTGGGTTTTGTTGGAACAATCAATACACCTGTCCTATTACTAATATTGCTCCATTCACTCACTAAATCAAAAACACTATTTTTATTTACTTAGGGAACAGGTCTCAGACTAGAGCGGGGAAATAGCCAATGAGGTAAAAACCTCTAGACTGCAGTCCCCTTCTTTGCATCAAGGACCCTAAGTTCCCTTTCGCCTATTTTTTTATTTAATTCATTTTTGTATATATAAAAATTAATGTCTTTCAATATTGCAAGCACTTCTATCACTATTCTTTCAAGCACTCCTGCCTCTATAGTTTGCAACTGTTATATTGTCGATCACTCCAAGAATTTTTCCGCTACTAAAAACTGTATTTTCAAAAATGCTGTATGTTTTTATTTTTATGCAGAATAGAGACGAAGCTGCATGTCTTTATTAAACTGGTATCCCCCGAAGAAACCGCTTGGCCGGTGAAACGCACAAGCGCTGCTGACTTGAGTTGGGACTACAGTTTACATTTCAGATAAGAACACAAGCATTTCATCTATTTAGCCTCCTGCGAGCTGTTATATCAGTTATGAAACTCTTTGTCGCAAATGATGCTATGACCTTTTAAATTGCTATAAGTTTTTAGTAGCGGAAAAATTCTTGGAGTGATCGACAATATAACAGTTGCAAACTATAGAGGCAGGAGTGCTTGAAAGAATAGTGATAGAAGTGCTTGCAATATTGAAAGACATTAATTTTTATATATACAAAAATGAATTAAATAAAAAAATAGGGAAAAGGGAACTTAGGGTCCTTGATGCAAAGAAGGGGACTGCAGTCTAGAGGTTTTTACCTCATTGGCTATTTCCCCGCTCTAGTTTGAGACCTGTTCCCTAAGTAAATAAAAATAGTGTTTTTGATTTAGTGAGTGAATGGAGCAATATTAGTAATAGGACAGGCGCAGCCACGTGTAGCCCGGACCTGCAAATGGCGGCCTTGCACTCGCCGCCGGTCTACGGGCTCTCTGAACGGGCCCGAGAACGTCTTCCTGCGCTCCCGTGCTGCCTCTAACGCACTGCCAACCCGGGGGCTGCTGCACGAGGCAGATAAGGCTGTCGGGGGGAAAACCGCGATGCTGCCTCCAGCGCTCAGCCACCCGAAGGGCTTTGGAGCAAGGCAGAAGGGGCCGGCGGAAGAGGCGTCGGTGAGCCGGCTGGCAGAGCAAGCGGGAGGAGAGCTCTCCGATCCTCCACGCTGCTCAGGTAAAGCACAGTTACTTACCTGTAACAGGTGATCTCTGGGAACAGCAGGAATAAGTCTTCACATATGGGTACGTTGGTACCGAAGGAGCCTGCGCGGGAACGCTCCCCAGCTTCCCAAAAAGGAAAGCTTTTGTGAGCATCCCACAGTGCCTGCGCGCTGCCTTCCCGCCTTTCTTAACCGCCTCTCCCCAGTTCGAGTTTTAAAGCTGAGACAAAGAGAGAGAGAGGAAAGGAAAGATAGATAGAGAGATACAACTCCTAGGGGAGGTGAAGACTTATTCCTGCTGTTCCCAGAGATCACCTGTTACAGGTAAGTAACTGTGCTATCTCCAGGAACAAGCAGGAATGAGTCTTCACATATGGGGACTCCCTAGCTAGAGATGCCTGGGAGATCCCCAAGGTTATGAGACCCTGGGAAGGGCTCTATCTCCTCCTATGGATCTCAGGCATCCATCCAGGGAAGGAGGGCAGGAGTTGATTAAGAATGGAACAGGCGTTTGAGAACAGCCTGACCAAACAAGGCATCCCGGCGGAAGTCCTTGTCCAAGCTGTAATGGGCTGTGAAGGTATGAACTGAGGCCCAGGTGGCCGCTCGACAGATCTGGTCGATGGACACAGAATTTAGATGAGCCATAGAGGTGGCCATGGCCCTCACATTATGAGCTGTGACATGGCCCTCCAGAGAAAGGTTCTTACTCTGGTATGCGAAAGAAATACACTGAGCAATCCAATTGGACAGTGTCCTCTTAGAGACTGGAAGTCCCAAATGAGAGGGATCAAAAGCAACAAAGAGTTGAGAAGACTTTCTATGTTGCTGTGTCCTTTGTAAGTAAAAGGCAAGAGCCCTCTTACAATCCAGGGTATGAAGATTCCTCTCTGCACTTGATGCATCAGGACCTGGAAAAAAGACAGGTAAATACACCTCTTGATTAAGATGAAAAGGTGAGACCACTTTAGGCATAAAGTGTGGATTGGTCCTAAGGACTACCTTATGATAGAACCTTGTATAAGGTGGATTAGCCACTAAGGCCTGCAGTTCATTGATGCGGCGAGCTGAGGTGACTGCAATGAGGAAAATAACCTTCCAGGAAAGAAATTTCAAGGAGATGGTGGCTAAGGGTTCAAAAGGTGGCTTCATAAGCTGACCAAGAACCAGATTTAAGTCCCATGCCACCGGAGGCAGCCTAATGGGAGGTTTAGTTAAAGTTAGGCCTCTCATGAATCTTGCAATAAGAGGATGAGAGGAAATAGGCTGTCCATTGATAGGCTTAAGGGATGCTGCAATAGCACTCAAATGGACCCTTATTGAATTTGTCTTAAGGCCTGCATTGGAGAGATGCAGGAGATATTCCAATAGAGAATTCAAAGGTAGTGCTAGAGGGTCAAGACCCTTCTCAGTACACCAAATGGAAAACCTTTTCCATTTAAAAGCATAGGAACGTCTAGTAGAAGGTTTTCTGGAAGCATGGAGGATATCCTTCACTTGCTGAGAAAGATTCCAACCTTGAAGGTCTAGGCCTTCAGCAACCAAGCTCTGAGGTGAAGGGACTTGGGGTTTGGGTGCCACAAAGTCCCCTCCTCCTGGGACAGAAGGTCTGGAGCAGCTCTCAAGTCCAGGGAGGGAGCTTGAGAGAGATGAAGAAGTAGAGGGTACCACACTTGGCGTGGCCAGCGTGGAGCTATGAGGATCATAGATCCTTGATCCTTCTGGAGCTTGAACAGAGTCTTGGGAATCAAGGGAATGGGTGGAAAGGCATACAGGAAGTCTTGACCCCATTGAAGGAGGAAGGCATCCTTGGCCTGAACTCCCTGACACGGAATTCTGGAACAGAACTGGGGAAGTTTGGCATTCCACGGACTTGCAAAGAGGTCTATGTCCGGGGTTCCCCACTCTTGAAAGATTCTGAGTACTTGGTCCATGTGCAGGGACCATTCGTGTGGAAGCAGAACTCGACTGAGTCTGTCTGCCCAAGAGTTTTGGATTCCTGGGAGGTATACGGCCAGGAGATGGATTTGATGCTCTCTGGCGAAGGCCCACAATCTTAAAGCTTCGTTGCAAAGCGACAGAGAGCCAGCTCCTCATTGCTTGTTTATGTAAAACATGGCTACCTGATTGTCCGTATGAATGAGGACTGTCTTGTAGCTGAGCAGGGTATGGAAGACCTTGAGAACTAGAAAAACTGCTCGGAGCTCCAAGTGGTTGATATGTAGAGAGGTCTCCTGTGGAGACCAAGTGCCCTGAGTGGAGAGGTCTTGTAGATGAGCTCCCCAACCTGTTTGGGAGGCATCTGTTGTGAGGGTTGCCTGGGGCAACAACTGTTGAAGGGGGACCCCAGCAACAGATTTTGGGTGGACATCCACCACTGGAGAGACCAAAAGAGGTGTTTGGAGGTTGCTATTTGCTCTGAGAGAGCTCCTGATGCTTGAGTCCACTGGGTGGACAAAGTCCATTGAGCTGCTCTCATGTGAAGGCGAGCATAGGGTACCACATGCACTGTGGATGCCATGTGGCCTAGCAGTTGTAGCATCTCCTGGGCAGTTAAATGGCTCTTTGACTAAATCTGGGAGGCTAACTGCACTAGGCGTAGGCAACGGGCCTGAGGAAGATAGGCCCTTGCAGTGGTAGTATCCAGCCAGGCCCCTATGAACTGTAGGGACTGAGTAGGGGTGAGCTGGGACTTTGGGAGGTTTACCACAAGTCCCAGATACTGCAGAATGTGCCTTGTGCAGTCCAGGGAAGTCTGGGCCTCTGACTGAGATGGAGCTCGGATGAGCCAGTCATCCAGGTATGGGCATACAAATATTCCAAGAGTGCGTAGAAATGCAGCTACTACTGCCATGCATTTGGTGAACACTTTTGGAGCAGAGGCCAGACCGAAAGGAAGCACCTTGTATTGGTAATGCTTTCCTTGGAAAAGAAAACGGAGGAACCTTCTGTGAGATGGATGGATGAGGACATGTGTGTACGCATCCTTGAGATCTAGAGAACAAAGCCAATCCTGACTCTGAAGGTATGGAAGGAGAGTGCCCAGAGAAAGCATCTTGAATTTCTCCTTGCATAGAAATTTGTTCAATTCTCTGAGATCTAATATGGGTCTGTAGCCCCGTTTTCTTTGGGATCAGAAAGTAGGGGGAGTAAAACCCTGACCCTTGTTGAAGAAGAGGTACTACTTCTATTGCCCCTTGGGCAAGAAGGGCAGCCACCTAATGACCTAGAAGGTCGAGGAGAGATGTTGGAGAATTGAAATGTCTCACCATGGTGTGAGGAGGAAGGTTTGAGAAATGAAGCTTGTAGCCCTCCCTTATGAAGGAGAGGGTCCACTGCTCTGCTGTAATTTGCTCCCATCTGGGAGCAAAATGAGCTAACCTTCCTGGAATGGTGAGAGTCTCTGGCTGTTTCAGAGCCAGAAAGGCTAAGTTCTCTAGCATCAAGTCAAAAACCCTGAGGAGGCTGGGTCTGCTGAGTTGCAGCAGCCCCTGTAGGCTTAGGCCTGGCCTGTTTAGGTTGCTGACGCTTAGCAGCGAAACGACCTGTAGATGATTGTTGGCCAGAAGCAGGATGGAACCTGCCTTTCTTGAAAAAAAGACTTCTTGAAAGGTTTTTTCTTGGCAGGAATGGAGGTTGACTTTGAAAGTCTATCCAAAGCAGAATTTTCTGCATCCATATGAGTGGCTTTTATTGCCAATCTTTGCCAAACAAGTTTTCTCCTGTACAGGGAAGATTTCCCAAGCCATCCTGGACCCAAGATTCTAGATCAGAAGCTTGAAGCCAAGCAATTCTGTGTGCAGCTATGGCAGTGGCTGAAGCCCTGCTGGCACCCTCAAAGGAGTCAAAAGCTGCACGGTTGGAAAACTTTGAAATATCTTGAGTATGCTTAATCCAAATATGAAATTCTTCCCTTTTATCCTCTGGAAGAAAAGAGAGGAAAGTGTGCAGCTTATCTGCAACTTCTTTCAGAAACATACCCATATAAAGACTATAGGAGTTGATTCTGGCAATGAGCATACTGGCTTGGAAGATTTTCCTACCAAAAGCATCCAAGGTCCTGCATTCTCTTCCTGGAGGAGCAGAGGAGTGTCTTTTTGCACTCTATCTTTTTCATAGCTGACTCCACCACAATAGAATGGTGAGGAAGCTGTGTTTTATGAAACCCAGGACAAGGAGGGACACGGTACATAGTGTCCAATCTACGAGAATGAGGAGAGATAGTGAGAGGAGTCTCCCATAAGTCAATCATGTGATCATAAAGAATCTCATGAATTGGCAAGGTGACTGCCTCCTTAGGAGCCTTAGAATAACCTAAAATATCCAATTTTTTAGCTCTAGGCTCTGATTCAGAGGTTACTGAAATAGAAAGTCCTTTAGCCACTTCTCTTATGAAGTCTTGAAAGGACAAGTCCTCTGGAGGAGACATTCTTCTTTTTGGAGAAGAAGGCTCTTCAGGAAGAGCTATAGATACTTCAGCAGACTCCTCCGATGCATCAGAGTCTTCGGAGGAATCAAAATATCGACTGTCAGGGTGCTCTCCCAAAGCTTGGTACGCGTATTGAGCGGTATCGACATCGGGCGTCATCGGGACCGGTTCGGTACCAATGGGCATCCCTGGACAGGAAACCGCTGCAGTCGGCATCTTGGTCGATGTCGATGCAGTCGGTGCCGGTACCGGAGCCGATACCGACAACGGAGTTTGTTGTGGTATCAGCGGCGTCGCAGCTTGAATGAAGGCCGTGATAGCCTGCTGCATGGATAGAACATTCTGATCCATCGACGCCATGAATGCCTGGAATTCGGTACCGGAAGGTTGCGCCGGTACCCCAGAGCATTCTAACAGGTGATCGGTCGAGGCCGTGCCATCGATGTCAACCTGTAACCCCATAGGAGGAGCTTTGAAAGCCGGAGCTTCCCGCCAGGGTTGTTTTGCCGGTGCGGAATCCTCGAGAGCAAGCCCAGAGGCATCTCGATGCGTGGAAGGAGATCTACCCTTCGAGGACTGGCTGGATTTATGTTTGGTTACCCGAGATCCATGGGAGGAAGAAGAAGCCCTGGAAGATGTCGATGCCACTGAAGCTGCATCAGAGGGAAACAGCACATGGAGCTTGGCTGCTCGGTTCTGTAACCCTCGTTTGGATATCAAGGAGCAGGACGAACAATCCAAAATGGAGTGGTTAGGACCCAAACATTTAAGACACCATTCATGGGTGTCGGTAACAGAAATAGTACCGCTGCACTTAGTGCATTTTTTAAACCCAGAGGCTGGTTTTTCCATGAGGAAAATTCTTTGTGAGGCCTAAGGCCCAAAAGAGGAAAAAAATATGTTGTTTTTTTTTTTTTATAAGAAAAGAAAGAAAGACCGGCAGTACCGGTCCGACGTCGGGGAAGACAGACGCGCGACCAAAGAAATAAAATAAAACAAAGAACTTCTTCAGCGGTGACAGGAACACGACCTGCTGGCTCCGCGGCAAAGAAGAACTGGGGAGAGGCGGTTAGGAAAGGCGGGAAGGCAGCGCGCAGGCGCTGTGGGATGCTCCCAAAAGCTTTCCTTTTTGGAAAGCTGGGGAGTGTTCCCGCGCAGGCTCCGTCGGTACCGACGTACCCATATGTGAAGACTCATTCCTGCTTGTTCCTGGAGATACCTCCTCCTCCGAGAAGAAAACAGGCAGAGAGAGAGCATGAAGGAGGGAGGGAGGGGGGAGGGGGAAGAGGAGCTAAAAATTTAAAGGCACAGGAGAGCTTAGCTCCACTCAACTTAAAAGCTAGAAAAATAAAGAAAATTAAAGAAATCAAAGAACTCAAAGTTAAAGAAAAACTAAAGTTATATAAAAATAACCCTGAGACTCCAGTAAGCTCTCTGGCTTACAGGAAACCCTCCAGCTGCTTGGAGGCTGAGAATACTGGTGCCTGTGGGTGGTGCCAGTGGTATTTATACCACACCATCATCAAAACGATGATGGGCTCAGCCTCCAAGCTGCTGGAAGGGTTGCGCAACCCAGAAGTAAAGGGACTGGACTGGAGTGACGATAAAGAACTCAAATGTTAGCTGTTGCACCCCTTTGCATTGAAGACTAGGTCAACTCCTCCCTCTTCTTCAGGCATGAACTGAATGATATCTGCTCCCAATGGCCTTTAACAATATTCTATGTTGATGGTGATCAATTCACTTTCAATGTCTATGCATTCCCAGCATCTGCTGCAGCTCCTAGGCTCATGGAGACCGATACATCTGATGCTGAAGGCCTGAACTTCTTTAGCACCACACATTTCTATGCCCCGCTCTTCATAACTCTTCCACCCTCTCATTGAGATCTGTAAACACAAATTACAAATGAGAGGGATCATGTTCGGGCCCCAAACACTGCAAGCACCAATTATGAGTATGTGTCACCAATATGTTGCTGTTGCAGTGGGGGGGAGGGGGGGAGATACAGGCGTTTGAGGTCACTGGAAAGTTTCTTCTAGGACATGTCAAACGAGACAGCACAGTGAAATCAAATAACTTAGTTTTGAAAAACATAGGCCAGTGTTTCTCAGGCTGGTCCTAGTGTATCCCCTAGCCTGTCTGGTTTTTAGGCTATCCACAAAGAATATGCATGAAACAAATTTCCATGCAATGAAGGCAATGCATTATTTTAAATATCTTTTTAGCCCCACTGGCTACAGTGATTCAGGGACTTTGGTGTACCCCTTTTATTATTGTTGATATTCAAATATTGATTCATCATAGCTGGGATTTAGCTTTTCATTCGGAATGTCTGACTGCGTAAAATTTAATTGCTGATTGGATTAAAGCTAACCATCTTTTGCTGAATGTTTCAAATCAGAAGCCAATCAGTTTAGCAAGAGTAAGGTTTTTCCTACATTTTGTCCAGCTTTGACCAGTATTGTTTCGCTCTTGAAAGACAGATTGTTGCATGTTCTTTTGGATAAGTTCCTTAACCTTTAAAGTTTATATCTCATTGGTAGTGAGGAACTGTTTTTTTTGGCACTGAGACTTATAGGAACTCTACATTCTAGTTTCTATAAGGGAACTATTATCATTTTGGTTCAAGCATTAAGTCTCAGCAGGACTGATTATTGTAATGCTTTTGGCTGACGCGGAGGCGAGTCCAGAAGGACAACAGGACTTACCCGGGCAGGCATCTCCGACTCCAGGCGAGGTCGCTTCGGGAGGTGTTCCTTCTCCAAGGACCCGGGGCGGCTGTCGGGGCTATGCGACCTGGCCCTCGCGGAGCCAGGAGCGTCCACCGACGCCGCCCTCGCGAGTTTTTCCTTCCGTCGATGGTCCCCGGAGGGAGAACCCCGGTCGGAGGAGCTCCGTCGACGGTCCGAACTGGAGCCTTTCGACAGTGAGGCCTCCGACGAGGTCCGGGTACGGCTGGGGTCAGCGAAGATTCTTTCGCGCTGATGCCGCCGACTTCTCAACGCCTTCGAGGACAGTTTGCTGCAGGGCCCACAGATCAGTTCCTCGTGATCTGGGCCCAGGCAGCGGAGGCAAAGGTCGTGTGAGTCGGTGAGTGACATATTTCGGTCACACCGACCACACCGCTTAAAGCCACTGGCAGCCATCGGGGGAAAAAGGGCCCCTGCGAGGTCAAAGGACCGGGCTGCCAGGGAAAAAACGAAAACGAAAGCTGACTAAGTCAGAAAAACCGAAAAACCGTTAGAGGACTCGAGACCGGCGTCGCGAGTCCGGGCGGGAAAACGACCGGCGTCGAACCGAAAGAAAAAAGGATAAATACAGAGGAAAATCAACTTTTTCGCGGGGACAAGACGGGGACGTCTGTAGGGCTCCGCGGAAAAAAGAAGACTGGCTAAGATGGCACCTTCGGGCGGGAAGACTACCGCGCATGCGCGCTGCAATTCCCAAAGGCTTTCTTTGAAAGCTGGGGAAAATTGCTCCGCGAGGGCTCCGTCGGCGCCGACGTCACCCATAAGTGAGGACTGACTTCCTGCTTGGTCCTGGAGAATATTGTAATGCTTTTGGCTTTAGAGTTTAAAAAGGCTTCAAATGATAAAAAAATACTGCAGCTAGATCTTACAACCTTATTTCACCTTTGTTTAAAGAATTATTTTGGCTACCTGCCTCCTGTAGACTGAAGTACAAAAATTTTGATTTTGGTGTATTAAATTTATTCTACTGGTATACCTGTTTAAGAGTCGCAATGGATTATTCCTCATTATCCCCAGCAGTCAATAAGATCCCCTACGAAGTGAGCTGCCAAGCAACTCAAAATGGCTCAAAGTAACCTTTGAGCTACTTCAGCAGCTGCTGCTCAAAATCAGCAGAGAGGGCCCCTCCCTTTGGTCCAAGGAAGTCTTGCTAGACAGACTGAGGCTTCTCAGGCCCTTTGTGCTGCCTCTACTGTATATGCTCTTTCAAGAGGGCTAGCTGCCCCACAGGTCGAACAGGCATGAAGGATACAGAAGAGGTCATATTACTGGCACTGGATCCTGGGTCCCAGGTCCCCAGTAAGGGTAGGGGGGTCCCAATGATCAGGGATGGCTCAAGGCAAACTGCTGCCTGAGGTGAGGGATGAAATGGCGTCCCCCCCCCCCTCCACCAAGAGTAGGGGGGGGCTTTCTCAAAACTCCATTCAGGGACTGAAACAAACCAAAAAGCCGATTAGATAATGTAATGAAATGCAAGATGTTTACACACCAAGGAACTAAAAGAAAGAGCGAGAACTGCACTGTTTATAACACCACATTATAACTCATTTTAGTTTGTTATAAATTGCGCTATGGTTCTTGCTTTTTCTTTTTAAACATATTCTGCATCCACAGAACCCCTTCCCTCAACAATGGGTGCAGAGCAGAACTAGGACATTCACCTACAGAACTCAGTATCTTAAAAAAACAAAATCTGATTTCGATCATCTCACTAAAGAGTAGTTACTCACCTGTAACAGGTGTTCTCCAGGAGCAGCTGGAATCAGTCCTCACTTATGGGCTCCATCGACGTCGACGGAGCCCCCATGCGGAGCAATTCCCCAGCTTTTTAAGAAAACCTTTGGGAATACTGCGCGCATGCCCGGTCCTCTTCCCGCCTAACAGTGCCATCTTGCTCAGTCCAATGACATAGCTAAAAAACAGCAACAAAAATGTAAAAATAAACTATGTACAACTGCAACTCCCAGGGGAGGAGGGAGGGTTGTGAGGACTGATTCCTGCTGCTCCTGGAGAACACCTGTTACAGGTGAGTAACTACTCTTTCTCCAGGACCAAGCAGGAAGTCAGTCCTCACTTATGGGACTCCCCAGCTTCAGGCTACCGGGGACCTAGAGCTGAAAAATGAGCTCCCTCTAGCCTCAGCATCAGAGAAAGGATTTCACTGAAACATACCTCTACCGGTAGCCCAACCAGAGGGCTGGAGGGTAGGAGTTGCCTAAACCTCAAAGAGATTCCGAAGCACTGCCTGACCGAAAGCACTGTCCCTATGGGACTCCCTCTCCAAGCAGTAATGGGCCGCAAAAGTCTGGCTTGAGGACCAAGTTGCAGCCCTGCAGATGTCTGCCAACGGTACAGAGTGGAGATGAGCTACTGAGGCAGCCATTGTCCTGACACAGTGGGCCGTGACCCGACCCTGCAAAGGAAGGTCAACTGCCCTGTAAGCCCAGGTGATATAGTGTCAGCCACCCAGATGGACAAGATATGCTTGGAGACAGGTACCCCCAAGTTATCAGGGTCAAAAGATATGAAGAGCTGAGTAGCCCTCCTATGACCCTGCGTACGTTCGAGGTAGAAGGATAAGGCCCTCCTACAGTCCAGGGTATGCAGGACTGTCTCAGCCCAGCTGGCATGGGGCCTAGGGAAGAACGTTGGAAGAACCACCTCCTGGTTGAGATGGAAAGAGGAGACAACCTTTAGGAGGAACTTAGGATGAGTCCAAAGGACTACCCTGTTCCTATAGAAACGAGTGTATGGCCTGTCACATACCAGGGCTTGAAGTTCACTCACTCGTCTGGCCGAGGTCAGGGCCACTAGGAATAGAGTCTTCCAAGAAAGGAAGCGGAGAGGACATGTAGCCATCGGCTCAAAAGTCAATTGCTGCAAGACCACATTCAACTACCACTCAGGGGCTGGTGGACGGAGAGGAGGCTTCAGCAATAGTAAGCCTCTGAGAAATCTGGACACCAAGGAGTGAACTGACAAAGAGTGTCCCTCCACCAGTGAGTGGTGAGCTGCCAGAGCAGAGAGGTGGACCCGAACAGAATTGGACTTAAGGTCCTGATTGGACAAGTGCAGTAGGTACTGGAGCACTACTGGCACAGTGCAGGTGAAAGGATCTTCCTGGCGCTGTTGACACCACAAGGAGAACCTCCTCCACTTCAGGGCATACGTTTTCCTGGTGGATTGCTTTCTAGAGGCCAAGACCACCTCTTCCACTTCCTGAGGCAGGCCCCAGGGAGCTAAGACTACCCTTGCAGCCTCCAGGCCATCAAACTGAGAGATTTGAGATTGGGGTGCAGAAGGGAACCCTGATCCTGAGAGAGATGATCAGGTTGGAACCCCAGAGGCAGTGGTGTTTCCACTGCTAGTTAGAGTAGAAGCGGGAACCAGGGTTGCATCGGCCACCTGGGAGCTACCAGGAGGACCGAGGCCTTGTCCCTCAGAATCTTGAACAAGGTTTGGGCCACCAGAGGCGTGGGAGGAAACGCATACAGTAGGCCCTGGGACCAGGAAATCAGGAAGGCATTCGCTGCTAATCTCAGGGGATGAGGTTGCCTGGAACAGACCCTGGGTAGCTGCCGGTTCAGGGGACTGGCAAAGAGATCTATGTATGGAAGTCCCCATTTCAGGAAAATCTTTTGAACCACTAACGGGTACAGTTGCCACTCGTGGGGCTGCAGGATTCTGCTTAACCTGTCTGCCAGGGAGTTCTCCTGGCCAGGGAGATAAACAGCTCTCAGAAACATTTTGTGCCTGAGCGCAAAGGAACAAAGGGCCTGTGCTTCCAGACACAGGGGCTTGGACCCAGTGCCTCCTTGTTTGTTCACATAGAACATGGCTACTTGATTGTCCGTCTGAACTACAACAGACTGGTGAGTCAAACTGTGAGAAAAAGCCTTGAGGGCTAACCGAATAGTCCGAAGTTCTAGAAGGTTGATCTGTTGCGTGGCTTCCCATGGAGACCATAGGCCCTGAGTGCAGTTCTCCTGACAGTGTGCACCCCAGCCCTGCAAGGAGGCATCTGTCGTCAACACCACTGTGGGGACAGGCACCTGAAAAGGCACCCCCTGTAGTAAATTGGGGGGGGTGTAGCCACCACTGAAGAGATGTCAGGAATGGTTTTGACACCCTGACTGTCTGCTAGGCTCCCTGTGGCTTGCTTCCACTGAGGTCTGAGGCACCACTGTGCAGGCCTCATGTGGAGGTGGGCATTGGGGGTCACATGTACAGTCGATGCCATGTGTCCTAGGAGCTGCAGACAGAGCCTGGCAGAAACCGTTGGCATGCTGAGAAAACAGGATGCCAACTCCATTAGTCTTTGAGCTCTGTCCTCTGGCAAGTAAGCCCTTGCTTGCAGAGAGTCCAGTCGCGCTCCTATGAACTCTAGGTTCTGGGAGGGGAGTAAAGTGGACTTTGCGAAGTTTATGACAAAGCCTAGGTCTTGAAGGAGTGATACAGTTCGGAAGGTGGCCTGCCTGGCCTCCTGGTAAGTCTGACCCCTGATGAGCCAGTCATCCAGATAGGGGAAGACAAAAACACCTTGAGTCCTCAAGTAGGCCGCCACCACAGCAAGGCACTTTGTAAAGACTCTTGGGGCAGAAGTTAGGCCAAAAGGCAGTACTCTGTACTAGTAATGGTTTCCTCCCACCATGAACCTGAGGTACTTTCTGTGGTCTGGATGAATGAGGATGTGGGTGTACGCATCCTTTAAATCTAAGGAGCATAGCCAATCTCCCTGCTGGAGGTAGGGCAGAAGTGTTCCAAGAGTAAGCATCTTGAACTTTTCTTTCTCCAAGAACTTGTTGAGGTGCCTGAGGTCTAGAAGAGGCCTTAGGCCCCCGGTTCTCTTTGGCACTTGAAAGTACCTGGAGTAGAAACTGTGCCCCTGTAGGCGAGGAGGTACAGGCTCCACCGCCTTGTCCAGAAGCAGACTTTGAAGTTCTTGAAGTAAGAGGTCTGTGTGCAGGAGAGGCCTTAGAGACTCTCCTGGGAAGTAGGCAGGGGGTAACTGCTGGAAATGAAGCATATAGCCCTTGCGGACTATGCTTAATACCCAAGCATCCCCTGTAATGGGTGGCCACCTGTGGGCAAACAGGGTTAGACGACCTCCTGTGCAGGAATGGGGTAGCAGAGATGGAAAGGCTATGCTGTGAGAGTCAAAACCCCCTCCCTGCTGGGTAGGAGCAGGAGCTGGAGGCTTGGGGGTCTTCTGCCTACAGAGCCCATGTCCCTGCCCCTTGGCCTGCTGCCCCTGCTGGGGAGCTGGGGAGGCCTGGTACTGAGGGAAAGGTTTGTAGGCAGCTGCCTGTCTCGGGTAAAAGGGCTTTTTACCCGAGCCCTTCTTTTTGTGAGAAGGGGCAGAAGTCTTTCTGGACAGCCTTGTCCTGGGGTCAGGTGCTCGGTTTCGAGCTCAGCCGCTTTCTCGGCCATGGGTTTGCCAAAAAGGTTTTCACCTCGGCAAGGGACATCGACCAACTTATCCTGCACCCAGGGCTCGAGGTCCGATGACTGCAGCCATGCCTGGCGTCGGGGTCCGATGCCGGCTGCCGCCACACGAGCCGAAGCCTCGAAGCCATCGTAGGCCGCTCGGGACATGAACTTTGAGCAGTCCCGGATTCCTGAGGACAAAGTCTGGAACCTCTGCAAAGGTTCCCCGGAGAGGCCAGCAGAGAACCCGGCAATCTCTTTCGCCAGGTCTCATAAGTACATGCCCATGTACAGCTGGAAGGACTGGACACGGCAAGCAAGAAGAGCCCTGGAAGCACTTTCTGCCGAAAGCATCCAGGTTCTGGGCCTCCCTGCCGGGAGGCACCACAGAGTGCATCTTCTGACTCTTCAGACGATGCATGGCCGATTCCACCACCATGGAATGGTGCGGCAGCTGTGCCTTCTGGAATCCAGGGCTCTTATGGAGTCCATAGATGGAATCAACCTGCTTGCTCAAGACCAGCGCCGAGGCCAGTGTCTCCCACATCCGGAAGAGGAGCCGTTCCAGCATCGGAGGAACCGGCACAGTAAAGGCCTCCTTCGGAGGAGAGTCATACTGGAGGGCCTCGAGCTCCTCGGCTCGAGGTTCCTCCTCGGGGTCCGCGGGAATCGCCAATGCCTTGGCCATGTCCCAAACGAACTCCGAGAACCGGGTGTCCTCCGGGGGGGGGGGGGGGGGGACCTACTCCGGGGCTCAGACTGCGGCGAGTCCAAAGGGACGCACCGAGTCCGGAAGGTATCGGGGGACTCCTCGTCCTCCGTCTCCCACGCTGACTCTTCCGAAGAGGAGTTGAGGGGCTCCGACTGCGTGGGTCAAGATGGCACCCGCCCCGATGCCGAAGGCACCGGCATCGATGCCCTCGGTTCCGAGCGGGAGGTCGAGGGTGACCGCGACCGAGGACGACTTCGAGCCTTCATGGTCTCGAGTATCGGCTCGGTCTCCGGGGTAGACTTCAACGTCGATGTCCCGGTGGTTGGGGCAGATGCACCAGCGAGGCTGGCCATCAGTACCCGCCGCTGATCCATGAAGGCAGACAGTCTGCACTCCAAGGCTGTCAGCCTGAGTCCAAGCTCAGGAGACTCAGCAGCCACCAACGCGGGCCCCGCACCGGCTCCCTCAGAGGAGAGTCCACGAGGACTACAGGACTTACGTGTCTGACGGTCTCTGGCCCCACACGAGGCATCTTGGACGGCTTCTCCTGTTCCAAGGTCCCGGGGACAGCGGTCGGGGGTCTTAGACCTGGCCCTCGAGGAACCAGGGACCTCTTCGGACGCCGCCCTCACAAGCCGTTTCTTCCTCTTGCGTTCCCGATCGGGGGACCCCCCTGTCCGAGGAACCCCGGCGATGCTCGGGATCAGACTCCTGAGACGTCGAGGCCTCAGACGAGTTCCGGGCCCGGCCGGAGGCAGAATCTGAGAAAATCCTCTCTTTCTGGTGCTGACGGCTTCAAAGTGCCTTGGTGGACATTTGCCACACGGGCCACAGATTTTTGGATCATGATCTGGGCCAAGGCACCGAAGGCAGCAGTCGTGTGTGTCGGTGAGAGAGATTAGTTTCTTGCACCGATCACACTTCTTGAAACCACTGGAAGCCATCGGGGAAAAAAGGGCCCCCGCGAGGTCAAAGGACCGGCTATCCAGGGAAAACAGAAAAAAAGGCGCAAACGCCAGCCACGAAGGGCAAAAACCAAAAATAGAAAAACGGGCTCGATACCAGTGTACCGAACCCGGCGGGAAGGGGAACCGGCGTTGAACCGGAGAAAAAGACGAAGTAATCGCTGAAAAAAACGTCAACTTCTCCGGGTGACACGGACAGACATCCGATGAGCTCCACGGAAAAAGAAAGACTGAGCAAGATGGCACCTTTAGGCGGGAAGGGGACCGCGCATGCACGCAGTATTCCCAAAGGCTTTCTTAGAAAGCTGGGGAATTGCTCCACATGGGGGCTCCATCGACGTCGATGTCACCCATAAGTGAGGACTGACTTCCTGCTTGGTCCTGGAGAACAAACTTTCTCCAGCACCAGGCATATTGTGAACTAATACAAAACCCTACAACAAATTCACTGAGGATCTGTAGAGCAAACTTACCATACCACACCATTCCATACCAACTCAACTTCCAAAACTCACATAAGGAGCCTACCCCCCAAAAAAAAGTATAACTGTAAATACTGCAGCGGGCTCTGGAACATCCAAACACCTATTTGAAAAGCTGAAACAATTCAGATTACTACAGTACAGATCCCTACGTACAAACTATTTTAACAGAAGACCTGGCCTTGGCCACAAACGCAGAACACAGACCCTCACCAAAATACAGAATAAGTGACCATAACGTAATAACAAACATATGTAGATAAAAATTAAACAGCAACCCCAAAAAGTCAGATTTTGCATTCAATGCAAAGCTAGAGAAATAGAAAGATGCATTTCCCTGTAGTTTATAAAATATAAAGATAGCACCAAGACTGTTCATTAAATTGAAAATAAAATTCACTTCTACCTTTGTTGTCTGACCATTTTATTTTTGATTATGGCGATCCCAAATAGAAATTACACTTACCTGGTAATTGTCGTTCCTTGAGTGACGACAGTTTAGTTCTCTACTTCTGGGTTGTGCACCTCTTCCTGCAGCTAGGAGACTGGGCATGTCAAAGTCGTGACATCACTGGATATAGCCTGCTGGTATCTCCCATCAGCCTCCAGTGTACTACTGACAAAGCAAACTCAAAGGAACAACAAATAAGTAACTATACCATAACTTTAAATAACTCCCCATTCCTCAACCGGAGGAGCCTTTTAAACCGTATCCGTCTTATATTTTCTTTTCTCTTTTCTCTTTTTTTTTTTTTTTTAACTTTACATTCATGTCCCCCCTATGCAAACACGTATCCTATACCATCACCTCGTTTAAATAAGAGAAAAGAAAGAAAGAACAGAGGGGGATACTCACTGTGATCTAGAAACTGAAAGGATCTGTCTACTCCTTGAGATTGATGCTCCACTCTGCCATGAAAATAAACTGAAGAAATCATACTCCTGGGCGGGAATGAGGACTAAACTGTCATCACTCAAGGAACGACAATTACCAGGTAAGTGCAATTTCTATTTCCTTATCGTTCCTTCAGTTTAGTCCTCTACTTCTGGGATGTAACAGAGCAGTAATCATTGGGAGGGACCTATCCAGCCAACTCACCACACCGCCGACCCGGAACAGGCCTCCTTTACTGCCAAAACATTTAGGCAGTAGTGGTTACTGAGGAAATGAAGAGATGACCTGGAAGCTGCTCTACCAATCCCCCCTGGTGGAATGACACAGTGATTCACCCATGAAGCCGCTTGTGCCCTGGTAGCAAGAGTCAGAAAGCCCCCCGGAATCATACAACCTCGCCAGCAGAAAGCTGAGGCAACCACCGCCTTAACCCAGTGCGAAATGGCCGCCTTCGCTGCTGCTTCCCCTTTGTGGGAACCTCCAACCAGCACACAAAAACAAAGAAACGAACATCGCACCCTGCATGTAATGTTTCCTATCGGTGTAAGCTACGAATAAAAACCTCCCCTTCCAGAAAAAACGAGAACTGGAAGAGAAACCAATAGGCTCAGGAGAAAAAAAATCAGAAACCACCTTTTGGAAGGACGACAGGACTGCTCGCAAACACCACCCTCTATCCAGAAAGAGTGAAAACGGCTCATTACATGACAACGCCTGAAACTCCGAAACTCGTCGCACCGAACAATGAGCTATCAAAGCCACTGTCTATAACAGCAAATCCTTTACCGACGCCTGGAGTAAAGAATCAAAGAACTCTTTAGCTAACGCCCAATCGGGATTCCCCGACGGCACCCGAACTCTCCTTGAGGAGCGCAGTCGGATCCCAACTTAAGGAAACGCTACACATCGATCCGAACACCTAGCGCTATTCCCTTCACAGACCTCTACAGCCGGAAACAGACGCTCGCTGGATCCTCTAAGGAACTGGCCGCTAGTTCCTTCAGACACTGTCCTGCAGAGAACTCAGACCAAGGATACAGACACCTTTGTCGCCCGGACTTGCCGCCGTGAACAGCAGCCTTCCAAAAGGCGCTACGCATGGACCTACGTAGCAGAAGCAGCCTGCCTCCTTGCTCTCAACAAGGCGGCGAAGACTGCCGCAGAATAACCCTTCTACTTGAGTCCCGCCCATACAAAGGCCAAACCGTAGGCGGGCACCGATCCACCTGAGACATTCGTCATGGACCTAGCCGCAGCAGAACGTCTGCTACCGACAACTTCTAGGAAAAGCCTGTCGAGTAGGTGAATGAGAAAAGCCTAGTAGGCCGTCTCGCCCAACCGGGCGCTACCAAGAGCGCCTTTCTCCGAAAGCCTCGATACGCCAATTAGTTGCCCTATGAGAGCCCACGGGGAAAGGACAAGACAAAGACTTAATTGGGAGCTTACTGACCCTCGACTTGGACGAACCATCAGCTGCCCCATTCCTCCACCAGAGAGACCTCTGGGTGAACCCCAAGGAAGCCAATAATATTAGCTAGCGCTTGAATTAAGCCATAATGCACATTTGCCCCATAAAGCAAATCAGGCTCTAGTCGATTCAACTCCCTGATCCTTTCTTGTTCCAGGCGAGTAGACTGCCGTAAACACTGCGACCACCTGAAGCATGCTCTCGCCTCCCCAGGCTCCAAAAATGGGAGCTTGTAAGGCCAGAGCATTGCCCCCAACGATCGCTTCAGTGAACCATCTACTTTCCCATCTTGCGATAAAGAAGATTGCTAGGGCTCTGTTCCATACAGTGAGTCCGCACCCCCTGGTAGTGCAAGGTGTGCACCCACCCCCGTAGTACCCAGGCCTGCCCCTGCTTAGCCTCAAAATGTCAATCAAGAACAGGCGAATTCAGGACAGATGAATACTTTCTTGATTTTCTCTCTCTCTCTTTTTTTTTTTATTTATTTATTTATTTATTTTTACAAAGACACCTCTAAACCAAAAATGCCGTCAGCATATGTTAAGAGACGCTCTTTCCGTGCCAATATGAAGTAGAAAGAACTCACAGGCATACTAATCCACGGCCTTCCTGCTAGAGTAACGCCCCATTCCGTCTGACTGCACAAAGATGGACTTTATATTTTAAGATCAACTAGCACCTGGTGATATGAAATACAGCTCTCATTCCGCAGTGGCAATTGAGCCAGCAATGAAGAAGCCGAGAAACTGTAGACAAGTTCCCATTATACCACCTGGTAAAGACTCCACTTTTAGACCACTGAAGCAAAAAAGCATGCGAGCGTGCCTTGTGTCCTGCCAGCAGCTGATCGAATTGAAGGGATTCAGTGTATGCAGGGCATTGTCCAGAGAACGCAAGGCCCCTCCTCCAGGCTGACTCCACATCCACAGTCTAAACCGGCAGTCACCTTGGCTGATGCCGATCAGCGCGGAAGCCATCTTGTAAGCCCAGCATATGAAGTATGCCTACTAGAGTCTGAGCCGCTGCCATTGCTGCTAGAGAACTAGCCTAGCTGCTTCTGGCCCCCCATTAAGGCATTCACCGAACACTAGCAGAGACTCTCCGTACTGGAGAACCTCTGATAAATGGAATGGGAGCATAGATAGCTCCAAAGGCCAGAGTTCTATTTTGCAACCCCTCTCCGCTGAGCTGCCTTTTCCATATGTAAAATTAAATCACATATAGCCAAAATTAAGACATTACAAATCTACCGTAAAATCGTATAATTTGGCAAAGTCAAACTAAACGGGAACATTTTCCATTAAGAAACCACACAACTATAAAATTCTTCCCATGACATAATGCTTATGGCAGAGCATTCCACATATGTGGACTGGCCATGGCGCTCACCCAAGCACCTGTTACAACTGTCCAAGAGAGTTATCACCATAATTCCTTTTGACTTGAATATGTTTACAGCGGAACATAGCGCTATATCACAGCAGCTAAGCCAAAATATTATCCTGCCAAATAAACCGGACTTTAACGCTTTATAGGACCTTCTATGGATAGCGGAAGGAGATTCTGGTAAATCAACATAGCTATGCCCTGTTTTCTTTGCTTTTTTTTTTTTTTTTAAAAGGATAGGACTCCAAAAACCAAGTTTCCGCCAACTCCAATGAAATCAAAGCAGATCCGCTAAAATTACCCGAACTGCTACTATAGCTTTGCAAGAAGCTACCAGCCCCTGCTGCACCCAGTTGTCCTTCCCCCCCCTCCCCCCCTTATCCTGGGAGATTCTGCATTGCAGGAGGCGTTGCCCACCCCATGCTAGCCTACTGCATCTGCCAGGGAGCTGAAGAGCAAAATAGAAAGTAGAACCCCTGGAAGCAAACAGTGTCCCGTCCTTGGGATTCAGGCGCAAAAGGTAAAAATCAAAAGTAAAATCAACAGTGTTAGCTAAAAATGAACAAGGCTATCTCTCACTAAAGCGAGTTTCTTTTTCTTTTTGAAATCCCACCGAAGTCCGTGGGACCCAAGCTTTCGAACACAGCCCCTGACGCTGTGCATTAACCACAACCAGAGAAATGAAATGAAACCCTGCTCTAGTAATAGATGAGAATTTCCTGGGAAGGGCCTGCGAAGGGTTGCTATGAAACACACAAGCACCTCCCCAGGCCTTCCTGCAGTCAGAGAAATAGCAGCGGAATACACCGACCACCTTGCAAATGGAGGTCTGAGAGGTTGTTGCCTGTGTGAACCTGAAGAGTAATATGATTTTGTATTGTACCACTCACCCCCCAGGGATGGGGGCACTGAATACTATATGTGATTCATGAGCAGCGCTGTCATTCAGCGGCCTTTAGGGCAGCAGAGCCCGACCAATGATACAGAAGTTAAGAGCTTTAAATCTTGGTCATATAAACTGGATTCTCAGACCTTACATCACATCACCGAGGCTCTGTGGTGATTTCTTTCCTGACCTGCAGATAATGGCTGCATGCATATCCACAGTCATAGAAAGGCACTATTGAGTGTACCAGCTGCCCTCTGGTTGGCATAGACCGTAGCACAGGCACTTCCTGGTTGACAGTTTAAACTGTCTATTTTTTTATATCCTAAGGTTTCCTAAACCTGTCCCTGTGAATTTTGGTCAACTTTCACTATAGAATACATAAAGGAACACTTCTAGGCTTTCCCTCCTGCCAACTACAAGTTAGGGCTCTGCCCTTGAACTTAAAAGCTGGCAATTTGCCTAATATCCTGGGCCTTAACAGATGCTCCTCAGAGACATGATTAGGAGGGAAAGACCATGTGGTATCAGGGATCAATGCCAAAGCTGCTGTCCTGTTTTTAAGTTTATTCTTATTTATTCTATAAAGAGGATTGACAACAGTCCCCCTTAATGCTGAGGAACCCCCTGAGCATCAAAAAAAAATCCTACAAACAAAAGAAAGAAACAAACACTAGGCCCAAAAATTTAGCTATTCTGCCTGTTGTTTTCCCTCACGCAGGCAGCTCACTGCAACTCTCGCCATGCGGTCCAAATACCTAGAGAGAAAATGGCCGCCCCTTCACCAATGAATTTTGGCGCCAAGAACAGCAGCCGCTGCAAAAATGAGGCCTCAGCAGACCGACCGAGCCCGAAGGCCTTACCTGCAGGGCCAAAAGCCACACCGCCTGCTCCTACCACCTTGAATTCATCCAATCCTCAAGCCACGCTGATGCGCCTGGCAGCCGCAGCGAGGATCGCTCAGCCAGTTCCACAGAGTAAAATTAAAATCCCGCAGCAACGGAGAGGCTCCGTCTCACACAGCTTCAGTGTGGCTGTACGGGTCCCGGAGCTCTCTCCCGTACAGTCAAGGGAGAGAGATCCGCACCGGCAAATGCCTGCAGCAAGTGAAAATAACTGACAAGGAGGGAAGGCGAGAACTGCTACTAATTTAAAATACCAGGCTCAAATTTAAAATTACTGTAAATAAGGAAATTTGCTCCTAACTAAAGGGAACTAATCCCTGATTGCCAATTAACCAAAGGTAACTGAATTAAAAGTAAAATTAAAAGTAAATTAAAGGTAAAAATCAAAAGTAAAATCAGAATAGAATTTGTCACACTAAATGCTCCTTATCTGTTCCCCCCAAGTGAGCCCAGAAGCTAGGCTCACTATGTCCTCCTGCTGCAAGGAGACTGGGCACACTGGAGGCTGATGGGAGATATGAGCCGGCTATATCCAGTGATGTCACGACTGACATGCCCAGTCTCCTAGCTGCAGGAAGAGGTGCACAACCCAGAAGTAGAGGACTAAACTGGAGGAACGATAAGGAATGTGAAGTTTCTGCTTTCCTCCACCCCAACTGTCTACTTCCTCCTAGGGGAGGCATAAGGGTGATGCAGGACCATGTGCTGAGATTCATTGCAGCATTATTTGCATACATTTAGAATACTTTACTTAAAAATGTATATGCCATTAATCTAAAATCCTAGGTAGCTTCCAAACATATACATGCAATTTAGTAAAACAGATATAGCACAGTTACTTACCTGTAACAGGTGATCTCTGGGAACAGCAGGAATAAGTCTTCACATATGGGTACGTCGGTACCGACGGAGTCTGCGCGGGAACGCTTCCCAGCATCCAATCAAAGAGCTTTTGGAAGCATCCCACCACACCTGCGTGCTGCCTTCCTGCCTTTCCCAACTGCCTCTCCTCAGTTAAGTTTTAAAGCTGAGACAAAGAGAGAGAGAGAGGAAAGGAAAGATAGATAGAGATACAACTCCTGGGGAGGTGGGTGGGTTGTGAAGACTTATTCCTGCTGTTCCCAGAGATCACCTGTTACAGGTAAGTAACTGTGCTATCTCCAGGAACAAGCAGGAATGAGTCTTCACATATGGGGACTCCCAAGCTAAGATGCCTGGAGTCCCAGCATGTTATAGGTTGGAACATGCTATCCCGCACAACAACAGGCATCCTGAGGATGGAGGGTAGGAGTTGAAGAAAGAAAGGTGCTGTGGAACAGCTAACCTAGCATAGGACTGCAGAGAAGGAGTCCATGTGTGGATGATAATTATCATCAATGATATTGAAGGAATATTGCAATATGGACCTCCCCTAACAGGATTACACAGCAGTAAGGAGGTTCATGGGATCTACTGGGGAACCCAGTAGGGGAACCTCAAGGATGACCTCACTGTGAAGTGGAGGTAATAAACCTGTAGGAAAAAGAGTGGAGGTCAAATTCCTGAAAGGTAAGAGGGAACCCCGGTGAGAACTGGGGTAGTATCAAAAACGGTGGGCCTTCAGCAGAAGGCTTTATGATAAAAGCCGAACTCTTTTGGCGACAGAGTGGCTCACCCTTGGGAGCAAAAAGAGAAGGCCGACTGGATTGTACAAACAGGCACAGTCCTTGTAGGAGGAAAAGGTATGGAAATCCCTTGTATCCCAAAAGAAAGGACAAACGCCTGAGGTGTTAGAGCCTGTGATTAGCTGAAGATCCGCAATGTCTCTCCTAACTGGGGTCAGCTAGGAGAGATACTGGAACATGGAGAGCTTCAGAGGTACCTAAACCTTAAGGTTATGGTGGAAGTTGTTAACTACCACAAAAGTGGTTGTGAGTGTGGAACCCCAAACCTGCTGGATAGCATAGGTATGGGTAAAGCCCATCTGTCAGAATCATATAGCTATATGAGCCTGGACAGTCAGGTAGATAAATGCAGGATACCTATCTACCCATAGTGAATATCTCGACAGATAGATATATGAGAATATATCTATAGTGAGATATGAAGGGCATAAAATACACACAAAGATAGACAGACATCTGTAAGATGTATGCTACAGATATGAATATATAGGCCTCTATATGGGTGTCTGCAATGAAGCAGACAGAGATATGCCTACAGAACGGTATTCACATAGGAAAATGTGGAGAGGAAAGATTCATCTAACAAGAAGGTGGAACCTACTTGAGAAGATATATAGAGAATCTGTTCCCACTGGTTATGAGCTACAGGTATGTTAGGTAGTGAAATAACCAGGACGGTTACGTGAAAAGCAGAGGATGATATCAGTCTGCATCCAGTAAATCCCGAGTATTTTAGAACTCTAGCATGGTAAGTGAACAGGAGACGCATAAAAATGAGATACCATGCTGACCTGCTTAAGGACAAAGAGGTATCATGCGTTATTACCAGGAGGACGAGCTGCAAGGAGAAAAGCATATTCCCGATTGGAAATACTATGGACCAAAGCAGGGAATTCGCAACTCCTTAAGCTTTCACGTAAGAGAAGGCCTATGTCCTTTATATTAAAAAGGAGATCCTTTCTAGTCATGGGAGACATAACTGAAAAAGCCTTTTCCAGCCATCTAGGACAGCTGTTGGAGAAAAAAAACCCATGCTCTCTAGCAAGGGCCCATAGTGGAGAGCTTCTCTGTAGGATTGCAGAGAGCATGATGCAGGAGAATGAGGAGATAGGTACTGGCTCTCCAGTAGCCAGTTCTATTGTCAACTATGCTGCCAAACCCAGGGGAATGGAGATGGCAGAAAGAGAAGACAATCCAACAAGCTTGTAGTGAAAAGGTTTCGAAGACAGATGATGACAGCACTGACTTGGAGCCACTACTAAGACCAGAGAGAATGTTAGTGGAGGACAAATCTGGGTGCTGGTGGACAAGAACCAGTGGTCCAAACATTAAGGCTTCTGCATTGGCAGCTGCTTGCCAGACAGCAGAAAGAATGTTACTGTTTAAAAACAGAAAGAACAGACAGAACGGGAGTAGAAAAACTCTGGACATGTCTGATGAACTGCTTCAAAGCAAGATTGAAAAAGAGGAGTCAACTCAGAGAAGAGAACTCCGCACTGGAAAAGTAACAAAACTAGAGAGGCTGAAGAAAAGCCCTCCAGTGAAGCAATGCCGTTTGAGGTGCGTGGCGTTACATAAGAACATAAGATATGCCATACTGGGTCAGACCAAGGTCCATCAAGCCCAGTATTCTCTTTCCAACAGTGGCCAATCTAGGTCATACGTACCTAGCAGTTTCCCCAAGGGACACAGGTTCCACAATGCTTGTATTGGTTCAAGCATTGATATCCTGGGTCCCTTCTTAATAATGGTTTATGGACCTTTCCTCCAGGAACTTGTCCAAACCTTTTTTAAACCCAGCTACACTAACAGCCTTTACTACATCCTCCGGTAACAAATTCCAGAGTTTGATTACACGTTGAGTGAAAAAATATTTTCTTTTATTAGTCTTAAATAGTTTACCCTGTAGCTTCATTGCATGTCCCCTAGTCTTTCTATATTCTGATAAGGTAAACAATCGATCTACGTTTACCCGTTCCACTCCGTTCATTAATTTATAGACTTCTATCATATCTCCCCTCAGCCGTCTCTTTTCCAGGTTAAAGAGCCCCAACCTTTTTAGCCTTTCTTCATAGGAGTAGCCTTCCATCCCCTTTACCATTTTGGTGGCTCTTCTCTGAACCTTTTCTAAAATCACTATATCCTTTTTAAGATACGGCGACCAGAATTGCACACAATATTCAAGGTGCGGTCTCACCATGGAACGATATAGAGGCATTATAATATCTTTTGTTTTATTTTCCATTCCTTTCCTTATCATACCTAGCATTCTATTTGCTCTCTTGGCCGCCGCTGCACACTGGGCCGAGGGTTTTAACATGGTATCCACAAGGACGCCTAAATCTTTTTCTTGGGTGGTGGTTCCTAATGTGGAACCTTGCATCGTGTAACCATAGTTTGGGTTGTTCTTCCCTAGGTGCATAACCTTGCACTTCTCCACATTAAATTTCATCTGCCATTTTGATGCCCAGTCTTCCAATTTATCAAGATCCTCTTGCAATTTTCCACAATCCTCCTGGGTTTTAACAACTTTAAATAGTTTTGTGTCATCAGCAAATTTGATAACCTCACTCGTTATTCCACTTTCCAGGTCATTTATGAATATGTCAAAAAGCAGCGGACCCAGCACAGATCCCTGGGGTACACCACTATTCACCTTTCTCCATTGGGAAAATTGGCCATTTAGCCCTACCCTCTGCTTTCTATCTTTTAACCAGTTCCTGATTACAGCTTGGTAAGAAGGTAAAAAGAATGGAGCTGAAGACGACTTACAAAGTAGTGAGTCTATAGAAAGGAAAAAAGACATGCTGGCACAAGAATTATCATTTGATAGTGGTTAGACCTCTTTACCTAGCAGGAAGAAGAGGAGAACCCTGTGCCCTATAGGCATGAACATCCTGACAGCTCATAGAACATAGAAAAAAATGGATGTCTTTTGGGAACAAATCCATGTCTAGGGTTTAGAATGAGAGCAGTGGATTGCCTCTATTGAGAAGAAGCAACAGCGGATTCTAACCCCCAGAGTCACAAGCATCTGATGAAGATTGATCAGAAACCCTGCAGTTGCTGGGTTTGCTGAGCCTGGTGAGAGGTTGAATTCTGCAGACCAGGACGATGCTTCCCCTGTTTGGGAACATCTGCATGATGGGCAAATGATGCATAAAACCTTCTTCTCCTATGGGAAGAAAGTTTGGCAGGACATTTCCTACCTACTGGGACAGAAGAAGGTGCAGAACAGCCCTTAGGAACAGGTAAGTCAGTGGACAACTGAGTAACCTGACGTAAAGACTCCTTGTTGAAAAGATTGTCTCCAGTACATGGAGTATGTCCCAGTCTTTGCTGTGCCCATTTGTCTAAGTCTGAAGCCAGGCTCTATGTCGTGCCCCTATAGATATAGCAGAAATCCTGCTAGCAGACTCAAAAGAGTCTAGGGAAGCACGAGTAAGAAAGCAAGAGATACTCTGGAGATGCTTAAGCAGTGAAGAATAGCCTGCACTCTTGGACTCTGGAAGAGAAGGAGTCAAAAGATGCAATTGCTTTGTGACCTCCTCAAGAGACAGACTCATAAAAAATATGAGAGAATTCTTGCAGAAAGCATAGATGTCTGGAAGGTTTGACGTCCAAAGGCATCTAGTGTCTTAGACTCACGACCTGGCGGATAAGAAGAGTGCTTTTTCTTACTCTTTATCCGTCTCATTGCTGATTCCATTACTATGGAATGATGAGGAAATTGAGTTTTTTGAAACCCTGGAGAGGGGGGCACCTGATATAAGAGATCAGTTGCTCTGGAAGTGGGGGTACCCTTAAAAGGTGTTTCCCACATTCCTAGAAGGAGATCCTGCAAGGAATGATGCAAAGGAAGCATTATGTTCTCCTTTGCTATGGTAGAAACAGAGCCTTGTGCAGGATCATGTCCTGGGATGGGAATGGCAAGAGATCTTGCTATATCCAGGAGTAAACTCTGAAAAGAGGGATCCCCAACAGGAATCTCCCTTGGACAGGTTAGATCTGAAGAACTAGCCTGAGCCCCGACAGAACTATCCAAATATATTGGAATAGAAGATCCTGCACAGTGCAGTGTGGAATGCTTAAGGGATGGTCGCCGGTACTGGTTGTCAGGAGCAGCGACCGTCATTACCACATTGTCCATGCCAGGTATCGACTCCAAGCTTGGTATAGAAGGGAGCGATCCTGTTGAAAAAAGCATGGCAGGAGTTGGGCACTATGTTACTGTGGATACCGGTACCGATGCCAATACCGGTACTGATGTCGGAGTCGAGACAGAGACATCGGAGCAGTAATCAGTGACTGTTCAATCGGTACCGGGGTAACCAAAAACCTTCGGCCGCTATCCTCGGTACCGAGGCAGCAGTATCGATCGGTGTCGGTACCAAAGCATATTGGTACCCAGTCTTCCAGACTAGAGATAGATTCCAAACTCGGCATCGAGGGCAGCTCAAATGGCCCTGAGGGAACCGAGAGTTGCGGATCCGAATCATTGGAACCGAGCCTTCGGTACTGCCGAGAGCCGGTACCAAGGCGAGCCGGTACCCAGTCCTCCAGACTGGAGATCGATTTGAGACTCGGCATCGAAAAAAGCGAGGCTATCGATGCACGTCTGGAGGGTACCGACGTCGGTGGTAGTATCGGTGCTGGTACCGATAAAGGAAAGTCAGTCTGGAGAGAATCCACCGGTGACCATCCCTGGTGAGGAGTGTTTCATCCAACACCAGTGCCGATGCCGGGGTATCTGTACCGCTCGAAGCGGCTGCCACCACCGGACACGGCTCAGGTATGTTTATTTATTTATTTTATTTATTTAGCTGTATTTATATCCCGCTTTTCACCGGGTCAAAGCGGTCAATTGGGAGATACATTTAACACGAGGGGATATGACACACATACACTAATACTTACAGGGAACATGGGCAATGGAGGGTTAAGTGGCTTGCCCAAGACCACAAGGAGTGCCTATAGGACTAGAAATCCCAGTCCCTCCGGCCTGAGATTGCTGTCCCCAGGTGGGACTTGAACCCCCGGCCCTCCGGCCTGAAGTACCTTGTCCTAACCACTAGGCCATACCTCCCTCTGTTCTGTGAGGGGTGAACCCCAGGAACAACCTGAAACCCCTGAAAGGCTTTGGAGACCAAAAACTCCCGCCGGGGTTTTGAAACCAGTGGGCCCTCGAGGGCAAAGCCGGAGCCGTCTACATGCTGTGCATGAGACCTAGCACTCGAGGGCTGGCTAGTCTTAACAGACTGTTTGTGGGTTACCTGATCCTGTGTAGAAGGAGGGGACGGTGCCCCGAAGTTGGAGTGAAACCGTGTATCGAGGGAACCTCGATGTTGAAGACCTCTTCTCACCAAAATGTTGTCAGGACCCAAGCAGGTTAGACACCGACTTCGAGGGTCTAAAAATAAAGTTGTACCGCCACAGTCTGAACATTTCTTGGAGAAAGTGGCTGGCGGTTCCATGAAGGAAAAAGAAGAGGCCTAAAAGGCCTAAGGAACCGTGGGACACTATGAAGAAAAAATATCCCGTGAAAAAGGAGATTTTACAAGAAAAGAAAACACTGGCGGTACTGGTGGCGTCGGGAAGACAGCCACGACCACAAGAAAACTAAAGAAATAAAACAAGAATTTTCTGCGGTGACAGGGAGGACGTCCTGCCGGCTCCGCTGAAAACGAAAACTGAGGAGAGGCAGTTGGGAAAGGCGGGAAGGCAGCACGCAGGCTTGGTGGGATGCTTCCAAAAACTCTATGATTGGACGCTGGGAAGCGTTCCCGCGCAGACTCCGTCGGTACCGACGTACCCATATGTGAAGACTCATTCCTGCTTGTTCCTGAAGATAACAATAAAAACATAATAAAACATTAAAATTGATTAATGAAAAGCCAGCATATTGTGAAAAAAACAATTGAAATAAATTAGAGACCAATGACATCATATGAGTTTCAGATGACTGACTGCTAAGAAATTGCTAATACCTTAAAACACCAATGCAATCTCATCACTGTGACAGCACTCACACCTTGTCTAAGAACTGCTAAATATTGTAAGCACAGTGGTTCATAACCTAAAAAGAGCACTTTCAGCATACAAATAAACAAAACCAATGTTTACTAGATTGATTTAAAAAAAATAAATCAAACATCCTCAGACACTTTAAAAATATAAATTTAAAAGTGACTTGGGACGTCCATCCTTGATAGATCCTCTAAGAAACAAACAAAAGACAAGGCACTTTTAAATGTATCAAATACCCAATATAAACACCTCTTTGGGGTTTCCAAAAACAGATGGATAGCAGTACACAATGCAGTGGTATATATTGCCAAATACCAGTTACTTACAGTTTTGCATCAGTCATTATTAGTGCTTACACCATCCGTGTCACAAAGTATCGAAAAACGTTGCACATGCAGCTGTGGTTAAAAAGACAGAGAGAGGCCTGGGCCTATCATTTGATTTGAAAGACTGGATGGCATATGGGGCCGAAATACTAGTGTTGACACCATCCACATCAAAAGTAATGATACAATAAAAACACTGCTCATACGGCCTTGAAAAAAACAAAGCCTAAGCTTGACAGACCAATTCACCGAGTGCCACTGCCAATATAAGTGGTGCTGTAGCCAAATATAAATTAAAATAAAAACACAAAATAATGAAAAAACCCAAACAAACAAGTTGCTGCCGCTGCCGAGTCCGCTCCTCGGCAGCGGCAGACTCACCTCTCCTTTCTATAGCAGCCGCGGCTCCTGTTTCTTGGAACCGCGGCTGTGCTAGCGAGATCAGCTTAAACACAAAGCCAAACCGGTGCAGAGCCTTCCCGTGCAGCTGCGTCCCACCCCCAAGGAAGTAACTTTCTTTGCATACAACTTCCTTTGGGAGAATGGTGGCTAGAGAAATCATTTTGAACTTCTCTCTTTTGATGTACAGGTTGTGTTCTCTGAGGTCGAGGATCAGTCTGAGGCCTCCCGTCTTTTTGGGGATTAGAAAAAACTAGGAGTAGAATCCCTGGTTGCGCTCTTGCTCCATTACAGGCTCAATTGCACAGCTGTTGAGCAGGTTTGCAATCTCCTCTGCCAAAAGGGGAAGATGCGGAGGAGGAGCAACACTGCTGGGCGGGACAGATTGTGAGGTTGGGAAGGGGGGTGGTAATTGTGAATTGAGTCTGTAACCCGATGCAATGATGCTGAGAGCCCAACAATCCATAGTGATGGCCTGCCAGACCTTCTAGAAGTGCTGGGCACGACCTTCCCACTGGCAGATAGTCAAAAACTGGGGCCTGCCTTAGGTGTCTGGGCTGAGGCATCTGCAGGCTGTTTCCTAACCCTTTGCCTGGGGCACTGAGGATATACAGGTGCTGGCTAAAATTGTGCTGAAGGTTGAGAATAGGGTTGAAAAAGCAGAGGTAAAACTGTTGGAAATATTGGTAGTGATATGCCCTAAGGTACTTGGGTATTGTGGGAGGCAGGATTGGTGGGTTGCCTCCTGAGGTTGAGCTGAAAGATTCCAGCACTGTAGAGGAATGGCCCTTTACCTCTGAGACAGCCTATTGAACTTTATGACCAAAAAGAATATCTCCTTGGAAAGAAGCATCCACCAGGCAGTCATGAAGATCTTCTAGGAGACTAGAGATACGAAGCCAAGACGTACAACAGGCAAAGATGGAAGTAGCAGTGGACCGGGCAACTGAGTCGAATGCGTCAGACAGTTCAAATGATGTGACAGAGGGACTCTTGTAAATTATCTTGAAGGGCATGTGCCTTCAGACCTGGAATGGTAGCAGGGTCTGGCATTTGTGAGAGAAGATCATGATGGTACTGCAAGATTTGAAGTTGGTGGGCTAGAAATTTCATTGCTAGCACTCCACTTTGAAAGGATTTCCTACCGACCGAGTCCAATGTCCACTGGTATCTTCCCAGATGAGTCTGGGCATAAGACGGAGGATTTGGCCTTTTTAAGTACCACTTCAGATACTACTGATTGAAGGGGGAGTTGCTGATGTTGAAACCCCAGTGCAGGCAGCACCTTGTACTTGAGGTCGAGGCGGCAGGCAATGGCGTGGACAGATGCTGACATCTTCCATACAGACACAAGGAGTTCCTGCCACACTTGAGGGACTGGTTTGGCCAAAACCTCTTTGGGGGTAACTAGAGGCCTTCAAGATAGACTGGAAATTTTTTTTGTCAATGGGAATTTGAGAGTCGCTCAGAGCCAACGCTCTAGACACTTTCTGGAGAAATTTCAGGTAGGAAAAATCTTCCGGGGATTCTTCCCCCAGTGGGTGATCTGTGGAAGGAGGGTCAACATCTCCTGAAAAGGAAGGCTCTGTATCCCACTGGCGGGAATAAGGGGAAGCTGCGTTCAAGTAGGCCCTCCAATCTATCAGAGAAGGGGAAGCCTGAGGATTAACAATTAGAGGTTGAAAAGAGGGGACCTCCAAAGATGGTGGGTGGTCAGGAGTAGAGGTGGCCACCAGTAGGACTTGGACGAACCAGCATAACTACTGTATGACATGGTCAATGTGAGAGGACCTATCCGTCGCCAGGGGAGTCATAGGAGGCAGGTCTGACCTGGGGTCAGACTGCTGTTTAACCCTCTTTGACCTACGGGAGGAGGTCTCCGACGAACCATCCTCAGACTTTCGTTTGCGAGGTCACGGTTCTTGGGAACTATGTGCACTTACGTGGTTAGATTTTGCTTTGTTTACCACCTTCCAGAGTTTCCGGCTTTGGAGAATGTTCTGTAGAGACTGGGTTAGGAGGAGAGGGAGTATGGTTTCTGAGCTGTTGCTTAAGGTTCTGGACCATCTTCTATGATGCCAGTAGGAGGTCTGCCTCCAGCTATATGGCAGCCCCATCCAGTCCTGATCATACCTTGTCTGGGGCTGATGGGACTGTGGCAGGTGCTGAAGCCACCATGAAGATGTGGAGACTGGCACTGAAGAGTTCGGCTGACACTACTTCCACAGAGCCTAAGCAGTAAAGGTGCTGCTGTGGCTGAACACTTAAGGTAGTATTGCTTCCACAGAGAATGTGAAGTTCTTCCCCTTTATTTTAATTAATTGTTTCAGTCAAAATTATGGTGTTGCATGCAGAAGAAGTGCTTTCCTCTCCATTGCTGCCATTATATTATTTTTTTTTCTTTGTTTATTAACACAAGCACATGCCAACTGATGTAAAGTGCTATTGGCGAGGAAACTGCTCTACCCTTTTTTTTTTGTAAAGAAACTCTCGAGAAAAATGTGAAACTAGAATGAAAAAGAAAAAAAAAACTGAAACGCTTGAGGAATAAGAGAGACATGGCTGGCTGCAACGGTTACAGTTGACTGGAGTGATGTACAACTGATAGTGAGGTGAGAAGGTGCACACATGCTAAGGGAGAGCCAGCACTGGCGCCGTCACCCCGTATAGCACCTTGGAGTGTGCCTGCATCCCCCTGCTTGTAGCCAGAGAAACAGCTCTGGTAACAGGGTGTCTTGTCAACTCCAGAAGAGAAGGCCATACCCATGCTCCAAGCCTGACAATCACAATGACCACAGAAGAGTCAGGCCTATCGGCACTGCTACACCAGTCTACACATCTTGCAACCAGCTAGAAAAAGGTTGATAAGGATGTGGCCTAACATTTATGTACTTATTTTATTATTAGAATTTAGCTCATGTCTTTATAATAGTAGTTCAAGGCAAGTTACAATCAAGTATAGTAGATATTTCCCTGTCCCCAGAGGCCACAAGGAGTGTCAGTGGGATTTGAACCCTGGTCTTTCTGGTCCCAGGCTGCTGCCCTAACCAAAAGGCTACTCCTCCATTCCATATCTTCCTAACTTTATAAATGAAACCCCAGTTCAGCTCATTTAAGCAAGACTCAAGGGTGAATGGTCAGTATGAGTGGGGTTTGATAGTACTAGCCAGATGTAACTTTCAGGATTACAGGCATTAGGAAGATAAAGGGTCATGGGTCTATCATCCCATATCATATATGGCTTGGCCATTAAATTATATTGTAAAGAGACTTAGGGAATATTGCTTGATAACTTTACATTTCCCTCATTTGGTCTGCAGCTTTCCGTGCTGTGAGGGCTTGTGTGCATGAGTAATGCTTAAAGCTAAGTTATCGGTAGCATAATACAGGCAGGGTCTCCCAAAATGAACAGGTCTCAGTTGAGGTGCCAGACAGACAAAGACAAACCACCCATCTGGGCAGCAGCAGAATGGGATAGTGTAGGCAGCAAGTGGATCACATTCCTGTGACAATGGTAACACTAGTGTTACCTGCATGGAAGAAAGGCCTGGCAATCTACTTTTGTATCTTATCACGAAAACACAACAGATAGTCATAACAAATAGTCATAACAAAACAAATTGTGCTATAGTGCTGGAAGACAAGACCCCCAGGTCGGAAAGTACTCAATTAGCTACTTTGGATGAGCCGAAGACTTTTCAGAGTGAAGCCAGCATTTATGATTTTATTTATTTATTTATTTCACATTTCTTATATACCACCTTTCATGATATTGAGGCGGTTTACATTGAACAAACTGAAATTACATTGAACAGGGCATTATAACTTGGAGATAACTATTTTACAGGGAACATGGGCAATGGAGGGTTAAGTGGCTTGCCCAAGACCACAAGGAGCACCTGTGGGACTAGAAACCCCAGTCCTTCAGGCCCAAGGTTGCTGTCCTCTAGTGGGATTTGAACCCCCGACCTTCCGGCCTGAGGTAACTTGCCCCAACCACTAGGCCACTCCTCCTCAATAAAAATGATTTATTTTATTTAACATGTTTTTATACCGCTTTATCATTTCAGTCAAAGCAGTTTACATTGTAACTTAAACTTGGTAATGTACATTAAAACAGCAGCACTGATAATCTGTTTGGTTTTTTTTCTGGTTGGATCAAAGCCCTCAGGATGTCTGACTGCTGCTGTAGCTGCGCATAAAATGAGAGTCATAAGCTGCAAATGTGTCTTACATATTGAGACATGGAATATACGAAGCATGAACCAAGGAAAGTTGGAGGTGGTCAACAAAGAAATGGAACAGATACAACTAGATCTGTTGGGAGTCAGTGAACTGAAATGGACTGGCATTTGGGCCTTTGCATCTGATGATCACACTGCCTATTATGCTGGAAATGAAAGAAAGAAGAAATGATGTTGCATTTTTATAATTAAGAAAAAACATGCAAGAACTGTAATGAAAAAATGCAAATAGTGAAATGCTAATTTTTATGCTAATCAACACTACTAATATTTATGAATATGTGCTAACAATAGCTGCAGAAAAGGAAGAAGTGAATGAGTTCTATGAAGTACAAGCTGAAATTGACAGAACATGCCAACAAGATATCCTGATCATCATGGGTAATGAACGAAAGAGTTGGCAACAAAGAAGGCAGAAAAGTGATTGGAAAATATGGACTTAAAAGGAACGAAGCTAGAGAAAGACTGATAGAATTCTGTAAAACCAATGATCTATTCATCTCAAACACCTTTTTCCAGCAACACAAGTGCCAAGTGTACACATGGGACGTCACCCAATGGATTGTACAAGAAACAAATTGACTACATCTGTGGAAGTTAACTTTGGAAAAGCTCAATAACATTAACAAAGAAAAGCCCTGGAGCAGACTGTGGTACAGATCACCAAATACTAGTATGCAAACTCAAGCTAAAGCTGAAAAAGAGCAAGCCACTCGTGAATGCAGCAAATTATGACCTTGAGAACATACCACCAGAATTTAAAGATTGCATGCAAAATTGATTTGCTACTTTGGATACAAATGGCAGAGCACCAGAGGAGTTATAGGATGACAACAATAAAGTTGTGCTTGAAGAAAGTGAGAAGTCTCTACAAAAAGTGAAAAAGCAAAAACAGCCAAAATGGATGACCAAACACACTCTGGAAATTGCCCAGAAACGCAGAGAAGCTAAAGCCAGCGGAGAAAGATAGCAATCACAAAACTCGGAGTTCCAAGATGACACAAGGAGAAATACTACAATGATGCATCCAAGGAAACAGAATCAGAAATTATTAGAGGAACAACAAGACTGACTTTCCTAAAGCTACAAGAAAGTTAAAGAGAAAATTCCAGCCTCAAATTGGAATGATACAAGATGCTCAAGTATACATGTTGAATGATGCTGAGAAGATCAAGAAAAGGTGAAAAGAATATGCCTAAAGATCAAGTGGACCAACAGCCATTTCAGCTTGTACCTTATGATCAGGAACCATTGGTGGTGAAAGAAGAAGTTGAAGCAACACTGAAATCACCAAACAAAGCATCGGGTATTGAATGCATTCCCACTGAAGTATTACAGCAATCGGATGTGGCTGTTGCCATACTTACAAGGCTCTGCCAGGAAATTTAGAAGACAACATCATGGCTAACTGACTAGAAAAGATCTGTGCTTATACCAATACTGAAGAAAGGTGATCTGACTGGAAATTATTGCACAAATCGCTGATCCTACATACAAGCAAGATTCTACTCATCCAGCAGAGACTACAACCATACCTGGAACGAGAACTGCCTGAAGGGCAAGGAAGCAACAATTCAAATGGAACAAGGACAAACAGAATGGTTTAGAATCAGTAAAGGTGTACGACAAGTTCTGCACATTTTCCCCATACCTGTTTAATTTATATTCGGAACAAATGATCAGAGAAGCAGAACTGTATGAAGACAACCAAGGTATGAAGACTAGTGGAAGATTCAACAACCTTTTGATGATACCACAATACTGGCTGAAAGTGAAGATGTTCTGAAACATTTACTTCTCAAGATCAAGGTACAGTCTTAAAATGGGCCTGCACCTTAATGTAAAGAAGACAAAGATCATGACAACAGGCAAAAATCAATAAGTTCATCATTGATGGAAAAGAAATCAAAATAGTGGACAACTTTAACCTGATTAGATCAATAATCAATAAAGAAACAATGAGCAGTCAAGCAGTTCGACGATACGAGGTTCATTTCCTGATTAGTGCTTTGTGGTACTTGACCTTGCCCTCCCCATCCGCTTCTTGGGCTTGTGAATAAGTGAGATGATCTAGACTACTAACCCTATGGAATTGTTCCTTGATGTATCCCCCAGACTCATCTATCTCTCCTCCTTCATGCACAAATGCAAAGTTATGTACCTAGGAAAAAACACAAACTATGGGTGCATGATACAAGGCTCCACATTGGGAACCAACACCCAGGAAAAAGATTTAGGCATCATTGTGGATAACATGTTGAAATCGTCCGCCCAGCGTGCAGCAATGGCCAAGAAAGCAAATAGAATGCATGGAATCATAAGTAAAGGAATGGAGAATAAAACAAAGAATATTATCTGTATCGTTTCATGGTGCAACTGCACCTTGAATATTGTGTGCAATTCTGATCGCCGTATTTTAAAAAGGATATAGCAGAATTCGAAAAGGTACAGAGAAAAGCCACCAAAATGGCAAAGGGGATGGAAGGATAACCCTATGAGGAAAGGCTTAAAAGGTTAGGCTCTTCAACATGGAAAGGAGACGGCTGAGGGGAAATTTGATAGAGGTCTATATATTCATGAATGGAGTGGAATGGGTGAATGTAGATCGGTTTACGCCATCAAAAAGTAGAGACTAGGGGACATGCAATGAAGCTACAATGTAACCCATTTAAGACTAATAAGAGAAAATATTTTTTTACTCAACGCGTAATCAAACTCAGTAAATCATTACCAGAAGATGTAGTAAAGCACAGTTACTTACCTGTAACAGGTGATCTCTGGGAACAGCAGGAATTAGTCTTCACATATGGGTACGTCGGTACAGACGGAGCCTGCACGGGAATGCTCCCCAGCATCCAATCAGAAAGCTTTTGGAAGCATCCCTCGTGCCTGCGTGCTGACTTCCCGCCTTTCCCACTGCCTCTCCTCAGTTGAGTTTCATAGCTGAGACAGAAGGAGAGAAAGAGGAAAGGAGATAGATAGATACAACTCCTAGGGGAGGTGGGTGGTTTGAGTAACTGTGCTATCTCCAGGAACAAGCAGGAATGAGTCTTCACATATGGGGACTCCCTAGCTATGGGTGCCAGGGGAGATCCCATAAAATGCGTATCACTGGAACAGGACGGCATTTCCCAAACCTGGATCCCCGGCATCCCCTGAGGGATGGGTGTAGGAGTTGAATAGAGAAGAGCTGTAGAGGAACAGCGAATCTAAAGACTACAGAGAAAAAGAGTCTTTAGAATGTATGTCAAGTATCATTAAAATATTTAATGAACTAGTACAACATAGAGCTTACCTACTGGATTGTAGGAAGTAGAACTGTGATGGAGTGTACTGTAGATGCAGTAGCGGAATCCTCAAGGGAACTTCACAGCAGTGAGGATGAAGTTCCAAACCTGGAATGGGCAGGTGACCCAGGTGTCAACTGGGGTAGGAGAAGAACGGCAGGTCTTCAATGGAAAGCTTTATGGGAAAAAGCTGAAAACTCTTTTAGGTACAGAGTTATTAACATTGAGGACTAAAAGAAGACGACTGACCGATCTGGAGAATTAGCCCAGTCCTGAAGGGAAGAGGGGGTATGGAAAAAAGCCCCTATTCCCAAGGAGAACGGAAGTGTACTCAGAAATACTGAAGATGTACACTGTCTTTCCTAGCTGGTAAGAGATAGGACGACATTGAAGTTTGATACTTCATAGATAGGGAGATCTATAACAAAAATAGAAGCTGTTGACATCACAGCAATAATTGTATGTATAACCGCTTCCACTTACTAAACCGTACGGGAGTAGGCAAGTGGACTGTCTGGACCCCTTAAGAAGGGAAAAACTTTATAGCACAGACAGTTAGGGAGATAGCAGGTAATACTTAGCGTCCTATGGACATCTCCCAATGGGTATATATATATATATATAGATATATAGAGAGAGACATACCTAGCTATATACACATATATATATATAATGACGTATGCCCACACAGACTACAGAAATATGTATGTATAGGACATATACATACATGAATATAAGTCTGAGGATACATGCCTGCAACTGAGCCCCACAAAAACATTCACATGGGGAATGTGAGGGGAAAAGATTCATCTAATAATGAGGGGGTAAAAACCACCTGAAGATATATAGAGAATCTATTTCTGCGGTGCAGGAATGTGGTTCGGTGGAATAACCAGTATGGTTGCGTGAAAAAACAGAGGGTAATAGCAGTCTGGCAAGAGCACGTCAGGAGTACTTTAGGGCTCTGACATGTCCAAAGGACAAAAAAACGCATAGACTAAGATACCAGGATGACCCAGCCAAGGGGCACAGGGGTATCATGTACACTAAAGGAGTATGCGTTGTCCAAGTGGAGCAGAAAAGCATAATGCCAAGCTGCAAGGAAAAAAGGGATAGATTCCTGCAAGATTGGGAACTCCTTGGACATTCACGCCATGGAATGATTATATAAACTTTTTCTACTATATGGGAAAACCCTCAGAGACAAAGTTCAATGCTCTGTAGCAAGGGCCCATAGTAGAAAGCTTCTCTGAAGATTGCAGAGAGCATTGTGCAGGAGAATTATAAGATAATACTGACAGAAGTCAGGTGTGTTGCCATATCCTAGGAAAGGATATGGCTAGAAGAAGATAACCTGCAATGAGTAGTATTATGCAAGATAGTTGAAAGTAGCTTGCAATGAGTATTAAAGTAATCACTGGAACTCCTGCATACACAGCAACTGAACAAAACAGCAGAGGGGATTCTCCTGTATAAAACAGAAAGAAAACAGACAAAGGGAGCGGAGATATTCCCGTCCCTGTCTGATGAGTTGTTCAGAGCATGCATTGAAGGATAACAAAAAGTCTACACTGGAAGAAAGAGAAGTGTTTCAGTATGGTACCAACCCAAGCAGGGGAAACCCTGGAAGAGAGGGGGTTGGAAAGTGACTTACCATATGGTAAGTCAGCTGAAGGAAAAGATGTCCATGTGAGGACAGAAACTATCATGGGATAGTTGTAACCCCCCTTCGTAGTAATAAGAAGGGGAGAATTCTGTAACCCATGGACAAAAGTATCCTAACAGCTTAGCATACTGAAAAAGAAAAAAACAGTGTAGGGTTTGAGAATAAACTTCTGCTAAGAAGAAGTTAACTGTAGATTGCAACATACAGGAACCTATGGTTGCTGGTTATGATTAGACTGGCTAGAGTCTGGAGACTTCAGACTAGGATGAGATGTCCCTTGCTTGGGTACATCTGGAGGATGGGCAGGAGAAGGGTGAAACCTTCTTTTCTTAGGGAAAGAAGGTTTGGCAGGACATTTCCTACGTCCTGGGTTAAAAGAAGGCTTAGGATGGTTTCTAGAATCAGGGACGTCAGTGGAGCAATGAGCAACCTGATGTAAAGCCTCTTTATTGAAGAGATTTTCTCCAGTACAGGGAGAATTACCCAGTGTATGTTGTGCCCATCTGCTCAAGTCTGAAGCTTGCAGCCAGGCTGTACAACGTGCTCCAATGGCAATAGCAGAGGATCTGCTAACAGACTCAAAAGAGTCTAGAGAAGCATGAGAAAGAAACCAAGAGATATTCCTGCTATGATTAAGAAGCAAGGAATAGTCAGTGGCCTTAGGTTCTGACAAAAAAGGGGACAAAAGAGATAATTTCTCTGTGACCTCCTGAAGTGTCAGACTCATATAAAAAATATATGAAATAATTCTTGAAGCCAGCATAGAAGTTTGGAAGGTTTGACGTCCAAAGGCATCAAGTGCTTTAGATGCACGACCTGGCGGATAAGAAGAATGCTTCTTCTTGCTTCTTACCTTCCTCATTGCTGATTCCACTACAATGGAATGATGTGGAAGTTGGTTTTTCTGAAATCCCGGAGAGGGAGGCACCTGATACAAAACATTAATGGCTGTAGAAGGCAAAGGAACCTTTAAAGGTGATTCCCACATCCTCAGAAGAAGATCCTGCAAAGAATGATGTAAAGAAAGCATTATATATTCCTTTTCTGCAGGATCTTGGCCAAGAGTAGAGCCAGGAATAGGAATGGCAAGAAAGGTTGCCATGTCAAGGAGAAATTTCTGAAAAGAAGGATCTCCAATAGGAACTATTCCTGGGTAGGCTGAGGTTGAAGGAGCAGCTTGAGCACCAGAAGACATAGTGGACTGGTGCAGAAAAAGAATCCTGCTAGATGGACAGTGATACTGACAGTTCTGATTCGAGGCAGTTAGTACTGCATCGTCAGTGCCCGGTATCGATTCCAAGCTAGGCATAGAAAGGATCGATGGCACCAATGGAACTGCAGGAATAGACATCGATACCGGTATCAGAGACGATAATGTCATCAAAGCAGTAATCGGGGGCTGCTGAAGCGGTACCAAGGTAGCCAGAGAACCCTGGTGAATATCCTCGGTACTGCGTAATCGGGAACGATATGTATCAATTCCAAAACGCGTCGGTACCAAATCATCTAGACTGGATATCGATTCTAGACTCGGCATCGAAGGGAGCGAGTCTATCGATGCATGTCTAGAAGGTACAGACGTTGGTGGTGGTATCGGCGATGCCGATACAGGAAAGTCAATCAGAATCGTATCGATCGGTTCCGAAGGTACCGAGGACATCCGAAGACGATGCCTGGGGAAGAGAGGAATACTCGACACTGGCGCCGATGTCGGGGTATTGGTAGCACTCGAAGCCGATATCAACCCTGAGCATGGCGAAGATACAGGAAAGTCAATCTGGTTGGCATCGATCGGCCTCGAAGGTACAGAGGATACCAGATGACGATCCCAGGTGAAGAGTGGAACACTCGACACCGATGCCGGGGTATCAGTACCGCTCGAAGCCGGTACCAACCCCAAGCATGGCGGAGATACAGGAAAGCCAAACTGGGTCGTATCGATCGGCCCCGAAGGTACCGAGGACACCAGATGACGATCCCTGGTGAAGAATGGAACACTCGACACCGGTGCCGGTGCCAGGTTATCGGTACCGCTCGAAGCGGATACCACCCCCGAGCACGGCTCAGGTATGTTCTGTGAGGGGTGAGCCCCAGGAACAACCTGAAACCCCGTAAATGCTTTGGAGCCCGAAGACTCCCGCCAGGGTTTTATTGCCAATGGGGTCTTGAGGGCAAGGCCGGAGCCGTCATCATGCTGAGCATGAGACGTACCCTCCAAGAATTGGCTAGTCTTAACAGACTGTTTGTGGGTTACCTGATCCTGGAGAGAAGAATAAACCGGTGTCCTTACCTCAGGAGGAAAAACGGCATCGAGGGAAACTCGAAAAAGGGAAGGTCTTCTCCCAATAATACAGCCTGATGGATCAGGGAAAAAAGGGTCAGGACCCAAACAGGTTAGACACCAAGCATTGGAGTCTAAAAAGAAAACAATGTTTCCACAGTGAAGGCACTTCTTGGGAGAAGGCGGCTCCATGTTGGAGAGGCCTGGTAGGCCCAAAAAGTTAAAAACAAAAACTGAGGAGAGGCAGTGGGAAAGGTGGGAAGTCAGCGTGCAGGCGCGAGGGATGCTCCCAAAAGCTTTCTGATTGGATGCTGGGGAGCATTCCCGTGCAGGCTCCGTCGGTACCGACGTATCCATATGTGAAGACTCATTCCTGCTTGTTCCTGGAGATAAGCTGTTAGTGTAGCTGGGTTTAAAAAAAGGTTTGGACAAGTTCCTGGAGGAAAGGTCCATAAAGTATTATTAAAGATGACCCAGGAAATCCACTGCTTGCCTCGGGACAAGCATTGTGGAATCTGTGTGCCTCTTTGGGAACCCGCTAAGTACTTGTGACCTGGACTGGCAACTGTTGGAAACAGGATACTGGGCTTGATGGACCTTGGTCTGACCCAGTATGGCATCTCTTATGTTCTTATGCCCCTGGGTACCCATCCCCCTCCCTCCCATGATGTTCCCTCCCCCCCCCCCCCCTTCTGAGGCAGCAGTATGTTGAGGTAGTGGTGCTTATTGTCAGGTTTGTCTTTTGGTTTTGGTTTTGTTTTCCCTTGTGAAGGACAGCTGGTTAGGTAGTCCATCCTATTCCTCACATACATCCATTACCACCATGCAATATGTTCTCTGGATGATGTTGGTTTGTTGCTACAATGTTTGGATATGCTAAATTTAGCTTGTACAATTCCTTTTACATAACTCCTAGTAAAAAAAATAACAAGAAAAAAAAAATCTGACTATGCACTGCTCTTGGCAGAATGGCTATGAAGGACCTAGATTAGATTCTCAAGAGCAGAGATGTCTCTCTGCATACAAAGATTAGACTTGTCCAAGCCAATGGTATTTTCAATAATGTCAAATGGGTGCGAAAGCTGGACAGAGAAAAGGTAGACAGGAAGAAAATGAATGCCTTTGAATTATGGTGCTGGCAGAAAATGCTGTGTACACCATGGACTGCCTGAAGAACAAACCAGTTCAGATGACAAGATTTCGACTTTCATACTTTGAACACATCATGTGAAGACAGAGACCTTTAGAGGACATAATGCTTGGCAAGGTTGCCAGAGTAGCGCAAAAGAGGATGGCTAGCAATGAGATGGATCAATACAATAGCAGCAGCTATGGATACTACTTTATCAACAATGAGCCACCTGACTAAAGACAGAACACAGTTTAGGAGAGTTATTCAAGGGTCGCCATGAGTCATTGTGACGACGGCAACAACGTCATGGGTTAATGTGAACAGTACTTTTTGTTAACAAGAGGGCTAGCACTACACATACCAGGTTCTGTTCCTCAAATAAAAGAGTAAAACGTGACATTTTACTTGCCAGATAATCTCCTTTCCTGAAGTCCTGCTAGACCAGTCCAGACAAGTGGGTTGTGTTCCACTGCCAACAGCAGTGAAGACAGAGAAAAAAAAATCCAGAAGCTAAAAATCCAGAAGCTTCTTATGATTGCATCCCTGCTGCTGTAGCTGAGATACAGTGAGGGGTACAAGTCAGTATTCAAGCCAAGTATATGGTCAAGAACTCTGCCCACACACAACCTCAGTGAAGATAAAGGAAGAATCAAACAGAACAAGGAAACATCAACTATCTACAAGATAGGTCTTTGGACAGAAGTTCTGTGAAGAAGGTTAAAAGCCCAGAGGACTAAACTACAGCATAACACAGCAGAGCATAGGAGTAGGTCATGGACTGTTCTAGTAGGACTTCAGTCAAGGACATTATCTTGTGTCACTTTCCATATTGTTCTGCTAGACCATTCCAGACAAGTGGGACATCCCAAAGCTACGACTCCACTGGGCAGGAAGATGATACTGTTGCCTTCAAAATCTCTGTACCAAAGGCTGTGTCCGCATGGACATCCAAAAGGTAATGCTTGGCAAACTTGGAACGTGATGACCATGTTGCTGCCCAACAAATGTCAGAGCAATCGAGTTATGCTCCTTTCAGAAGGAAGCCTGTGCAAGCAACCCTCCAGAACCAGTCTGTTCTGCAACAGACAAACCAAGGCTATCGCCTCCTTTATCCAGTGGCCCAGGGTAGTCTTAGCAGCCACATCACCCTTATGACAACCCACAAAAAGGACAAAAAGCCAGTCTGATTTCTGGAAGGAATTAGTGATTTTAAGGTAGCGAAACAGCACCCTCCGGACATTCATCAGACGAATATCATTCTTACCCTGGGACAGTTCCTTAGGAAATTAAAGGTAGACAGACCACCTGACTGAAATAAAAAGACACCACTTTGGCCAAGAAAAAAGAGAGACAAGCTAAAAGTGCACAGCCTACTCTGAGAATGGACAGATAAGAATATTAGATATGCCATACTGGGTCACATCAAGGGTCCACCAAGCACAGTATTCAGTGTCCAACAGTGGGCAATCCATGTCACAAGTACCTGTCAGATTCCCAAAAAAGTACACAGATTCCATGCTTCTTATCCTAGGAGTAAGTAGTGCATTTCCCTGATCATCTTTAATAATGGTTTATGGATCTTTCCTCTCCAGGAACTTGTCCAAACTTCTTTTAAACCCAACTACACTAACAGCTTTTACTACATCCTCAAGTAATGAATTCAAGAGTTTGATTATGCATTGAATGAAAACATTTTCTCAGATTGTCTTAAATATGCTACATTATAGCTTCATTGAGTGTCCCCTAGTCTTTCTAATTTTTGAAGGAGCAAACGAATCTACATTTACCTACATTCATTATTTTATAAACCTCTTATATCTCCCCTCAGCAATCTTTTTTCCCAAGTTGAAGGGTCATAACCTTGCACGCCTTTCCTCAATAGGGGTATCCCCATACTGTTTTGGTGGCTCTTTTCTGTATATTTTTTAATTCCACAATATCCTTTCTAAAGATATGGCGAACAGAACTGCACACAATATTCAAGGTGCAGTCGCAGGATGGAGCGATACAGAGACATATCATCATCATCCTTTGTTTTATTTTCCACTCCTTTCCTTACAATTCCTAGCATTCTATTTGCTTTCTTGGCCACTGCTACACACTGGGCAGAGGACTTCAATGTACTATCCATGACGCCTAAATCCTTTTCCTGGGAACCTTGCATCTGTAACTGTAGTTTGGGTTGTTCTTCCTTACGTGCATAACTTTGCTCTTGTCCACACAAATTTCATCTGCTATTTGGATGCCCAGTCTCCCAATCTTTCAAAGTCCTCTTGTGTTTTAAAAACGTTTAATAGTTGTGTCATTTGCATATTTGATCAACTCGCACATTATTCCCATTTCCAGAAAATTTATGAATATGTTTAAAAAAAAGAAAAAAAGCAGTGGGCCCAGCATAGATCCTTGGGATACTCCACTATTAACTTTTCGCCATTGAGAACACTGGTCATTTAGCCCTACTCTGTTTTCTACCTTTTAATCAGTTACCAATCCACAATAGTACACCTATCCCATGACTTTTTAATTTCCTCAAGAGTCTCTCATGAAAGACCTTCAGATGGGCATGGATACCCTTGAGATCACAAATTGGCCGGAAGAAGCCGTCCTTCGGCACCACAATGTAGCTAGAGAATTTTGGCCCTTGTCCATTTTGGCAGAAGGCACAAGAATGATGTCCTGGAGACTAAGCAGTCTTCCCAAAGTAGCCTTAAGAGCGGCCGTCTTGCCTTCAGAACCACATGGAGAGACCACGAATGCGTACACGATAGGTTCTCTGTATTCCAGAACCTAGCCCTGTTAAATAATACTCAGCATCTAGTGGTAGAGACAGCTGCCCACTGGAGGAACCTGGGAATGGGCCCCTGCAATGGATATGAGTAATTATTTTTGGAAGAGGAAGCATCCTGGGGCTCACAGGCCCTGTGAAAGGACAAAGTCCAGGAGTAAGAGCCAGAAGAGTTAAAGGAGGGGTTCCCCGGGTGATGAGAGTCCTGAAATCCTTGGGAATCCTGGTACCAAGATTGAGGATAGTGGGAAAACAGAGCAAGACTGCTTCCAGGACCCCCTGGGCTTATCTTCCAGAAGACTATGAGCTTTGGATTTTCCCAACTCCTTAACCAGCTTCTCCAGATCTTCCTCAAAGAATAGCTTCCCCTTGAAGGCAAACTCAGACAACCAGGACTAGGAAGTTGTATACACTGCCCAATGGCAAAGCCAAAGCCAGCATTGTGCAACTGTCTTGATCGCAATATCCTTTGCCACCAAGCAGACCAGATCATACATAATGTCCGAAAGGATCACTGCTGCTGATTCCAGAAGGGCTGACGTGTCATTCTCAGGGAGCGATGGTACAATGGAAGAAGTGCATTCAGATCTCTCTCATGCATATTCCATGTGGATATCCTGAAAACCTGACTGGCCTGGGGATCCCAGAGGACTAGGTTAAGAACCACTGCTCTACAGGAATGGTGGTACGACTGGTGACTTCAGTTACATGCATGCCATCTGAGGCAAGCACAGCCATGCATTACAATCCTCCTGAGAAAGGGCATAAAGCTGTTCATAGCCTATACTCCCTTCAATAGAGAACAGGCCATGTTCCACTCCATGCAAACCTCCAGGAAGAGAAAGGCCTTAGAAGACTGCTGACCCCCTGCAAGAGGAAGGTGCACTTGCAGCTTCACCTCTGCAGCCAGAGCATCAGCCAGCTGCAAGGAGGAAGACATTTGAGCCATCAGTGCTGCCAACTCATACCTCCTGAACAGATGGATGAGGGGGGGGGGAATCCTCCTGGTCTTCCTCAAAGGGTAGTTACTTACCTTTAACAGGTGTTCTCCGTGGACAGCAGGAATCAGTCACATATGGGTGACGTTGGCACCCATAGAGCCATCGTGGAAGCATCCCCCCAGCTTTCAAAGAAAGTCTTTGGGAGATGCCACCATGCATACGTGGTCCCCTTCCCACCCAAGGGTGCCATCTTGCTCAGTCAGATAACATAGCTAAAAGATGGCAAAAATAAAAGATGGTAAAGGAGCAACTTCAAAGGGAGGAGGGAGGGTTGTGTGGACCAATTCCTGCTGTCTCCGGAGAACACCTGTTACAAGTGAGTAACTACGCTTTCTCCAGGAACAAGCAGAGGTCAGTCCTCACATATGGGACTCCCCAGCTACAGGCTACCAAAAACCCATAGCAAAATAGGGGCTCCCTCACAGGGAGCCGCAAGCAGCAGCAATTTAGTCCGTGTACACAGACCACAGTAAGACACCTGTGTCCGATGAACCAGCACTCCGGTAGCCTGAACAGAGCAGGGTTGGTGGGTAGGAGTTGCCTAAACCCCGAAAAGGTTACGGGGCACTGCCTGGCCAAAGGCACTGTCCCGTCGGGACTCTTTCCAGGCAGTAATGGGCTATGAAGGTATGGACTGAAGACCAGGTGGCGGCCCAGCAGATGTCCACCATCGGGACGGAGTGGAAGTTTGCCACCGAAGCCGCCATGGCCCTGACAGGATGTGCCTGATGCAGCCTTGCAGCGGGAGCCTCGCCTGCTCGTAAGCAAGGGTGATACAGTTCGCCATCTATGTGGACAGCGTATGCTTGGCCACCACCTCCCCCAGCCTACTGGGGTCGTAGGAGATGAAAAGTTGAGAAACTTTGCAGTGGCCCTAAGTGCATTGTATATAGAAGGACAAAGCACTCTTACAGTCCAAGGTGTGAAGGACAGTCTCCGCCCGACTGGAGTGAAGTCTTGGAAAGAAGGTAGGGAGCACCACTTCCTGGTTGAGATGGAAGGGTGACACTACCATCGGCAGCAATTTGGGGTGCGTGCAGAGCACCGCTTTGTTCTTGTAGAAGTTTGTATAGGGCGCCTCTGCCACGAGGACCTCAAGCTCACTGACTGTGTAAGCAGACGTAAGCATGACCAGGAAAGCCACCTTCCAAGAGAGATAGTGGAAGTGGCAAGTAGCCAGAGGTTCAAAGGGTGGGCCAGTGAGCTGCCCCAACACCATATTGACGTCCCATTCGGTTGCCAGAGGGCAAACCGGGGGCTTCGATAAGAGCAGGCCCCGAAGGAAACGGGTCAGCAACGGTTGTGCCGAGAGGGGCTTGCCATCCACCGGATTGTGATGCACTGCCAGGGCACTAAGGTGCACTCGGACAGAGTTAGACTTGAGCCCGGACTGGGAGAGATGGAACAGGTACTGCAACACCAGAGCCACCGGCAGGAGAAAGGGTCAGCCCCATGTTCAGCGCACCAAAAAGAGAATCTGCACCATTTGAGGGCATAAGCCTTCCTAGTAGAGGCCTTACGAGAGGCCAGCAAAATGCCTTCCACCTCAACAAGGAAGTTGAAAGGGGCCAGAGTCACCCTCTCAGCAGCCAGGCTGTCAGCGACAGGGACCCCAGGGTGGGGTTCAGGAGAGAGCCCCCCTTCTGAGATAGGAGTCCTGGGGAGGTCCCCAAGGGGATAGGGGTCTCCACTATCAACTGTAGAAGTAGCGGGAACCACGATGTGGGGATTGCACCCATGCAGTCAAAAGCCTCCCCTGGGTTGGGCCTGAGCCAGTGCCTGGGGCTTTGGGGATTTATGCTTTCTGGGACCATGTCCCTGGGCTTTTTGTTGCTGGGCATGCTGAGAGCCCAAGAAGACTTGGAAGTGCAGAGTAGTACTGAAGCCCCCTTTCTTCCTTGGGAAGAAGGGCTTTTTCCCCAGGGTTTTATTTCAGGGTTCCATCAAGGTCTTTTTCGAGAGCCTGGTTCTCATCACATAGTCTGTCTCTATCTCCGCCGCTTTGTCCGCCATGGGTTTCCCGAACAGCTTTTCACCTGTGAAGGGGACATTGATCAGTTTATCCTGTACCCACTGTTCCAGGTCGGATGACTGCAGCCATGCTTAGCGTCGTGCCCTGATGCCTGCGGCGGCCAACCGAATCAATGATTCAAAGCCATCATAGGCTGTCTGGGACAGGAACTTTGAACATTCCTTTACTGCCAAGGTTAGGATCTTGAAACTCTGTACAGGTTTCTCCATCGAGGCCTGCCGAGAATCCCCCAAGCTCCCTCAACAGTTCCTTCAGGTACATGCTTATGTAGAGATTTTATGAGTGGATTCGGCATGTTAACATTGAGCCCTAAAAAGCCTTTTGGACAAGGGCATTGAGGGTTCGGGCCTCCCTGCCAGGTGTCTTTTGGCTCTTAAGTCAGCGCCGACTCCACAACCACTGAGTTGTGTGGGAGCTGGGCCTTTTTGAACCAAGGGCTCCAGCATACCAGTATATGGCATTGAGGTGCCTACTGACAATTGGTACTGACGCCGGTGTTTCCCACGTCCGGAAGAGGCAGTTGAGGATCGGATGCACCTGGACCATAAGGGTTTCCTTTGGGGGTGCCTCTTATTGAAGTATCTCCAATTCCTTGGTATGTGGGTCATCCTCTGCCTCCATCACAAAAGCCTTGGCCATATCCATCACAAAATAGAGACATGCAACGGATCATCAGAGGGGATGGGTCTGAGGGTACGTCACAGTATCGCCTCATGTCCAGGGACTCTTCGTCCTCTGTCTTCCCTTTGGACTCGAAGTCCAAGTACGAATCAAACGCCGCACCACCACATCAGTTGAAGACTTCTCTCCACAGTACAGGACCTCCAGAGGATTGTCTGTCCAAGCCGTGGGCACTCAGGGAGAACCGGTGTCCTGAAGAACGGGACCTTGACTGGGGGCTCTCTCAAGCCCAATGGCACTCGAGGACCAGCTTGATATCTGGGGAAGCCCTCGATGTCGAGGTCCTGTTGTTGAGGCGGATGAAACAGACAAACGCCCGCTGCATGGCCACTAGGGCAGATATACTGCTCTCTAGGGCTGCCATTCTGGTCTCCATGCCAGTTAGCTCTACAGCCTTTGACGTGGGCACGGCGTCATTACCATCGAGGGAGCGTCCTTGGTGAGGATGGCCTCGGAGGCCCGAGGCCAGTCGGCAGGAACCGACGACTCCTTGTAGGCCAACTTGGAGGGCTGCTCCTGCCCAGACTCCTCAGACTCACGCCTGGGGCTGCGGGACCAGGGGTGGGATTTCACCTTCTTTCCTGATCCAGAGGTCTTTGCATATTTCTTCTTCTTATGATCCACATCTGGGGACTTCTGCTCAGAGGAGCCACAGCCACAGGACTCCGAGAAGGCTCTGGCTTCGTGGGGCACAGAGTTATCTGAAGGGACCCTGGAGGGTGGTGTTACTAGAGACACTGGGTGGAGTCGGAATTATGAAAAAAACTTGCTTGCTGCTGATAGCAACTCTAAGGCCTTTGGGGTCATCGTTCTGCAGAGTTTGCAGTCAGAGTTGCTGTGCTCCAGGCCAAGGAATCATAGGCAGCAGTTGTGTGGACTGCTACGTGACATAACTTTGCTACACCAGTCACACTTTTTGAGGCCACTTGAGGCCATCAGAAAAAGGAGGTCCCTGCCTCCCAGAGGGGTTCAAAGACTTTGGCTTAAAAAGAGCACAAATACTGGTCGAGGCAGACCTCTATGAAAAAGTGGAAAACGGAGAGATGAACCTGAGGAGCGACGCCAAAGCAAGTTGGCTTAGGGACTGGAAGGAACCGGTACGCAAACCGGACAAAGTTTAACTATAAAAAAATATATATATCAGACTTTTTCCAGGGGAAAGAGGGCAACATCCAAAGGGCTCTGTGCAAAAAAGGAAACAGGCAAGATGGCACCCTTGGGCGGGAAGTGGACCACACATGTGTGGTGCATCTCCTAAAGGCTTTCTTTGAAAGCTGGGGAGATGCTTCCACGCAGGATCCATCAGCGCAGACATCACCCATATGCGAGGACTGACTTCCTGCTTGATCCCGGAGAGCTCATTTACCCTCTTCCGTGCATAAACTCCAGAAGGCCATCACAGGAAACCCTCTGGAGACCTCCACTGTCAAGCTCCAGAGAGCTGTTACTCACCAGCTAAAAAAATTATTTTCAACAGACTGCATCAGACTCTATTCACCATCTGCTGGAGAGAGAGAAACCGAGAAGTGTGCCCATAGCTGTAACAGCTATAGTAACAGATGTCATAAGCAGCTTCTGAATTTTTTCACCAATCCACTTGTCTGGATTGGTCAAGCATAACAAAATAGAATTTAAGATTATGCGAGATATTTGATGACACGCTTGTAATAGTAAATCTCTGCATCATCGGAAGCTGACCATCTTCAGAGCAACAAAAACTGCAGCTATGACTAGACAGCAGAGAGAACATGGATTTCCTTCATTTAAATCCTTCAAAATCCACAGCTATGTGGGTATCTCTTACTGGTTCCTGTCCTTCTGTTGCTCCCATGATTGATTCAACCCCTATTCCTCTTGTCTCTTCTTTCTGTTACCTGGAAGTCATTCTTGACTCCTCGCTTTCTTTCCACAACCACATTTCTTCTCTCACTCGCCGGTCATTTGCAGCCTTACGTCAGATTAGAGCCATTCGTTCCCTTCTTTCATTTGATTCTTTGGTTATTCTTGTTCTAGCTCTAGTCATTAGTAGACTCGATTACTGCAACGTTTTTCTAGCTAATCTTCCGAACTATCAGCTTCAGCGTTTACAATCTATCCAAAATACCACGGCCCGCCTTATCACTTTTACCCATCGTTTCGACCATGTCACTCCCATTCTTCTTCGCCTGCACTGGTTGCCCCTCCGTTTTCGGTTTCAGTATAAGTTCCTCATTTTGATTCACCGCACTATCAATACCGGCAATCCTTTGTATCTTGCAGGCCTTATTTCCCTCCATACGCCCTATCGCCAACTTCGGTCCTTTCATGCTAACCGTTTGTTACCCTCTCCATCACAAGCCCATCTGGAACAAACCCGACACTCTGCTTTCTTCTTTCTAGGCCCACTCCTTTGGAACTCACTACCACCTTCCCTCCGGTTAGAACCTCCTACCCCCAGTTCAAGACACTACTCAAAACTAATCTGTTTCAGCAAGCCTTTGATCTTCCCGCTAGTACCCCTCCCTGAATTTGTTGCTGGTTTTGTTTTGTTTACTGTTTGTTTTGGTGTCCTGTCTCTCTTTGTCTTGTTTTGGTCTTTTGAAAGTTCCTGTTTTAGCTATATGGTTTTTATTTACTTGTGCTGTCTTTCCTTTGCTTTCTTATTATTTATGACGTTCTTTTCTATAGTTTGCAGTGTGGACCTTTTGTTTTTATTGTACACCGCTTAATGCTTCGGCCATAGTGGTTTATCAAATGTTTTAATAAAGATAAAGATGGAAGGGCCTTGAAAGGGCAATGATGCTCTTTGATTTACAATTCACAGAGAGAAATTGTGCCGTCTTCTTATAAATCCTAGTTTCACAAAGGTTCAAGTTTAATGGGGGGAGGGAGGGGAATTACATAACAGCACATAATAATGAAGGCATTTCCTTTTCTCTCTATAGAACTATATCATTCACTGAATTCCATGTATATGGTCTCTAATATACCAAGCAGTAAAAAGCTGTATCAGAGGTCCACAAGTGTGAAAGAGTAAGAATTTACACTGAATAGACAGATACTGCCCAAAGATAAATCTTATATACATAAATTTACTTTCCTTGAATCCTGCTAGACCAGTCCAGATGAGGTGTTATGCTCCATTGCCAGCAGGTGGAGGCAGACTTGAGCAACTTTCAGTGATGTCATTACTTGGTATATTCCTCTGCTGCAACACAGAGAAACCAATATGAAACTTCCCAAGCACTAAGCAAGACTGAAAAACTCCAGGAAAAAAAACCACCACAAATAACTGCCACAAATAATGTGAGCAATGGTTCTCCTACTAGGATGAAACTGCTGTCAAGTCCACAGGAATGACTAGGTCTTTTATGGCAGCCAGACTCAAACTTGCAGAACAGGTTTCCAGGGTGACTCCTGGACTGATCCAACAGGATTCAAGGAAAGTAAATCATCAAGTATGTAAATCATCAAGTATTCATCCTTCTTTATCATCCTGCTTGACCAGTCCAGATGAGCAGGGCATATCCAAGCAGTCAGAACCCAGCTAGGAGAAAGATGACACTTAGGACAGACTACCCTGCCAAAGGCGCCATCTGTACCAACCCCCACAAGCAACCTGAAGGATTTCAGAAAGGCATTCAACAAGGACCAGAAAGCAGCCTTACAGATCTCTCTTGGAGACCAGATCAGACTCAGCCCAGGAGGCCTGTACCTAGTGGAGAGAACTCTGACCCAATCCAACACACACTTACCAGCAAGAAAGTACACTCTACGTCAGCAGACAATACAGGATTTGACCTCTTCAAGTTTGCTCTGCAGACCACAGGTGGAGGAGTAGCCTAATGGTTAGAGCACTGGCTTGGGAGCCAAGAGACCAGCGTTTGATTCCCACTAGCACTCCTTGTGGCCTTGGGCAAGTCAATTAACCCTCCATTGCCTCAGGAATCTCCACGTTATCATGGTCCCTGTTTAATGTACATTACCAAGTTTGTTACAATGCAAACTGTTTTGACTGAAGTGATAAACGGTATAAAAAGCCTGTTGAATAAACAAACAAGGAGGACAGAAGATGTGACTAGCTGAAGGACCTAGAAATTGCACCCCACAACCCACCGATGCAGTGAGGGGTTCTTCCAAAGATCTTTCCCTGAGAAGGAAGGCAGATTGATCTGGAACCCATAAAAGGGGGGCAGCATACTTGAGAGAAGGGCGACAGACCACAAGGCGACAAAAGCAGCCATGAACATCATGAAATGCTTTCTGAAAGACAAGGCCTACAGCTCAGAAACCCATCTGCCTACTAAGCCACTGGGCCCGAAAAGTGGAGCCCCCTTTCAGAGCCCTCAACCTCAGAAATCCATTAAGGACAACAGATGCACAGATGGATAAAACTGCTTCACTCCTCAAGCAGCAGGCAACATTGAGATGGATGACAAAACAATCCCTTGGATGCAATTCCTGAACCACAAAGGGCTAACACTTGAACTTTGAGACTTCAGGGCCAAGCACTGATCCAAGTCAGAGTGCCAAAATGTCTCGGATATAAACCAAGGACATGGAGGTCCACCAGACCCTAAGCAAAGAGCAGCAGTTCTTGGAGAGCCTATGCCCCAAAAGGCCAGGATATAAGCAAGAAGGGACGGGAACGTCCATTACCAGGAGACCCTGCTACAGTAGGCCCATCTCTTGTGGTAGCCAGAGAGAGGGCCCCACCCCTTAAAGCAAGAAATCTGCCTATCATAGTCTGCATGGCCAGTCTGGAACACAAGGATCACCAAGCCTGTATCTGTGCAAATGGCTCACCAGGAGGAAGTGAGAAAGACATAGCATCCCTTCCCAAGGCCACTCCTGAAGTAGAGCATCCACAGCAGCAGCATTCATAGTGCTCCTCTGCACCTGGAGTGACCCCACCCCTGCCAGGTTCACAGAGGCTGCATGGCAAACTTACCCTAAAGCCGGCCTGCCGCACTGTCTCCATGGGTCCGGCCACTCTTTTCTCCTAGGCTGAAGTCTCAAGATTCATGAGACTTTGACCGGGAGAGAAGAAAGGCCGGGTCCACGGAGACAGCACAGCCAGCGGGCTTTAGGGTAAGTTTGCCACACTGCCTCCCTGGGCCCGGCGGGGACACAAAGCCCTCCCAGCAGCACTGGGGCAGGCCATACCCACCGCCCCACTCCTGATATGCCACAACATCCAAGCCCACCACCCGTAAATCCTTTCTGCAGCTGAAATAGTTCCTTACACTGGCATTCTCCTGAACGTCCAAGTGGAGCACTGGAAAACCCCATCTTTGCACCACGAGGTCATATGCATGAGAGCTCACTCGCCTGAACCCATAGATTCCAACACAAAGTCAGCCTGCACGCTGTTGAAGTTTGCAATGTGCATACAGACAAGGTATTCAGATGCTCTTCCTCTCGTATAACTCCGCACCTCGAGTTCCACCCTGGTATCTCAAATTCTTCCATGTTTATGGACACACACCACCCAACAGAGCAGCGTCTATGAATATTCAGCTCACTGCCCACTAGGAGAGGCCTGAAGTTCTCCAGGGTCAAACTGAGTGCTCTAGTTTCCAGGCAAATGATCCCCCAAGAGGTCTAATCCAGAATCCCTGGGCTAACTGGCCCAGGCACCCAGCCTTTCATATTGGCATCCAAAATGGCAAGCACTCCATCCAGTGATTCCACCAGCACCCCAGCATCAAGTGGTAGAACCACAACCATCACTTCAACTGCTCCTTGATCTCCTTGTGGACAGGAAAAGCCTGGTCAAATGACAGAGCATGGAAACCAGGTGGTTAGCAAATGCTTCTGCAGCAAAAGCATATGTATCCAAGGAGCCAACTGCAAGGTTGAAGGTCATGGACTCAAGGAAGTCCCAGGCTTCTGGAAATGACCTAGCACCACATGCATTGAGTTGGCTGAAACTTGAGAGATCTCTTTGTCATGAGGAAAAACTTGGCTCTACAGAGTATGGAACAGACCTCCAGGTATTCAAAATGCTGGGATAAAAATCAGACGGTTCTAAGGACAGGCAAACACCAACCCCAGCTTTCCCAATCAGAACTTCACAAGTGTGTCTCATTTCCAGCTTTCACCAATGAGACTGGCCAGACTAGCCATAGGCAACCCAGGCTCAATGCATGCAAAGAAGCACTACCACCACCCATCTCTATTACCTGGGAAAAGGTACATAGCCGCATCTAGGCCAAAGGGCAGGGCCCAGAACAGGAAAAATGGCCTAGAAAACAGAAGCAGAGAAACATGTAATGCTGCTCCCAACAATAAAGTGGCAATATACAATGACAAATTCTAAGGAGATGAGGAGCACCCCCTTCCTGACTAATTTAATGACAGATCCAAAAGGACCTTATACAAAAATGAGAGACTAAAGTCTGAAAACAACTGCCTCTAGGATCCATATATGTCAGAAGGAACCCCCCTTCCTAGGCACCTATGTATCTGTAATAAAATGTCCCTGGCCCTGAAGCAGAGGCACAGGAAAAATAGCCTGCAATTGCAGGAGGAGCATTAGCATTTCCTCTAATGTCATCTATCTGAACAGACAGCCACTAGAAAACTACCAGGAAGTCTCTTATGAGCACTGCTGTAATTCAGATATTGTGATATTCCCAGGCTGGCCTGAATCAGAGGCTTCAGGGATAGAAGCTCCTTCTGTAAAATGCCTGCCTAGTATTTCTCCAACATTGCTTGTAAACCCTGAAGATCTATCAAGTCTAATGTGATTACAGTCCCTTCCATACAGGAACCCACTCGAGTTATACGCCAACCGGCTGCACCTCAGAAAAGACATCTAGAACTCATTATGGGAGAATTCAGGCTCCCAATGGAGCCATGGCGGAGACTCTAACATGCCCATAAGCTCTGAAAGAATTGCCCCATTGCAACAGAGACCCCAAAAGACTCACAATAGTTCAAACGTATCTCTGGGCTCTACACATGGCCTTACAAGAGAAACCCTTAGCATCTCTGTGGGCGAGCTTCCCCTCCCCCAGAACAAGCAGTCCTTAAGGGAATCTGCTCAGTTTGGAGCCGGCATCTGCTGACTAAGTACAGTGCCGGCACTGCCGACTGTCTGATGTCATTGCAGTCATGAAACAGTCGACAAGCAGCAGCAACCAAAGCAGTCCTCTGCAAGCCTCCTAGTCTCCATAAAGGAGCCTGGCCTTGATGACCATGTGGCCTAACCCAGCATGGTAACATGAGGTGTATCAGGGATCAAGTCAGCAACTTTGGGAGTCAGAGGCCATAGCTATATGGCTGGAGCTAGAGGTCAGCAACAGAGGACGTATCCATCATCCAAGCATGCACGTAGTGTTGCCCAAGAGCCTATGGCGGCAACTGCAAAGGCATTCTTAAGGAGGACCTTGTTCCTCCAAAACAGACATCTTGTGTGCAGCACCTCCTTCCACAGAGATTGTCATGCACTTAGTCACAGCCGTGAACAGGAGTCCCACCCCAGGGAACACAAAAGGCCAATTCCACTCACCCTGGGGTGAGGAAATAGCCAACATAGGACACTAGAGCCCCGAGGGCCCAGTTTGGGGGTTTCCTCCCTAAAAACACTCCACGCAGCTGCACAGGGTTAAGGAGAGGTATGAGGTGTAAGGGGAAACTGCTCCTCCTAACCTCGCCTGAAAGCAGGCCCCGTAGCATCCTGGAAGGGCAGAAACAGATCCGGTAAGCAAAAAGGGAGATCCCAGATCTCCTAGCATTCTACTATGACAACCATCACCTCATCCTCCTCAAAAACGTACTTTCTGGCAACAAGAATATCACTTGAGTCCTTCAACCAACCCTCAGAGGGATAAGGTTGGGCACCTGGAGGAACAGATTAGCACAAGGGTTGAGTGAGGACCATGATCACCCTGACTGTGACAGATGTGCTTATGAGCCCCAGGTGCCTGAAGGGAAGCCAGGGCCTCAGGCCCTCATGAAGGGGGCTGCCTAACAGCTAGCCAAGACTGAAAACAACCCATTTGCTGTTTAAGGAGTTGCAGTGTAAGCTGTTTGAAAAGATGAGCCCCAAAGGGCCAAAAGGCAAGCCCAAGAGGACCAAAAGGCTTGCAGCTTTGACCTCCTGCTAAGCTCCACCTCTGCCAGGCCAAAATCACCATTTAAAATGGCTGTGATGCCCACCAGTAGGCTGGGGGGAGGGGAAGAAAAGGAAAAGGAGGGGCCACAAACTGCATTGGGCTCTGGGATCCCCAAAACGCTGAAAAAGATGCCCCCAGGCTTTGCAGCAATAACCAGGATGAGGGGAGGGCAAACAAAACAGACACTGGGAGTCGTAGGCTGCTTCAGGCCACACGGCTGAACACTGGCAACCTGGCCGTAGTGTTTTGAGCATTTCGTACCCTCCACCAGTCCCGCCAAGCCCGTCGGGGTTAGGGAGATTACAGGTATTAACTAATATCCCCCCCGGAGCTGTGAACAGACATGTTTGTGCACAGCTCTGGGAAGGGGGGGGGGGGCTTTAGTTAAAACCCGTAATCTCCCTAACCCTGACGGGCTTGGCGGGTCTTGTGGAAGGCACAAGATGCCCAAAACACTGCGGCCAAGAAGGGAGATTGCCACCGCACAGGCTGACAGTGATAGGGAGGGGAAAAAAAAAAACCACCACCCCTGGTCAAATGGACAGACCCCACGGTTAAGATGGTCAGAGCACATGGCTAGCTCAGAGGATCAAGGGAAAGACAAGCTCCCAAGTGGCATAGCAGAGCTTCTTTCTGTCATCACATCTTCAAAAGAAGAAATAACCAGTCTCTGCTAAATTCAACGAGTGTTTCAATACGGTAATTACTAGAATGGCAGAGGTGGAGGACTGGATTGGACAGTTGGAGGACCGGGAGATCAAAAGTACTGCTGAAATTGAGAAGCTTCAGAAGGTGGTCCGCTGGCCGGAGAATAAGACACAGGACCAGAAAAACCGGGACTGGCGGCAAAACATGCGCATTTTTGGTATACCAAATGGAGCAGAGCTCCCCAATGCCCGGTTATTTGTTCAAAAGTTTCCTTTCAGTGTTTCCCCTCCAAAATTGCAGATCCCGCCTATGAGGTGGAGCGTACACATCGGGAAAGAGGCCGAAACCAGATCCTACTAAAAAACCACAAGCATTCATTGTCAGACTACTACATTATAGGGAGGAGGAGTTCATCATCTTGGAAGAACGTAAAACAAAAAGTGTGCAATATAACAACTGACAGTGTCTATCTTTCCGGATGTCAGCGCAGAAACCACATGAAAGTGGAAAACCCTGCTCTCCTATAGACTCGCTGAATACAGCAGGCTTAAAGCAGCCATTTGGTTTTTCACCAGGTTGACCACACTATACAGGGGGAAGCAAATTTTTCTACAATCTCCAGAAGAGGTGGAGTGTCTGTTTCAGCGAGTAACTAAGGAGTGAGATACTCACCTACCATCGGAGAAAGCACGCCCCCAAAACTACAGCGGCAGAAAAGCCCAGAAAGCTCTCAATGCCACACACCCTCCTCACCAATGAGCTCTAGTACCCTAGAAGGACCACAAAGGCCAACACCATTACCCACCTCACCAGATGCAGAGGATAGTCCAGCACAACAAGTGAGAGGGGGGGACTTTGTGAACACCCAAATTGGAGACACGTGAATGTTCAAGACCACTGTGGACTTACAATCAAGGAGGTTACCAACAATGATAACTGAACCCCTTGAATTCTATGTACAGCGGACTACTGTTGAGACCAGTTAGGGGATGCCACATGTTCCTTAGAACTACACTTACCCCAAGGGATAGGAAGTAGTATAGACTGATGCCCCCTCTTATGGTAAGAGAGGAGGCATACTACAAAACCCAAGAGAACTGTGCACAAGAGAGGAATAGGTGTTACCGGTTGCCCATCTTTTACAGGCCTGAAAAGAGGATTGTATTTAAGCTCTTGTATGTTGAAAGTTTATATTTTTGGGTATGTTGGGAGAGGGGTGGGGGAGGGGTGGGGGAGGGGGGGAATAGTGTGTATGGGTAGAAAGCGTAGTTACTCACCTGTAACAGGTGTTCTCCAGGAGCAGCAGGAATCAGTCCTCACTTATGGGTGACGTCGGCGCCGACGGAGCCCTCGCGGAGCAATTTTCCCCAGCTTTCAAAGAAAGCCTTTGGGAATTGCAGCGCGCATGCGCGGTCGTCTTCCCGCCCGAGGGTGCCATCTTAGCCAGTCAGATGACATAGCTAAAAAAGACAGCATAAAAATATTTGCAAAAACATAAGCAGACGATTGCAACTCCAAGGGGAGGAGGGAGGGTAGTGAGGACTGATTCCTGCTGCTCCTGGAGAACACCTGTTACAGGTGAGTAACTACGCTTTCTCCAGGACCAAGCAGGAAGTCAGTCCTCACTTATGGGACTCCCAAGCTCAAGGCTACCGGAGACCCTAAGCACAAAAATGAGCTCCCTCTAGCTCAGCAGCACAGAAGGAAAGAATCTTCGCTGAATTATCACCCACCGGTAGCCCACATCCGGGATGGAGGGTAGGAGTTGCTCAGACCTCAAAGAGATTACGGAGGACTGCCTGTCCGAAAGCACTGTCCCTGCGGGACTCCCTCTCGAGACAGTAATGGACCGCAAAAGTCTGGCTCGAAGACCAAGTAGCGGCCCGGCAGATGTCTGCCAGCGGAACAGAGCGGAGGTAAGCCACTGACGTAGCCTTTGCCCGAACGCAATGAGCCGTGACTCGACTTTCTAAGGAGAGTCCGGCTGCCCCATAAGCCCAAGAGATACAGTCCGCAACCCAGATGGACAGAGTACGCTTGGAGACCGGGAGCCCCAATTTATTGGGGTCAAAAGACACAAAAAGCTGAGCAGCTTTACGGTGCTCCCGCGTACGGTCAAGGTAGAAGTTTAATGCCCTTCTACAGTCCAGGGTATGGAGGACCGTTTCAGCTCGGCTGGAGTGTGGTCTGGGAAAGAAGGTTGGAAGTACCACCTCCTGATTGATGTGAAAAGGGGAGACCACTTTTGGAAGAAATTTTGGGTGAGTCCGTAGGACTACCCTATTTTTGTAGAACCGAGTGTAAGGGGGATCAGACACGAGGGCCTGCAATTCACTTACGCGTCTAGCGGAAGTGAGGGCTATCAAGAACAGTGTTTTCCAAGACAGAAAACGGAGAGAACAGGTAGCCATAGGTTCAAAAGGCGGACAGGTGATCCACTGCAAAACCACATTCAGGTCCCAGTCAGGCGCTGGCGGGCGCAGAGATGGTTTAAGTAGAAGGAGACCTCGGAGAAACCTCGCTACGAGAGGGTCGCTGGAGAGAGGTCTACCGTCCACCGGCACATGATGTGCCGAAAGAGCACTGAGGTGAACTTTGACGGAGTTGGACTTAAGTCCCAGATTAGAGAGGTGTAGCAAGTACTGCAAGATCACCGACACCGGGCAGGAGAAGGGATCCTGAGACTGTTGGGTACACCAGACGGCAAAGCGACGCCATTTAAGGGCGTAGCATTTGCGGGTAGAAGGCCGTCGCGAAGCCAAGACGACCTCCTCCACCTCTGCCGGCAGGAGAAGGGGAGCAAGGACTACCCTCTCAGCAGCCAGGCCATGAGGTTGAGAGACCTGAGGTTGGGGTGTAGTAAAGACCCCTGATCCTGAGTGAGGAGATCCGGTTGTACCCCAGAGGGAATGGATCCTCCACCGCTAATTGCAGTAGGAGCGGAAACCACGGCTGTCTGGGCCAGCGAGGGGCCACCAGGATCATGAAGGCTTTGTCTCGGAGAACCTTGAAAAGAGTCCGAGAGACTAGCGGGATGGGAGGGAAAGCGTACAGAAGGCTCCCCGACCATGAAATTAGAAAAGCGCCCGCCGCAACCCGAAGGGGGTGTGGCTGACGAGAGCAGAAGCGAGGAAGCTGCCGGTTGTGAGGACTGGCAAAGAGATCCACCGTGGGGAGGCCCCACTTTAGGAAGAGCTTCTGAACTACCAAGGGATCCAGACGCCACTCGTGCGGCTGGAGGATCCTGCTGAGTTTGTCCGCCAGGCAATTCTCTTGGCCCGGGAGATAAACTGCCTTGAGGAGAATGCCGTGACTGACGGCCCAAGAGCAGAGCTTCTGTGCCTCCCGGCAGAGGAGGAAGGAGCCCGTGCCCCCCTGCTTGTTCACGTAGAACATGGCAACTTGATTGTCCGTCTGGACAAGGACGGACTGGTGGGAAGTCAGGTGGGAGAAAGCCATGAGAGCCAGGCGGATCGCCCTGAGCTCCAGGAAGTTGATCTGCTGAGCAGACTCCCACGTGGTCCAGAGGCCCTGAGTACGTGCCCCTTGGCAATGTGCTCCCCAGCCCAGGAGGGATGCATCCGTGGTCAGCACCCGGGTCGGCTGAGGTGACTGGAAAGGCATTCCGAATATCAGGTTCGGCTGCCGAAACCACCACCGGAGAGACGAGATCAGCGGCTCGGAGACGCGCACTAGGTCTGCTAGGCCGCCTGTGGCTTGTCGCCACTGCTGGCGGAGACACCATTGAGCAGGCCGCATATTCAGGCGGGCATTGGGGGTCACATGGACGGTGGAAGCCATATGGCCGAGCAGTCTCAGGAAGCGCCTGGCGGAGACCAGGGGCTGGCTGCGAAAACGGTCGGCTAGGTCCATGAGCCGTTGAGCCCTGTCGAGCGGTAGGTACGCTCGTGCCTGAGGAGTGTGGAGCCTTGCGCCGATGAACTCGAGATCCTGTGAGGGGAGCAAAGTGGACTTTGCGAAATTTATAACAAAGCCCAAGTACTGCAGAAGAGTCACCGTGCGGCGTGTGGCGCTGGTGACCTCCGGAGCGGACGCCGCTCTGATGAGCCAGTCGTCGAGGTACGGAAAGACATATAGGCCGTGAAGCCGGAGATGGGCCGCCACCACTGCGAGACATTTTGTGAAGACTCGCGGCGCGGAGGACAGGCCAAAGGGCAGTACTCTGTACTGGTAATGATTTCCTGCCACCACAAACCTTAGGTATTGGCGGTGGCTTGGGTGGATGAGGATGTGCGTGTAGGCATCCTTTAGATCCAAGGAGCATAGCCAATCTCCCTGCTGGAGGTAGGGCAGAAGGATTCCAAGGGTAAGTATTTTGAACTTCTCCCGCACAAGGAACTTGTTGAGGTTGCGCAAGTCCAGGATGGGTCTGAGGCCCCCTGTTCTCTTTGGTATTAGAAAATACCTGGAATAAAAGCCTTGACCTCTCAGGTGGTGTGGCACCGGTTCCACCGCCTGTTCCTGCAGAAGACCTGCTAACTCCTGAAGGAGTAATTCCTTGTGCAGAGGGGGTCGTGGAGGTTCTCCCGGAAAATAGGAGGGAGGGACCTGGTGGAAGTGGAGAAGATAGCCTTCCCGCACGACTTGAAGCACCCAGGCATCTGCGGTGATGCTGGACCACCTGTGGGCGAAGTGAACCAGCCGGCCTCCGGTGCTGGGAGGAACCAGCGGGGGGGGAGAGGCTATGCTTTGTGAGGGGCTGGTGGTGCAGGCTTGGGGGCTTGCTGCCTACGGGACCCGTTACCCCGTCCCTTGGCCTGCTGGCCCTGTTGGGGAGCTGCAGGGGCCTGATAATGGGGGTATTGTTTGTAGGCAGCCGCCTTCCTCGGGTAAAAGGACTTTTTCCCCGAGCCCTTCTTTTTCTGGGAAGGGGCGGAGGTCTTCCTAGAAAGCCTGGTCCTGGTGAGAGTCTCAGTCTCAATTTGCGCAGCCTTTTCCGCCATGGGCTTGCCAAAGAGGTTTTCGCCTCGGCAGGGGACATCGACCAACTTGTCCTGCACCCAGGGCTCAAGGTCTGACGACTGAAGCCAAGCCTGTCGGCGGGCACCGATGCCGGCTGCGGCCACTCGAGCCGATGCTTCAAAGCCATCATAGGCAGCCCGGGACATGAACTTTGAGCATTCCCGAATGCCAGTGGACAAGGCTAGGAACCTCCGCAAGGGTTCCTCGGACAAACCAGCGGAGAATCCGGCTAGCTCTTTAGCCAGATCCCGGAGATACATGCCCATGTATAGCTGGTAAGTCTGGACACGACATGCGAGCATAGAGCCCTGGAAACACTTCTTACCAAGGCCATCCAGGTTACGGGCCTCCCTGCCAGGAGGCACCGAGGAGTGCATCTTCTGGCTCTTAAGACGATGCATGGCCGATTCCACTACCATGGAATGGTGTGGCAGCTGTGCCTTTTGAAAGCCAGGGCTCTTGCCGACTCGTTAGATAGAATCGACCCGCTTGCTCAGGACCGGCGAGGAGGCCGGACTCTCCCACATGCGGAAGAGTAGTCGTTCCAGCATAGGAGGAACCGGTACAGTAAAGTGTTCCCTCGCGGGAGAGTCATACTGGAGGGCGTCGAGCTCTTCAGCTCGAGGCTCCTCCTCGGGATCCGCAGGGAAGGCCAAAGCCTTGGCCATATCCCTAACGAAGTCCGAGAACCGGGCATCCTCCGGGGGGGACTGCTTCCGAGGCTCGGACTCCGGTGAGTCCGAGGGGACACACCGAGTCCGGAAAGAATCAGGCGACTCTTCCTCTTCAGACTCCCAGACCGACTCCGACGAGGACTCGGTGGGTCGGCCCGGGCAGGGCGCGGCGCCTGCCGCCCCGACGCCGAGGGAGTCGGCGTCGGCGACCTCGGTCCCGAACGGGAGGCCGAGGGTGACCTCGACCGAGGATCGACTCGAGTTCTCATCGACTCGAGGATCGGCTCGGTCTCTGGGGTCGACTTGGACGTCGACGTCCCGGCGGTCGGGGCAGCGGCACCAGCGAGGCCAGCGAGCAGTGCCCGCTGCTGGTCCATGAAGGCAGACAGTCTGCTCTCCAAGGCCGTCAACCTGAGTCCGAGCTCAGGTGACCCAGCAGCCCCCGACTCGGGCCCCGACGGCGTCGGGCCCGACGTCGGCTGTCGCGGAGGCGAGTCCAGAAGGACCACAGGACTTACCCGAGCAGGCATCTCCGACTCCAGGCGAGGTCGCTTCGTGAGGTGTTCCTTCTCCAAGGACCCGGGGCGGCTGTCGGGGCTATGCGACCTGGCCCTCGCGGAACCAGGAGCGTCCACCGACGCCGCCCTCGCGGGTTTCACCTTCCGACGATGGTCCCCGGAGGGAGAACCCCGGTCGGAGGAACTCCGGCGACGGTCCGAGCTGGAGCCTTTGGACGCGGAGGCCTCCGACGAGGTTCGGGTACGGCTGGGGTCAGCGAAGATTCTATCACGCTGATGCCGCCGACTTCTCAACGCTTTTGAGGACATTTTGCCGCAGGGCCCACAGATCAGTTCCTCATGATCCGGGCCCAGGCAGCGGAGGCAAAAGTCGTGTGTGTCAGTTAGTGACATATTTCGGTCACACTGACCACACCGCTTAAACCCACTGGCAGCCATCGGGGGAAAAAGGGCCCCTGCGAGGTCAAAGGACCGGGCTGCCAGGGAAAAATCGAAAACGAAAGCTGACAAAGTCAGAAAAACCGAAAAAAAGTAAGAGGACTCGTGACCGGCGTCGCGAGTCCGGGCGGGCAAAAGATCGGTGTCGAACCGAAGGAAAAAGAATAAAATAATGAAGAAAAAATCGACTTTTTCGCGGGGACAAGACGGGGACGTCTGTAGGGCTCCGCGGAAAAAAGAAGACTGGCTAAGATGGCACCCTCGGGCGGGAAGACGACCGCGCATGCGCGCTGCAATTCCCAAAGGCTTTCTTTGAAAGCTGGGGAAAATTGCTCCGCGAGGGCTCCGTCGGCGCCGACGTCACCCATAAGTGAGGACTGACTTCCTGCTTGGTCCTGGAGAAACAGAGTTATTGGTGGAGAAAAGGGAGGTATATGGTGGTGAAGGGAGTTGGTCTCTGCAAGAGTGGGGGGAGGGACAGAATGGTGGGATGCGTGGCTGGATATGAAGGGCCAATATGTGAAATTAGGCATGGCAGGGATGATGACCATGCACGGGAGAAGTTGGGGGAGACCCTGAAGGGAGAAAGAGGGACCGGAGATGAGAGTTTTGGGGGACACTTCAAGTACATGTGTTCATTTTTCCTGTCTCTGTATACTTTCCTTCTCTTAAGAGACCATGTCATTTAAACTTGCAACCTTAAATGTAGGGGGACTGAATAGCCCCATTAAGCAGAAGAGGGTGCTCGCCTACCTGCAGAGGGAGCGGGTGGATGTCGCCCTCCTGCAGGAGGTCCAGCTTGACCTCACTGGAAATGGAAAAGCTGCAAGGTGGGCACTGGGAGCAGGTCTTCTTATCCTCCTATAATTCAAAAAAAGCAGACAGTGGCAATCCTCGTAAATAAATGCACCCCTTTTATTTCAGCTGCATCTGGAGGAGATTCATATAGCTGAATAGTCTGGGTGGTAGGATGATTTGAAAATCAGAAGATCTCTATTAAATATTTACGTCCCCAATGGACCAAAGGGATCCTTCTTTCAGCAGGCCTTCTCCTCCTCTACCCAAGGAGCCAAGGGATCAGTGTGGGTGGGCGGGGACTTCAATTGTGCCCTTAGCACAATGGACCAGTCAAGCCCTATTGCTAGGAAGGAACAGCTCCCAGAAGGGGCTCCACTTTGAGCAGCCCTATCCTCCATGGCGTGGACAAACATATGGAGAGCTGTGCATCCCCAAGAGCTATCCAGATGTCTGTGAAAACCCAGGCCTATTCTAGACTGGAACTTTCTGCAGATTGGACATAGAACTGGCCCTCATAGAAGAACCCATAGTCAGAGACCATACTATGGTCTACCTAAAATTGGAGGTAGGGGCACGGCCATCGGAATTAGGGTTTAGGGATTAAAACTTGAAAGCAAATGTACACCTTCAAGAGGCAAAAACACAAGAATGCATGCGGGATTCATGGTCAGACTATTCAGCACTTAATAATATCAATGGCCAGCCAGTACATCTGGTATGGGAGGCCAGGAAGGCGTACATGCAAGGGAGATTGCTTCAATTGGCCTTGCAAACGAAAGAACAGGAGGCGGCCACTCTGGTTCAGTTTAAGCAACAATTAGAGATACTACAAAAAGGAACATAAGAGCAGTGGAAGTACAAAGGCATACCAAGAGTTAGTAAAAAAGTGTTTAGGCAAATTGAGGCAATTGAATCAAAACGCATAGAGTTTGCGATGTGTCGAGCCCGGTGTAATTTCCTTGCCCATGGAGGGCAAGCAGGCAAGCTCCTGGCATCACAGCTCCATAAGAAGAGAGCAAGCCATTTAGTAAGTGGAGTATACAACCATGCCTGCCAGATACTAACAGATCCAGGTGGGATAGCTCAAGCCTTTAAGAACTTCTATACTGCACTTTATACCTCTGAGAGTACCTTGACTTCCACTGATCTGTCTTCCTTTTTGTCAGGAGTGCATATTCCCTCTCCCCACAGATGCATGGGATTTTTTAGATTGGGAAATCACTGCAACTGAGATTGACTTAGCCATTCAGTCACTTGCCTCGGCTAAATCCACAGAATGGCATAAAAGTATTCCTAAATCATTACCCCAGTTCTCTAGCGAGTTTTTAATGAAGCTCTTCGGGTGGGCTGATTGCTGCAAAGCATGTATGAGGAGGAGATTATTTTGATTCCAAAAGAAGGTAGACCTTAAGAAGAATGTGGCAGTTATCACCCAATCTCCCTACTTAACAGTGATGATAAAGTTTTTGCTAAGGTCCTGGCTGGTAGACTAGACAAGGTCATGGCCGATTTAATACATACCAATCAAACAGAATTTATTCGTGGGTGACAAATCTGTGACCATGTTTGCAGATTAATTAACTTTATACTCAAAGTAGCCTGTGATCAGAAATTAGTGTGGTGCATTTCATTAGATGCTGAAAAAGCATCTGATTGCGTAGAGTGGGAGAATTTGTTTGCAGTCATGGCACATTTTAACATAGGTGGAAGGTTTACCGGATGGGAGCGAGCCCTGTATGCAGAGCCAATGGCCTCTACAGAGGTTAATGGCACTCAGAGAAACTTAAGCTACATTGGGGCATTCGGCAGGGGTTGTCCCCCGTCCCCCTTATTGTTTGCCCTAGCCATCAAGCCCTTGGCATCCTTATTGCACGATACAATCGAAGTTGCTCCACTGATGGTCGAGAATACGCCTCAACAAGTGTCGATGTATGCCGATAATACCCTGATATTTTTGGAAAACCCTACTCAATCTATACCCGGCCTGCTTTGGATCTTTCATAAGTCTGCAGATATTTCAGGGTCCAAAGTTAATCTAGATAAAACTGAAGTCTTGCCACTGGGGCTGAAAGGGGATAGTCTACTGGAAGACTGCTCCTTTAAGATTCTCTTGGCTTCCATAAAATACCTGGGGATTAAAATCTCAAACATCACCAATTTAATCAAATTAAACTATACCCCCCTTGTGACTGCAATAACCGCTGAAAGCATGCTGTGGAAACCGCTTACACTTAATTGGATGGATCGACTGGCTGCATTAAAAATGTCTCTCATTCCAAAATTTATTTACTTGTTCTCGAAGCTGCCCATTCATTTTCCATCAAAATTCTTTCGGATGAGACAGGCTCTTTAGCAGTTTTGTATGGGATAAACCCAAAGCATGAATAGGATGGGAGCACATGATAGCCCCAATAGACCAGGGGGACCAGAATTGCTCAAAGCTCCCTCTATTATAAAGCGGCAGTGTTGAGAAGGCTATGATACCACTATGTGAGACCCCCCAGACGTGCACTGGGCGGAAAAGCATAGTTACTCACCTGTAACAGGTGTTCTCCAGGGACAGCAGGAATCAGTCCTCACTTATGGGTGACATCAGCACTGACGGAGCCTATGCGGAGCAATTCCCCAACTTTCAAAGAAAGCCTTTGGGATTGTGCCACGCATGCATGGTTCTCTTCCTGCCCAAAGGTGCCATCTTGCCAGTCAGGTCCCCTACCTAGAGCCCTACTAAGTATATGGCAAGGGAAGAACAAAAATAGCAACTCTTCAGGGGAGGTGAGAGGGTAGTGAGGACTGATTCCTGCTGTCCCTGGAGAACACCTGTTACAGGTGAGTAACTACACTTTCTCCAGGAACAAGCAGGAAGTTAGTCCTCACTTATGGGACTCCCTAGCTACAGGGTACTGAGCCTGTAACCCAAAAACGCCTCCGCGAAGCCATGAGCAGAAGTCTATGTCCAAAGGAGCCAGAGTCTTCGGGTCCCCAGAGCGAAGCTCTCGGATGCCATCAAAGAAGTGTCGGAGGGCAGGAGTTGCTTATACCCCGAACAGATTACGGAGTACAGCCTGGCCAAAGGCAGTATCCTGGCTAGACTCCCTCTCCAGATAGTAGTGCACAGCGAAGACCAGGTCGCAACCCGACAGATGTCCTTGGCTCGGACGCCGTGCACGGTGACCCGTCGATCCAGTGGGGCGCCCGCCTTTGCTTGGGCGAAGGCAATGCAGTCTGCCACCCAGACGGAGATGGTACGTTTTGTGACCACCTGCCCCAAGCGATTGGGATCATAGGCGACAAAAAGCTGATAGGACTTGTGATGAACCTGGGTACACTGCATGTAAAAGGCAAGATCCCTCTTGCAGTCAAGTGTATGCAATACTGCCAATGCCTGGTTGGCATGTGGTCTCGGGAAGAAGGTCGTTAAGACTCTTGATTGAGATGAAAGTCCGAGACCACCTTTGAAAGGAACTTGGGGTGGGTGCGGAGGAACAACCTGTCTTCTTAGAACCTGGTGTATGGAGCCTCAGCCATCATGACCTGAAGTTCGCTGACTCAGTGACCCAAGGCTGTTGAGGCCATGAGGGAGCCACAAGGATCATCAAAAGCTCCGTCCTGCTGAACCTTGTGGAGGGTCCTTGCAATGAAAGGAGTGGGAGGGAAAGAGTACAGAAGGCCAGAGGTCCAGCTTCATAGGAACGCATCCGGAACTACCCTGCTCGGGTACTGATCCGGGCCGCAGAAGAAAGGGAGCTGCGCGTTCACCGGGCTGGTGAACAGGTCCATGGATGGGGTCCCCCACCGATGAAACATGAGAATGGAGACATCTGGATCCAGGTGCCACTCGTGTGGGTGGAGGATCCTGCTGAGTTTGTCCACGAATACATTCTCTGGCCTGGGAGGTAGACCGCTCATAGGGTCATCCCCCGGCGAAACGCAAAGGAGAAAAGGAGGATCGCCTCTCGGCAGAGGTAGTAGGATCCTGTTCCCCCCCTCCTTGTTTATGTAGAACATGGCTACCCGATTGTCGGTCTGCACTAACATCGACTTCCCCCTCAGGTAGCCCTTAAGGCCCTCAGGGCCCCTCGGACCACCCGGAGCTCGAGCAGATTTATCTGCTGCCAAGACTCCTCAGGCAACCATTGCCCTTGGGTGCACAATGCGCTGCAGTGGGACCCCCCAATACAGCAGGGACGCATCCATCATCAGGACGAGCTCATGCTGTGGGGTCTGGAAGGGCATGCCTCGAAGGAGGCTTTGGGGATCCCGCCATGCGCCGATGAACTTCAGGATCTGCACCAGCTCGAGGTGGAACTTGGGGTAGTTAACCAAGAAGCTGAGGCATTCGAGAAGGATTGTGCGCAACACCACCAGGCAGGCTTCGCCAACCGAGGTCCCCTTGATGAGCCAGTCGTCGAGGTAGCGGAAGATGGGTATGCCCTGCTGCCTGAGGGAGGCAGCAGCGGCTGCGGAGAGACACTTTGTGAACACCGTAGTGCATGCGCGAGCCCGAAGGGGAGCACCCTGTATTGGTAGTGCTCCCCCAGCACCCTGAAGCGCAGGTATTGCCTGTGCAGGGGGTGGAATAGGATGTGAGCGTAGGCATCCTTGAGATCCAAGGAGTGCTGCCGGGAGGTGAGAGGCTATGCCGTCGGCATCAAAAGCCCTGCGCGGGGTGGGGTGGCACCGGAAGCTGGGCTTTGGGCCCTTTAGGCTTGCGGTGCAAAGCGCTCCTCCTTTCCCCTGAGTGCCAGAAGCTGGGACGGGGGTGGGTAGCTAAGAAGGCAGAAACGCTGCGCTCTAGTACCAGGAACACATCCGCTGCCACACTGGAGGGGTGGGTCTGCCGGGAGCAGAAGCAGCTGCAATAGGTCAATTTCTCTGAGTGATATACTTGCCAAATAATTTCTAAAAAGTCACTCAATAATTCAAACACCATCCAACCGAATATCTTCTTTATAAACTCACTCTTATGGTCACACAAAATATTTCCAAGAAAGCATAGTTACTCACCTGTAGCAGGTGATCTCCAGGAACAGCAGGAATTTAGTCCTCACATATGGGTATCGTCGGCACAGACGGAGCCTGTACGGGAACGCTCCCCAGCGTCCAATAGGAACGCTTTTTGGGAGCATCCCTCAGCACATGCACGCTGCCTTCCCACCTTTCCAACTGTCCCTCTTCAGTTAAGTTTGTAGCTGAGTGAAAGGATAGAGGGAGAGAGGAAGGAGACAAATAGAGAGAGAGAGAACTCCTAGGGGAGGTGGGTGGGTTGTGAGGACTAAATTCCTGCTGTTCCCGGAGATCACCTGTTACAGGTGAGTAACTACGCTATCTACAGGAACAAGCAGGAATGTAGTCCTCACATATGGGAACTCCCTAGCTGAAGATGCCAGGGAGATATCCCTAGGAAGGTGCCACCGTCGAAGGTGAGAATCCTTCCTCCCATGGATCTCTGGCATCCCACCAGTGTTGGTGAGTAGGAGTTGGTTTAGGTTTGAAAGAGATTTTGAAGAACAGCTTGGCCAAAGAAGGCATCCCGACGGGAGGCTTTATCTAGGCAGTAGTGGGCTGTGAAGGTGTGTACCGAAGCCCAGGTGGCTGCTCGACAAATGTCATCGATAGAGATAGTGTGGAGATTAGCCATCGAAGCTGCCATGGCTCTCACATTTTGAGATGTGACATGGTCCTGAAGAGGAAGACCCTTACTCTCATAAGTAAAGGATATGCATTGGGCGATCCATTTAGATAAAGTCCTTTTGGAGACTGGAAGTCCCAAATGACTAGGGTCAAAAGCTACAAAAAGTTGCGAGGACTTTCTATGTTGCTGTGTTCTTTGAATGTAAAAGGCTAAGGCCCTTTTACAATCCAAAGTATGAAGGTTTCTTTCTGCATTAGAGGCGTGAGGCCTCAGGAAAAAATACAGGAAGATAAATTGATTGGTTTAAATGAGAAGGCGAAACCACCTTTGGCATAAAGTGTGGGTGAGTTTGAAGAACAACCTTATCATGATGAAATCTAGTATAAGGAGGATCAGCCACTAAAGCTTGCAATTCACTAATGCGACAGGCAGAGGTGATTGCAATCAGGAAGATGACCTTCCAAATCAAAAACCTAAGGGCTGTAGTGGCTAAAGGTTCAAAAGGCAGCTTCATGAGCTGCCCTAGAACTAGATTTAGATCCCATGCTACCGGTGGTGGCTTGATGGGAGGTTTAGTTAATAAAAGGCCCCTCATAAATCTTGATAGGAGTGGATGAGAGGAAATTGGTTGTCCATTTAGAGGCTTATAAGAAGCTGCAATTGCACTAAGATGGACTCTTACCGAATTGGTCTTTAACCCAGAATTCGATAAGTGAAGGAGATACTCTAGTATCGATTCTAAGGGTATGACCAGGGGTTTTAATCCCTTCTTGGAGCACCATATAGTAAAACGTTTTCACTTGAAAGCATAAGATCTTCTTGTGGAAAGTTTCCTAGAAGCCTGAAGGATATCTTTTACCTGCTGGGACAGGTTGAAATCCTGGAGGTCTAAGCCTTCAACAACCAGGCCGTGAGGTGCAGGGACTGGGGATTTGGGTGCCATAGAGTCCCGTTCTCCTGGGAAAGGAGATCTGGAGCATGCCGTAACTCAAGAGGTGACGCTTGAGAGAGATGCAGAAGCAGGGAATACCACGTTTGGCGTGGCCATCGTGGTGCTATGAGAATCATGCGACCCCTGTCTCTCTGAAGCTTGAAGAGTGTCTTGTGGATGAGGGGAATGGATGGGAAGGCATAAAGGAAGTCCTGACCCAGTGAAGGAGGAAGGCATCCCTTGCCTGACAGTTGTGCGCCGGAATTCTGGAACTGAACCGTGGAAGTTTGGCATTCAGTGGACTTGCAAAGAGGTCTATGTCTGGAGTGCCCCAGAGATGAAATATCTTTGCCACCTGGTCTAGGTGGAGTGACCACTCGTGAGGTAGCAGAACTCGACTGAGTTTGTCTGCCCAAAGGTTTTGAATGCCTGGAAGATATACCACTAGAAGGTGAATTTGTTGCTCTCTGGCGAGGGCCCATAGTCGTACAGCTTTATTGCATAATGACAGAGAGCCTGTCCCGCCCTGCTTGTTCACATAGAGCATAGCTACCTGATTGCCCATCTGGACTAGGACTGTCTTGTAGCTGAGCTGGGCGTGGAACACTCGAAGAGCTAAATAAATTGCTCTGAACTCCAGGAGGTTTATGTGTAAACTTACCTCAAGTGAAGTCCAGGTGCCCTGGGTAGAGAGATGATTCAGGTGTGCTCCCCAACCCACCTGTGATGCATCTGTTAGGGTGACCTCAAAGAGGGGTTGATGGAAAGGAGACCCCACTGTCAGGTTTTCTAATGATTGCCACCATTGGAGGGACAAAATTAGTCGTTGAGAGATTGTTATTTTGTCCGACAAATGACCCGTGGCCTGTGTCCACTGTGTGGAGAGGGTCCACTGAGCCGCTCGCATGTGGAGGCGAGCATATGGGACTACATGAATTGTGGATGCCATGTGTCCCAGTAACTGCAGTAGCTCCCGAGCAGTAAGGGAGGATTTGCCTGCTGCTTGGGAAGCTAATTGCATTATGCGAAGACACCGGGCTTGTGGAAGGAAAGCCCTTGCCTGTCTGGTATCCAGACAGGCTCCTATGAATTCTAGGCATTGGGAAGGAACTAGTTGAGATTTCGGGAAGTTTATTACCAATCCCAAAGTATTGGAGGATTCGTATTGTACGACATAGTGCAGTGCTGGCCTCTGTCACTGTGGAGGCTCGGATGAGCCAGTCGTCTAAGTAAGGGAAGACAAAAATCCACAGGGTTCGTAGAAATGCAGCTACTACTGCCATGCATTTCGTGAATAGCCTTGGGGCTGAAGCCAGACCAAAAGGAAGAACCCTGTACTGGAAATGTCTTCCCTTGAAAAGGAAACGTAAAAATTTCCTGTGATCTGGATGGATGAGAATGTGAGTGTATGCATCCTTTAAGTCTAGAGAGCAAAGCCAGTCCTGGCTTTGAAGGTATGGCAGAAGAGTTCCCAGAGAAATCATTTTGAATTTCTCTCGAAACAGATATTTGCTCAGTTCTCTGAGGTCTAGAATGGGTCTGTGTCCTCCTGTTTTCTTTGAAATAAGAAAATAGGAGGAGTAGACCCGGTACCACTTTATCCACTCCAGCCGGAGGTGGAATGGGAAGAGTTACCGTTGGTACCGGCATCGGTACCGGCATCGGTGCCAACGGGACCACTGGTACCGCAGCTGAGAGAAGAGCTGCGATACTGCATTTGATAGTAAGAAATCTCTGGTCTATCGACGCTGCCGATGCCTGGGTGTCGGTACCGGTAAGAACGTCCGGAACCCCTGAGCCACCATCGCGTTTCACTTGTCAAGTTTCCTCACAACTCGATCCACAAAAAACGCCATGTGGATCGAGTTGTTTGAGAGAATCCGAATTTTGTAGGAGACGCATGCAGCTGTTTGGAACTTTGAGTCTGGGTAATCCCCTGAGGAAACTTGACATGTGAAATGTGATGGTGGCGCCTAGGAAAGGCGTTGGGATTCACTGGGATTCATTATTACACTAACGGGAGACGAGCCGCACTAAGCACGTAGCAGATATATTGTTGCAGTAAGAATTGAAGATAAGGTTTTTTTGCTTACTGTGCTTTTGGTAGCATGTTATCTACAATTGGTTCTCCAGCAGCGTATGTTTTTTGCAGGAGAAAAGGTCATTGATGCAAATAGGTACAAGAGGTGGACGTGATTTCCAGTCTAATAAATAGTGCCACTAAGTCTGAGACCTTCTCGTGTTATACACTATATACGACGACTGTTTTGAGGTTTCTTGGAAATATTGTGTGTGACCATAAGAGTGAGTTTATAAAGAAGATATCCGGTTGGATGGTGTTTGAATTATTGAGTGACTTTTTAGAAATTATTTGGGGAGCAGAGGCAGGGCAACAAAGTTGTCCGGACTGACGAACTGGTCCATCACGGGTTCTCCCCAGAGTTGGAAAAGCCGACTGGCTACCCTGGGGTCCAGCTGCCACTCGCGTGGCTGGAGAATTCTGCTGAGTCTGTCGGCCAGCAGGTTGTCCTGGCCTGGCAGATACACTGTCCATAGGAAACACCCTGATTGATTGTGTACGATCAGAGGACCAGTGCCTCCTGACAAAGGGCACGAGACCCCGTGCCCCCCTGTTTGTTCACATAAATCACCACCACCTGGTTGTCCATTTGGACCAGCACCAACTGGTGACGTAGGTGGAGACAGAAGATCTTCACGGCAAGGTGTATGGCACGGAGCTCTAGGAGGATGATCTGCTGGGTACTCTAATCTGGCGACCAGTTGCCCCAAATGCAGAGATCGCCACAGTGAGCTCCACAGCCGAGCAGAGAGGCGTCCGTGGTGAGGACCCTCGAGTGACTTGGGGCCTGAAAAGGCATGCCCGCTTCGAGATGCTGGGGCGACTGCCACAAGTCCAGGGAATCCACCAACTGACAGATCACCAAGACTCGGTCCCAGACATGGCCTGTGGCCTGAGACCACTGGTCCCGGAGACACCACTGCGCCGTCCTCAGAATGGAGGTGAGCGTTTGGTGTGACGTGGATCATGGATGTCATGTACCCAAGGAGGCGCATTAGAAGCCGGACGGTGCTGTACGTCCCGAGCTAGGGACTGGAGACCATCGGCTCTGACCTTGGGCAAGAAAGCCCTCGACTGGAAGGTGTCTATCTTTGCTCTGATGAACTCCAGGCACTGTGTCGGGAGGAGGTGAGACTTGGGGTAGTTTATGACAAAGTCCAAGTGTTGGAAAACCTGGATGGTGCGAGCAGCGGCCTGCTGCACCTCCGAGGCTGTGCCTCTCCTTATGAGCTAGTCGTCCAGGTAGGGAAAAACGAAGATCCCCTGGAGCTGGAGGAAGGCGGCCATGGCTGCCAGGCATTTTGTGAAGACCCATGAGGCAGAAACTAGGCCAAAGTGGAGCACCCTGTATTGAAAGTGCCTGCCCCCCACCACAAACCGCCAGTACTGCCTGTGTTTGGGGTGGCTGAGGATGCGAGTATAAGCATCCTTGAGGTCTAAGGAGCATAGGCAGTCTCTCTGCTGGAGGTATAGCAGCAATGTTCCAAGGGAGAGCATCTTGAACTTCTCCCTCACCAGGAATTTGTTGAGGTTGCACAGACAGAGAATGGGCCTTAGGACCCCTGTCCTCTTTGGGACGAGGAAACATTTGGAGTAGAACCCTTTGCCCCTGAGGTGGTAGGGCACCGATTCCACCGCCTAGTCCTCAAGAAGACCTATCAACTCCTTCAGGAGAAGGTCCCGGTGTAGGGGAGACCTGAGGGGCTCTCCCGGTAAATAAGAGGGAGGTGTCTGAGCTAGGTGGAGGACATAACCCTCCCTGACTACCCTTAGTGCTCAGGAATCTGTGGTGATAGCCACTCACCTCTGGGCATAGAAGGCCAGGCATCCCCCTGTGGTCTGCTGACCTCCTTGGGGTAGAGAGACTATGCTCAAGAAGTCAAAAGCTCCCCCCTAGCTGGGCCGGGGCCAGTGCCTGGGGTTTTGGAGCCTTCTGCTTATGTGAGCCATGCCCATGTTCCTTGGGTTGCTGACTCTGTTGGGGAGCTGGGGAGGCCTGATAGGGTGGGTAATTTCGTTAAGTAGCTCCCTTCCTCGGGTAAAAGGGCTTTTTATCTGAGCCCTTCCATTGGGAAGGGGCAGCAGTCTTCTTAGAGAGCCTGGTCCTCGTCATGCTCTGTGTCTAGCTCAGCATCCTTGTCGGTCATGGGTTTGTCAAAGAGGTTCTTCCCTTGGCATGGGACATTTATTTATTTATTTACATTCTCTTATATACCGCGCTATTTTGCATCAGTGCGGTTTACATTGAACAAACTGAAATTACATTGAACAGGGCATTATAACTTGGAGATAACTATTTTACAGGCAACATGGGCTATGGAGGGTTAAGTGGCTTGCCCAAGACCACAAGGAGCACCAATTTGTCCTGAACCCACTGCTCGAGATCGGATGACTCAAGCCATGCTTGGCGGCATGCACTGATGGCTGCCCGAGCTGCCAACTCGAACCAGTCATAGGCCTCTTGAGACAAATTTGGAGCACTCACAGATGGCTTTGGCCAGCCTCTTGAACCACTGCAAAGGTTCCTCTGAGAGACCAGCCGAGAACCGGGCAAGTTCCTTTGCCAGTTCTTTCAGGTACATGCCCATGTACAGCTGGTAGGCCTGGATGCGGCAGAGGAGCAAGCAGCACTAGTAGCACTTTCTGTCGAGGGCGTCCAAGGTATGGGCCTCCCTGCCAGGGGGCACCGAGGAGTGCATCTTCTGGCTTTTCAAGCCAACGCATGGCCAACTCCACCACCATGGAGTTATGCGGCAGTTGTGACTTCTGGAAGCCTGGGCTCCGGCAGACCAGATACATCAAGTCGAGCCATCGGCTCACCACCAGCACAGATGCCGGTGTCTGCCACATGCAGAGCATGAGCCGTTCCAGAATGGGAGGGATGGGTACTGTGAGAGATTCCCACGGAGGGGCCTCATACTGGAGGATCTCTAACTCATCCGCCCAAGGGTGCTCCTTCGACTCGGTCGGGAATGCCAGGGCCTTTGACATGTCCTTGACAAAGGACAAGAAACCCATGTTATCGGGCGGGGACCACCATGGTTCCGAGACAGGGGAATCGGAAGGGATGTAGCGGTGGCAACAGGTATCAGGGGACTCCTCGTCCTCTGTCTCCCACTTGGAGGACTCGCAGAAGGGCTGCTCCGTGGGCCTTGAGGGCCCAGATACTCTACAGCTGGCACCCGGTAGACTTGCCAGGGATTACCGTGGTCCAGACGAGTGGGACTTAGAGTGCGATCTCGGCCGAGAATCAACTCAAGGCCGAAGGACCTTGAGGATCGACTCTACCTCCGGGGACATCTTGGACGTCGATGGCCAGTGGTCAGGGCAGATGAACCCATCATACCGGACAACAGCGCCCGCTGCTGGTCCATGAAGGCAGACAAACTGTGCTCCAGGGCCACCATTCTGGACTCCAGCCCAGAATGCTCCGCAGCCTTCTGCAAGGGCACCTAGAGCCCGATGCCGGCTCCCCCAAAGGGGAATTCTTGACAAGCATGGTGTCTGGGGACCAAGGCTGGTCCGCGGCTGGATCCTTCCAGGGGACCTTTGCAGGTTGCTCCCTCTCGGACGAGCATCTCAGACTGCAGGACTGGGCCCAGGGTGCTCATGGTCGGTCGGAACCATCCAAGGATGCAGTCTTCAAGGGTTGTTTCTTCTTTCTGGGTTCCCTTGAGGGAGACCCCCTTTCTGAGGGCCCACAATGAGGCTTGGGCTTGAAAAGTTCCTCCCGAGGTGTCACGGCCTCAGACAAGGCCCTGGCTTTGGAAGGCACCGGGAACTCAGGGAAAATCTTATCGTGCTGCTGCTGGCAGCTCTTTAAGGCCTTGCTGGACATCCTCTTGCAGAGACTGCAGGCTGCCGGGTCATGGTCTGGCCCGAGACAACGAAGACAGCAGTCGTGTGTGTTGGTCAAAGACATGATTTTAAAGCACCGATCACACTTTTTACCAAGTACCTCTATGAAGTCGAAGAATCTCCAGGCTGGCAGCGGGAGAAAAAGGGTGCGAAGGCGCCAGAAAAAAAATTATTAAAAGACTACAAAAATAAACAGAGCCCGACACCGAGGCAGATAGGTGGGAAGAGTACCGGTGCAATACTGGAGGCGAGTTGGAAACTCAGGGAACAAAATAATCAACTTTTTCCGGGGACAAGCCAGACAATGTCTGAAGGGCTCCGTGGAAAAAAGGAGACTGAGCAAGATAGCACCCTTGGGCAGGAGGAGACCACACATACGTGGTGACATCTCCCAAAGGCTTTCTTTGAAAGCTGGGGGGATGCTTCTGTGAGGGCTCCGTCAGTGTCAACATCACCATATGTGAGGACTGACTTCCTGCTTGTTCCCGAAGAATGTGGTCAACCCAGCTCCTTCATACATATGTGGTGGGAATGCTCCCTAGTTAAGAACTTTTGGGGATTGATCACCTCTTCCCTTAAAGAAATGATGGCCTGTGATGTCATAACCTCCCCAAGCAGCCACTTATTGGACTTTGTGATAAGTCCCTAGGACTTCCTTCTGGATGGAGGTGGTTGATGGAGATTCTGCTCCTCAGTGCCCGGATGGTCATAGCACAGAGTTGGAAAGAGACTGCAGGCCCGACTGTTACGGCCTGGAGGCCGAGAACCGAAGATCTAATATCCATGGACAGTCTAGTCAATAATTCAAGGCCAGCTAGATGAGCACACCTCTAGATAGGCCCCATACATAGAATGGTTGGAACATTAATTCAAACCCACACCTGACCACATATGCCCACCTGCTTACCAATGTCGCTATACGTGCCTAATTTTCTACCACCACTAATACAGATCATGTGGGGGGGGGGGAAGGAGAAGGGTAGGGTGGGGAACTGACTTATTTTGTTATGTATGAGGTTAGATTGTTAATGATTGGTCCTGAGACTGCCTGTAAAATATGTATGTTAATGCTCTGAAAGTTTCAACTGTGTTCAATCCTCATATTGGTAAATAAAGAAATAAAAAAAATAAACACAGTGAAAAAACTGCTCCAAATAAAATGAAGCAGGGCCCCAGCAAAAAGGGATTTCCAAAAAGAGTCCCAGCACTTGTTCGGCTGACCGCGAAAACCAGAGTAGGGAAGCCTCAGATGCCCACCCAGGCCTGAGAGGCTAAGCTTCTTAACAAAGACCTTGGGTTTGGGTTATTTTGTGCTTTTTGTTAATTTGGAACGGTTTTATTGAAAGCAGCAGAAAGGCAAATACTGCCCATTGAAACGAAGGCGAAAAAATAAAGAGAAATCCAAAAAATACAGAATATGCAGATATGGACAGTGAGAGGAAAGGGGGGCTTGGGCCAAACTTACACCCCCCACACCCCCGTCAGAGTCTTTATAGGATCTTCCTGCTCCTCTTTCAGCCCATCAAGTGCTAGGAACCTGTGTTAACAATGTTAGACACAAGGTGACTTAACTAGAGGAGACATGGGCATACGTATCCATACTCTGAGCAATGTTGGGCCTTACCAGATTCGATCACAATGACCAGGCACCATGGTGTGGGCCAGAAATGTTAGGCCTATCAGCACCAGTCCAAATACCTTGTCATCTACTGGAGGCAGAAAATTACTGGCTTCTTTCAGTTCTGCACCAGAGGATTATACCAAATGATGGTAATACTGAAAAGTCACTCAAGTCTGTCTTCACCTGCTGGCAAGGGGAGCATAACCCAGAATGATAAGGAACTGTGTCCGCCTCCTCCACCCCGATGCCTTCATACTTAAAAAAAATAAAAATGGGAAGTCATGAATGGGAACAACCTAGATATACAAAAGGTGGTTCAAGATGCTGTGCAGGAAAAGATGGCTTACGTATTAATGAACAAAATAAAAACAGCACATAAAAATGAACAAAAACTGAAAATGTTTATTGCAAATAAAATGAACACCACACAAGTGACTTGTTAAGTGCTGAATTTTATCTTAAGGAGAGTAACTGAATGTAGGTCTCTAGTTCTCAAGTCATGCTGGCAGATTTTAGTAATTCCCCAGAGATTTACCTGGGTCCACTGCTGTCCTCTCTCCTGGCTGAATCATCACTTCGTTCAGTTTTTGTTCCCCTATCAGTCGATTCGCTGGCACTTCTCTCCACAATCTCCCCCTCATCCAGGGCTCTGTGTAACCGGTAGTTGACCATCTTCAGAGCAATAAAGAGAGCAGCTACCACTGGACAGTAGATGGTCACTATCACCATGGAAGATGGAAGGGCCTTGAAAGGAAAAGAAAATTCATTAAAATTGGCAAAAACAGAAGAAATGAGAAAATACTATTAACTTAATAATGGCAGGGCTGGTGCATGGGTATTTGTCGCCTTAGGCGATCCTTCGGCTTTATGCTACTACCCTCCTCCTGAGATACTGATAAATTAAACTCAATCAATCATTCAACCACCACCAGTACCACAACAAACCTGCAAATATGCACGAGAGATCATATATATAAAGCAAACAAATATTTAGGGGTTATGTGTGAGCCCGCTCTCCCTACAGGTAAAAGAATGTGCTGATGGCTCAGAGTTTGTGTGGCTGTCAAGATCTATTGTCTTGCTTCGACTGTTGCTGCTCTTTGCCACCCTTCAGGGCTAGTCTTGCGTAATGATCTAGCCAGTCCTGAATATTGGGAAAGCATACCTAACAATCAAAAGGCTACAGAGACAAGTCTGTTGGGGCAGGAAAGAATCAGGTTCCTTTCTGCGCTTACTAATGCTAGTTATTGTTAAAAATAGCAAAACCTATTGTAGTACCTTTATTATTTCTTCCAAAATTATAGAAGACTTACAAAAATATTTATTTTTTACAACCTGTAATGTATAGAAGGAACAGGATATCCCTTGCTTGGGTTTACAAGGACGCCGTTCATGTTGTAGACATGCACATGGCAGGGGGCACAACATTTTTAAATGCAGCTGATGGTAAGTCAGCTTGAAAATCTGCAGTCTAAGCTGCACAGTACGATATACTGTATATACTCATCTAGCCCAAAGCAACAGCAATGTGTGTCAGCTCATATCCTACTCTGTTTGGATTACTGCAATGCCATCTATCAAGGCCTAGCAAAATCTACACTCCTACCTCTGCAAACAACTCTCCACTCAACAGCAAGGATCCTATAAAGCAGCAGCAAGACATGACCACATCACACCCATCCTCAAACAGCTTCATTGGCTCCCAGTGTAGAGCTTAATAAAATTCAAAACTATCAAGCTAACTCACAAAGCGTTTCACTCTGACCCCCCCCCCCCCACCAATGCACCTCCACAAGCTACTTCAGATTTCCCAACCGCAAAGATCAAGACGGAACTCCATGATAAACACCCTCATCACCCTCCACATCAGAACCAAATCCAACCAAGCAGCATGCAAATGAGCCTTCTAAATGTACACACACTCTATATGGAACACTCTACTGGACCAGATAAGGAACATAACTGATCTCAAAACCTTCAGGAAACAGCTAAAGACACTCCTATTTACAGAGCATTTCAACCCTATAATATAATCACTCTACAAAGAACATAGCAAGAAGATTATTACTTCCATTGTAAATAGTTATAATCTCAAGACCTGCTTGAAAGATATATATTTAAGACATTGTTTTAAAGTACTTCAAGTTGTTCCCTGTAAACCGCCTTGACCTGGTGAAAGGCGGTATATAAATACAGCTAAATAAATAAATAAATATTTAAGGGGTAGGATTCCAATTATAAAATTGAGTTCCAAGAAAATTCTAGGCAGACAGCAATGTTCTCATGCAAGAAAAAACATGAGCATATTAGTCATGGGTCAAGATACCAACTGGGCACTGTTTTAACTCCATACGTGATATTCTTGCCGATGGACAGACTCCATAGACTTTTCAGAAGCAGGACAAGATGCAGCCTATTTAATTGCTTAAAATACAACTCTGGTGTTTAGGTGCAGATCTGTTTTTGAGAGAGAGTTTGTTCTTGGGGGACAGAAAGGCACTAAGTATTCATTCCTTTAACCTTGCATTCTTCCTTTCCCCCTCCAACTCCTCTCCCTCCTAACACTTCCATTCCCCCCATTTCCACTTTCCTTTTTTTATTTTTCTTAAGCTAAGTTACTGGCCCTTTACATTTTAGCAGTTACACCCCACCTTCCCAATTGTGTTTTTTTGTTTTTTTTTAAATTTCTTAATTGCATGCCACACCGGCTATCCTCTTCTGCTTGCAGGAGATGGGATCCCTGCAGGCAACAATTGTGGCTCTCCCCTCCCCTTTTGTTCTGCCCACAGGGATCTGATCTCCCGCAGGCAGAAGGGGAAGGCCGAAATCGCAGCCCATATGCAAACAGTCTGCTTGAAGGGATCTCACCTCCTGCAGACAGACAGCTTGAACCTGTTCCACAATCGCAGTCTGCCTTTTCTTTTACCAGTGGAAAATTGAATCCCCACAGGCATCCAGGGCCGGTCTCTGCCACTACTACTACTATCGATCATGTATATAGGCACTACAAGGAGTATACAGTGCTGTACAGACAAGTAAAAGACTGTCCCTGCTCAGAGCTCACAATCTAGTCAAGACAGACAACACAACAGCTGAAGACAAGGATACATCAAGTGGAATGGTAAGGAAAGGATATATCTAGGGGTATGGTAAACACTTCTGCCCATATGGAATGGGATCCCTGCAGGTAGCCAGAGTCGATCCCAGGCACAATGGCGGCCTTTGGGGTTTTTGTGCTGCTGCACAAGCATTCCGAGTCCCAGGCTCCAGATCTGATTTTTTTTTTAAATGCCATGGCGACCTGGTGCTTGGGGTTTGTCGAGCCCTGTTATAACCCCTACAGTCTATTATTGCTAATTTAATGAGGGGAAATCATTTAACAGGAAAATCGACATGCAACTATTTAACAGGATTTATATACTGCCTTTTCCTTAAACCAAGGTTTACATTTCATCTTTAACCGTTTACATTGTAGCAAGGTGGTTTACAGTCAACTCAAAGATGTTTACATTGTAACATAGGTAGGGTGGGATCGCATATCATGCAGGAAGCTTAATAATGTCTTTAACCGTACTTAATTAACTCTGGTTAACTGTTGGCCCATGAAACAACTGGTATCAGTGCTATTGATGATACAATTCAGTGTCCTCCCCAGGCTCGTAAAGAAACACCATCGCCATGTGGTAGTGGTGAAGAGAAGACCAGTGCTATAGCCTGCTACACTGGTGATGAAGAAAGGAAATGGATTTCTATGGCAGTGGTGTTTCTTTACATGTCTGAGTGCTATTACAAATAACGGGACCAACCTCCATATAAGATGAGTAATGCTGCCATTATTTTGTGACAGTTCATTGGTACATGAATTGTGAAATGATTTTTGCAAAGAGCAAGAATGATTAGAAACCAGAAATTATTTGAGAAGCTCAGCTTGAAGTTGATTTTTGAATTTCATACATAGTTTTAAAAACTTATTTGATGTAAAGACCAAAAGGTCTTTCAAACAGAGGTTTGTTTGCCCGGGAGACAGATAATGAAAAGACGGTTGGGAATACATATGAAAATTAATTAGTACTTCCTCCAGGGATTTGATATTTTCTTGAAGTTTTCATACATCTAATGTTTGTGACTTGTTGCTCCTACTAGTGGTGGTGAAACATGGCAATACCTCTTGCTTTGTAATAGTGGCACCTTATAGCTAAAATGTAGGGTGCAACTTTGAAATCTGTTGACACTGACATTTAATGATTACGTATATCATACTTTATTTAATTACTCTTGCCAAACCAATGGGATGTTTGGGAACTGATCCATTACATCTGCCTCTTCCCTCTTCTGTCCAGATCAGAGATATACATAGACGCACACAAAAAAGAGGAAGGGAAAAAGAATTCCATGAGCCATTCTCTGTACGCTTTTCACACTTGTTTTACTCTTTTTTTTTTTTTATTTACTAATTTATGAAATCCCTGGAGTAACGAGTCAGGGAGAGTTTCTCTCCTTTTTTCTTCGCAGGGTTCTATCCTATCACCATCACCTCTTTCTTCTTTCCTCTTTCCTTCCACATTCCAACTGATCAGTGCAGTTCCCACTGTATCCTCTTTCTTCCCTCCCAAGTCCTGATTTCCTGTTGTTGAAATGAAACGGAGTTACTTACCTGTAACTGGAGTTCTCCGGGGACAGCAGGATAAGTCAGCCACACTTGGTGACGTCATCCGACGGCGCCGAGACGGAAGTACTCTCCATAGCTCAGAAGGGCTTTTGCCCTTCTGAGCATGGGCCAACTGGCCCTGCCCCCGGCCCGCCCCTAGCTAGCCAGTTTGTCACTAGCTGAGCCTTAGCCGCTAGGAGGCGGGCACTGGTCAGAGGCCGAGCCCTTCCCAGAGGAGGTGGCTGGGTATGTGTGGCTGACTTATCCTGCTGCTCCCAGAGAACTCCAGTTACAGGTAAGTAACTCTGTTTTCTCCTAGGACAAGCAGGATGAGTCAGCCACACTTGGTGCCTCCCAAGCTGACATGTGATGTGGTGGAAGGGGGAGGCTGAGATCAGGTTCAATGACACTTTATCACGTTGCAATGGTGTGCCCTGTGGCACTTTGGAATGTCATAGTTAGGCACCTGGTGGCGGGGGCCAGTGCCAGTGTGCAGTATGAGCATGCAGTGTGCAGCTTGTAGTGCTAACGGGTGCACGCCCATTTTGAGATAGTTGGGCTACGCGGCATCAGTGATTGCGAGAGTATATGGCCTCAGTGGGCCACTGTAGAAGCAGCCGCAGAGTAATGATCTCGATGGGCGGCCGCAGGGATGCAGCAGCAGGGGGAGTACCAACGAGCGGTCACGTTGTTTCCAATGCAAGCATGATAGCCATAGTAGGGATGCTGGAAGCACCGCCCGGCAGCAATATCGACAGCGTTACAGAATGATGCGATTAGAGCAATAACACGGCAAGGGACGTGAGTCATGAGTCAGTTCATGGCTTGATTAGGTGTGTCCAGGCAGGGAGTAGCAGGCCAGGCCTTGAGGCTGCTAGGTGCCGTGTTGGTCTGTATGTAGTGTTAGTGGGTGTCTCTGCCAAGTACGAGCCGCAGGCTGCCGATGGATCGTTTAGCACTACTATAGTCCCTTGGCACGACTTGAGCGTCTGCTTGTGGCCATGGCCGGCCAATGGTGGAGCAGGCGAATTTGGCATGCGAAATTGGAGCAAGCGGATTCCTAGAGGTTGAGTCTGCTGGGAGCGAGAGTCAGAATGTGCTGGGACCCCGGTTTGTTGGGGTCCCATGCGCTGATTTGTGTATGTTCGCACATGTCCTGGGCATTTAGCTGCGTAGGACTGCAATGACATGTGTAGTGTCTCTGGCGGCCGAAGTGGCATTACGTGCATGGCGGGTATGCCATCCCAATTAGCAGTTTGACCACTATGTTGCCATAGAAGCAGCCTGAGTTATCGAGGAATCTCACTGGTGGTCCACCCAGTTTTGCCTGCGAGTGACAGCAAGGCTGTTGGGCGCGGTGGACATATGTTGCGATTGTCCAGTCTGGTTGCTGATGTTTCTGCTAGGCAGTGATGATGGATTCCCAGTAGGCTTTAGGAAGGATAAGGGAACACCACGTCTGGACTGAATGGGCAGTATGCCGGGTCAGCTTCTGTTTGTGCCAGGCCTTGTGGGACCTGCAGGATGGGTTTTCGGTAGGACTTGCCGGGGAACTTTACTCATAGCAGATCAGGGAACGACATGCCAGGACTGATTTGACAGTACTCCTTGTCCACCCGCACTTGATGGGAGGAGAAGGTATCCAGTAGTCCTAAGGGTACGATGAAGATGGCTTGGGTCTGCCCGTGTTAAACAGTCACCATCCTGCTCCCCACGAAGTTGGTAGGTCGATTTGTGGTCAGCCCTGCTGGGAGAAGGAACTGATGGCGAAGGTTTGAGAGCTCCTACCTGTAGGATATTCTGGCGGTTAAGTCAGGGGCTGCCTGGATGGATGTTATTGTTGGGCCCTTGGCCATGGAAGGTCAGGGCTAAGCCTGGTAGGCCCTGCAGCACCGGTGCAGGAATAGCACTGTCTTGTTGACTGTGTGTGGGGCCTTAGTGTGCAAAGTCATAGGGATGCTCTGGCGGTGTGCACGAATCCCCAACCAGACCTGCAAATGGGTATTGAATATGTGAACTTTGCATGCATGCATGCATGCATCTGTTTTATACCATGGTGATCCGCTGGCCGGCCTTGACATGGGCACCTCTCATTCAAACCCACAGAGAACTGGTTTTAGTGCTGCAGGACTCCGCCACCTGAAGGACTTTTAGGTTCCATGTCATGGATCTCGCTGGGGTCTATGTAGTGCAAGATTCTCCCTGCGAGAATAGCATGATGGTAGCCTGTTTTCCCCATTTCTGGGACATAGACGGGGCCAACTGTACTAGTCTCTGGGAAAAGAGTGCAGCCACCGAGCGCAGCTGGGAGCTGCGGACCTTGGAACTGCCATTGTCCTTGTGAGGGCTGGTGTTACCATCGGCCATGTGAACCTTCACCAGGGATGCGGGTTTCATCAGGGATGCGGGCTTCACGGGGTGGGCCATGATAGGCCCTTTCGGTTCTGGGGGTCGCCCTGAGTCGAGACGATGTCTCGGGTGCCTCAGTACTGAGAAGATTTCTCGGGTGCCGCGGTCCTGATGTTCACTCCAACAGCACCCAGTCGGTGCTAATGTTTACTGTTCGCGTCAACAGCACCAGTTGGTTCTGATGCGCACTCCAACAGTGCCCAGCCGATGCGAGGCTTCTGGGCGCTTACAGATAGTCGTATTTTGCTGGTTCAGCCTCAAGGTGGCAAGGCAGAGGTTGGCTCAAATCTCGAGATGGGCGAGACACCAATATCTGTCACAGGAGTGAGCCGCAACCATCCGTTGTGAGGTATGCAGCATGGACCTCTGACCATTCCCGAGCTGTAAGCGAGAATGTGCCGGGGACGCGATGTGCCGTCCGACATATAGAAGCAGTAGGCCTGGCAGTAGGGCTACTTCTGTTGAGCCAGGGGCGTTGCTGGGTGCGAGGGATTGGGGCAGGTGCCCAACCTGCTCACCAGTCTGCGGACATGAGTCCTTCACATTGCACAAACGCTGTCGTTTTGCCCCCAGAAGCAGAGGCTGGTTTCCTATGCCATTTGTGGCAGGTGGTTCCTGAAGCACATGTGTTAACGATTTGGCTATGAGAATTTTCCTCTGTATATTCATGCACGGTTCGTGACTGTGCTGTCAGTCGAATGAGCGCTAGGCCATCCCTCCATTCCGATATGGAGGTAAACATAGAAACATAGAAACATGATGACAGTCAAGTGGTAAGTCAAGTGGGGTAGCCCGGTGGTTGTGCCCAAGGTATGCGCCCTCTTGGGTCATGCCAGCTGCGGTGTGGTATGCACCTTCTGGCCTATCGGTCTAAGCGAAGGGCCTTGGAGACCTGCTGCTGAAGGGAATTGAGATCTGCTCGTAGTGACAGGTCATAGGGTCGAGAGATCCTGTTCGTGTTTACAGCTCCAGCTGGAAGATGTCACATTGGAGTTCTTGATCTGGTCTGCAGGAGCCACCGCTGCGACTTGAACCTGTGACCTACTGCCCCTGAACACACTGGCTGTAAGTACTGCACCAAACAGCTGCCAATTTTGGAGGGCGGCGCTGGCCGGGCTCAGCGGGTGTTGGCCGAAGACCTTGATCATGTCCCAGCCTTGGCTTGGAGCAAGAGTGTGACTCTAGCGGATGGCTTGCATCCTAAAGTGGCCAGACTCCTACCTATAGGAGGGAAGAATGGAAGGAATGAACCCATGTCCCCTGCATTGGAGCAGTGCCTGAGCTACACCTCCATGAGGAGCCGTGCCGTAATACTCAGGCTCAGAGTTCGGTGTAGGATCAGAGTAGGTGTAAGCTGATGCGGAGGCTAAGGTGCAGACATCAGGCGAGCCTCCAGCTGGTATGGTACTGTCCATGGGGCAGCGAGTGTGAAGGAGACAAGCGCCTTCCACTGGGGCAGTGGGTGTCAAGGAAGAAGTACCTTCCACTGGCTAAGCCATCCGCTCCTTCCACATCAGGCCTGTGAGTGACCTTGACGCCCGAGGGAGGGGTGTCTCCTTATCACGGCTGCAGATTATCCCACGCAGACCCCGTGCTGTTATGTGGCAAGAATTGATGCCTCGAGAAGCCGACGAGGATCTTTGCCAGGGGCCAAAGGTCCATGCGGAGGGTCGTCTGATGGATGTTGGCCTCGGAGCCTGACCGCCAGGAGAGGGGGCCTTCGACAGTGCTGGGCTTCAGGGCGCCGTGGCACTCCAAGTTTGGGGGGGGGGGGTACATCGAACCGCCTATCCCAAGCATTTTAGCTGCAGGATAGCTGAAGCACACCTAGACCCTAAGAACTGCAGGTACAAGTGATTTTGCAAGTTCGCTACTCGTGAGAGATGGTGTAGAGTTCCTGAAGCTGGGGAGTGCAACTTCTTTCCCCTTCAATTAACCTCTGCTTGTTCATGGGGTAACAACGGGCTAGGTTGTGCAGGCATAGACTACAAGTGGAGGGTTGATATTTGTTCTTGATAAGACCCGTCAGAGGCAGCAGTGAGCTCAACCTTTGCTGAGTTGCTGGACGGGATTGGTGAGGGACTGATCAGCTTACATAAGGGGGAAGCGTCCCCTCCCCACTGGGAGGCTCCAGTGGAGGTGCAGTCTCAGCCTTTCGGAGTTGCTCTCCCTCACCCCTTGGTGCTATTCCGGCGCAGATCGGGGACTTGGCGGCACAGATCCCCAAGTGCTGACTGCTGCGGCGGCATTCGTTAGCGCAGTTCCAGCGAAGGGCGCTGAGAGGCTGATCCGGCCATTGCACTGTGGAGCTGAGCTGCTCCAACCAATGGCGCTGTGGGGCTGGTTCCCACGTCGGCACGGAGGCATTGGCAGCGCGTGCTGGCTGTTTGCGGCACCCTCTGTAGGCGTGGCTACAGCCAAGGTGCCGTGGGGACAGGCGATTCAATCCTGAAGAGGAGGCTCGGAGGCAGAGGGTTGGCCGGGAACAAAGCCAATGACGTCGCAGGCAGATCAGATCGGCCAATGGATTTGGGCCTCAGCAGAGGGGGCGGCGACTTGCAGGGGCTGCAGGGTAGAGCAAGATGGCCGCCTCCATGGTCCCCCCCACGTGAGGAGGACCCGGCTAGGAGAAGTGGGCGCGGAGTTGCAGCGGGCCGGGGACGGAGGCCCGTAGGCACGTCCTGGGCTGCCGAGCCTCTTCCTGGGCGCAGGGCCTCTCTGTAGCAGCTCCCAGCTGGCCGGGGACGGAGGCCCGTAGGTACTTCCTGGGCTGCCGAGCCTCTTCCTGGGTGCAGGGCCTCTCTGTAGCGGCTCCCCAGCTGGCCGGGGACGGAGGTCCGTAGGCACGTCCTGGGCTGCCAAGCCTCTTCCTGGGCGCAGGGTCTCTCTGTAGCGGCTCCCCAAGTCCGGGGCTCAAAACCTCGCTCCGCAGCATCCGCCTGCACGATGAAGGCTGGGACCCGGCTGCAGCCAAGGAAGCCAGAATCATAGGAGTCCCGAAGCACCTGAGCTGCATAGACAAGTGGAAGCCTGCGCCTGAGGATGGAGGCCCCGAGGCAGATCCAGACTGCTGAAGGTATCTAAAATTCACAAATGAGCAGCTCTTGATCCGATCTCCTGTTCGCGACTCACGAGGGACGCATGGCTCCTAGAGAGAAGCTGGATAGAGCCAGAAACAAGCAGTAATGCAGATTATATACATACCTAAAGTAAGGTGAGACATTCTTCTTGTTGGTTTAATATTTTCTATAGTGCAGTTTTCAGTTGGAGAGTAGAGAAAAACCGTCTTGCTGGCAAGGCGGAAGAACTGAAACTGGCTAGCTAGGGGCGGGCCGGGGGCAGGGCCAGTTGGCCCATGCTCAGAAGGGCGAAAGCCCTTCTGAGCTATGGAGAGTACTTCCATCTCGGTGCCGTCGGATGATGTCACCAAGTGTGGCTGACTTATCCTGCTTGTCCTAGGAGAACTGTTTATTACAGAGTAGTGATAGGATTACCTACAAATACACAGTATTAGCAGTACAGATTCTTTAAGGATTAAAAGTAGTGTTCCCAAAAGTTTGTGTTCTGACCCAGTTTCTGGCCCCCTTTTCTCAACCTGGCAGCCACTGTTCTGTTTGGCTTGGGACAAATACTACTCCTTCCCACTCCAACTGCTGTTCCTTCTAGCATGTAGTCACTCCTACTACTTCACACTCCTTTCAGCCCACTGTTCTTCCCAGCCTTGGGAAGCCATTACTCATCCTTGACTGGGTGTAGAGAGAAAAGTAGAGATCAAAACAGTGCCCTAGGGTACATCAACTGAAAGCAGGATAGCATTGAGGAGGATCCACCAGAATATATACTACATACACTAAAAGTGCAGTGGGAGAGAAGAAATGGGACAGAACAGAGCCCTTAGATCAGAGTATGGAGGAGGTATTGAGGAGGTGGTGGTGATCAACAGTATCAAAAGCAGCAGAAAGGTCAAGCAGGATGAGGATCAAATAAAAGCCTTTGAATATGGTCAGGAACAAGTCATTGGAGACTTTGGCAAGAGCCATTTCAGTAGAAAGTAGAAGATGGAAGCCAGATTGAAATGGATCCAGAAGGGCAAAAGTCAAGATAATGGTGGTGAGCCACACATTCAAGTAGTTTGAAAATAAAAGGGAAGAGTGAGATGGGTCGATAATTGGAATGACAGGGTCTAGTGAGAGTTTTTGGAGGAGAGAGATATAACCACAACATGCTTGAAGGCTGTAGGAAGGGATGACAGCAGAGGAGATGGAGCTTAGTAGCATCTGAGAATATTTATTTAACAGGTTTTCATATCACTTTATCATTATTAAACATCATTGATAACTTGGATTTTTCAGAGGCAATGGAGGGTTAAGCGACTTGCCCAAGGCCACAAGGAGTGCTAGTGGGAATCAAACCCTGATCTCTCCGTTACCAAGCCAGTGCTCTAACCATTAGGCTACTCCTCCATTCCAGAGAATTAGAGAAGCAGGCGGTAAGTTTGGAGGACAGAAGATGTGTCGTTTCCTCCTCAATTATCTAAAAAAGGAAGAAAAGGTGGCAGAGGTTGAGGGAAGGAGTGAAGAGTGGGCAGCGGGATGGAGATTACTCTTAAATTATCCATGAGGTCATTTGTGGACTTTGTCATGGAAATAGCCAAAGTCCGAGTGGAAAGGGAAAGAGGGTTGGAAGTGGAATCCCTTTGAGGAGAGAGTTGAGAGTTGTAAAGAAATGGTGAAAGTGCAGGATTTGAGCCAAATGTGCTCAGCTGACCGAGCACAGGAACAAATAGTGGGTTTCAGAGGACAGCTAGGGCTGAGTTATAGTACACCTCACAGAACGTGAAATGGGAGGAGCAAGAGCATCCAGAGCCATGGAAAGAATAGTGTTATAGGAGGAGTGGCCTAGTGGTTGGGGCAAGGTACTTCAGGCCGGAAGGTCGGGGGTTCAAATCCCACTAGAGGACAGCAACCTTGGACTGGAAAGACTGGGGTTTCTAGTCCCACAGGTGCTCCTTGTGGTCTTGGGCAAGCCACTTAACCCTCCACAGCCCATGTTCCCTGTAAAATAGTTATCTCCAAGTTATAATGCCCTGTTCAATGTAATTTCAGTTTGTTCAATGTAAACCGCACGGATGCAGAATAGCGCGGTATATAAGAGAATGTAAATAAACAAATAAAATAAATAAATAAAATTATAGGAAGACATTGTCTCATCAACAGACTCAAGATGACATAGTGGAGAAAAGAGCTGATGAGACAGCAATGGAGAGAGCTGATAGGTCAACAGCATTAAAGATTCTTAAAGTAGTTGGGGGAGATTGTGCGAGACCGAGGCGACAGTGATGCCAAGTGAGGCTTAGCAGATGATGGCCAGATAAGGGAAGAAATGAGGTGCAGAAGTTTGAGGCAAGTAGTTAGAGAAAAAGACATGGTCAAAGCAGTGGCCATACTGGTGAGTGAGGGTAGTAGAGCAGAGCTGGAGGTTGAATGAGGAGATAAGGGAAAGGAGCTTTCAGACATAAGGGTCGGAAAGATCATCAACATGAATATTAAAATCCCTAAGAATAAAGGAGCGGGAAGATACATCCAGAAAGGAGGAAAGCCACAAGTCAAAACAAATGAGAAAGGTAGAAGTGGACTTAAGATAAATGACAGCTACCATGAGAGGTAGTGGAGTAAAAAGGTGGATGAATGTGCTTTGAAGAAACGGAAGGAGTGATACTGAGGCAGAAGGAGGGGTTGAAAGTGTCAGGAATAAGAGCAGAAACCCAGACACCACCACAACCAACAGGATGAGGCATATGGGAAAACTGGTGGCCCCCAGGACAGAAGGCAGTAACTGAAGCAAAGTCTTCAGGGAGAAGCCAGGTCTCAGAGCAAGATGATGCAGAGTATTAGAGATAAAGAGGTCATGAATAAAGGCAAGTTTGAAATGGAGTGCGCATTCAATGAGGCACATGAGAAACAGAGAGGAGAGGGGCAAAGGAGAGTGATTTGAGGAGTTGCATATGGATCTGACCTAGGAGCATGAAAAATGTCTTGGGAGGCAGGGTTGGAATTGATATCAGCTGGGAGGAGGAGGAGGAGTAGGGTCATGCAGGGGAGAGAGGAGGTAACACAATGTTGAGGTTTTAGAGAGAGAGAATGGTCGATGAGGTGAGGATGGCTAAGGAGGGGGGGTACTGAGGAGTAGGGGCTTGAAGTTGTTGGAACAAGGGAAGAAGATTAGGGAGTATCAACAATAGGAAAAGACAGTGATGTGAAGCCATAGGAATGAGATGGAGGAGAAGTAAAAGTCTAAGGAGATGTATGATGGATAGGCCGGAGAGAGGTCCCAGAGGATGAGAGTGCTCCTGTGAATAATAGTGGTAATGGGCACAGAACAGTTATAAGAGAACGTTACCAAGGGGTGAATGGGTGGGATAATAAAGGTGACATAAGAAGAGCAAGGAACAGCCAACAGTAGATAGCAGAAAGCTTAATGCTACGACAAAAGATGTAGATAAACACCAGAATATTTGGGGATCAGAGCTAACACAAATAACTAGCTTAAAATCTCATCTTCAGGTCAAATTCTCCAGGTCACAATGGTATGGAAAGCTGTAAATGATGAAATGAATGCCCAAGAATACTGGATATTATGTTTATTAGATTAAATAATGTATTTCATTGATAAGGCAAGCATAGGGGATTTTAATAGTTTTTCTTGTATGTATTCCTTGATGTAAATGACTTTGGTTGATTTGTGATGTTGAGGTGATATATGAGAAGATGAAATTAGGCCTTACCTGCTAATTGACGTTCCTTGAGAGAATCCAGTACTGCAACTGTGGGCAGTGTCACCTCACTGGCAGATTGGAGACTGAGCATGTCATGATTTATGATATCAGGGTATACATACTGGTGGCACCTCCCACCAGAGCAAGTATCCATTGAAAAAGCAGACTCATGAAAGTGACAATTACAGAAAACAATTTAACTATGTACATTAACACCCCCAACCCCTACAGACAGGAAAACAACCCAACACCAGAGAGAGAGAGAGAGAGATTACCACAGGGGAACCTCAGAACTGCTGACCTTCTCTGAACACTCTTGACTCAGCTGAGTAGAACCTCCAAGGATTCCTCATTGTGGCCAAAATCCAGCACTGCATCTCCTCGAGTTAACTCAGATGGGGGTCAGAAGTAACGTTCTTCAGGACCGGAGACATCTATTGCCCCCAGGAAAAAAAATGAAGCCCCGAGGGTGGGATCAGGACTGGACTCACTCAAGGAATGTCAATTAGCAGATAAGGCCTAATTTCACTTTCCTTATCATTCCTCCAGGTTAGTCCTGCAACTGTGGGATGCACTATAGCAGTACTAACCTTGGGAGGGACATGCTAAACCAGCCTGAAGAACTGTCGATCCAAAACATTTGTCCTCTGCCGCCTGCACATCAAGCCTATAGTGCTTCACAAAAGGTATGCAGGGACAACCACATTGCTGTCCTACAAATATCCCCTGCTGGCACTAGCATTGACTCCACCCATAAGGTAGCCTGCGCTTGGGTCAAGTGCATTCATAACCCATTGCGCCTTAACAAGTACGCCAAAGATATCGCCTCCCTCACCCACTGGGCAATGGAGGCCTTTGAAGCTGCCTCTCCTTTACACACTCCACTATACCAAATAACCGATCCAACCTTTGGAAAGACTCTGTCCTCTAAATATCGCCCTAATACTCTTCTGATATCCAAACCGTGCAGAAGGGGATCCTTCTCATTCCTCCCTGCCCCCAAAAACACCAGGAGCATTGGCGATTGAAATACTAATAGGACTTTCAGCAAAAAGGAAGGAACCAGCCTAAGAATCATTTTTTTCGCCTTTCGCCAACACCAGAACAGGCTCCCTACATGACAACGCCTGCAACTCTGATATCTGTCTCGCAGAGCTAAATGCCACCAGAAACAGTCTTCAACATAAGGTCCTTTAAAATACATGAGCCTAACGGTTCAAAAGGCAGCACAGTTAGTACCAACAACACCAAGATGAGATCCCAAGGAGGCACCACCTCCCTTAGGATTGGGCGCTCCTGCTTCACCGCTCTGAGAAACCAGACTACATCCAGGTGTGCCGCTAGGAAAACTCCTCAGACTCTTCCCCAGTAGCAAGTAAAGAGCTGCAACCTACACCCTGAGGGAGCTGCATGCTAGGCCTTTTTTGCACCCTGCCTGCAAGCAGGCCAACACCTCCGGCCCCAACGCAGACAGCAGTCAACAGTAGCAACTGACACACCAGTTCTCAAACACTCACCACACTCACAGAAGCCAGCGAGGTCGAACGCCACACCTGGCTTTCAACAACATTGAGAGCCCCAACACCTCAACCTTGCCCGTTTAATATCCAATCCGTAAGCAAGAATCAATCCACCTGCAGCACCAGAATGGGGCCCTGAGCCAGCAGGTCTGGCAGCCTTCTCGGAAAGTCCACCTTCAAGCGCACCAAGTCGGCATACCATGGGTGACGAGGCGCATCGAAGGCTATCAGCATGGAACTCTGATGCGTCTCCATCCTCTGTATCACTCTGCCTATGAAAGGCCATCGCAAAAACACAGAGCAGACCGCCCAATGGCCATACCTGGACTAGGGCATCCAGCCCTTCCAACATCCATTCTCTCCTTCTGCTGAAAAACCGTGTCACCTTTGCTGATTCGTACATTGCTATGAGGTCCATAATCATTTTGCCCCACCACCTGACCAGGTGAGCAAATACAGTATCATTTAGTGTCCATTCCCCCGTGATATGTACCCGGCTGAGGTAATCAGCTGTCACACTGTCCTTTCCTGCCACATGTGCCGCTGAGAGAGTGTAGATTCTCCTCCACCCAGGCTAACAACGGTGCTACCTCCTCCTCCAAATTGATACTGCTTGTTCCCCCCTGACGAGTGACATATGCTACTGTTGTTGCATTGTCCGAAAACAAACACTCTTAGTGCCCTGCTGCAACACTAAGAAAACTGCTCTCAACTCGAGCCAGTTGACTGACCAAGTTGCCTCCTGATCTGACCAACTCCTCTGCACTACGGGCCTTCACAATGAGCTCCCCAGCCAATAAGACTGGCTTCGGTTGTCACTGGAACCCAGTTAGTAGTCTCGATGGTCGCCGCCATGGATCCTAATATCTGCCATAGGTGTCTTCATGCTGTGAAATCTTCTGATCTGTCTTTGCAACATTCATACATGGATCTCTGGAAAGATACTCATCTTGTCACTGTCTGAAACCTGGGCCCGAGATACACCAAACCCTGTGAGGGCTGGAATTGACTTAGCGAAGTTTATCACCCATCCGGGACTCTATAAGCACACGATCACCCTCATCGTGACCTGCTTGCTTTCGGCCTAGGAATTTGCCTGGATGAGCCAACCATCCAGGTACAGATGCACAAGAATCCCTTCCTGTCAAAGGCCAGCCGGCACCACCACCACCATTACTTTTTTGAACGTGCATGGAGCAGTCGCTAACCCAAACAATAGTGCCTGAACTTGGAAGTGACCCATGGGCAATGCCAACCTTAGAAACTGTTGGTGCTCTGCCCGAATGGGAATGTGTAAGCAGGCTTCTGTCAGGTCAAAGAAAGTCAAGTATTTTCCCTCCCTGACCACCACAATCACTGACTGGAGCATTTCCACGTGGAATCAAGGTACCTTTAGACTCCGATTGATGTGCTTGAGATCCAGAATGGGGCAAAAAGAGCACACTATTTTATTTTTGGAAATGACAAAATAGAGTATTGACCATAATCGCATTGGTCACCCGGCACTTGTCGGATAGCTCATAGATCCAGGAGTCTTTGCAATGTTTCCTGCACTGCCTCTCTCTTTCGAGGGGCCTTGCATGGTGAAAGGACAAAGGCATCTGCGATAGGACGTCTTAACTACAACACATAGTCTTCCCTGATGACCTCCAGCACCCACTGATCAGAAGTAATCTGCGCCCACACCGAGTAAGAATCCTGCAGCCGACCCCCAACAGGTACCACCTCTGCACGGGTGGTCCTCACTTCATTGTGACATTTTAAGGACTGTGGGAGAGGAAGAAAAGTAACCTCTTTCCATGCCCCAGAACCCCCGAAAGGACCGACTTCTGGAAGGGAACCTGCCTCTCCGATATGGTGCAAAGTGTACTGTTCTAAATCACCAAAAATTTGACAGCTCGCCCCACTGTGGGCCGGTGGCCCGAACGAGCTTCTCCCTGTCTTCCAGAGGCAACCCCTTCAGACTCTCCCAAGTCTTTGTCCAATTTATTGAGATCCTCTCCAAATAAGAGTTTCCCCCGGAATGGTAACTTGCTCAAAGCGACTTTGACAAGACATCGGCTGACCAATTTCGAAGCCAAAAGGTACCGGCATACCACTACCACCGCCACCATACCTTTTGACACACCTCTTATCAAATCATAAAAAGAGTCTGCCAGGTAAGCTGCACCTGACTCTAGCTTGGCCACCTCCGCTGGAAGCGGATGGGAAGTCTCTAAGAACTCAATAATTCCTTGCACCCATTCTCAAACCCACATACACTACAAAAACGCCACAGACCAACACTTGCATGGAGAGGTCAGTGATATCAAATGCCTGTTTTAACAGAGTTTCTACCTTCCTATCCTGCATGTCCTTAAGCGTCAAACTGTCGTCTTAGCTGTTGGCCGTAACTATGCCCACCTTCAGGGACTGCAGGAGGTCTCTGTCCCCCTCAGGGAGTGGGTATAGCTGTGCCATAGTTCGTGTTCCTTTCAAGGCAGCCTCTGGCACATCCCAGTCATTCTGAATCATGTGCCTGATGATGCGGTGCACAGGGAACACCCTGTGTCTTCCTGACAGCCTGGAAGAGGGGATCCTCCAGGGGCTCCTCCTCCAGCAGAGCCTCCGAGTCCATATTTAGGATCATTAGGGAATGCGTATCTAAAGCCACAAGCTCTTCCCCTCCAAAACACACTCTATATGTGAATCCTCTGCCTGGGGGGGGGATCTCACCCATCTCCAATTCCATGTACTCTTCTCCCACCTCCTGTACTAACGAGACATCTTCCTCCTCGGATGAAAGGGAGCCCATCTCCCCCAAGCATCCTCCTCCATCCAACTCTTACTCGGGGTGGTTCACCATGTGCTCTGCCTTCGGAAAGTGACCTTGGTAAAACCTCTTTTGTCCCTTTCCTTGCACGCCTTCCAGGTCACCTCCTCACTGCCTTTGGCGTACAAACGCCAGTGAAAAAGCTTTTGGCATATCTCACTGGTCCGCACCCGGAGAACGCTTTGAGGGCTTTGCGGACTTCCCCGACTTTTGTGTGGCTTGCGCACCTGGAGGTAGGGCTTCGGAGTCGCCCCCTGCCTCTCCTACTTGAACTGTGGAGGCGGGCACCCGGCAGGCCTCCATAGTCAGACAGAAGCCTTCTTTCTCTCCCAAGGGACCCGCCATTCTATCTCCCCATCCCTCGAGGAAACCTTCCTCTGCTGACCTGGCCTCCGTCGTACAAATGCGGCAGAACCCAACACCGGAAATGGAACTCCTTTGAGAGCCACGAGTCAGACATGTGCTCTTTAGGGGCATCTTTAACACTTTCTACTGCAGGCAGATGTAGTTGTAGTCCCCCCCCCCCCAAACGGAGAGATACACAAAAAATAAAGTTCAGCAGGAAATCTACTTGAATCTCAAACTCCTTTTAAACATTTTTTCTTTTTTTTTTTAAACAGAGACCAGGAAGAAAAATAAAACAACTGCAGCCCCTGGAGTCTGTCTAAAACCCCAGATTACCCTGTTCTGCCCTCTAAAATACAACTGTACTGAAAAAAAAAGGAAATGAAGTTTTAAACCTGAGGGAAGGCAAAAAAACCCTTTTTTCCCAAAATGGCAGCCGTTACCGTGTTGTGTGGGAAAAAGCCCCCCAGCCCACTTACCGGTGAGAATCTGGCCCCGAAGCTACCACATTCAAGCCTCTCTTTATGCCACTTGCACTCTCAACGAGACGCTCAGCTTCAACGTCATCAGGAGTATTAAGAACTTGAAGGCTCTAGGCTCCCCAATGGAGATGGGATGGGTCCAAAATTATGCTTCAAGGCTTCTCCATTGGGGCATAAAGCCAGCAGTGGAGCTCACCCCATTAGAACTGCAGGCAGCACACCTCCTTGCACTCAGCATCAGCTGTTAGGCCAGCTGGAGAAACCCGAGAAAGGTCTCTCCATCCAACCCCACAGGCCTGAGAAGGCCTGGCTGCCTCAAGGCCTTTAAGTTTAAAGCCGATTTAATCAAGCAAAGAAGAAAACTAATGAAAGAAATAGGACAAAAACAGACAACACAGCAAGAGCGTGTGAGTGAGTGACGCAATCTGCTGGTGTGGAAGAAGAGAGAGGGATAAAGAAAAATAAACTGGTAGGTATTGGTTTAGTGGGAGGAGAGGGAGAAGGAGAGATTGCAGTAGGGACAGGCCTCTAGGCATGGGGATTGGGGGAAAAGAGAAAACTGCATAATGGACTAGGGGAGCCTCAAACTTTTAGAGATTGATAAGGAGTCTACAGAACTAGAGAGAGGTTTGAAAATCCAGATTAAAAGCTTACTTGAAACAAAGTTTCTTTCCTAAATTAATATACAGGACATTGAGCAAAGCAAAGTACATAATTACAGAATGTTATCTACTAAAACAATTTCTTTAAACCTGGAAAGTCTCTGGGAAAAGAAAACACTAAATTCCTTCAGGCTTTCCACTGCCAAATCAAAAATGGAAAGAAAAAAAAAAATGTGGCAGCAGCACGGATTTTATCTACGTTTTGGGATCCTGCCAGATACTTCTGACCTGGATTGACCACTGTTGTAAACAGAATATTAAGCTTGATAGAACTTTGGTCTGGCCTAGTATGGCAATTATGTTCTTCTGTGGTTTTCTAGAAGAAACGTATTCATCCCCACAATGTAACATGTTGATTAATTCTGTACTTCCTGCAATGAGTGCGCTCCAAGAAACGTCCAAACAGGAATTAGTAATAGAAAGAAACAGAAAAGCTGCTGGTGATTGTTTTGCTTATGTCTAGACAACATAAGGAAAGCAACAGGCTTGATGTGATTCAGTTTTAACTAATGACTAATCTTCCTGTCTATGCTCCAGACAGTTGGCTGATGTTCATTTCTTTATAGCCTGGCCAAAACATTGAAAATGAATGTTTTCCCCTGAAGTTTCAGAAAAAGCGTAGTTACCCACCTGTAAAAGGGAACAGCAGGAATCAGTCCTCACATATGGGTGACGCCGATGCAGCCCGCACGGAAGCATCTCCCCAGCTTTTAAAGAAGGCCTTTGGGAGATGCACCATGCATGCGTGGTCCACTTCCCCCACCCAAGGGGGCCATCTTGCCTCAGTCAAATGACATAGCTAAAATGGCAAAAATAAAAGATGGCAAGGAAACAACTCCAAGGGGAGGAGGGAGGGGTGTGAGGACCGATTCCTGCTGTCCCCGGAGAATACCTGTTTCGGGTGATTTACTTTGCTTTCTCCAGGAACAAGCAGGACGTCAGTCCTCACATATGGGACTCCCCAGCTACCGGCCATCAAAACTTGTAGAAAATGCCATGGCAACCTGCAAAGGTGAACCGTTAGCAGCAGTTGAATCCCAAAATAGACTCTCGCAAGACCCAGGTGTCCGGCAGAGAAACACTCCGGTAGCCTGAACACAGAAGGGTCAGAGAGCAGGCGTTGCCTCCACCCCGAAAAAATTATAGGAGCACGGCCTGGCCAAAGGCGCTGTCCCACTGGGACTCCCTCTCCAGGTAATAATGAACTGCAAAAGTATGGACCAAAGACCAGGAGGCAACCCGGCAATTTCCATCATGGGGTCAAAATGCAGATGGGCCACAGAAGTAGCCATGGCTCTGACACAGTTCGCTGTGATTCTCTGATCCAGTGAGATCCCCATTTGCTCATAGGCAAGGTTAATGCAATCCATTACCCAAGTGGACAGAGTTCGCTTAGTCACTGGGAGTCCCAGATAGCTGGGGTCATAGTATACAAAAAAGTTGTTGAGCTTTGCAGTTGCCCCGAATCGGTTGCAGGTAGAAAGACAGGGCTCTCTTGCAATCTAGAGTATGGAGAACGGTCTCCACCCTACCAGCGTGAGGCCTGGGAAAGAAGGTGGGGAGCACCACCTCCTGATTGAGGTGGAATGGGGACACCACTTCAGCAGATACTTGGGATGTGTGCGGAGTACCGCCTGTTCTTGTAGAACCTTGTGTAAGGATGACGGAGCTCGCTGACCCTGCGAGCTGATGTGAGTGCTACCAGGAAGGCGACCTTCCAGGAAAGGTACCACAGGTGGTAGGCGGCCAGAGGTTCAAATGGAGACTTAGTGAGCCGCGAGAGCACCACATTAAAAGGTCCCATTCCACCACTGGAGGGCAGACGGGGGTTTAGACAACATGAAGCCCCATAGGAACAGAGACACAAGGGGCTGAGCTGAGAGGGATTTCCCCTTGATGTAGTGGTGATGTGCTGTGATGGTGCTCAGGTGTACTCTGAGTTGGACTTCAGTCCCGCCTGCGAGAGGTGGAGAAGGTATTGGAGTATCACATGCACTAAGCAGAATGGGTTCATCCACTTTTCTATGCATCACAATGAGAAACTGCGCCACTTGAAGGCATACACCCTTCTTGTGTAGGCCTTATGAGAGGCCAGGAGAATCTCTTCCATGTCTCGTGAAGACTGAAGGGGGCTAACGCTACCCTTTCAGCAGCCAAGGCATGAGCGAGAGAGCCCTGCTCCGGCAAAAGTAGTCCTGGGGCTTGGCCCAGGGAAATCGGCAGTACCATCAATAGGGAGAGGAGCAGTGGGAACCAGAGCTGTCAGGGCCACCGAAGGGCTTCAACACTAGCGACGCTCTTTCACGCTGAGCCTTGAAAAGGGACTTGGCTATTAGCGGCATTGGGGGGGGGGGAGAGGAAGGCATACATGAGGCCCTCTGCTCATACAGGAGCAGAAACGGAGTAACTCTGCATTGTCCAGGCTGGCAAACAGGTCCATCATCAATACGCCCCAGAGCAGGAACAGCCATGAGGCTACTGCTGGGTCCAGGCACAACTCATGCAGCTGAAGTAGTCTGCTCTGTTTGTCCGCCAAGACATTGTCCTGGCCCGGGAGATAGATCGCCCTTAGAAGCATCCCGCTGCATGTAGCATAGAAGCAGAGGGGTTTGACCCTGTCTCCCGCTGTTTGTTCACATAGAACATCGCAACCTGATTGTCTGTCTGGATCAGCACTGCGTGGTGCTGTAGTTGGTGGCAGAAGGCTCCGAGGGCTAGTAATATCGCCCTAAGTTCCAACAGGTTGATCTGCACTTTGGATTCCCTCTGGGACCAGCAGCCTTATGCCTGGAGGCTCTTGCAATGCGCTCCTTAGCCCATTAGAGAGGTGTCCATGGTGAGGACTTTCTGCAGGGTAGGTGCCCTAAAGGGCATCCTAGCCTGAAGGTGACATGGGTTCTGCCACCATTGGAGGTAGCCTGCAAACTGTCTGTTCACCTGCACTCTGTCCTTCAGTCTGCCTGTGGCTTGAGTCCACTGAGAGCAGAGGCACCACTAGGCTGCTCTCAAGTGCAGGCAGAGATTTGGTGTCACGTGGACCATGAAGACCATGTGTCCCAGCAGGCAGAGGAGAAGCAGGGCAGGTAGTGTCCTGTGCTGATGCACCTCTGTGGCTAATTCCCTGAAGCGTTCTGATCTCTCCTGATGGAAGAAGGCTTTTGCCTGAAGGGTTCACAGCTGTGCCCCTATGAACTCTAGGCGCTGAGCCGGAGTAAGGTGGGACTTAGGGTAGTTTCTGACAAACCCCAGGTGCTGCAGGGCAGTCATGGTGCGTCAGGTTGTGTAGTGTGCCTCTACAGCTGTGTCCCCCTTTATAGTCATCCAAATAAGGGAAGATGAAAGCCACTTGAAGCCTGAGGTGGGCTGCAAACACCATGAGGCACTTTATGAAGACCCTTGGGGACGAGACAAGACCAAAGGGCAGCACCCTGTATTGCTAGTGCTGCCCCACCATCACAAAGCAAAGGTATTTCCTGTGGCTGGAGTGAATTAGGATGCGAGTGTAGGCATTCCTTAGGACTAAAAAATAAAGCCAATCTCCCTGCTGGAGGAATGGCAGCAGTGTTCCAAGAGAGAGCATCTTGAACTTCTTCCTGACCAGAAACCAGTTGAGCTCTCGCAGGTCCAGGATGGGCCAGAAGCCCCCAGTCCTCGAGGATGAGGAAATACCTGGAGTAGAAGCCGGTGCCCTAGAGAGATTTTGGCACTGGCTCCACTGCTTTTTCCTCCAGAGTAGTCCTGCTAGCTCAGTGAGGAGCAGGATTTGGTGGAGGGGAGGCCTGGTGGGCTCTCCTGGGAAGTACGAGGGTGGTGCCCCATGTAGATGGAGGAGGTAGCCCTCCTTGACCACTTGTAGCACCCAGGTACCAGTGGTGATGGCTATCCACCTATGGACAAACAGAGCTAGGTGACCCCCTGTGGGCTGCAGAGGACCTCCTGGGGGAGTGGAGGTCGCAACCAGACAATCAAAAGTTTCCCCTGGGCTGGGCCTGAGCCAGTGCCTGGGGCTTTGAGGATTTTTGTTTTCTAGGACCATGTCCCTGGCAATTTTGTTGTTGGCCCTGCTGAGGGGCCGAGACAGCCTGGAAGTGCAGAGTACTAACTAAAGCCCCCTTTCTTCCTCAGCAAGAAGGGCTTTTCCCCACGGGTTTTTCCTTTCAAGGTTGCACCGAGGTCTTCTTTGAGAGCCTGGTTCTCGTCACATACTCTGTGTCTCTATCTCCGCTGCTTTATTCGCCATGGGTTTTCTGAATAGGTTTTCACCTATGCAAGTGACATCAATTGGTTTGTCCTGTACCCATTATTCAAGGTCGGATGATTGCAACCATGCTTGGCGTTGTTCCCCAATACCAGCGGCAGCCACCCTGGCTGAAGTCTCTAAGACATCGCAGACTGCTCGGGACAGAAACTTCTAGCATTCTTTTACTGCCGAGGTTAGGTCTTGAACCTCTGCAGGGGCTCTCCATTGAGGCCTACCACGAATCCCCTGAGCTCCTTCGACAGTTCCTTCAGGTACATGCCAATGTAGAGCTGGGAGGACTGGATTCAGCACATTAGCATCGAGCCCTGTTAGGCTTTCCAGTCAAGAGTTTGGGTCTCCCTGCCAGGTGGTACCGACAAATTTTTTTTTTGGCTCTTAAGCTGGGTGCATGGCAGACTCCACGACCATGGAGTTGTGGGGAAGCTAGGTCTTTTGGAACCCAGGATTTCGGCATACCTGGAACATGGTGTTGAGGCACTCGCTAATGACTAGTACCGACGCCAATTTTTCCCACATGTGGAGGAGGTGACAGTTGAGAATCTGGGGTACTGGACCATAAGGGGTTTCCTTCGGGGGTTCCTTGTATTGGAGTATCTCCAATTCCTCGGTTCGTGGTTCCTCCTCAGCCTTGATAGTGAGAGCCTTAGCCATATACATCACAGAATAGAAGAACGCCACATCCTCAGGGGGGGAATGGCGCTGGGTCGCCAGGAAAGATGGGTCCGAGGATATGTCATGTTGTCTCTTTGTGTCCAGGGACTCTTTGTCCTTGGTCTCCCATTTGGACTCAAAGTCAGAGTCCGACACTGCACCATCACCTCGGTCGAGGACTGCTCTTTGTGGTGCATGAACTCAACCGGGGCCAGGGGCTCTCTCGGGGCGGTGGGCACTCAAAGACCGGTTTGACATCTGGGGAAGCTCTCGATGTCAAGGATTCCATCATCAGAGGCAGATGAACAGGATGAGCCAGACATAAAAACACCCACTGCATGGCCACCAGGGCAGATATACTGCTCTCTAAGGCTATCATTCTGGTCTCCATGCCGGTTGGCTCCGCAACCTTCGACATGGGCATCAGAGAACTTCGGGCCTGGTGTCAGTACTGTTGAGGGAGAGTCCTTGAGGATGGCCTCAGGAGGTCTAAGGCCAGTCAGCGGGAGCTGACAACTCCTTGCTGGGCAACTTGGAAGGCCACTGCTGCCCCGACTCCTCTGACTCACGCTTAGGACTGTGGGACCTGGGGCGAAATTTCACTTTCTTCCTGGATCCATCCTCTGAGGCAATCTTCAAGGATTTTTTTCTTCGTATGCTCCACCTCCAGGGACTTCCGCTTGGAGGAACCATGGCCACGGGACTTCAAAGAGGCTGTGTATTCACGAGGCACCGAAGTATTGGAGGGAGCCCTGAAGCGTGGTGTCACTGGAGACTCAAGGGCAGAGTTGGACTTCCGAAAGAATTTTTCCTGCTGCTGATGGCGGCTCTTTAAGGCCTTTGGTGTCATGTTTCTGCAGAACTCACTCAGTCGTTGTGCTCCAGACTAAGGCATCAAAAGCAGCAGTCGTGTGGGTCAGTGAGTGACACCATTCTGCCACACCAGTCACATGTTTTGCAGCCACTGGAGGCCACCAGAAAAAGGGGGTCCCCACTTCCTGGCAGGGGTCCGAGGCCTTTGGCTGAAAAAGGGTATGAAAGTCGGTCGAGGAAGACCTCGATGAAAAACTAAGAAAAAAATGAATAGACTAACCAGAGGAGAGACGTTGAGGCAAGCTGGCTCGAGGACGGGAAGAAACTGGTACGCAAACCAGAAAAAAACTTCAGAATAAAATCACACACTTTTTCTAGGGAAAACTGAACAACATCTGAAGGGCTCTAGGGGGAAAAAAGGAGACCGAGGCAAGATGGCACCCTTGGGCAGGAAATGGACCATGCATTTGTTGTGCATCTCCCAAAGGCTTTCTTTGAAAGCTGGGGAGATGCTTCCACACAGGCTCGGTCGACACCAACATCACCCATATGTGAGGACTGACTTCCTGCTTATTCCTGGAGAAAACTTTTCCTATTTGCCCTTATTCTACTACATAGTAAAGTGGTAACATGCAATTGGGTTGCAGCTTCCCTACCTCAGGTACTCACTATCTCTTAATCACTATTTACATGACAGCTGAAGGTAACACCACATAGAATTGTGTTCGCATTGTAAAGAATGACTACGCGAATGCCAAGACTGATCACCTGTTGAACTTCTCTATCCTGCAGTCCATCAATGACTCAAATTACTTATTTAAAAGGATTTCTACCCCACTTTATCCTTAAATCAAAGCGGTTTACAATACAACTAAAAAGTTACATATAACGAGGGGAGAGGAGGCATGCAGGGGGGATATTGCGATGTAACTTTATACAATGTGGTCAAATAGGTGTTACTGCAATATAACTACGTATAAAGTGAACTAAATACAAAATGAGCTATATGCATGGTGATTGTTGTGAAACAGTTAATAGACAAAACGAAGGACTAGGGAGGTTAGCGTAATAAGAAGTGGGACGGAATAGGGCAGGATTAATAGGGGGTTGAAAGGATGACGGGGGAGTGGAGGGGAGGGAGCATTTGTGAAGCAGTTGAGCTGTATCCTGAGGTCGAAATTATGTAATGTCTCCAAAGTATTCTATATAGAGTGGTTTTAAGTATCTTCCGAAAGCCCTTGATATCCGCAGTGGCTCTTAGGCAGTCCGGGAAAGAGTTCCATAGGGCAGGAGCGGCAAGAGAGATAGCTCTTCCAGATGTGGATTGACTCACTTTGGTGTAGGCGCTGGGGGTTGTGATCGTGTCCATGGCACGATGCCTCCTGGGCCTGGTGCTTGTCTCAATGGTGATGAGGGTCTCCAGGCTGTTTGCCAAGAGGTTTTGTTTGATTTTAAAGACATGGAATAGTGTCTTATATTTTATGCGGGAATTAATGGGGAGCCAGTGGTGGCGGCTTAAGATGGGGGTGATGTGGATGTGCTTTGAAGATCCTGTTATAATTCGAGCAACGGTGTTTTATGCCATCTATAGTGGGTAGAGTAATTGTTTTGGTAGTCCAACGTATATGGGGTTGCAGTAATCCAATATGGGGGTGATTATAGCTTAGCAAACGGTATGAAAGTGGTCTTGTCAGAGTAGTGGTTTGATTCTTTTGATGACCCGCATCTTGAGATAGGCGTTTTTAGTAGTTTTGTAGATATGAGACTGGAGGTTCAGATTGCTGCCTAGTGCGACTCCAAAGTGTTTCACTTCGGGTTTAATGGGTATCATAGTATTGCTCAGGTTAATTGTGGGGAGGGGGGGGGGGTAAATCCGTAGCTTTGCGTTATGAGAGCTTCTGTCTTGCTGCAGTTTATCATTAGGTCATTTTGAATTAGCCAGCATATCATCTCTTGAAGGCAATCCGCTATTTTTGCGTAGTCTGGGTTTTCAAGATTGATCAGGGTGTAAATCATATCATTTGCGCATATGGTGTAGTGAATCTTGTGTTTATTGATGATGGAGCAGATGAGTTGTATGTTTAAGTTGAACAAAAGAGCCGAAAGGGAGGAACCTTGATGCACGCCCTGTCTTGCTATGAATAGTAAGGAGGTGTTGGGGCCACATTTAACCTGAAGTTGTTTGTTTGTGAGGTAAGAGGTAAACCATTTCATGGTGGTGTCATGCAGCCCAGTCTCTTCTAGTCTTCCCAGTAGGATGTTGTGCTAGATTGTGTCAAAAGTAGAAGTAATATCAATGAAAATCAGTAAAAGTCCCATCTTGATGTTGTCTAACTCTGATCAGATTGTCGAAAAGGAGTATCAGGAGGATTTCGATGCTATGGTTTGGTCAAAAGCCATGTTGGTGCAGGTCTAATGGGGCATAGGAGTCAATATGGTCCTGGAGTTGAAATTGTACAATTTTTTTTAATGATCTTAGTTAGGAAAGGGAGGCCGGAGATGGGCCGGTAAGCAGCTGGGTCAGTTTTGCTTAATGCAGTTCTTGGGTATTGGACAGACAGTTGCAAGCTTTAGGGCATTTGGCATGCTGCCATGAGTAAGGGATTGGTGAACAATGTTGTGAATGAAGGAACCAAGTTCCTCTTTTGCTGATTTAATCCAGGCCACTGGGCATGGATCTGTCGAGGAGTGCTTGTGTTGAGCGCAGAGATAATTTGGGTTATCTGCTCAGCGGATGGGATGCTGAACTTGCACCAAATCCAACTGGGTTCTGTGGGTTTGGAGGTATTGAACTGGGTGTATTTGTGGGGGGGATGTGAATTTGGCTTGAAGGAAGTCTGCAAAGATCTGTGGATGCATCGATTCTTATTCCCTGAAATTGGTTTCCTTTGTGAGGGTACGAACTATTTTGAATAGTTCTCTGGGTCTATTGGCAGATTTGAGTACAAGGTTGATGTAGTATTCCTTTTTTTGTTGGTTGATGAGATTGTTAGATTCCTTTTGGTTGATTTGGTAGAGTTCTTGGGTAGTGTTTTACTTATTCGATCTCCAGCATCATTCTATCCTTCATAGTACTCTTTGCTTTTCATATATCCTTTGAGTACCAGGGGGCTGATCTGGCCTTAGAACCTTGGTATTTTGGGTTCCTGGGCTCTGGTGCTTTAGCTGCTATAGAGATGATCATATTCCAGTTTTCAATTAGGTTATTTAGGTCCTTAGAGTCTTTGCTCAGCTTAGGGAGAATTTCTTGGAGAAATTGGTCCTTGAAGCTCTTGAATCATCTTCTGGGATGGACCTGATCCCCATGTGCATTTATGTTTGGGATCTGTATCTCAATTCTTATCCTGTGGTGATCCGACCAGGGTACTTGTGGAATTGTGGGGGTTGTAATGAAGTTGGGGGTCAATTAGCCGGCTGGGTACAAAAATGAGGTCTGGAGAGGGTCCGTGTCTGTGTGTGGGGATGCTGATTAGTTGGGTGCACTGGAGCGAGTCCACTGCTGTCAGGGAAGTTTCTGCATCTTTTATGTTGGCTGATTTGAGATCAAAGTCACCAAGAACTACCAAAGGTTTGTGAGGAGCGTTGATTGCACACACAGCTTCCAGAGTAGAGGAAAGTTCATCAGAAAAAGCATGTGGGGCCCTTATGCTCCCTGGGCTCAAGCCTTCAACTATACATAGATATGTAGTTTCCAAGATAACCTACACTGAAGTTAACTAAATTGCCATTGTAAACAAAAGAAAACTTAATCTTCACTGGTATAAACTGTAGGAAATACTATCCTGAAGTCACTAAGGGTCAGGTAGTGAATTTCTTACTTGCCATGTTATGCCAATTACAGAGTACTGTGAAGAGATTCGTAGACACTCCAGAATGATTAGTCAAAATCTTCTGCCACACTCATGAAAAGCTCCAAGGTATGTCTAGGAGGGCCGTTTCATACCAAATGGCCTGAAAATTCCTGGTTCTATCTTGCAAAACTAGTCCAGGAGCATTCAAGAAACCTCAGAGACCATCTAGAACTCGTCTCACAACTAGTATCTCATGAATAACCATTTTCCTAATACTGAAGGAAGGAGGGAAACAATTAGCCTATAATATGCCCAGCTCCATCTGTTCTATAGTAGAGCCCTGAGGACAGCTCTACAGCCGTTTTAGCCTCTGACCGTCTCATGAAATAACTTACATTTCTTTAAAGGACAAGACCTCCCTAAAAAAAAAAAAAAAAAAAACCCACACCCCAGAACAGAGTATATAAAAGGAGCAAACGATACTATGATGCTAAGAATTATGAAGAAATCTGTGTCCTCCAGGAAAGCTCCATGGGTGTCATGAAATCTAGTTCTCTCTAAGGATGATGCAGGGTCATCCAAAAGTAGGCAATTCATGCCTCCCTTTAGCATAGTTACTCACCTCTAACAGGTGATCTCTGGGAACAGCAGGAATTTAGTCTTCACATATGGGTATCGTCGGAACCGACGGAGCCTGCGCGGAAACGCTCCCCAGCGTCCAAAAGGAAGCTTTTGGGAGCATCCCACAGTGCCTGCGTGCTGCCTTCCCGCCTTTCCCAACTGTCCCTCTCCAGTTGAGTTTAAAGCTGAGACAAAAGAGAGGGAGAGAGGGAAAGAGAGAAAGAGAGAGATAGAGAGATACAACTCCTAGGGGAGGTGGGTGGGTTGTGAAGACTAAATTCCTGCTGTTCCTGGAGTTCACCTGTTACAGGTGAGTACCTGTTACAGGTGAGTAACTATGCTATCTCCAGGAACAAGCAGGAATGTAGTTTTCACATATGGGGACTCCCTAGCTGCAGATGCCAGGGAGAGACCCCAGAAGTTGTGTGCCCTTATGAAAGGGCTCCCACTTCCCCCCATGGATCTCTGGCATCCTACCAGGGATGGTGGGTAGGAGTTGATTAAGTATGGAACAGGCGTTGAAGAACAGCCTGACCAAACAAGGCATCCTGGCGGGAGTCCTTGTCTAAGCAGTAATGGGCTGTGAAGATATGAACCGAAGCCGAAGTAGCTGCTCGGCAGATGTCGTCGATAGACACAGAATGAAGATGAGCCATAGAGGCTGCCATGGCTCTCACATTGTGAGCTGTGACATGGCCTTCCAGAGGAAGGTTTTTACTTTCATAAGCAAAAGATATACACTGTGCAATCCAGTTGGACAGTTTCTTTTGGAGACTGGAAGTCCCAAATGACTAGGATCAAAAGCAACAAAAAGTTGGGAGGACTTTCTATGTTGCTGTGTCCTTTGCAAGTAAAAAGCCAGAACCCTTTTACAATCCAAAGTATGAAGATTCCTTTCTGCATTTGAGGCATGAGGCCTTGGGAAAAATACAGGAAGGTAAACCGCTTGGTTTAAATGAAAAAGGTGACACCACCTTTGGCATAAAATGTGGATGAGTCTAAGGACTACCTTATCATGATGGAACCTTGTCTAAGGAGCATCAGCCACCAATGCTTTCAATTCACTGATGCGACATGCTGATGTGATTGCAATAAGAAAGATGACCTTCCAGGAAAGGATTTTCAAAGAGGTAGTAGCAAATGGTTCAAAAGGCGGCTTCATGAGCTGCCCAAGAACCAGATTTAAGTCCCATGCTACCGGTGGTGGCTTAATGGGAGGCTTAGTTAAAAGAAGGCCTCTCAAATCTCGCTATGAGAGGATGAGAGGAAATGGGTTGTCCATTTAGAGGCTTGAAAGAATCTGCAATAGCACTCAAATGAACTCACTGAATTGGTCTTAAGCCCTGCATTAGACAAATGAAGGAGATACCTCTGGAATCATTACTGGAGTATCGCAAGAGGGTCAAGACCCTTCTGCGAGCACCATATGGTAAACCTTTTCCACTTGAAAGCATAAGAGCATCTTGTGGAAGGCTTCCTGGAAGCATAAAGGATATCCTTTTCTTGCTGAGAAAGATTAAGACCGTGAAGTTCTAGGCTTTCAGCAAAGAGGCCCTAAGATGCCGAGACTGGGGATTGGGATGCCACAGCATCCCGTCCTCCTGAGAAAGGAGATTTGGAGCAGATCCTAACTCCAGAGGCAGAGCTTGAGAGAGACGCAGGAGCAGAGAGTACCACATTTGCCATGACCAATGTGGAGCTATGAGAATCATATGACCTCTGTCTCTCTGCAGCTTGAATAGGGTTTTGGGAATTAGGGGAATGGGTGGAAAGGCATACAGGAAGTCCTGGCCCCAATGGAGGAGGAAAGCATCCCTGGCCTGAGAACCCTGAGCCAGAATTCTGGAACAGAACTGGGGAAGTTTGGCATTCAGCAGACTTCCAAAGAGATCTATGTCCGGGGTTCCGCAATTTTGGAAACGTTTGGCCACCTGGTCTGCATGGAGAGACCATTCGTGTGGAAGCAGAACTCGACCGAGTCTGTCTGCCCAAGAGTTTAGAATGCCTGGAAGATACACCACAAAGAGATGAATCTGATGCACTCTGGCGAGGGCCCATAGTCACAAAGCTTCGTTGCAGAGCGACAGAGAGCCTGTTCCGCCCTGCTTGTTTACACAGAACATGACTACCTGATTGTCCGCTTGAACTAGCACTGTCTTGTAGCTGAGCTGGGTGTGAAATACTCAGAGCAAGGAAGATTGCTCTGAGCTCCCGGAGGTTGATATGGAGATAGGCCTCCTGTGGAGTCCAGGTACCCTGGGTAGAGAGGCCTTGCAGGTGGGCTCACCAACCCACCTGTGAAGCATCTGTTGTTAGAGTGGCTTGGGGTGGGGGTTGCTGAAAAGGAGACCCCACCAGAAGGTTTTTGGGTGACTGCCTCCATTGGAAGGACAATATAAGGCAATCAGTTTGCTATTTTGTCTGACAGGCAACCTGACGCCCGAGTCCACTGAGTGGATAAGGTCCACTGGGCTGCCCTCATATGGAGGCGAGCATAAGGAACCACATGCATGGTGGATGCCATGTGGCCTAGCAACTGTAACATTTCCCGAGCAGTGAGGTGAGGTTTTAGCACTGCTTGGGAAGCTAACTGCACAAAGCGAAGGCAGCGGGGCTGTGGAAGGAAGGCCCTTGTCTGTCTGGTATCCAGAAGAGCTTCTAAACTCTAGGGATTGAGTGGGAGCAAGGTTGGACTTTGGGAAGTTTATAACAAGTCCCAAATACTGAAGGATGTGCATTGTGCGAGACAGAGCAACCCTGGCCTCTGAAGGGGATCAAATGAGCCAGTCGTCTAAGTAAGGGAAGACTAATATTCCCAGGGTGCGGAGAAATGCTGCTACCACAGCCATGCATTTTGTGAACACCCTTGGTGCAGACGCCAGGCCAAAAGGAAGAACCCTGTATTGGTAGTGCTTCCCTTGAAACAGGAATTGAAGGAACTTTCGATGAGTTGGATGGATGAGAACATGTGCACGCATCCTTGAGATCTAGAGAACAAAGCCAATCCTGACTCCGAAGGTATGGCAGCAGAGTGCCTAGAGAAATCATTTTGAACTTCTCTCTGAACAGGAATTTGTTCAATTCTGAGGTCTAGAATGGGTCTGTGTCCTCCTGTTTTCTTTGGAATAAGGAAATAGGGGGAGTAAAACCCTGTACCCCGTTGGGGAATTGGCACCTCTTCTATTGCTCCTTGAACAAGGAGCATTGGGACTTCTTGACCTAAATGGTCGTTGAGAGAGGTCTGAGAATTGAACTGTCTTACCATTGTAGGAGGTGGCATGCTGAGGAAATGAAGCTTGTACCCCTCTCGTACAATAGACAGAGTCCAATTTTCCGCTGTTATCTGACACCATCTGGGGGCAAAATGACATAACCTTCCTGGGATGGTGGAGGGTTCTGGGCCAGGAAGGCAAAGTTCTCTAGGTAGGAGTCAAAGCCCCTGTGGAGGCTGAGTCTGTTGAGCCAGTTGAGGCTTAGTTGCTTTTGGCTTCCTTTGTTGCCTAAGTTATTGCTGCTGTCCCTTTTGGGCAGACTGACCTGAACGATGTCCCTGCTGGGTATAGGAGAGATAAAACTTCTTACTGAAGAATGGTTTCTTAGGGGATCTTTTCCACACAGGATCAGCTATAGATTTGGACAATCTATCCAAAGTGATATTGTCAGCATCTATCTCATTAGTTTTTTCCTGCAAATTCTTGCCATAGAGATTTTCTCCTGTGAAAGGCATATTCCCGTTTGTCCTGTGCCCAGATTTCTAAGTCGGATGCCTGGAGCCAGGCAATTCTACGTGCACCTATGGCAATAGCAGAGGTTCTGCTTATGCATTCAAAGCAGTCAAAGGCTGCACGATTCAAACTTAGAAACATCCTGAGCATGTTTAACAAGAGTAAGATAATCTTGCCTTTTATCATCAGGAAGGAGGGGGCTCATAAGCACTAAGTCTCCTGTTACTTCCTTAAGGAACATTCTCATATACAAGATATAGGAACTGATCTTAGCAGAAAGAATGGAAGCCTGGAAGGATCGATGTCCAAAGGCGTCAAGAGCCCTACACTCACGTCCTGGAGGATTAGATGTATGCCGTTTTGCACTCTTCATCTGTCTCATGGCTGATTCCACCACCATGGAATGGTGTGGTAATTGAGTCTTCTGAAACACAGGGCAAGGAGGAACTCGATACAGGGTGTTGTCTTCGAGAGTGGGGAGATGTGGTTAGAGGTGTTTCCCACTTCCTTAACATAAGATCATGCAAGATCTCGTGAATAGGTAAGGTAGCTGCCTCCTTGGGAGCTTTAGGGTATTGTAGGATTTCTAATTCCTTTGGCCCTAGGCTCTTTTTCAGGAGGCACTGTGATGGAAAGACCTCGGGCCACATCTCGGATAAAACCCTGAAAAGGACGTATCCTCTGATGGAGACATCCTATGCTGAGGATAAGAGGAATCCTTGGAAAGAAGTACTCTGGTATCGGCAGAGCCTTCGGAGTCTTCAGACTCATCCGAGGATTCGAAGTATCTCCGATTCGGGTGATCGTGCAAGGCACAGTACTGGTACCGATCGAAGTCAGCATCGGAGTGGTCCTGTACCGACTTGTCAATGCCGAATAGAGATGCATGACTGGGTCCCGGTAGAATACCTGCCAATGTCGATGAAGTCTGTGCCGGTACCGGAATCGCAGTCGGTGCCGGTACCAGTTGAATTGTCTGAAGCGGTTTCAGGGGCATTGAGGCCATGAGAAAAGCCACCAGACTTGGTTCAATAGCAAAGAATCTCTGGTCTATCAATGCTGCCGATGCTTGGGTATCGGTGGCGTTAAAGCGGCCAGAACCCCAGAGCATGGCACCAGTAGTTCTGCCGAGGATGAAACCTTGAGAACATCCTGGAGCCCCGTTAGTGCTTTGGAAGTCGAAGCCTCCCGCCGGGGCAATTTTGCCAGTGAAAGTCCCTCAAGGGCAACGCCAGAGGCATCACGATGTTTAGAAGGAGGAGATCTACTCTTTAAGGACTGGCTAGATTTATGTTTAGTTACCTGAGATCCATGGGAGGAGGATGAAGCCCTGTAGGACGTCAATGCCACGGAGGCTGCATCGGAGGGAAAAAGGGTGCTGAGCTTAGCAGCTCGGTTTTGCCGGCCCCTTTTTGACATCATTCCACAGGCAACACACTCTGTAATAGAGTGGTCAGGACCTAAACATTTGAAGCACTACTCATGGGTGTCAGTGACGGAGATGGTACCACCACACTTAGAACACTTTTTAAAACCCGAAGCAGGTTTTTCCATTTTGGAGGGAAAAAGTTAGGCCTAGTGTCCAAAATGGCGCATGGCACCCGAGAAGAAAATTACTGGAGAAAGACTCCAGAAACAAAGATTTTTTTTGGGGGGGGAGGCGTTTAGAAAAAAAGAACCACCGGCGGTACCGGTATAGAGGCGAGGGAAGGCAGACGTCACGCGACCACAAAAAAGAAGTATAAGAAGGGAATTTTTCTGCGGCGACAGGATGTGCGACCTGTCGGCTCCACGGAAAACGAAGAACTGGAGAAGGACAGTTGGGAAAGGTGGGAAAGCAGCACGCAGGTGCTGTGGGATGCTCCCAAAAGCTTTCCCATTGGACGCTGGGGCGTGTTCCCGAGCAGGCTCCGTCGGTACCGACGATACGCATATTCCTGCATATCGACTACATTCCTGCTTGTTCCTGGAGATAGTGGCTTACACCTTAACTCCTAACAGTTACAGGACATGTCAAGTCCAGCATAGACACTAGTGCAAGCAAGACTGAAATAAACTATAAACATTATTATGCAACCACAATAATTTGGAACAAACAGAAAAATTTGGCTCTTACCCAACAGAAATCTGCATCAAGCTCTGAACCTGACCATGCAAACAAGCAGCAGCAGGTCTCCCAAGCCTGCAGGATCTGAACTGGTCTAGCAGGATCTGAACTGGTCTAGCAGGATTTGAGGAAAGAAAATGATCTGGTATGTAAACTTTCTCCTTCCTTATCATCATACTAGACCAGTCCAGACAAGAGGGACGTACACAAGCAGTCAGGACCAAGGGAAGGAGGAAGGCGATGCTCTGGTCAAAAACTATCCCACCAAAGCTACCAACTCTCAAATGCAACCTGTAGTGTTTCACAAATGTTGCTCAGAGATGACCAAGTAGCTGCTTTCCAGATGCCCTCTGAAGACTCAAGGCCGGCTTTGCCCAGGAGAAGCTCTGTCCTGTAGTGTAATGAACTCCAACTCCCCCCTACACACACTTTCCAGAATCAGGTATGCTGAACCAAAGGTCTCCTTAATCCAGTGAGCAATCTAGGACTTAGCCACTGCTTGACCTTTCCTAAGGCTGCTGAAGAGAAAAAAAGATGGTCCAAATGACAGAAGGAGGTAGTGATCTCCAAGAAACTGACCAGTATCTTCCTTACATGCACCAGACAGACTAGGTCTGTCCAAAGGTACTCCTCTGTGAAGGAGGAGAGGATGGCAGTCCAGTTAAGGTGAAAGGGAGGCAGCACTTTCAGGAAAAATAAAGAACAGTCCTTAAGGAAATGGAAGCAGTCAAGATAAAGAAAGGCTCCTCCCGCAGCGCCAGGCTTGCAGTTCTGATACCTGCATTATGAATGCAATAGCAACTAGGACAATCCCTTAAGGGTAAAATTATTAAGAAAAGCCTTACACAAAGGGGCTTTTGGGAGGGGGGTCCCTTTCAGAGCCTTTAACACCAGAGACACTCCACTGAGAAACAACTGAGCGTACTGGAGGGTTCATCTGTTTCACTCTCTTAAGTTAGCAAGAAAGATCAAGATGTGCTGCCCAGGACACGCTTTGAGCCACAACCAGCACCCTAAAGGAGTTCAGGACTAACCCCTCGATCACCCTGAACTGCAAGAAGGACAACACAGTTACAATATTCACCTTTCCAGCCTCTAGGGCCCAAAAGGGACACACTTGCAAAACCTTCAAGACTTACATAAACTCCAAGCCTTAAGCAGTGTGTTGACTACCACTCCAGAGTAGCCCTTCCTGGACAGCTTACATCTCTCAAGGGTCAGGCCTCAGACTTGGAGAAGAGCCTAACAAATTCATAAAGGCCAAAAGCTACATACACATCTCCAGTTGCCGACCCTGCAGCTCCTGGATTATCCAGCCACTTCTGGACTCAGGGCAAGAGGGTTCAGGCCACCATGAGGGCATCCAAAAAAGCTTAGAATGCTCACTCTGGAGAAGGGTGGGGGCCAGCCAAGAAAGGACCCATAGGGCCCAGCTTGGGAGCCTCTCATTGAGAAAATATGAACTGCCACATTGGCTCATGTAAGGGAAAAGGAAAACTTCAAAAAGGATACCGAAAACACTCAAAAGAAGGCGCTTGCTTATAAAGCGTGCACAGGAGCCAGTTCTACAACAAGTAGGGCCATGATTAGGCAGATCACGGCAGATACTTGCCTTCCATTAGGGGAATCTCCCTTTCCTCCTCTGACTCACCTGCAGGACACTGGAATCTTGACTTTGCATCCCAACTAATCCTCACAGGGGATAAGGCTGAGTCCCCAGAGGAAAAGATGGGTAGAAAGGCGAAGTGAGGATGCTTAATTTCCTTACCGTCGGGGACTACAGCTTTTGAAGGCCCTGGGTCTCCCATAGGGAAGACCTAGGACTCAGACCAACAAAGGGGACTGCCAAGCAGCTAGAAGGGAATGAAAAACAACCTGTGAACTATTTCAGGAGCTGAAACAAGTTTGGAGCTCCAGTCTTGAGGCTGAGGCCACCCAAAATGGCCAGGGTGCCCACCAGCAGGAAGAGAATGGGGGAGATGTGTCAGACAGCAAATTTAGACAGTAACCCCCTCCAGGAGACAGGGAAATATCTTGTATTTTATCTGGTAATGTTTGTTCAGATCACATTTCCCTAATACTATGTAACTTATATTGGCTTCCAATGGCATGGAGAAAAACATTTTAAAAGGTCCTAACTTTAATACACAAAGCTTTAGGAGGTTCCGTCCCCATGTATTTTAATTCTGTGTTGTGAATAGGGTTTTAAGATCAGCCGGCATGCAGTAATTGTGCTATGTGCATTTGTGTGAACATAGCAATAGATTTGCTATTGAAAACATTCTATCTGAATGGAAGCAGCTGCATGTGTCACTCAGATTGAAGGATTGTAGTAACATTCTGTGAAAGCAGCTGAAAGCATTTTATTTTCAACAAGCTTTTTGCAAGACTTTATGTATGCCAAAAATGTCATTTTCATTGGTGGATTGCATGAATGTTTTCAAACTATTTGAATGCAATTCACCTCTAACAGCTTTAAATAACAGATAATACAACAGATAATACAAAATAACAGATAATATACATTAGATTCAATTTTGTTAAGATTGATTGTGTTTTATGTAAGGTGAATTGTTCCTCCTTTGAATACTATACAGGTGAGATTTTTTAAATAAACATAGAAACATGATGGCAGAAAAAGACCACATGGCCTATCTAGTCTGCCCTTTCATATCAACAACTACAACAGTCCCCTCTTTTCCTTAAGAGATCCTCTGAGTTTGTCCCAGGCTTTTTTGAATTCAGATACTGTCTTCATCTCTACCACCTCCACTGGGAGACTATTCTACGCATCTACCACTCTTTCCATAAAGAAATATTTCCGCATATCACTCCTGAATCTATCCCCCTTCACCCTCATCCCATGTCCCCTCGTAGCAGAGCTTGCTTTCAATCAAAAGAGGCTTTTCTGTGCAGTTATGCCATTGAAGTATTTAAACATCTCAATCATATCACCTCTATCTCGCTTTTCCTCTAAAATATACATATTAAGCTCTAAGTCTGTCCTCATATGCATTATAATGAAGACCACTAACCATTTTAGTAGCCACCCTCTGCACCAATCCAACCTGTTTATATCCTTTTGAAGGTGCGATCTCCAGAATTGCACAAAATACTCCAAATGAGGTCGCACCAAAGACTTATAGACACTATCACCTCCTTTCTTCTGCTGGCCATTCCTCCCCCTTTGCACCCAAGCATCCTTTTACTTTTCGCCGTTGTCTTTTCTACCTGTTTAGCTACTTTACATAGAAACATAGAAATATGACGACAGAAAAAGACCACATGGCCTATCTGTCTGTCCTTCCATATCAACAACTACAACAGTCCCCTTTTTTCCTTTAGAAATCCTCTATTTGTCCCATGCTTTTTTGAATTCAGTTACTGTTCTCATTTCCACCACCTCCACTGGGAGACTATTCCACGGATCTACCACTTTCCGTAAAGCATAGTTACTAACCTGTAACAGGTGATCTCCGGGAACAGCAGGAATTTAGTCTTCACATATGGGTATTGTCGGCACTGACGGAGCCCGCGCAGGAACGCTCCACAGCGTCCAATTAGAAAGCTTTTGGGAGCATCCCACAGCGCCTGCGTGCTGCCTTCCCGCCTTTCCCAACTGCCTCTCTCCGGTTGAGTTTTAAAGCTGAGACAAAGAGAGAGAGAGGGAAAGAAAAGAAAAGAGAGATACAACTCCTAGGGGAGGTGGGTGGGTTGTGAAGACTAAATTCCTGCTGTTCCCGGAGATCACCTGTTACAGGTGAGTAACTATGCTATCTCCAGGAACAAGCAGGAATGTAGTCTTCACATATGGGGACTCCCTAGCTATAGATGCCAGGGAAGAGACCCCAGAAATTGTGTGCCCTTGTGAAAGGGCTCCCACTTCCCCCCATGGATCTCTGACATCCTACCAGGGATAGTGGGTAGGAGTTAAATATGGAACAGGTGTTGAAGAACAGCCTGACCAAACAAGGCATCCCGGCGGGAGTCCTTGTCTAAGCAGTAATGGGCTGTGAAGGTATGAACCGAAGCCCAAGTAGCTGCTCGACAGATGTCTTCAATAGACACAGAGTGAAGATGAGCCATTGAGGCTGCCATGGCTCTCACGTTGTGAGCTGTGACATGGCCTTCCAGAGGAAGGTTTTTACTCTCATAGGCAAAAGATATACATTGTGCAATCCAGTTGGACAGTGTTCTCTTGGAGACTGGAAGTCCCAAATGAGAAGAATCGAAAGCAACAAAAAGTTGGGAGGACTTTCTATGTTGCTGTGTCCTTTGCAAGTAAAAGGCAAGTGCTCTTTTACAGTCCCAAGTATGAAGATTCCTTTCTGCATTTGAAGCATGAGGCCTTGGAAAAAACACAGGCAGGTAAACCGCCTGGTTTAAATGAAAAGGTGAGACCACCTTTGGCATAAAATGTGGATGAGTCCTAAGGACTACCTTATCATGATGGAACCTCGTGTAAGGAGGATCAACAACTAATGCTTGCAATTCACTGACGCAACGTGCTGATGTGATTGCAATGAGTAAGATAACTTTCCAGGAAAGGAATTTCAAGGAGGTAGTAGCTAAAGGTTCAAAAGGCGGCTTCATGAGCTGCCCCAGAACCAGATTCAGGTCCCATGCCACTGGAGGTGGCTTAATGGGAGGCTTAGTTAGAAGAAGCCCCTCATAAATCTCGCTACGAGAGGATGAGAGAAAATAGGCTGTCCATTTAAAGGCTTTAAAGAAGCTGAAATAGCACTTAAACGGACTCTTACTGAGTTAGTCTTAAGTCCTGCATTAGATAAATGAAGGAGATACTCCAGTAATGATTCCAGAGGTATCGCAAGTGGGTGAAGACCCTTTTGCGAACACCATATGGAAAACCTTTTCCACTTGAAAGCATAAGAGCGTTTTGTGGAAGGTTTCCTGGAAGCACAAAGGACATCTTTAACTTGTTGAGAAAGGTTAAGACCATGAAGGTCTAGGCCCTCAGCAACCAGGCCCTGAGATGCAAAGAGTGGGGATTGGGATGCCACAACATCCCGCCCTCCTGAGACAGGAGATCTGGAGCAGATCCTAACTCCAGAGATGGAGCTTGAGAGAGATGTAGGAGCAGAGGGTACCACACCTGCCGTGGCTAATGTGGAGCTATGAGAATCATATGGCCTTTGTCTCTCTGAAGCTTGAATAGGGTTTTGGAAATTAGGGGAATGGGTGGAAAGGCATATAGGAAGTCCTGACCCCAATGGAGGAGGAAAGAATCCCTGGCCTGAGCACCCTGAGCCGGAATTCTGGAACAGAACCAGGGAAGTTTGGCATTCAACGGACTTGCAAAGAGGTCTATGTCCGGAGTAACCCAAATTTGAAAACTTTTTGCTACCTGGTCGGCATGGAGAGACCATTCGTGTGGAAGCAGAACTCGACCGAGTCTGTCTGCCCAAGAGTTTTGAATGCCTGGCAGATACACTGCAAGGAGATGAATCTGATGCTCTCTGGCGAGGGCCCATAGTCGCAAAGCTTCGTTGCAAAGCAACAGAGAGCCTGTTCCTCCCTGCTTGTTTAGATAGAATATAGCTACTTGATTGTCCATCTGAATTAGGACTGTCTTGTAGCTCAGCTGGGTGTGGAACACTCGAAGAGCAAGGAAGATTGCTCCGAGTTCTAGGAGATTGATATGTAAGTGGGTCCTCCTGTGGAGTCCAGGTGCCTTGGGTGGAGAGATCTTGCAGATGAGCCCCCCAACCCCCTTATGAGGCGTCTGTTAGAGTGACCTGGGGTAAGGGTTGCTGGAAAGGGGACCCCACCAACAGGTTTTGGGTTGACTGCCACCATTGTAAAGACAAAATAAGGCAACTTGTGTTTGCTATTTTGTCTGATAGGCAACCTGATGCCTGAGTCCATTGAGTGGATAGAGTCCATTGGGCTGCCCTCACATGGAAGCGAGCACAGGGAACCACATGCACGGTAGATGCCATGTGGCCTAGTAGTTGTAACATTTCCCGAGCAGTGAGATGAGTTTTAACACTGCCTGGGAGGCTAGCTGCACAATGCGAAGGCAGCAGGCCTGTGGAAGATAGGCCCTTGCTTTTCTGGTATCCAGCAAAGCTCCTATAAACTAGAGACTGAATGGGAGTTAGGCTGGATTTTTGGATGTTTATGACCAGGCCCAAATACTGAAGGATACGCATTGTGCAAGATAGAGAAATTCTGGCCTCTGACTCTGATGGAGCTCGAATGAGTCAGTCGTCTAAGTAGGGGAAGACGAATATTCCTAGAGTGCGAAGAAATGCTGCTACCACAGCCATGCATTTCGTAAACACCCTTGGTGCTGAGGCCAGGCCAAAAGGAAGCACCCTGTATTGGTACTGCTTTCCTTGAAAAAGAAAACAAAGGAATCTTCGGTGAGTTGGATGGATGAGAACATGATAGTGTACGCATCCTTGAGATCTAGAGAACAAAGCCAATCCTGACTCTGAAGGTATGGCAGCAGAGTTCCCAGAGAAATCTTGAATTTCTCTTTGAACAGGAATTTGTTCAATTCTCTGAGGTCTAAAATGGGTCTGTGTCCCCCTGTTTTCTTTGGAATAAGGAAATAGGGGGGAGTAAAACCCTGTACCCTGTTGGGAAATGGGTACGTCTTCTATTGCCCCCTGGGCAAGAAGTAAACTGACCTCTTGACCCAACTGAGTGTTGGGTGAAGTCTGAGAATTGAACTGTCTTACCACTGTAGGAGGGGGCATGTTGAAGAAATGAAGCTTGTACCCCTCTCTTACAATGGGAAGAGTCCATTCTTCTGCTGTTATCTGCCCCTATCTGGGGGCAAAATGACACAACATTCCTGGGATGGTGGAAGGCTATGGCCCGTTCAGGGCTAGGAAGGCCAACTTCTCTAGATGGGAGTCAAAGCCCCTGTGGAGGCTGAGTCTGCTGGGCCGGTTGAGGCTTAGCAGTCTTCGTTTTCCTTTGCTTTGGGGGCTGCTGTCCCTTCCGGGCAGACTGACCTGCAGAATGCACCTGCTGGGTATAGGAGGGGTAAAACCTCTTCTTTTTAGAAAAGAATGGTTTCTTGTAGGATTTTCTCCTTGCAGGATCAGCTGTAGCCTTGGATAGTCTATCTAAAGTGGTGTTATCAGCATCCAGCTCATTAGCTTTCTCTTGCCAATTTTTGCCAAAGAGATTTTCGCCTGTGCAAGGGATATTCCCCAGTTTGTCCTGTACCCAGAGTTATAAGTCAGATGCCTGGAGCCAGGCAATCCTATGAGCACCTATGGCGATGGCAGAGGTTCTGCTTATGCACTCAAAGCAGTCAAAAGCTGAACGATTAACAAAATTGGAAACATCCTGGGCATGTTTGACAGGTGTAAGATAATCCTGCCTCTTATCATCAGTAAGGAGAGGGCTCATAAACTCTAGATCTCCTGTAACCTCCTTAAGGAACATTCCCATGTATAAGATGTAGGAACTAATCCTGGCAGAAAGCATAGAGGCCTGGAAAGTTCGACGTCCAAAGGCATCAAGAGTCCTACATTCATGTCCTGGAGGATTAGATGCATGCCTTTTTGCACTCTTGATCCTTCTCATAGCTGACTCCACCACTACGGAGTGGTGTGGCAACTGAGTTTTCTGAAATCCAGGACAAGGAGGAACTCGATACATGGTATCCAGCCTACGGGAATGAGGAGAGGTGGTAAGAGGTGTTTCCCACATTCTTAACATGAGATCATGCAAGATCTCATGAATAGGCAAAGTAGCTGCCTCCTTGGGAGCTTTAGGGTACTGTAAAATCTCCAACTCCTTTGCTTTGGGCTCTGTTTCAGGAGCCACTGCAATGGAAAGACCTCTAGCCACCTCCCTGATGAAATCCTGAAAGGATATATCCTCAGGAGAGGACATCCTATGTTTAGGAGAAGGCGGCCCCTCAGAGAGAAGTACTTCGGCATCGACAGAGCTGTCAGAGTCCTCAGAGTCATCGGAGGATTCAAAATATCTTCTGTCCGAGTGCTCTTGTAAAGCACGATACCAGTACCGATCGAAGTCGGTACCAGAGGGGTCCGGTAACGGCCTGTCGATACTGGAGGAAATAGCATGACTCAGTGTTGGTAACACACTCGCCGATGTCGATGCTGTCGGTACCGGCACCGAACCGGTGTCGATACCGGTTGAACTGTCTGAAGCGGTCCCAAAGGCACCGATGCCGCAAGGAGAGCTGCCAAACTGCACTCAATAGCCAGGAATCCCTGGTCAATTGATGCTGCCGATGCCTGGGTGTCAGTACCGGACGAAGCGGCCGGTACCCCAGAGCATGGCACCAGTAGTTCTGCCGAGGTTGAGGCCTCGAGAACATCCTGGAGCCCCGATAGTGCTTTGGAAGCCGAAGCCTCCCGCCGGGGCAATTTTGCTGGTACAAGTCCCTCAAGGGCAATGCCAAAGGCATCTCGATGCTTGGAAGGAGATCTACCCTTTGAGGACCGGCCAGATTTCTGTTTGGTTACCCGAGATCCATGGGAGGAAGACAAAGCCCTGGAAGACGTCAATGCCACGGATGCTGCATCGGAGGGAAAAAGGGTGCTAAGCTTAGCAGCTCGGTTCTGCCGACCCCTCTTCGACATCATCCCACAGGCAACACACTCCGAGATGAAGTGGTCAGGACCTAAACGTTTGAGGCACCACTCTTGAGTGTCTGTGACGGAGATGGTACCGCCACACTTGGAACACTTTTTAAAACCCGAAGCGGGTTTTTCCATGTTGAGGAAAAATTGGGCCTAGTGCCCAAAATGGTGCGTGGCACCGAAGAGAAAAAGAGGCTGGAAAATCCAGAAAAAGATTACAATTTTTTTTTTTTTGAAGAATGAATGAACCGGCGATACCGGTATAGCGTCGAGGAAGGCAGACGCTACTACAAAAAAGAATGAAAAATATGGGATAATTTCTGCGGTGACAGGAAAACAACCTGCTGGCTCCGCGGAAAACGAAGAACTGGAGAGAGGCAGTTGGGAAAGGCGGGAAGGCAGCACGCAGGTGCTGTGGGATGCTCCCAAAAGCTTCCTATTGGACACTGGGGAGCGTTTCCACGCAGGCTCCGTCGGTACCGACGATACCCATATGTGAAGACTAAATTCCTGCTGTTCCTGGAGATCACCTGTTACAGGTGAGTAATTATGCTAAAGCAACAAATATAAGCAAACTGTTGGCTCTCTTACCATAACTGACTGATACTGATAACACAGAGGCAGCAGGGCTCCCAAAACTGTAGAAAAAAAAAGTCTTACAGAGAGGGTCTTGGAGTGGTCTAATGGGATTTAAGGATAGGAAATTAGTAGGTATGTAAATTTCACCTCTCTTCTCATCCTACTAGACCAGTCTAGACAATGTACCCTAGCAGTCAGGACTGAGGGTGAGGGGAAGATGATGCTCTGGACAGAACTATCCTGCCAAAAGCACAATCTGATCCAGCACCCATATGATAATTTATAATGTTTCACAAAAGGTGTCCAGAGATAACCAGGTAGCACCCTACAGATGTCTTCCAGAAACACCAAGGCAGATTCAGCTCATGACAAAGCTTGCGCCCCAATGGAATGAACTCCAAATCCCTCTGGGACACTTTTCCGTACAGGAATAGGCTGAACTAACAGCTCTTTAAGCCAGGACGCAGAGGACTTGGCTACCACTTGTCACTTTCTCAGGCCACTGAAGAGGACAAAAAGATGGTCCAACCACAAGGAGGAATTAATAGTCTCCACATACTTCATCAATGCTCTCCTCACATCTAACAGATACAGCAAGCTGATCCTCCCCTCCAAGGAGGATCAGCTTGATTAAGAAAAGAAGGCAGCACTTTGAGGAGAAAGGACAGCATGTCCCTCAAGGAGACAGCAAGATGACCAGAAAGAACTAAAAGGATTGTCCTTTGAGGGGGGACAAGATGGCTGACATGCGTTAATCAATGTCGGTCGTGTTTGCTTTTCTTTATAATATTTGATTACCTTTGTCTAGATGCCTCGGAAACGGAAGGCAAAGCATTGGGAGATTCCCAAGCCGCCGACGACGATGACTACGGGGCCAATCGACTCTTTCGTGCGGCCCGTTGGTGCTGGTTTGTGTCAGGAGCAGAGCTTGCTGAGGGCGATGGAGGCGGAAGGAGGCCTCTCATGCCCTTCTGAGCTGCAGGTTACCTTAAGCCCTGACACCTGAAGCCCGCCAGAACAGCCTACAGCGCCAGACGTGGGAGCAGCAGAGGTCAAGTCTCTGAAGGGTGAGAAACTCGTAGCCATACCGTCGACGCTGCCGGGGACCTTGGCGGTGGTGTTGGTTCCCTCTGCCGAGTTGGCTGGCGTGGAGACGTTGTCAGCTACTATCGGAGAGGCCCCGACAGCTATGGATACAGTGGTTGGATTGGATACTCGTTTCAAAACGCCGGTTCAATCTGTTCTCCTTCGCCCTGATGTAGTCACATTGGATTCCTTGTGGGATGGCCTTAGGGTGTTAGAAACCTCCTTTACATCTCAGTTTGCTGCTAAGTATGAGGTTTTTCCCTCTTTGGCTCAATTGGTCATGCAGCAGAAGCAAGAATTGGCAGACATTTCCTCCAAGGTTGCCCAGCTGGAGGTAAAAATTGAGGACGCTGCTACAATTCCAGGTACTGTTAAGGATTTGTCTACAATCCATGGGAAAATAGAGATGCTAGAAAATTTGGTTCACAAGAGGAACCTGCGCTTGTTGAATTTCCCCCGTGTTCCTGTTACCTCGCCGAAGGAGTTATTTAATACTTATGCTACTTCTATTTTGAAAATTCCTCTGGAATCGGTTCCCCCCTTTGGCTAGGGTTTTTTGCTTGCCAACGGCCAAGCGCAAGACCCATGGTGTTTCCTCTCCTGTGCATTCACCCCCGATGGACTCATTAGATCTGACTGGGTTTTTGGAAACTACTGATCCTGCATATGTTCCTAGAGCAACTTTGCTGCTGACGGTTGCTTTTGATTCAGACCGTGATTTTCTTTTGAAATAATATTTTAAAGTTAGGAATGAGCCATTTATGGGGGGTGTAGTTAGGATGTTTCCTGACGTCTCAAAAGCCACTCAGAAACGTCGACAGCAGTTTTTGTTGCTTCGACCCCAGGTTTTACAGCTGGGTGGCCTTTTCTTTCTTAGATATCCTTGTCGATGTTTAGTTAAATATCAAGGTGTTATACTTTTTGAGCCTTCCCATCTAACCCAATTCATAGTTGGTCGGAGTGCTCTCCTGTCTTAGCATAACTCGGGAGTTATTAAATACAGCACCTTCACGTGTCATATTTCCTAAACCTTTTCCTTCGATTTGTGTCTTGTTCCCCTCAATTGTTTGTGGGCTAGTGAATTGTTACTTTATTCATCTTTGCGAGCTAAGGATTTTCCTTATGCTGTAATGATAGAAGTTTTTTCATTGAATATTCTTTACTGTAACAAGGATGTATCTTGCGAGTTATTGTGAAATTGCATAAATAAAAAATTAAAAAAAAAAAAAAAGAGATTGTCCTTTGAGGAGCCCTAATACCCACCTGGCAGAAGCAATAGCCACCAGGGATTCCACCCTTGTGGGTATCATGACCTTGGTTATCTTTAACCTTTCTATCTCCTGGTGGCTTATTAGATTCTCTAGTGGAGAATAGAGAGGCAGAGGTATCAAATTCACCTGATTCGCTCCTGCTGCGTTTCTTTTTCTGTTCTAGAGGACCATCTCTGATTTTTTTTATTTGCATCTTGTGGTATGAGCTTCTCTTCCCCGTGGAAAGACATTTTAAGTTTTGGGGAAGAAGCCTTAGAGAAGCTCATACCACAAGAATCCCTCATAGATCAAGACGAAGAAGATACAGACGATTCTTGGAACAAATGGGAAGATGTGGTCGAGGGACGAAAAGACTAGTGAAATAACAAATGCATTCTGCATATCTTTTAGAGTGCTGTAAATCTTGTGATAAGGAGGCTTATCATAGCTCAGGTAGGAGCTATAGAAAAGATGATGTGACTCTGAACAAGCAACCTGTCAGTTCTGGTAGAAGTAAGAAAACAGAGTTTTCACATAAAAGACTACCAGTCCCAGAATGCACCAGGTTTCCAGCAGCCATGAGAGGGGCTGAAGTGAGAAAACGTGTGTGCAATCAAGAGAGCTATGAGGTAATCCCTAAGCACTCATCTCAAAGGGCAGGACCTGATTCAACACAGCTGCGCTGTGTTAGGGAAGAGCACACATTAGGACAGAATAAGAATAGAGCTTATTCTTCAGATAACAGCTTCAGCAACAGCTACAGAAAGAGCTTCAAAGACAGAGACAGCAACGGCTACAAGCTCCAGTCCAGCTACAGGTTTAAGCATCACCTGGAGAAGCAGAAGCCAAGCCAAGCGGATAGAGAAAGAAGGAAACTCTCTGGAAGGAAGAGAAGAAAGGCCATTGGAGAGTCTGGGAGAATCCAAGGCAGTACCCATACTGGGAGGTATTCCAAGTGCCAGCAGAGTCCACTGGACTGGAGTCAGCCAGAGGAATGGAATGGCAGAGATAGGAATCACCAGTGGCTACCTGGAAGAGAGAAGACTGCACGTGGAAAGGACTTTCAGACCAAGGCCAGAAGGTATGTGAGAGGAGATCCAGTGTCCAGGGATCAAGATTGGAAGGCTGGACATCATAACTGGATTACATACTGGCCAGGCTATACAGAGAGGAATTATGATAGCAGGAGAGGCTCAGGTATGAACACTGATCCAGACCCTATCTATAATAGTGAATGGCAGCAAGGGAATAAGCATTCTCATGATAGTGCCTTATGGAAAGACTCGTCTGTGCCAATGTATGATAGTGACCCTATGCTGATTGATGAAGGGGGAGATACAGCAGATGAAACTATTGATTACATGGACTGTTCTTTATCCAAGTGCTATTGCTAGCTTTCTGTGAGCAAACACATCAGCCATCACAAAGAAACCTAACTTTGTTCTTATTTCCACTGCAAAACAGCTCTTAAAGCAGGATTTGGGTTCACACAGTAGCAGCCAGCCAGCTAAAGGGTTTCAGCTGGTCAATTGATAGTAATTAAAGCTGCACCTGATTGTGTGTGTGAGCAAGAGAGAATCACTGCAGGATCTGTGTGGAAATTAAGCAGAAGTTAACCTAACCAGCAAAGTTTATTTATTTCTTTGAGCCTTTTTATTTGGTAATTATTTGCTAAGAAAACATTAGCTAATTGCCTGACAAGCTGAAGGTTGTTTTCTGATTTGCTTTGTGACTTTATGTTATCCATTTAAACACTGCAAGCAAGTAACCTCATTTATATTGCTACCAAGCATATTTGTGCTGGGTGAATTAAACCCCATCAGTAAAAGAAGTATTTTATTGGCCTTACCACTGGTATCACAACTCAATTATTGTCTTCAGCTGTGTTTGGGAGTGAAAGAACTACATTACCCACAATACCTTGCAAGAATCATATGAATATATGCATCGTCAAGATTGTGTAAGTTCTCACCCTAGGCAGCCGTCTGACAATCTAAAATTATTCCAAGAGGATTACGAATGAATAAAGCACCAGGACTCTATACTACAGAAGAAGGGTTTATAAAGTGCTGGAACGCTATACTTAACAAATGTTCTCTGGATCTAATGATCCTTTTGATTACTACTGCAAATAAAAAATCAGAGATTTTGAAGTCCGAGCTAGATGAAAAACTTACTGGTTTGAAGGGATGTGATAAGCAATTCGATAGTGTTTTTGAGGATTATCAAAGGAATATACAGCATTTCAAACAAGAAATTAAAAATAAAAAAGTAGATAAGTTTAAGAGAGATGAAGATGATTACAGAGTAGGTTATGTTTATCATTGGAGCAAGAAATTAGATAATGATAGGCTTTGGTTCAAAAAGAGGACCTCTATTTTTGACCGCAAAGACAATATAGCCAATGATGAAATGCGAGATGGTCCTCTAGAACAGAAAAAGAAACGCAGCAGGAGCGAATCAGGTGAATTTGATACCTCTGCCTCTCTATTCTCCACTAGAGAATCTAATAAGCCACAAGGAGATAGAAAGGTTAAAGATAACCAAGGTCATAACCACAAAGCACCTTTTTTCAGCGTGGACCAACTCTGGAAAGGAGGTGGCCGACAGAGTTCACGGACCCGTCCACAACAAAAGAAACTAGACAGGGATTTAGAACAGGACTACGAGACCAATTACGAACAAGATCACTACAGGGGCCGAGGTCAAGGCCGAGGACGGGGACGAGGGCGGGGTTATTGGAAGACAGATTGGTCAGTAGAAAGGAGACATTAGGTGACCATTCATCTCCCGAAGGTCTCAACAGTGTCATCAACATTTCTAACTATACTTTTAACGTCTGATGAGGAATCTTTACTCCGCAAGGGATTATCATTTGTTCCTAAAAATAAAGCTGACACTTTCGAAATACAGATTGATCTATATAAATTCTTTAGAAAACTAAGGATTCAAGAATTTTTTTTCTAAACAAAATAGGTCATGCAATATTTCAGTCATCAGCAGAAGATCCACTTGGATTCTTCCCCAACAAGCAGATTCCGTTTTAGAAGCTTTTGAGAAAGTGGTTCTTAGGCAGGTTAGTTAAGTTACCAATGATACATCACCTTCCTATCAGAATATCACGCAGGGCGAAAGAAGGGCGATTATATCTTTACAAAAAAACAATCAGATTATTATCAAACCTGCTGACAAGGGAGGTGCTGTAGTTGTGTTAAATAAACAGGACTATATACAAGAAGTTAGAAAGTCTTATTTAATTGCCTGTTATCAGAGATTGAATGGTGATCCCACATCTGACATTAAAAGGAGTATTGGCAATTTAGTAATTAATGCTTTTGAAATCGGTTACATTACTAGAAAAGAGAGGGATTTTCTTATTGTTGATGCACCTGTAATTCCTACGATTTATATTCTCCCTAAAATTCACAAATCCCTTGAGAAACCACCTAGACGTCCGATTGCTTCATCTATTGGTTCAGTTTTAGAACCTATTTCTAAGTTTTTAGATTTATTTTTACATCCTTTTATTAAGGATATGTGGTCCTACGTACGGGATTCTGCGCATGTTATAGAAATTTTATCTACTTTTAAATTATATGGAGCGGACATCATTCTCGTCACCTTAGATGTAGAGTCCCTCTACACTAAATGTTCCTCAGAAAGAAGCTTTAGACATTATCGTACAATATTTTCTTAGATGTATGGTACACCAACGTATTCCAACCACATTTTTTCTATCATTGGCACAAATTGTGCTTTTTGAGAATTTCTTCTGCTTTAGAAATTTGTTTTATAAACAAATAAAAGTAGCAGCAATGGGGTCAGCAATGGCCCCTGATGTAGCTAATCTCTACATGTTTAATTTTGAAGAAAGTTTTTTAAAAGAACATACATTTAAAGATAATGTGGCTTTATGGATTCGTTATATCGATGACATCCTTATTTTATGGAGAGGCACTGTAGATTCATTGTCTGATTTTAATGTATGGATTAATCAACTGGACACTAACTTAAGGTTTCAGATTACATATGATTTTCATAAGATTTTTTATCTTGACCTTTTGATTAAGAAAGAAGGATGTGGTTTCTCCACAACACTTTATAAGAAACCGACCGATAGGAATCATTTCCTACACTATGACAGTTTTCACAATCCATCACTGAAGAACAGTCTTCCGGTAAGTCAGTTTCTAAGAGTTAGGAGAGCGTGCACCTACTTGCAAGATTTTGAAAATGAGGCATTAAACATGAAAGAACGTTTGTCTAAAAAGTATCCTGCACGACATATTGAGTCTGCTTATATTAGGGCTAGAGAGTCTTCACGCAAATAACTTTTGAAACCAAGACGAAGAAAGAAAATACAGGGATAGTCTGTCCTCTTTTATATTCTCAATATTCAGCGAAAATTATTAAGATATTAAAGAAAGAATGGCATCTCTTACAAATCTTGCCGACATTCCAAAATAAGAATCTTACGATTGCACAAATTTACATTCCCCTTATGTGCTATCTACTTGTGTCCTCAGCCCTCACCGAAAGGAAATATCTTTCTCCATATAAAGGGCAATTTCAATGCGGGAGGTGTTCAGTTTGTCTTAATGTATTACCCATTAGAGACACATTTATTCACCCCACTACACAAGAAGTTTTATATTAACGATTTTTCCAACTGCAATACATCTAACGTTATTTATGTAATACAATGTCCGTGTAATCTATTGTACGTTGGTAAAACCACCCGGAATATCAAAACTAGGATTATGGAGCACAAGAGCTGCATTAAAAGAAGGGTGGCTGACAAACCCCTTGTTGCCCATTGGCAAGACTACCAACATAAAACCACTGATTTGAGATTCTTTGTCATAAAAAAGGTTAAACCCAATTGGAGAGGTGGTGATGTCAATAAAACTATTTTAAAGTTAGAACAGAGGTACATATTTCTATTGGATTCACTTTTTCCAAATGGGCTTAATATGGACAAAGACTATTCTGTTTTTCTTTAAGAGGTTTCTTTTCATATGCAAGACAATTGAATTTATATGGCTAGGGGTACCCTTAATATTATATAGTGTAAAGATAGCCCTTTCAGCCATAATCCTCCTTATGTGATCAAGCAGTGACATAGCTCCGCCCCTAGTGCCTTCTGTCCCAGCTAGATAAGTATGCGCATGAGCCGGTGTGTTTTTTACTTTTATGGCTACATGATCAAGCGCACACCGTGCTTACTCCGTGAATTTAGATGAAAACTTGCTTTTTCTAGAGATGCCCTGAGTGGTATGAAGGTATGGGTTTAACATCATGGATAAATTCAGATTAAGATTTTTTCGAACAGGATTGTTTTTTGCTTTACCCTGGACCAGCGATTCTAATAATGTTTGCCTACATCAGTTCCTCTCGTCCTACATAAGGTAGAGCAGTATGCGTATGAGTTGGCGTTTTCATTTCTATGGTTTAATATTATATAGTGTAAAGAGAGCCCTTTCAGCCACAATCCTCCTTATGTGATCAAGCGGTGACATATCTAGCTGGGACAGAAGGCACTAGGGGCGGATCAGAGGGCGGAGCTAAGTATGCGCATGAGCCAGCGTTTTTTCACTTTTATGGCTACATGATCAAGCGCGCACCATGCTGACTCTGTGAATTTAGATGAAAACTTGCTTTTTCTAGAGATGCCCTGAGTGGTATGAAGGTATGGGTTTATCATCATGGATAAGTTCAGATTAAGATTTTTTCGAACGGGATTGTTTATTGCTTTACCCTGGACCAGTGATTCTAATAATGTTTGCCTACATCAGTTCCTAGGTTGGTTGTACTCGGTCTTCTACTATATTTTAAATCAGGATGCGATTCCTTTAAATATTAGCTAAGATCCGTTAAAGTAGTAATCTATGGTTCGAAACCCGATAGTTGGTTTGTTTAAAATAGATTCGCACAGCACCATTTTCTAAGCTAGTCTGAAGTGTTTATATATCTATTCTTTCGCTCCTTCTAATTCAAAATATGACATTAGAGGAGCTTATCCAAGATGGCGGCGGTTGTGATTCTGTGAACCTCATGCCTAAGAGGAAGGGGAAGCTGAGGGTTGCTCCCTCTGCACCTCAGCCGCCTAGTTCTGGTCCTATGGATCGTTTTGTAAAAGTGCCTCCGGAGAAAGTGCAGGAGATTCGAGCCGGCTTGGTCGTGTCGGTTGCAGAGGACTCGTCGCTTCCGTCGGATGGGGAGACGTGTCTCTCTCTCCTGCGGTGAGGAAACCACCACCATGCCCCACTGCTTTGGAGTCTGCCTCAGTTTGTGTGATGCCGAAGTCTCCCGAGGTGGGGGCATCGGCTGAAGAGAGGGCACACGCTGTGCGTTTGATCTCCTTGACTCCTGATAGTCTTGGTGAGACGTCGGGTAGCAGTTTGGAGCCTGATACTCCAGCGGGGAGTCTACTTTTGCAACAAGATTTATCTCTCCCTGTGGAGTTACCTACTTTGACTCGTCCTAAGGTATTTACCTTGGAAACTATTTGGGACGCAATTGCAAATCTTTCATCCTCAATACACTCCCAATCTGCTTTATTGTCTTCCCGGATCCGGGAGAATGCTGTTAGCATACAGAAGGATGTTGAAAGTGTTCAATCTCTTGTGTCTACTTGTGAACAGATTAAGGTGAAGAATTTAACTCTTAGTGCTCAGCTGGATACTGTTTCTGACATGTCCTTTTCCCTGGTAAAGGAGAATGCGTTGCTGAAGTATAAAGTGGAGGTGTTGGAAAACGCTTCCAGAGCAGTTAACCTTCGGGTTTTGAATTTCCCGCGATTACCAGAGGTGTCGGCTTTGGACATGTTTAAAAAATATATTATGGAGATTTTGAAAGTTCCTTCTGAATTGATTCCTACTCTCAACAAGGTTTATTATCTGCCTTCTCGGAAAAAAGCTGAGGCTTCTGTGTCTGTATCTACTGTGAAATTTGATGTCCTTGATGCTACAGGTTTTCTTGAGGGTACTGGGACCGAAGTTTCATCTCCTATTCCTTCAACTCTTTTGGTTCAGTGTGCTTTAGTCACTGATAAAGACTGGTTGTTGAAAATATTTAAGAAAAGATTGGATACCTTTTCAGGTCTTAGAATCTCGATGTTTCCAGATCTTGTCAGAGAAACTCAAAAGAGGAGAAAACAATTTCTTTTGTATAAACCTGGGGTGTTAAGTATTGGGGGTACCTTTCTTCTTCGTTTCCCCTGTAGATGTTTGGTGATTCTTGAGGGGGTTAAGTATATTTTTTCCGATCCTAGTGATTTGAATAATTTTGTTAACGCTAGACTTCCCGTAGTATTACCAACTGAGTAAATAGTGATGTTAAGTTCATCTTTATCCTCCATGTATGTAATTCGGGGGGCCCACTGTTTATCTTGGTTTTTCGTTATCATTAATGATTTTTTAAATTATGATTTACCTTAATTATGATCTACCTACCATGTCTCTGCCTCGGTATGGTAGCTTCTCCTCCTCCTTTTCATTGTGGACTATAACAGCATTATACTATATCTATAAATTTTTCCTTTGTTTTCTTTGTTAATGTTATCAGATTTGCTGTATTCACTGTAAGGAATGTATTTTCTTGCTGTTTTTGGTTAAAAATGATAAATAAATAATTTTAAAAAAATATGACATTAGAATGGTTTAGTCAAACCTCTACTGAGTTGTTCCATGCATGAGATAGGTAGGTTATGCCTGGTTTACCCCCCTTTTTATACGATGCTGTTTTTTAGTCATTTTAGTTTTTGGAACCATTGATCAAGATATGCCATTATTAATTTATCCTTTTTTACCTACTATTTATTACTTATTTATTCATTTATTTCTTATATACAGAGCTTATCCATAGTTGGTTTCATGTATAAGTTTTTTATCAATCAGAGAACATGTAACCTTCATCAAGATTTTTTCGCTCCTGCTGCTTTCTTTATAATACTTTTTCTGCTCCATCATCTGTTTTAGGATATTATGTATGGTATGGATATAAAGTTGCATTTGTTTGTTTTTTATCTTTCATTTTTAGTTTTACAAGTATTATCTCCTGTGAAGGCCATAAGCTGTTGGGTCTTCACTATCCAGCATAGAGGTATTTTTTATAGAGTAATTAGTCCTTACCTGCTAATTAGTGTTCCTGAAGGAACTCCAGTCCAGTCCCTTTACTTCTGGGTTGCACAACCCTTCCAGCAGCTTGGAGGATGAGCCTATCATCGTTTTGATGATGGTGTGGTATAAATACCACTGGCACCACCCCTAGGCACCAGTAATCTGATGAAAAAGCAGTCCTGTCGGATACCCGCTTAAGAACCAATAACTATAACATGCAAAAAACAAAACCAATTACCTATAAAACAAAACTTTTTTTTTTTTTTTTTTTTTTAAAGGAAGCAACAGTGGTAAGGGAGAGGAAGGAAGGAGAAGGCTTACCTGAGGCCGACCTAGCCTTTACCCACTCCCCACAGACTCTTCCTAGAGTGTAGCCCCGCTACTGGGGCTCCTTAGACCGGGATCCCCCGCTTCCGCTCCGCTCACTGACTTCGGTCCGTTATTCCATTCTGATTACTAAAAACCGAACCTGGGCGGGATCAGGGACTGGACTGGAGTTCCTTCAGGAACACTAATTAGCAGGTAAGGACTAATTACTCTTTCCTTAGCAAAACTCCAGTCCAGTCCCTTTACTTCTGGGATGTAACAGAGCAGTTCAAACCTGGGCAGGGTTCGCCATCCCGGACCGAATCTCTGCATCCCCAAACCTGGTGTCCGCTCTTCTCTGGACATCAAGTCTGTAGTGCTTGGAAAAGGTATGCAGCGAGGACCACGTAGCCGCTTTACAAATGTCCAGCAGCGGAACCAAGCTACGCTCTGCCCAGGAGGCCGACTGCGCCCGCGTTGAATGTGCGCGAAGACCTACTGGGATCTGCCTCCCCTTGAGGATGTAGGCGGAGGCAATAGCCTCCCTGATCCACCTAGAGATGGAAGCTTTGGCCACTGCTTTCCCCCTTGTGCAGCCCTCCAAATTGAACTAATAGCCGTTCGGACTTGCGGAAGGACGCTGTGCGCGAAAGGTAGTGTCAGCACTCTATGCATATCCAGGAGACGCAGCTTGGCACCATCCCCTTCTTGCGCTTCTCCCGCGAAGGACGGGAGCGAAACTGTTTGGTTCATATGAAAAGAGGAGGGGACCTTGGGCAGGAATGAAGGGACCGTCCGTAAGACCACCTTATCCTTGAAAAAAGAAAGAAAAGGAGGTCGAGAGGATAGAGCTTGAAGCTCCGAGACACGCCTAGCTGAACAGATAGCTACCAAAAATACCGTCTTCAGGGTCAAGTCCTTTAGGGAGGAGCTCCTTGCTGATTCAAAGGGCTCCCTAGTTAAAGAATCCAATACCAGGTTTAGGTCCCAAGGGGGGATAATTGATCTTTGCTGGGGCTGTAACTGCTTGACCGCCCTCAGGAACCTACCCACATCAGCGTGGTCCCCTAGAGACTTTCCCCGGACCTTTCCCCTATAGCAAGAAATGGCTGCTAGCTGAACTCGCAACGAGCTGTGAGCTAAACCCTTCTCGAAGCCTGCTTGCAGAAATTCCAGAACCTACGGGACTGAGGCTGCTAGAGGTTTCTTCCGATGTTCCGCGCACCATGCCTCAAATATGCGCCAAACTGACATAGGAAAGGCAGGTCGAGCTTTTTCGTGCGTTCAGCAGAGTCAAAATTACCGAACCCAAGTAACCTCGCTTCAGGAGCTGCGCCCTCTCAATAGCCAGGCCGTAAGCGAGAATCGATGCACATGGGGCATCCGAACTGGACCCTGCCGTAGCAAATCCTTTCTGTCGGGGAGCCTCCAAGGGCGATGAGCCGTTAGCCTCACCAGATCTGCATACCACGGGCGACAAGGCCAATCCGGAGCTATGAGAATTACCAAACCCTGGTGGGCTTCTATTCGCCTTAGAACCCTCCCTATGAGGGCCCAGGGTGGGAACACATACAGAAGGCCTTCCGAAGGCCACTTCTGGACCAGGGCATCCAAGCCTTCGGACATCCTTTCCTTCCTTCGACTGAAAAACCGGCTTGCTTTGGTTGTTTCGTAGCACGCCATAAGGTCCATGATCGGCGTCCCCCAAAGAGCTACCACTTGGTCGAACACTTCCTGCGCTAGTTCCCAATCTCCGTGGTCTATCTTGTACCTGCTGAGGTAATCTGCCGTCACATTTTCTGCCCCGGCCATGTGCTGCGCTGACAGGTCCAATAGATGGGCTTCGGCCCACTGTAAAAGGCTGTCCGCCTCCTTCTCCAGAGAAGGGCTGCTTGTTCCCCCTTGGCGGTTGATGTAGGCCACCGTGGTGACATTGTCCGAAAGGACACGGACTGCCCTTTGCCGAACTAAGGGCTCAAGAGTTCTGAGTGCCAATGCTACTGCCCTCAGCTCTAGTCTGTTGATGGACCACCGTGATTCCCTCGGGGTCCAGCTTCCCTGTGCGAACTGGCCCTCGCAATGCGCACCCCAGCCTGCTAGACTTGCATCCGTCATCAGCTGTATCCATTGGGGTGGATCGAGAGGCATCCCGCATCCTAGGTTCCTTGGATACCTCCACCAGAGAAGAGCCCTCCTGACCCGAAGTGGACAGGGCAGTTGCATGGATAAGAGATGATGCTGATGGGACCAACGCCGTAATAAGGCGCGTTGAAGGGGTCGCATATGTGCCTTGGCCCATGGTACTACCTCTATTGCCGCCGCCATGGTGCCCAACAGTTGTAGGTAATGCCAGGCGGTGGGGATTCGTCTTGATATGAAGAGAGAGACCAGGTTTCTCAGGTCTCTTAACCTCTGCTTCGACAGAAAAACTCTTCCTGTCCTGGTGTCGAATCTTGCTCCGAGGTAATCGATCTCCTGCGAGGGAATTAATCTGCTCTTTGCTCGATTGATGACCCAACCCAATTCCTCCAGGAATTCCACCACCCTGGCTGTAGCTGTACGACTCTCCGTTTCCGACTTCGCCCAAATCAGCCAATCGTCCAGGTAGGGATGTACCAAAATTCCCTCCTTGCGAAGAGCCGCAGCCACAACTACCATTACTTTGGTGAACGTCCTGGGGCTGTTGCTAGGCCAAAGGGAAGGGCATGGAACTGAAAATGACCTCTCGGTACTGCAAATCTCAGGAACTGCTGATGAGATCTTCGGACCAGGATATGTAAGTATGCTTCCGTCAAATCTAAGGATGTCAGGAACTCCCCCTGTCTTACCGCTGCAATGACCGACCTCAGGGTTTCCATTCGGAAAAGAGGAACAGAGAGGCAGCGATTGACTTGCTTTAGGTCTAGGATTGGACGAAAGGATCCTTCTTTCTTTGGTACCACAAAATAGATTGAGTATCGACCGGAACCGTATTGGTCTCTCGAAACGGGAACCACTGCTCCCAGCTCGATCAGCCTTGAAAGAGTATCCTCTATCGCTGCCCTCTTTTCTGGAGGGCCGCAGGGAGACTGAATAAAGGCTGGAAGCACTTGTTTTGTAAATTCGAGAGCATACCCCTCTCGGATCACTTCCAGTACCCATTGATCCGATGTGACCCGGGCCCAGGCGGGAAGGAACTGCCTTAACCGACCCCCCACCAGCAGGCCTTTCTCCTGGGCCCCCGTTGTCTCATTGAGGTTTCCTGGGGCCTGAGGAGGAGGAGGGGGCGCCAAAACTCTTCCTGCCCCTCAAAACCCTCTGAAGCCTTGCACTCTAGAGGGGGGGGGCGGCCCTTAGGAAAGAAGTTCGGTCTGGCCGAACGGAACCTTCGAACGTCCCTAGGCTGGCTGCGAGCCGGAACCATCGTGCGGCCTTGTTTAGGCCTGTCTTCCGGGAGCCTACCTCCCTTAGACTCGCCTAGGTCTTTAACCAACTTGTCCAGGTCTTCACCAAATAGCAGCTTCCCCTTGAAAGGGAGGCGACTCAGGCGAGCATTCGAAGAGGGGTCTGCCGCACAATTGCGTAGCCACAAATATCTCCTGGCTGCTACCACCGAGGCCATATTCTTTGCTAGACTCCTAATAAGGTCGTACTGGCTATCTTCTAGGAAAGCGGAACCAGATTCTAACCGAGCCGAAATAGCCTGCGTGTCGGCAGAAGCGTCGTCTGTTAGTTGAAGCTGTTGAGCCCACCTCAGACAGGCTCTTGCTACCCACGCCCCTGAAACTGAGGCCTGCAGGGCGAGGGCACTAACATCAAAGGCTTACTTCAGCAGTGTATCCAGCTTTCTATCCTGACTATCTCTAAGCGCTGCGCTGCCCTCGACCGGGATGGTCATCTTCTTTGTCACCGCTGACACCGCAGCATCTACCCTTGGGGACTTCAGCAGATTTTTGTCTGGCTCCGGTAAAGGGAACAAATGGGCCATGGCCCGGACTCCCCTTAAGCTCGACTCTGGTTGGTTCCACTCTTCCTGGATCATCTGGCATACCACCCTGTGGACCGGAAATACTTTGTGATTTCCTGATGGCTTGGATCAAAGGATCCTCTAACGCTTCTTCCTCTGCAGGAGTGTCCGAGGCCATATTGAGCACCTTCAGTGACTCATTTATTAATGCTGGTAGCTCCTCTCGACGAAAGACTAACTATTCGGGATTGCTCCTCCTCTGGGATCTCTCCCTCCTCAAGCTCCTCCTCTTCCTCCCCCTCCAGAGTGATCGGCGATAGAGACGTGAGGGGTTCCTTGCTCATTAGCCTTGAGCGCTTGGGAGGGACTCCGGGGTCATGGGAGCTTGTCTTCCCTGGACCGGCCCGGCCACTTTCTTTCACAACCAAAGACTCCATGAGTCCTGGCTGACGCATACAATAGGCTTTGCGTAACAGCAGGACAAATTCTGGAGAAAAATGTTCCCAGCCTCCCTCCGCCCTGCTGGAAGCAGGGGGAAGGGACCAGTAAAGCTAAGGTAGAAGGAGGGGTGGACGAAGAATCCCCTCCCCCCTCCAAGAGGTCTTGAGACCCCTGAGAAGCCCGAGTCATGGTCAACTGAATTTCCTGCTCCACGGAAGCTGCTTCTGCAGCACAACCCTTGCAGATCCCGGCTTCCGAATCCGTAATCCTACGCATGCCGCAGGACGGGCACCGTAATTTGCCAGTCATACTCCCTCTTTTTTTTTTTTTTTTTTTAGCCCACCTAGTGGAAACTCCAAGGCCGGCCTACAATCCCTTAGGAATTTAACCTAAATCAAAGAAATCTGCGAAATAACTGAAATAAATGAAACAAACAGTTGGAAGTTATTTCCTTTGCACTGCTGTTTGTTATTATATATATATATATATATATATATATATATATATATATATATATATATATATATATATATATATGTGTGTGTGTGTATATGTATATGTGTGTGTGTGTGTGTATATGTATATGTGTGTGTGTGTGTATGTATGTATATGTATGTGTGTGTGTGTGTATGTATATGTATGTGTGTGTGTGTGTATGTATGTATATGTATGTGTGTGTATATGTATATATATGTGTGTGTGTGTGTATGTATATGTATGTATTGTCATGGTGTAGATCTATCAGAACCTATGGAGATAGGTATAACTGCAGAGAATGGATCTGACACTGACAGCTCAGAGAAGCACATGGCCCAGAGTTGCTGTAGGCAACGTATACAATGTCACAAGGTGGGAGAACACGCCCAAGCAGCAAGCAGGCTCAGGATTCATTAGATAATGAAGGGCAGCTGAGAGGGGGCGGAGTTCAGGCAGACACGACGACACCACAGAGACTGCTCCAGAGAGAATCATACAGACAAGCACAAGCTCAGTGACGTTTTCCACGAAGGTAGCAGAGAACACGGTCTTGGAGCCAGGCTTAGGAAAGCCGAGGAAGCTAGCCACCCCAGCTGCAGGTACAGAAGGGAAAAGGAGTTCTGGCCTGAAGACGTTTTCATGTCAGAGGAAAAGCTGAACGGAAAAGGCAGTAGGAACCTTCCGTCCTGGCCAAGCCCTGTTAACTCAGCTGTACCGAAAAACTCTGGTCTAAGGGAGCTAGAAGGTAGGCTGTTTAATTCTAATATAAGGAAAGCTGAATGCAGAAGTTTTCCCTGCAGTTGTCAGAGTTTGTGGGGCTCTCAGGGAAGAAACTATAGAGAATGTGGTAATCTTCCATTCTGTTACTGAGGAGGAGGGGAAGCCTCAGTGCCGTGAGGAGAGACTGTTTGGCAATAGCACTTTTTACAATCCGAAAGAAGGACAGTCTGAAGGGGAATGTGAGGAAATGCAACTTGATATTCATAGGGAACAACCCTCAGATGATTGCATGGATTGTACACTCATTATTGCTGACCATGTTACCTCTTTATGCTGAAGAGGCTGTTAAGACTTTCTAATAACAGGAGTGAAAGACAGAAAACTTACCTGTTTGTAAAAAGGACCGTTTTGAGCTACCTATTGTTCTGTTCATAGAAGCTGAAGATAGAAGCAATATTTTGGTTCCTGTTTGTTTCCTTTCTTTTGTACCAGAAGTATGGTCTTTTTGTCTTTGTTTCCATTGATATAAAATCCACCCGGAAGGGGAATAAAAGTCCTGTCTAAAGCCTTACCACCCGACTGCAACTCACTTCTTTACTAGCTTGTGGGATTACAACACCCAGAGGGCAGTGCAGGGCCCTCTACACCACTCCCCTTGCTGGTTTAAGATAAGCCCCAGTGAAATACCCATGCCTTTGCCTCTGGGGACCTTCGGTGTGTATATATACATACACACATATACATATATACACACTTATCTTTTTAATTAGGATTTAACCTAGCCGTTTAAAAAGGCAAAAAACCCCTCTGTACTTGCAGTTTCGCTGCCCTGCTCCTCTGTGTGCCACTCTTCACGCTGGAATCCGTTGCCTTCCTGCTAGACTCCACGTGGTAGGCCGCAGCCACGTGGAGTCAGGGCCTGCGGCCGGCGGAAGTGTCCTCGCCACCAGGCCCCGGACTCCCCGAAATCAGAGAAGTTAGTTCATTCCCCCGGCGCCGCCTCTAGCGCTCAGCCGGGACCGGAGCTGAAAGCACGAGGCAGAGGAGCTGAATAAAGTGGTGCAGTGCTGCCTCTAGCACTCAGCCCACCCCCGGGGCTTCAGCGCGAGGCAGATGAGGTCGGCGGAAGGGCCGTGGGGAGCCTGCTGACCGCGCACGCGGGAGGAGAGCAGCACAAATCTCCCCACTGCAAAGGCAAACCCCTCCTTCCAAAGGGCACCGGGAAGAGGACCGGAGGAGAGAGGGAGGAGGGGAGAGAGAGAGGAGATTCAAAAAAAACTTAAGGCAACAGCGGTTCTAAATGCACAGGAGTAAGGAGAACTCCCAAACTAATGTAAAAAGAAATCAAAGAAAAGAAATTAAAAAGGTACAGATAACAAAACTAAAACTCAAGTAAGCTCCCTGGCTTACGGGAACCCTCCAGCTGCTTGGAGGCTGAGAATACTGGTGCCTAGGGGTGGTGCCAGTGGTATTTATACCACACCATCATCAAAACGATGATGGGCTCAGCCTCCAAGCTGCTGGAAGGGTTGCGCAACCCAGAAGTAAAGGGACTGGACTGGAGTTCTGCTAAGGAACATGGTATTTTTATCATTGTATTTGGTTGTTACATCCCTGTTTTAATTGTTTTTTATAGTTTTCTATTCTAATTTATAATATATGATTCATTGATTATAGTTCATTTCAATTATTTATGTGTGTTCCTTATACATTTTTACCCTTCTTATCTGTTATATTTTGTATATTTAATTATTTATTATATTTATGTTATTAGTATATATATGCATGTTTTTCATATTATCACTATAGCGATCTGTTCTTTCACGTTACATGATTTTATTTTAATTAGTATTTTAAGTAGTATCTACGTTTTTTATGTTTTAGTACCTGCCAGAACAACCCCTGACGAAGGTTTGCAAAACACGGCCTGTGTCGGGTTGGCTATAGGTCTTTTAAATCAATAAATTTTGTTTTTCCACCATATCACGTTTTTGGCCTGTGGGCAGACCTTTTGCTCCAAGGGCTTGAAACTCAAGATGGTTTTCTAGTTGATATCTGCTCGCCGGGAGGATTTCGGAGCTTCAGGTGCTGTCTTGTAGGGAACGTTTCCTCTCCATATCCAAGGAAAAAGGTAGTGATCAGTCTGGTACCCTCATTTTTACCCAAGGTACTCTGTTTCACCTGAATCAGCCAGTCATGCTGCTGACACTTGCGAAGTTGTTGGACGAGAGGATGGATCCTCAACTGTGCCTTTTGGATGTCCGTCAAGTGTTATGGCATTACTTGAAGTGCATGGCACCATTTTGGAAATCAGATCAGTGGTTCATTTTGTTTGGGGGACCACGTAAAGGCAAAGTGGCCTTGAAGGCTTCCATCTCTAGGTGGATTAAAGAGTCAATCACGGCTGCATATTTGTTAAAGAGGAAGATGGTGCCGATGGACTTTGAGGCCTTATTTGACCAGGGCTCAGGCAGCCTTGTGGGCGGAACATGGACTGGTGCCACCAAGAGATATTTGTAGGGCAGCCACTTGTTCTTCTCTTCACACATTTGTTAAACATTACCGCCTAGATGTGCAGGCGGAGGGGGATGCTTGGTTTGGGGTGGCAGTGCTTTAGGTTAGTCTCGTGGGTCCCTCTCGGTGTTAGAACTGCTAAGTGCGGGACTGGACTAGAGGGATGATGAGGTCTAATTTCACCTTCCTTATCTGCTAATTAGCTTTCCTTGAGGAACTCCAGTCCAGTCCCGTCCCAGAACTCTCCCTGTGTTCATGACCCCCAGACCTGAAGGAGGTCATCTTTTCGCATCTGGCCGGGGGGTTACAGGCGAAAGCATTCAAGGAACAGTCTCTAATGGAGAGCTGCATTGTCAGTGCAACGCGTTTAAAAAAAAGTAATTAGCAGTGAAGTTCAGGTTGGAACTGGTAAGCTACTGGTAAGGGAGGGCAGCCCCTATTAGGGTGGAAAGAGGGCCTAAACTTTTTTCCAGGTTTTATTTTGTACATAGTTTTAATCTGCTTATTTGTTGTTCCTGTGAGTCTGCTTTGTCAGTAGGTTACTGGGGCTGGGAGTAGGAGCCAGCTATCTAACTATCCTGAGATCATCAGAAAAATGACATTCTCGATCTCCAAACTGCTGGTGGAGGTAGATTACCCTAAGTTGTGGGACTGGACTGGAGTTCAAGGAAAACTAATTAGCAGGTAAGGTCTAATTTCACCTTTTGATCCTACTTGGCCAGGTTGTGTTCCCCTACCAGCATATTGGTGGAGACAAAGAACCAATGAAAAGTCCAGGTTTCACTGATATCGCTCCCTTGCCTCTATTAGCCTCAGTCACCCAGAGGTCTCTTCAGTACTTCTTTCTCTCCAACAGATGGTAGATGGATTTTCTGCTCTCTGAAGAAAATCTGAGGATTCAAAGGAAAAGATTGATTAAATGCTCGTGAAAACAACCATTTTGAGAAACAAAGATGACTTTCTCACTTGAGCGCAACCTGGTAGGCTCCACTAGATTGCGTTTTTTTTGTTAGCCATAGGAGGAGGGAAAATTGGTTCAACTCCAAGCTCTTACCCTGGATAAGAGCCCTTTGAGCAGCCAAAAAATTGGAAAGATCTGGAAGGATGGCATAATTCAGCAGCCTTGCACAACCTCAACACCCCCTTCCTTCTCCTCTGTCCCCCTGCTCTCTCCTGAACATTGCAGAAGGCCCTCAGAGATCTGCTTGCCAGCCATCTTAAACACCCTGCTGCACAGCCAGCCATTAACAAAGTTTCAGGGGAGTAGAGCTGAGCCCGACACAGATAAACTGCCTGGGGCTCTCGGGGGGGGGGGGGGGGGGGAGTACCAAGGCTTGACCTAGTCATTGTCCTTGTTGGGGGTGAACTATTAGTGACCATTGGGACTGGGAGTTTCCCGCAGTTTTCTGTATGCTTTAATAGCATTTTTATCTATTGTACTCCTGGTGGTCACATGGTCCTAACGCACATTTTGCCCAAATGGTTTCAATATGTGCTCTTTCCCTAGTGTCTGTAACACATGTTACATAAAAGCTCATGTTAATGCGCGCCATCAGGCCACCGCAGCCTTAGAGCATGCTGTTGTGATACTTGCCTATCTTCCAGGAAGCATTGTTTGACCTGTGGCAAGCGAGGTGCCTCATCCCTGGATTTTGGACTCTGCTCTTCTTGCATGGCAGCTTCTGAGTCATCCCTGGAGGGCCTGCTTTCCCCCTCTCAGCTGGGGAATACAGCTAGTCTAACCTTGCCTGCCTCAAGGCAGGAATTGATGAATAGTGCTATGGACCTGGTGCCTTCTTGAGCGATGGTGTGGTGCTCCACAGTTTGACTTCTGAGGTGGCAAAGGTGCCGGGCCTTTGTCTCGGCTCCCTGAAATTTCGGGTGGTAGCTTTATTCAGTTTCCATGGTCTGGTGGTTGGTAAGTCTCTAGCCATGCACTCAAATGTCTTGCTTTCTCAAAGGAGTTCGGCTTCTGCGTTCTCCACTTTGATCTTTGCTCCCTTCCAAAGATCTGCATCTGTTGCTCAGGGCTCTGATGGTGCCCTTGAGCCTTTGACACATGTTACTTTAAATAATTTGACACTCAAGACAGTCATCTTGATCGCGATTTGTTCTGCAAGGCAGATTTCAGAACTGCAGGCTCTGTGTTGCCAAGGTCCTTATCTGTCTTTTTCAAAGGAGGCTGTTTCCTTTCAGCCTATGCCTTCATTCTTGCCTAAGATGCTGTCTCTTTCACATGAGCCAGGTGGTCTGTCTGCCCTCCTTGTTGAAGGAGCATTGTCGTGGGAAGGATAAGGACCTTTGCCTTGTGGATATCCAGAAGGTGCTTTTCCGTTTCTTGGAGGTTATGAATTCCTTTTCTAAGTCTGACCATTTTTTTGTGCAAGGGTGATGCGGCGGCCATGTCAACATTGGACTGCTGGATTAAGGAGGCCATTGCCTTGACGCATCTCTTGTGAAACCGGCTGGTTTTGGTGGATTTGCATGCCCATTCTACCTGAGCACAAAAGTCTTCATGGGTGGAGTGGAGCTCAGTAGCCCCAGCAGACATTTTTCGGGCAGTGACCTCTTGGATGCAAAGCTTGACAAAAGTGGTAAAGCTCTTACGCGAGCTGCTGTATCTTCCTACCTAGTGGAGTGGTACTTTTAGTACATCACGCTTGTCTGGACTAGTCTAGCAGAATGATCTGAAAGGTGACATTTTACTTACCAGAATGTCCTTTCCTCGAGTCCTGCTAGACCAGTCCAGGGCACACCCCTGAAACTGTATTGCTTTGTTCTTCTGCTGTGGTACCCTTGAGTTCGCCATGATTTTTATACTTGGCTCTGCAGGTTCATCTTCTACTCACAGATTCCTGTTTATGCTTTCCTATACATAGTTATCTACTTTTGACTACTCGTTGTTGCCCATGATTGAGGTTGTGTGAGGTTTGTCTGGACGTTTCATTGGTTCTTTGTCTCCACCATTCTGCTGGAAGGAACATCAACCTCCTTTTTTTTTCCTGATGTTCTGTGTACTTCATTCTGGATATTGGTTGTACTCAGAGTTGCTGTTGATACACTTATACCCCTTCCCATCTATTATGATCCTCCCAAGTGAATCATCTGGTTATTCCCTCATGCAGAGTACTTTGCTATGAATATATCTGTAGACCCTGCTTTGTATGTCTACTCCATCCAGGTGGAATTCGGTCTGAGATTACCTTCATTCAACTGTTTATCAACCACTTAATAAACAGTTTTGAGGCCTGACTTTAAGTCTATTTGAACACGCTTTTCAGACGGCTAGCTGAAGTCAGAGCAACAATGTATTTCCCCTCTTTTTGTGGTCTGTTGCCTGGAATAATAATGAATTTATTGTTATGCTATTGCATTTCTATTCCCATTGTCTCAGTAATACAGTTGTAGTCAACATTATTGGAACCTTTGCATTTTAGGTATGTTGTATACAGTATCTTGTGAACTAATTGGAAATATTCCAACTGTATGTTATCGTAACGTTTTAATATTATGTTCAAAGGTATACAACCAAAAAAGATGTCTGCAACTTCAATGCAGTAATTTCTGAGAAAAAGCATATGACTGGTACAGGATTAATGGCACCCTTCACTAATACAGTATCATCTCACTCAGGGTTTTAATGTGTTCATCTTGCCATTGCCCAAGGTGTGACGTTTACTCTTCTTTTGTAAATCTTTGTCAAGTACAAAAGGCAGTATAGAAAATACTGTAATAAATGCCTGTATGACTGGCTGATTCGGTCTGACTTCTGGGAGAAGTCCATGCGATTCAGTGGCTGGAAAAGTTGGGTTAGATGATCAACTTCTCCAAATGCAGCTTAACTCCCTCTCGGGACTTGGAGTATCTGGATGCCTACTTCAACACTTGAGTGGGCAGAGTTTATTTCTCACCCCAGAGAGCTTGGTAAAGCTGCAGATGTAGCTCAGGGTGTTTTGTTTGTTTGTTTGTTTTATTATCTCCAGGAACAAGCAGGAATGTAGTCTTCACATATGGGTATTGTCTGTACCGACAGAGCCCGCGCGGGAACGCTCCCCAGCGTCCAATAGGAAAGCTTTTGGGAGCATCCCACAGCACATGTGCGCTGCCCTCTCGCCTCTGTACTTCTCTCACTTAAGTTCTTCGTTTTTCGCGGAGCCAACAAGATGTGGTACCCTGTCGCCGCAGAAAATTTACATTTATTTCTTGTTTTTTGTGGTTGTCTGCCTTCAATCGACGCCTACCGGTACCGCCAGTTCTCCTCTTTTCCTAAAAAAAAAACCAAAGGAAAAAACCTTTTATTTGTTCAGGGATCTTTCCCCGTTTCTGGTGCTAGGCGCCATTTTGGGCACTAGGCTCATTTTTCTTCAAGCATGGGGAAACCAGCTAATGGTTTAAAAAAAAATGCTCAAAATGTGGCAGTACCATTTCCGTCACCGACACCCATGATTAGTGTTTAAAATGTTTGGGTTCTGAACATTGTCCAACGGAGTGTCTCTCCTGCACGAGGATGACCAAAAGGGGCCTGCAGAATAGAGCTGCAAAACTCGGTACCCTTTTTGCCGACATGTCAGTTGCATCGACGTCTTCCAGGGCTTCATCTTCCTCCCATGGATCTCAGATAACCAAAATTAAGTCTAAGACTAGCCGGTCCTCAAAGGGTAAATCTCCTTCAAAGTATCGAGATGCCACTGGCATTTCCCTCGAGGATACTTCACCAGCAAAACAGCCCCGGCGGGAGTCTTCGGGCTCCAAAGCACTAACGGGGCTCCAGGATGTTCCAGAGGCCTCCACCTCTGCGGAACTACTGGTGCTCTGTTCTGGGGTCGTAGCCGCTTCCACCGGTACCAGCACCCAGGCATCGGCAGGAGTGATGAATCACAGAATCCTCGCTATTTAACGCAGTCTAGTGGCCCTCTTAGCAGCTTTGGTACCGCTAAGACCGCAACTGACAGTTCAACAGTTATCGGTACCGACAGTACCTGCTTTGACAGGACTGCTTCCCCCCATGTCGATCTCTGGTATCGGGGATCAGGAACCGAGACATTTCGGTACTGACTTCGAGCGGTACTGATACCATGCGTTACAGGAGCACCTGGTGCTTGAGTCTTCAGATTCCAATGACTGACGATTCTACCGGTACCAGAGCAAATCTATTAGAAGTTTCAGTTCCTTCTCCTCAAAGAAGGATGTCTCCTCCAGAGGATATGTCCTTCCAGGAGTTCATACGTGATTTAGCAAAGGGTCTTGCAATCACTGTGGTTCCAAAAAAACAACCTAGGGTGGAAGAATTAAGAATTCTACAATACCCTATGGCTCCCAAGGAAGCAGCGATGCTTCCCATTCACAAGATCTTACATGATCTAAAGTTGAGAATGTGGGAAACCCCTTTAACAATATCTTCACATTCCGACGCCTTGACACTATGTACTGAGTGCCAAGTTGTCCTACTTTTCAAAAAACTCAGTTACCACACCATTCAATGGTAGTGGAAATCGGCCATGCAAAAGACCAACAGTGCTAAAACACATTCTTCTAATCCTCCAGGCCGTGAATCCAGGACTCTGGATGCCTTTGGCCGTCAATGCTTTCAATCCTCCATGCTAGGAGCCAGGATCAGTTCCTACATTCTTTATATGGGAATGTTCTGGAAGAAGTCACAAAAGACTTAGAGCTCCTTTAGTCCTTGTGTTTCAGAGGAGAAAAGAGCAGACTACCTTATCCTGGTCAAGCATGCCCAGAATGTCTCTAAAGTCATGAACCGTGCTACATTTGATTGCTTTGAATGCATTAGCAGAACCTCTACTATATCCATAGGAGCATGTCGTATTGTTTGGCTTCAAGCATCAGACTTAGAACAGTGGGTGCAAGAAAAGCTGGGACACATTCCTTGCACAGGAGAAAATCTCTTTGGCAAGGACTGGCAGGACAAGGCTAATCAGCTTGAATCTGACAATACTACTTTGAACAGATGTCGAAGTCTACAGCCAACCCAGCAAAAAAAAAAAAAAAATTCAAAAAAAAAAAAAAAAAACTTTCAGTAAGAAAAAGCAGCCTTATCAATCTTACACCCATCAAACTCACTGTCCGCTTCATGTTCCCCAGAAGGGGCAACGGAACAGACAGCAAAGAAAGCTGCAAGCTCAAAAAGCTTAACTGGCTCAACAGACCCAGCCCCCCTCAGGGTCTTTCACTTCTGTCTAGAGGACTTAGTCATTCTGCCCCTAAAAGGTCCAGAACCCTTAACCATTCCAGGAAGACTATGCTATTTTGCCAAAAGATGGCAACAAACATCAGAAAATTGGACTCCGTCCATTGTACAACTGGGGTACAAGCTTCATGTTCTCAACTTGCCCTCGCCTACAATAGTAAAGCAGTTCAATTCTCAGTCCCCTGCCACCGACCTCTTGTGGCAGGAGGTCACGTCATTTCTAGCTCAAGGAGCAATCAAAGAAGTACCCATTCCCCAACAGGAGACAGGGTTTTACTTCCCCTACTTTCTTTTTCCAAAGAAGACAAGGGACACAGGCATATATTAGACCTCAGAGAATTAAACAAATATTTGGTCCGAGAAAAGTTCAAAATGATCTCCCTCGGAACACTTTTACCATACCTCCAAAGTCAGGACTGGCTATGTTCTCTAGATCTAAGAGATGCATACACGCATATTCTCATCCACTCAGATCACAGGAAGTTCCTTCGATTCCTGGTCCAAAGGAAGACACTTCCAGTACAGAGTTCTTCCCTTTGGACTAGCCTCTGCTCCAAGAGTCTTCACAAAATGCATGGCAGTGGTAGCAGCATTTATGAGGACTCTGGGAATATTTGTCTTCCCTTATTTAGACGATTGGCTCATTCGAGCGACAGCTCCAGAGGCCAGCTTTGCTCTCTCGAGCAATGAGAATTCTTCAATACTTCAGACTAGTAATAAACCTACGAAAATATCATCTCATCCCCCTCTCAATCTCTCGGGTTCATAGGGACTCTTCTAGACACATGGCAGTCAAAGGCTTTCGTGTCATAGCCTCGCTGTCTATGTATGATACAACTGGCGTCTCAAGCATCTATGAAAGTATTCCTAACTGCTTGGGAGATGCTTCAACTGCTGGGACACATGGAATCTACTGTCCATGTGGTTCTCTATGCTCATCTCCACATGCGAGCAGCCCAGTGGACCTTTTCCTCTTAGTGGTCACAAGCCTCGGGTCGACTAACAGACAAAATCAGAATCACCACACATCTGATTTCGTCCCTGCAATGGTGGCAATCCCTGGAAAACCTCCTTGTAGGCTCTCCTTTCCAGCAGCTTCTATGCCAGACCACCCTGACTACAGATGCGTCCAAGATGGGCGGGGGGGCCCATTTGCACGATCTCTCCACTCGGGGTCTTTGGACCTTGCAGGAGGTTTCCCTTCACATAAACCTCCTAGAGCTAAGAGCCATTTTCAATGCTATTCAAGTCTTTCAAAGCCATCTCTGCAACAAAACAGTTCTGGTCCAAACCGAGAATCGGGTAGCTAGGTTCTGTGTGAACAAGCAAGGCGAAACAGGCTCTCTGTCGCTATGGAACTTAGCTTTGTGACTATGGGCCCTCGCCAGTTACAAATTCACCTGTTTGCGCTATACCTTCCGGGCATTCAAAAAAAAAAAAAACAACTTATGGGCAGACAAACTCAGTCGAATACTGCTGCTACACGAGTGGTCCCTCCACTCATACCAGCTTGCTCGAATGTTTCGAATCTGGGGAACACCGAATGCCAAACTTCCGATTCTATTCCAGAATTCCGGCTCAAAACTGTCAGGCAAGAGATGCTTTCCTACTCCACTGGGGACAGGACTTCCTCTATGCCTTCCCACCCATTCCCCTCATTCCCAAGATTTTATTCAAACTTCAGAGAGAGAGAGAGAGAGAGAGGTCGTATGAGTGGAGGAGTGGCCTAGTGGTTGGGGCAAGGTACTTCAGGCCGGAAGGTTGGGGGTTCAAATCCCACTAGAGGACAGCAACCTTGGGCCAGAAGGACTGGGGTTTCTAGTCCCACAGGTGCTCCTTGTGGTCTTGGGCAAGCCACTTAACCCTCCATAGCCCACGTTCCCTGTAAAATAGTTATCTCCAAGTTATAATGCCCTGTTCAATGTAATTTCAGTTTGTTCAATGTAAACCGCACTGATGCAGAATAGCACGGTATATAAGAGAATGTAAATAAATAAATAAAATAAATAAATGATACTCATAGCTCCACGTTGGCCACAGCAAACGTGGTATCCTCTTCTGCATCTCTCTCAAACCACTCCTATGGAGTTGGGGAATGCTCCAGATCTCCTGTCGCAGGAGGACGGATCCTTACTGCATCCCAATCCCCAGTCCCTACACATCTCGGGGCCTGGTTACTGAAAGCCTAGAATTCCAGAATATTAATCTCTCTCAACAAGTAAAGGATATCCTCCTGGCTTCCAGAAAACCTTCCACAAGACGTTCCTACGCTTTTAAGAGGAAAAGGTTCTCTATCTGGTGTTCACAAAAGGGACTTAACCCCCTTTTAGTACCTGTAGGTTTACTACTAGAGTATCTTCTACAATTATCAACTTCTGGTCTGAAGACCAATTCAGTCAGGGTCCATCTTGGTGCTATTGCTGCTTTTCATAAACCTTTCGATGGACAACCTATTTCCTCTCATCCACTTATATCAAGATTTATGAGAGGCCTACTTTTAACAAAGCCTCCCATTAAACTACCACCGGTGGCATGGGATCTAAATCTTGTTCTTGGTCAGCTTATGAAACCGCCCTTTGAACCTTTAGCCACTTCAGACCTAAAGTTTCTTTCATGGAAAGTTATTTTCCTAAATGCCATCACTTCTGCAAGACGCATTAGTGAACTGCAGGCATTAGTATCTGACCTTCCTTATACAAGGTTTCACCATGATAAAGTAGTCCTCAGGACTCATCCTCACTTTCTGCCAAAGGTGGTTTCGCCTTTTCATTTAAACCAGTCGGTTTATCTTTCTGTATTCTTCCCTAGGCCTCATGCCTCCAGTGCGGAAAGGAATCTTCACACATTGGATTGTAAAAGAGCCTTAGCCTTTTATCTCCAAAGAACTAAGCCACATAGAAAATCTTCTCAGCTTTTTCTGGCTTTTGACTCTAGTTATTTGGGACTTCCAGTTTCTAAAAACTCTGTCAAATTGGATTGAAGATAGCATTTCCTATACATATCAGAGTAAGGGACTTTCAAAGGCCATGGCACGGCTCACAATGTGAGAGCAATGGCAGCCTCAACGGCTAACCTTCGTTCTGTGTCTGTTGATGACATCTGCAAAGCAGCCACTTGGACTTCAGTACATACCTTCACAGCCCACTATTGCTTAGACAAGGACTCCCGTCCGGATGCCTCATTTGGCCAGGCTGTTCTACAACATCTCTTCCATACTTAATACAACTCCTACCCACCATCCACAGTTTGGATGCCTATGGTCCATGGGAGGAAGCATGATCCATCTCACCTGGGTTCGCAGCTAGCTGAAGTCACCCCTTGGCATCTTTCAGCTGGGGAGTCCCCATATGTGTAGACTACATTCCTGCTTGTTCCTGGAGATAGCGTAGTTACTCACCTCCGGGAACAGCAGGAATTTAGTCTTCACAACCCACCCACCTCCCCTAGGCGTTGTCTCTCTCTCTCTCTACTTCTCTCCTTTGGTCTCAGCTATAAACTCAACTGAAGTGAGAGAGGTGCAGAGGCGGGAAGGCAGCACACATGCCCTGTGGGATGCTCCCAAAAGCTTTCCTATTGAACGCTGGGGAGTGTTCCCAAGCAGGCTCCATCGGTACCCATATGTGAAGACTAAATTCCTGCTGTTCCTGGAGATCACCTGTTACAGGTGAGTAACTACGCTTTCCTGCATGGAATTATCTGCAACTCCTGGGATTCATGATTTTGACTCTTGAGCTGGTGTATTGGACAGAGCACATATGCTCCTCCTGCAGAGGCACCTTCTGATTCATTGATCTCCCTCCCAGTTGTTTAAATTAGGGCTCCCTCTTCCCCATAAGATAAATTGGAAACTGGCCTGGTAGCTGCATGTTTTCTCTCTGATGAATGGAATGCTTTTGGGGGCACCAGGTTGGGTGATAGTCACCACGGATGCTAGCCTTTTGGACCAGGGATCTCATTGTCTGGGTCAGTTTCCAGAAGGTTGCTGTTTCCCATAGGAAGCCACTTGGTTGATAAACAGGCTAGAGGCATTTGCAAAGATTCCAGACCCTTTTGGAGGGCCAGTACATATGCAGCCCCTGCAGAAGCATCTTCTCCTTGCTCCCAATTAGTCCGTCAATGCCTCTCTTCCCTGGAAGATCAAGGGGGGAGCTGGCCTGGTGGCTGCAAACTCACCCTCTGATGGATGGAATGCTTCTGGAGGTGCCAGATTGATAGTTACCACTGATGTCAGCTCTTTTGGGCAGGGTAGCCCATTGTCATGGTCAGTTTGCACAGGGATACTGGTCACCCACAGGATGCCGCCTGACCAATTCAACAGACTAGAGGCCAGGGCGATTTTTCCGAGTTCTGGAGATGTTACAGACCTTCATGAAGGGCAAGATGTTCAGTGTTGTAGAACAATGTAATGGCAGTGGCTGCGGAGGTAGTGGAGCACTATAATTGAGCAGAGGCTCAACTGGTGGCTCTATAGGTGACACACATTTTGGGAGCTGGCAGTGTAGAATCCAACTTCTTGAGCCAGAATACCATGAATCCTGGCAACTGAGAGCTAAAGGCACTTCCTTATCGTTCCTCCAGTTTAGTCCTCAACCTCTGGATAGTGAACCTCCTCCTGCAGCTTGGAGACTGGGCATGTCAAAAAATGATGACATCACTGGATATAGCCTGCTGGTCTCTCCCATCAGCCCCCAGTGTGTCCAGTCTCCATGCAGCAGGAGGGAAAGTGAGCCTAGCTTCTGGGCTCACTTGGGGGAACAGATAAGGACCTGGCTGGTTTCCAAAAAGACGAATAGGCTACTCAATGTTTGTATCGGGGCAAGCAGTGGATTCATGTATGCTCATATTTTAAGGGTTCTGTTGCATGTACAACAGATGTGATGCTCTGTTGGGTTGTGTGCCTTGTAGAACATCTTGAATTGGTGAACGTTGGTATAAAAAAGATCATCATTTTCCAGCTTCTCTCTAATAAAAGGTTATGGATCTTTCCTCCGGGAGCTTGGCCAAAAACTTTGTTAAACTCCGCTACGTTCGGAGATCATTTCGCACAAGGCTCTTGGAGTACACAGGAGACCCAGTGGTCAACCGACTGGAAATGCAAGTGATATGCTGGGCGTTGCAGGCGTTCGAAGCTACGGTGACAGGATGAGCGGTGCGAGTACTGTCCGACAACTCCGCAGCGGTGGCCTACATCAATTGGCAGGGCAGAAACGGAAGTGTGGCCATAGAGGCTGCGGCAGAGGGTCTGTGTGTGTGTGTGTGTGTGAATAGAGCTTTGGCTGCCAGCGTTTGGTGGCGCATGTTGCAGGTAAGGACACTGTGACGGCGGATTTCCTCAGCTGGGTCCAAGTAGATGTCAGAGAATGGAAGTGGCATCCAGAGGTGTTCGCACAGATCGGTCGCATATGGGGACAGCCAGTAATGGACCTCATGGCGGCGTTTCACTCTGCGTAAACGGCTCGCTTCTTCAGCAGACACGAAAGGAGGTCGGAAGGCATTGGCGCACTGTTTCAACAGTGGCAGTCGTCCGGTCTTCTCTCTTTCCACCAGGGGCACTCATAGGTTGAGTGGTTCTGCGTATCAAAGCGCTTCGTGGAAACATGTGGTTGGGGGCCTCGGGCTGGCCGAGGTGCCCATGGTATGCCTGCCTCATACGGTTGCTCGACGGGAATCCATGGAGGTTTCCGACATTGGAGATTCTGTTGCTACAGAGCTCCCTTCGAATGCCTCAGGTGCATCGGTTTTTGCTTACGGGGTGGCCATTGAAAGGGCAAGCTTAAGGAAAAAGAGTTGCTCAACAGCAGTCTTTGCCACCTTGCCATAAAAAAAAAAAATCTACATCCCTTGCATATGTGCGTATACGGCGCATCTTTGATGGGTGCCTGCAGAGGCACGCTCGCGCGACAAGTGTCAGTTCCCTTGCTATTACGTTTTATGCAGGACTGGTTTGGTAAAGGCAGGCCCTGGAGAGTTCAGTTAGCAGCTCTGTCTTGCTATAGGGGCAAAGGACAGGGAGTGGCTCTCATGCACAGGTCAATGTGGTACGCTTTCTCAGGCAGTTACCAGACTGTAGCCCTGTCGTAGGATATTAATTCCACCGGGGAAGCTCAAGTTGGTTTTAGGAGCATTAGCTAGCGCGCCATCGGGGCCCTTGCAACAGGCATAAGTTAAGGGTTTTGCCTTGAAGACAGTATGTTTGATGGTCATCTGTTTGGCGAGGCGATTTTCGCAGTTGCAGGCGTTGACCTGTCAGGAATCGTTTTTTGTCTGTCTCCAGACAGAAGGTGGCCTGGCGGCTGGTTCCATCATCGTTTCCAAAGGTGGTTTCTACGTTCACCTAACTAAAATGGTCTCTCTTCCAGTGCTAGGTGCAGCGGAGGGGAGCGTATTGAAACATAGCTTGTGCTGTTTGGACGTCAAGAGAGCGCTGCGGCAGTGTTTAAAGGTTTCAGAAACTTTCGCAAGGCGGATCGTCTCTCTTCGGGGTGTTCGGAGGGCCCCGCAAAGGGAAGCGGCGGCGAAGGAGTCCATTTCAGGATGGATTGGAGCAGCGAGTGCGTCGGCTTATCTTCTACGGGACCGTACAGTCCCAGGGAGCTTACAAGCTCACTCTACCAGAGTGCAAGCGTCTTCTTGGACGGAGCACAGTCTGGTTCCGCCATCTGTCCTGTTAGTGTAGCTGGGTTTAAAAAAATGTTTGGACAAGTTCCTGGAGGAAAGGTCCATAAACCATTATTAAGAAGGGACCCAGGATATCAATGCTTGACCCAGTACAAGCATTGTGGAACCTGTGTTTTTTGGGGTATGACCTAGATTGGCCACTGTTGGAAACAGGATACTGGGCTTGATGGACCTTGGTCTGAACTCAGTATGGCATATCTTATGTTATGTTCTTATGGAGGCCACTTGGTTGTCTCTCCATACTTTCAGTAAGTACTACCGCCTAGATGTTCTGGCGGCTAAGGATGTCGTTTTCAGGGAGGTGGTGCTGAGATCCGGCTGGAAAGGTCCCTCCCAATGATTACTGCTCTGATACATCCCAGAGGTTGAGGACTAAACTGGAGGAACGATAAGGAAAAGCACAGTTAGTTACCTGTAACAGGTGATCTCTGGGAACAGCAGGAATAAGTCTTCACATATGGGTACGTCGGTACCGACGGAGTCTGCATGGGAACGCTTCCCAGCGTCCAATCAAGAGCTTTTGGAAGCATCCCAGCACGCCTGCGTGCTGCCTTCCCGCCTTTCCCAACTGCCTCTCCTCAGTTAAGTTTTAAAGCTGAGACAAAGAGAGAGAGAGAGAGAGAGAGGAAAGGAAAGATAGAGAGAGATACAACTCCTGGGGAGGTGGGAGGGTTGTGAAGACTTATTCCTGCTGTTCCAAGAGATCATCTGTTACAGGTAAGTAACTGTGCTATCTCCAGGAACAAGCAGGAATGAGTCTTCACATATGGGGACTCCCAAGCTGAGATGCCTGGAGTCCCAGCATGTCATAGGCTGGAACATGCTATCTCCCAGAACACCAGGCATCCTGAGGATGGAGGGTAGGAGTTGAAGAAAGAAGGATGCTGTGGAACAGCTAACCTAGCATAGGACTGCAGAGATGGAGTCCATGTGTGGATGATGATGGTCATCAATAATATTGCAAAGGATATTGCAATATGGACCTCCCCTGACAGGATTTCACAGAAGTATGGAGGTTCATGGATCTACTGGGAAACCTAGTAGAGGAACCTTGAAGAGGACCTCACTGTAAGTGGAGGTAACAATCCTGTAGGAAAACCAGTGGAGGTCAGAATCTTGAAAGGTAACAGGTAACCCCAGTAGGGAAACTGGGGTAGTCCAAAAACGGTGGGCCTTCAGCAGAAGGCTTTATGAGAAAAACCCTAGCTCTTTTTGGAGGCAGAGTGAGTCACTCTTAGGAGCAAAAAGAGAAGGCTAACCGATTTGGACAAACAGGCACAGTCCTTGTGGGGAGAAAGGGCATGGGAACTCCTTGTATCCCAGAAAGAGAGGACAAATGCCTGAGGCGTTAAGCCTGTGATTAACTGAAGATCCACAATGTCTCTCCTAACTGGGGTAAGCTAGGAGAGACATTGGGCACGGAGAGCTTCAGAGGTACCTAAACCGTTAAGTTATGGTATAAAAATTGTTGACTACCACAGGAGTGGTTGTGTGTGTAGAACCCCAAACCTGCTAGATAGCATAGGTATGGGTAAAGCCCCTCTGTCAGAATCATATAGCTATATGAGGATAGACAGTGAGATAGATAAGTATGTGGATACATATCTATATATAATAAAATCTCAGATATATACATCTACATACATACATACACATACACATAGACAGATATATAGATAGACAGACAGACATATAAGAATATATCTATAGTGAGATATGGTAGGGCATAAAATACACCCAAAAAATAAATATGGATATGTCACAAAGTCACAAATCTTATACTACTCTATACTGTCCAACTAAAGTAAACAGTAGGCAAGCCCTTTTTCCTGCAGTATTAGATAAACCAGCTTTTATCTTTGCTATTAACCTGCAGTCATCTATACTGGTAGCTGTATTCTGTAGTTGATTGCTTAATCGCTAGTGACTAGAATCCTCCTGTACCCTGTTACTGCTGCTAATAACCTGCATTCACTGTACTGTTGTCTTGCAGTTAGTTTAGTGTCTATTTATTGTCTACCAGCAACTAGGATCATACTGTACTGTTGTCACTATTGCCACTAATTTGCATTCACTGCACTGTTGTACTCTATTTATCCCAATTGCTAGTATCTAATATTTTCTTGCACTGTTGTCAGTATTTTCCACCGTTAACCTTGCTAATTCTAGCAACCTTTATCTACTCATACTGTTATCTCCAATTGACTTGTCTGTACTGTACTGCTATTAATCTAGAAAGTACAAAGTCCTGTTTTCACTCATTACCCTCCTTACCCTTAGTCTCCCCTGCATCTCAAACGCTTTCAACCATGACACCAACTACTTACCAATACTACACACATTTGGTAGGAGATGGTCTGAATTCCCCCACCACACCACGGCAAAAAACCACCATACATCCCACTCCCATCTACTTAACATTCCTCTACAAATCATCAACAAGACACAAGCCGAGAAGCAACATCGCCAGCGTCTACTGAAATGTGTGTTGATAAATGCCAGATCAGTACGATCAAAATGGCCTGTAGCCATTGACCTGATTTCACTATACAATCTCGACATCCTGATGATCACGGAGACATGGCTATCCGATTGTGACAACGTCCTCCTGAATCAGATGCTGCCACCAGGATTTGATCTATACACATGCCACAGGTCCACTCAGAAAGGGGGCGGGACGCTCATCCTTACCAAAGCGGATCTACATTTCAAGCTATGCAACTCCTCCAGCTCAACCCACCTTGACTCCCTCACCATATCTAATGAGCTCTGCACAATCAACCTTCTCTATCGAGCACCCACTCCTTTACCAGATGAACTTCCAACAATAATTGAACTTGCGTGCACAACATCCACTTCACGCTCTCCAATCTGGTTAGTTGGTGATTTCAACCTCCCATCTCTTCATGACAGCCTCTCAGCAGCATTCCTAGACACACTAGAGGACCTAGGCTACAACCAATATGTTGACTCACCCACTCACACTAAGGGAGGTAAACTAGACCTCATTTTCGCACCTCATTTCAACGCCTCAACAAACCAAGCCCTTGCACTGTGTTACACCAGTACCATGGTCAGATCACAATCTTCTCCAATTCAATATACCCACTAATACTTCCCACAAGAGCCAAATGCCATCTAACACACCTGGAACCCCCACAGCCCGCTTCCAACCACTCAACCGGGACGTTGTCCTAGAAAACCTTCGACCACTTATGACCAACTCTTCCCTCAACTTAGACGACCTTATATCCAAATGGGACGAGAACCTCAGAGCCGCCTCATGTCCATTACACACTGAAAAGAAAATAAGAAAACAGGAACACGCGCCATGGTTCTCTACAGACCTTCGTAAACTTGAGACGGTGGCGACGAACCCGCTCACCAGAGGCCCTTGCTGCGTACAACTCACAGTTAATTACCCACCGTGGGAAGATAACACAGAGTAGGAAACTCTACCACACAGACCTATTGAAACGCTCCATCAATAAACCACATGCACTGTTCAGGTTAGTAAAATCCATAACAGGAGAGCCGGTTTCAGCTCAACCTGCAATGCCTCAGTCACAGGACTACGCAAACTACTTGCAGTCAAAAATGATTAAGACCAACTCAAACATAAATATCAGTAACTCCTCCGTATCACCTAAGGCTTCCCAAGCAATACCATTATGCAATTTCAATATGGTATCAACTAGTGAGATTGAGAACATTATTGCTTCTATCAATCCTAGCACAGCGCCTAATGACCCCTGCCCAGCCAGCTGGATCAAAGATCTGCGACATGATCTAAGCCAAATCTTGTGCAAGATACTGAACCAGTCCTTTCTAACAGGCTCGTTCCCACAGAGTCTGAAACACACCTCTATCAGGCCCCTACTGAAAAACAGTAGACTTGACCCATCCAAAGTTGATTCATTTAGGCCAATCTCGAACATCCCCCAGCTCGCAAAAATCATCGAAAAAGCGGCTCAACAACAAATCCAGCATCATATCGACACGGAAGCACCACTGGACCCATCACAACATGGCTTCAGGGAAGCACATGGAGTCGACACAATCCTTACAACCCTATTCAATGATCTGGTCACTAGAATAAACAGCATCCAACAAGGATTTGTCCTCATCTTCCTGGACATCTCCGCCGCCTTTAACTCTGTGAATCATGATATACTTTTGCAACGCCTGAAAGAAAAGGGGATTCGAAGCACAGCACTAGAATGGTGTAAATCCTACCTATCCAATAGGTGGCAACAAGTCAAAACAGGCCAGGCATCCTCAGAACCTTTCCTGCAGTCCCAAGGGGTACCTCAATGATCATCCTTATCGGCACTGATGTTTAATATCTATATGCAGCCGATATGTGATTTGATCAGATCCTTCAACGTACATTGCCTGGCGTACGCAGATGACATCCTCCTCTATATGCCGTTCAGAACTGACCAACCAGTGTTCTCCCCAATAATCAATTGTTTCGGAGCAGTAGCGGAATGGCTGCTGACACAAAACCTACGGATCAATTATAGCAAAACTGATGTTCTTTTTGTTACGAGGAACCGTAAGTTCATACTGAAAGCATGTATATTAGTATGGGGTGCCATACACTATTAGACTAACTAAAACTGAGAAAGAGTTAATTCTGTTCAGAACCTTGCTTAGAAATAAAACTTCATATATTAGCTTACTAGGTGAAGGTTTACATGTCCTGAAATAAAGAAAGGGCACGTTGTACCCCAGCCTCTCTGTCTCAGGGATACCAGATAGCAGTCTCAGGGTTATTAGCTAAAATACTTTCAGGGTTAGTAATTAGTAATTAGTAGATATCGAGAAGCGCTCAAGGTTAGAAGATATCAAGTTATCAGCAGTAAATAATTATATCAATTAGGTCATTCTATATCTTGGAATCCTGTATGTCTCTTCATAATGGCCTATGTAACAGTAAACAATTATGTCTTGGACTTCATTTATGGCTCCACATTGACCCACACTGAATAAGTTGACCTACAATATGATAAACATACATGACGTATAATGATAAAGTGAAATTATGCTGTATCATCTAAAAAAGCCTTATAAATAAAGTGAACCATGGCTAGTAGTTAGAGTAAACAGGGAGAACGTGCTTCTCTCAGTTTCTCTCCACAAAGCTTTGGTGTATTTTTCTATAGAACTGTGTGTGTATTTTATTGACTATTTGATAACCTTCCCATTGTTTGTGAATGTAGTTCTTTGTAGCTTCAAGAGCCCAGTGAGGTTACTGGTGAGGAGAGAGTTAGAGTAAGCTCTTCACATACCTCCTCCATCGCTACTGGTCAACAATGTAGAATTGAAGTCCAAACCCACAATCCGATATCTCGGCATCACATTGGACCAGCACCTGGATATGACAACACATGTGAGGAATGTGACAAAGACTATATATCATAAGATCAGAACACTACGCCACCTCGGCCCCCTACTGGATTCTACTGACTACCGAACAACCTTCCAGGCATTAGTCCTCCCACACCTGGATTTTGCGATCATCATCCTCCACGGTATCTCTCAATCAACTTTAAAACCACTTCGTCTGGCTATGAATGCAGCTGCAAGAGTCCTCTCTGGGTCATCAAGATACGACCACATAACGCCTATCATGAAAGATCTGCATTGGCTACCTTTACATGCCAGACTCCATTATAAGTCATTAGTCCTTACTTTCAAAGCCTTGAATAACTACCCACCTACACCAATCAGCAAGCTAATTCACAGAACCCTCGAAAAAAGAAACAGGAGGCCTACTGCAATGAACACCTTAATAGTTCCTAGGATGATGACATCATGCACTAAGGCTACCTCAAACAGAGCTTTTTCAATATTCGCTCCTTTAAACTGGAATGCACTTCCCCATGAAATCCGTGGTATCAAAAGCCTAATCCTATTCCGAAACGCTTTGAAACACCATCTGTTCACAAAATGTTACCCAGAAGTCATCCCAGACACTCACACATCTGGCAAGCTTCCCACATACCCCAGACGCCTTAGCACCTTAATACAACCAGAAAATGGCTAGCCTATACATTAGCCCACCTGATAACCTTTTACCTACACCATCCACACGAAATCTCTTTCAATATCCAAACGAGTTTACAGTATTGCATATAGTATCAAATTAACTTGTACATAGTTCCCCCGGTTTTCCCATGTGTTATTTTCCCTGTTCATTGTAAACTCAATGTTGCCTGTATGCATTGCAGTATGTTTTGTTCGATGTACACCGCGCTGATTATAATAGCGCGGTATAGAAAAAATGTCAAATAAATAAATAAAATATGTAGGCCTACATATGGGTGTCTGCAATTAAACAGACAGATATGCCTACAGCACAGTGATCACATAGATGAATCTTTCCTCTCCACATATCCTAACAAGGAGGTGGCACCTACTTGAGAAGACATATAGAGAATCTATTCCTCCTGGTCATGATCTGCAAGAATGCTAGTTAGTGAAAAATAACCAGGACTGTTACGTGAAAAACAAAGGACAATGTCAATGTGCAGCCAGCAAGTCCCGAGTCTTCCAGGACTCTAGCATGGTAAGTAGACAGAAGACGCCTAGAGATGAGATACCATGTTGACCTGCTTAAGGGCAAAAGGTATCATGCGTTCTAACCATGAGGACGAGCATATCCCCAATTGGGAATACTATGGACCAAAGCAGGGAACTGGCAACTCCTTGAGCTTTCACGTAAGAGAAGGCCTATGTCCTTCATATCAAAAAAGGAGATAGTAAAAGAAGGGAGAACCTTCTAGTCATGGGAGACATGACTGAAAAGCCTTCTCTAACCAGCTAAGATAGCTGTTGGAGAAAAGAAAACCCCATGCTCTCTAGCAAGGGCCCATAGTGGAAAGCTTCTCTGTAGATTGCAGAGAGCATGATGCAGGAGAATGAGGAGATAGAACTGGCTGGTAGAGAGCCAGTATCTCTGCCAACTATGCTGCCAAACTCAGATGGCAGAATAGAAGACAGTCTAGAAAGCTTGTAGTGAGATGGAGCACTAACTTGGAGCCACTACGAAGACTAGACAGAATGTTAGTGGAGGACAATCTGGTTGTTTGTGGACAAGAACCAGTGGTCCAAACATTAAAGCTCCTACATAGGCAGCTGTTAGCAAGACAGCAGAAAGAATGTTACTGTTCAAAAACAGAAAGGACAGACAGAACAGGAGTAGGAAACTCTGGACATGTCTGATAAGCTGCCCCAAAGCAAGATTGAGCAGAGGAGGTAAACTCCGCACTGGAAAGTGAGAAAAGTAGAGAGGCTGAAGAAAAAGCCTCCCAGTAAGTAAATTCCCTCTTACAGGGGAAAAACTTGGTAAGAGGGTGAAGAGAATGGAGCTGAAGAAGACTTACGAAATAAGAAGTCTATAGAAAGTTCCTGTGCCAGCATGTATTTTTCCTATCATTTGATAGTGGTTAGACCTCTTTCCCTAGCAGGAAAAAAGAGGAGAAACCTGTGACCTATAGGCATGAATATCCTGACAGCTCACAGAAATATAGAAGAAATAGATATCTTTTGGAAAGGGATCCATGTGTAGGGGTTAGAATGAAGCGGTGGATTGCCTCCATTGAGAAGAAGCAACTGTAGATGCTAACCCCAAGAGTCACAAGCATCTGATGATGATTGATCAGAAGCCCTGCAGATGCTGGGTTTGCCGAGCCTGGTGAGAGGTTGGATTCTTCAGACCAGGACGATGCTTCCCCTGTTGGGGAACATTTGTATGATGGGGCAAGTGATGAATAAAACCTTCTCCTCCTGTGGGAAGAGTTTGGTAGGAGATTTCCTACCTAGTGGGACAGATGAAGGTGTAGAACAAACCTTAGGAACAGGTAAAATCAGTGGATAACTGAGTAACCTGACGTAAAGACTCCTTGTTGAAAAGATTTTCTCCAGTGCAAGGAGTATGTCCCAGACGTTGTTGTGCCCATTTGTCCAAGTCTACGTCGTGCCCCTATAGCAATAGCAGAAGTTCTGCTAACAGACAAAAGAGTCTAGGGAAGCACAAGAAAGAAACCAAGAAATATTCTGGATATGCTTAAGCAGTGAAGAATAGTCTTTACTCCTAGAATCTGGAAGGAAAGGAGTCAAAAGATGTAACTGCTTTGTGACCTCCTCAAGAGAAAGACTCATATAAAAAATATATGAGAGAATTCTTGCAGAAAGCATAGATGTCTGGAAGGTTTGACGTCCAAAGGCATCTATTGTCTTAGACTCACGACCTGGCAGATAAGAAGAGTGCTTTTTCTTACTCTTTACCTGCCTCATTGCTGATTCCACTACTATGGAATGATGAGGAAGTTGAATCTTTTGAAACCCTGGAGAGGTGGGCACCTGATATAAAAGATCAGTTGCCCTGGGAGGTGGGGGTACCCTTAAAGGTGTTTCCCACATTCCTAGAAGGAGATCCTGCAAGGAATGATGCAAAGGAAGCAATATGTTGTCCTTTGCCTTGGCAGAAACAGAGCCTTGTGCAGGATCATGTCCTGGAATAGGAATGGCAAGAGATCTTGCCATATCCAGGAGGAAACTCTGAAAAGAGGGATCCCAAACAGGAATCTCCCCTGGACAGAGTAGATCTAAAGAATTAGCCTGAGCATCCACAGAGTTATCCAAATATATAGGAATAGAAGATCCTGCAGAGTGCAGTGTGGAATGCTTAAAAGATGGTTGCTGGTACTGGCTGTCAGGAGCAGCCCCCATCCTTACCACATCGTCCATGCCAGGTATCGACTCCAAGCTTGGTATAGAATGGAGTGATCCTGTTGAAAAAAGCATGGCAGGAATTGGCGACGATGCTACTGTGGGTACCGGTACCGATGTCGATACCGGTACCAATGTCGGAGTCGAACCCGACAAAGACATCGGAGCAGTCATCGGTGACAGTTCAATCGGTACCGAGGTAACCGAAAACCTCCGGCCGCTATCCTCTGTACCGAAGCACCGGTATCAATCGGTGTCGGTACCAAAATGTATTGGTACCCAGTCTTCTAGACTAGAGATCGATTCCAAACTCGGCATCTAGGGCAAAGAGCCTGATAAGCGAAGCATGGAAGGCACCGACCGTGAAGGTAATGAGGACATCGGTACCAACTTCAGTACAGTGTCTGATACCAGTGAAGGAAGGGCAACCAGTGGCAACTCAATCGGCGTCGGGGGAACCAAGAGTTGCGGATCCGAATCATCGGAACCGAGCCTTCGGTACCGTCAAGAACCGGTACCAAGGCGAGTCGGTACCCAGTCCTCCAGACTGGAGATCGATTCCAGACTCGGCATCGAAGGAAGCGAGGCTATCGATGCACATCTGGAGGGTACCGACATCAGTTGGAGTATCGGTGTTGGTACCGATAATGGAAAGTCAATCTGGAGGGTATCCACCGGTCCCGAAGGTACCGAGGACGCCAGATGATGATCCCTGGTGAGGAGTGTTTCATCCAACACCAGTGCCGATGCCGGGGTATCAGTACCGCTCGAAGCGGATGCCAACACCGTACACGGCTTAGGTATGTTCTGTGGGGGGTGAACCCCAGGAACAACCTGAAACCCCTTATATGCTTTGGAGGCCGAAGACTCCTGCCGGGATTTTGAAGCCAGTGGGCCCTCGAGGGCAAGGCTGGAGCCATCTACATGCTGCGCATGAGACCTACCACTCGAGGACTGGCTAGTCTTAACAGACTGTTTGTGGGTTACCTGATCCTGTGTGGACGAAGAAGGGGACGGTGCCCCGAAGTTGGAGGGCAACCGTGTATTGAGGGAGCCTCGATGTTGAAAACCTCTTCTTACCAAACTGTTGTCAGGACACAAGCAGGTTAGACACCGACTTCGAGGGTCTAAAAATAAAGTTGTACCGCCACAGTGTGAACATTTCTTGGAGAAAGTGTCTGGCGGTTACATGAAGGAAAAAGAGAGGCCTAAGAGACCGTGGGACACTATGAAGAAAAAATATCCCGTGGAAAAGGAAAATTTTTCAAGAAAAGAAAAGAAAACACTGGTGGTACCGGTGGCATCGGGAAGACAGCCGCGACCACGAGAAAACTAAAAAATAAAAACAAGAATTTTCTGCAGTGACAGGAGGACGTCCTGCCGGCTCCGCAGAAAAACGAAAACTGAGGAGAGGCAGTTGGGAAAGGCGGGAAGGCAGCACGCAGGCGTGCTGGGATGCTTCCAAAAGCTCTTGATTGGACGCTGGGAAGCGTTCCCGCACAGACTCTGTCAGTACCGACGTACCATATGTGAAGACTTATTCCTGCTTGTTCCTGGAGATTAGGAATTATACTTACCTGGTAATCGTGGTTCCTTGAGTGACTCCAGTTTAGTCCTCATTCCCGCCCGGGGATGGGGTCTTAGCAGTGGTTTTTCTGTTGGGGGAAGTGCAAGGTTAAAAGTGGATATAGGCCTTCACTGGTGTTCAGTCATTTTGATGCTTCCATTTGTTTTGCGCTATATTATGTTATTATATTATGATATTGTTATATATATTGCTATATTGCTCTGGATTGTTTAGGGCTAGGCATTCGAAAGAAAGGAGAGCATGCAGGAAGCAGTACCTTTCCTTCTGGAAGTGGAGTAGTAGGTAGATAGGTTATATGTTCTGCGTGCCCTTGAATATAATGTTAAGTTAAAAAAAGTTACTGATTTTTTGCTCCTTGGAGTCTGCTTTGTCAGTGGTTCACTGGGGGCTGATGGGAGAGACCAGCAGGCTATATCCAGTGAAGTCATGAGTTTTTGACATGCCCAGTCTCCAAGCTGCAGGAGAAGGTTCACTACCCAGAGGTTGAGGACTACACTGGAGTCACTCAAGGAACCACAATTACCAGGTAAGTGTAATTCCTATATTGCGATGGTGGGGCCTGCCAGTGTTTGATTTGATGGATGCCAAGATGAAGAATTTTTCAACAGCACGAAAGATCCATGGGCGGCAGGCTTGGATGCCCTTGTGTGGGTGTGGCCCTTGGAGGGGTTCCTGTACATTTTATCGCCATGACCCTTAATGAACAGGCTTCTGTGTAGGATTCAGTCACCTGGGTTTGGCTATTCTGCTACCACCAGACTGGCCACACAGACAGTGGTACATAGATCTCTTGAGCATGTTGGCAGAGTCCCCTCTATTGTTACCTCAGGAGAGGGGATTGCTGTGGCAAGGTCCCCTGATCAAGGAGGACCTTCTGCCCTTATTTATGGCTTATGGCCTGGTCTTTTTGATAGCCCCAAGCTGCCTAAAAAAAACCAGACACTCTCGGGAAGGGGGTTCAACACCATTCTTAAGGCCTCTGTGTAGTTGGCCTGGTTTTAGAGGTGGTGTTCTTCTCAGGCCCTGGACGGCATACAGTGCCCGTTTTGTCCTTCTACAGTCTGGTTTGGATCAGGATTTAACTCTGATCTCTATTGGGGTTCATATGGCAGCTGTTATGTGCTACACAGGGTGAGTTCAAGGTGTGTCCTTGATGGCACACCCAGTTGTATACTGCTTCCTCAAAGTGGGTGAAGCAGATTCATTTCCCTCTCCCCCATATGGTCAGTGGTGCCACATTGAAGCCTTTTTATAGTGTGAGAGTTCCAAAAGGTTTCTTTTAGAGCCAGAAGGCTTCTCAAGGATTTGAGAGGCTCCTGCGACTCAACATTTGACTCCAGCACCCCCTGCGCCCAACACAGGCAGGACCTGGCCACAAATGCCCCACACACTGATGCCTGTAATGACAAGACATTGATATTGAACGCCCGTTTCAAAAGAGTATCCAACTTCCTATCCTATGTATCTGAGTCCTGCACTGCCTTCCACTGGGATTGTAGTCTTCTTAGTTACCGCAGAGACTGCAGCATCCACCCTCAGAGAGCAGAACCACTCCTGCTCAGGAAAGGGATAGAGACAGGTCATGGATTTCACTCCCCACAAACCAGCTTCAGGGAGGTCCCACTCATCTTGGATTATTTGCATGACCACCCTATATAACAAAAACATCTGCTGTGGTTTTCTAACTGCCAAAAAGAGAGTATCCTCTAGGGCAGGGGTCTCGCAAACCAGTCAGGTTTTCAGGATATCCCTAATGATATGCATGAGATCAATTCAAATATAATGGGGATAGTACATGCAAATGTATCTCATGCATATTCATTAGGGATATCCCAAAAACCTGGCAGGATTGCAGCCCTCCTGACCAATCTGCATGTTCAGCGCTTTAAAAGACTGATATGAGCGCTGCCAACTCCTCCCGATTGAAGACATGAACTATGAGAGCCTCTTCCTCCTGGGGGATCTCACTGTCCTCCAACCCCTCTATTGCCATGGCTCAGGTCTGCCTGCATATCTAAGTCCTCCCTATCCGAAAGGACAGACCCTCGCTCTTCCACCTGGCTTATGAGCCTACGCCTTTTCCTTGCTGGCTCCTTGTCCACCTCCTACCCATACTCTTCCACCTGCCTTTTTTCCTCGTCCTGGCACAGAGGGGGCAAGTCCGTGCCTCATGCAAAAGGCCTTGTGCATGAGTAGGACAGAGTCAGATGAAAATGCTCCATGGGCAGTATCCGCCCCAACCTCTTAGAAATTGAGGACTGAGAAGTGGTGACCCTCATTACATGGCTCCAGAAGGGGTGGCATGGTTCCTGACTCAAGTGCCACATGACCAGCCGTGCCCAGAACTTGCACGGGCTGCAAACCACCCACTATCGTCACAGAGGCCCTATGCCGATTCGAAGCATCCACCCCATCCATCCCTTCTCCAAACCTCTCTCGGCTGTGTGGGCCTCTACATTGCAGCCACGAAAATGCCTGCCGCTGATAGCATTCACTGCCATGCCCCACAGCTCACACAACTAGGGTTTCGACAGCATGGCCAGTCTAGGGGCGAAGGAGGCCCAAAAATCCACTCTGTCACTCCCTGGCAAACTGCTCTGTAATGGCTCCTGCTGTCTTCTTGTGACTTGTAGTGACCAAAAAGCAAAATTCTACCACCAGCAAAAATTCACCCTTCAGTAGTTCCTCCCCAAAAAAACCCACAACCCCCCACCACAAAGGAATAAGTATCCCATGTCTGCAGAGGACTCCCCCCTCCCCCTAACCGCATGTGATACCAAACCCTGCAGGCTGCTCACAAAATGACACTGTCCCACGCAAAATGAGCCCCCACTGCGTCTCACATGCAGCTGCAGTCCGAGCACTTGAGTTCCTGCGCAGATGCCCACTTACAGTCCCCAAAAACTGCTTACCAGCAGAAAAACTGACTAAATGTGCTGTTTCTCCCTGCCTGCCTCAAGCTCAGCCTCCTTCCCCAGCTTCAGATCGGAGATGGGAGATCCACCAGAGAGCATTTAAAAATTACAATGCCGATTGCGGCTCCTCACCCAATCACAGGTTTGGGAGTCGAAGTACCTTTCTGTCCCGGGAATCCGAGTTCTCCATTATGGCAGGGAGAGCCCCTTTCCCACTGCCTGCAGTGAACACATTCCACTCATTTTTTTTTTGGTAAATGCACTTTATCAGACAAAGGAAAAAGCACAGAGGCAGCCTGCCAAACTAAATCCAAATTAAAGCCAATTTTCCACTACCCTACTCCTTAGTTGTCCCTCACTGAGTCCAGTAACTGGGATCACCTGCTCAGCTGCTTGGAGACTGAGCATACTGGGGCTGGAAGGAAGAGCCAGCTGCTTAAGTGTCTTGAGGTCATCAGAAAAATGACATGCTTAGTCTCCAAGCTACTGGTGGAGGTTGACTACCGTAAGGTGCGGAACTGGACTGGAGGGACAATAAGGAATAAAACTTTTCCATATCGTCCTATTAGTCACTGGTTGCCAATGTTGCTCTTTGTGAAATCACAAATAATTTCGATTATGGTCTACTTTGTGAACGTAAAATTGTCAATAAATATAGTCTCAATACGTTCAAAAAACCAAAAAATGTAATAAGCTTCTTTTTTATTTTTTATTCATTTTTTTCCAATGCTCTTAAAAATACAGGAACATCCCAGGTTTCCTTCTCATGTGTAGTATCATTTCTTCAAAAAAATTTTTTTGATAGAAAGAATCCCCGAGTGAACTGCTATAGACAGGGCTATGTTTAAAACATGGGTCTCGACGCTCTACTTCAGCGCCTTAATGGCGTTTCAAAAAGTTTTCAGGAGAACCTTATCCTATAATAGACAAAATTTTAATATGCTATTACCCTTGAAATATAATGTATCTATAAAATGTAATACAACTAACATACTTATCTAAAAACCGCAAGCTACTTACATACATTTCTGCTGCCCGCGCTTTCCCTCTGTTTTTTGTGCGGAAAAACGCCGCGCATGCGTGATGGTAAATCCATTCACTATTTAAACCCCCTTTGATTATGTCATACGTTAATCTTCCGTATTCATGGCAATTGGTTACGTCATGAGACCTTCCACTATATAATATAATGCATTAAAAACAAATTACAAAGATGGACATATGTTGCAGATTAATACTTCATGTCCAATTGAAACAAAACATTTCTTTGCCAAGCATGGTTCAAATATATAGTTCTTAACCTATTTATTGGAAAACGCTCTCCTCATTAGCTGACAGCGTTGCTTTTAATTCTGTAAGCTAACCTACAGGCAGGACGTCCATTCTATGGATATATTTAAACCCTTCGGGAAGACAGTTTGTAATTTATATATCCACCATTGTTCTTGCAATAATAAAGTTTCATCTAACGTTTTACCTCCCTTTGGAACCTGAACTTGCTCTATAACAAAACTACGGAGTTGGTCAAACGTGTGTCCCTGGGAGAGACAGTGGGTAACTATCGGAGCCTCAATCCGACGACATTTTAGTCGGCTTCTATGTTCTCGTAACCGAACTCGTAAAGAGCGGATAGTTTTACCAACATAATGTAATCCACACGGGCATGTGATCATGTAAAGTACTGCTTCCGAATCACACGTGGTTTGTGATCTGAGATAAAATGTCTGTCCCTGATGGTTAAAGCGTGACTGTTCTAACATAATTGTGCACATGTCACAAGTGCCACAACTTCTATGCCCTCCTGTTATTACCTGTCTATTTTTTAAGGGAAGTATCGCAGGGCTCAAGTATTCTTTTAAGTTACGTCCTCATTGCCAAACACATCTTATATGTTTCTTTTCTAGACCTGGAACCACTGCTAAGACGTTTTTATGTTTGTTTATAAGTTTTTGTATGTTGAAACTCAGAGGAGTATAAGCTGTGATAAAATTAACATTATCATCTTGATCTTTCTTTTGTCGCACTGAGTTTGATTGTCTTAGTAGGGCAGCCCTATGATTGTAAAGAGCTCTACGGTATGCCTTCTGTACTACCTCTACTGGATATCCTCTGCTTATGAAATCTTTTTTTAACTTGTTGGCCTGTGTTTTGTAATCATAAACATCCGAACAGTTTCGACGATATCGCAAAAACGGTAAAGACTGCGTCAACTTTTGGGGATGTCTACTAGAGAACTCCAGAAACGTGTTCCTATCGGTAGATTTCCTAAATATCGATGTGCACCACCTGTGGGCCCCTCTAATCACTTGGACGTCTAGATATGTTATCCGATCTTGATGAAATGTAGATGTGAAAGTTATGTTCTCATCCCTATTGTTCAGCCACATTAAAAATTGTTCAAGGGAGTCTGACGACCCTTTCCATAATACAAAAACGTCGTCAATATATCTTCGCCATGTTATGATATTAGATATGAAGGGAGACTGATCTAGGTGGTTTATTTCAAAATTGTCCATATAGAAATTCACCACTGAGGGGGCGCAAGTCGCCCCCATAGCTACCCCCGCTGTCTGCTGATATATTACTCCCTCAAATATAAAATGATTCTGATAAATAGCTAATTTTGCTATTTCCAATAGGAAATCAATATGTGTCGCTGACAGATCTCCCCGAGATATTAATGTTTGTCTTATGATATTAAGTGCCGCCTCTTGTGGTATATTAGTATATAACGAAGAGACATCCAAAGTGACTAGCCAAGTATTATCCTGGTCTGCCCAACCCACCAGGTCCTCTAAAACATTCAAAAAATGTGTGGTGTCTTTCAAATACGAATGAATACGAGGAAGTAAAGGGCGTAAGAATGAGTCCAGATAGGTTGATAAAGGTTCCAAAACGCTACCCCTGGTAGATACTATCGGTCTACCCGGGGGAGCCGTTAAATTCTTATGTATTTTGGGGACAGTATAAAATTTAGCCATTGTAGGGGAAATAACATTAAGATAGTAAAATTCTTTCTGAGAAATCAATTTTTGCTGTAACGCTTGTTGAGTAAGATGTTTAATTTCCAATTATAATTGTGAAGTTGGATTTGAGGATAACTCTTTATAGGTAACACTTTTTTGTAATTGTGTTAATGCTTCCTCTACATACTTGTCTCGATCTAGAATGACTACCGCCCCTCCCTTATCAGCTCTTTTAACTACGATATCTCGTCTATCTCGTAACTCACGCAAGGCTTTTCTTTCTGGTAGGGGAAGAGCCTGTCCCCTGAGTTTGCTAGTCTGTTCTAACTTACTAAGTTCTTGTAATACTAGTTGTCGAAAAGTAACTAGTGCTGGATGAAGAGGAGTGGGGGGCATCCATTTAGATTTAAAAAGTAATGGAACTCTAGCCACCCCCGGTTGTGCACCCACCTCCGTATTTACATCATGTTGCATAATAGGCAAAACCTCAAATGAATTTTGGGGCTCCAATAATCTATCATTTATTGTCAACTCTGTGGAAACTTCTGATGAAAAATATTGTTTTAAATGTAATTTCCTCATTAATCATTCAAAGTCCAGTCTACATTGGAAAGGATCATATACTGTACAGGGGACAAACAACAGAGAATATGATCATCTCTCTAGGCTCCACAGATCAGCTTTAAAGCAGTATTCTGCAATAACTGTAACCTTTTAAAATGTACTCAAGTAGCTAGAAGAGAACTATAGTAATCCAGTCCTTTAAAACAGTAAGGCCTTCAATGCCTAAGATCTCAATGATCACATTTTTCTAAGTGACCAGAATGTCCAAGTATAGCAGAGACATATGGCTTAAAAGAGCTCAGAATCAGCGCCTTTAAGGATCAAATAGAAACCAAGCCACAAGCAAACTGAGCTGGAACCTGGGCTCCCCACTCAAGCTGTTGACGTTAGAGGACTCTACAGTGTGTCCTGCAGTTGCAAGACATTCTACCCAAGCCCTCTGCAGAGCAGAGCCAAGGTAGTTAGAGTAGTTACTCACCTGTAACAGGTGTTGTCCAGGAGCAGCAGGAATCAGTCCTCACATATGGGTGATGTCGGCGCCGACGGAGCACTTGTGCAGAGCATTTCCCCAGCTTTCACAGAAACCTTTGGGAATTGCAGCACGCATGCACGGTCCCCTTCCCGCCCAAGGGTGCCATCTTGCTCAGTCTGATGACATAGCTAAAAGACAGCAAAATAATTAGCAAAAATAAATCATATGACTGCAACTCCAAGGGGAGGAGGGAGGGTTGTGAGGACTGATTCCTGCTGCTCCTGGAGAACACCTGTTACAGGTAAGTAACTACTTTCTCCAGGACCAAGGAGGAAGTCAGTCCTCAGATATGCGACTCCCAAGCTTAAGGCTACCGGAGACCCCAAGCGGAAAAATGAGCTCCCTCGAGCTCGTCAGCACAGAAGGAAGGAATCTTCTCTGAGACCGCCTCCGACCGGTAGCCCAACATCAGGGCCAGAGGGTAGGAGTTGCCTAAACCCCAAAGAGATTATGGAGTACTGCCTGTCCGAAAGCACTGTCCCTGCGGGACTCCCTCTCAAGGCAGTAATGGGCCGCAAAAGTCTGGCTTGAAGACCAAGTAGCAGCCCGGCAGATGTCTGCCAACGGAACAGAGCGGAGATGAGCCACTGACGCAGCCTTCGCCCTGACACGATGAGCCGTGACTCGACCCTCCGCGAGGCCAGCTGACCCATAAGCCCAGGCGATAGTGTCAGCGACCCATATGGACAACGTACGCTTGGAGACGGAGCCCCAACTTATTGGGGTCAAAAGAAACGAAAAGCTGAACAGCCTTCCGATGCTCCTGCGTACGGTCAAGATAGAAGGATAATGCCCCCCTACAGTCCAGGGTATGCAAGATCATCTCAGCCCGGTTGGCATGCAGCCTGGGAAAGAAGGTCGGAAGAACCACCTCCTGATTGAGGTGAAAAGGTGAGACAACTTTAGGAAGAAACGTAGGGTGAGTCCGTAGGACTACCCTATTCCTGTAGAACCTAGTGTAAGGAGGATCAGACACTAGTGCCTGCAGTTCACTCACTCGCCTAGCAGAAGTGAGAGCTACCAGAAATAAAGTTTTCCAGGAAAGAAAACGGAGCAGGCAGGTAGCCATAGGTTCAAAAGGCAGACAAGTAAGCCGCTGTAAGACCACATTCAGATCCCACACAGGGGCCGGTGGACGTAAAGGAGGCTTAAGCAGAAGGCAGCCTCTGAGGAAACGAGCCACCAAAGGGTGGTTAGAAAGAGGCCTGCCGTCCACCGGCGAGTGGTGCGCTGAGAGAGCACTAAGGTGAACTCGGACAGAGTTAGACTTAAGGCCCAGATTGGAGAGGTAGAGCAAATATTGCAATACTACCGCTACCAAGCAGGAGAAGGGATTCTCACTGTGCTGAGCACACCAAGCGGAGAATCTACGCCACTTAAGAGCGTAGGATTTCTTGGTGGATTGACGCCGAGAGGCCAAGACTACATCTTCCACCTCTCGAGGTAGTAGTAAGGGAGCTAGGACTACCCTTTCAGCAGCCAGGCCATCAGATGAAGGGACTGGAGGTTGGGGTGCAAGAGAGTCCCCTGATCCTGAGACAGGAGATCGTGTTGAAACCCCAGAGGAAGAGGTGTGTCCAACGCCAGCTGTAACAGAAGCAGGAACCACGGTTGCCTCGGCCACCTGGGGGCTATGAGAATCAATGAAGCCCCGTCCTTGAGGACCTTGAACAGCGTTCTGGACACTAGTGGTGTGGGAGGAAACGCATACAGTAGGCCTGTGGACCACGAGATCAGAAACACATCCGCTGCTACTCTGAGAGGATGCGGTTGCCTGGAGCAAAATCTCAGGAGTTGCCGGTTCAGAGGACTGGCAAAAAGATCCATGGTGGGGAGCCCCCACTTGAGAAAGACCTGCTGAACCACCAATGGGTTCAATCTCCATTCGTATGGTTGCAGGATCCGGCTCAGTCTGTCTGCCAGGCAATTTTCTTGACCTGGGAGGTAGACAGCCTTGAGAAGGATTCCGTGATTGACAGCCCAAGAGCACAGTTGTTGTGCCTCCTGACAAAGAAGGAAGGAGCCTGTGCCCCCTTGTTTGTTCACATAGAACATGGCAACTTGATTGTCCGTCTGGACCAGTACAGACTGGTGAGAGGCGAGGTGGGAGAAGGCTCTCAGAGCTAGGCATATCGCTCGTAGCTCCAGGAAGTTTATCTGCTGAGCAGCCTCCCAAGGGGTCCAGAGACCCTGAGTACATGCCCCTTGGCAATGTGCTCCCCAACCGAGAAGAGAGGCATCGGTCGTCAGCACCTGAGTATGCGGAGGGGATTGGAAAATGAAGCAACCATTGCAGAGAGGAGATCAGGAGGTCAGAAATCCTCACTGAGTCCGCTAGGCCCCCAGTGGCTTGATGCCACTGAGTGCGAAGGCTCCACTGAGCAGGATGCATGTGCAGGCGGGCATTGGGGCTCACATGGACCGTGGAAGCCATATGGCAGAGTAGTCTCAGGAATTGCCTGGCAGAGACCAGGGAATTGCTGCGAAACTGGCTGGCCAGATCCATTAGCCTGTGGGCCCTGTCCAGAGGCAGAAAAGCCTTTGCTTGAAGAGTGTCTAGCCTGGCCCCTATGAACTCTAAGTTCTGGGACGGGATCAAAGTGGACTTTGCGAAGTTTATGACAAACCCCAAGTGCTGAAGCAGAGCCACAGTGCAAAGGGTGGCCTGGCTGGCCTCCTGGGAAGATTGGCCCCTTATGAGCCAGTCGTCCAGGTACGTTAACACAGAGACCCTGAAGCCTCAAGTAGGCTGCCACCACTGCCAGGCATTTGGTGAACACCCTGGGAGCGGATGAGAGGCCAAAAGGGAAGCACTCTGTACTGATAGTGGTTTCCTCCCACAACAAACCTGAGATATTGTCTGTGGTCTGGATGGATAAGGATATGAGTGTACGCATCCTTTAGATCCAAGGAGCATAGCCAGTCTCCCTGCTGGAGGTAGGGCAGCAGGATTCCAAGGGTAAGCATCTTGAACTTTTCCCTCTGCAGGAACTTGAGGTTGAGGTTTCGCAAGTCTAGGATGGGTCTGAGGCCTCCTGTTCTTTTTGGTACCAGAAAGTACCTGGAATAAAAGCCTTGACCTCTCAGGTGGTGGGGCACCGGTTCCACAGCCTGATCCTTTAGTAGACCTGTCAACTCCTGAAGGAGCAGGTCCCTGTGCAGAGGGAGTCTTGGAGGCTCCCCTGGAAAATAGGAGGGAGGTACCTGGTGAAAATGGAGAAGATAGCCCCGTTGGACTATATGAAGAACCCAGGCATCTGATGTGACGGCTGACCACCTGTGGGCAAAGTGGGCCAGCCGGCCTCCTGTGCTGAGAGAAGCCAGCTGAGGAGAAGAGGCTATGCTGTTTGAGTCAAAAACCCGCAACCCTGCTGAGCAGGGGCCGGTGTTGGTGGCTTGGGGGTCTTCGGCCTACGGGGCCCTTGACCCTGCCCCTTGGCCTGCTGACCCTGTTGGGGAGCTGCAGAGGCCTGATAATGAGGGTACTGTTTGTAGGCAGATGACTTCCTCGGGTAAACGGTCATTTTTCCCCGAGCCCTTCTTTTTCTGAGAAGGGGCAGCGGTTTTCCTGGAAAGCCTAGTCCGGGTCAGAGTCTCGGTCTCGAGTTCTGCAGCCTTTTCAGCCATGGGCTTGCCAAAGAGGTTTTCACCTCGGCAGGGGACATCGACCAACTTGTCCTGGACCCATGGCTCGAGGTCAGATGACTGTAGCCAAGCCTGTCGGCGGGCACCGATGCCGGCCCCAGCTACCCGGGCTGAAGCCTCAAAGCCATCGTAGGCTGCTCGAGAGATAAACTTCGAGCACTCTCGAATACCGGTGGACAAGGCCTGGAACCTCTGCAAAGGTTCCTCGGAGAGACCAGCAGAGAACCCGGCAATCTCCTTTGCCAGGTCTCGGAGGTACATGCCCATGTAGAGCTGGTAAGTCTGGACACGGCAAGCAAGCATAGAGCCCTGGAAGCACTTCTTACCGAGGGCATCCAGGTTCCGGGCCTCCCGGCCGGGAGGCACCGAGGAGTGCATCTTCTGACTTTTCAGTCGATGCATGGCCGATTCCACAACCATGGAGTGGTGCGGTAATTGTGCCTTTTGGAACCCGGGGCTCTTGCGGACTCGATAAATGGAATCGACCCACTTGCTTAACACCGGCGTTGAAGCCGGGGTCTCCCACATGCGGAAGAGTAGCCGCTCAAGCATCGGAGGAACCGGAACAGTAAAGGCCTCCTTCGGGGGAGAGTCATACTGGAGGGCCTCGAGCTCCTCGGCTCGAAGCTCCTCCTCAGGATCCGCGGGGAAGGCCAAGGCCTTGGCCATATCCCGCACGAAGTCCGAGAACCGGGTATCCTCCGGTGGGGACAGTCTCCGAGGTTCGGACTCTGGTGAGTCTGAGGGGACACACCGAGTCCGATGGGTGTCGGGTGACTCTTTGTCCTCCGTCTCCCAGCCAGACTCCTCGGAGGAGGAATCGAGCGGCTCTGGTCGGGCGGGCACCGATGCCCTCTGCCCCGACGCCGAGGGTATCAGCGTCGACGACCTCGGCCCCGAACGGGAGGTCGAGGGAGACCGTGGCCGAGGATCGACTCGAGCCCGCATGGACTCGAGGATCGGCTCGGCCTCCAGGGTCGACTTGGACGTCGAGGTCGCGGTGGTCAGGGCAGATGCACCGGTGAGACCGGCGATCAATGCCCGCTGCTGTTCCATGAAGGCAGCGAAGCTGCTCTCCAAGGCTGTCAACCTGAGTCCGAGCTCAGGAGACCCAGCAGCCCCCGACTCGGGCCCCGACGGCATCGGGCCCGATGTCGGCTCCCTCGGAGGAGAGTCAACGAGGACAACAGCACTTATGTGTCCAGGAGACTCCATCTCGACACGAGGATGCTTCGCAGGCCTCTCCGACTCCGAAGACCCGGGACGGCTATCGGGGCTATGCGACCTGGCCCTCGAGGAACCAGGAGCATCCACCGACGCCACCCTCGCAGGTTTCTTCTGTTTGCGATGTTCCCGTGAAGGAGACCCCCGCTCAGAGGAATCCCGACGCTGCTCAGGGCCGGAGTCCCGAGACGTTGAGGCCTCTGACGAGGTCCGGGCCCGGCCAGACGCGGAGTCAGAAAAAATTCTATCCCTCTGGTGCTGCCGACTCCTCAAGGCCTTCGAGGACATTTTGCCACACGGACCACAGATCATCGGGTCATGATCGGGTCCGAGGCAACTGAGGCAGCAGTCATGTGTGTCGGTAAAAGACATAAGTTTCTTACACCGATCACATTTCTTAAACCCGCTGGCAGCCATCGGGGGAAAAAGGGCCCCTGCTAGGTCAAAAGACCGGGCTGCCAGGGAAAAGAAAAAAGGCGCAAACGCCAGTCACAAAGGACAAAAACCAAAAAAAGAGAGAAAGGACTCGATACCGGCGTATCGGTCCGAGCAGGAAAAGGATCCGGCGTCGAACCGGAGAAAAACATAGAAAAATAGAGAAAAATCAACTTTTTCCTCGGGGAAAAACGAACTACGTCCATCGGGCTCCGCGGAAAAAAGAAGACTGAGCAAGATGGCACCCTTGGGCGGGAAGGGGACCGCGCATGCGTGCTGCAATTCCCAAAGGCTTTCTGTGAAAGCTGGGGAAATGCTCCGCACGAGGGCTCCGTCGGCGCCGACGTCACCCATATGTGAGGACTGACTTCCTGCTTGGTCATGGAGAAATTCCATTTATATCATGGTAACCAGGGAGGGAGGCTCCTTGTGGTCTACCTTGGACCTAAAGGCAGATGGTGCCAACACAGTCAGTACCATGGTCTGACACAGATTTCATTGTGGCAAGACAGCCAAATGCTTGAGATATCTGTTCCAAAGTTGTTTTGTTGGTTAATAATATTGTGTGTTTATTTTTCAGACGTAATTACTACTAGAGAAGTGTCACACTGGCTTCTCTCAGTGCTGCATCAGAGGACATACCAAGTGATAATATCACTTAAAGTTGCTCAAGTCTGCCTCCATCAGCTGGCAAGGAAGCATAATCCACATGTCTGGAATGATCTAGCAGGATTCAAGAAAAGCAAAATTATCAGGTATGTAAAAGTTCTCCATACATGGTGGTCATTCACATTCCCAAATCACAAAAGCAATGTTGGGGAATGACAACATTTTCATGAAACAGACAGCTATAACAATGATGAGCTTTGTATCTAAGTCCCTTGATCAGTCTAGTCTCAAACATGTCTATTAGCTACACAACCACAAGGATATCAACTACCAGCCTGCATTTTTAAAAAAGCAATTCCCTGAAAACTTGATAGTTATGTGAAACAGTTAAAATTTATGAATAAAGCAGCAAAAAATACAGGTTAACCGGGTGAAAGGACTTGCACTTTTAGAACAGGTTTAGATTAGTTTTATTAGAAATGCTACAATATGCTTCACTGCCCTGCAAGGTGCAACAAACCTTTTTTGAACACTTGTTAAACATTTTAAATTATTTCAAGATTTTTTTGGTTTACAAAAGTATCTCAGAAGCATTTATTAAAAGTCATGGCTGGTATGCTGACATGCTACACATGTTCCCATGAGATATTTTAGGAAGAGAACCAATCATAAAACACCAGCAAATGAAAAGTCTACGTAATGGGCTGGGAATCAGATTAGTGATTAAATTCTGCTTTTCCCACTACCACTTCTTGTGACTTTTGACAAATCATCACCTACTGTCGTGGGTACTCACTGAAAGTTAGGGTATTTTGGACAGGGGATTACTGCATATGGTAAAATTACAGCTTGCCTACTTACTGTCTTTCCATGAATCCCTCCAATCCAGTCTTGAGAAAATGGAAATTACACTTACCTGGTAACTGTTGTTCGTTGAGGAAGTACAGTTCAGTCCTCCACCACTGGGTAGTGCACCTCCTCCTGCAGCATGGAGACTGGACCAATCAAAACTCCTGACAGCACTGGTACCTTCTGCTGGTCTTCCCATCAGCCCACAGTGAACTATTGACAAAGCAGACTCCAAGGAGCAACAAATAAGCAGCCAAAACTAGCCATAAAACCTAACCGATTGGTTTTCTCTTTAACGATAGCTATCATAACTACCTCATCTCCATCACCTCCTTCTCTGAATCGCTACCAAGGAAAAAAGGAGGGAGAGCAGCAATAGAAAGAGAAAAACCATAGAACAATTCTGCACCCCAAGGCAAGAAGGCTGCAAGCATCATAACACTGTACTCTTCTTACCTGCAACCATCGCCCCTGCACATCCTTGTCTGCTCCAGACACCCCGGGCGGGAATGAGGACTGAACTGTACTCCCTCAAGGAACAGCAACTACCAGGTAAGTGTAATTTCCATTTCCTTATCGGTCCTACAGTTCACTCTTCCACCACTGGGATGTAAGAGAGTAGTACTCATTGGGAGGGACCCTTGCAGCCTGACCGCAATACTGCCTACCCGAAGCAGGCATCATTAGCTGCCAGAACATTGAGACGATAGTGCCTACTGAAAGTATGCAGCGACGACCAGGTAACCGACCTGCAGATTTCCTCTGGAGGAACCAAACCGTGTTCCACCCAGGATGTCGCCTGCGCTCTAGTAGAGTGAGCACACAAGCCCCCCGGAACCGGATGTCTGTGCAAAACATAAGCGGACGCAATCGCCTCCCTTATCCATCTGGAAATGGAGGCTTTCGCCGCCAGTTCTCCCTTACAAGGACCTCCAAAACAGAATGAGAAGACGGTCAGACTTGCAGAAGGAGCTTGAGACCTTTAAATAGGGCCGCAAGACTCTCTTGACGTCCAGGCAATGCAAAGTATGGTCGGAAGCTGACCTGTCTGTTGAGGAAACCGCTGGCAGTGACACTGACTGATTTAAATGGAACAGAGTAACCACCTTCGGAAGAAACGAAGGAACCGGTCACAAAACCACCTTCTCTCTGGAAAAAGACAAGAATGGCTCTCTGCACGACAGCGCCTGCAACTCCGAAAACCGTCTTGCCAAGCAGATGGCCACCAGGAACACCGTCTTTAGCATTAAATCCTTAACCGACGCCTCACCCCAGGGCTCAAACGGCTCCCTGGATAAGGCTCCCAACACCAGGTTGAGGTCCCAGGGCGGAACCATAATTCTGCGAGACGGCCGAAGCCGAGACACCGCTCGAAGGAAACGCTGTACATGCACGTGAGATCCCAGGGCCACACCCTGTAACTTGCCCCTATAACAGGCTATAGCTGCCAGCTGAACCCTCAGAGAGCTGGCTGTCAACCCCTTATCGAATCTGTCCTGTAAGAAACTGAGCACTACGGGCACAGCCACCGTCGCAGCACGAATGCGATGCCACAAACACCAGTGCTCAAAAATACGCCAAATCCGAACATACGCAAGGGAAGTGGACTTCTTCCTGGCCCGCAGCAATGTCAAAATTACGTCAGAAGAATAACCCCTTCTTCCTTAACCGCGCCCTTTCAATGGCCAGGCCGTAAGCGAGAATCAATCTGTTTGAGGCATGAGCAGGGATCCTTGCAGCAATAGGTCTTCCCTCACCGGCAGTCTCCAAGGCTCCCCCCGTCTAGGAGACAAACCAGGTCGGCATACCACAGGCATCTTGACTAGTCCAGTGCCACCAACAGCACTCTTCCGCGGTGTGCCTCAATGCGCTGGACCACTCGTCCTATGAGAGCCCACGGAGGGAAGACATACAGTAGGCCTGACGCCAGCCAGGGCAGAATCAGAGCGTCGATTCCCTTGGACATCCTCTCCCGTCGCCTGCTGAAGAATCGACTCACCTTCGCAGACTGAAACGTCGCCATGAGATCCATTACCGGTGCTCCCCATCTGCGTACTATCTGGGCGAACACCGCCGGATGAGGCTCCCATTCGCCGGCATCCACCCAAACTCTGCTGAGAAAATCCATCATCACATTGTCCTTTCCCACAATGTGCGCTGCCGATATGGCCTGCAATCGCGGTTCTACCCATGTGAACAGAACGTCCGTCTCTTCTTCCATGGCCGAACTTGCTGTTCCTCCCTGCCGATTGATGTAGGCCACTGTTGCCTTATTGTCTGAAAGCACTCTCACCGCTTGGCCCTTCACTGTGCTTTCGAACGCTTGAAGCGCCAGCAAGACTGCTTGAAGTGATTGATTGACCAAGCCTTCTCCTGGCTGGACCACACTCCTTGCGCCAACAGCCCCTCGCAATGAGCTCCCCACCCCATGAGACTGGCGTTGGTTAGCAAGGAGAGCCATGCCGGCTGCTCCAGCAGCATGCCCGCTTCCAGGAACCCCGGAATCAGCCACCATTGAAGGGCCCGTCACACCCGGAGAGGGCAGGGGAGACGCTTGTTCAGAGAATCCGACTGGTGAGACCAGCGACGTAATAGCACCCTCTACAAGGGCCGCATGTGAAACCTGGCCTACGGGACCACTTCCAAGGTTGCCGCCATAGTGCCCAGTAACCGTAGGTACCAGCAAGCTGACGGTGCCTGAGAGCGCAGGAAGTGGCGTAACAGATGGCGAAGCATGAGCGCCCGGCGCTCTGAGAGAAAAACTGCTCCTACTCATGTGTTGAAGCATACCCCTAGATACTCGAGAACCTGGTATGGGTCGAGGTGACTTTTGCCCTCGTTGACCACCCAGCCAAGGCTCTGAAGCAGCTCTACTACTCTGTTTGTTGCCTGCAAACTCTCCTCCCAGGATCTGGCACGAATCAACCAATCGTCGAGGTAAGAATGAACAAAAATGCCTTCCTTGCGCAACGCCGCTGCCACCACCACCATGATCTTGGTGAACGTGCGCGGAGCCGTCGCTAACCCGAAGGGTAATGCCTGAAACTGATAATGTCCCCAGGGAAAGGCGAAACGCAGGAACCTTTGATGAGCTGCCTTGATGGGAACATGCAGATATGCTTCGGAGAGATTGAGGGATGTCAAAAATTCCCCTTGACGCACTGCCACCATGACGGACCGTAACATCTCCATGCGGAAATGGGGAACACGAAGGCACCGATTTACACCCTTGAGGTCCAAGATAGGCCGGAGGGACCCATCTTTCTTTGGCACCATGAAATAAATAGAGTAGCGGCCCACCCCTTAATCTGAAAATGGAACAGGCACTACTGCTCCCAACCTCAAAAGATGCTCCACCATAAGACGAATCGCCGCAGCCTTTCAAAGTCCCTTGCTGGGGGACATTACAAAGGAGTCTCGAACCGGATGGGCGAACTCTAGAGCATAGCCCTCACGCACGATCTCCAGCACCCACTGATCTAACGTTATACAGACCAAGGCAGGAAGAAACTCCCGAAGCCGCCCCCCAGTTGAGAGACTTCCTGCCGGAGGTCTGCCTCGCTTCATTGAGGCTTGCGCGAAGAGGAAGCGGAGGCTGCAGCAAAACCTCTGCCTGCCCCCCGAAACCCACAAAATCCCTGGGCTCTAGACGCAAACCTTCCCCGAGAGAAGCCACCTAGGCGAGATGTACGAAATCATCTAAAGTCTCTAAAAACTGTTCCCTGGAAGACGGGCCAGACTTCCCTTGCTTAGGCTTATCTTCCGGGAGCCTCCGCCAAGTCCTTAACAAGCTTATCCAGATCCTCTCCAAATAACAACATTCCCTTGAACGGGAGCTTACTGAGACGTGACATGGAGGAACCTTCGGCTGCCCAATTCCTCAACCAAACGGAACGTCTGGCGGCAACCAAGGAAGCCGTACTATTAGCTAGGGCCCTAATCAGATCGTAGTGAACGTCCGCCAAATACGCAGAACCCGATTCGAGGCAGGTCACCTCCATCATGCTCTGCTGATCAAGATGCTCAGCCTGCCGCAAAAGCTGGGACCAACGAAGGCATGCTCTCGCTGTCTAGGCCCCACAGATTGAAGCGAATGCTCTGTCATTGCAGGCATCTAACGCTTGTTTTAGTAAGCCATCCACTTTCCTGTCTTGCACATCCTTCAAGGCCGCGCTCCCTTCCATCGGAATCGTGGTCTTCTTTGTAACCGCTGAAACTACTGCGTCAACACGCGGGGACCGAAACTTCTTTGTCCTTGTCAGCTAAGGGGTAAAGTCTGTTCATCTTCTTGATCCCCTTCAAGCCCGCTTCAGGCTGGTCCCACTCATTTTGAATCATTCGATCCACCACCTGGTGGACGAGGAATACCGTCTGATTACCCGACCGCCTGAATGAGGGGATCCTCCAATCCCTCTTCCTCCGTCGGTTGCATTGTAACGAAATTGAGGGTCTGAAGAGCCTCCGTGATGAGCGGAAGAAGTTCTTCCTTACGAAATACCCGTATAATTCAGGCTTGATCCTCTGGCTCCTGTATTTCACCTTTTTCAAGCTCCTCTTGACCCGACTCCAGGTCAAGATCCACATCCTCCAACTCCCACCATTCCAGTTCAGCGGGATCAGGGTCGGAATAGCATGTCCTCTTGGCCTGTCTCGAGGAGGCAGCACTAACCGTGTCCGGCCTGGACAGTGGCAATGCCGAGCCTGGGGAAAGGGCATCCGGCAACTTACCCAGACGTCCCAAGCGGAAAGCTTGATGCATGATAAGGACGAAATCCGGCAAAAAATCCCCCAGAGACGGTTCCGGCCCTACTGACAAAGGAGCCGCTGAAAGCCCCGTAGGCGGCTCTGCTGGGGAGACAACCGAAGAACCAAAGACTCCTGAGATGCCTTCCCTTCCATCTGCTGTTCCATGCAGGTAGATACAGAGACACAGCAAATTTCTGTCTCCGACACAGTGCCTCTGTGCATACCGCAGACCACACACTGCGGGCGCGCTGACATGAGCCAAGCCCTTCTACAAAGGACCCGCTAAGCCCGGGAAGTAAGAACAGAAAGAGTGCCTTCGAAGCGCTGATCTTAATGCAGCTTCCCCAATGGCACCCCTAAAAAAAAAAAAAAATTTTGCAGAAACTCCCCTAGACTGAGAAAGAAAAAAAAGTAGCCCAGAAGACCTTTCAGCCCAAATGCCATTAAATGAAACCACGAGGCTGAGCAGAGCTGTGCTGCTGCCGGTCCAGTCAGCTCGGGGGGAGAGAAAAGACCCGGAGAACAAGCACCCACACGGCTGGAGGCAAGGCGGGAAGCAACTAAAATGGCCGCCGCCAGAAGAATTTGCGCCAAAAACAGAGGGCCTCCAAAACACCGCGCCGTCAAAAACCAAATTCCCCGATGCCAGAACATAGCCCCCATCAACAGCTTACCTTGTCCGCTGAGACCTGCAAACCACGACATCGTTCAGTACAGACCAGAGCGACATTCACGACGAGGGCAGGCCTGCCAGCTGTCCGTGCGAGCACCCGCTCACGTCAACAGCTCTCTGCTTCAGCCGAAGCCAGCGAGAGCTGTGCGGGGCCACGCTACTGACAGATCTCTCCCCCATACAGTCAAGGGAGAGTGATCTGCAATACTTTCCACCTGCAAGAAGAAACGAGGCAAGGGGAAAAGAAGCAGGCAGCTATCCGGTTCACCCAGGTACAAAACTGTTGTTATTTTTAATTTAATTTTTTTTTTAAAGGGATAGTCTCCTACAAGAAAAAGAAAAAGAAGTTAAAGGGACCCAAATAAAAGATCCAAATGTAAATTTTAAGCCCTGACTAAAGCTCCTTATGTGATCCTCCAGTGAGCCCAGCCTAGGCTCACTACGTCCTCCTGCTGCATGGAGACTGGACACACTGGGGGCTGATGGGAAGACCAGCAGAAGGTACCAGTGCTGTCAGGAGTTTTGATTGGTCCAGTCTCTATGCTGCAGGAGGAGGTGCACTACCCAGTAGTGGAGGACTGAACTGTAGGACCGATAAGGAATGGGTTCTCTCCCACCTTCAGCAGCTGAGTACTGAGCATATCAGAATTCTGATCTCCTACATAAGAGCTCCCTCTTCAGCTACAGGATCCAGTATCCTATTTTTTTTTTAATTTATTTTATTTTTATTTTATATATATTTTATTTTTTTAAATTTATCCAGTATCCTATTAGCAAAGCAGAAGAACAAGAGCATATCCCAAAACTAAAAACACCTGAATCTCTCTAGAACCCTCTGACAAAAAACTGTCCCTTGGAGACCAGAGAAGCATGTACTGCATGAAAGGGCTACCAGGCACAACCAGAGCTGCCCAGCAAACAGCAGTGCCTGTGAACTCATAGCCCCCAGAGATGATATTGTTCCCTTTTTCTTCTGAACATCGCCTGCATTTATTTATTTATTTGTGTTTTAGTTTGGTATTTGTGTGCTCTGCTGGACTTGCCACACCATCATCCATGAAACTTCCAACAACCTGACTGATTCCGGGAGGGAACGAGACTGGACTGGAGGGATTCATGGAAAGATTTAGCAGGTAAGGTAACATAGTATATGGTCTAATTTCACCTTCCATATCATCCCTCCAGTCCAGTCTCGACAAATGGGATATTCCAAAGCAGTACCTAAGCATGGGAGGGACCCACGAGTTCTACTTGGAGCACTCGTGCCCCAAAACCCACGTGCTCCACTACTTGTACATCAAGACGATAGTGGCAAGCAAAAGGCATACAGCAATGCCTGTGTTGCTGCCTTAAAAATATCCACTGGCTCAAGTCAAGTGGGCCTACTGCTGAAACCCTTCTGCCTCTGGCCACATACGTGACCATGATAGTCTTCTTCACCCAGCACACTCTAGCAGCCTTTGAGGCTGTCTCTCCCCTGCAAGGACCCCCAAACAAGACAGTCTACTTTACAGAATGGCACCATCAGTCTCAGACACCAACGCAACACTCTGTGCACATCAAGCTTGTGCAGCTGCTGGTCCATCTCTGAGCTCCCCAAACTCAGCAGCAGTGGGAGAGACACTGTCTGACAGGAAAAGACATAACCTTAGGCAAGGATGACGACACTTGTCGCAACATAATTTCTCCTTTGATTAGATGAGAAAAGGCTCTCAGCATGACAGCGTTTGCTGCTCCGAAATCTGGCTTGCCGAGTATATGGCCACAAGGAACACAGTTTTCAAGGTGACCTACTGCAGCAAGGCCCATGACAATGGCTCAAAAGGAGCTGCCACCAGCTCCACCTGCACCAAATTGAGATCCAGGGGGGGGGGGGGGGGCACCACTAGGTGTACTAGTGGCTGGATCTGTTTCACTGCTCACAAGAACCAGACCACATCTGGATGGGTCACCAGAGTCCAGCCCCGAACTCACTCTCCGTAAAAGGCAAGGGCCGCTACCTGTGCCTTCAGAGAAATAAGTGCCAACCCCCTCTCCAAGCCATACTGTAGGGAATTCTCCAAGATATCTGCTGCAAAAAAGGTTAACACTCTTCCAACTCCACATGCTCTTGAATACTTGCCAAATGTGTATATAAGCCAGCTTAGTGGACTTCTTCCTGGCTTGTAGGAGGGTAGCGATGACAGAGGCTGAATATCCCTTACGCCTCAATTGTGCCCTCTCAAGGGACATGCTGTAAGTGAGAATCAATCCACTTGCTGCAGCAGTACTAGACCCTGCATTAATAGATTGCTTCGGTATGGAAGCCACCATAGCTCGTCCATGTGGATCTTCTTATGTCGTCTATGGTATTCTTTGCCCTTGTGGGCTGATGTATATAAGGAAGATGATCAGGCCCTTTAGAGTACGCATGGGAGAGCATAAAAGTAGATTAAAACATAAGGTATGCGAAGCCCCTATAGTACAGTATTGTATAGATCAAGGTCATTCTTTTGGAGAACTTAGATGTTTTTGTATTGGAGAGTATACTGGCTGGATCGCGAGAACAAACGTTGATATATTGTGAACAAAGGTGGATTTTTAAATTTACGGACATCTCCTGGTGGCCTTAATGTGAAAGCTGACTGGGGTAGCTGCATCTGAATTTTAAGATTGCTGTGGTGATAGTGTAGAATATTAGGTTCATATGTATGTAAAGGTTTTTTGGATTTGTGAACGATGTCATTTAGATATATGAGGTTTGACATCTGTGGTGCGTACGTCATTGCAAAACATGTATTTAGATGAGCTGGGGTTGAGCAGTCCGCATGCGCAGCATTTTTGTGCACAGCGTCGCCCATATTGAAGGAAGGTGCGATCGGGTGAATGTTTACAGCATCGTTTGTACTGTGAAGGCTTTGATGTAAGTTGCAGTTTTGGTAATGATTCTAATAGCCTTGTGGTGTAACAATCGGGGAGCTTGTGTGTTCTGTTTTAACCTCATGGCTTTATGGTGTTGTGTTCTGAATGAAAGGTTTTTTTAAGATTGGTATGAATGGGTAGTTTTGTTATTGTTAATAGATTCGATTTAAGTGTGCATTATAATAGTGTTTCTGTTTTTTGTTGATAAGAGTTTCACACCCCTGATGAAGCTTTTTATGAAGCAAAAACGCTCAGAAGGCGCCATAGTGAGGCGTTGGGGAAAAGCAGTAGATCAGGAAGAGTACCTGATCACGCAGTCTGGTGAAAGAAATCAGCAATTAAGCTTTCTTTGATTGGTCATTTTCAATGACTGCGGTGATGTAAAGGATGGTCGTTGATGCAAGCTGGTATAAGCATTTAGATATCTTTTTGCTTAAAAAATGCCGAACGAGTGAGACCTCCTTTATGTTTTGGTAATATACAATTAACAAATAACAGTAATAAGAAGATTCACCTGATGAATTTAATTTAACAATTTTTGTTCCTGTTTAAGTGATTGTCTGGCGATTTTGACAGAATTCTTCACTCTATGAATTGACCAGTGTGTTTTGTTTCACCATAGCTCGTCCGCCAGATGCCGAACCAGGTCCATGTACCACAGGCTGCTGAGCCAATCCGGGGCTATCAGAATCACCTGCCCCCGGTACACTTCTATGCACTGCAAGAGCCAACCGATCAGCAGCCTGAGCAGAAACACGTACAGGAGACTGTTCCTCGACCACTGTTGTGCTAGGGCATCTAACCCTTCAGAGATGTGCTCCCTGCGCCAGTGTAAGAACCCGGTCACACTGGCATTGGCAAACGACACCATCAGATACATGACAGACTTGTCCCAATGCCTTGTGATACAGTGAAACTCCGACTCGTTCAGCTCCTATTCGCCCGGATCAAAGTAGTGACGTCTGAGAAAATTGGTCTGTATATTCTCCTTGCTGGCAACATGTGCTGCTGAAAGAGTGGTGAGCCACTGCTTCACTCACAGGAGTAGAGGTGGAGTCCTTTCTGCCAAGGCTGCGCTCCATGTGCCTGCTTGGCATTGATCTAGGCCATAATGGTCGCATTGTCTGAATACATTTGCACTTCTTTTTGCTGGATCAGTGGCCAGAAGTACTGGAGAGCCAGAAACACTGCCCTCAACTCTAGTCGATTGATGGGCCAAGCACTCTCCTTCAGGGACCACTGCCCCTGCCTCACCAGTAACTGACAATGCACTCCTATTCCGTGAAGCTGGCCTCTGTCATCACCAGAATCCAATCCAGCAGCAACAGGGACACCCCCGCCACCAAATTTTCTCTGTAATCACCAATCCAGACTTTCCCGAACTGAGTCCAGACAAAACAGTTTGTGCGATAACAGCTGGCTCTGTGGAGACTAGTGCACCAGCAGCGCTTGCCGGAGGGGCTGTATGTGAGTTTAACACAGATAATACCATGCTGTTGGTTCTCTCATAGCCAGGAACTGATGAATCTAATGAAGGATCGGTCGTATCCTATCCTCAGGAAGTGAGATGAGACCCATTTCTACATCAAAACTGCTGGACGGTTGCAACTGACTTGGCCAGATTAACTATCCATCCCAGACTCCGAAAGAACTGCACCGCCCACTGGGTGTCCAGCTGCGCCTCCTGTTCCATTGCTAGACTCAGTCATCCCAGTACGGATGGACCATGATGCCCCTCCTTCCACAGGGTAGCCACCACTACCAACATCACTTTTCTGAAGGTGCACAGAGACATTGCTAGCCCAAAAGGCTGACATGCAAGCCCTGTGAAATGAAAGGCCAAACAGCATTCAACTCATGTACATCATTCAGATGAGTTACGTCATGTATATCATCTAGGTCATTTCCCATTCAAGGCATTTCTGTCATATAGATCAGTTATTTCATCTATTTCAGGTATGTCAATTACATAGTGTAGGCCATTTCCTACATATATTCCATGTATTGCAGGCACGTCAGTTATGTAAAATGCTCCAGAGAGCACCTCTCATGCTTCTACTTTATTATGTTGTACCATCTTTCTCCCCAAGTATGTCATCGGGCCTGGAAGGAAAGGAAGAATGGATGTTCCCACTGAAAATCCCAGGAAACAAAACAACCCAAAATAAAGCAAAACAGGTAAATACCTTCTCTAAGGCGACCAAGAGATGCGCCCCCCTTGAGGCACCTCCCATTCCGATCTATAATTGTTTTAAGCACTCTATGCTGCGGGCTAGGCAATATTTAAGCCACCAGCGAGTGCTTGATAAAACCTGCTAATATCTCCTTATGAATAAGCCTGAACACATTTAGGGTTCTCCCCCATGGGGAACTCACCTTCTTCCAAGTTCAAGCTAGCAGAGTCACCCCAGAGGTCTGAGGGACCCTCCCCGGCATCCTCTGAAGTCTGGGAGTGGGAGGATTCTTATCACCCCCCCCCCCCCCAACCCAATCCAGTTCAGTCTTAACTTTCTGTCCTGGAGGCTCCTGACTAGGCAGAGGAAACTCTTGCAGTACTTCAGTTGGCATAATGGAAGGCAGAATAGGCTGAGCAGGGCTTGAACCTGTTGTCTCTAACCTCTAAGCCTCCAGGCCTTACGCAATAAACTAAAAATCTTCTGAGAAAACTGGGTCTTCCTGCTCACTAGCCAACAAAGACATTGTCCATGATGCTGAGCGGTGGTTTGATTGCTGTTTTGCCTTTGTTTTCACAGCCTTTCCCTTAGCTGAGGAAATGGCTGCTGAATCTAACATGGCTGCGGCTCCCGCCAAAACTGTGGGGCCTCTGGCTCTGCAGATCAGAACCTGGCTTCTCCCTTGCACGATACATGTCCCCCCCCCCCAAAGCCAATCCACACTCCAGGGCTCTTCCCTGCTTTAAACTCAGCTGACAAACTGCAGTTTCTTCCACTGCCGATGCAAAAAGCAAAAGCCATGCACATGCACTGTTCTCTGGGGATGCCTGTCAAACAGAAAACAGGAAAATTTACAGTTTGATGATCTAGCTGACAAGCCTGATGCAAGAAACACTGGCTGTAAGCGGAGCTCTGCAGTAAACCCAGCACAGAAGCAAAACTCCAGCTGCTATTATTGAAAGTGATAGCCTCCTTAAAAAGGCCTATTTTAGTAATCTGAAGGGAAAACCCAGATCTCTAACTCAGATGTGTGGGTAGCCCAGCCAGGGGAGAAAGGCACCTGGACCACCAAGTATCTAACCCCTTGGGGCCCACCAGACCCACTAAAGGATCCTGATGGCAGAGAGGCCTACTGCGGCCTTGTCAGCCCTCTCACATTACCAGTTCCGACTGAGAATATGGAAGTCCAAAAATTTGAAAGGAAACCCAGATCTCCATGGATGAAAAGTGTGGGTAGTTCAGCCGGGGGGGGGGGGGGGAGGGCAGAAACGACCTGGATCACCAGGTATTTAACCCCTTAGGGCCCACCAGAGCCACCAAAGGCTCCTGGTGTTATACAGGCTTCATGCAGCTCTGTTAGCCCTTTCGCTCAACAGTTCTGACTGAGAAAAACCCAGCTTAAGGCTAGAATTCTCCGTCTCCTTTATTAACCTTTTCTGTCCAATTAATCCTAACACCGCAACCTAATTTGTGGGAGTATCGCATAGTAAAATTCCCTAACCCTAGGGATGTGTCTTCAGCTATTGAGAACAGAGGATAATGGATCCTGCAGCTGAAGATGGAGCTCTTATGTGGGAGATCAGAATTCTGACATGCTCAGCTGCCAAAGGTGGGGGAGAACCCATTCATCGAGACTGGACTGGAGGGATGATATGGAAATATGTAATTTATTATGAAACCTCTACTGTTTTATGGTCAACCAGGAACAAGTGTCCACTTTTTGAAGGAGCTGCAACCTGTGGCCCCTCACCAAGAACTCTCCCTGTAATGGCTAGGCTAGATGGAAGAGACAGTGGTTACATAATGTGGGTAAATTCTCCAGATAGTTGCACATGAGAACTTAAGGTACTATAGCCCAGTTCCAAAAGGCAAGAGGAACCTGCTGCGGCTTAATTTTGAAAATGCATAAAACGGTAGGGGAAACAAGCAAAAATACACCCAGTGAATTAAGTGTAATATGGGAGAATTATGTTTTCTGTCATAAAAAAAGCTCACTATGTTGATTTTAATTTTTTTTTAGTAGCATCACACCTTTCCAGTTGTAGTTAAAGGCAAGTTACAATCAGGTATAGCACAAGACTCATCACTTATTTCTATCCAATTTACAGATTATATGCTCAGTTCAACCTATCAACGCAGCAATGCATGACCATCTATCCTGTTTCACTCATAGTGGAAAAAGTTGAATCTGCCAATTCATTTAATTAAGTCAGTATTTCCTGGTAAGAAGGCCAAAACAAATATGGCTGCATAAGAGGAACTGGTCGCACAGTACAGCTCCAGAAAGAAACCTGAGTAATTCACCATTAAGCATGCTTTCTGCACAACTGAGAACCCTTGGGGCTAATGTAATAAGTCATGCTTTAGTGCACAATGTTTTAACACATTAACAAAAATTTTGTTCCCGATGCAGTAAACCAATGGCTGTGCTACTGTGAGTTCTGTCTGCTTGTCTCCACATATTTATTTATCTATTTATCCTTATTGGTGGGTTCCCTTGCCTACTCCATTGCTGTAGAGTTTAAACTATTTTCCTCTTAGTCTACCTGAGTGACTTCCCCTCCCCCCTGCTAAGGTATTGTTGTAGACTTCCATTGCCTGTCCTGCAGGTGTGCTTGCTCAGATTGCCTTTCTGTTCCTTGAGAAGAGCAGTGCTCTCCAGAGTTCTCCTAAAAGGTGACCGTTGCTGAATTTGCTGCTGAATTGTGAGTTCTGTCTGTCTCCACATATTTATCTATTTGTCCTTATTGGTGGATTCCCTTACCTACTCTCCATTGTGTGTGCCCACAGTTCAGGAACAGCCTACTGGCCAGAGACACTTAGGTTCCCACACACCCTACCTCTCACCCCACCCACGGGCTACATTGCCTATATAGTGGTCACATACATGCCATCTAACCTTCCTAACTTGGGTTAAAGCCCACCTCATCTTTTCTTCTTCTTCCTCTTCTGGGACTGCTTAATCAACATGTCATGTATTCAGTGCAATAACTGCAGTATTTTCATTCCAAGACGAATCATTTGGAGCCTAAGAGCTTGTCCTATGTGCCTCAAATCAGCTGCCATGCATGAAGAACTGACTTACTAAGGAAAGACCTAGCTGCCATGCATAAAGAAGTGACTCTACTGAGGGAGGAACTGGCTGCAATAAGGCGCACCTCTTCTAGGATACAAACTGTACAAAGTCCACCACTGCTCCCGCAAAGAATCAAACACCCCAGGAACAAATGGATCACAGTGGGTTCTGGTAGATTGCAACCTGTAACGCAGACACATCCTATACATCAAGGGATATCCCTGCACAATGCCTTCTCTGCCTTGGCTAATGAGGATGCCCAATCCAAAGAAACTGAAGGGCCCTTAAATGAGTCAGACAATGCCCAATCTCCTGCTAAAGCACCAAATATGAAGAAAACTCACCAAACAGAAAACTACTACTACTTGGAGATCCCATCATCAGAGGCACCAACTTGGGAACACAGTTCAAAGGAGAGAAGATAGTCATGTGCCTACCAGGCTCTTCAGCCAGCAGGAATACAAACCAAGTTGTTGAAATACTTAGCGCAAAGAGTGTGCTAAGTATTTCAACAACTTGGTTTGTATTCCTGCTGGCTGAAGTATTTCTTAGTTACTTATTGTTACTCTGTATTTCACATTGTTCTCTGTATTTTGACTTATGTTCAATGTAAACCGCCACTGATCTTAGGAAATGGTGGTATATAAAAACGTTGCAAATAAATAAATAAAATAAAGAGTGAACACTCCAAACTTGATGTTGTTATCCACTTGGGCACAAATGATCTGGCTAGAAACAGTGCCTCTACAGTCCAAAAGGACTTCCAATCTCTTGGGAGAGAAACTCAAGCCCATTGTTAGCACTGTTGCATTCTCAGAAGTTCTACCTGTTCTTGGTAAGGGGACAAAAAGGCTGCATCACATTAACAGCTTTAATACATGGCTCCAGACCTGGTGCAAACAAGGAGGATTCAGATTTATTGGCGACTGGGGCAACAGATGGACCAACAAGAGACTATACTGTGCTGATGGATTACATCTCTGTCACAGGGAAAAGAATCCTAAGTGAAAAATTCAGGTAGTATGTGGATATGCATTTAAACTAGGAAAAGGGGGTGACGGATGTGGAAGGTCAAGATCTGCATGCTACCCCCTGCAAAAGCAGATCATCAGAAACAGCCACACATCAAACACAAGTGGGAAGTGGGCAGAACAAAATCAATGCAAAATACACACAAGCCAGTTAAATGCTGGAAAGCAATGAGCACAAATGCTTGAAGCTTAGCCAACAAAATTCCAGACCTGGAAGCCCTAATGGTGGAAATGGATTTGGACATTGTGGCCATTACAGAAACATGGTTTAATGAATTGCATGATTGGGATATAGCTGGCTATAATCTATTCAGAAGAGACAGAGAAAATGGAAAAGGAGGAGTAGCCTTGTATGTCAAAAGCAATATTAAAGCTACTGAAATGCAGGGGACATGGGGAAAAGAAGAAGCGCTCTGGATTGCGTTGGAAAGAGATGGCACTGTCATCCATATTGCTGTAGTCTACAGACCTCAGACTCAAATTGAAGAGAGAGATAACGAATTGATTATAGATATTGCCAAGATAGCAAAAAAGGGGGAAGCGATCATATTGGATGACTTTAACCTACCTGGTGTGGATTGGATTACTCCTTCTGCACATCTGGAAAGAAGCAAACACATTGTGGATGCTCTCCAAGATGCATAACTTAGACAAATGGTGATGAAACCAACCAGGGAAAGTTCAACGCTGGATTTAGTGCTCACCAACGGTGATAGTGTGCCGAATGTCTGCGTGAGTGCCCCTGTGAGCAACAGCGATCACCACATGGTGTGGTTTGAGATAAAAGCCATGGTACAGGCCAATCATAGCAAGCTTAAAGTCCTAAACTTCAAAAACACTGACTTCAATAAAATGGCCAGGTACTTAAAGGAGGAGATGACGGGGTTGAAGGAGATAAGAGAAGTGGAATTGCAATGGGCTAAACTAAAGGTGGCAATAAAAGGGGAAACAGATAAATAAAAACAAGAGGAGAAGGAAACCTATTTGGTTTTCCAAAGAAGTGGCTGCTCAAATAAAGGCAAACATAGCTTTTGCAAAATTCAAAAGCTTGAAAACAGAAGAATACAGAAATGAATACAGGATCAAACTCAGAGTCTAAAAGAGAAATAAGGATAGCAAAATCAAAAGCAGAGGAAAAGATGGCTAAAGATGTTAAGGGTGGTGACAAAACTTTCTTCAGGTATATTTGGGAAAGAAAGAAGATCAGAGTTGGAATTGCAGGACTCAGAAGTGCTGGGAAAGGACTCGTGGAAAGTGACATTGAAAAAGCGAAATTGCTAAACAAATACTTCTGCTCTGTTTTTACTAAAGAAAATCCTGGAGATGGACCAGCTGTGACTCCCAAATATAAAAATGGGAATGAAGTACATACCACACCATTCACAAAAGATGAGGTGTTAGAACAACTTGCTAAACTGAAAGTGGACAAAGCCATGGGACCTGATGGGATACATCCCAGGATACTGAAAGAGCTCAGAGAGGTTCTTGCAGGACCATTAAAGGAGGTCTTCAACAGATCCTTGGAAACAGGAGAGGTTCCTCAGGACTGGAGAATGGCTGATGTTGTACCTCTACACAAAAGTGGTGACAGGGAAGAAGTGTCAAACTAAAGGCCCGTGAGCCTTACCTCAGTGGCGGGAAAAGTAAATGAAGGCGCTCCTGAAAAGCAAATAGTGAACTTTCTCAAAACCAACAGGTTGCAAGATCCGAGGAACATAGTTTTACCGAAGGACGGTCTTGCCAAACAAATCTGATTGAGTTCTTTGACTGGGTGACCAAGGAACTAGATCAGGGGCATGCAATGTATGTCATCTACCTGAATTTCAGCAAAGCCTTTGATACTGTTCTTCATAGGAGGCTTGTCAAACTCAGTAGCTTGTGGATGGGTCCCAAGATAGTAAACTGGATTAGAAATTGGTTGACTGACAGACAACAGAAGGTGATGGTACATGGAGCTCACTCGGATGAAAGGAAGGCGATTAGCGGGGTGCCCCAGGGTTCGGTCCTGGGCCCGACACTGTTCAATGTATTTGTAAGTGATATTGCTGAAGGACTGAATGGAAAAAAGTCTGTCTTTTTGCAAATGACACGAAAATTTGCAACAGAGTGGACTCCCCCGAGGGAGTGGTTAACATGAGGAAAGATCTACGAAAGCTGGAAGAATGGTCTAATGCTTGGCAACTACGATTTAATGCCAAAAAGTGCAGTGTCATGCACTTGGGTAGCAGAAATCCAAGGGAAATGTACGAGATAGGTGGCGAGAGGTTGGTGTGCACAGTTCAGGAGAAAGACCTTGGTGTGATTATCTCTGATGATCTCAAGTTGGCAAAACAGTGCGACAAGGCGGTGGCAAAAGCCAGGAGGATGTTGGGCTGCATACAAAGAGGGATTACCAGCAGAAAGGAAGAGGTACTTATGCCACTGTACAAATCACTGGTGAGGCCTCACTTGGAATACTGTGTTCAGTTTTGGAGACCATATCTTGCAAAAGATGTAAAAAGACTGGAAACTGTTCAGAGGAAGGCGACCAAAATGATTTGGAGCCTGCGTCAGAAGCTTATGAGACGAGACTTGAAGACCTAAATATGTACACTTTGGAGGAGAGGAGGGACAGGGGAGATATGATTCAGATCTTTAAATACTTAAAGAGAAATGATGAACTTACCTCTTCCAAAGACGGGGAAGCTGTAAAACTAGAGGGCATAACATGAAGCTGCAAGGTGGTAAATTGAAAGGCAATGTCAGGAAATATTTTTTCACTGAGAGGGTGGTGGATGCTTGGAATGCCCTCCCGATGGAAGTGGTGGGGTCAAACATGGTGACGGAATTCAAAACGGCATGGGACAAACACAGTGGATCCCTTTACAGCAACAGGATAAAATCAAAATAAAACGGTACCATCTAACCTCTGAACCATCTAACGTCTCAACAAATAGGGGTGTCCTACATGGAGTGGTGGGTTCACCCCTAAACAAAGACATGGGGAGGGGTGGCCTCCACAGAGCAACAGGTGCACCTACTCTTGCCATCTGCTGGGCAGACCAGATGGACCATGCTAGTCTTTATCTGCTGTCATTTACTATGGCTACAACATTAAAATATGTGCAATGTTTAAAAAAAACACCACACACCATACCCCTTCACAGAAACAGAAACAGAAACAACCACCACATACACACAAACTGCACAAACCGCTGCCGTAATCTGCATCAGGCATTTTGTCTCTCTGTTAGGGCGTGAATGAGGATTAGTTTGTATATTGACAGGAATGGAGACATTTAGGATGCAGCCTGGAATCCCCGATCCCTGCTAGACAATTCCTGTTTGTCCAGGAGGCCCCACAATATCCCCTCCACCTCCCCCTGGGTTATCTGAACCCAGACACCAAGCACAGTGAGGCCTTCAACCAGAAAGCTTTCATGCTGTTGGACTGGACTCCTCCCCCAGACCAAATACCTACCTGGTCTGGGGAGACATACAGTAGCATCTGTCTCTTCCCACTATTGCTTGAAAAATGGCAGGACCTGACCCCGAGCCGTACTTTGGGATTCACTGCTACATGTCAGTCTGTCAAGAAAGGGATTGCTTCTCTTGTTGGGAAGCACTGCTTTATTTGGCAGACTGACCCCTAGTGGTGTGTGTCGGGATGCACTGCTAGGAGTCCAACACCAAAATTTTGGAAGATGGCAGAGGAAAAAGGAAGACACCAGAAGATGCCTCCCTGGACCAGATAATTATTTATCCAGAGGGGTCCAACTGCAAGGAGGGTCTCTGGTCAAGGGCCTTCCTCTGCCAGGTACTCTTGACCAGACAGCTTTGGGGGTGGGCTGTCAATCAGATCCATTTGGGCCATGAGCCCTCAGATGATCCTACCGCTCCCATATAGCCCCCGACTGAAGTAAGGATTCTGCACTAAAGGATAAGTAAAAACCACACAAAAATTATTTTTTTTTTTCAGAATCAGAAGCAATTACCAATTCAGTAGGTTTGCATGCTAACTGTGCTACCTTTTTAGTGTATAGGATTTATTGTGGATTTTTGGCTCTTATTATGATGAAATTGGTGTCAGACCACAGGACTAACTAGGCCTTTTTCAGCTATCAGATCCCCCAAACATGCCAAAATATGTGCCCTGAGGCTTTTCAAAACACTCTTGGGGCAAAAAACACCAGCTGCAGAAGGAAAAGAGGGCTGCATCAAGGCACGCAGCTCAAAAAGTCACAGCAAAACAAAAAAAAATTATAGAAAAAAAAAAAAAAAAAAGCATAAAAAGGAAAAAGTGTGGTGAAAAAAAAATCCCTGATAAGGGAATCTGAGCAGCTGAGAGACTGGCAGGAGGAACCCATGGAGGACTGGCTCAGCTGCCTACACAGGCCTGGGAAAGCCCAACTGCCTTAGAGAGGATTTTTTTGTTGTTTGTTTTTTTTAAGCTGCTTTATTCAACAGCAAAAAAGAGAAAGCCAATGCAAAAAACAGGTTAAAAAAAGAAAGGGCAAAGAAAGAAGAAAAGCCTGCAGATAGAGGACAGTGAGCTAGGAGGAGGAGCTGGGCCTGGACTTACCAACCTTCCCTTCAAGGTCCTGTGAAGGTTGGCCTGTCCACTCTCCAGCCCACCAGCTCTGGAACCCATGGATAACAGCAGTGGACACAGGGCAGCTATTGGCTTGAGAAGATAAGGGCATCCCCACACTCCAAGCAAAATGTTAGGTCTAGAGGTCTCAATCACTCAGGCCACCACCAGACCCTAATCTGAGCCAAGGGAGACAAGCCTATTTGCAATGCTGCACTAGCCAACATACTTTGCCACCTGCTGAAGGCAGGCAATGGTGGCTTCTTTCGGTGCTGAACCAGCATATGTACAAGTGATGACATCACAAAGTGGCTCTGGTCTGGCTCTACCTGCTGGCTTTGGTGCATAACCCACTCGTCTCGACTGGTCTAGTAAGATAAGGAATAAGAAATTTCTATGAATTCCCCTATCCAAGAGACCCTAAAACAAATCATCACAGCAAGACAATAGGGATTTGAAGTGAAGCAACTTAACAAAAAACCCAGATGGACTTATTCAGAAGAAACATGTGATCAAAGCAGAAGTCAAATGTTAAGAAAGGGCATTAATTCAGTAAGCACTAAGGTTTACATTCCCCACAGTAAACAACTGCAGCAGTATGAAAGAAATTCAAAAAAACCCAAACTAGGCTCAAAAAAGAAAAAGAAAAATTATTACTATCAATACCATGTGAGAAACAATGATGAAGAACCAAAGAAATCAACCAGATCAGAATCATCATCAATAAATGTATTGCCTCAGCAAGCCACCTCCGCCAACAATCGGCAAGAAGGGAGAGACAGTCAATAGGACAAACACCACTATAATCTAACCGGACTCATAAGGACATCAGCGGTCAAAAAAACCTCTAAACAGTAATCCGAAATGGTTGTAAAGACACAGCAGAAAACATGGACATGGTAATAACAGCTACCATGAAAAACACAGCGTGGCGTGGCAATACTTATCTGAAAATCAGCAGGCTGCGGGGAAGGTGCAGAAGCAAAGGCAGGAATCCAGTAATGTGGAAACAGCAGTCCAATGTAGAGCACGAACGCAGCAACCGGCACAACAGCTGGAGCACCGACACCAGGTGTTTCGCCCGATGGCTTCTTCAGGGAGCTCAAGAAAATCCACGACGCTGTTCTTAAGTCAGAAAATTTATGATACTGCTGGTCCTGAAAAGACAAAAATCAAAAAGAAAAAAAAACTCACATGGATTAACAGAAACAACGTGGAAGCCAAAAAATGTTGAAGGAATCCACTAACTTACATGATACAAAGAAATCCACAAAAGAAAGAAGCACTGGAGTAATACTGCACACACCGCCGGCTTGAGAATACCAAAAAAAACCCAAGAAAGAGACCATTGAGCAGGCGCATCTATAAGGGCTTGCCCGATAACGTCAGAGGGAACCCCCAAAGACCCGACGTATAATTGAAAATAAATCCGAAGCAAATTCAAAGCTCTGTGTCTGGCTAAACTCTAAAGCTCATCAAATAACATGCACTCAAGACAGCTGGAAGTGAAAAAATGTATATTTAATTCCTGTGCTTCAAGAAACAGCAAACACAGTAAATCCACCCAACCCACCCAGACAACAAAAAACGGTAAAGCTGAAAAATTAGAAACAGATCTTCCACTCAATAGAGTCATTAAGACCTTTAGGTGCCACAGTGTCTAAACGAAAAATCCAGCGTTGTTCGAAACGAGTCAGAGTCTTATTCCAGTCACCACCGTAAGCAGAAGGTGAACATTGGTGATTGCACAAACAACGCAAATCTTCAAACTGATGTTGCAAAGACTGGCAATGTTGAACCAAAGAACCATGTGACAAAAGACGACTCCTGTGTTCAATAAGACGTGTCCGCAGGGTCCGTGTGGTCTTCCCAACATAGCCCAGGTTACAAGGACATCAAATTAGATATACCACCTGCACACTGTCACAGGTAGTGGAATGATACAGTGCATAAGTTTGATAATTATGCTGAAACAAATGACAAGTGACCATTATCATACATCATCTATATATCGGACCCATAGACAGATGTAAGATTGAAAAGGTGGATTTTATTGTTCAACTTATGACACTGGCCATCACCAAACTTGTGTTTTGATGGGGGGGGGGGGGGGTTTATCAGCAAATTAAGTGGGTGGACATGGGGGCCACCATGGCCCCGTCTATTGCTAACCTTTATATGGCACAATTTGAGATTTGTTGGCTGGTGAATGGTCCTTTTCAATCTAGGGGTCCAATATATACATGTATGCCTTTTATGGACAGGCACGACAGAACGATTGATGTCATTTCATCGGCGGCTTAATCACTGATGAAAATATTGCATGTTCCTTTAGAATATAGTGCAACTTCCATCTCTTTTTTGGATGTTTTTTTGACGCGACAAGGGAATAATCTAGTCTCCACCCATCAGATGGCCTTTCTTCGTTTTACCAGTGCACATCCACAACATCTCAAGAATAGTCTGCCTTTGGCTCAGTTCCTTAGTTTTCGTCGAAACTGCTCCACAGTGTCTGATTATAAAGTGCATTCACAGCGTTTGGAAGAATCTTTTTTGGCCCGAGGTTATCCATTTCAACTTGTCCGTCAAGCCCGGACTCAACATTGCCAGTCTTTGCAACATCAGTTTGAAGATTTGCGTTGTTTGGTGATTGCACAGTGTTCACCTTCTGCTTACAGCGGTGACTGGAATAAGACTGACTCGTTTGGAACAACGCTGAATTTTTCGTTTAGACACTGTGGCACCTAAAGGTCTTAATGACTCCATTGAATGGAAGATCTGTTTCTAATTTTTCAGTTTTACCATTTTTTGTTGTCTGGGTGGGTTGGGTGGATTTTCTGTGTCTGCTGTTTCTTCAAGCACAGGAATTAAATATACATTTTTTTCACTGCCAGCTGGCTTGAGTGCATGTTATTTGATGAGCTTTAGAGTTTAGCCAGACACGGAGCTTTGAATTTGCTTCGGATTTATTTTCAATTATACGTCGGGTCTTTGGGGGTTCCCTCTGACATTATCGGGCAAGCAGTTATAGGTGCGCATGCTCGATGGGCTCTTTCTTGGGGGTTTTTTGGTATTCTCAAGCCGGCGGTGTGTGCAGTATTACTCCAGTGCTTCTTTCTTTTGTGGATTTCTTTGTATCACGTAAGTTAGTGGATCCCTTCAACATTTTTTGGCTTCCACATTGTTTCTATTAATCCATGTGAGTTTTTCTTTCATTTTGTCTTTTTAGGACCAGCAGTATCATAAATTTTCTGACTTAAGAACAGCGTCGTGGATTTTCTTGAGCTCCCTGAAGAAGCCGTCGGGCAAAACACCTGGTGTCGGGGCTCCAGCTGTTATTCCGGTTGCTGCATTTCATTGGACTGCTGTTTCCACATTACTTAATTGCTGCCTTTGCTTCTGCACCTTCCCGCAGCCTGCTGATTTTCAAATAAGTGTTGCCACGCCACGCTGTGTTTTTCATGGTAGCTGTTATTACCATGTCCATGTTTTGTGCTGTGTCTTTACAACCATTTTGTATTACTGTTTAGAGGTTGTTTTGACCGCTAATGTCCTTATGAGTCCGGTTCGATTATAGTGGCGTTTGTCCTATCGACTGGCTCTCCTTTCTTGCCGATGTTGGCGGGGGTGGCCGAAGTCTTTTTTCCTCTATAATTGCTTAGGCAATACATTTATTGATGATAATTCTGATCTGTTTGATTTCTTTGGTTCTTCATCATTTTTTCTAACATGGTATTGATAGTAGTAATATTTTATTCTTTTTGAGCCTAGTTTGGGGTGTTTTGAAATTTTTCTTTTGATGTTTCTGGCTCCTTGGGGAATTTTCACTATACAGTGCAATATGAGAGAAAACAGACAATGATGGAGAAATAGTACGATTTCACTGTTTTCTTCCTCCAGAGAGAGAACATGAGACAGCCAGTAAAAACAGATGAAAATGAAAAAAAAAAATAGATCAGATGATGTCGAATGAAGCAAAGAAAGGTGAAACTAAGTAATTTAAACACATCCATAGTTCAGTAAGAAACCAACAGAAAATAGGAAATGGCGATATAGGCAAATTAGAGTTAATTAAAAATTGATTATGCAGTACTTTGAAAAAGCTGGTGTGAATGAAGAATGGAAGTGAGAAGTCTGATTAGTAGGAAATTGCAGGAAAGAAGCCTGAATAATCTGTCTTGCAGAAGATATTTCTGTGTTACATTAAGCAAGTGTTTCCCTAATGCTTCTGACAGTAGCTGGATGGACTCCACGAAAGACCAGATATGACAATGATGGCAAGATATTGTTCAGTAAGGTAGAAGATAAGCCCTAACAAAACAAAACAAAAAACAGTGAGACTAAAAATGACCAAGGTGAGAATAGACAGAAGAAAATAATGCTTGGTGTTCTCTATCTAAAAAATATGAAGACAATACTGAGGCAGACAAAGAGCAAGGCAAGAGAGTTAAGATAAAGAAAGATTAAGTCAACCAAAATCTAAAAAATAAAAATGACAAGAAATGAACAGAGTGAGAAAATAAAAGATTTTTTAGATAACAGCAAGTGGCTTGAAAACAAAGTAATGAACGTAAAACAGTTATAGAAAAAAGGAATAGAAAGGAGACAAAAAAAAAGAAAGAGAAGGACAGATGGAAAATGAAAGATGGTGTATTGGTAAATCTGATCAGCTAATCCGATCTTAAAAAAAAAAAAAAAAAGTGTGTGTGAATAAAGTGAAATCAGACCTTACCTAATTTACTTTACTGCAATCCCTTCAGTCCACTACTACTACTACTGAGCATTTGTATAGCGCTACAAGACATATACAATGCTGCACATACATGTAAGAGACAGTCCCTGATCAGAGCTTACAGTCTAGTCAAGAAATCTATCAGATGGATGTGTGTGGATAAGGAGAGAGGAGAGAGAGAGAGAGAGAGAGAGAGACACACACAAAGGTGACCTCAAGGTTGTGAGCCAAGGAAACAGGGAGGAGTAGAGAGTTATTAACAGAGACAAAGGAGGAAGGGGAGAAGAGGTTTTAGGGGGGGAAAATAAGCAGCTCAGTTTTGGCCATGTTCAATTTCAAGCAGCGGTGAGACAATCAAGCAGCAATGTTAGAAAGGCAGGCAGGGATCCAGGTCTGAATTGCTGGAGAGATTTCAGGTGTAGAGAGGTAGGTCTGTAAGTCATCAGAATAAAGATGGTACTGAAAGCCATGGGAAGAGATGAGTGCATCAAGGGACTAGGTATATTGAGAGAAAAGGAGTGGACCCAAGACAGATCCTTGGAGGTATACCAACTGAGAGCAGGATAGCAGCAGAGGAGGATCCCACAGAACAAACACTGAAAGAGCAATGGGAGAGAGAGGAGAACCAGGATAGTTATGCTCACAAACCAGCAGGTGGCGATTGAGAAAACACTCTCTCAGATCAGAATAAACAGCCTATGCCCACTGAACTGTCAGTATTTGTCACTCACCAAGCAGAGACCGAACAAAGGAGAAATTAGGCCTTACCTGCTAATTGTCTTTCCATGAGTTCTCTCCGGGCCAGTCCAGGAAACCTTAGGGTTGTCAATCTCCTTCAGCAGCTGAGGACTGAAAACAAAGTTTTGCTGACAGGTTATAGCCACTCCCCCTGGTGACAGCTCTTCAGTCTTCCATAGCAAAGCAGTTTAACACTAATAGTAACTTAGGAACTGCCTAACTAAACTAAAACAACAAATCCAACAGTTATCCCTATATTTCCCTTGCGAACGCCCATTTTCTGCGTACAACACTGCGCCTGTGTTTGCCTGGAATATTTTTTTTTTTTTTTTTTTAATGTCTGTTTTAGGCCGAACCCCCTACTAATCAGAAGGGAGCCCCAAACACCACGTCCACCAGGATAAAGCACAGTTACCTACCTGTAACAGGTGATCTCTGGGAACAGCAGGAATAAGTCTTCACAAATGGTTATCGCCAGTACCTGCGTGGGAATGCTCCCCAGCGTCCAGTAAGAAAGCTTTTGGGAGCATCCCACAGCGCCTGCGCACTGCCTTTCCCAACTACCTCTCTCCAGTTCGAGTTTTAAAGCTGAGACAAAGAGAGAGAGCGGGGAAAGGAAAGATAGAGAGATACAACTCCTAGGGGAGGTGGGTGGGTTGTGAAGACTTATTCCTGCTGTTCCCAGAGATCACTTGTTACAGGTAAGTAAATGTGCTATCTCCAGGAACAAGCAGGAATGAGTCTTCACATATGGGGACTCCCTAGCTGCAGATGCCAGGGGAAGACCCCAGGTTGTGTGTCCTTGAAAAAGACTCTACCTCCCCCCATGGATCTCTGGCATCCAACCAGGGTAGGTGGGTAGGAGTTGATTAGGAATGGAACAGGTGTTGGAGAACAGCCTGACCAAACGAGGCATCCTGGCGGGAGTCCTTGTCCAAACAGTAATGGGCTGTGAAGGTATGAACAGAGGCCCAGGTGGCCGCTCGACAGATTTGGTCGATGGACACAGAGTTTAGATGAGCCATTGAGGCTGCCATGGCTCTCACATTGTGAGCTGTGACATGGCCCTCCAGAGGAATGTTCCTACTCTGGTAGGCGAAAGAAATACACTGAGCAATCCAGTTGGACAGTGTTCTCTTAGAGAATGGAAGTCCTAAATGAGAAGGATCAAAAGCAACAAAGAGTTGAGAAGACTTTCTATGTTGCTGTGTTCTTTGTAAGTAAAAAGCAAGAGCTCTCTTACAATCCAAGGTATGAAGATTCCTCTCTGCACTTGATGCATGAGGTCCTGGAAAAAAGACAGGTAAATATACCTCTTGGTTTAGATGAAAAGGCAAGACCACTTTGGGCATAAAGTGTGGATTGGTCCTGAGGACTACCTTATCATGATGGAACCTTGTATAAGGTGGATTAGCCACCAAAGCTTGCAATTCACTGATGCGGCGTGCTGTGACTGCAATGAGAAAATATTTTCCAAGAAAGAAATTTCAAGGAGGTGGTGGCTAAAGGTTCAAAGGGTGGCTTCATAAGCTGGCCAAGAACCAGGTTTAAGTCCCATGCCACTGGAGGTGGTCTAATGGGAGGTTTAGTTAGAAGGCGGCCTCTCATGAATCTTGTTATAAGAGGATGAGAGGAAATAGGTTGTCCATTGAGAGGCTTGAGGGACGCTGCAATAGCACTCAAATGGACTCTTACTGAATTTGTTTTAAGACCTGCATGGGATAAATGCAGGACATACTCTAGTAAAGAATTCAAAAAGGTATTGCAAGAGGGTTAAGACCCTTCTCTGAACACCAAATGGTAAATCTCTTCCATTTGAAAGCATAGGAACGTCTAGTAGAAGGCTTTCTAGAGGCATGAATAATATCTCTGACTTGCTGAGAGAGATGAAAACCTTGAAGATCTAGGCCTTCAGCAACCAAGCCCTGAGATGAAGAGACTGGGGGTTTGGGTGCCACAATGTTCCCTCCTCCTGGGATAGAAGGTCTGGTGCAGAGCTCAAGTCCAGGGAAGGAGCTTGAGAGAGATGCAGAAGTAGAGGATACCACACTTGGCGTGGCCAATGTGGTGCTATGAGGATCATGGTTCCTCGATCTCTCTGAAGCTTGAATAGTGTTTTGGGAATTAGGGGAATGGGTGGAAAGGCATAAAGGAAGTCCTGACCCCAGTGAAGGAGGAAGGCATCCTTGGCCTGAACTCCCTGACACAGAATTCTGGAACAGAACCAGGGAAGTTTGGCATTCCACGGACTTGCAAAAGAGGTCTATGTCCAGGGTTCCCCAAATTCGAAAAATCCTGGCTACCTGGTCCATGTGGAGGGACCACTCGTGTGGAAGCAGAACTCAACTGAGTCTGTCTGCCCAAGAGTTTTGAATGCCTGGAAGATATACTGCCAGAAGATGAATGTGATGCTCTCTGGCGAAGGCCCACAGTCGCAAAGCTTCGTTGCAAAGCGACAGAGAGCCAGTCCCGCCCTGCTTGTTTACATAGAAACATGGCTACTTGGTTGTCCGTATGGATGAGGACTGTCCTGTAGCTGAGCAGGGAATGGAACACTCAGAGAGCTAAGAATATTGCTCTGAGTTCCAAGAGATTGATATGCAGAGAAGTCTCCTGTGGAGACCAGATGCCCTGGGTGGAGAGATCCTGCAGATGAGCTCCCCAACCCATTGGAGAAGCATTCTGTCGTAAGAGTTGCTTGGGGTTGCGACTGCTGAAAAGGGGACCCCAGCAACAGATTTGGAGAGGACTTCCACCACTGGAGAGACCAAAAAAGGCGACTGGAGTTTGCTATTTTGTCTGACAGGCAACCTGATGCCTGAGTCCATTGGGTGTATAAAGTCCATTGAGCTGCCCTCATGTGAAGGCGAGCATATGGAACCACGTGCACGGTAGATGCCATGTGGCCTAATAGTTTTAACATCTCTCGAGCAGTTAAATGGGACTTTAACTGTATCTGGGAGGCTAACTGCACTAAGCGTAGGCAACGGGCCTGAGGAAGATAGGTCCTTGCAGTTGTGGTATCCAGCAAGGCCCCTATAAACTCCAGAGACTGAGTAGGGGTGAGATTTGATTTTGGGATGTTCATTACCAGTCCCAAATACTGGAGAACACGCATTGTGCAGATTAGACAATTCTGGGCCTCTGACTGGGATGGAGCTCGAATGAGCCAGTCGTCCAGGTAAGGGAAGACAAATATTCCTAGAGTGCGTAGAAATGCAGCTACTACTGCCATGCATTTCGTGAACACCCTTGGTGCAGAGGCCAGACCGAACGGAAGCACCCTGTATTAGTAGTGCTTTCCCTGAAAAAGGAACCGAAGGAACCTTCTGTGTGCTGGATGGATGAGGACATGGGTGTACGCATCCTTGAGATCTAGAGAACAAAGCCAGTCCTGACTCTGAAGGTATGGAAGCAGAGCACCGAGAGAAATCTTGAATTTCTCTTTGAATAGAAACTTGTTCAATTCTCTGAGATCTAATATGGGTCTGTAGCCCCCTGTTTTCTTTGGGATAAGAAAATAAGGGGAGTAGAACCCTGAGCCCTGTTGAAGAAGAGGTACTTCTTCTATTGCCCCTTGGGCAAGAAGGGTAGCAATCTCCTGACCCAGAAGGTTGAGGAGAGATGTTGGAGAATTGAACTGTTTCACCATGGTGCGAAGAGGAAGGCTTAAGAAATTAAGCTTGTACCCTTCCCTTATGATGGAGAGGGTCCATTGCTCTGCTGTGATTTGTTCCCATCTGGGAGCAAAGTAAGCCAACCTTCCTGGAATGGTGAGGGGCTCTGGTTCTTCCAGAGCTAGAAAGGCTAAGTTCTCTAGTTGCAAGTCAAAGGCCCTGAGGAGGCTGAGGCTGAGGCTGAGGCTGCTGGGCCGTGGAAGGCCTAGCAGCCTTTGACTTGGCCTGTTTAGGTGGTTGCTGACGTTTTGCAGCAAAACGACCTGCAGAAGATGCCTGCTGACCATAAGCAGGATAATATCTTCCCTTTTTAGAAAAAGATAGCTTTTTGAACAATCTTTTCTTAGCAGGAGCAGAGGTGGACTTTGAAAGTCGATCCAAAGCAGAGTTCTCAGCATCCATCTGAGTGGCCTTTGCTAGCCAATCCTTGCCAAAAAGGTTTTCACCTGTACAAGGAAGATTTCCTAATTCATCTTGGACCTAGAGTTCCAGATCAGAAGCTTGTAGCCAAGCAATTCTGCGTGCACCTATGGCAATAGCCGAGGCTCTGCTTACACACTCAAGAGTCAAAGGTTGCACGGTTGGAAAATTTGGAAACATCCTGGGCATGTTTCAGCCAAGTGAGAAACTCCTGCCTTTTATCTTCTGAAATAAAAGGGGTTAAAGTCTGCAGATGATCTGTGACTTCCTTTAGAAACATCCCTATATAGAGACTATAGGAGTTGATTCTGGCAGCTAGCATAGAAGCTTGAAAAACCCTACGGCCAAAAGCATCTAGGGTCCTGCATTCACGTCCTGGAGGATTAGATGAGTGTCTTTTTGCACTCTTTATCCTTCTCATGGCAGACTCTACCACAATAGAGTGGTGAGGAAGCTGAGTCTTATGAAAGCCAGGACAAGGAGGGACACGATACATGGTGTCTAACCTGCGAGAATGAGGAGAGGTAGTAAGAGGTGTCTCCCACATGCTCAACATGAGATCATACAAAATCTCATGAACAGGTAAAGTAGCTGCCTCTTTAGGAGCCTTAGGATATTGTAGAATATCCAGCTGCTTGGCTCTAGGCTCTGACTCAGGGGCCACTGTGATGGAGAGGCCCCTAGCCACCTCCCTAATGAAGTCTTGAAAAGACAAGTCTTCTGGAGGAGACATTCTTTGTTTAGGAGAAGACTCCTGAGGAAGAAGTATCGATGCCTCGACGGATCCTTCGGACTCGTCAGAGTCTTCGGAGGAATCGAAGTATCGCCTGTCTGGATGCTCCTGTAAAGCCCGATATGCGTACCGAGTGGGATCGACATCGGGAGTAACCGGTACCGGTTCGGTACCGATGGGCATCATAGGACAGAGTACCGTTGCAGTCGACACTGAAGCTGATGTCGATGCAATTGGTACTGGCACCAGGAATGATGCCGGTGCCAGAGCCGATACCGGCAACGGGGATTGCTGCGGTACCGGAGGCGTCGCAGCCTGCATGAATGCCGTCAGGGTGAGCTGCATGGTCAGAATCTTCTGATCCATCGACGCCACCAAAGTCTGGATGTCGGTACCCCAGAACACGGCAACAGGTGATCGGTCGAGGCCGAGCCATCAATGTCAACCTGTGACCCCATAGACAATGCTTTGAAAGCCAGAACTTCCCGCCAGGGTAACTTTGCCGGTGCGGAGTCCTCGAGGACAAGCCCGGAGGCATCTCGATGCTTAGAGGGAGATTTGCCCTTCGAGGACCGGCCAGATTTATGCTTGGTTACCTGAGATCCATGGGAGGAAGAAGTCGTCCTGGAAGACGGCGATGCCACCGAAGCTGCATCAGAGGGAAACAGGGTACTGAGCTTGGCTGCTCGGTTCTGCCGACCTCTTTTAGACATCATGGTACAGGACACACAATCCGTGATGGAATGGTCAGGACCCAAACAAACATTTTAGACACCAATCATGGGTGTCGGTGGCAGAAATAGTACCGCCACATTTTGTGCACATTTTAAACCCGGAGGTGGGCTTTTCCATGAGGAGAAAAAATTTTTAGGCCTAAGGTCCAAAAACTAAAATGCACAGCGAAGAAAGTATAAAAGGTTGTTTTTTTTTGTTTTGTTTTTTTAAAGGAAGAAAAGAAAAGACCGGCGGTACCGGTCCGACGTTGAAGAAGGCAGACGCGACACAAAAGAATAAAGAACTTCTTCTGCGGTGACAGGAACATGACCTGCTGGCTCCACGGAAAAAAAAGAACTGGAGAGAGGCGGTTGGGAAAGGCGGGAAAGGCAGGAAGGCAGCGCGCAGGCGCTGTGGGATGCTCCCAAAAGCTTTCTTACTGGACGCTGGGGAGCGTTCCCGCGCAGGCTCTGTCAGTACCGACGATACCCATATGTGAAGACTCATTCCTGCTTGTTCCTGGAGATAAAACAAAAACCTATTCTTCTGGAACCTGAGGATGCGGAAAAGTAGATCCAACTCCTTGCAAAATCCGCTCGAACCAACTGGGTGGGCCCTGGACTGGCCCGGAGAGAACTCAAGGAAAGACAATTAGCAGGTAAGGCCTAATTTCTCCTTCCTATTCGTCTCTCCGGGCCAGTCCAGGGAACCTTAGGGCAGTACCAAAGCAGTGCCTAAACTCGGGAGGGACCCGCGAGCCCCGCTACAATGGCAGAGGCCCCCACTTTCGCATCCTCCCTGGCCTGAAATCCAACCTATAGTGCTTCGCGAACGTATGCAGCGATGACCACGTCGCGGCTCTACAAATATCTACCGGAGGAACCAAAGCAAACTCCGCCCAAGACGCCGCTTGCCCCCGTGTAGAATGAGCTTCGAGACCGAGTGGTGGTGACCTACCTCCAGCTTCATAAGTCGCCACCATTGCATGCTTTACCCACCGGGCAATAGATGCCTTAGTAGCCGCCTGCCCCTTCCCTGGACCTCCAAACAGTACAAATAACCTTTTCGAAGCTTGGATAGGTTATGTGGCCCTAAGGTACCTCTTCAATACTCGTCCCAGATTCAACTTCCGTAAAGTTCTATCCATCCAGGACCCCTGAAGATCAGTAAAAGTGGGAAGAGCAACGGACTGATTTACATGAAACGAAGATAGCACCTTAGGTAGAAAAGGCTGCACCGGCCGCAAAACTACTCTCTCTGCCAAAAACTGAAGGTACGGCTCCCTGCAAGAAAGTGCTTGCAGATCCAAAATCCTCCGGGACCAACAACGCTACAAGGAACGCGGTCTTCCATGATAACTCTCGCAAACCTCCAGAGGAGACCGACTCAAACGGCGGCCGAGTTAGTGCTTCCAGCACCCCATTCAAATCCCAAGCCTGCACCACTTGCCTTACCGGCGGCCTGATAATCTTCACCGCTCATAGAAACCACAGCACATCTACATGTGTCGACAACCTCTTGCCTTGGACCGGCCCTCTATAGCAAGCTAAGGCAGCCACATGGACTTTCAAAGTACTGAGAGCCAATTCCTTCTGCAAGCCTTCCTGAAGAAAAGACAAAAACTCGGGCAAGGCTGCCGAAAAAGCCCTAAAGCTACACTGGGTGGACACCAAGTCTCAAAAACACGCCAGACGCGAACATATGCTCAGGAAGTCTATGTCCTCTTTGATTTTAACATCATGTCCACAACTGACGGAGAGTATCCTTTGCGTCTCAACCATTCCCTTTCAAGAGCCAAGCCGTAAGCAAGAAGCGATCCACCTGCGGCATTAGGACAGGTGCCCGACTCAGCAGATTGAGCCAAATCGGCAACCTCCAAGGGGAAGCTGCTAGAAGCCTTATTAGATACGCATCCTTGGTGGTCGCTAACAACTCACTGCCCTCAGGAACCTGAGCAAATCTGGGTGCGTACCCAGCGCCACCCCTTGAACCTTACCTCTCTAACAGGAAATTGCAGCCAGCTGCACCCTCATGGAGCTGGCAGCCAAACCCCTGTCAAAACCAGCCTGCAGGAAGGCCAGCACGTCCGGAACAGATGCAGAGGCCAGCCAGAATTGCCGATCTGAACACCATGCTTCAAATATACGCCAAACTGACATACGCTAAAGCATGTAGACTTCCTCCAAGCCTTCAACAACATGGCTATCACCAAGGCAGCATAGCCCTTCTTCCTTAGCCTTGCCCTCTCAAGAGCCATGCTGCAAGCGAGAATCGATCCACCTGAGGCATGCGTACTGGACCTTGCATCAGCAGATCCTCTGACCGGAAGACCCACAGGCTGTCCACCAGAAGCCATACCAGACCAGCATACCATGGACGTCATGGCAATTTATATAGGCCACAGCCGTGGTGTTGTCCGAAAACACCCTGACTGCCCAATCCCGTAGCCAGGACTCAAAACTCTGCAGCGCTTGAAGCACTGCTCTCATTTCCAGCTGTTGATTGACCACAAACTCTCCTGCGTGCTGCACCGCCCCCGAGCGAAGCGCCCTTTGAAATGGGCTCCCCAACCGGCCAGAATGGCGTCCAGAGGCTCCCAAGATGGATACTCGAGAAGCAATCCCCTCCCCAGAGTCTCTGAGTGCAGCCACCACTAACATTCTCATCGTATGCCTTGGACACAGAAGCCGGTGGGACCACCGATTCAGGAGAGCCCTCTGTAAAGGCTGCATGTGAGCCGTTGTCCATGGGACCAAATCGAGCGTGGCTGCCATGGTTCCCAGAACCTGCAGATAAACGCCAAGCCGAGGGTTGCGGCATCTGCAAGAACTGGAGCAGCAGATTCCGCAACCCTCGGGCCCACCTCTCTGGTAGGAAGACCTTTCCTTCCTTGGTATCGAAGCGTGTCCCCAAATACTCTAGTTCTTGGGATGGCCTCAACCTGCTCTTGGCCACGCTGACCACCCATACCAAAACTTTCTAGAAAGTGCACTACTTTTGCCATGGCTTTCACGTTCTCGTTCCCGGACTTTGCCCAAATGAGCTAATCATCCAGGTACGGGTGTAGCAGAACCCCGTCCCTGCGGAGTGCTGCTGCCACTACAACCATGACCTTGGTGAAAGTATGCGGAGCTGTCGCCAGACCAAACGGCAACACCCAAAACTGAAAATGTCCCATCGGCACCGCGAACCGTAGGAACTGCTGGTGTCCAGGTCTGATGGAAATGTGCAGATATGCTTCAGACAGGTCTAGTGACATGTACCGCCACTATGATAGACCGTAGAGTCTCCATGCGAAAATACGACACTCTGAGGCAGCGGTTTACGTCTTTGAGATCGAGAATCGGCCAAAAAGAGCCTTCCTTTCTGGGCACCAAAAATAAAAGGAGTATCGACCACATCCAAGTTGTCCTCTGAGTACTGGCACCACAGCCCTTATATTTAACAACCTTGCTAGGGTCTCCTCTACCGCCGCCGCTTTGCCCGGCACCCTGCAAGGAGACTGTACAAAGGCATGGCTGATTGGGCGCGCCCACTTGAGGGCATAGCCTTCTCGGATGACCTCCAGGACCCATTGGTCTGACATGATCTGGGCCCAAGCGGAGTAGAAATCCCACAGCCAGCCCCCCCCCCCCCCCCCCAGGAATCAACTCCACCTGAGTCCCACTCATTTCATTGTGTTTTCTTAGGCCCCGAGGAGGAAGGGGATCCAAACCCCCCTTCCTGCTCCCCGGAAGCCCTACCCAAGAAAGGCAGGCTTACCTCCCTGATAAGAATCAAACCTAGAGGGTCAAACACATCTGAAGTCTCTCGCCTGCCCTTTCCCTGCTGAGGCAGGGCAGCTCTGCTTCTGCTTATCCTTGGGCAGGCAACCCCCCTTGGATTCCCCCAAATCCTTAACCAGCTTCTCCAAATCCTCCCCAAAGAGCAACTTGCCTTTGAAAGGGAGATTACTCAGACGGGCCTTTGATGACCTGTCTGCCGCCCAGTTCCTTAGCCACAGACAGCAACGGACCGCTACCAGGGAGGCCATGCTCTTCGAGAGCCCCCTGATGAGATCATAATGAGAATCCGCTAGATACGCAGCCCCCGACGCCAACTTTGCCATCTCCTCAGATGAGTCCATTCCCGGCTTTCCCTGATGCACCTGCTGAGCCCAGCGGAGACATGCCCTTGCCACCCAGGCCTGAAAATAGAGGCCTGCAGGGCCAGGGCATTGATATCAAAGGCCTGCTTCAGCAGGGTGTCTACCTTCTACCGGGATTGTAGTCTTCTTTGTGACCGCAGACACTGCGGCATCCACTTTGGGAGATTGAAGCAACTCATGCTCTTGCTCTGGCAAGGGATAAAGTTGTGCCATGGCCTGTATCCCCCCCCCCCCCCCCCGAGACCTGCCTCTGACTGACTCCACTTCTCCTGGATCATCAGCTTAACAACTCTGTGTACTGGAAAGACCTTCTGCGGCTTCCGCACCGCTGGAGCAGCGGGTCCTCCAGCACTTGACCCTCTGCCGGCTGACATGCTGGCATATTCAATGACTCTCCAATGAGAGCCGCCAATTCCTCCCTATGAAATACCCCGAATGGTCTTCTTGCTCCTGGAGCTCTCCTTCCTCCAACTCCTCCTGGAGGTCAGGCTCTATCTCCAGATCCGGTACATCCGACCACGAAAAGTGCATCTGTCCCTCCTCTGAGAGTCTGGCCTTCTTCACTCGCCGCCCAATTGTAGGCCTTTCGTCTGCCGAAGGCCTCTTCGCCCCCATGTCTTGAGCGAGCGTGGTACCCTGACACAGGCAAAAGGCCCTGTGGAGCAACAAAACAAACTCGGGGGAAAAAACCTCCCAGAAGCCCTGTCCCGCTGTGGCATGAAGAAGAGGGCCTGGGGTTCAGACAGAGACGAGGAGGCTGATTCCAGCACCTCCAACAACCCCCCCCCCCCTGTGTCTCGACTCTCCCCAATCGGGGAAGGAGGCCCCTCCAGGCCTTCCTGAATCAACTTCTCCACTGTAACGGTCTCCTGTGTGCAGCCCCAATAAACTCCTTCGTCAGAAACTGCTCCCCGCCTTGTTCCGCAGACCAGACACTGAGGCCTGGAAGGCACAGCCCCTGGGAGGAGGCCTGCGAACAAGGGCCCATTAGTGCAAGGGAGGGAAGCGGCCCCACCCCCAGCAGGACTTCCAAAGCCCTGGAGAAGAGCTGGAAGCAAAAAAAAATAAAATAAAAACCACACCCCCACAGCTATACCAAAAATCAAGAAAATAAACCTAAGAATCACTGACCCAGCTCCCTCTATCCCAGGGGAGGGGGAGGAGGCGCCACCTGCTAAGGGCCAGCAAGCATCCTGCAACCGCGGAAAACAGGCCACGCCACCCACACGTGCCATTTCCCTCACTCTGCCACGTGGCCAGGCCTGAAGCTGCGCATTTTACCGCTGCTCCTGCACATTCCCAGCCTTAAAGGAGTCTCCCCCGGCTTACCTCATGCCCAGGTTCTCCTTCACTTTCTCCTTCTCATGACGCTCTTCCCTCACGCTCAGCCCATTGTAAAGGGCTTCGGCGCTGAAGGGAAACCATGAAACTGCCTGCTTGCAGCTGTGGCATTGTCGGCGGCTCCTCACCCACTCACGGGTTCGGGAGCCGCCCTGTCTGAGCACAATCTTAGCAGCTCCACTGCCTGCTCCAGAAGGCCTGGGGACGGAAGGGGCCCGGAGGTCCTGCTCTCTCTCCCCCACCCCCACCCCCCCCCCCTTCTTTGCCTTTATTTTATTTTTTATTTTTTTTAAGTAGGACTCTGCCCTAGCACACAGAACAAATTAAAACCAATGCAGAATAAATCTAACGCTAACTCTCCTTTTTAGTTCCGCAGCGCGTCCAGCCTTGGCTCACAACCTCCTCCAGCTGCTTGGAGACTGAGCTTACTGGGGGCTGGTGGGTGGTGCCAGCTGCTTAATTATACTAGTGTCATCAAAAGAGTGACATGCTCAGTCTCCAAACTGCTGGAGGAGGTGCACAACCCAGAGGTTTTGGGATTGGACTGGAGGGACGATAAGGAAACACTGCTGCATTCAGTTCATTCACCCGGAACCAAGGAGTATCGCCTGAGATAGTCCACCTGCTCATTCTCCTTGCCTGCGACATGTGCCGCAAATAAGGCATTGAGCTATTCCTCTACCCAAAGTAGTAAGGGTTGAGCCTCCTCTGTCAGGGCTTTACTTCCCGTGCCCCCTTGGCGGTTGATGTATGCCAATGTGGTCACGTTGTCTAAGCACAACTCGCCACTCTCCATTCCACAAGAGGCTGGAAAAACTGAAGTGCTAGAAAAACCACTTGCATCTCCAGCCGATTGAAGAACCAAGTGCTCTCCTCCGGGGACCACTGTCCCTGTGTAAACTATGACTGACAATGCGCGTCCCATCCTTTGAGGCTGGCATCTGTTGTCAACAAAAACCAGTCTAGCGGTTCAAAGGGCATTCCTTCTTCCAAAACAGCCCATTTGCAGCCACTAGTCAGGCTTGCCCTCGTGGCCTCTAGGCAAACCAACCTCCGAGACAACAGATGGCTCTGGGGCAGCGCATGCTGTTGAGGCCACATGTGCCCGAGCCCATGGTACCAAATCCAAGGCTGCCACCATGGCCTTCAGAAGCTGTAGATAGCAATGAAAACACCATTGGCATGGTACTAAGAACCTGCGCACCTGACACTGGAGATTTTGGATCCTGTTGATCAGAAGAGAAAAAAGTCTTGCCCTAGTGTCAAACTGTGCCCACAAATACACCAACTGCTGGTGTTGCAACTAGCTCTTGGCTAGATTGACCACCCATCCCAAACTCTGGAGGAACTGCACCACTTTCCGAGTGGCTGAACGAGCCTCCGACTGTCTTTGTTTGAAGGAGCCAGTCATCCAGGTAGGGTTGTACCAGGACACTCTTGTTTATTAAGGCCACCGCCACCATCATAATCTTCATAAAGGTGTGTGGAGTCGTGGCCATGTCAAAGGGCAGAGCTCGTAACTGAAAATGCCCATCGGCACTGCAAAGTGCAGAAACTTCTGATGTTCCAGTTGAATTGTGATAGAGGTAAGCCTATACAAGATCCAGTGCTGACAAGAACTTCCCCTGTCGCACCACCAGGATGACTGACTGAAGAGTCTCCATTTGAAAGCGTAGCACCCACAATATATAGTTGACGTGCTTGAGATCCAGATTCGGCCGAAAAGATCCCTCTTTCTTGGGGACTACAAAGTAAAAGGAGAACCAAGCAATCCATATTGGTCTTGTAGCACTGGTACCACAGCTCCAAGCTCAGCAGACTGCTTAGGGTGTTCTGCACCACCTCCACCCTTGCTGCCAAGCAGGGGACTTGCACAAAAGCTTCAAACAGGGGACAAGCAAACTCCAGCTCGTACCACTCCTGAATGATTTATAATACCCACTGGTCGGTTGTTATATTTGCCCAGCTGGAAAAAGCATGTTGTAACTGATCCCAAACTGGAATTATTTCCACCTGCGCCTCGATGGCTTCATTGGTGCTTTTTGGTGGGGGCCTGAAGGGCAGCATAGAAACCCCTACTAGTACCCCTATAGCCTCAAAAGGGCTGACCTCTTGGATTGTAGCAACCTCGTTGAAAGGGGGAGAAATAACTGGACCGAAGCTTCCAAAAATCTCTAGGCTGACTGCATTGCAGGGTACCCTGCTTGGGTCTCTTAGGCTGATCTTTCAGCAAACACCCGTCTTTGGACACCCCTAAATCCTTCACCAGTTTGTCCAAGGCCTCACCAAATAGTAACTTTACCTTGAAGGGGAGCTTACTGAGCCTAGTTTTGGAAGATACATCCACAAACCAATTCCGTAATCACAGAAAAAATGCTGTGTCGCTATAATGGAGACCATGGTCTTGGACAAGGCCTTCACCAAGTAGTAAAAGCGTCCTCTAAATATGCTACTGCTGACTCCTGCTTGGCCCCCTCCTGTGCCACAGGCTGGGCCTCCAACTCAGACGGTCAGGACCTGAAGTCAGTGAACAGAAGCTCTGGTGACACAGGTCACACAAATAGAGGCTTGTAAAGTCAAGGCACTGGTATCAGAGGCCTGCCTTCAGAAGGGGTGCCAATTTACAGTCATGAAGGTCACATTCACTCCCTGTACCATTTTCACAATGGTGAAGACAAGAGCTGCCTGAGACTGTCAAAAAAGCCATTGCCACCAAACAAACATCAAACTTCAAAGGGCCACAAGGTCTTCTTCAAGACCTTGCGATTCATGTGTGTACAGTTCGCAATGTAATTAAGAAGTTTTCTGCTCTGTCAAGAATCTCCCAGGACATGGTGGAAAGAGGAAAATTAACCCCAGAAGGTTAGTGTGCACTGTTGGAAAAACACCACAGACAACAACCAAAGAACTTAGGGCTGACCTGGAGCAATCTGCACACTAAACAAAGAAGGACTTCTTGGGCAAAGCCAAGGAGGATCCCACTGCTCAAAGACAGACATAATAAGGCATGCCTGATCTTTGCCCAAACCTACTTTGGGAAACCATAACTCTTCTGGAAAAACGTCCAGTTTGGTTTCATCTTTCCACAGAACCTCTTTGGCACTGCAGACCAGTGTTACATTTATACGCAAAGAAAAGAAGCTTATAAGAAAAACACAGCTTCCTACAGCTAAATATGGTGAAGGTTCCATAATGTTGTGGGGCAAATTTTGCTGCCTCAGAACTGGAGGCCTGGAATGTATTAAAGGAATCATGAAGTCAGAGGACTACAAAGGTATTTTGAAGCAAAATGTGCTAACCAGTGTCAGAAAGCTAGGTCTGGGTCGAAGGTCACGAGTGCTCCAGCAGGATAATGACCCTAAACACACACATCCAAAAGTACAAAAGAATGGTTAAAAAGGAAAAAAAAATTAACCATTTTAAACTGGCCAGCAACAAGTTTCCTTATCTCATCCAATCGAAAACCTTTAGAAAGAGCTGAAATCTGCCACTGGTAAAAGGAATCCTGAAAACATTCACGAGCTGGAACAAATCACATTTGAAGAGTGGGAGAAACTACCAGAAGACAGATATATGAAACTCATAGATGGTTGCAAGAAACGTATGAAGGCTGTCTTTACTGCAACCAAATATTAATGAAGGGTGCCATTAATCCTGTCCAGGTCATATTATGTTTTTTTTCTCAGAAATTACTATGTCTAAGTTGGACATATTTTTTGCCGTATACCTTTGACCATATTATAACTGCATGTCATAATATTTTAATAGTATTTCCAAGACAGCCTCCAAACCTTTCTTTTAACCATCTATAAGTTTTGTACATCTGTCTGCTGGTAGTTTCTCCCACTCTTCAACTGAAAGAAAGCTCTGCAACAAGGGGGGGGGGGGGAGACAAAGAATGAAGGTGAAAGGGGGTAGGAGTAATACGTGAATTCTCCGGGAACAAGCAGGAAGTCAGTCCTAGCATTTGGGTGATGTCAACACCGACAGAGCCCAAGGGGTAACCTCTCCCCAGCTTTGAAAGAAAGCCTTTGGGAGATCCACCATGCATGCTTGGCTGCCTTCCCACCCAAGGGTGCCATCTTGCCCTAGTCTCCTTTTTCCATGAAGCCTGACATTCATCTGCACCCCAGAAAAGGTCGATTTTTTTTTTTTTTATTTTACTCGTTTTTTCCTTCTCCAGTATGCCTTTAGGATTTCCTACTTGTTCCTGGAGAATTCACATATTTCTCCTATCCCCTTTCACCTTCATCCTATGTCCCCTCATTACAGAGTTTTCTTTCAAATGAAAGAGGCTCTCCTCCTTTGTATTTATGCCATAGAGGTACTTAAATGACTACCATATCTCCTCTCTCCCGCCTTTCCTCCACAGTATGCATATTAAGATCTTTAAGTCTGTCCCAATATGCCTTATGACGAAGTTCACTGACTATTTTGATAGCCACCTTCTGCACAGACTATCCTGTTTATATCCTTTTGAAGGTATGGTCTCCAGAATTGCATAAAATAGTCCAAATTAGGACTCAAAGACTTGTACAGAGGCACTATCACTTCCTTCTTCCTGTTGGCCTTTTCTCTCCCTATGCACCCAAGCATCCTTCTGGCTTTTGCCCGTGCCTTTTCTACCTGTTTAGCCATCTTAAGATAATCAGAAAACAATCACACCCAGGTCCCACTCTTTAATGGCAAAAATACTTCACCCCATATACTGCATCACTCCCTTGGCTTTTTGCTGCCCAAATGCTTGACTGCATTTTTTAGCATTATTTCTCAGCTGCCAAATTCTTGACTACTGCTTAACTAGATCCCTCCTGTTATTTACTCTTTTCTGGGCGTCTACTCCATTGCAGATTTTGGCTATCTGCAAAGAGGTAAACCTTAACCGATAGCCCTTCTGCAATATCACTAACAAAATTGTTAAAAATAAATTGGACCAAGGACAGATAGATTCCTGTGGCACACCACTGGTAACGGACGTCTCCTCAGAGTAAGCACCATTTATCTGTATCCTTTGTCACCTTCCACTCAACCAATTTCTAACCCAGTCAGTCAATTTAGGGTCCATTCCTAGGATGCTCAATTTAGAAATCATCTGTGTGGAACAGCGTCAAAGGCTTTACTGAAACCTAGATACAACACATCTAGGACTCTCCCTCGGTCCAACTCTCTGGTCGCCAAGTCAAAGAAATTAATTAGATTTGTCTGACAAGACCTGCCCCTTCATGCTACCTCTGATCCTGCAATCCACTGAACTCCAGAAATCTCACTATCCTCCGTTTTAGCAAATTTCCATTAATTTACTCACCACAGAGATCAGACTAACCAGCCTGTAGTTCTCAACCTCATCCTTATACCACCCACAAAAAAGGAGGTATGCCTCAGACAGATAATCTGGAAACACCCAAGTAGAAAAGCCATATAAGAATAAAACACATCTTTTATAGTTTATTAAGATTTGATATACTGCCCTTTGCACCGGCAGAAAAATGTACAATAAAATAAAACACAATCAGGAAAAGGAAAGGAACGTCATTTAAAATGATAGGATGGTTGAGAGAAAGGAGGGATGTGAGATGACAGGGAGAATATCAAGGGTGTGGGGGGCAGAACAGAATCCAATGTGGTCTAGGAAGAAATATCATAGGCAAGCCGAAACAGATGTGTTTTTAGGGCAGATTTGAAGTAGGAAGGTTCAAGGCGGAGATCGGTGAAAAGAGAATTCCCTATATGCACCTTCCCTCTGGAACTCAATCCCATTCGAACTCCGGGCCACAAAGGATCTACTAACATTCAGAAAGGCCCTCAAGACTCACCTATTTACAGCTTACTTAATGGAGGACAAGACATAAATCCTTCATACAACAACCTCTGTCTCCTTTCACCCCATCCCCTTCCCATTAGCATTGATCCCCCTAATTTAAGTTCTCTGCAAGTTCTTTGCCCTGTTACAATGTATCAAGTTGTGTTTCAATGTAAATCACCTTGACAACAGGATAAGGCGATATGGAAAAATAAAATAAAATAGAAGAGGGGCTAAGTAGTAAAATGCAGAGTGGAGGGCCTGTGACGGTGAAGGAAAATGAAAACGATTTGCATGGATCAATTGAAGGACACGAGAGGGGGCATAAGGGTTAAGATGAAAAGGTAAGTAAGCAGGGGTGCACCAGTACATGATCATGTGGGTACAAATAAGTAGTTTGTAATGTATGCAGTGAGTGAGGGAAAGCCAATGGGACTTGATAAGTAAAGGGAATACATGATCATACTTGGTGGCATGATGAAGTAAAACAGACTGCAGTGTTTGGACTAATTTGAGACGTTAAAGTTGGTAATGAGGTAAGACAAAATAGATAACAGTAGTCTAACCAGAACCAGAAGATTAACAACTGAAGAATCAGGGAGTAGTGACCAGATGGAACGTATTTGCTGGTGTTCACGGGATGTAAGAGAAGTGTCCAAGATAACCTAGATATTTGAGAGAAGGAACAGGAATGAAGAAGCTATCTAGTGAGGGAGACAAAGGGAGGAGTGAAGGAGCCTGTGAGCCAAAAGGCGGATGTTTTAGAGGGGTTGAGCTTAAGGTGACTATGACACATCCAGAAGGCCACCAAGGAGAGCACTAGGAGTCAAGTCTGGGGAGGTAGGGTGAAGATGGAAAAGCGGCAGGATGTCATCTACGTGATAGATGCACAGGTGCACCCTGCTGTTGCTTTGTAATTAAGACTACGGTTTAATAAAAAAAACTTTTCATTCATTTATAACCTCCCTACTTGGTGTTCCCCAACAACATCATGCCAATTGATTTGACATGACCAGAGGAGATATTGCAACCATGGAACAGATATTTTCCAGAATGACAATTTGGTATCATACAGCTCCAAGACTAAGGGGTATGTTTAATAAACCATGGTAGCGGACTCCGTTCGATATCAAAGCCGCGGCCCCCTTGAAATCAACAAGGCTATGGCTCCGATATCACATGGAGTCCGCTGCCACGGTTTAGTAAACATATCCCTAAGTGGAGTGGGGGCTCTGCTATGCCAGTGAGGTCTCACAAAAAAGGTGAACAGGCAAATCAGCATATGGATGTATTGCAGAGGGGACACCAGATCCATCATAGGAGGGCATCAGTGGACTGCCAGGGTTTTTACAGAAATGACCTCTTCACTAACAATACAAGAAGCATTACATTAAAGACCAGGCCACAGCTCAGGGTGGTGGAATGCCAAGGTTATGTGGAAGATGGGGTGAGCCCCGTTCCTTGACATGGTATCCAAGCCATAAAGGAACATAAAATAAAAATACATTAACACATTTGTATACCAAAAAAAGTGTCACATCATCCTTCATATGGATTTTTTTTTGGGGGGGGGGGGGGCCTGGGCAACGATGCGCTCATCCTGCCTGCAACAGCAGCCCAATGTACAACCACCGTTTGAACCCCCAGCTGGAATCTGGAAAAGGTAGTGCTTAGGTCAGGGTGAGGTGGAGCTCAGGAATGATCCTGCTGCCCAATGAAGGAAGATCCTATTACTGGATCTGTGAATATAACATGATTTGAGAAATGGTTAAAAGTATCTTAAATGTATATTAATGAAAGCTATGGCCAATTTTTAAACTGCTGATACTTGCCCTGTGTAATCTGATGCAGGGCAAGGGGGCAGGGAGAATACTAACTGCCTATACTATGTAGGATATCATTTATGTCATCAGTGTTTAAATGAACCACAGATTTGGACAATGTGAAGTAATCTGTAACCTGAATGCTAATGGACAATTTAAATACCTACATATCTAACATAACATAAGAACATAAGATATGCCATACTGGGTCAGACCAAGGTCCATCAAGCCCAGTATCCTGTTTCCAACAGTGGCCAATCTAGGTCGTACGTACCTAGCAGTTTCCCCAAAAGACACAGGTTCTGCAATGCCTGTAATGAGTCAAGCATTGATATCCTGGGTCCCTTCTTAATAATGGTTTATGGACCTTTCCTCCAGGAACTTGTCCAAACCTTTTTTAAACCCAGCTACACTAACAGCCTTTACTACATCCTCCGGTAACAAATTCCAGAGTTTGATTACACGTTGAGTGAAAAAATATTTTCTTTTATTACTCTTAAATAGTTTACCCTGTAGCTTCATTGCATGTCCCCTAGTCTTTCTATATTCTGATAACGTAAAACAATCGATCTACGTTTACCCGTTCCACTCCGTTCATTAATTTATAGACTTCTATCATATCTCCCCCTCAGCAGTCTCTTTTCCAGGTTAAAGAGTCCTAACCTTTTTAGCCTTTTCTTCACAGGAGAATCCTTCCATCCCCTTTACCATTTTGGTGGCTCTTCTCTGAAGCTTTTCTAATAACGCTATATCCTTTTTAAGATACGGTGACCAGAATTGCACACAATATTCAAGGTGCGATCTCACCATGGAACGGTATAGAGGCATTATAATACCTTTTGTTTTATTTTCCATTCCTTTCCTTATGATACCTAGCATTCTATTTGCTCTCTTGGCTGCTGCTGCACACTAGGCCGAGGGTTTTAACATGTTATCCACAATGACGCCTACATTGTTTTCCTGGGTGGTGGTTCCTAATGTGGAACCTTGCCTTGTGTAAGCCATAGTTTGGGTTGTTCTTCCCTAGGTGCATAACTTTGCACTTGTCCACATTACATTTCATCTGCCATTTTGATGCCCAGTCTTCCAATTTATCAAGATCCTCTTGCAATTTTCCACAATCCTCTTGGGTTTTAACAACTTTAAAATAGTTTTGTGTCATCTGCAAATCTGATAACCTCATTCGTTATTCCACTTTCCAGGTCATTTATGAATATGTCAAAAAGCAGCAGACCCAGCAAAGATCCCTGGGGTACACCACTATTCACCTTTCTCCATTGGGAAAATAAATGTAAATAAATCTAAATGTAACTCACCTTGAACTACCATTGGAAAGGTGTGAGCTAAATACTAATAAACAACAATTAGGCGCTTAACAAGAGGTAGCATATAAAATTTAAAAAAAAAAAAAGGACAAATAACATTTCTAAGGATAAAGTGGAACTACTTGTACTTTCTATGTGCAATATGAAATACTGCCCAGTAGAAAATAAGTTTCTTTTAATGCTATTTTCTCTCAAATGGTGCACAAAATTATGTATGATGTTGAACGTTTCTATGCTGTAACCTGGAGGCTATGCTAAAATGCTGATTTAACAAAGAAAAGCTCTTGCTCTCTTACCAAGTTTTGGTTATCATAAGCCTTTGCCAGACCAGTCATGCCTTAACAGCACACAGCATATGTAACAAAATGTCCCATCTATTCCCAACTCTCCACCTTCACCAATATAATTAATCTGCAAAGTTGTCAGAGCAGCTAAAAGAGGAAGGGTTTATAAAAAAAAATACTGCAAGGGAGGATCATCTTTAAATTAATATTTTATCATCTCAATACTTAAAACATATACACATACACAGATATATCTTGGCATTCTCAATGTTAAATTTGCATATCACTAAAGGACCTTCCCTAGGATAGTAGTTTAAAAAATAAACATACATATTTTAATTAAGACAGCTTACATCTTTAACAGTTCAGTTTTTTCAACTCAAAATGTATTGAATCTGGAACGTTTACAGTTACAAGTTAAATATTAAGTTCAGTAACTGATTTAAAAGGTGGGAATCGTGCCAACTTGTGGCAGCTATTTAACTCTTGAGCAATAACAACATTCATGGCTGGTGACCAAATTATGAAAACAGTGGTCTTTGAGGAATAGCAAAACAAAACAAGTTATAGTTTAAACATGACAAAAAAAAAAAAAATCACACAAAGCACAGAATAAGGTTTTTCCAACGTTCTCAGTACCAACTTTAGAAATCTGGGAACCCCTATTTACAAAACGTATCATGTCAGCAAAGCAGTATAAAAGTATACACATTATACACTAGATTCAACACAAACACACAGATAAACAAGTTTTCGAAAAATATTCTCTGATGCAAGACAGTCTTTAAACATTGAGGGGGAAAACGTCTCTAAACCCACAGCAAAATGCTCATTGTGGATTTGTGGTAAATTCGAATATTTCTATGGATTCTATTTGAACAGCTGGTATCTTCTATCAAGCACAGTATCCTGTTTCCAACAGTGGCCATTCCAAGTCTCAAGTACCTGTCAGGTTCCCAAGGGTATACACATTCCATGCTGCACGCACAAGCAGAAAACGGACAACAGCCACAACCCTACGATTGCATGTTAGCAGAGTAAATGCACTCAAACGATTCCCCACCGTGGCTTTCCAAAAAGAACACAGTCAAAGCAAAATCGTAAAATGCACTAAGCTACGTGTCTGGGCAACACTCGAGCCGCCGGCGGCTGTATTTCAGAGGTTCAGCGGCTCCAACTCACCATGTACAGGGTGAAGGGGAAACACAGAAGGAAAAGCCAGATGTAGAGGTGCAGAGCATTCACGAAGATATTCTGATGAGGATCGTAGTACCAGCCTCCGGTGATGGAAGCCCAGACTCCCTGCCGGAGGATCTGCAGGGTCTGTGAACCCATCGTGGCCTCCAACACGACTCGGAGCGCTATCGCGTACCTCCAGGACTCCCGCGGGAGGCCGCTCCTCTGCGCATTTATCCTCCTTTGTAAGCGAACAGCGGCACTCTGTAACTGCACACTGGCCTAAACACTCTCGTGGCAGCCATCTTGTCTCCCAGCAGCCGGAAGACTAGCCCTGGTCCTCCACGCCGACTCCGTCTATTCCTCCATAGCCCACTTTGCTCCACGCCTTAGCTTTAGCTCTACTGGTTGCAGTAGGAAGACCAACGAGAGCTGGGTTAGAGGGACTGCGGGAGGACTCGGTGGTTCGAGGCAGCGGCGGGCGCCGCCCTGGTGACTCAGAGGGCTAATGACTCATTTTTTAGGTGGAAGGCTGTTTAGAGGAAGACTCGGATCGATTTCTCGGAGCGAAGGCTGCTAGCGCCGCTCTTGCTGAGCCGAAGACCTGCATGAAGACCAAGGCTGATCATATTCAACGTGGGGTTCATATGGATTAAAACCCTGCCATAACAGCATTGTGGGAGTTGTTGACGTCTGCCAACTATTATTTCTAAGGCCTAAGCAATTATTTTCCTATGTCTATCTTTCTGTTGTTCTCCTAATCCGTTCACTTTTTGTTGAGGGTTAATAAAGAGTTACATTTTATCCAAATGTATCTGTACAGGGTATTCTATGAATAGCACTCTTAAGTTGGCATCTAAAATGTTGACTCACTCTGTTGTTAGCTACAGTTGGTTTCCATTTCGAGAGGTTGTGGGGTTTTATTGCTGATATGCTCAGTTGCAAAACTGGCACAGTGCTCAATAATTTGTTTTGGCATGAGTTAAAGTACAAGGCATAAAACAGAAAAAAAGAATCATAACCTTTTAGCATTCATGTTTGTTTTGGGCATTGGCAGGGTTGCTTTGACAAAATCTGAAGTAAATTCTGGATTATCAACTATAAGAATGTCAAAAATAATAGAAATCAGGATAAGAAGCCTTAACTAAAATCACATGCACTGCAGATTTGAGTGACAAAAAGTTTTTAAATTTGATTTGAGCAAACAAATTCATTTTAGTATGAAGAATATTTATATGGGTATGTTTACTAAAGAGCCACAAGCAGAGCAGGGCTAACACACTGTTAACGATGTTTCTACAGCAGACACAGCGGCCACAATAGGTTACAACCGCCATACATGAGATAGGAGGGAATGCGCAGCTGTAGCACATGCGCACTGTGAAGGTAATCATCAAGCATGCCTTGCTAAAGCTAATGTGAAGCTATGGGCACTACTAGGATGCAAAACTGCTGCAGAGGCAAAAGACAGCAATGCATGGCACCCCCCAATTCCACAAACAGGCCCCTGAATATGTTCCCATTGAAGGAAAGAGGGTGACCTGAAGATAGGCAGAGACAGTTACACAGTCCATAGCCATGAGCCAAAGTACAAGGGGGCAGGGCATGCAAATCACAGCAAATTCATGCAGAGTGATTCTGCTGCAGCCTTTTCAATGGGGGATAGGGGGGAAATGCAGCATCTGAAGGGTCAAAGGGTCTCATATGGATGCAGGCATCATATCAGCAATGCCCTCTATGTGGAACCAGTGCATGGACCTCTCACCTTGAGGCACCCAGGGTGCCTGATTACCAAGGCTGCAGTTGGCAGTTACCACATTTCTGGAATGGAGACCTTTTTGACATGTCTCTTACACATCTGATGCATTACTTGTGCTAGTAAGGCATGCAGACTTGATGGGGCACTAGAGCCTGTGGATTAGCGGGCTCAATAGATAAGGGGGACATAAAACAGGGGCCACACAGATGTAGCTGACAGATAACCAAGGCACTCTGCACCCAACCCTTCCACCATTGGTCCAGTCTCCTGGGGAAGTAGTGAGATGCACTGTTCCCTCTAAGCTGTGCGCGTGTGCGCGCGCACACACCTCGTCGAGCGAGCGCACATACTTTACAACAGAGCGCACAAAAATTACGGTTCTGATTCTGATAGAAAACAACACAGACGTCTTAAAATTTAAAAGTTGTGATTGTAATTACTAGAAATTTTCCGCTTCATTTAGTAATCGTCTATTTTCATTTAATTTGATTAAAATTAATGTGGTGTACATACTGTATTTTGACGTGTAGTCAAATTTTAAAGTATATAACTCCGAGTGTCGTTATGTGGCGCACAAAAATTTAACCTTCCTTCGAAAGCTGCACAGCTGATATTTTATGCGCACACAGCCTACAGAAAATTAGAGGGAACATTGGTGAGATGAGAACTATATCTGAATTTTTAAAAAATACATGGGACATAGAGAGACTCTAAAACTTAATAGTTTTTATGGATGGGTGGAATGGATAGGTTCTATGGTCTTTATCTGCTATCATTTTCTATGAAGGGGGATAGTCAAAGCAATTAATACTGGGCTATTCAGTGTCACTAACACAGTTTGTGTCTCTGCTAGCATCAGAGCATTCTGGGGGCGGCACCCAGTGATAGCCGAGCAGTGGCAATATTGAACCACTGCCCAGTATGAGGAAAGGTAGGCATATTAAAGGCTAGCCTAACTTTCACTGCAGAAACTAACCAGGCAGCGGCTAAATATCGGTGCTGCCTGGTTAACTTGTTTCTAATCCAGCCAACCCGAATATTCAATGTCAGTGGCCAGATATGACCCTGATATTGACTATCCAGGTTTAAGTTTCAGCGGCAATGGCTAGCCACTGAAACCATGTTAGCAACCGCCACTGAAAATACCCCTATGTTTCTTAACAGGTTAGCCTTTATAAACTACAGTAGAAGCAATCACAATATGAGGAAGACAAGCAACAAGGTAAGGAAAAACTAAGAAAAGCTGGGAAAGTAGTTGCGAAAGCGAAGCAATGCAAGAAAAATCAATCAATATATTAAAATGAGACAATACATTTTTAGATATGTTAATGACAGGAGAAAATGCAAAAGTGTTAATGTCAGACTTAAGAGTGAAAGGGGGTAATATGCAACGCTAATAAATTAAAGATTCCAAAAGAATTCACAAAGACCAAAAAAACAACCAATAAAAAAGCATTCTCCCACGCTGCACCTATACTCTGGAACTCACTACCAGAAGAAATCAGAGCCTCAACCGACCTTAAGGCCCTACGCAAAACTTTAAAAACCCACCTCTTTATCTCTCACTACGGCCCACTGGCAAACTCCCAACACCAAAATGAAAAGGGATAATCTATATAACACATAGAAACTAACACTGTAACTGCCTTATGATATTATGACCTTTGACACTGTCTTTGATATAACTACCTTCACTGTTGACCTCATTTCTGCTATCTGTATATAGTTAAATGTACATAGTTCTCCAAAGTTAAAAGTTTAAAGTTTTAATTTTTAATGTATATAGTTCACGCAATGTTCAATGTAAAAACAGAAATGTCTTTCTGTTCCCCTAACTGTTATATGTAAACCGCACCTGATCACTGGAAGGTTGCGGTATATAAAAGTTTGTTAAATAAATAAAATGTAGAAATGGATAAAGTAGAATTGCCAGACAAAGAGCCAGGACTGGATTGCAGAAAACAAACACAAATAACAATGTGAGTGAGATGGACCTTGAACGATTTTCAGACAATTGTACACGAGGAGCTACATAAATAAAGAATAAACAGAGTAATGGGGATGGACAGAATCCATTTAAGTGTATTGAAGGTATTTTGGGAAGTTCTAGTAGCTCCACTGTCTGACTTCATCAATATTTTGTTAGAGGCAGGAATGGTTCCAAAGGACTGGAAAAGGGCTGCTGTGGTCCCTCTACACAAAAGTGGAAATGAGTAGATTGGGAACTCCAGGCTGGTTAGTCTGACGTTTGTGGTGAGTAAATTAATGGAAGCAGCACTAAAATGATGGATAGTGCAATTTCTGGAATCCAATAGATTGTAGGATCTGAGGTAATATGCTTTTGCCTGCACACTCTTAGTGCTGCCTTGCATGTAGCCAACGGCACACTTCCCCTTAGTAAAGCAACGAATATTGCTTACCCCTGGATGGAGCTGTAGTCTGGAGGCTGCTTCTTCCTGTTCTGAGCTTCCCTGCTTTCCCTAACTCGGGGAATTTTATACTTCCTGGTCAGATCCTAGCTTCCTGTCTCTGTTTAGGTGGCCCGCTGAACAAATGTTCTTAAGATGGCCCATGGTTCTCCTACACACTCCCACATAGGGCCCTAAAGTGACTAACTGGGTTAGAAACTGATTGAATGGGAGCCAACAGAGGATAGTGCCAAAAGGAGTTTGCTCTGAGAATAAGGGCATTGCCAGTAGGGTGCCACAAGGATCGGTCCTTGGTTTGGTTCTTTTTAATATTTTTTAAAGCTATATTGCATAAGGATTGTCAGGTGAAGTTTCACTCTTTGCAGATGATACCAAAATCCACAATAGGTTGGACACCCAGGAAGGTGAGGACATCACAAGGGGGATCTTGCAAAGATAGAAGAATGGTCTAGAATTTGGCATCTAAGATTTAATGCTAAAAAATGCAGGGTTAGTTATTAGGGCTCCAGAAATCCAAGGGAGAAATACAGTATAGGCCGTGAAGTACTTCCTTTGGCAAAAGAAGAGCAGGACCTGGGGGTGGTCATATCTGATGATGTTAAGGTGGCTAAACAGGTAGAAAAGGCAACTGTAAAAGCCAGATGGATGCTTGGGTACAAAGGGAGAGGAATGGCCAGCAGGTAAAAGGAGCTTGACTCTAGTCTGGCACTGTGAAGAGACATGAGAGGTGTAGGATAAGTGGGAGGCCTGCTTGGGCCACCGGGTGAGGCAAGCCCCGAGGGGCTCTTGCTTCTAGCTCCAAGTGCCCGGCACCCGCCGGGCACAACCTGCTCTGGGGACAGTGGCAGGTGGGGAGTTTTACTTGGGCGGTATACTGTCAAACCATAATGCAGGTGTCCTAAGATGAGCTTAAGGAGGACAGAAACCTCCCGTGGAGCAGAAGGGCAAAAGCTTGCTTGATATTGATTTTCATTATGAATACTGACCTGAAAGCAGGGCCTCACAAACCTTCTGACGTTTTGGGTTTTTAGCAGGAGGTGTCAGAAATGTTACCACAAGGATAACTGGCTTGTGGCGGCCAAACGTTCATAGCGACATCGCTTTTTGATCCTTCGATGTCGGCTCTTCCTACCTTTGTGAAGCAGAATTCACCAAGTTTTGGATTGTTCACCCAATACTAGGGAACGTGAGCTGGGTTTAGACCATCGTGAGACAGGTTAGTTTTACCCTACTGATGAAAGATAGCTGCGATAGTAATCCTGTTCAGTACGAGAGGAACTGCAGGTTCAGACATTTGGTGTATGTGCTTGGCTGAGGAGCCAATGCGGTGAAGCTACCTACCATCTGTGGGATTATGTCTGAATGCCCCTAAGTTAGAATCCCCCTAAACGGAACAATACTGCAGCACTGTGAAGCCTCGGTGGGTCATGGATAGCCGACTGACAAGGGGAGCCGCTTGCCTCGGGACCAGAGCATGAACTGAAGGAAGCTGCCTTTCTCCTGTTGTGCAATGCATGTTCGTGGGGCACCTGGTGCGAAATCATTCGTAGACCTGATTCTGGATCAGGGTTTCTTACGTAGCAGAGCAGCTACCTCGCTGTGATCTATTGAAAGTCATCCCTTGAACCAAGCTTTTGTCTCCCACCTTGTGGGGCTCCAGCGGCAGAGGCCGCCGCCACTGGGTTTACTCCTCTACCCCACTGCCAGCAGGAGACCAGATTGCTGGGGGAGACCTCAGGCAGCAGCAGGGAAGATGACGCGGGGACCAGATGGCCAGACTGCTGGGGAAGCATCAGATGGCCGGAGTCCTCAGGGAAGCACCAGATGGCCGGAGACCCTGCTGTGCCATAAAATGGCATGGGGAATGTGAGGAGAGGGCTTAATAGTCAAAATGAGAGAGGGGGCAGGGTGGGCTTAAGGCCCAGCATGCCCCATGCCCTGACCCCTTCCTCGATCCTCCGGGCTTAAGGGAACTCTACAGTGAGACAGGGCAGGGGTCCGGGGGTACCAAGGAACGGGACCCGGGTGGTGAAGCAGCAGGCGTCAGAGTTCCAGGAACCGGGCCAAACCCATGCACCAGTGCAGCTCTGGAAGGTAGGGGCTGAGGGCTGCAAGTGGGACGTTCTGAATGCAGAGGAGGAGGACCTTTGTGCAGGCAAGTCAGAGCCGCAGGAGGCTGGATACCCTGCATGCACCTCGACCTGGCAGAGGAGAGGGAAGGATCCCAGCCAGACTTGGCATGAGGCCTCATTTGAGGGTTTCCAAACGAGCCCAGGACCGTCTGCCTGCCCCCATGTGGAGAGGAGATATGGGCCACGAAAGAAGCCCCCCTCCTCTGCAGCTCCGATCAGGATTACGGCCTGGAAAGGGTTCCAGGAGGTTGGGTACACTGAGCATCTCGACCTGGTGAACGATCGCAGCTCCGGGAAAGAGACAGAAGGGTCTGGGTGGAACAGAACAGACACGTACAGGAGGCCCGGACTGAGGGCTTCAAAATGAGCCTGAACCCGTCTGCCTGGCACCACAGGGAGAGGAGATATGGACAACAAAAGGAGGCACTCCCCCCCCCACCTCCCGAGCTCCGACTGGGACTGAGCCCGAACTGAGGCCAGGCAAGAGTTCCAGGAGTTCGGATACCCTGGACGCCTCAACCCGGTGAACGTTTGTGGCTCTGGGACGAAGACAGAAGGGTCCAGGTGGACCAAACGTGGCATGCTGGAGGTCCAGATCGAGGGCTTCAAAACAAGCCTTGACCGGTCTTCCTGACCCCTTTTGGAGAGGAGATACGGGCCGTGGATGGGGACATCACCCCCTCTGGAGCTCCGACTGGGACATAGCAGCTTTGGTACCCATCTACTCCCTTTTCGCACATGGATAGGCTGAGTGCCACCTGCTGGTGGACTTCAGAGGCCACCACAGGTACCCCATTAAGTTTTTTTGCCCCAAAATCGATGGTCGTTTTGCACGCGGAAAGCCCTACGTCGTATGCCTTCAACAGCACCAAGTGGGTTTTCGCTGCCTATGGAAGTCCTGATGAGGTCATGTTTGCTGTTGGCATCTGAGCCGGAGTTATATGGCCTCAGAAGGAGCTACCAACTCACCCAGTGCCATGGTGTCCTGATTTTTCGGGTTGGATGGGCCTGAGGAGTTCCACCAGAGAGCCGTAGCATCCTCAGTGAGAGGATCGGGCCCAGGAACATCACCCAGGAAGCACAGACATGCACAGAGAGGCCAATTTCAGGGGGAAGGAAGGACATGGAGGGTGCAGGACCTAGAGGCATCCAGCGAGAATGTTGCGCACAGCTCCGTGGGTTTTTTGGGGTGCGCTTCGCAGGCTTGCAGGGCCAGGGGGGACCACTCCTCCTCTGGTCTCATGCGGCCACCTCGGCCCCTGGTGCCCTCATCGGAAGTCCTAATGAGGTCGGGTCAGCTGCCTGTGTCTGCAGCAGAGTACCAGGGGCCGGGCAGGGGCGGAGGCCTTCCCCCCGCTGCCGGTGGCATCCCGATTTTGTACGTCTGTGGCTCGCATGAGACCTGGCAGTGCACCCCATGGGGGTGGACCATGCCTACTGTGTTTGCCCAGTCAGGAAGGGCTTGCTCCTCCTTAGGTCTTGTGCGGCCGCTCCAGCCCCTGGTTTCCTTGTCGGATGTCTGTGATAAGGAAGCTTATCATAGCTCAGGAAGGAGCTATAGAAAAGGTGAAGTGACTCTGAACAAGCAACCTGTCAGTCCTGGTAGAAATAAGAAAACAGAATATTTCCATAAAAGACTACCAGTCCCAGAATGCACCAGGTTTCCAACAGCCATTAGAGGAGCTGAAGTGGGGAAACGTGTGTTCAATCAGGAGGGCTATGAGGTAATCCCCAAGCACTCATCTCAAAGGGCAGGGCCTGATTCAGCACAGCTGCGCTGTGCTAGGGTGGAGCACTCATCTAAGCAGAATAAAGGTAGAGTTTATTCTACAGAGAATCATCTTCATGATCCTCAGAATCATCCTCAGCTTGGATATCTTCATGATCTTGGACAGCTTCATCATCTGGAGGATAAGCAGAAGCCAGAGCGGACGGACAGAGAGGGCAAGAAACCCTTTGGAAGAAAGAAGAGAAAAGCATTTGGGAGGTCTAAAGGAGTCCAGAGCAGTACGTATACTGGGAGACATTCAAAAGGCCAGCATACACCATTGGACTGGGGAAAGCCAGAGGAATGGTGCTGCAGAGCTAGGAATCTCCAGACGGTACCTGTGAGGGAGACGGCTGCACGTGGAAGGGACCCTAAGACCCGTGCCAGAAGGTATGTGAAGAGAGATCCAGTGTCCAGGGATCTGGATTGGAAGGCTGGACATAAGAACTGGACTACATACTGGCCAGGCTATTTAGAGAGGAACTCTAACAGCAATGGAAGCTCAGGTATGAACACTGATCTATGCCCTAGCTATACCCTTGAAAGACAGCAGGGAAACAAGTATTCTCCTGAAAGTGCTCCATTGAGAAATTCCTCTGTGCCAATCCATGATTTTGAACCCATGATTGTTGAAGAAGGGGGAGAGGTGGTAGATACAGGCTGTGAATACATGGATTGCTCTCTGTCTAAACTCCTTTGGTAATTTACTTTTACAAAGTACAACAACCATCACAAAGAAATACAACCTTGTTCTTTAATCTACTCAGAAAAGCTCCTGAGTAGGATTTGAGCCACGCAGTAGAAAGCAAGCCAGCTAAGGGGTTTCAGCTGGGTAACTGCTAGCAATTGAGCCTTACCTAATTGCTTGTGAGCTCTGAGGAAATCACTTCTGAGTCTATGTGTGAAGATATAAGAAGTTAACCTGAAAAGAACAGTTTTTCCCTACTTTGTGGGTTTTGTTTGTTGATTAAAGCACTGCTAAGAAAATATTAGCTAGAGCCTACAGAAAAGACCAGTTTGTTACCAACCAGGTCTTTATTCTTTTGATTTGATTGCCTGACAAGTTCAGCTGTTGTTTTCCTGATTTTGTTTTTCTAAGTTTAACACTGAAAGCAAGTATCCTGTTTTATGTGCTACCAAGCATATCTGTGTTGGGAGAAATAACCCCATAAATAAATATCTTATTGGCTTTACACTCAAGCACAACTAATTATTGTGAGCGGCTATGTCTGGTGTGAATGGACTACATTTTCCACAATCCCTTGCAAAACATATTAATATATGCCTTTGCCAAGACTGTGAACATTCTCACCCAGGCACCCGTCTGACATGTCCCAATGAGTTCGTGTCAGCTGCCCGTGTCCGCAGCAGAGTACCAGGGGCCGGGCAGGGGCGGCAGCCTTCCCCCGGTGCCAACAGCGTCCCGATTTTTTGGGGTGGACGGGGCGGAGGGGTTCCGCTCTTTATTTTATTTAGACAGTTTTTTGTATACCGCCTTATCCTTCAATCAAAGCGGTCACAACACAAGTGGGGGATACATTTTTAACACGTGGGGATATGAGACACATACACAAATACTTACAGGGAACATGGGCAATGGAGGGTTAAGTGGCTTGCCCAAGACCACAAGGAGCATCTGTGGGACTAGAAACCCCAGTCCTTCCGGCCCAAGGTTGCTGTCCTCTAGTGGGATTTGAACCCCTGACCTTCCGGCCTGAAGTACCTTGCCCCATCCACTAGGCTACTCCTCCCTCCTCTTTGCTCGTCTATGTCTGGCTGTGAGATCTCCTGTGTTCTCTGGTGGCGGTGGGTTGCGTCAGCCCAGCCACAGAGGAGGGCCTCCTCTTTACCTCTCCTGGGGTGAGCCATGTGTCCCCCACCGTAGCTGTAGAGATGGACTTATAAAGGGATACCAGAATCCCCAATATGTAATTGAAAATGGATGAATTTCTTGATACAAAATGTGTTTAGAAGCTTGACTTCTCACCTACTTCCTTTTAAATAGAACAGGATGTCATGATCATGAGTTCTCTGTAACCGTCTTTAAAATAGATGGAACAGTGTTAACGCAAGCAAAAAGAACATAGGTTATGAACTGTGCAAGCATAAAGTTCATTGTACAGTCAGCTGAAAGTCCCTGCTGACAAAACATAATTTTTGCAGCTTTTGCAATTATAAATTTCATCTAATATACTGTAATCAGATCTTACTCTGTAAAAAGAACTTTGGCGACACCTTGTGTTATTTCATGGTTATAATAAATGACTGTTACTTCCTCTTTTTCTCTAATAAAAGGGAGCTTTTAGGAGGAGAACTTTGAATTCAATAAGCCTGGAATTATGCCTGTTCATAGACCTCTTATTGTCTTCCCTCTGAGCTCAAAGAAAATAGCACTTGTGTGTGTGTGATTGAGTTCTGTATTACTCTCTGCCTGTCTCTCACTGAAGAGCCGTGGTATTGTGGTCAGATCATGGAGTTTTCTTCAGTTTGTGCCGTGACTCAGATCTCTGTGTTCCTTCAGCAGTTGGAAACAGTAGACAAGTCTCAAGGACACAGGTAGTGGTTGTGTGAGTATACTAAAGAATTGACAGATATCTGTGTGTATATTGTGATTGTAATGTAAAGTCGGTAAGGATAATTAGAGATCTCAGTTAGATAAGTGGAGCGAGAAGGCTCGTGATATAGGGCAGAGAAAGGAAGCCCTAATTGTGAAATGAGGCGCAAGTTTTGGTGAAGCGCCCTTATGTTAATATTCGATGACTGCCAGTAACCACAGTTTGCCGTTCCCCTTGGAACATTTCAGTGGGACAAATTGAGTTGATTACAGTATGAAATATGATTAGATTTAAGCAAATTTCATACCAGTCATGAATGGTTTTGTGGCAGTTTAAGGCTGAAAAGTGCAACAAGCCACTGACTCTGTGTTTTGAAAAATTTAAAAATCAAGTGTTTAGGATGGATAGTGTAAATATAAAAGAAACAGAAGCTTACAGGGAAAAACTTATATTGTTGCTGTATGACTGTAAAATAGAATTAATCAAACAAATTTTTGAAGGACTAATTTTCATGTCATAATTGTAGTATGAAGTTTGTTTTCTCAAGATAACGGCTTGGCATGACTGCAATATTAGCAGGAAGAAAGTCTTGAGCAACTGTGGTAAGCTTTTCTTTGTTAGCCTTATTGGGGAAGTTAAAAAAACCCTCCAAATGTGATTAACCATTTCTCTTACTTGTGTATGTATAGTAAATAAGTTTTGTTTTTTAGGTCTGGATCTGAACTTATTTTGGGTTATGATAATTTATCTACTGATTCCATTCTATGTGTAATAATGCAAATGCTGAAAAATTTTATTAGAAACATTACTCCTTGGTGTTTCTTATGTCTCTGGATACTTTGGGAAAGAAATGATTGATGATATATTTTCCAAATTGTATTTCTAGTTATATTTGATGTGAATGAACGGGAAGATCTTCCATGCTTTGATATATTTAGATATTTGATAAAATTGTGTGATGTAATAAAGGTTTAAAAAATAGTTTTAAAGGAAAGAGAAGTTAGTAACTTAACTGGAAAAAAATTGAATTGCTAGTCAAGTTAAGTCAAGCAAGTTTGTTTACTTAAAGGGAAAAAGTAAATGATGCAACTACATTCAAACAAGTGAATTAAGTAATTAAAATAGTATGGCGAATATATGTATAATGTTGAAAGTTCAACTATAATAGCGTATGAGTAAATGTCTGAAGAAAAAATGCTGATATTTATCTTAGTCTCTTTTAAACTAATCAGCAGGAGTCGATTGGAGGAGTGATCTTAAATTCTCATGTCTTGTATGTTTTAGTTATTATGGAAAGACCTCTGCAGAATTGATGTTGTTAATTGCAAGTGTGATCCAATATGCTTACCTCTTCTATTGCTGCTGTTTGTTTTTTGCTCAGAAATTTCCCACTAGACTTAAGCCACTGGGTTATTTTTCAGACTTTTGTGACCCTGTTGTAGCAGGAATGCCTCCATGTTTTTAGTCTCTGGTAGCAGTAGTCTTTGCAATCCAAATTACTGATTTTCTAGTACTTTAACATGTCTCTCATTAAGTTTTTGCGTCTTCTACACTTGGAATAAAAAAAAACCAGCTTCCTTTCAGCTCTAGATTGCTACTGTTTGACCTTACTTTGTACTGATGGTTCTGCTTTGCACAATGAATAAGGAAAACTGATGCAATTGTAAGAGTTGATTCTGTGACAGTTGGCTGCTTTGCTATTTGCTAATGCTCAACTAGCTGGAGTGTTCGCTCTTTCTAGAGATCTTGAGTTATCTGCTCACTTGATCAATACTGACTTTGTCTCAGGCTTCTTGCATGAGGAGCTCTATGTGCTGATACTACTATGCTGTTTTGTTCTGAAAATAGTGTAACAAAGATAAAAGTGTTAAGTTATTAAGAAGTGATAATTGATTTTCTAGTTGGTTCAAATTTGGTGTTAAAAAGTTTTATAGTTGATGAATGTACACACCCTTATGCAAATGTTCCTTCCTTTGTGAGCTTAGATGTCTATGTGAATTAGAATGGAATGGAGAAGTAGTCTAATGACTAGAGTACTAGCACTCCTTGTGACCTTGGATAAGTCACTTAACCCTCATTGTCTTACAAAGAAAATTTTCAAGTTATCAATGTTCCTGTTTAATGTGCTGTACCAAGTTTTAGTTGCAATGTGAACTGCTGTGATTAGTGGGGAAAGTAGTATTAGAAAAAAAAAACAAAGAAAAGTGCAAACATAGATAAACCAGGTCAGCTGGGTATGGCTGGGAGGTTATATGCTGAGGTGAACAGATGGGATTTAAGTAGGGGCCTGAAAATGGTATAGTTATCTTCCAGACGGAGTGGAGTGGGAAGAGAGTTCCACAGAGCTGGACCAAGGAAGAAAAAGGCAGAATGACGGGTAGACTGTAAGTGTGCACGAGATGGTGGGGGGAAGTGAAGTTGATTAATGTGAAGAGAATGAAGACTACGTGTAGGGATATGGAAGCGGAGAAGACCAGTGAGGTACTGGGGTGTTTGTGTGTGCAGGATGTGGTGATAATGTTTAAAGTAATGTGAGTTGAATCATCACCTAAGATAAGACAGCCTTCCTAATAATTGTTGACAAACGATTGAAATTAGTTTAAATTATTTGTCATAAACTGCTAGTTAAGTTTTAATGTTTGTTACCCCTTGAATAACCAGATTGACTATATCTTGTATATTGTTAAGGCTGGAGAATACATCACAAACATAATTAGTGATATGAATATGTACAATTGTGTTCCTGACAGGAAAAAGCAATGTGTCTATCAGGCCACATGCTAACATTTGATTTGGCAAGTAGACAGAATAAGTTTAGGAATGTAGATGAAAATAATGAGTATGTTACAGGTTAGCTATGTAATAATTTAGTGCTAGCTATAGATGTATTGTAATTAACAATAGATAATATAATTCTGTTCAACAATTTAAGACTGTCATTAGGGATGAATAATTGTGCTTGTTTACAATTGTATGGCATCAAGAGAGATGCTGTAGTGGAGAATTGGATTTTTACAAATTATATATTGTATGCACTGAATCTAATGGGCCGAAGAGGAAGAAAACGACTGAATGATATGCTACTGAATATGGAGACTCCTGATAAAGATCAGCGATTCCAGAGGAACTACTCATGTATGCGCAGCAGTGAAGCCTGGGTGGATGGTCACTGAAAAAGATTGATCTAAGATGTGCATAGCACAGCCCATGGTGAGAAAGGATGCTGCTGACGAATCTGGAGTGATGACTGGTGTCATGATATGAGGGACTAATCTCTGAATTATTGCTAGATCTACGAGAAGCAGTTGGCCACTGCTGGAAAAGGTAGTGCTTACAAGAATAATTGGTAAAGTCTTGTTTTCTGTACACATTTTTATTGGGGCTAAGCAAAGGTAAACAATGTCACATGATTTTGTATAATGATTTCTTCCAATGAACAAGATGGAGCTCACCTATGGACCAGATGTGCCTAGGACTTTGAAAGAACATCTCCAAAATGAAGCCTATTGTAGAAGATTTATTCTGGAATTGGACATGTTTCAACTACTGCTCTTTAGTAATGATTCTTTATAGAATCACAGGGAGGACTGTAGAGATGGACAGATAAAGGGATACCAGAATCCCCAATATGTAATTGAAAATGGATGAATTTCTTGATACAAAATGTGTTTAGAAGCTTGACTTCTCACCTACTTCCTTTTAAATAGAACAGGATGTCATGATCATGAGTTCTCTGTAACCGTCTTTAAAATAGATGGAACAGTGTTAACGCAAGCAAAAAGAACATAGGTTATGAACTGTGCAAGCATAAAGTTCATTGTACAGTCAGCTGGAAGTCCCTGCTGACAAAACATAATTTTTGCAGCTTTTGCAATTATAAATTTCATCTAATATACTGTAATCAGATCTTACTCTGTAAAAAGAACTTTGGCGACACCTTGTGTTATTTCATGGTTATAATAAATGACTGTTACTTCCTCTTTTTCTCTAATAAAAGGGAGCTTTTAGGAGGAGAACTTTGAATTCAATAAGCCTGGAATTATGCCTGTTCATAGACCGCTTATTGTCTTCCCTCTGAGCTCAAAGAAAATAGCACTTGTGTGTGTGTGATTGAGTTCTGTATTACTCTCTGCCTGTCTCTCACTGCTTGATGGACCAGAGACCTGAAGAGCCATGGTATTGTGGTCAGATCATGGAGTTTTCTTCAGTAGCCCTCATCGTAGGTAATGTTGACCTTCCGAGCTCGGAGCCTTGCACGTTTTCTCCCTGGTGGCCTCCCGAGGTTGTTTGTCTCTCCCACATGATTGATTAGGCAAATCAGGCCCAAAGAAGAGTGTTCTTGTGGTCCGGCAGGTCTGGTATTCAGCAAGGTGTTTCCTCCCTGCCCTTTCTTGTCCTCTGCTGTGAAAGCTCACGGCGGTGGCAGGTCTTGCAACCACCACCCAGAGCCTGCTGCATTCTGTGCGAGTCCGATTCATCCCTCAGCTCTCCCAGCTGCCCGCGTCGGCAGTGGTGCGGGAGCATCTTCCCTTCCCCGTGACTGCTCCTGCCCTCTGATGTGCCTACATTCCTCTGGCAGCTGCTCCTCCTCCACCACCACCACCCGCACCCTGGCTGTGCCGAGGCCCGTAACTCGCCACTGTGGAGCGGAGGTTGGGCATCTCCCCACCACCTTGTCGGCATGGCTACCTAGTTGATCCTGCCAGTAGCATATGCTTGTCTCAAAGTTTAAGCCATGCACATGTAAGTATACATGGCCGGTACAGTGAAACTGTGAATGGCTCATTAAATCAGTTATAGTTCCTTTGATCACTCCATCCATTACTTGGATAACTGTGGTAATTCTAGAGCTAATACATGCCGATGAGTGCTGACTGCTGACCCCCCGGAATGCATGCATTTATCAGACCAAGACTAATCTGGGCTCGCCTGGCTGCTTTGGTGACTAGATAACCTTGGACCGATCGCACGTCCGTGTGACAGCAACAATACATTCAGATGTCTATCAACCTTTGATGGTACTTTCCATGCCTACCATGGTTACCATGGGTAACGGGGAATCAGGGTTCAATTTTGGAGAGGGAGCCTGAGAAACAGCTACCACATCCAAGAAAGGCAGCAGGCGCGCAAATTACCCACTCCCGACTCAGGGAAGTAGTGACAAAAATAACAATACAGGACTCTTTCGACGCCCTGTAATTGTAATGAGTACACTTTAAATCCTTTAATGAGGATCCATTGGAGGGCAAGTCTGGTGCCAGCAGCAGCAGTAATTCCAGACAAACCCCAGCTCACCCTAGGGGTAGGAGACTAGCTTGGAGGCTCTCCTTAGGTGGTTGGGGCTCCGGGCATAACCGAGGCCGGACGTCTGGTCCTGGGCCTCCTCCAGCAGGAGAGGCCCAGGCTTCGGGGCCTACCTTGCGTGGTGGGCCCCAGCCTGTGGGGGTTTCTGCTTTTCAGGCTACCCGACAGCAGGGCCCCCAGTTGGGGGGTCCTGTAGAATGTCAAGGTGTGATGGCTTCAGAGGGGGTTGCCATTCCCCCTGGAGGGCAACCTAGCTGTCCTCTTACGGGGACCTAGCATCTGAGGCAGCGATTGGAACCAGGCTGCGGCAGGGGGAGACCGGTGTGTGGCTCCGTGGCTCAGCTTCGTGTGGGCCCGGGTGGAGGTGGTGTGATGCCTCCCCCTCCTTGAATCCTGGAGGAGGTGGAGACCTCCTCCAGTGAGGATGAGGATGGAGTGGGGTGCCCATGGCCCTTCCCTGGGCCTGCCCGCCTGCCTGAGGAGATCGTGGCAGCGGTGCGGATGCTGCAGGATCTGGGGAATGAGGTCCCCCTGTTAGAGGCAAGGCTCCGCTGGTTGGAGGATCAACGCTTGCTTGTTCCGGTGGATGTTTTACCTTCTGTGTCTGCCAAGATGAAACACCTGAAGAGGGTTCTCCGCTGGAAGAGGTGCTGGGTGGCCTTCCTCTGGGAAAGTGGATGCGGCTCTCTCTCCAAGGTCTTCCAGCACCAAGACCGATGGGGGTCAGTGGCATCAGCCCTGCAGGGTTGGCATCCAATGGGTAAAGCGTTTGAGTGCACCCTACCTTTCTCACCTCTCCAGTTTGTTTCAGAGGGACCTGAAACTTCCTGTCGGTTGAAGACTGTCTCTGGTAATGGGCGTTCCATTGTGCCCGCGGCTCGGAACCTAGCAGGACCTGTGGTACAAGAATCAGTCCAGTCAAAAGTGAAACCATCTTTATTTCGTATGCCTTGCCTTGGTGATAGACAAGGTGGTCTGTCTTCAGATCTGCATGGTGGGACTCCTGTTGCTGGAATAGGGACTGGACTGCTGGAGGAGGAACTGCGGCTGCCGTCTGTGTGTCAAACTGGGATTGATATTGTGAGCCGAGATGGCGCCTTGGCGTCCTCGGCAGTCGCTTCCGGTGATCAGAAGTCCCTCCCCTCATTGATAGATAGCGGCGGGGAGCTTTCTGGATTGGCTATTCGGGATCAGCAGGTCTCAGGAGGACTTAAAAGTTCTTTTGTTTCGGACGGCCCTCCTTTAAGGGCACCGACCCAGCCCTGTAGTGCAGTCCATTGGTTGGGGCGCTGGGTTTCCCGGTGGCTTCCCAGAGGGCATTGGATATGGGGGAGGGGCCCGGCTCGCATGGTAGTTCGCTCTGCTGTGGCCGCGGCTGAAGGCCAGGAAGTGATGGTCCTAGGGCTGGGGTTTCTCCCAGGAGACCTCTATTCCTTCATCCATCTTGGAAGTTCAATAGAATACAATGTTAGTTTTATGGTCCGGAGGGGGCTGGAGGTTTTCTGGGAGAGATACCAGCAGCAGAGGGGGCAAGGTGGTTGGGTCAACTTTTGCGTTGTGCCCATATCTCACAAGGGGGCAATGCCTGTCACCATCCTGGTTCACAATGAATTGCTCACAGGGCAGGATGTGGCATTTTGGTTGTCTCGTCATGCAGAGTTCCTCACACCCCTGTCTAAGGGCGTCGGGCCTTTGGGGGTGTGGGACGGATCGTGGAAAGGAAGGGTCCATTTACGAGAGATGGGGAATGTGGTGCAGCATGTGCTGTCCACTGGCTTCATCGGTCGTGATCGCCTCCTGTGCCACTACCAGGACAACCTCGTGAGTGTCACAGTTGCGGTTCTTTCACCCATTTGAGTATGTCATGTCCTGTGCAGGTCTGTACCCATTGTGGTGGGAGAGGACATAGTGCATCCGGGTGTGCTGATATCCGGTGTAACTTTTATGGGGATTTGGGGCACTCCTTCATTTGTTGCCCCTCTGCATATCACAATGGACTAGGGGGGAGGTTCTCTCTCCACCCTGGGTTCCTGCGAGGGAGGTCCCACCTGAGGAGGAACCTGAGGGCCCCAGGGTTGAGGATGCCACAGCGCCGGTGGAGGTACCTGAAGGAGGGGAACAGGGTAGGCCGGGGGGGTCAGTTGATGTGGTGCAGGAGGGCACTGGTAAGGATAGTGGGATGAGGGTGGAGCCGGCTGGGGAGTGGACTATGATCTCCTGCAGAAAATGCTCTGCCAAGAAGAAGAAGCAGGCCCCCACTCCCCCTTTGCAGTTGGAACCCTTGTTGGACATTAACCGCTTCCTCTTCTTGGCACAGGATGTGGCAGAGGCAGAGGAGGGATTGCTGCCAGAGGCAGGGCCCCTTCTGAGAGGTCCAGTGCAATTTGAGGTGGAGTCTGGTCCCCTCCCTCAGCAGCCACCAACTGGTAGGTAGGCTCGTCGCCATCAAGGGCCCTCTAAGAGCAGGGACCTTGGTGCCCAGCTCCCAGTGGCGGTTTTTGAATGACTACTGGGGAGGATGGGCAGTTAGAACCACCTCCGTGTGTGGCACCTGAGCAGGGGCACCCTGTGGACCCGGTTGTCCTTGCTTCCTCCTCCGGGGAGGGCACTGTGTCCGTGTCTGATTCTATGTCCGTAGAGGGGGGGAGAACCTGTGTCCTCACTAGGGAGGACGTCCTCTGAGTCCTGACCTGTTCGTGCCCACTCATCCTGGGGAGACTGTCACAGTCCCCAGAACAGATTTGCCTGGTGGTTCTGTGATCGCCGGTTCTTCCTCGGGGGATCGGGTGGAGCAGGGCTTAATTCCCCTCGGTTGCCGAAGAAGGTCTGGGATGTGGCCTGGTTGTCCTTCCATGGGTGCCTGTATGTGAGGGATAACCTCAAGTACAGGTCCCAGGCCGATTGGGGCTGTCCGCGGAGGGCAGCTGGAGTCCATGGAGCATTTCCTCCAGCAGTGCCCTTTTAACATTCAGGCCTGCCGGCGGGTTTCTGCTGCCCTCCGCTTGCACAACCTTTCCTGTCTGTCGTATGTGGAATGGGTATATGGGACCTGGTCCTTTCCACCAAGGCAGGATCCCGGGGCTCTCTTCCTGATCACGGCCATGGTGCGGTACCATCTGTGGCAAGCATGATGTCATGTCTTGGCCCGTGGGTTGGTCCTGCCCCTCGGCAAGGTAGTGCGGGATATCTCGGAGGAGGTGTGCTGATTGGCGGAACACAAGAGGCGGGTGGTGGAGGCCCACTGTTGGGAGCGTCTGTGGCACTACCTCACCCTCCACCCCCTGTGAGCCATTGGGTGGTGCTCTTGTACTTGGGTTCCCTGGTTGGTCCTCCCTGTGGCTCCCATGCAATGCTGGTTGGTGCAGGTGCCAGTGCCGGGGAGGGTCATGCATATTGTACATACTTTGGTCTGTATTTGTAGCAGATTTATTGTGTTTGATGGACATTGGCACCCAGTTGGGTTATCTTTTCTGTTGGGAAGGGGTGGGTGGGTATTCTTGCCCTTCACTGTATTTTTGTTGGGGGGGGTGTATTATCCTATATGTGGTTAGTTTGATGGGGATGCTGATGTGGGGAGGTGGGGTTGGGAGATTGTGTTGGGTATCATTTGGAATGGCTGTATATATGTATGTTTTTGCGGGGTGGGTGGGTTTTGGGGTCCTGGTCTTTTCTGTTGTACTTCCCCTTTGTTGTACTTTAGATGTTTGTTTTGCCTGTGCTGGGTTTCTTTTGTTGTGTGGGGAGGGGGGGGGGGTGTGGGATTTGGTTTGTGGTTTTGGTTTTCTGTTTTTGCTTATTTTTGTTGATGCTTCCAATAAACTAACTTTCCAGCTCCAATAGCATATGAGGTGTGACATAAAAGAAATGAGACTGTCCCATAAATGTTTTATTACAAAATATACAGAGAAATTATGCATTGTCCCCTTCAAAGTAATCCCCTCCAGAGTTAATGCACTTCTGCATTCGCTTCTGCCACGTACGGAAGCACTCGGTAAAGTCTTCCTCCTCGAGGTCCCTCAGCTCCCTTGTCACAGTGGCCTTGATCTCTTCTACAGAGGCGAAATTAGTTCCTTTGAGCACAGTCTTCAGCCTGGGGAAGAGCCAGAAGTCGCACGGTGCGAGATCTGGGGAATAAGGAGGGTGGTCGAGAGCTGTGATCTGTTTGTTGGCCAAGAACTGCTTCACACTGAGCGCGGTGTGTGCGGGCACGTTGTCATGGTGGAGCAGCCACGACTTATCTCTCCACAGAGCCCGCCTACTTTGCTGAACCTGGTCATGGAGGCGATTGCTGGTAGATGTGCTGGTTGACTGTCTGACCCTCAGGCACAAACTCATGATGGACCACTCCCTTCTGGTTGAAGAATGTGATCAACATGACCTTGATCCTTGATTTGGACATGCGTGTCTTCTTGGGTCTGGGTGACAGTCGAGTCTTCCACTGCAGGCTCTGTCTCTTGCTTCAGGTTCGTATTGGAAGACCCAAGTCTCGTCTCCTGTGATGACTCGGCCAATGAACTCTGTATCTTCTCCGATCCTCTCTATCAAGTCTCGACAAACATTGACCCGGTGCTCCTTCTGGTGATCTGATAAAAGCCTGTGCACCATCTTGGCACACACCTTCCACATCCCCAGCTCCACACTGACTCTCTGTTCAGGCTGAGCTCCTCAGCTATCATCTGCACCATCAATCTGCAATCACTACCCATTGTCTTCACCTCAACCTCACAAAAACTCTTGCCATCTGGTTTTCCCGTGATGATACCTCTCCCCAGATTGCCCCCTCCTTTTCTGGCTCATCTGTCCCTCTGGTCTCTTCCTTCCGCTATCTGGGGGTTCTTTTTGATTCTCACCTTTCCTTCCGCGACCACCTTGCTTACTTTTCAAGAACTTTGTTCTTTTTCCTCCGACAGATCCGTTCCATCAGGCCTTCTCACTGCAGAAGCACTTACCACCCTTCTCCTTTCCCTGGTTATGTCCCATATCAACTTCTGTAATTCAATTCTAGCAGGTCTCCCTACCACTCAACTTCACCGTCTTCAGCGCATTCAAAACACCGCTGCTCGTCTCATTTTTCACTCCTCTCCACGCGACCACGCTACACCTTTACTCATCCACCTCCATTGGCTTCCCGTCAAATCTCATATCCATTTCAAAGTCCTGACACTCCTTCACCGCGTCCTTTACCTCCACTCCCCTCAGTACCTCGCTGATCTTGTTCATTTCCACACCCCAGCCCGTTCCTTACGGTCTCTTCACCTCAACCGCCTTCGTCTCCCTCCACCTGCTTGCGCTCGCCTCCAATCCACTCGCTCCTCTGCTTTCTTTTTCCTCGGTCCCGCTCTATGGAATTCTCTACCCCCCTCTATCTGGCTCGAACAGACACACACTACTTTCAGAAATAAACTCAAAACCCATCTCTTTGCTCTTGCCTTCGATCTCCCCGACCCCTCCGTGTAGCCCACATCCCCTTTCTTTCCTCTCCCTTTCCCTTCTCTTCTTGTCATGTCGAATGAATCTGCCTGGTTTGCTGTCCTATTAATAATGTAACTTCCTTTTCCTTTCTCTACCATATGGTTTCCTTTTTGTACTATGTGAACCGCTCTGATATGTATTTGTTGAGCGGTATATTAAGTCAATAAACATAAACTCCGCACCAGCTGGTTCACTCTGTTGGTGTTCTCAGCCATCTTTGTCGTGGAAGACCGTCCTGACTTGGGGTTTTCTTCCAGTTCCTCGCGGCTAGTCTTGAAGCGTTTGTGCCACTCCAAGACTCACGGTCTTGACATTGCATCTTCTCCATAAGCCTTTTGGAGAAGTTGGAGACATTCAGTTGGGCCCTTCTCCAACTTAACCAAAAATTTCAAATTGATTCTTTGCTCCATATTTCTGCCACCTTCAGTTGTGTGACAAAGAGATGGAGCAGTGTGCTACAAAAAAAACTGAAAAAGAAAAATAGAGTGAGAGAAATGAAAAATATTATATCAGAATAGTGGCGAGATGTTGCACAACACAGTGAGATAAGCGGTTAGCCAACTGGCATTGAGTCATAGGCGTGGCTGCCTCAGTCTCGTTTCTTTTTTGCCAAACCTCGTATATTAGTTTCTGCAGTTAAAAAGCTCATAGATGGATCTTGGGATCAAGCTGGCGGCTCTCGGCATCTCCCCAATGCTCTTGACTGAGTGTTCCGGGGGCCCGAAGCATTTACTTTAAAAAAAAATTAGAATGTTCAAAGCAGGCTGGTTGCCTGAATACTTCATCTAGGAATAATGGAATAGGACTTCGGTTCTATTTTGTTGGTTTTCGGAACTGGGGCCATGATTAAAAGGGACGGTTGGGGTATTTGTATTGTGCCGCTAGAGGTGAAATTCTTGGACCGGCGCAAGACAAACCAAAGCAAAAGCATTTGCAAATAATGTTTTCATTAATCAAGAATGAAAATCGGAGGTTCGAAGATGATCAGATACCATTGTAGTTCCGACCATGCACGATGCCGACTAGCGATCCAGTGGTGTTATTCCCATCAACCACTGAGCAGCTGCCGGAAAACCAAAGTCTTTGGGTTCTGGGGGGAGTATGGTTGCAAAGCTGAAACTTAAAGGAATTGACAGGGGTCACGTGATGTGGTGAAAACGAGCGGACATGACCTGCTCATGCTCCGGTCGCCCTCTGCCCGAACCGGGACCTTAGTGCCATTGCGAGCGGTTGTACCACCATAAAATTGAGACCTAAAGCTACCGGAGGCACTGCTGCAGCTGTTGATCTCGGCAGAGAGGGTGCAGACGCACGGCAGCAGCAGTGAAGGCGGGGCGCAGACAATGTTCCCTCTAATTTTCTGTAGGCTGTGTGCGCATAAAATATCAGCTGTGCAGCTTTAGAAGGAAGGTTACATTTTTGTGCACCACATAACAATACTTGGAGTTATATACTTTAAAATTTGACTACACGGCAGAATACAGTATGTACACCACATTGATTTTAATCAAATTAAATGAAAATAGACGATTACTAAATGAAGCGGAAAATTTCTAGTTATTACAATCACAACTTTTAAATTTTAAGATGTCTGTGTTGTTTTCTTTCAGAATCAGAACCGTAATTTTTGTGTGCTCTGTTGCTCGGTGAGGTGTGTGCACATGCACACGCGCACAGCTTAGCGGGAACAGTGGGCGCAGAGAGAGAGACCACACCGGCATCCCCAGTAAACTGGCGGAGGGGGCAGCTGTGACGAACTCGCCAACGTCCCCTACATTTTTGGAGGAAGTTTCGGCGGCGGTAGCAGGGGCACTGTCTCCACAATTTGCAGCCCTTCAAGAGAAGATGGATATCTTGCACACCGCAATGGGAGCCCTGGGAAATCGAATGCAGGAAGTGGAGGATCGCATCGGACAGGCAGAGAATAGCCTGGAGGCCCTGACCCAGGAAATGGAGGGTTTGAGATCCAAGCTGCAATCCCACGAGGCTAAACTCGACGATTTGGAAAACCGGTCGCGCTGCAACAACCTGAGAGTTATGGGAATACTGGACGCTATTGCTGACAAAGACTTAAAGCAGTACCTGGAAACCTTGCTCCCACAACTGTTCCAGGGCAGTGACGAGGGAGGTAAGCTGATTATTGAGCGAGCTCACCGCGTGGGGAACAAACAGGCCCGGGGCCAATGCGCAAGAGTGGTGCTTCCTAAGTTCCTTCAATTCCCACAGAAAGAGGCGGTATTGAGAGCAGTAAGGCAGAAAGGGGTGATTATTGTGACGCAGTGGCAGGGCTGGAAGCCATGGAAACTGATACTGACCCGCTGGAAGGTTCAGGTACTGCAGGTAAATGCAAGGTTTTCCCTTCTCAGCACAAGATGCACAGAGCTAATCAGCTAACACAGTTCACCTCAGGGGAGGAGAGAAGCAGAGTTGCTGATTGGGCACGCCCTAGCTGGAGGCGGGCTCCCCAGAGCAGGGGCACCTTGTTAAACAGAGAGAAGGAAGACAGTGTTGGTATGAGTGGAAGTGGTATGAGTGGATTTGGAACGAGTATCAGAAGGGGAAAACGAATGAGAAGGCAAAGGACGTTGGAAGAGCAACAAGGAAAGGAAGAGTGAAGATGGAATAAGGCAAGAAGCTCTCTTTGATACAGAAACCTTTGACCTAGCAAGAGAAACACTGCCCAGCTGTAATACAAGGAAAAGGGATTCAGAACCAGGAAGTAGGTACCGGGGATACTCGGTGCCTGAAAGAACCTTCTGGGAGCAACAGAGGTTAGAAGCCCTGAGAGACCCAGGGATAAAGCCTAGGTTTCTGGAACAAACAGCTGACCCTTGGAGAGGAAGGCAGCGTGGCAAGGCATTCTCAGACAAGCCTCATTATAAGGTACCTAGTGTATTTAATTCATATGACAAGTTTTATGAGAACCCAGAAAGAGTGAATGCTGACTTTAAAACTCAGGACAGTTTCAGGCATTGTGAAAGCAGTTGGCTGCAGCCTGAAGTTCCTTTAAATAAACAAACCCAGCTTTTCTCACCAGACAGCTGAAGCTTTTAGCAAGCAGGCTGATATAAGGAATCCAGCTGAATTGTTCAGGAGAGAATTAAGCCAGGATGTTTTAAGAGGTCCTACCTTTGAATCACTCCTTAGACACACTCCTCATACAAAGGAACTTGTTAACCCGACACCTGCATACAGAGACAAGTGGGGGAGGGGTAACTCCACTGCAGGGAATGAATGTTTGAACAGAGACGGCATTGCTTGCTTTCCAGAGGTAAACTCTGTAAACAATTACTTACCCAAGGAAGGAGCAAATCCTCAGTCCAGCCCAGCTAGAAAGCAGGCTGAAGTTCTCCTTAAAGAGTTTAAACAATTCTTAGACAAAAGAGCTATTGCTGAACAGAAGTTAGTGCAAGCAGGAAAGAACCCTGAGGCAGAAATACCATTAGCTTCTCCGTTGCCCATGATTGAAGTCAATCAGCCAATGGACTGCTCAATCGGTCTGATTGATAGAACTAACTAAAGCAAAGCTTGAGTGGTCATTTTCTAGCATATCCTGAAAGGTATGTTGTTTAAATACCTGGATGAAGAGCTTACAAAAAATGTATGTGGTTTAAGTACCTGGATGAAGAGCTTATGAAGCAGTGAAAATAAGCTAAAGCATAATTTAGACACAACTCATGAACAGTATTGTTTTCCCTTGTTTATTGTGATTGCAAAGTAAGAGGACACATGATGTAATGTGAATCCCAGTATGAAATGACATTTCAAGCACAGCATTGAAAAGCCTTGATTTTCTTTTGTTCCTGTTTTGGTTTAATCCTCACGCCTGTTCCATTCCACCACGGAGCGTGGTAAATAAATCCTTATAAAAATAAATATTCTTGTGCCCGCCTATCATTTGGCCTCACAACTACAAAGGCCCATCCCTCCTTAAACCCTCAAGGTTAGGGAGTGGATGCTAAGGGTAACATTATGCACGAGAATCTAAGGCTGCGTATTGGCCAGGATTATTCGGCAGCTTTGAGCCAATTGAGAAGAGCGTATGCGCCCCTTTGCCAAAAACGTATAGAAGCAGGAGTCAGATTTTCAGTGCAGTATCCGGCTCGGTTACATGTAATTCATGAGGGGACACACCGGACTTTGAAATGGCTGCAGAGGCAAGCCCTTATATTGAAAACCTCGTGCGTGGGGATCTAGGTGCTGCAGCAACACTGAAATAACGGTTTCAGCGGACTTGCGGCTTGCACCGGATTACATCTGGGAGAACACGCATGCAGAGGGACAGCAGATAGAGCGGTTGCTGTCTGACTGCTGACTTGACACTTGAGATAGCAGCGGATGTGCAGCGGAGGAGCGGATCTTCTGGGGCCTTTGCCTTGTATGGCCTGGAGGACTGCATGAACTGGAGGGTCTTTTTATATACCTGCCTACCTTTATAGGCTACACAAATGCTTAATTAACAGCTTAAAACTGTGTGGAGATTTCTCTTTTTATGTGTGTTTGAATTCTAAGTACAACAGTGCATGGTTCATGGCATGCGGTCACTTAGTGGTCTGCGGCACAAAGAGAGGGGGGTGAGCATGAATATTGGGCACAGGGGGACGGTTTAGAAGGGGGCGACCATACGCATTAAGCGGGGCTCAAGTAATTAGGTTGGTAGGTGTTAGTGATAAGAGAGAGAGAAGTTGCTGAGAGGAGGGGGGAAGGGAGGATAGTTGGGGGGGTTTGGGGGAGAGGGGCTCAAGAGGGTAGGGACGATCTGTCAGACGGGTGCCTGGGTGAGAATGTTCACAGTCTTGGCAAAGGCATATATCAATATGATTTGCAAGGGATTGTGGGAAATGCAGTCCATTCACACCAGACACAGCCGCTCACAATAATTAGTTGTGCTTGAGTGTAAAGCCAATAAGATATTTATTTATGGGGTTATTTCTCCCAACACAGATATGCTTGGTAGCACATAAAACAGGATACTTGTTTTCAGTGTTAAACTTAGAAAAACAAAATCAGGAAAACAACAGCTGAACTTGTCAGGCAATCAAAATCAAAAGAATAAAGACCTGGTTGGTAACAAACTGGTCTTTTCTGTAGGCTCTAGCTAATATTTTCTTAGCAGTGTTTCAAACAACAAACAAAACCCACAAAGTAGGGAAAAACTGTTCTTTTCAGGTTAACTTCTTATATCTTCACAGATAGACTCAGAAGTGATTCCCTCAGAGCTCACAAGCAATTAGGTAAGGCTCAATTGCTAACAGTTATCCAGCTGAAACCCCTTAGCTGGCTTACTTTCTACTGCGTGGCTCAAAATCCTACTCAGGAGCTTTTCTGAGTAGATTTAAAGAACAAGTTTGTATTTCTTTGTGATGATTGTTGTACTTTGTAACAGTAAATTACCAAAGGAGTTTAGACAGAGAGCAATCCATGTATTCACAGCCTGTATCTACCACCTCTCCCCCTTCTTCAACAATCATGGGTTCAATATCATGGATTGGCACAGAGGAATTTCTCAATGGAGCACTCTCAGGAGAATACTTGTTTCCCTGCTGTCTTTCAAGGGTATAGCTAGGGCATAGATCAGTGTTCATACCTGAGCTTCCATTGCTGTTAGAGTTCCTCTCTAAATAGCCTGGCCAGTATGTAGTCCAGTTCTTATGTCCAGCCTTCCAATCCAGATCCCTGGACACTGGATCTCTCTTCACATACCTTCTGGCACGGGTCCTAGGGTCCCTTCCAAGTGCAGCCGTCTCCCTCACAGGTACCGTCTGGAGATTCCTAGCTCTGCAGCACCATTCCTCTGGCTTTCCCCAGTCCAATGGTGTAAGCTTGCCTTTGGAATGCCTTCCAGTATACGTACTGCTCTGGACTCCTTTAGACCTCCCAAAAGCTTTTCTCTTCTTTCTTCCAAAGGGTTTCTTGCCCTCTCTGTCCGTCCGCTCTGGCTTCTGCTTCTGATGATCCTCCAGATGATGAAGCTGTCCAAGATCATGAAGATGTCCAAGATGAGGATCTCCAAGATGAAACTGAGGATGATTCTCTGTAGAATAAACTCTACCTTTATTCTGCTTAGATGAGTGCTCCACCCTAGCACAGCGCAGCTGTGCTGAATCAGGCCCTGCCCTTTGAGATGAGTGCTTGGGGATTACCTCATAGCCCTCTTGATTGAACACACGTTTCCCCACTTCAGCTCCTCTAATGGCTGTTGGAAACCTGGTGCATTCTGGGACTGGTAGTCATTTATGGAAAAATTCAGTTTTCTTATTTCTACCAGGACTGACAGGTTGCTTGTTCAGAGTCACTTCACCTTTTCTATAGCTCCTTCCTGAGCTATGATAAGCTTCCTTATCACAGATCGTAACCAAGGGCAACGGAACTTGCAGTTAGTTAGATATTCCAGTGAGCTCTGGGAGAGGCTTCAGGCTGGGGGAGTCTTTTCTGGGAAGAGAACACATGCTGGGCTGAGGGGGCCTGATGCTGATACTGCCCTGGTGCTCTGAAGATCGTTTCTTGGAATGTTTGTGGGCTGGGAAACCCCATAAAGAGATATAAAATATTGCAGGCGCTGGCTCGGCAGCACTGCGATATTGCGCTACTGCAAGTGTGGCAGGTGAAGGCCTGTGATCCACGGTGTCTGACATAAGCAGGCCAGCATGGCTAGCTTGACCTGTAAATGAAGCCTGTGGAGAGGCACATAGGAATTGCACATCCCCCAATATGCTGCTATTGTAGGATAGAACTCTGTAAGAGAACTAAACTAACTTAGGTAAGCAGAACTGAGAGATGGAAAAATACAGAAAAATGTGTTTAAAGGTTACTGATAAGAAAAAGTACATCTGCAAGGAATATAATTGGGAGTGCTGACAGATGAGTTGCAGAGCCCTGCTCCTCTGCATGCACAAATTGGCTATATGGCCTTGAGAGTGTGAAAGTAACAAGTTGATGAACTGACCATTGTAATTGGGACTAGAAGGGGGGTATGCAGGTGCCATGCCCACTGAAAGGACATAATTGGATAAACCTATCAGTACCGGGACCAATGGAAGGGGTACGGGAGGTACGGGAGAGTACTGGGACCAATGAAATGTTTCTCTATACCTAGAATGGAACAGAAGTCTATAAAAGTTGTTGTAATGCTTGAAAACTTTGCTCAGCCATTTTGAAATTGACTGGTTCGAGACTTGTGCACAAATAAATGATTTGGACCTTCTGAACAGACTCCTGGTATCATTGGTTTGTCTGCGCTTTGCTGCTACATATTCTTGGTGCGTTGGCCGGGAAGTTGTGGAATCAAAGTGTATATAGGGCAATATACCACGACTTTCCGCCTCTATAGGCTTGGTCCTGCTGGGATCGCGCCCTTCCGACGAGGGCTGCTCCCTGGCGCCACCGGTCCCTTGTATCGGAGAGAGCTGGTCGGACCTCGGCGGGTGCCGGGCCCGGTTGGAGCCAACGCCTCGAACCCGAGTGAGGGGAGTCCGAGGTCCAACTCATGCGCCTGCTTGGGAAGTTTGAGGACCGGATCCGGTGAGTATAGTTTTGATTTGGTGTCTAGACAGAAATAGAAAGAGCAGTACTGCCATTGGAACTTGGAATTTGGAATTTGTAATCTCGAGATATTGGGAATTGGTAAGAGAGCTTGATCACCTCTCAAGGAAGGGCCGAGTAACCCCGCATGGGAATTCGCCGGGTGAAACCCTCATCCTTATTGTAATTGGGAAAAAGACTAGTCAGAATAGATAGAAACGAATGCATTCTGGGATACGTTGCTAGCATGATTGTGTGAACGAAGTGTGAATGAGAGGTCTGGCAGCACGGACCAAGTGAAGGCGGACCCCTGAGTAGCGCATTTCCTGACCGGGCGACCGCGTTCAGGTCACGAAAAGGGGGAAGCGATTGTCGTCTTGTCTTGTTATTTGTACTCCCTATACGTTTCTAGGGCCGTGAGGACCCCTTACCCACAGTCCGCCCTCCTTTTCCCTTTTGTCTGTTGTTGCGCGCACACATCGAAATGGGAGGGGCGGGGTCTACTAGAAACACTCCATTAGAATGTATGATCGCACATTTTAAAGAGGGATATTCTGGAGATTATGGTATTAAAATGACAGCAGCCCGTTTGCAGATTTTGTGTACTAGGGAGTGGCCCGATCTAGACCCCATCTGGCCCCGAGAGGGAACGTTCAATGTAGAGATTATTCAGTCAATACACCGTAGAGTGCGGATAGCGCACCCCGATCAGTACCCCTATATAGATTCTTGGTTAAGTATTTGTGAAGATCCGCCCCCCTGGGCGCAGCGCTGTTATGAGGAACAGTGCAGAATAATGTTAGCTAAGACAGATTCTAGTCAGAAAACACAACAGCCTAAAGCGAAAGAGCAGGATAAGAAATCCAGGAAGAAGCCCATCCTGATAGATCCTGATTCCCCAGAAATAATTCCTAGACAGCCTCGAACCCCAGGTCCGGTAAGAGTAGTCCGGCGTCCTGCCCCAGAACCCCAGCGACGGCTGGAACAGGACCCAGCTCCTGACCCACCTCCCGAAGGGGAGAGAGAGGGATCAGCTGAAGAAGAAGATGCTATAAAAAGCGAGTCAGAAGCAGAGGTAGAAGAGGAAGAAAAAGAGAATGCCCCAGGCGAGGAGGACAGTGTACAAGTGATTGCTAGCACTAGCAAACCAGCAAAAGATATACCCAAAGTGAAACCTGTCGAAAAAAAGAAAGTGACCCCTTCGAAGACAATTACAAAAATAACCCTTAGATCCCAAAAGACACCTACTGCCAAAATGCTGCCTTTACGGCAAGTCCCGGGAGTGCCCGTAAAGAATGATAACGATGAGGTGGTAGCGGGACCCCTAACTTATGTGTATATCCCTTTCTCTACAACTGATTTGTTAAATTGGAGGTCGCATTATGCCTCCTATACTAGTAAGCCCCAGGAACTGACAGAATTAGTAACTACTATTATGGAAACTCACCAACCCACTTGGCCAGATTGCCGTCAGCTCCTGACTACCCTATTCACGACAGAGGAGCGAGCACGAATTAGAAAAGCAGCTATTGAGTGGATGGCAGATAACCCTGTAGCTCCGGGACAGGGGCAGAATAGAATAGACCATCGGGAAGCAGCCCAGAGAGAATTCCCGAATGAAGACCCCCATTGGGATCCAAATACAGAAGAAGGATCCACAGCCCTAGCCCGTTTTCGCCAAGGCTTTTTACAAGGCCTGAAAAGGGGGGGCCAGAAAGCTATGAACCTTTCCAAAGTTGCAGGAGTTATCCAAGGTATAGATGAGAGCCCAGCAGATTTTCATGAAAGATTAACTGAAGCATACAGAATGTATACTCCCTATGATCCCGAGGCACCAGGAAGTTTATGTATGGTGAATTCTGCTTTTGTAAACCAGTCTCAACCAGACATTAGACGTAAATTACAGAAGTTAGAAGGGTTTGCGGGCATGAATGCAACACAGTTACTGGAAGTCGCTCATAAAGTGTATGTGAATCGTGATACTGAAAGACAGAGAGAATGTGATAGAAAGATGAAGAAGAAAGCTGATTTTTTGGCTGCGGCCATAGTTGAACAGAAAAGGGGAGGTGTCCCTAGTCGACGGAGCAGAGGAAGAGGGCGGGGTCAAGGCGGAGGCCGGACCCAGAAGCTAGGCGTGAACCAATGCGCCTACTGTAGAGAGGAAGGACATTGGAGAGATACGTGCCCGCAACTCGAAGACGCCCAGCAAGATGACGACAGCAGTCATCAGTGGCGAGAAGAAAGACGAGGCTATCCCCGAAACCGCGGAGGAGCCAATCGAGAACAATTCCAGCGAGAAAGAGGAGGAGGAGCCATTCAAGCATTGGCCTCACCGGTCCATGATGAGAATGACGTGGATTAGGACAGACCGGGCTCCAAGTTTGCTTTAGGTCTCCAGGAGCCTATGGTCGGAATACAAATAGGAGACCAAATTATGGACTTTATGGTTGATACTGGAGCACAACATTCAGTAATAGACAAAAAGATAGCCCCATTCTCTACAAAAGCAGTCACCATTATAGGAGCAACTGGTGCCAAAGCCACAAAGTATTTTCTTCAGAATCGTATATGCAGTCTAGGAGGACAGCAAATAACTCATCAATTCCTTTACATGCCCGAATGTCCAGTGCCACTACTGGGACGAGATATGCTAGCCAAGCTTCAAGCACAGATATCCTTCTCTGAACAAGGAGAAATGCAAATGACAGTAAATTCCCAAGCCAAACCAGCAGGAATAATGCTGCTGACAGTTCCCCGAGAAGAAGAATGGAGGTATTACATCGATGACTCTATCCAAGACACTTATTTTGAACAAACTTTAAAGAACATTCATGCACCACCTGGAGTATGGGCAGAAGGCAGTCCCCCAGGCCTAGCCAAGCATATAGCTCCAGTGATTGTAACCCTCAAGCCTAGTGCTACACCCGTGCACGTCAAACAGTACCCTCTCCCAAGAACTGCAATTGAAGGCATTCATCGCCACCTACAAAGATTGCTCGAGTATGGCCTACTAAAAGTATGTCAATCCCCATGGAACACTCCACTTTTGCCAGTAAAGAAACCTGGGACGGAGGACTACCGCCCAGTACAAGACTTAAGAAGAGTAAATGATGCAGTTGAAACTATACATCCAGTTGTACCCAACCCTTACACTCTTCTAGGACTGATACCTGCTGAAGCTACCCATTTCACTGTACTGGATTTAAAAGATGCATTCTTTTGCATAAGATTAGCCCCTGTAAGTCAAATATTGTTTGCATTTGAATGGCAGGACCCCACCTCTGGAAGAGGGGGCCAACTCACCTGGACAAGATTACCCCAAGGATTCAAGAATTCGCCTACCATCTTTAGTGCTGCACTAAATCAAGACCTTTCAAGCTATCCAGTAGCCCCGGGGAAGAGAGTGCTTCTCCAATACGTGGATGATCTGCTGATAGCTGCCATATCAGAAAGTGAATGTATACTAGCCACCAAAGACCTCTTGCAGTTACTAGATGAAGCTGGATACAAAGTTTCCAGAGCAAAAGCACAGCTATGTCAAAAAGAAGTGAAATACTTGGGTTTTCGTATAACCCAAGGGAGCCGAAGATTAGGCAGAGAAAGAAAAGAAGCAGTATGCAGAATTCCAACTCCAACAACCAGAAAGCAAGTCAGAGCCTTTCTGGGAGCGGCAGGATATTGCCGAATCTGGATACCTAACTTTGCCCAAATTGCTAAACCACTGTATGAAGCTACAAAAGGAGAAGAGAAGTCACCACTGGAGTGGGGACTTGAGCAGGATACAGCCTTCCAGAAATTAAAGGAAGAATTGATGTCATCACCAGCACTTGGACTACCAGATGTCCACAAGCCTTTCCACTTGTTTGTACATGAAGCACAGGGAAATGCCTTAGGCATGTTGACTCAGAAATTGGGAAATTGGGAGCGACCTGTAGCATACCTATCGAAACAATTGGACCCTGAGGCCAAAGGATGGCCACCATGCCTGAGAGCCATTGCAGCTACAGCGCTACTAGTGAGTGAAGCAGACAAACTCACACTAGAACAGAACATACGAGTCACTGTGCCACATGCAGTCCTTGCTCTCATGGAACAAAAAGCAAATTATTGGCTCACCAATTCCCGAATGTTGAAGTACCAGAGCATGTTATGTGAAAACCCACAGATACAACTCGAAGTGAGTCATGCCTTGAACCCAGCCACCTTGATACCCATCAGTGAAGAACTCCCAGAACATGACTGTATCGAAGTCATGGAAACTGTGTTCTCCAGTCGACCTGATTTGACAGATGTGCCCATAGACAATCCTGACCGAATCTATTATGTTGATGGGAGCAGTCTCATCCTTGATGGACGACGCTGTGCCGGATATGCAGTTGTCACTCAACACGAAGTAGTTGAATCATCAGCTCTAGCCTCAGGCACATCAGCCCAGAAAGCCGAATTGATAGCACTCACCAGAGCATTGCTGTTAGGAGAAAAACTTGTGCTAAATGTATATACAGATTCCAAATATGCCTTCACCACTCTACATGCCCATGGAGCTCTCTATAAAGAATGAGGGCTCATCACATCTGGAGGAAAATCAGTCAAATATGGTCCCGAGATATTGATGTTACTTGATGCAGTTTGGGCCCCAACACGTGTAGCTGTCATGCATTGTAGAGGACATCAAGCAGGAAAAGGAGAAGTTGCCCGAGGAAATAGATTTGCAGATGCCTCAGCACGACAAGCAGCTATGACAGGACAGATTGCCCCACAAGCTATGCCAATGCAAGCAGCATTGTTTCCAGTACCTCTAAATTTATGGACACCACGATATACCACCAAAGAATTGGATTACTACTGTAACAAAGAAGATGGAGTACTGAAAGATGGATGGATTGAGCTGCCACCAGAAGAGGGCAGTCAACCCCCTGGACGAATAGTAATTCCTGAACTGTTAGGACCATCTTTTGTCAAAACTTTCCACGAAGCCACCCACTATGGGAAGAGTGCTATGGAAAAAGCACTCAGACCACATTTCTACATCCCTCTAATGACAACCATATCAGCCTCAGTAGCACGTCAATGTCTAACCTGTGCCAAAAATAATGCCAAGCAAGGCCTTATTACGGCACCCCGAGTTCAGTCAGGAGGTGTCACCCCCATGCACAACCTCCAAGTTGATTTTACCGAAATGCCAAGAGCCAATGGATACCATTACCTATTAGTATTAGTTTGTACTTTCTCTGGGTGGGTAGAAGCCTTCCCAACCAGAACTGAGAAAGCCCGAGAAGTTACCAAAGTCTTAATGAGAGAGATTGTCCCTAGGTTCGGAATTCCAGCAGTAATAGGGTCAGACAATGGACCCTCATTTGTCTCCCAAGTTACTCAACAGTTAGCAAAAGCTTTGCAGATACAATGGAAACTCCACACTGCATACAGACCCCAGAGTTCAGGGAAAGTTGAGCGAATGAATCGTACCCTAAAGTCCCAAATGTCCAAGCTTTGTCAGGAGACACACTTGAAGTGGCCCCAAGTGCTCCCAATAGCTTTACTCAGAATACGCTCAGCTCCTGTAAAGTCAACAGGATTTTCCCCTTTTGAAGTTTTGTATGGTAAACCCCCACCAATAGTGCAGGGAGTCAAAGGAAGTTTAGCCCAAATTGGTTCAGAAGTAACCAGACAAGAACTCCTAGCTCTTAGTTTTGTTCTGCAGACTCTCCATGCGTGGATCCAAGATCAGTTGCCTATCAACTTGACGGAACCCTTGCATCCCTATCAGCCTGGTACCTCGGTGTGGATCAAAGATTGGAAGAAGACACCGTTGGAACCCCATTGGAAGGGACCGTACACCGTCATCCTGTCTACCCCAACTGCAGTGAAGGTAGCCGAGATCGACGCCTGGATCCACCACAGCAGAGTCAAGCCCGCCGCTGATCCTGAACCTGAGCAGTGGACAGCAGAACAGCATCTTGATGCACCCTTGCGAGTTACTCTGAGACGGCAACCAGCAGCTTAGACACTTCATCACAAGTGCTTTGCAGTAGCCAAGTCTTTCGAAGAGGATTGCTGTTTTCCATGCAGCAACAGTTTTGTTTCAACGAACCCAATTTGCGTGTGATTTGACACACTACTACACTACTTTGAGACTACATTGACTAGCCAGACTTCACAAGCCAACTGAAATTGCTAATAAATTGGTTAAAGTGTACTGGACAACCTGAGGATCTTCAATCAACACTCAGCACCCGTTAAATTGCTTCATTAGCAAACGGGACGAAGAACAAAAGACCGTCGTGATCAAGATCAGCAAGCTGAGGATTCAGAAGAACTCCAATCAACATCAACATGCATCTTTACTTTTGTTTTGCTTTGGTTGCCTTCTTTGGAGGTTTTGAACAGACTTATGCTCTACCTCCATGCACTGCTTGCATTACTTCTACTCGAACTGGACTGAAAGTAACTCAGACTTTGATTTATCATTCTTACTATACCTGCAAGGGAACAGTGACTCGGTGTATCTATAACACCACTGAACTAAATGTTTGCACTTATGGCAAAATTAGAGCATGCTATAATCCGCATCAGAATCCATCCTATTACACGTTGGAAATACGATGGAAGGATGCAGATGGACCTATACTAGCTGCTACACCACCACTTAAAGACATTACTAAACCTGCTGTTTTGAATTTTGATGCATGTAATGCCATTAATAGAGATAGTTATTCCACCTGTGGTACTTGGGAGAAAGCGTATCGAAATGACCATAAGTACATGTGTCCAGAGGGTGCCACAGGATGGAGGAAGTGTACAGGTAAAAAGGAACCAGGCTATAGTACTGCACCAGCAGCAGATTACTATTGCCCGTATTGGGGATGTGTTTTTTATGCTACCTGGAATACTGGTATAACTGATGAGAAAATAGATAAACGAATGGCTACTTTAACCAAGCCAACCACAAATGATAAATGTCAGAAAGATGCTTGCAACCCCTTACACTTACGTATACACAATCCCCATGCATGGAAACAAGGATACAAGTTTGGTTTGCGTATTGCTGGAGGGGCAATAGATCCAGGAACCATTGTGTATATCAGATTGAATACCCAAGCCCACAAGTCATCCAAATATCATATTCATAATACCTTTTATGAAGCTATGCATGTAAATAAGTTTGAGATCCCTCATCCCTCACAGAATTTATTTTTAGAATTAGCCGGAGCAGTAGTATCTAGTCTTAAGATCTCAGATTGCTATTTCTGTGGCGGAACCCAAATGGGAGACCAGTGGCCATGGGAAGCCCAAGAATTGAATTATTCTTTAGTTTACAATCAGACTGAATTACACAAGACTACCAGTGAGTGGGTGTTAGCGCACTCAATCGTTGGACGTCTTTGCTATGCCAGAACTGGACCCCAGTTCACCCAGAAGGTAGGACAGCTGGTCTGTCTTAGCCAGAAGTACTATAATGCCACGACCAAAAAGACAGCATGGTGGTCAGGAATCAGACACCCTGAACCTCCTAACCCATTAGCCAGATTTCCTGAACTTGCTGGTTTATGGACTAACCTTGCCAAAGTCCAAGCCTGGCAAGCCCCACCTGGCCTATATTGGATCTGTGGAAACCGAGCGTATGCACAACTCCCGCCACACTGGGGAGGAGCATGTGTCTTAGGAACCATCAGACCTTCCTTCTTCCTTTTAAACACTGAACATGGAGAACAATTAGGATACCCTGTATACACTACCCACCGACACAAGAGAGCATTAAGACAGAAAAGAGAAGCCTTACAGATAGGCAAGTGGGAGAAGTGGCAAGGTGATGATTGGCCACCAGAAAGAATCATTGAGTATTATGGGCCTGCCACTTGGAATGATGATGGTATGTATGGTTATCGTAATCCAATCTATATGATTAATCGTATTATTCGCTTACAAGCAGTAGTTGAAATAATAACCAATGAAACTAGTCATGCTCTTACGCTCTTAGCTAGACAAAGTACCCAGATGCGCACTGCTATATATCAGAACCGCTTAGCACTTGATTATTTGTTAGCAGCAGAAGGAGGAGTATGTGGTAAACTGAATCTAACTAATTGCTGTTTGAAAATAGATGATAAAGGTCAAGTAGTTGAAGAAATTGCTAAAGATATGCAAAGACATGCTTATGTGCCAGTACAGACTTGGCACTCATTGAAATTTCCTAACTGGTTTGCTAACCTCTTCTCTTGGATGGGAGGATTTAAGACTTTCATTGTCTTAGTACTAATTCTTGTTGCTGTTATTTTCTTATTACCATGTTTAATCCCATGTTGTATGCGTTCCATTCATAATGCCATTGATAGCACAGTAGAGCGGAAGACCGCAACTAAAATAATGGCTTTATACAAAGCCAGCCCTAGTCGAAATCCTTCAATCATGATGTGATTCTTCTAAAGGTGATTTAACTCTCACACCTTATTAAGTAATAGGGTGAGATTAATCAAAGGGGGGAATGTGGCAGGTGAAGGCCTGTGATCCACGGTGTCTGACATAAGCAGGCCAGCATGGCTAGCTTGACCTGTAAATGAAGCCTGTGGAGAGGCACATAGGAATTGCACATCCCCCAATATGCTGCTATTGTAGGATAGAACTCTGTAAGAGAACTAAACTAACTTAGGTAAGCAGAACTGAGAGATGGAAAAATACAGAAAAATGTGTTTAAAAGTTACTGATAAGAAAAAGTACATCTGCAAGGAATATAATTGGGAGTGCTGACAGATGAGTTGCAGAGCCCTGCTCCTCTGCATGCACAAATTGGCTATATGGCCTTGAGAGTGTGAAAGTAACAAGTTGATGAACTGACCATTGTAATTGGGACTAGAAGGGGGGTATGCAGGTGCCATACCCACTGAAGGGACATAATTGGATAAACTTATCAGTACCGGGACCAATGGAAGGGGTACGGGAGGTACGGGAGAGTACCGGGACCAATGAAATGTTTCTCTATACCTAGAATGGAACAGAAGTCTATAAAAGTTGTTGTAATGCTTGAAAACTTTGCTCAGCCATTTTGAAATTGACTGGTTCGAGACTTGTGCACAAATAAATGATTTGGACCTTCTGAACAGACTCCTGGTATCATTGGTTTGTCTGCGCTTTGCTGCTACACAAGAAACCCACCAGACTGCCGAAGAGCATGCCAAGCTTTGCAGAGATTGGGTGGGACAAGTGTGGGGGGCACCTGCTATAGGAAAAAAGGGTGGAGTGGCCATCTTGATTCATAAAAGAGTGCGTTTTGTGGTGGACAGAGAAGTTACAGATCCGACTGGGAGGTTTGTGTTATTACAAGGCAACTTGGAAGGGAAATCAGTGATAGTGGGAGACCTCTACAGCCCTAATGTCTTAGATCAGGATCTCTATATTCGCCTGGCCTCCGAGGTGGAACAATTACCAGAGCTCCCATTGATTATGGGGGGGGGGGGGACTTTAACGGAGGTTTTGATGTAGACTTAGATACATCCAGAGGGGAAGGAGCACGGGAGAGAGCACTGATGGCTCGGGCCCTGAAACGTTTTCAAACACGGCTAGGAGTAGTGGACCTGTGGAGGGTGTTGCATCCCTGGAGAGGGATTTTACGCATCAGTCTTGAGCACATGGTTCTAGTGCGCAAATTGACTATATTCTGATTTCAGAGAGCCTGTTCGCTCATATCGGGGACGCGCAAATTGGTCCCACAGAGTTCTCTGATCATGCACTGATCTGGATAGAGATACAGTGGGGGGGGGGGGGGGACACTGGTACAACGCGTATTTGGCGATTTCCATTAGAGCTTTATAAGGATGAACAATTTCACCACTTCCTCAGACAGAAATGACAAGAGTTTGAATTTCACCACCGCTGCCACCAGGACGACCCTGAGTTGGTATGGGAGACGGCTAAGGTGGTGTTAAGAGGTGATATAATTGGGTTCTTAGCTAGAAAGTGTCGATTGATCTCGGAGCAGATAATTTGGCTTGAACAACAAGTTATGAAGGTGAGAAGATTATGTGCGCATGCCCCCAATGCCTACAATAGGAAAAAATTATGGGAACTCCAGGTAACCTTAAATGAGATATTACACCAGAGAGCAAGGAAATCCATCTTATATTACCATTATCAGCTACACTGTCACAGGGACAAACCTGGGAAATTGCTGGCGTGATGCCTGAAGGGGCAGAGAGGTATGAAAATGATAGCGGCGGTCCGAGATGCTCAGGGAGTATTGCAGAAGGACAGTGCAGCTATTTCCCGAGTGTTCTGGGGGTTTTCCAGAACTTATACACAGCGGAGAATGGCTCCCCTGCAATGATGAAGGAATACTTGGGGGGGTTTGGATCTGCCTAGGTTGAGTAAAGAGCAAAGTGCTCAGCTTGGGCAGCCGATAACAGCACAAGAGGTACAACAGGTCGTTTTGAAGGCGAGTTGTTATAAATCTCCTGGGACTGACAGGTTGTGGGCTGAATTTTATAAATTACTGCTTGATTTTATTACTCCGACACTAGTAGCAGTTCATAATCGAACAGCTGAACAAGGTACCTTTCAATAGGGCAGTAACCATGCTCATATCATACTTATACCTAAACCGGGGAAAGACCCGCTGCAAGCGGCGTCTTATAGGCCCATATCATTATTAAACTTTGACTTGAAGTTGTTGGCAAAAGGTTTGGCAGACCGGCTAGCTGGGGTGTTAGACCAGTTGGTGCATGACTCACAAGTTGGCTTTGTGAAAGGGCGGGCTGCGGTACACAATCTACAGAAAATATTGGCATTGCTGGAATGGGTACGGGATCACCAATTGCAGTCATTACTTGTTAGTTTTGACTCGGAGAAAGCATTTGATAGGGTTAATTGGCACTACTTGAAATATTTGTTGCCCTTTTATGGGCTCGGGTCTTCCTTTTGCAAAATTGTTGAGAGCCTTTATGCTACACCGACAGCGGGAGTGCTGTGTAATGGGGTGCTATCGGAGGCATTTTCTTTGGGAAGAGGTACAAGACAAGGATGCCTCCTCTCTCCTTTGCTGTTTGTTTTGTCATTAGATCGATTGATTAGAAGCATAGAGGACTCACGGATTATACGAGGCATGCGCATTGGGGCAGGGGTTTAAGCTGTCTGCGTTTGCAGATGATCTCCTGGTGCACCTGCTTTCTCCCAGAGAGTCGCTTCCTCAGCTGATGGAGGAATTCTTGAAATTTGGAAATTTTGCAGGGTTACGTATAAATATGGATAAATCTGAAGCGCTGGATGTGTCTGGTCAGCTGCAGGGACACTGGGGGGGCTTTTTTCCGTAAAAGTGGGTGGTGAGCAACTTCATATACTTGGGTATTTTATTGACCAAGGACCCACGGGGGCTATATGCTCGGAATAGGGACAGAATTGTGTCTCGCCTACAGACCCAATTAAAGGCTTGGAAGCCCCTCCTGCTCTCCCTGTTGGGGAAAGTGGCAGCGGTGAAGATGGTGGTGCTCCCGCGGATACTATACTGGATGCAAACACTCCCAGTGTGGCTGTTGAGGTGGGACCTACACCGACTGGAAAAGGAAATACAGGGGTTTTTATGGAAAGGGGCTCAAGCACATATTCTGCTTAACCGTTTGAAGGGGAAATGGAGGGAGGGGGGGTGGGTGGGATTCCCTGACCTATGGTTATATGCACTAGCCTGTCTGGCGTGACACATTGGGGACTGGTTGGGGGGAACAGAAGTGTACATGCTGAGGGCCTTAGAGGAAGCCTTTGTGGCCCCGCAAACCTTACTTGCGGTGTTGCACTTGGAGAACCAGATGCTTCCGAGCAGAATAATGGCGAGTGTGTTGCTTGGTTCAGCTCGGCGCCCTTGGAGGCAACTTAATGTGTACTGGAATAGTTCCTGGAAGGCTTAGAGCTGGCTGCCGTTACAGGGGCATGCTAACTTCACCCCCAGGATCGGAAACAGCAACGTTTCGAGAATGGCGGGAACGCGGAATTCAGAACCTCGGACATGTGGTTGACCCGACGGGTAAATGGAAATCTTTTGTGTCGTTGAGCCGAGAGTATGACCTGTGCAACAGTCACTACTTTGCATACATGCAGATCTCTGACTATGTGGTTTCGTTATCAGGGTCTGTGCTTTGTATTGAGAGATCAGCACAGATTCTAGGATTTTTTGACAGGGGAGGAAAACCCTCCGTTGATTGCGGTGTTGAAGGCAAGGTTGGATCGGTTCGGATTTGTACTCGATTACCGGGGGGTGGAGACTGCCTGGGCAGCGGAGCTGGGTCACGAGGTGCCCCCTGGCTCCGTTCGGAAAGCGTTACGACGGATCGGGGGTTTGGTGGAGGGAGCACAGTGGAGAGAAATACAATTTAAATGTATAACTCAAGTGTATTTTTCACCTCGGAGAGCCTTACGTAGTCACATAACGGCTGATGGTAGCTGTCCAAGGTGTTCAGAGCCTTTGGCCAACTTGCTACATATGTGGTGGAGTTGTCGATACCTCCGCCCCTATTGGGTGCGGATCTGTACCTTCACGAGTGGGCTGCTCCAACAGGGGGTCCGATGGACGGGCTTCTTTGTGGCCTTGGATGAGTTCGGGCTCACCTCACCTAGGGGGAAGGGGGAGAGATTATTGGTGCGCAAGGCATATCTGGTGGGTAAGGGCCCGATACTTTGTAGATGGAGAGAGCGGGCTGCTCCAACTTTCTGGGAGTGGCGCAATAGTTTTCACCAGTTAATGCTTACCGAGAGATGGGGAGCACGGGGCAGTGTCCATCGCTGGACCTCTTTTTTGTAAATTTGGGAACCCTATATTCAAAGTTTAGGACCCCATAGTCACAATGAAATACTGCAAGTCAGTAGTTAACTAGTTACATTGGCGTAAGTAGCATTGGGGAAGGATATAGCTAGGATTGTGATTCTGATAGGAACTTGGGGGACTATGGCGGGGGTTGCAATCGTAACGGGGGGAGGGGACGGGAGTGGGGGGAATGTATATATTATTATAAGTCACCTGTATTTGACGTTTGCCTCTGAGACGGGGATCAGAGTCAACCCCGATCGTAGACTGATGGAACTGTAGTTGTTGATTTATGTTGGTGATGGATAAATAAAGTTTAAAAAAAAAAAAGGAATTGACAGAAGGGCACCACCAGGAGTTGAGCCTGTGGCTTAATTTGACTCAACACGGGAAACCTCACCTGGCCCGGACACGGAAAGGATTGACAGATTGATAGCTCTTTCTTGATTCTGTGGGTGGTGGTGCATGGTCATTCTTAGTTGCTGGAGCGATTTGTCTGGTTAATTCCTATAACAAATGAGACTCCTTCATGCTAACTAGTTACGTGACCCCCATCAGTTAGCATCCAACTTCTTAGAGGGACAAGTGGACTTCAGCCACACAAGATCGAGCAATAACAGGTCTGTGATGCCCTTAGATGTCTGGGGCTGCACACACAATACACTGAATGGAGCAGCGTATGTCTACACTTTGCCGACAGGTGCGGGTAACCCACTGATAGGGATCAGGGATTGTAATTATTTCCCATGAATGAGGATTCTCAGTAAGTAAAGATCATAAGCTCGTGTAGATTAAGTCCCTGTCCTTTGTACACACCGCCCGTCGCTACTACTGATTGGATGGTTTAGTGAGGTCCTCGGATCGGCCCCGCTGGGGTTGGTGATGACCCTGGTGGAGCGCCGAGAAAACAATCAAACTTGACTATCTAGAGGAAGTAAAAGTCGTAACAAGGTATCCATAGGTGAAGCTGCATAGGCAGGAGCTGGCGGAGTGCAGGGGTGCGGGCTTCCAAGGAACGGGACCCGGGTGGCGAAAGAGCAGGCGGCAGAGTTCCGGAAAGCAAGCTGAAAACCGTGTCCTAGCATGGCTCCGGAAGGTAGGGGCCGAGGGCTGCAGGCGGGCCATTCCGGATGAGGAGGAGGAGGAGGACCCCTGCGCAAGTGGGCGAGAGACGCAGGAGGCTGGATACCCCGCATGTGCCTCGACCCAGTGGAGGAGAGGGAAGGATCCTGGCCAGACTCTGAGTGAGGCCCCATCTGAGGGATTTGAAATGAGCCCAGGCTCGTTTGCTTTCCCCCACGGGGAGAGGAGATATGGGCCGCGAAAGGAAGGCCCCCTTCTCCTCAGCTCCGACTGGGACCGCTGCCTGGAAAGGGTTCCAAGAGGTCGGATACACCAAGCGTCTCGACCCAGTGGCATGCCTCTGTATAAGTTCCTGGTGAGACCACATTTGAATATACTGTACAGCTCTGGATACTGCACGTCAAAAAGATATAAACAGGAAGGAGTAGTTCCAGAGAGTGGCTACATAAATGGTCCGTGGCCTTCATCATAAAGCATATGAGGACAGGCTTAAAGATCTCAATATGTATGCTTTGGAAGAAAGGCAGGTGAGGGGAGATATGATAGAGATGTTTAAAATACCTCTGTGCACAAATGTACAGGAGGCAGGCCTCTTTCATTTGAAAGGAAACTCTGAAATGAAGGGTCATAGGATGAAGGTAAAATGAGATAGACTCAGGAGTAATCTAAGGAAATATTTTTTTATGGAAAGGTTGGTGGGTGCATGGAACAGTTTCCTAGCATAGGTGGTAGAAATCAGGATTATATCTGAATTTAAGAAAGTGTGGGACAGGCACAGAGGATCTCTGAGGGAGAGGAAAGGATTGTAGAACTTTGTAATCAGTATGTACGAATGGGTAGGCTGGATGGACCATGTGGTCTTTATCTGCCATCATTTTCTAAGTTTTAGGATTCATCTTAAGGCTTTGGCCTTCATCTTTAAGGGATAATTTTATAAAGCTTTTCTACAGGTCAATCAGCATTTTACATACAGAAATAAGTGCTTAAAAATTGACTGGGGGTATATACACTTACCTTTACATGAAATGAGCATGAATGTTCCTGTGGGCAAACATTGGGTGCAGCTATGGTGAAGTTGCGATGTACGCATCTATGTTAAAAAGTACATGTATATCCATGCATACTTAGGACATGGACTCTGTACCTGCCTCAGGGCAGGTGTAAAGACCTGTACCTACTTTTCAGGGGGCTAGTTTATAAAGACATATGGTGCCTTTATAAAATAGGCAGAGTATGTGTGCCTAGATTGTTATGGTTTTATAGGGACTTCTATACCGCCCTTCAAACATCAAAGCAGTTTACAAATAAAAATAATCATAAAAGAGGGAATGGAACTCCAATTAAAACAGCAAGTAGAGCCAAGTCTAGACAGAGCACATATATACACATATAAACAGCAGGGGACACAGTATGTGAGAAATGCCTTGCCAGTCTAAGCACTCTATTGTAAAGTTACCACCCACACACAGAAATCAGGGGCTCCATGACTGTTTTAACTTTATAGTCTGCCTATTTTGTAGACAAAAAAGAAGCAGAACGACGAAGGAGGAGAGGGTGGGCAGGCCAGCAGCAGGAGTAATAAGGGAAGAAGGGCTGGATTAGGGAGCAGAGTGATTGCTATCTGCTCTGCTTCAGGCTTACTCCCTTCAGTCCTCTTCCGTGCAAACTGCCTGGAAAAAAAGGACTGGAGCAGGACATCTTTTCTGCTGTGGAGTCTGAAAAGAAGTGGCAGAACTGTGTTCCAGGTTGTTCCCCCAGAAATTAAGTCCCGTTGGTATTGCTTTCGTTGACAAAAGTTATGTTGGCCATTACACAGTGTACTGCCTTTACATATTCTGGGCCAATGCTTTGGAATTCACTTTCCTAGAATTAAGGCTAGGAACGACTTATCTGAAATTTAGGATACTTACTGAAACCTGGTTTATTTAGCAGGCATTTTCTCATTTTAATTGCAAACTTTTGGGTTAGTATTCAGCCACCACAGTTAACGTTGCTTTTAAACAATGGCCATAGTGGTTAAATAAATACATATATTCATTGCTGCTATCTGCATAGTGGCTGGTGCTGAATATACATCTAATGTGGCCAAATAGTGGAGATATTCAGATCACTTATGCTACACCTTAGCACTTTACAGATAGTGTCGGTGCTGTCAGTAATGATTTTCAGTGGCATTCTCTAAATCAGTGGTTCTCAACCCAGTCCTCTGGGACCCCCAGGCCAGTCAGGGTTTCAGGATATTCACAATGAATATGCATGAGATAGATCTGCATACAAGGGAAGCAGCGCATGCAGGTCTATCGCATGCATATTCATTGTGGATATCCTGAAAACCTGACTGGCCTGGGTGTCCCAGAGGACTGGGTTGAGAACCACTGCTCTAAATAGTGTTACTGAAAATCATTAGATAGGTAGACAAGCGCTTTTGAATATAAGATTGTTTATGTTTACTTACAGATGCCATTTAGAAAAGACAAGTAGAATAAGTCCCAGGGATTTAACTTTTTGTTTTATTTGTATTGGCTATAATTTTATATCAGTCACTTTTATTGACATTGTATTTCTTGTTATTTATTATGGGGTCTTTTCTGACCCACCTTTAGCGGGGATATATGTCCTAGTCGGACATATATTCCCTACTAAATGTCCGGGTCATATTACTGCCAAAGAACTTCCAGCATGTACAGCAGAGATCTGAGAGGAGCTCTATACAAGGGCGGGAGGGGGCGGGCCAAAGGAGGAGCGAGGGCGGGCTGGAGGCGTGACCCTGAACTCGGACATACATGGCCTTTTCTGGTGACAGCCCTGTGCATCCAGGCTGGGGGACTTAGATGGGGGACAGCTATGCCAGGACCCCAGGACACAGTTGAGCAGGGGAGGGGGTTCTTCTCAGCCTGATCACGGCCATTGAAGGCCTGATCAGGGATCACGTGGTGGGGAAACATCCTTTGAAGGCAGTGTGGGTGATCAGGGCTTCTGCACGGAGCTGCGGTGCCATGGTGACAAGACACCACAGCACTGTGGCTCCTTGCAGGAGGCTGGCTGGGCTAGCTTTATCTTTATCTTTATCTTTATTGCACATTTTATATACCGCCCATTGTCGAAACATGAGGGCGGTTTATTTATGCACTGGGTAGATTTATGCACTGGGTAGATTTATGCACATCCAGTGGGCCTGAATTGGGGCACATCTGGGACGTCCTGGCCCTATGCCGCAATACTGCTCCCGTGGGGCTGTCTAGCTCCCGCAGGAGCAGAAATTGGTGCATATCCAGGCCATCCAGATTTTGGACGTCTGGGCGGCCCGGACGTACCCCGTTTGGAATTGGCCTCCACAGGGGAGATATTTAGCAGTAGCAGCTAGCCCTTGTAAAGTGGCTAACCATTGCTGCTGAACTTTAAACCCGGATATTTAATGCTGGGTCATATCCGGCCACTGACATTGACTATCTGGGTTGGCCGGATAATGCCACAGCTAACCAAGCAGCAGCAATATTTTATTTATTTATTTATTTATTTCAAAAATGTATATTCTGCACAACAACCTAGGCAGAGTACAAAAAACCACACATAATGAAAATACATAATAAACAAACAAATCAACATCCACAAATAAGAAAATCACATAAAAACAACTCAATAATCAAAAATAAAAAAATATGAAACCATAAAATAATCTGCTCTCAATATAATTACCACCTAAATATGTGCTGATCAGGAGTTACTAGACAGTGCATATGCCTGAATGAAAAGATAAGTCTTAAGCTGCTTCCTAAATATGTCAATGACAGAAAGATGGCACATCTCTATAGGAAGTGAATTCCAGAGTCTGGGGGCTTCCACAGAAAACATTCTCTGCCTTAATTCACAAAAATGTACCTCATGAAGCAACGGTGTGTCCAATCGCAGAGTAGCTTGAGAGCGCAGAGCATGCGGCAGACAGTAAACTCTCAAGACCATAGATAAACATTGTGCACAACATGATTAAGAGCTTTAAAGACAATAAGCAAAATCTTATAGATAACATGCCACTTAACAGGTAACCAATACAATTTCTGCAATATCAGTATAATGTGTTCCAAGCGATTTACTCCAGCAACAACAGACACAGCAGCATTTTGTACTAATTGTAACAAATTAATCACTTGTGTAGGTAAACCAAAAAGTAGACTATTAACAGTAGTCAAGCAAAGATAAAACAAGTGTTTGCACCACTGTACGGAAATTCTGCAGACAAAAATGGTTTCAATTTCCGAATATTCAGTCGGTGCCCAGTAACCTACAGTGATGAAAGTTAGGCGAGTCTTTCAGGTGTCTTTCACTGTCATGGTATAACCAACTAGTGGCCAAATATCACTGCTAGCTGGTTATCCTTGGGTGCCACTTCCAGTCCGCCTTCAGAACACCTTGATGCTAGCCAGCTACCATCAGTGCATTCAGTGGAGGCACGGTTGCCGCGATTAATAAGATTAGCAGGTCTGCTAACCATGTTATTCACTTTGCTATCAGGCACAAAGAGATTCTTCTCTTCCCCTCTTGTGGAGCTCCTAAGAACACAGCCCCTTTGGCTACTTCCCACTGATTCTTCAGTTGCCAACACTCTAGGACTCAATGGAGGTAATTTTATAAAATCATTCCTGCACATACGTATGTGGCCAGATATGCACATAGGTGACCTCTTATAAAATACCAACCTGATTAAAAGTTCATGCTTTGACATCAAGTCATGTACCTTGCTGGTGGGAGTGCACATGCTCAGAGTTTACGAGGAGTATGGGCAGAACATACAAGCATGTGTATACATTATAAAAGACTATAATTTACATCTATACTTGCAAAATATAGGTGTAGACGTTTACACCACCTCTTGGGTCAGTGTGAATGTCTGTGCCTGCAGTGCAGGTGTGCATTAGGGTAGTTTTATAAAGGGGAATCTAGTTAAAGCATGTTTTAAGGCACCTATGTTAAGCTTATTTTATAAAGACAAATAGGCACCTACTTGTCTTTATAAAATACTTTATATAACTTGAAGAGAAGGCACCTTTAAGATCAGCTCTAGAGATGATGTAAATGCATAAATTATCATAGTTTATAATTAACCCACGTACTTGCCCAAAATCATTCCTGCAAATACGTATGTGACCAGCAGGGACGGCCCAAGGGGGGTGCGGGGCCATGTGCGGAGACTCAGTGCGGGGCCTCATTTGCATAAGGTGCCTCATTTGCATAAATATTTGCATAATGTTACCATACACTAACTTTTAGTAAACATGCCTCTTAATGAGCGTATGGATAAAGAAAGACTAAAAGATTTATACATTACTATAATCCAGTGCCAACCGCCAGGCACATTAGGAACTACTACTGCCCATTTAGAACCCATAGCAAACCCGCCGTATCCTAACAGCACTACCAGGACTCACAAAGCACCAGACCCTACCTATCAAAAGGCAACACTGCAAATGTTAAACCAATACATTTCAGAGAACAACAATACATGACCTACTGGGGAAAGAGAACAAGTGGCAATGTCAAATAGGAATTACATAAACAGAACACCTCAGCTCAGTTACACATGCAGAACATCACCAAACAAGGAATCACAGTTTAGAAATAGGAAGACAATAATTAAACTGGGAACCCCAAAAGCCAAACTTGGAATGTACAACACTGTAGAAATAAAATTATAAATTAATTTCCTCTTGTACTAAACAAAGCGCAGACGTTAATGATGCACATTTCCTAGAGCTGACATATTCCAGTTAATAAATTAAAAATAAAGAGATATTTTTCTACCTTTTATGCATTTTTTTTCAGTTGCAATTGCTCCAGCTACTTTCTTCTGGTTTCTTCGTGTCTTCTGCTAACTTTCCATCGTCTGCTGTCCATTTGTCCTTTCTTCTCTCTTCTAGTTTTTTTTCCATCCTCTCTCTACATCTGCTTTAACATACTAATCTTTCTCCTTTTGCTCTTTCCTCATTCCTATTTCATCCACTCAAATTTTACCCCTCCATCCTCAATCCCCACTTACTCTCTCAATATCCGGCCAATTGTAGATTTGTCTTCCCTCCCACACAAAATATTTTTTCCCTCTCCATTTCGCTCTCCCAGCTCCATCCCATTCTAATCCTCCCCCAACATCAGCTCCCTTCTAGTTCCAGCCCCACCCAGCATCTGCTCCCTTCTAGTCCCTGCGTCAGCCCAGTTCCAGTCCTAGCCCCCCATCAGCCCATTTCCAATCCTAGCTCCCCCATCCATTTCCAATCCTATCCTAGTCCCACCATCAACCCATTTCCAGTCCTAGCTCCCCCATCCATTTCCAGTCCTATCCGAGTCCTTCCATCAGCTCATTTCCAATCCCAGCCCCCCATCAGCCCATTTCTAGTCCTTTCCTAGCCCCACCATCAGCCCACGTCAAATCCTAGCTCCCCTCCGCTCAGCCCATTTCCAATCCAAGCCCCCCATGAGCCTACTTCCAGTTCTAGCCCCTCCATGAGTCCATTTCAATTCAAGCCCTCACTACAGCCCATTTCCAATCTTAGCACCCCCCAACAGCCCATTTCCAAACCTATCCTAGCCCCTCCATCAGCCCATTTCCTGTCCTAGCCCCCCCTCCACTCAGTCCATTTCCATTCCAAGCCCCTCCCCATCAGCTATTTGCAGTTTAAGCCCCCTTCCACTCAGCCCATTTCCATTCCAAGCCCCCATCCCATCAGCTATTTGCAGTTCAAGCCCCCTTCCACTCAGCCCATTTCCAGTCCTAGCAACCCCCACAGCCCATTACCAGTCCCAGCCCCCCCATAGCCCATTACCAGTCCTAAGCCCCCCCCACAACCCATTACCAGTCCTAAGCCCCCCATCAGCCCACTTCCGGTCCTAACCCCCCTATCACCCCATTTTCAGTCTTAGCCCACCACATAGCCCATTACCAGTCCTAATGCCCCCCATCAGCCCATTTCCAGTCCTAGCCCCCCCCCCCATAGCCCATTACCAGTCCAAATCCCCCCACAACCCATTACCAGTCCTAAGCCCCCCATCACCCCACTTCTGGTCCTAACCCCCATCACCCCATTTTCAGTCTTACCCCCCCCCCACAGCCCATTTCCAGTCCTAGCCCCCCATAGCCCATTACCAGTCCAAATACCCCCATCAGTCCACTTCCAGTCCTAACCCCCATCACCCCATTTTCAGTCTTAGCCCCCCATAGCCCATTACCAATCCTAACCCCCCATCAGCCCACTTCCAGTCTTAGCCCCCCATAGCCCATTACCTGTCCTAAACCCCCATAGCCTATTACCAGTCCTAACCCCCCCATCAGCCCACTTACAGTCTTAGCCCCCTCATAGCCCATTACCAATCCTAACCCCCCATCAGCCCACTTACAGTCCTAACCCCCCATAGGCCATTACCTGTCCTAACCCCCCCATCAGCCCACTTCCAGTCTTAGCCCCCCCATAGCCCATTACCTGTCCTAAACCCCATAGCCTATTACGTCCTAACCCCCCCAATCAGCCCACTTACAGTCTTAGCCCCCCCCATCAGCCCAGCTAGATAAAAAAAAAAACACAAACCGGCTGCTGCTGCCACTGCTGCCGTGGCAGCGGCAGAATTGAGCACCCTGCGGGGCCCCCCCCCTGCCCTGCAGAATCCTAGTTTCAGCATCAGCTCCCAAAGCGCGGGCTTTTCAGAGCCGCGAAGGGAGAGCTTCTCCTCTCGCGACTGTTAATCCCGCGGCGGGATTAATAGAGCCGCAAGAGAAGCTCTGCCTTCGCGGCTCTGGCAGCCAATGCTGAGGGAGTTGATGCTGAAACGAGGATTCTGCAGGGCAGGGGGGCCCCACGGGGTGCTCGATTCTGCTGCTGCCACGGCGGCAGCGGCAGCCAGTTTGTGTTTTTTTTTTTATGGGCTGGGTTGATCGCTGATGCAAGATGTTTTTTGCGTGGGGCCCCCTGAAACACGGGGCCCTATGCAAAAAACATTCTTGCTCAATGGACGGGCCGGCCCTGGTGGCCAGATATGCACATAGGAGACCTCTTATAAAATACCAACCTGATTAAAAGTACATGCTTTGACATCAAGTCATGTACCTTGCTGGTGGGAGTGCACATGCCCAAACTCTACTCCTGTGCCAACCCACAGTGAAAGTATGCACCACACAATCAGCACATTTACTTTTACACTGGTTGGTAATTTATATGAGGTCATTTATGCAAATATGTGGCCACTTAAAAAGAACATAAGATATGCCATACTGGGTCAGACCAAGGTCCATCAAATCCAGTATCCTGTTTCCAACAGTGGCCAATCTAGGTCACAAGTACCTAGCAGTATCCCCAAGAGACACAGGTTCCACAATGCTTGTATTGGGTCAAGCAGTAGATATCCTGGGTCCTCTTTAATATTGGTTTATGGACCTTTCCTCCAGGAACTTGTCCAAACCTTTTTAAAATCCGGCTACACTAACAGCTTTTACTACATCCTCCGGTAACAAATTCCAGAGTTTGCTTACACATTGAGTAAAAAAAATATTTTCTCTTATTAGTCGTAAATAGGTTACCCTGTAGCTTCATTGTATGTCCCCTAGTCTCTATATTTTGATGGCATAAACAATCAATCTATGTTTACCCGTTCCACTCCATTCATTAATTTATAGACCTCTATCATATCTCCCCTCAGCAGTCTCATTTCCAGGTTGAAGAGCCCTAACCTTTCTAACCTCTCTTCATAGGGGTTTCACCCCTTTACCATTTTGGTGGCTCTTTTCTGTACCTTTTCTAATAACGCTATATCCTTGTTAAGATACGGTGACCAGAATTGCAGACAATAATCAAGGTGCGGTCGCACCATGGAACGATACAGAGGCATTATAATATCCTTTGTTTTATTCTCCATTCCTTTTCTTATAATACCTAGCATTCTATTTGCTCTCTTGGCCACGATAACACCTAAATTTTTTTCCTGGGTGGTAGTTCCCAACATAGAACCTTGCATCGTGTAACCATAGTTTGAGTTGTTCTTTCCTAGGTGCATAACTTTGCACTTGTCCACATTAAATTTCATCTGCCTTTTGGATGTCAAGTCTTCCAATTTATCAAGGTCCTCTTGCAATTTTCCATAATCCTCATGGGTTTTAGCAACTTTGAATAGTTTTGTATCATCTGAAAATTTGATTACCTTGCTCATTATTCCCATTTGCAGGTCATTTATTGTCCCATTTGCAGGTCATTTACGAATGAAAGAAGAGCGGGACCTAGGCGTGTTTGTGTCTGATGATCTTAAAGTAGCTAAACAGGTAGAAAAGGCGACGGCAAAAGCTAGAAGGATGCTTGGGTGCATACGGAGAGGAATGGCTAGCAGAAAAAGGAGGTGATAATGCCTCTGTATAAGTCTTTGGTGCAACCTCATATGGAGTATAGTGTGCAATTCTGGAGATCGCACCTTCAAAAAGATGTGAACAGGATGGAGTCGGTGCAGAGGGTGGCTACTAAAATGATTAGTGGGCTTCATTATAAAGCATATGAGGACAGACTTAAGGATCTTAATATGTACACCTTAGAGGAAAGGCGGGATAGAGGTGATATGATTGAGATGTTTAAATACCTCCGTGGCATAAATGTTGAGGGAGAGAGCCTCTTTCAATTGAAAGCAAGTTCTGCTACGAGGGGACATGGGATGAGGGTGAAGGGAGATAGATTCCGGAGTGATATGCGGAAATATTTCTTTACGGAAAGAGTAGTGGATCCATGGAATAGTCTCCCAGTGGAGGTGGTAGAGATGAGGACAGTAACTGAATTCAAAAAAGCATGGGACCAACACAGAGGACTCTAAAGGTAAAAAGGGGACTGTTGTAGTTGTTGTTATGGAAGGACAGACTAGATAGGCCATGTGGTCTTTTTCTGTCATCATGTTTCTATGTTAAAAAAGCAGCAAACCCAGCACAGATCCCTGGGGTACTCCACTATTCACCTTTCTCCATTGGGAAAATTGGCCATTTAGCCCTACCCTCTGCTTTCTATCTTTTAACCACTTCCCGATCCACAATATTACACTGCCTCCTATCCCATGACTTTTTAATTTTGCCAAAAGTCTCTCATGAGGGACCTTGTCAAAGGCTTTTCTGAAAATCCAGATACCCTATATCAACCGACTCATCTTTGTCTACCTGTTTATTCACACCTTCAACAAAACAGATATCTACACATGTTCTTAGTATCTAAAACTTGGTGCTTTTTCATAAAAATTACCCCCAGTGAGTCCCCTTTTTATATTCCTGCCCCACCCTTGGGAAGGAGCAGCAGCTCCCTCAAAACATACACCACACATTAGGAACTTTCCCTTGCCTGGCAAGTTCCCTGTTTCAAGTAAGTTTAAAAATATATAGACACAGAAATACCTTGGTGATGCCCTAGAGGTAACCATAGATTTTATAATGGAAAGTCAGAAGGAAATTTATTTTTGGATTGTCAATTACAGTCAAACCTCGGTTTTCATTTGCCCCAGTTTTCATACGCTTCGGTTTTCAACATCTTTTTTGACTAAGATTTTGTCCCGGTTCTCATACATCGCTTCGGTTTTCAACGTCTTTTTTGACTGAGATTTTGTCCCGGTTCTCGTACATCGCCTTGGTTTTCGTAAAGTACAGTACTGTAAATACATACACCCTCGCGCTGCACACCGGTCTGTATACACTGCCAGAACGCCCGCCCGGTCCCGGCAGCACTGCCCCCCAGACTCACTGATCGCCAGCGTGATGAGAAGCGAAAGCCAGCTGAGCACGTAAATGAAACACATCCTCGAGCCTGGTCAGAGTTAGAGAGGCAAGGATTGCGCAGAGAGGAAGGCCCCGATCTCGTCCACCGCCTGCCCGTTCTCTGGAGCGCCCCCTCAGGCTCGGAGGTAGCAGGGAAGAAAAGCTGTCAACGTAAGCAGGAGATGTTGCATGAATGTGGGAGGCAGTTCTTTCTCTTGCAGGGTACGTCTGAAGCTATATCATTAAGATTTTCTACCATTCTGAAGCATTGAGCAGATAAAGTAAAGGTATTTTAATGGGCTGAATCCAATGTGATTCCGAAGAGAGCTGGGCACAGCAGCTTGTCAGGGGTGGCTAAGGCCAGATGCTAACATACTGTACTGTACTTAGCTTGCTTTCAGTGATGTTAAATGTTCATTTATCCATTTCATTAGTCATTTATATTTATTTCTCATTGTTTTCTGTAAGTAAAAATATAGTTATTCTCTATAAAATGTATTTTTTGTGAATATTTTTGGGTGTCTGGAACGGATTAATTGGATTTACATTATTTCTTATGGTAAATATTGCTTCAGTTTTCATACGTTTCGGTTTTAGTCAGACTTTTTCAAACGGATTAATCATGAAAACCGAGGTTTGACTGTACATTTCTGTCACCACTGATAAGATGTTTGTATGGCATGTAGCTGTGTTTTATTTCTAATGTTATTTCTGTGCCTGTCATATTTATTTTCATGTTTTTAAGGATTTTATTGTATATTGACATGAAGAGTTTTGGAAAGCCAGATGATAGAAAGGCATTATTAAATCACTAAATTAAATTAAATTAGTGGGGCTGTATTTACCTGCATTAAAGTATTAGGATGTCAGAGACCTCTTAGAGCATTTTTCTAATTCTGGATATGATTATTTCTATTTCCTGAATAGTCTAATATATTTTTGATAGAAGCTTTCCAACACCCCAAGGATACTTCTTTCTGAGTTAAAATAATGGGCCCGATATTCAGCAGGGCTGGCTAGCGCTGCTAAAGCGGCTAGCCCCTGGTGCTAAACTTAAAACCCGGATATTCAATGCTGGGGTTATATCTGGGCTCTGGCATTGAATATCTGGGCTGCCCAGATTGTCACAAAACCAACCAGGCAATGACGATATTCAGTCGCTGCCTGCTTAGCTTCTGTGCTGAAAGGACGGGGTTTCCTGCACCTCACTTTCCCTGTGTAGTGCTAACCGGGAAATGGCACCCCGGAATGCCCCGGCACTCCCCCATGCTAACCAGTTAGCATAGGGGTATATAATGGTGGCACCCTCAGATATTCAGCGGCACTAACCATGTTAGTACTGCTGAATATCCCACAGAGTGACATTTACATGGTTTGCCGGTCTGCAAACATCTAAATGCCTTTGAATATTGGCCTCAATATGTTCAGACTTTTGAAAAGTATGCATTAAAAGGCACTATGCATTTAATTTTATCCAGATTTAAGGTAGGAAATTTTATGAAAACTAACTTCCATGGGAAAAGCACAGTTTTATCACAGAAATTATTTTAAATTTATCCTCCCTATGAGTGCATTTTTTAAATAGCAACATATTTCATGAATGAATGGGTGGTGAGGGGTCTTATATATGTACTAGGTACAAGGAGCTCTTTGCTCTGGGGGAATGAGTCTGATCTCTGGAGGCTAGAATAGCAGACTTGGAGTACCTAAGGAAGACAGAGAAGTATATATTGACGAGACCTGCAAGAATGTAGTAGTAAAGTCTGTGACGCTGCAGCAGTACCTGAAGCCATGGAAATAAATACTGACCCGGTGGCAAGACCTGGTATTGCAGGAAGAGGCAGTAAAATTCCTTCCCAGCACAGATCACAAGGGAACAATCAGTCAGATCAGCCTAACCCGGGGGAAGGGAGGAGCGAGGTCACTGATTGGGCACACCCTGCTAGGAGGTGGGCTTCCCAGGACAGACGTACCCTGTATAACAGGAAGAAGGAAAATGAAGTCAGAGGCAGAGAAAGAGGCAGAGAAGGAGGCAGAGAAGGAGGCAGAGAAGGAGGCAGAGAAAAAGACAGAGAAAGCCAGAAGGCAGCTGGAAAAGCAACAGAGACGTATGAGGAGAAGAGTTGGAATGAAAATCCCAAGGAGAGAAAGAACCAGAGGACAAGCTGGTTAGAGAAACAGAACTGGTTGAGAAGCCAGCCAAAGGAACCACAGAGGGGAGCATTTACCAAACCAGGATACAGATACCAGAGAGGCTCAGTGCAGCAGGAAACCTTCCAGGACTCAGAGGAGGGCGTGGCACAGAGAGACCCAGGTGGGAAGCCTAACGGTTTGGAACCAGAAGCTCAGCCGTGGAAATACTGGCAGCCGGTTGAAGAATCTCCCTGCATTCCTCATCAAGGTACTTTTAACTGCAATAAGAGTTTTTATGACAAGCCAAACTGTGTTATTGGTAGTTCTGAAACCCAGGGAAAGCCTAGGATCTATCCAGACAGTTGGCTACAGCCAGAACCTCCAGCAATTAAACCTTGTGTCTCTTTTAAAACTCCTGAAGAAAGCAGTAAAGAAGCTAGCCTTAGAGATACTGCAGATATCTTTACCAGAGATATTTACCAGAGGATTTTAGAAGCATCCAAAGGGGAATTGCCAAAGGAAAACCCTCTGCCTGCCTATGATGTAAGATTTCCAGCACTTGCTGATAGAGACAAGTGGGGGAAGGGTAACTACAGCACCGTGCCTAAAGAGAGTGTGTGTAACGGTAGAATAGCTGTGAATGAAGCAAAGCCTCCCAGTCTCTGTATACCACAAGGAGAAGCAGTTTCCTCACCTGTTCCTCACAGCCAGCAAGCTCAAGTATTATTAAGAGGGCTTCAGGCTTTCTTAGAAAAGCATCTTGTTCCTGAGCAGACAGTGTCAAGCCCAGACCCCCAAGCAACGCTGTTAAATCCTTTGCCTATACTAGACCAGCCCATGGACTGCTCAACCTGCCTCATAGACAAGGTTTAAAGGGAAGCAAGAGCTTGTGTAGTGATCTGTTATAAGAAGTGCTATAGTACACGTTTGGAGTGCATGAACCCAAGAGCTTATGGGGATAAGAAAATAAGCTGATTGTTTTCACTCAATTGTACTGCATGAACTTTATAATTTCCTGTTTGTAGCTGGATAAAATATAAGACCCACATGCCAGGAATGTGGCTGTCTTGAATATAAGTTTAAGTTGGACATTATTGAAGAAGCAGTCTCTTTTCAACTTTCTGTTTGGCTATAAAATATTAACCTTCAAAACCTGTACAAAGTCCTATCTTTGGAGCGGGAGAAATAAACCCTAATAAAGAAATAAATTTTCTCTATTCGTGCCTTGCCTGTTCACTCGGTCACCCACAACTACAAGATGACCTCCAGGCTAGCCCTACCTTAAACCCTCAAGGTCAAGGTACGGGCACTAGGGGCGCTACAAGTCCCACCTCCAGTAAGGAGAGCATCACCTTGGTGTGGCAGGAAGTGATTCTGTAACTAGGACCTGTCCTCTAGATGATGTAAAACCCTCTTGCACTGAGGAGGTTTCTCCAGAGACATGTGCCTATGAGGGAAGGGTTAGGGTGGCTGTTATAGTTGGTGATTCAATCATTAGGCATGTAGGTAGCTGGGTGGTTGGTGGATGTGAGGATCGCCTGGTAACATGCCTGCCTGATGTGAAGGTAGCGGACCTCACGCACTACCTAGACAAGATTTTAGATAGTGCTGGGGAGGAGTCTGCTGTCTTGGTACATACTGGTACCAATAACATAGGAAAGTGGGGGAAGGAGGTTCTAGAGGCCAAATTTAGGCTTTTAGGTAGGAAGTTGAAATCCAGAACGTCTAGGGCAGCGATGGCGAACCTATGGCACGCGTGCCAGCTGTGGCACGCGAAGGCCTTGCAGCTGGCACGCGGGAAGGTCCGCTAGGACAGGTGTCTGCCTCCCTTCGTCTGCAGCCGCGGCTCCCTGCCTGTTAGGGAACCGCGGCTGTGCTTGTAAAATCGTTGCGGAGCCCTTCCTGTCTTGACGGGCTCCGTGCAGCATTGTCCCGCCTCTAAAGGAAGTTGTACAACTTCCTTTAGAGGCGGGACAATGCTGCACGGAGCCCGTCAAGACAGGAAGGGCTCCGCAACGATTTTACAAGCACAGCCGCGGTTCCCTAACAGGCAGGGAGCCGCGGCTGCAGACGAAGGGAGGAAGACAGGGGGAGAGGGGGGGGGGCTACCATCGACATGGGGAGAGGGGGGGGGCTACCATCGACATGGGGAGAGGGGGGGGTCGACATGGGGAGAGGGGGGGGCTACCATCGACATGGGGAGAGGGGGGGGCTACCATCGACATGGGGGGGGGAGGGGGGATTACATGGAGGGAGGGAGCTGATATGGATGGATGGAAGGAGGGGGGCTTACATGGCGGGCGGGAGCTGATAGGGCTGGATGGCAGGCGGGGGGCTTACATGGAGGGAGGGAGCTGATATGGATGGATGGAGGGAGGGAGCTGATATGGATGGATGGAAGGAGGGGGGCTTACATGGAAGGAGGGATAGATGGAGGGAGGGGGCTGACATGGACAGAGGGGGGACTGACATGGAGGGAGGCTGACATGGACAGTGGGGCTGACAGGGAGGGAGGGAGGGAGCTGACATGGACAGATGGAAGGACGGGGGCTGACATGGAGGGAGGGAGGGAGGGGGGCTGGCATGCACAAAGGGGAGAGACAGGGACATACTGGACAGACGGGATAAATGCTGGAGAGAGGCGAGAGACATTGCGGCTTAGGATTATAATGGGCTGATGGGGGAGCTAGCACTGGTAATGGGCAGATGGGAGGGGACTAGGACTGGTAATGGGTTGAAGGCTAGGACTGGGAATGGACTGATCAAGGGGGGGGGTTGGGACTGGTAATGGGCTGATAGGGGGGTATGACTGATAATGGACTGATGGGGGGCTAGCATTGGAAATGAGCTGATCGGTGAGGTTAGGACTGGAAATGGGCTGATGGGGGGATAGGACTGGTGATGGGGGGGGGGTAAGACTGGTGGTATTGGGCTGATTAGGGGAGGCTAGCACTGGTAATGGGGTTGAGGGGGGATTAGCACTGGAAGTGAGCTGATTGGGGGGCTTTGACTGAGAATGGGCTGATTGTGGGGAGGGGAGGATAGAGCTGCTGGCCCTGGAAGAAAACTGGGGGCTAAGGCTACAAATGGGCTGATGCGAGGGGATGGGAGAATGGAACTGGAAGGGAGTGGATCTGAGAGGGGCTGCCATGGTATTTGTACTAGAAGGGACTGGTCAGTGGGGAAGGAGGGGGACTGGAAGGGAATGGACACCAGTGGCAATCATGGGAATGCAAGTTGACATTGGAAGGTACTGGGAGTGAGGACTGGAAAGGGGCTGATACTGGGGAGGGTTACTGGGACTGGAAATAGGCTGATGGAAAGAAGTGAAGAAAACGAAAGAAGAGATAAGAAATGGCAGATGGACCATAGACCACAGAAACAGAGCTAAGAGAAGACAGGAAAGCAGAAGCCTCAGATCGGGACCAGCATGATCAGAGAATAAATTGGTCAGACAACAAAGGTAGAAAAAATAATTTTATTTCATATTAGTGATTTGACTACAAAATCATCATAATTTTGAAATCAAATATTGTTACTTGTTGTGATTAATTAACCGTATTTTCCGGCGTATTTTTTTTGGTGTGCGCTGGAAGAGGGGTAGTCTTATACGGCGAGTATAGGCCAAACACCTATATTTTAACAGGAAAAGTAGGGGGTCGTCTTATACGCCCAGTCGTCTTATACGCCGGAAAATACGGTAAGTAAATTTAACGTTTTCTATGAAAAGTAGTTCTGAGGGGGGTCAAAAAATATTAAAAGAAAAGTGACAATAATATAATAATATATTTATAATGTGGATTACATTTGGGCCCTCATATTTACCTCAGGCTATGATTGTGATTGTGATTATGATGGTACACTGTAAGAAACAATATATGCAGTGTTAGATTTGTTTTAAATGTCGCAATGGTTTTGCGGCTCCCAGTTTTTTTTTTCCCTTCGGAAACGGGTCCAAGTGGTTCTTTATGTCTTAAAGGTTGCAGACCCCTGTGCTAGGAGAAAGGCCCCAGCCCGGCCCCGCGCTTCCCCTTCCGGTCGGAGCTTCTGCGCGCCTCTCGCCGAGAAGCTGCACGCTAGGGCTCGTGCGCCGTCCTCTCGCGAGATTATAGGACCCGCGCGGGAGCTGGGTTCCAAAGAAGAGCAAAACCTACCACTTTCATGATGAATGGGAAATGGACTACTTCTTCATCATGGTGAAAGACAAGTGTTGTGTAATTTGTAACGCCCCAGTATCCTTGCCCAAAATGGGTGATCTGGAACATCATTATAAGGCTCTAAAATATTGTTGTTAAGGTTTAATTGACGTGCTGGCACTTTGAGGAAATTCTTTGGTTTTGTGCGGCAGTTTGGGCACTCGGGCTCAAAAAGGTTAGCCATCACTGGTCTAGGGTAACATTCTCTGAAATGCTTCCATTCCATGTGAAGGACCCAAAAAGTAGGCAGAGCTCCAGAGTCTCAATGCATGGATGAGACAATGGTGCAAGGAAGAGGGTTTTTGATTTAATAGGAACTGGACAAAATTCTGGGGAAGGGAGGGGCTTTTCCAAAAGGATGGGCTCCACCTTAACCGGGATGGAACCAGGCTGCTGGCAATAACCTTTAAAAAGGAGAGAGAGCAGCTTTTAAACTAGATAATAGAGGAAAGCCGACAGTCGCCCAAGAGCACATGGTTGGAAGGATGTATCCTTTAAGGATATTAGCAAAAGAGGGAAGTTAGGGCATATCAGCAGAGAGGTTCCAATCAAGACAAAAGTAGCCCAAATGCCCTTAAGTACAGAACAGACAGAGCTTAAAGATTCAAAATTATCCCTGTTAACTGATAACCAGATTAATATGAATAAAATATAACCTTTAAAATGCTTGTATGCAAATGCAAGAAGTCTAAAAAATAAGGATGGGAGAGTTAGAATATATAGCACTAAATGAGAAGTTAGATATAATTAGCATCTCAGAGACTTGGTGGAAGGAGGACAACCAATAGGGAGGGCACTGTGATACCTGGGTACAAACTATATCACAATGATAGAGTAGATAAAATTGGTGGAGGGGCTGCACTCTATATTAGAGAGGGCATTGAGTCACATAGGATTAAAGTTTTGCATGAAACAAAATACACTATAGAATCTCTATGGATAGAAATTCCATGTAAAAAGGGGAAGGCAATGGCAGTGGGGGTGTACTACAGACTGCTCGGCCAGAATGAGCAGATGGATGATGAAATGCTCAAAGAAATCAGGGAAGCTAACAAAGGTTACAACACAGTAATAATGAGTGATTTCAATTACCCCAGCATCGATTGGGTCAGTGTCACAGTAGGACATACTAGGGAGATAAAATTTCTAGTTGAAATAAATTACTGCTTTTTGGAGTAGCTGGTTCATGAACTGACAAGAGGGGAAGCTATTTTGTACCTAGTCCTTAGTGGAACACAGGATCTTGTGCAAGAGATAAGGGTGTTGGGGTCACTTGGCAATAGTGATAATAGCATGAACACATTTGATTTAATAAATGGAGGAAGGATGGCAAGGAAATCCACAGTACTACGACCTTTAAACTTTCAAATGGGAGACTATGAGCCCAATTCTATCAACGGCACCGCCGGCCTTCCGGACGGCCCCAAGCAGGACGGCCCATTAGGACTCGATTCTGTACTGTGGGAGCAAGATGTTCCCATGAGAATCGGGCCCGAGTACAGCCCGGTGTGCCCCTGCATGCTTGCGAGGATGTCCTCCCAACAGGCTTCCCTGGCTCCCGTGGTACTGACTCTCCTCTTCCCTGCCGCCCAACCCACAGCTGGCCAGCTGGGCTCTGGATCGGGCGGCGGGGACCTCACTGCACCTGTCATCGGCCCCAAGGGGGGATTTCCAGCCCTGATCACCCAGTTTGTGCTGATTATTCCACCTTCGAGGTGGAATAATCAACATGTTCCCCCTGACCCTGCAGGACATACAGGATCGTGACCAGAATCAGCCTTGTATGTCCTGCTGCCTTGGCCCGCCCCTGCTCTGCCCAGACTCCACCCCTCCGGCCCCCTGCTGGCTCTCCCTGTCCTGCTGCTCTAGCCATGCAGGGAGAGTTGGAGGGGGAATGGGGCAGGATGGCTTGTGGGGCTCCACGTCCCGCAGGGACATGCAACCCCACAAGTCGCGTCTCAGAATTGGGCCCTATGTTAAAATGTGGAAAATAGTTATGAAAAAACTAAAATGAGCAGCTGCAAATGTTAAAGATTTACATCAAGCATGGGCGTTGTTTAAAAATAGTATCTTGGAAGTTGTCAGACGGCTGCCTGGGTGAGAATCTTCACAGTCTTGACAATGCATATATTTATATGATTTTTGCAAGGTATTGTGGGTAGTGTAGTTCATTCACACCAGACACAGCTGCTGACAATAATTTAGTTGTGCACAAGTGTTAAAGCCAATAAGATACTTCTTTATTTATGGGGTTATTTCTCCCAGCACAGATATGCTTGGTAGCACATAAATTAGGTTACTTGCTTGCAGTGTTTAACTTGGTAAAACAAAGTCAAAAATCAAAATCTGGAAAACAACCTTCAAACTTGTCAGGCAATTAGCTAATGTTTTCTTAGCATATCTCTAACAAACGAAAAGCCACAAAGAAAGAAATAAACTGTTCTTGTAAGGTTAACTTCTGATTACTTTCCACACAGATCCAGAAGTAATTCTCTCCTAGCTCACAAGCAATTAGGTGCAGCTCAATTGCTATCAGTTATCCAGCTGAAACCCTTTAGCTGGCTGGTTTTCTACTGTGTGAGTCAAATCCTGCTTCAGGAGCTTTTCTTAGTGGAATAAAGAACAAATTTATATTTCTTTGTGATGGCTGCTGTGCTTTATCACAGAAAGTTACCAACAGAGTTTGGATAGAGAGCAGTCCATATAAACAATATCTTGATCTGCTATTATTTCCCCTTCATCAACAAGCATAGGGTCACTATCATGAATTGGCACAGATGAATCTTTCAATGGAGCACTTTCAGGAGAACACTTATTTCCCTGCTGTCTTTCAAGGTTATAGCTAGGGCATAGATCAGTGTTCATACCTGAGCTTCCATTGTTGCTATAGTTCCTCTCTAAATAGCCTGGCCAGTATGTAGTCCAGTTCTTATGTCCAGCCTTCCAGTCCTGATCCCTGGACACTGGATCTCTCTTCACATACCTTCTGGCATAGGTCTTAGAGTCCCTTCCACGTGCAGCTGTCTCCCTCACAGGTAGCCTCTGGTGATTCCTTGTTCTGCAGCACCATTCCTCTGGCTTTCCCCAGTCCAATGGTCTATGCTGGCCCTTGGAATACCTCCCAGTATACGTACTGCCTTGGACTCTTCTAGACCTCTCAAAGGCTTTTCTCCTCTTCCTTCCAGAGGGTTTCTTTCCTTCTCTATCCGTCCGGTTTGGCTTCTGCTTCTGCTGATTCTTCAGATGAAACTGATGATCCTTCTCTGCATATCCAAGGTGATCATGAAGATGGTCATCTGTAGAATAAACTCTACTCTTATTCTGCTTATATGAGTGATCCTCCCTAACACAGCGCAGCTGTGCTGAATCAGGCCTTGCCCTTTGAGATGAGTGTTCCATCCTAGCACAGCACAGCTGTGCTGAATCAAGCCCTGCCCTTTGCAATGAGTGCTTGGGGATTACCTCATAGCTCTCCTGATTGAACACACGTTTCCCCACTTCAGCTCCTCTAATGGCTGTTGGAAACCTGGTGCATTCTGGGACTGGTAGTCTTTTATGGCAAAATTCTGTTTTCTCATTTCTACCAGCACTGACAGGTTGCTTGTTCAGAGACACTTCACCTTTTCTATAGCCCCTTCCTGAGCTATGATAAGCTTCCTTATCACAAAGTCCAGACCAGATGTATGTATTCCACGCTTTAAGAAAAGTGGAAGAAAAGCGAAAAAACTGCCAGCATAGTTTAAAGGTGAAGTCAGAAAGGCTGTTGCAGACAGAAAGCATCTTTCAGGAACTGGAAAAAGGAGCCAAATTACAAAAATGGGAAACAACATAAGCACTGGCAAGCTAAATGAAAGTAATTGATAAGGCAAGCAAAGAGAGAATTTGAAAAAAAAAACTTGCTGTGGAAGTAAAAACACATAATAAAACTTTTTTCAAGCACATTCGTAGCAAAAAACGTGTTCATAAAAATAAAAATAAACATAAAAACAGAAAGGCAACCTGAAGATAAAATCAATAAAAACCTAGGCCATGAGGAGAATCTTTAGAAACATAGAATCATAATGGCAGATAAAGATCATATGGCCTATCTAGTCTGCCCTTCCATACCAACCACTGAGCTCTATAGTCCCTTTATTTATTTATTTAGCTAGGCTTATATACTACTTTTCTAACAGTCAAAGCACTGTACAGTCAGGTACTGTATATATTTATTTTTCCCTTGTCCCTGAAGGGCTCACAATCTATGCTTTTGTACCTGAGGCAACAGAGGGCTAAGTGGCTTGCCCAAAGTCACAAGGAACACCTGTGGGACTAGAATCCCCAGTCCTTCCAGCCCAAGGTTGCTGTTCTCTAGTGGGATTTGAACCCCTGGCCCTCCAGCCTGAGGTAAGTTGCCCCAACCACTAGGCCACTCCTCCCTAAATTTAGCCACAGGGACATGCACTGCATGATCCATAGCCAGGACTTGAACCTGTGACCCTCTGCTCATATATACACCAACTGTGTGTAGTGCACCACAGTGCTGCCACTAACGTTTAGCCACAGGGACATGCAATGCATGATCCACAGCCAGGACCTGAACCTGTGACCTTCCTCTCATATACACAAGTAGTATAATGGGTACACTACTTGTCAAACTGATTGACAGGTGAGATAAGGATGGCGGGAGCCAATCAGCGTTCACTTCCGGTCTATGTCCCACCTTAGGCCATGCCCCCTCCCATAGAAGTGAATGGTGAGTTAGTCCCGCCCACTCCCGCCCCCAAAATGTTGACAGGTACCAATCAGCGCCCACTTCCGGTGTATGTCCCGCCTTAGGCCACGCCCCCTCCCATAGAAGTGAATGGTGAGTTAGCCCCACCCAGCCCCACCCACTCCCGCCCCCAAAATGTTGACAGGTACCAATCAGCGCCCACTTCCGGTGTATGTCCCGCCTTAGGCCACGCCCCCTCCCATAGAAGTGAATGGTGAGTTAGCCCCGCCCAGTCCCGCCCCCAGGCATGGCCACCGCCCCCACTTGACACACCCCTGCCCCCGCCCCAAGGATGACATCATCCAATCAGCGTACACTTCCGGGGGTGTGTCACACCCACGGCACACCCCACAATATGGCATTAGCCAATCAGCACCCACTTCCGGGTTTGTGCTATGCCCACAGCCTCCCACCCTCCTCCACACCCCCATGCTACATCATCGGAAATGACATCACCGGAAACAGGGCGTCATCAGAAGAGGGACTGTCTCTTTTTTGCTGACATCAGCGGAAACAGTATGGCTGACTCCGGAAATGACAGTATGGCTGACTCCGGAAATGTGTTTTTGCTTCTGCTTAATACTGAAAAACAAAAATGCTTTTCTCTCTGTCTCTCTCCCACACAGACTCAGTTGTTTCTTTCTCACACAAAAACTGATTCCTAGCACAGAGAGACAGGCAAGCTAGAATCTTTTTTCTTTCCAAAATGCAATTAGCACATCTTTGTTAGAGGGATCACCCTCTCACCCTCAACCACGCCCCTGCCTACATCATCGGAAATGGACTGTCCCTTTGTGCTGACATCAGCGGGGAGCAGTGTGACTGACTCCGGAAATGTGTTTTTTGCTTCTGGTTAATGTTTACACCTGCAAAAAAAAAAGCAGGAACCCTGGAAAAATAAAATGCTTTTCTCTCTCCTACTGCACCAGTTCTTATTTCTCACAAAAAGATTCACGGCACAGAGAGACACAATTTTCTTTACAAATGCAATTACAAATGCAATTGTTAGAGAAACTAGTGCGGTCCATGTGATAGAATTTTACTTTTAAGACCTCACTGTTAGAAGTATTCTGACAGACCTGTAGAGTTCAGACTGAAATACAGAGAGACCTGAGTTCAAATCCCCCTAATACAGCTATTTTTTTTGAGAGAGCCGAGTTCAAATCCAAATACAGCTATTTTTTAGTGGCTTTGAAAAAACCAATACAGAGAGACAAGCCCGGACATGTCTCTCTAGGGTGTGGTAACACGTGATTGGTTGAAACAAGAGGTCTGTTCTGAGCATGCTCCTGCTGTAAGGGGAACATTTTTAACACAGAGTTTCAGAAAGGAAAAAATGGCTCTTTTTGGAACACCAAGCAGAATTTCCAGCAGGGCACACAACATTAATTACTAAAACCATTCTGAAGATGTTGGCAAAATAAAAAGAACAGTCAAAGCACGGCAATCATGAAGGAAACCTTACTGAAGAGCATTTACTATAACCCCAAAGCAGCAGGGAGTTTTGGGGGCATAAATCCTCTACTTCAAGCTGCTAAAAAGCAGGATAAAACAGTCAGCAGAAATGATGTAGTTAGATGGGCTACCGGACAAGATGCTTATACTTTACACAGACCTGCTAGGGTCCGTTTTAAAAGAAACAAGACAATCGTGTCAGATGTGGATGCGCAATGGCAGGCTGATTTAGTTGATATGGCAGCCTTGTCCCATTATAACAATGGCTATAAATACATATTAACAGTGGTAGACATCCTGTCAAAATATGCATGGGTTGCAAGTTTAAAATCGAAAACCGGTCATGAAGTTGCTAAAGCCTTTGAAAAAATATTTAATCTAGGTCGTATACCTGAAAAAATACAGACAGACAAGGGTAAAGAATTTTTAAATAGGTCCCTGAAGAATTTATTAAAACAAAGAGGGGTTCATCATTTTGTAACCAATAACGATGTTAAAGCAGCGGTGGTAGAAAGGTTTAACAGGACTTTGAAATCCAAAATGTGGCGTTATTTTACTACACACAACACCTTTAGGTACCAAGACGTATTGCAGGCTTTTGTGCACAGTTATAATCATAGTTTTCACAGAACAATAAAGACGAGACCTGTAGATGTGACACACACAAATTCTCTGCAGATGTGGAAAAGAGTCTACGGTGATAGCATCAAGCGTAAGCACACCAAGAACCCCTTAAAGAAAGGAGATCATGTAAGACTTTCAAAAACTAAAGGAAAATTTGAAAAAGGTTACGAGCAAACGTGGACTGACGAGGTATTTATAATAACGGACATTTTAAACAGGGGCCAGAAAGCAACATACAAGATACAGGATTATGACGGTGAAGCCATACAAGGTTCTTTTTATCCTGAAGAATTGCTAAAAGTCACGCAGCAACAGGACAGAATATACCGAATCGAAAAGGTTCTAAAGGTAAAAGGATGTGGCAGGAACAGATTCTACCTCGTGAAATGGAGGGGATGGCCTGTTAAATTTAACAGTTGGGTTAAAGCATCAGAGATTCAAGACATCTGATTTCTTTCTTTCTTTTGAAGCAGCATTAAAATAAAATTGAAAATGAATGATGGTGGCTTTTATATCACCCTGCCTAGCAATGCCTCAGCAGATGTGTTTTCCCAAAATACCAGCTCTAATTTTACCATACAACTAGCAAGGCCTTTGGACTTAGAAGGACAGTGGGAAGTGGGGCTCGTGGAAATACAATACCCCAACACCTGGGAGAATATTAAGGAAGACCATAAGTATGTTGTCGCTTCCGCAGCAGGAAATATACAGCACCTTATAGTCAGGAAAGGACATTACGCGACCATGCAGCGTTTAGTGGAATCCATGAATCAGGACATTAGCAACATCTATAAATCGGCGGCACCACTAATCATTTATGAGCCCCATGCGCGAAGAATCCGGATAAAATCGGAAGATAGGTCTACTATTTATGCGTATGGTGATTTGGCAACCATTTTGGGAATAGAAGCATACGTTAATACACAACGTTCCCATTTTCCAACGGATATCACGGCCGGTTTTAATACCCTCTACCTGTACACAGATATTGTAGAGCACCAGTTAGTAGGTGACCATTTTATGCCACTGCTGCGCTGTGTTCCAACTAAAGGGGTTAGGGATGAGTTTATCACGTTAACTTATGATAAGCCGCACTATGTCCCTGTGAACAAACAGCATATTGATACCATCACATTTGAAATAAAGACGGATCAGGACAAGTACGTCTCATTTCGTTATGGGAAGGTGATCCTTAAGCTTCATCTGCGACCCCGGAGGATGACTGTTTTTTAAAATGGTTGTGGCTAAAGACTATGGAGACCCCAAAGCATACAGGCATTATTATACAACACAAGCCGGCTATGGGCTTTCAGGATATCATGGAGTACCGGTCATGTATGGGGCCGGTGTAGGTGGTGTTTTTCGCAGCCTCTTTAGAAAAGCTATGCCGTTTTTGAGAAGGGGTTTTGAAATTATTAAACCACACGTGAAAGGCGCCGCAAAAAACATAGCCAAGGATGTCATGAGCCATGTCACAACGGCCGTTCTAAATAAAATGAACCAGGCTACAGAACAGGCAGGATCAGGACTGGCTGTGATTAGAAGAGCTGTTAAAAGAAAGAGAACCGAGTCTCGGGAGTTACCACAAGGACCGCCCAAACCTTTTAAAAGAAAGAAACCCGTGGGTGGCAGGTCTCAGAAGCTTAACCGCCGGTCTAAGAAGAGAAGCGCTAGCTCTAGGCAGCGAGATATATTCTAAAAAGCACCATGGCTTTTGTACACCACGGCTCTGAAGAGTGTGTTAAATCGGAACTGGACCTGTTTCAACTAGCACCGACCCAAACAAGTATCGAAAAAAGTATTTATGTGGAAATTCCGCCATTATCGGCTTTGTCGGAAACAGCCCCTTTGGACTTCTATATCGCAGGTCATGGTGAAGACTACATTGATTTAAATAGTACACTTTTGCACCTGACCTGTAAAATTGTGGCAGAAGATGGCTCGAACATCGACCCGGCAGCCAAAGTAGCGCTGGTGAACTACCCAATCGCAGCTCTGTTTAGCCAGCTGGATGTTACCCTGGGTGACCAACTCATTAGACAGAGCAACAACTGCTACCCCTACAGAGCCCTCATAGAGCTGCTTCTCAATTATGGTGAAGGATCCCTCAAATCACAGTTTACAAGCGGACTGTTTTATAAAGACACAGCCGGGCAGCATGAGATGAGAGAGATAGGATCTCGCAATGTCGGCTTTACTGAAAGGGCTCAATTTACGGTCTCTAGCCACAAGGTAGAGCTATTGGGGCAATTACATAGCGATCTATTTTTTCAAGAAAAGCTATTGATTAATGGTGTGGATCTCAAAATCAAATTGACCCGCAACAAAAACTCTTTCTGTTTAATGAGCGGTGATGCCGAAGAAAGTTATAAAATCCTTATCCTAAACGCTGCGCTCTTTGTAAAGAGAGTTAAAGTTTCCCCCGGAGTGCGCCTGGGACATGCGGAAGCTCTGCTGAAAGCTAATGTCAAGTATGCTATTGACCGTGTGGGGCTGAAGGTGTTTAGCATACCAGCCGGTGCCCGTGTGACTAACCAGGAAAATCTCTTTTTGGGGCAGCTACCAAAACTCATTGTGCTGGGATTTGTGGATAATGATGCTTTCAGCGGTAATTATGCTAAAAACCCCTTCAATTTTAAACATTATGATATTAATTTTGCCGCTCTATATGTGGATGGTGAACAAGTACCCGGGAAACCTCTTCAACCTGACTTTCAAAACAGATGTTGTGTAAGAGAATATATGCAACTGGTACAAGCAAGTGGCAAACATCTGAAAGACACAGCGTTGCTGATTGACCGTCAGGAGTTTTACAAAGGTTATACCCTGTTGGCATTTGACCTTTCACCGGATCAGGAGTGTGCAGACCATTACTCGCTGATTAAAACTGGTAACCTGCGGGCTGAAATACGTTTTGCCAGCGCCTTACCCCATACAGTTAACATGATTGTTTATGGGGTTTTTTGACAATGTGATAGAAATTAATCATAGAAGGAATGTTCTTTTTGATCATTCGTGAAAATGAACACCCTGCAGATCTTCCGTATTTTAAAGAAGGACCCCTGTGTTGCAGATTTCTTTTTAGATGTGCTACCCAGCGACTGGTTAGCTGATGTACAAATATCAAGGAAGCCCGTGTGTTTGGTGGTAAATACGCATCCTCATAACCTTCCTGGAGAACACTGGTTAGCCCTCTATATATGTGGAGATGGAAAAGGGAATTTTTTGATTCTTATGGACAACCCCCAGATAGCTTATTCTTTCCTACCAGCATTATGAGCTTTTCAACAAGCATTGTAAAACTGTTTTATACCACAACAGACAATTACAGCACCCAATGTCTACGGCTTGTGGATATCGCTGTGTATTTTTCTTGCACCACCGCTGTAAAGGGGTGCCTTTTGAAAATATTTTAGAAATGTATTCTGAAGATTTAATGCAAAATGATGATATGGTGTTACATTTTGTAAAACGCAACAAACAAACTTTGTGTAGATCTTTTAGAAATCCGTTCCATAATCAGCAAGTGTGTGTTTCCTATCGTGAATGTTTTGATGCTTCTAAATAAAAAGTAACCCCTCTAAGGAGGTTTTTTGAAAATAAACCACTGTCTAGTCTTTTATTTTTGTTTTTAAACATTTTATTGAAAATACATTTTTTACACACTCAACCACCGGTATCTGTGGGATAATTTACGTTTTTTGTGAGGGAGTAGCTCTTTGCTCTTTATCGGACCCGTGTACATTTTAGTAGCCTTCACAGATGGGTTCTCTTTGAGGCGTGCCAGTACATCTCTGTTGGCTGCATTACCCATCACCATAGAGGGCATATTTAATTCGGCTAGGGTTTGCATGAACTCCTCCCAGCCCCTGGGTATTCTTCGTTGTGAAAGAGCTTGGGGCTGCGTAGCCCCACAAACGAGGTCGAGTAGGTTAGAGCCATTGACGGGGTTTCCCCGGTATACAAATGTTCCATTTCCCTCCCAGGATGCCACATTCTTGTTTTTTAACAGTTTATTAAGCAGCAACTCAGCATTTTTCCTATAGCGCATATTGATGCTGTTTAACACTTCTTGTATTACAGGATCTGGAGGTATAATATTTTCTAGAGATGCTGCCGTTGATGTCTCATCTTGTGGCTGTAGATACAAGTTTATTTTTTCTTTTTCCATATCCCTCTGTCTGTTAAGCACGAGATAGCGCTGTAGCACTTCTGAGTAACATTTAGCCTTTTCGTGTTCAGACATACCGACGCTTTGCAGGATGTTTTTCATTTCTTCATCTAACTTATGGATGGTCGTGGTCAGGGCCGGATTTACCTATACGCCATGTACGCCATGGCGTAGGGCCCACAGCTGGCAGGGGCCCACAAAAAAAGAAGAAGTTAATTTTTTTTAAATAAAATAAAAAAAAAAGCTGCTGGCTGCCGCCGCGGGGCCCCCTCTGCTGCCGCGGCAGCACCGACTGACCCGGGGGGCCCCCTCTACAAGCTAAATCCGTCGGGTCGGGTCGGGTCGGGTCATTCCTTCCTCCCTCTCTCCCTCCGTGCAGGCTGTTCCTTCCTCCAACTCTCCCTCCGTGCAGGCTGTTCCTTCCTCCAACTCTCCCTCCGTGCAGGCTGTTCCTTCCTCCAACTCTCCCTCCGTGCAGGCTGTTCCTTCCTCCCTCTCTCCCTCCATGCAGGCTGAATCTGTTAAGCCGGCAGGGGCTGATGGGAAATTTCCCATCAGCCCCTGCGGGCTTAACAGAGGCGCGACGGAGACACTCTCCCTTCGCGCCTCTCACAGCGTGCACGGAGGGAGGGAGGAAGGAACGACCCGACCCGACCCCACGGATTTAGCTTGTAGAGGGGGCCCCCGCGGGTCAGTCGGTGCTGCCGCGGCAGCAGAGGGGGCCCCGCGGCGGCAGCCAGAAGGTTTTTTTTTTAAATTACATTTTACTTTAGGCCGACGGGGGTGGGGGGGTAGGACTGGTAATGGGCTATTGGGGGGGGGGCTGGGGCTGGGACTGGAAATGGGCTGGTGGGGGTTAAGGCTAGAGGTGGGTTGATGGGGTTAAGACTGGTAATGGACTGTGGGCTGTTGGGGGGGCTTAGAACTGGCAATGGGCTTTGGGGGGGGCTTAAGACTGGTAATGGGCTGTGGGCTATTGGGGGCTGTCTGGTAATGGGCTATGGGGGGCCTAGGACTGGAAAGGGGCTGGGGGGTTAAGACTGGAGGTGGGCTGATGGGGTTAGGACTGGTAATGGGCTTTGGGGGGGGTTAAGACAGGTAATGGGCTGTCGGCTGAGCGGGGCTGTCTGGTAATGGGCGCTGGGGGGCCTAGGACTGGAACGGGGCTGGGGGGTTAAGACTGGAGGTGGGCTGATGGGGTTAGGACTGGTAATAGGCTTTGGGGGGGGGTTAAGACTGGTAATGGGCTTTGGGGGGGTTAAGACTGTTAATGTGATGTGGGCTAATGGGGTCTGTCTGGTAATGGGCTATGGGGGCTAAGACTGGAAATGGGCTGGGGGGGTTAAAACTGGAGGTGGGCTGATGGGGTTAGGACTGGTAATGGGCTGTGGGCTATGGGGGGCTGACTGGAAATGGGTTGATGGGGTTAGGACTGGAAGTGGGCTGATGGGGGGTTAGGACTGGTAATGGGTTATAGGGGGGGGCTTAAACTGAAAATGGGTTGATGGGGGGTTAGGACTGTAAGTGGGTTGATGGGGGGCTAGGACTGGTATTGGGTTGGGGGTTGCTAGGACTGGAAATGGGCTGATGGGTGGCTAGGACTGGAAATGGGCTGATGCAGGGACTAGAAGGGAATGGATGCTGGGTGAGGCTGGAACTAGAAGGGAGCTGATGTTGGGGGAGGATTAGAATGGGATGGGGCTGGAAGAGTAAAATGGAGAAGGGAAAAATATTTTGTGTGGGAGGGATAAAAAATCTACAATTGGCCGGGTATTGGGAGAGTAAGTGGGGATTGAGGATGGAGGGGTAAAATTTGAGTGGATGAAATAGGAATGAGGAAAGAGCAAAAGGAAAGATTAGTATGTTAAAGCAGATGTAGAGAGAGAATGGAAAAAATCTAGAAGAGAGAAGAAAGGACAAATGGACAGCAGACGATGGAGAGTTAGCAGAAGACACGAAGAAACCAGAAGAAAGTGGTTGGAGCAATTGCAGCTGAAAAAAATGCACAAAAGGTAGAAAAATATCTCTTTATTTTGAATTTATTAATTGGAATATGTCAGCTCTGGTAAATGTGCCTCATTAACGTCTGCGCTTTGTTTAGTACAAGAGCAAATTAATGTATAGTTTTATTTCTACAGTGTTGTACTTTCCAAGTTTGGCTTTTGGGATTCCCAGTTTAATTATTGTCTTCCTGTTTCTAAATTATGATTACTTGTTTGATGGTCTATGTTCTGCATGTGTAACTGAGCTGAGGTGTTCTGTTTTATATAATTCCTATTTGACATTGCCACTTGTTCTCTTTCCCCAGTAGGTCATGTATTGTTGTTCTCTGAAATGTATTGGTTTAATATTTGCAGTGTTGCCTTTTGATTGGTAGGGTATGGTGCTTTGTGAGTCCTGGTAGTGCTGTTAGGATACGGCGGGTTTACTATGGGTTCTAAATGGGCAGTGTTTGTAGTAGTTCCTAATGTGTCTGGCAGTTGGCACTGGATTATAGTAATGTAGAAATCTTTTAGTCTTTCTTTATCCATACACGCATTAAGAGGCACGTTTACTAAAAGTTAGTATATGGTAACATTATGCAAATATTTATGCAAATGAGGCCCCTTATGCAAATGAGGCCCCGCACCCCCCTTGGGCCGCCCCTGCTGGGGGCCCACAATTTTTGTTGGCGTAGGGCCTCACTCAAGGTAAATCCGGCCCTGGTCGTGGTTCTAATATTTTCATCCCGATCTGGCGGGTTTCTCAAGCGCTCAAGTTGTTGACTAGGGACTATGTACATTTTTTCAGCGTGATGCATTAGAGGTTTGTCAGAAGCCCCGTTATCAACGGTAATGCAAAACTTAACAGGGGCCCAATAAAGCCACCCGACTGTCTCACCAATTGCTTCTTTTTTTTAATGGGTAGTCTTTTATCGCACAGACTCTTTATGGCATGACGCTTCCCTTTTAAAACCTTTATCTGTTGTTGTGAAAGAGGAATGTTACCTTTTAGGGTGTTGAGAGCGATTTCAACTATAGCTGCTACCAAATCATTAGAAGCTGTATTCAGGATGGCTCTTCTGTGCTGCGGAGAGGCTTGAACCAAAAGTTTTAAAAGGGGCAGGTTTCTCTTTACACGGCGAGACATGTTGTCTGAGACACACAGGCATGTATGAAGGGCCAGTTACATATTCATTTCTTTTTATGTGAGATTTGTGGTTTTTCACAGTATACCGTGGTCCAATCTGGTGGGAAGATATCCGTCCTCAGTCTGTAAGCCTCAGGCGTTGTGTTATTTAAATCCACGACGAGATACCCAAACGGCTTTCTGGTTGCATCTTCAAAGACTTCTAAAAAGAATTTTGATTTTCCAGGGTACATCTGCCTGGCTAGAATGGCAATCTGTAACTTATCTCTAGGATTCTTAAAGAGCACCATGTATTTGGTATTTAAAGTTATAGTTCGGCTTGCTTTACCTTGGCAGAAAACATTTTGAACAATATATATGATGCTCAGGTTTCTGTGATGCACATACTTGGTAAAGGCTTTCTCTATTTCATCACTTTTACAGGCAGAATCCATTAGGTCATCAACAATAACCAAGTTTACTTTATTGGTTGGAAACAGCCGTTCATCATTAAAAGTATCAGGCAAAGTGTCCATAAATGTAATAAAAGGATATTTATTTAACATTTCTTTATACAGAGGTTGCCAGCAACTGTAACACCACACAATATTGTTAGGCATGACAGTCAATACACGACCAGCATGTTCTAACATCTTTTTAACAAAGAAGCTCTTGCCTGAATTGGTTGGCCCCGCTAAAATACAAGAAAAAGGATGTAACCAGCGCACATCCACCACGCTAGTATCCATAGGGTAATGTGCTAAAGCCATCCTCCAACTTCACCCTTTTGTCATACACAACCTTTTGTGTTTTTTTAATCACACCAGTCTCTATTGTCCAACCCTTTTTGTTTCTTATAATACTAGGTTGTTGTACTCCTATCTTTTTCTGGGATAAATCTGCTGTCCCAGGCTTGTAGTCCAAAACTAGATCTTTCAAACTAGTGAAATTGATTTTCTGGCAGTTTTCTACGTTTAACGTAATCCCTTTTACTTTCATACAGGTCTTCCCGCTTGATAGCTTGTAGCCGTATGTTTTAGGCCCCGCTGACACAAACTCTGTGATATGTTCATCTGAGGGTATCTCGCTTGTGAGCTCACCTAAATAATCACCCAAAGATGGGTTCCAATCACCCTCTCGACTTAGAAATATCACAGAATCTGTATCATGGTACAGACAGCGCTGTTGCAAACTATCTAGAAGGTTGTACAACTCCAGGCGTGCATAAGCCGTTGTAAAACAGGCAATGAAAACGTTGGTGCTACCCGACAATATACACTGGTCTTTTGAGTGCCTCCAAGACACACAGGCTGTTTCATCATCAATAAAATCGCATGATGAAACCTCGAATTCAGGAGAAAACAGATATTTAAAGAGATCATCAGGTTCTTTCACAATGCTTGTGGTAGGCAGGTTTGTTCTTTGACCAAATTTACCCCACAGGGAATTTAAGAAAAGTTTTGCTATTTGACGCTTAGCATGGTTTACATTAATCTGGTCTGTACGCAAACACACCCCCTCTTTTCTAAAGAAATCAGCTATGTACACATTTTGTTTTTCAGTATCATTGCACCATCGAGGGTAGCCAGAAGCCTCTTGTTTTTGACGGAGGTGCATTTTGATGTATTCGGAAAAGAGATGATCAGATTTTTGCTCGAAATGCCAGATTTCATAGATTTCAACAACCACATACCCTTTTGCAATGGCTAAATCCATCTCCACCGTACACCAAGTCCCCACAAAAGCTCTCTCCTCATCCATGTGGGCACACATTTCCTGTTGCCGTGTGTCAGCACACGTGTGACACAGCGGAAACATAAGCTTACCGCCCAACCGTATGGGTAACACTGGGAAAAAGAGCTTTCGTGGGGGATATACTTTTGCTTTTATAAAACCAAAGTACTTTGTAGGGGGGCCAAATTTGTCATAAATGATTTTTGGATGGCCTATTGGATATTCCTTTGTTTTATTGACAAAAGGGTATAGGCTGGTAAAATCATAGTAGTGTATTTTTTCCCCAGGCCTTGTTTTGTGGTAGAGACAAATGGCATTTGTTCTACCCCCAAAAAGGGCATCTCGTGGAATCAGAGGTTACGGTAATGCGGAGTCAGCCAGGAAATCTGCGCAGCCCCCGTCATTTTCTTTTACCATCCGCTTCCACTCGTGCTCCCATAGACTTATGACCTTGAACCCACGGCTTTCCAGGAATGCAGCTTTTAGCTGTGTTTTGTAATAAAGAAAACCATAGGTCGTGGCTGCTATAGGATTCTGGTCTTTATCGTTATAACAGCTCGGATAGCCGTGGTGAAAACAACCATTAAATTCAAAAGCTGTTTCTACCCCACTGATCACGGCATAGCCATCAAGAAAATAAGCCCCCACCTTTTTTCACCACCACCTTTCAGAGCATGTGTGATCTGTATATTTTCTTTGGCCTCCACATACATCAGCCATTGAATAGAGGGGGTTGAATATCTCTTTGTCTGCCGGTGATAGTTATCTGGTGGGATGAGTGCCACAGTCTTGGGTTCTAAAAACATGAATCTGAACATAGCCATACATACAGATGCAAGGGTTATATATTGGAAAGGGTCTAAACACCTTGTTTGAATTTCTGAGATGTCACCCTGCTCTACAAACACTTCTTTCTCTGTCATTTTCATGATTTCAGCTCGGTAGAGAACACAGGCCTGCCGCAAAATAGATACATCCTGCTGGCAGTAATAAGCCAGCTCTTTTTGCAAATTAAAAGTTTTATGCCGATTGTCCTTGTACCATTGTAAAAATTCATCTTTTTCTTCAGGCAACATGTTACTCACACCGTAATGTTCAACACTCGGCATGGGGCCCACATAATTTTGATTTTCCAGCGTATTAAAAAAGTGTGGAAAGTACCCCTTGCTGCCTGTAAAACCCATGGCTTGTGGAAGTTTGCTAAGTTTCATAGGCAGGAAATTTAGAGAGTCTATAAAACGGATAGTCAGAGATTCAACGGTAATTTGTAAAAGTTTAGCACCTTGAACCAACAGCCCCGTGTCCATCTTTTCCTTAAGCAGTTGTTTAAGAACAAAATATCCGTCATAACCTTTGGAATTATGGGCTATGAAGGTGTAACCTTTAAATTTTTTGTCACAAAAAATCTGTATAAAGGCAGAAATACATTCGAGACCCTTGAATTCCCAGTTTCTTTCATCATTTAAGTCCGTCGCATATATGTAATTAGGGACATGCCAGCCTGTTTCTTGCATACATTCACAATCATAAAAAATATACTTTTCAGATGTTTCAGTTTTACCAATAGGGGTCATAAAACATAAGTGGACACCATCCCCGGTTAGGGGCTCGCGATATAGTTTACAATGACGGCCCTTGCACTTATGTTTCTTGTCCACATAAGACTCACATTTCTGGCACAGTATCTTAGATAAACACGCCACTTCTTTTTTCAGAGCCAGATCCGCGTGTCTATCTAAACACTCTTTATAACGACAAAAGAGTTTGCAATTAGGGCATCTCTGTTGTACACCAACATTATTCGCACACGTTAGTGTCAAACAAAGACGGCACCATAATGTGCAATTATGATCGTGACTGTACGGTTTCTGACAATAACTACAGAAGTTGCGCTCCCCATAGAATTTTTTGACATCGGTTATACCATAGAAATGGTCATCGTGTAGCAACAAGAACACAGTCTTAGGGAACACAGGTCTGTCTGATGTCTTAAAACAAACCCATGATTTTGTGTAAAGCACAACACGTATGTTTATCTTTAAATGCTGTTCAAATATTGCTACATCATCGAGCATGACTTTTCTATGTACCGGCCACCCCAATTCATTATGTAGTTTTTTAGCACCTTCTAACAATTCAACATCTGTCATTTTTACCTGTGACATGAGGGCTGTGAGGCTACCTGCAAAACACAGGCTATTATCAGTGTTGTTCAAGTCTATCAAATACATCCTTTTCTTATGAATAATATGGCTAAACGGTATAGTCTTTAAGACCCTACGAGCACCCCCACCCCGATTTCTTATAACAAGTACAACAACCCGGAATATATCACAAACCTGGATTTCTCTGTGACTCTGAAGGAGTTTAGCGATCTGATTTAAGAAATCGTCAGCGTCTAATGCTTCGGGGTTTAACTTACCAGAATACAAGGAATTGTGGAAAAGAGATGAGTATAGATGCACCTGTACATAATCACCGGGTGAAACCCTGCTGCTAACCTCATCCAGAATATGTTGAATACCTTGCCGAATGGCGAATTGAGCCTCAGATAATGATGTTATCCTGTCTAAATTAATAAACCGAAATTCCTCTGAATAAATTACACCATTAAACTTGTCCAATTTACGATCCCACCTTTTCACAAACTGAACATAGCTAACTGGTTCTGATTCTTCAGCGAGGCCTAATGCATGATTATTTGCACTGTCCTCTGAAACACTGTGATCAAAGACATGGCTTTCACCACGCCCTCCGTATTCTGTACCGGCGTGTGTAGATTCACCGTCAGAAAAACTATCGCTGCGTGATCTTTTCCTGTTAGACTTCTCTCCCACAGCCGCTGATTTTCTAACATTTACTCGGTCTGAAAAAGAAAACGTAGGGGCTAATACTTTTTTTCTTTTACAGCGACCTTAAAATCTATGTGCTGGATAAAACCGGAATACTCACTATTCTGCTTATCTTTTGGCTTTCGGTATGGAGCTGTTTGCTCTTCTGTACCGGTGTGTGTAGATTCACCGTCAGAAAAACTATCGCTGTGTGATCTTTTTCTGTTAGACTTCTCTCCCATAGCCGCTGATTTTCTAACATTTTCTCGGTCTGAAAAAGAAAACGTAGGGGCTAATACTTTTACAGAGACCTTAAAATCTAGGTGCTGGATAAAACTGGAATACTCACGATTCTGCTTGTCTTTTGGCTTTCTGTAAGGTACTGTCTGTTGGTTAGACTGGCCATCTTGTTTTGTAGCATCTTCTTGGTCTAAAATAAAAAAGATTACAGGTTGAGGCTGTCCTCTGAAACACATTATAAAGAGCATAGCTGTTGGAAAATTAAAACACCACAAGACATACCTTTTAAATTTCTTTGCCGCCTTCTTTTTGTAAGAGAAAGTTTATTTGTAACCCCCTTTTTCTGCTCCTATTTTTTAAAGACAATCATAAAGAGACAGAAACATTACATAGCCAACAATATTTTTAAAAAAGTAAGACTCATATCTACTCACCATGTCTGAAGAAAAAGTTGCAGATGATACAAGCTATAGAGACTGTGTGATCTTTTCTGGCTGCTGAAATGTACTGGATCTCATAAGCTTATCATACGACCTGGCTAATTCACAATGCCTTTTTTTCGCAGACAGTACAGTGTAATAGATGCTATATATCTGTGTATGTGGCTAATACACATTCCCACCCATTTCCCAGACGTCTTAAGTGGATTTTAGTTACACGACAGTTCTGCACATTCTTATCTTATGGCCTATTGTTTAGGACACACCTGGAGGCCCCATTTTTTTTTCCAGACAAACCATTGTAGGTTTAATTAACTAATCATTCCTAAAACACACCACACATAGGTTCAAAATATTTTATTTCAAATAAAATGTTTTCATCTTGTGAAATTCATTTGAGCATTACAAGTTTTAAAAAAAAATAAAAGGTATACATATAATTTTTGTTCATCTGTATGTTCAACTAATAGATTCTGGAAATACATACATTTTCATAAAAAGTCAATTTTTACAGAACTTGGTGTTTTTTAAAGAACGATCTATAATCTCTGTCAGAGATTAAGCCTTCCACTATTTCTATTTCGCTGTCTGCCATAGAATTAAGCAAAATATTGAGCAGTTGTCCTGGATTTCTACTGTTGTTAAAATCTCTGACGAGTTCAAACAAAAAATTCAAATTTTCATAAACTAGGACAGTTGCTTTCATTTTATGACCCGCAATCATGGCAACATTTAAAATAGGTCCTAGACACAACCTGTTACAAGCTTTATGGATTTTCTGATGTATTTCATTGCGTTCCCACTTTAAACAGTCATGGTGTCTTTGGCCTGGAGCATGTATTACACACGCTGCACAGTCTCTATGCATAACGCCCTGCCAGCATTTCTTGATAATACAGGCCACCGTTGTTTGTATAACAGATTTAAATGTGTTTATTTCATCAGGTTTTGTGTAGTCCCTTTGACTGGCTATGACATCAAATGCCTCCTGTATGTGCTCCTGTAGGAGCAGAGATTCGTCACTTCCCTACAAAAAAAACAAAATAATGTCAGTGTGAACTGCTGTTTCTTCTATAACACTTTTCTAAATAAAAAAACTTCTCTTACCTCTGCTGATCCTAGGTCTTCCAATAAACAGTTTGTTTCTGCATCTACAGTGGCGTGATATAATTCTATATCCTCCGGGTCCATTGTGTTGTCAGATGTTAAGTCAAGTTCTGTGCCAGAATCGTAGGGTTCTTGAGAGTTGAAAAATATTTGGGCATCTGGATAATCCACAAAAGCTGCTATTTCTTGCTCAGGACCTGCCAGACTCTCCTGTAGTTCAAATGGATTTTCAATCGGTGGATACCCCTCTGCAAAGGCATCATGATCCTTAAGGAAGTAATTAATGTTGTGTGCCCTGCTGGAAATTCTGCTTGGTGTTCCAAAAAGAGCCATTTTTTCCTTTCTGAAACTCTGTGTTAAAAATGTTCCCCTTACAGCAGGAGCATGCTCAGAACAGACCTCTTGTTTCAACCAATCACGTGTTACCACACCCTAGAGAGACATGTCCGGGCTTGTCTCTCTGTATTGGTTTTTTCAAAGCCACTAAAAAATAGCTGTATTTGGATTTGGCTCTCTCAAAAAAAATAGCTGTATTAGGGGGATTTGAACTCAGGTCTCTCTGTATTTCAGTCTGAACTCTACAGGTCTGTCAGAATACTTCTAACAGTGAGGTCTTAAAAGTAAAATTCTATCACATGGACCGCACTAGTTTCTCTAACAATTGCATTTGTAATTGCATTTGTAAAGAAAATTGTGTCTCTATGTGCCGTGAATCTTTTTGTGAGAAATAAGAACTGGTGCAGTAGGAGAGAGAAAAGCATTTTATTTTTCCAGGGTTCCTGCTTTTTTTTTTTGCAGGTGTAAACATTAACCAGAAGCAAAAAACACATTTCCGGAGTCAGTCACACTGCTCCCCGCTGATGTCAGCACAAAGGGACAGTCCATTTCCGATGATGTAGGCAGGGGCGTGGTTGAGGGTGAGAGGGTGATCCCTCTAACAAAGATGTGCTAATTGCATTTTGGAAAGAAAAAAGATTCTAGCTTGTCTGTCTCTCTGTGCTAGGAATCAGTTTTTGTGTGAGAAAGAAACAACTGAGTCTGTGTGGGAGAGAGACAGAGAGAAAAGCATTTTTGTTTTTCAGTATTAAGCAGAAGCAAAACCACATTTCCGGAGTCAGCCATACTGTCATTTCCGGAGTCAGCCATACTGTTTCCGCTGATGTCAGCAAAAAAGAGACAGTCCCTCTTCTGATGACGCCCTGTTTCCGGTGATGTCATTTCCGATGATGTAGCATGGGGGCGTGGAGGAGGGTGGGAGGCTGTGGGCGTAGCACAAACCCGGAAGTGGGTGCTGATTGGCTAATGCCATATTGTGGGGCGTGGCGTGGGTGTGACACACCCCCGGAAGTGTACGCTGATTGGATGATGTCATCCTTGGGGCGGGGGCAGGGGTGTGTCAAGTGGGGGCGGTGGCCACGCATGGGGCGGGACTGGGCGGGGCTAACTCACCATTCACTTCTATGGGAGGGGGCGTGGCCTAAGGCGGGACATACACCGGAAGTGGGCACTGATTGGTACCTGTCAACATTTTGGGGGTGGGAGTGGGCGGGGCTGAGCGGGGCTAACTCACCATTCACTTCTATGGGAGGGGGCGTGGCCTAAGGCGGGACATACACCGGAAGTGGGCACTGATTGGTACCTGTCAACATTTTGGGGGTGGGAGTGGGCGGGGCTGAGCGGGGCTAACTCACCATTCACTTCTATGGGAGGGGCGTGGCCTAAGGCGGGACATAGACCGGAAGTGAACGCTGATTGGCTCCCGCCGTCCTTATCTCACCTGTCAATCAGTTTGACAAGTAGTGTACCCATTATACTACTTACACACCAACTATGTGCATTTAGCCACAGTGCTGCCAGCTGAAAAACAACGGGTCACTAGGGAGCAACGTGATGTTCCAATTAAGAAATGAATAAACAAACAAGATGTTAACACAGTTATACATATAAAAAGTACGAAGCATGTCAAAGTGATAAAAATGTTCTAATTTAGATGAAAAAAGATGTATTCATGATTAATAAAGGTATCGAGAGTCCTATAAACCAATCAATGTCATGAAAAAATAAGCACAGAACATCTTATATGTCTAGCATCTTGGCCATAATAAAGAAGTTAAAACTCTTTGAAATACTCAGTATAAATAAATAAACAGTAATAAAATTAAAAATAAATAAAATATTATACCCTAAAATCAAATACTAAAATTAAAAATGGAGCATAAAAAACAGAAAATATAAAAACATAATATCCTTATTAAAAAATTGATCAGAGAAACCAATGTGGTCCAAGACCGGATGACCTTGCTTAAATGCTTGAGCTGGGTCATAGAAACACTGACAAATTGTGTTCAATATTCAACCCATGTGGAGTCACTGTACTGAGCATAAAAATATATCTCTGTTCTAATTTCAATAAGATTTTATCTATATCTCCACCCCTCCAGTGTGGATATACCACTCTCAATACCAAAAATTTCAAATCAGATAGTGTGATTTTGTGCCTCTCAATGTGCAAACAAGGGCTTATCTTGTATCTTCCGACATATACAGCTTTTGTGTTCAACTATGCGCATACGAACCGCATGCTTTGTTTTCCCTATATACAATAAATTGCAAGGGCATGATATCAAATATATGACCTAAGATGATTCACAATTCAAAAACACATCTTTTTATTAGTGATGGGATATACAAAACATCCTTCACAGCCATTACATTCTCACACACTGAACATTTGCCACATCGAAAGTGTCCTTTAACTTTAGGTATCATCCGATGGTACCAAAATGTCAGCAATATTATAGTTCCTTTATGTGCAATCAGTAATTGGTGAGACTGAAAGCTGGTAAGGAAGATAAAAGATGCTACTCTTCTTTAAAAATATGTGAAATATCTTGGGACAAACTTGAGAAGGTAAGTGCACACACCATCTTGTCTTGTTTTTGAGGAATAGTACTGGACAGTAGAGCCTCTCAATCTGAGTTCTTAGCTCTAAAATAAGTGTCCTTGATACATCTGTGGGGGTAACCACTTTCTTGAAAGCGTTGTTTCATCTGTATTGCTAATAGCTCAAAATCTTGGTCTTCAGTACAGATCCTCCAAATCCTCAAAAACTGACCTACAGGAAGATTTGTTTTCAATGACTTATTATGAAAACTGTCAAACTATAACAACAAATTCCTATCAATAGGTTTTCAGTATAGGCTAATGATGAAACCATCACAGCCTTTCCTGATTAGAATATCAAGATACGGGACACATTCAAAACTATAATGGCTTTGAAAACATAAATTGTGGTCTAGAGAATTGTTGTTATTGTTAAGTACCGTCGAGTCGGTGTCAGCTCATGGCAACCCTCTGGATAAGTCCAAAACTGTGTTCGGTCTTCAGTCAGGCAACTCAATGTTGACAAATTCGCACCCAGAGCTGCTGTGTCTGTATCTATCCATTTCATTACTAGCCTTCCTCTTTTGCATTGACCTTCTACCTTGCCAAGCATGATGTCTTTCTCTAATGATCTCTCTCTTCTCATGATGTGTCCAAAATATGAAAATTGAAGTCTTGTCTTCTGAGCTTCTAAAAGCTTAGGTCTGATCTCCTTTAGTACTGACTGGTTTGTTCTTTGGGCAGTCCATGATATGCACAGTATTCGTCGCCAGCACCATAATTCAAAGGCCTCAATTTTCTTCTTGTCTATCTTTTTCACTGTCCAACTTTTGCATCCATATGATGTTATTGAAAATACCATTGCTTGAACAAGTTGAATCTTTGTATGGAGAGAGACATCTCTGCTCTTGAGAATCTTGTCTAGGTCTTTCATAGTCATTCTGCCAAGAGCAATGCATCATCTGATTTCTTGACTGCTTGTTGCTTCTTTATTGATAGTTGATCCAAGCAGATTAAAGTTGTCCTCTATTTCAATTTCTTCTCTATCAATGCTGAACTTATTGATTTTATTTATTTTATCTATTTAACAGGTTTTTTTATACCATCTTTCTACAAGTCAAGACAGTTTACAAATAATTCAGTGTGATAATAGGAAACATAACAAACAGTGGTGCACATTACATCAAACATATTGAACACTTTATAACTGAAGCTATTTCTTTATCTTTATTTAAACATTTACTATATTACCTTAAATCAAACAGTAACAAAGCTATTTACAATTAGTAACAATTACTGCAAAAATGAAAACCAGAAACAGAAAAAGAATGCCCAAAAATAGACAGAACAGGGAAAAAAAACAAGCAGGGAGTAGAAAAGATAAAGGGAATAGAAAGGGGGGGGGTCATTAGTCTAAATCAGGGGAGGGGGGGTCAAAGGTGTCTGGAAAAGGCGGGTTTTGAGCAGTGCCGTATATTTTGGAAAAGTGATCTCTAGGAGAAGTGAAGAGGGGAGGGAGTTCCATAAGGCAGGTCAAAGGAAAAAGAAAGCTGAGTGATGGGTGGAGTCCAGGTGTGCCTGAGAAACAGAAGGGAGATGCAAGTGATTGGAATGAATGGACCAGAGCAAGTGGGGGGAGCGTGAAAATGGACCAGATCGGAGAGGTATCGTAGAGTGAAAGTGTAAAGAGCTCTATGAACCAGCGTGAGTACCTTAAATTGAAATCTGAATTTGACCGGAAGCTAGCAAAGACAGATAAGTAAAGTAGTAATGTGATGTGTGTGAGAATCCATGCAGCAGTATTCTGCATGGATTCTCACACACATGCATGGAGGGAGGAGTGGCCTAGTGGTTGGGGCAAGTTACCTCAGGCCAGAGGGTCGGGGGTTCAAATCCCACTAGAAGACAGCAACCTTGGACTGGAAGGACTGGGGTTTCTAGTCCCACAGGTGCTCCTTGTGGTCTTAGGGCAAGCCACCTAACCCTCCATTACCCATGTTTCCTGTAAAATAGTTATCTCCAAGTTATAATGCCCTGTTCAATGTAATTTCAGTTTGTTCAATGTAAACCGCCTTGATATCATGAAAGGCGGTATATAAGAAATGTTAAATAAATAAAATAAATAAATATTCTGGAGAAGTTGAAGGCGTTGTATCTGTTAAGACGGGAGGCCGGTGAAAACAGTGTTGCCGTAGTCTAGACACATGATAACAAGAGAAAGAAGTGTGGCTAGAGATTGTTGGAAAAGAAAGGGGGCAGACTGCCCGAACTTGACGAAGGAAATAGAGAGAATGACGGATGAGTGACGAGAGGTGTTTGTGAAAGGATAAAAGCAGAGTCGAGGGTGACACCCAGGTACCGAAAGGAGGAAACAATGGGAATCAGGAACTGTGATTGGAGGGGAGCCAGCACCGGGCAAGGGCCACCAATGGTAAACCAGATGGTTGATGTCTTGAGTTGAGGTGAAGGAAGTTAGCACACAGCCAAGACGAGACATGGGAAAGGCAGTAGTTCAAAGGGGCCAGGTCTTGAGTGAAAAGACTTGTACGGTGCAGAAAGAGAATATTGTTGGCATAGTAATATGCTGAGATAGTATGCTGTTGAACCAAAAGGGTCAGTGGGGTCAGAAAAAACATTAAAAAGAAGGGGAGCCAGAATAGAACCTTAAGGGACACCACAGGGGAGAAAAGTGACAAGGGACGAGGTGGAACCCGACTGAACAGCGAATGATCTAGATGAAAGAAAGGTGTGGAACCAGTGCAGGACAATGCCCCGGATACTGAGATCATGAAGTCGAGCCAGAAGGGTAGAATGATCAACCAAGTCAAAATCTGAGGACAGATCCAAAGAGATAGCAAGGACAATGTCACTGTGATCGTGTGCCACGTGAAGCTCATTGAGAAGAGAAGTCAATATGGTTTCTGTACTGTGTCCAGACCTAAACCCGGATTGGTGGGGATGAAGTGCATGAGTGGATTCAAGATGAGAGGACAGTTGTGTAAAGACCATCTTCTCCAGAAGTTTAGAAAGAAACAGGAGGTTGGAGACAGGATGCCTATGTGCAGAAACAGATGGATCAAGGGTGGACTTCTTAAGGAGAGGGCAAACTATGGTGTGTTTCCAGGAGGAAGGAAAGATGCCTGAGAGACTAGTATTACAAATTGTGAGTACCAGTGGGAGAAGAGTGAGGGAGGGTTCTGAAATCCAGTGGGAGGGGATGGGGTCAGAAGGACATGTGGTCTTATGCGCAGAAGAAATGGTCTTAGATAATACAGTGGAGGAGACGGAAGGAAGACCAAGTATGAGACAAGGAGGGTACTGCTAAGAAGGGCGAACAGGAAGTAGCCACAGGGGGAGAGTTTGGGGAAAGGGGAGGGGGGAAAGAGGGAAGGTAGATAAGAGAGACTGATCCTTGTCAACAAAAAAGGAAGCAAGCTTGGCAGGTCTGGAGGCCATAGAAAGGGGAGGGGGAGATGCGGAAGAGATGGTGTGAGGGGTGGAAAGTGACCAAAGAACAGAGTAAAGCTGAGGCGATGAATTAGCCAGTTCTCATAAAAGTTGACGAACTGTGAACATATTATTGTGAGGTGATATGAAGTGCATATTGTCAAAGGCGTATATTAAATGTGTGGAGTTATTGTGCAGTTTATTAGTCTTTTGATGCTGGGCCATAGTGTTCTGTGAATAAGAAGGTTTTCAAGCATTTTCTGAAGTTTCGCAATAGTTGAATGTCTCTTATTTGTGGAAGAAGTGAATTCCATAATGCAGGTGCATATAGCGAAAAGATCCTGTTATTGGTTTGTTGGCTACACTTTGTTCTTTCTGTTGGTACGCTAAGGGGCTTGTTTACAAAGCCACGGTAGCGGTTCGCGGTCGTTATCGGAGCCGCGGCCCCATTGAAATCAATGGGGTCACGGCTCCGATAACGATCGCGAACCGCTACCGCAGCTTTGTAAACAAGCCCCTTAGTGTATTAGACATGCTCTGTCTTGTGGGTCTATCGTAGCTGCGGATTGAGATTAAGGCATGCAAATTGAGAGCTGAGCTGTTGTAAAAGATTTTGTTTGTGGTGTTCAGGACCTTATATTTGATTCTTTGTGATATGAGCAGTCAGTGAAGTTGTTTGAGGAATGGCGTGATGTGGGCTTGATGAGCTTGTCCCAGGATAATCCTTGCAGCAGTATTTTGTGCTAGTTGCAGTGGGTATAGTGAGCTCTTTGGAATGCCGTGATATATTGAGTTGCTGTAATCAAGCAGCGATATTACACTGTATAACGGCTTGACATATACTGTAGACCGGAAGTCGGTTGGTGAGAGGAGTGGGGGTAGGTTCTTTATTATTCATAACTTATAGTATATTGCAGTTGTGTGTTTTATGTGTGGAAGAAGAATGAGCTGTTGGTCCAGTGCTATGCTGAAGTATTTAATCTCAGATTTGACTTTGATTCGTCTGTTGTCCAGTATGATCGTTGATGGTGGTGTGAAGTTCTGGTCTCTTCTGATGTAGTTCAGTTTTGTTATGGTTTATGTTAAGGTTGTGTGCCTGGAGCCATTTCGACATTGCTATAAAGCAATTGTAGTTTTGTGTAATTGAGGGCCTTCATAGTGAATGGGGTAAAGAGCATGATGTCATCTGCATAAATTAGGCAACGTATGCCAAAGCTCTTGATCACATCATATACTGGCTGCAAGTAGATGTTGAAAAGGATAGAAGAAAGCGCTGATCCCTGTGGTACACCTTGTCTGAGGGAGAAAGGGAGGGGTGTGCTCAAACCTATTTCTATTTGTTGAATGTGGTTGGAAAGGTAGGAGTGGAATCATTTTAAGGTGGTAGCTTATATTCCTATTTGCTGTAGCCTGTTTAGGAGTAGCTGGTGAGAGACTGAATCAAACGCTGCAGAAATATCTATGAACAGTAGCATGAATCCTTGTGTTAATTTTTCTGTGCCTATGATTAAGGTGTTGATGAGATAGGTGAAGACGATTTCAATTCTGTGATTGGGTCTGAACCCATGCTGTTGCGTGTCTAATGGTGCATATTCATCCAGATATTCCTGAAGCTGCAATTGAATTGCCTTTTCAATGATTTTGGCTATATAGTGTGATGCAGTAGCCAGCACAGAACCTATGATAATAGGGGAAAAAGAAGATCTTACCTTGCAGTCACATAAGCAGCAAACACATTCAGGTTACAATGAGCCAAAGAATAGTAGAACAAACTTTCCCCACACCAGATATGATGCAGCAGAAAGTCAGAGAGCTAATCAGGTTCACCTGAGCAGGGAAGCACATATGACGTGCAAGAGACAAGAGGATAAAAGCAGTTGGGAAATCCCAGCAAAGGGAGGCAGAGAGTTGGAAGGAAGAGAAGAAGTGGGTGTGGCTAGAGGAGTCACAGATGCCGAGCCAGTGAGAGAGGAGACAGCTGAACCAGAGAGTGCTGGAAGAGCCAGCGCAGGAGTCTCCCAAGCCAGAGGGGGCATTGACCCGAGAAGAGTGACCAAGCAGGTAGAGGGCAGACATCACAAACAGGAGAGCCTGCTGGATCCAGGAAGCATTGGATATGCCCCGGTAGCAAGGAGCAGCAGGAGTAAAACCTTTCCAGGAAGTGGCTACAGCCCTGCTCAAATTACTGGTGTTTGGAACTCTTGGGGAAAGGCAGGCTACAGCCCAGACAGAAAGGCCTGGTTAACAGAGGAAGGAGTGGAAGCTATATACCCCAGAGGAAAAGCTAAGTACACCATTTTCTCTAAAGGGCAAGAGGTGGGCCCGGCTAGGAGAACTAAAGCTAACAGTGGGGAAGAGAATCCTTATTGGAGAGAAAGAGGGAACCTAAGAGAAGCCCCAAACACAGGTCCCCACGACCCTGTTTATGCAGAGCAGCTTCCTGCTATAGGAACGGTTGCCTCCCAAAGAAAGAGTTGTGTCAATAGCAGCCCTGAAGAGTGTTATCCATTTACAGGTCTGGACTGTGAACAAATGCAGTGGGAAAGCACTAGCCAGGAGGTAGAATCCAGTCCCATGGATTGCGCGATATGTCTCTCGGATGAGACAGAATCTCTCTGTTAAAGAAGCAAGCAGAAGCAGTGTTATAATTGCTTGGAAAAGGTTCATCTTTATTTTTGCTGTGAAGAAACAGTTTATTTATGTTATTCTTTATTGCTGTATAAAAAAAGGAAATCCATAAGGGAAGGGGAATAAAGCCCAGTTATTGTTTTTGCCTGACCACACGGCTACAGACTATTCTTTCAGGAGGCAAACCTGCATCGCATGCCCTAGGCGGGCGCCTAATAGGGGCGGTGTAGAGTCACAATAGGGGATACTGGATATAGGTCAGTAAGATGTTGGATTTGTTGGATCGAAGGTGGGTTTCTTAAGTATAGGTCATATGGAGAATTGTTTGAGGTCAGGTGGTAGGTTTTCATGTTTTAGGGAGTCGTTGACTATGGTGAGTATGAAGGGTTCTTGCTGCTTTGACTCAAGACACTGGACAAAGGTCCAGAGGAGAGGTGGTAGTATTCAGAGTGGATATATTATTATCTAGTTGGTTGGTGCTGATGGGATTGAATGAGGTCCATTGGTTAATGCTTTCATGCTGAGGGACTATGTTTCAGAGGTCTATTTCACTGTCTGCTATGTCTTTATTCTTTGTTTGTAGGTGAAGTGCCATGAGATGTGGGCTAAGTGCTTTATCTAGAGGTTTTGTGTGTTTCTCAATAATGTTGATTTACATTGATAACTTTTACCACCCAACCTGCAGTGCTCTTTTTTCCTAGACACCACCTCATCCTGCACCAACCCTCTGCCTCTTCCTCTGATCAGTTCAGCATTATACCACATTCCCCCTCTTCTCCCACCCAAAATAACACAGCCATGCCTCACTTACACAATTGGTTTGCCCTCATATACCTCTCCTCACTATTCATATGCTGCCTTTTGACCCACACGACCCTCCCCTCCCCCATCCCAATCATCCACCTGCCAAGGCCCCTCACATCTTCTGCTTTGCTCCCACAATACATCCACCAATACAGAAGATACTCCCGGCTCCTCTATATCCCCACTTGTTCTCCCTCTGAGATACCAACCTCCCACACTACTCGCCTTGATCACATAATCAAATGCAGTCTGGTCAATGCACGCTCCGCCTGCAATAAAATACAGACCCTTGCTGACCTCATCACCGATGACAAAATAGACCTTCTTTGCATCACGGAGACATGGTTCACCAATACCGAGAACGTTTCGCTTAACTAGCTGCTCTCAAATAGCCTCTGTGAGACCCCTGCTGAAGAAATCCAACCTTGATCCTAATTCACCTGCCTCCTACAGACCCATTGCCAGCGTACTTTTCCTTGCCAAAATCATCGAAAAAGCAGTTCAAATTCAGCTCCAGGAGCACATTGACAAATACGCTCCACTTGATCACAATCAACATGGCTTCCACCCCTACCATAGTACTGAGACATTACTCACCTCTCTCCTAAATGCACTCATTGCTGGAACCGAAAAGCCTTCCTCTGATTACGTGCTGCTCTTTCTTGACATCTCTGCAGCTTTCAACACTGTGTCCCACCAGATTCTGCTCAAGCAGCTCAACAATATTGGCATTCATGACAAGCTACTCAAATGGATCCACTCCTACCTTTCCCAACTAATAAGAATAAGAAAACTAAGGATTCCCACATGGTTCTGTGCTCTCCTCCCTCCTTTTTTAACATTTACATTAGGCCTCTTTGCTACATCATACAGAGATTTAATGTCGGCTACCAAACTCTACGCCGATGACATAATGAGATTCACTCCATTTCAGACCACCACTCCCGACTATTCCAACCTGTCTGTTTCAAAGAGATCGTCTCCTGCCTACAGCTTCATAATCTCGCCATTAACTTCAGTAAGACAGAAATCCTTCACGTGACCAGAGACCCCAACTTCATACTACCTCCCATCATCAAATTTGAGGACACCGAAATACAAATTAAGTCTCAGATCAAATACCTCGGGGTCATCCTGGATCACCAACTAACCTCACATATTGAATGCTCCCAAAAATATTTACTTTAAACTCAGAATTCTCTGTAACTTACACCCCTTCCTCTTTCCCGACAGCTTTCACGCAGTATGCTAAGCCTCCATCACACCCCCACAGGAGATTGGTCCCTCTGGGACATGCAGCAGCGGCAACACATAAACAAAGGCACCGCAGCACCAGTTACCTTATTTTCTAGCGCTGCAGTGGTGTTCATGCTTCCGATCTCCTCCTGATTCATCAAAGAGGGGAAAAAGCGGAAGCAGGAACTGCACCGGAAAGGAAGGGAACTTGCCATGGTGCCTTTTTATGTGTTGCCACTGCTGCACATCCCAGAGAGAGCGCAGGGGCAGGAGCAGGGCCATTGTTACCCATGAACAGCCAGGCAGCTGGACCCCCGTTATGTAGGGGCATGGGCAGCTGCCCCTTTTGCCCATAGGTAAAAGCGGTCCTGGCAGCAGGTGGAGGGTTTTTCTCTTTCAAAAAGTTGGCAGCTCTAAGTTGTTGATGCTGTGTGTGTATATGTGTGTGTGGGGGAAGGGGGGATGTGTTTCTGAATGTATGTCTCTGTCGTACATACAGTGGTGTGCAAAAGTCTGGAATCACTTGTAAATTTGACATTTTTTTCAACTTTGTGACCTTATATCTTAATTTCTTTTTCCTCCTAGTGGCTTTTTCTGTGTATCTCATGATAAGTGATAGATTTGGCTATTAGGGCCAACTTTTAGTATTGGCTTGGCCCTTATTTTCTAAGTTTGTTCCCCATAGTTGTCCTGTTGATAGATTTTCTGTGAAAATCGCGTAATGTACATGATATATAGTATGCTTTAAAATATTATGGACGCATGCCAGGTTTCCTTCAAATTAATGTATGTGGCCTTGAAAAAAGCCGTTTTTATGTGTCAGTGATGGCTCAGTATTTGATGGGCCACCCTTTGTTCTTGATCACCTGACTGCATTGAATGAACCAATCTGACAAGGTGATCGTTGGTGACAACGCGGTTCCAAGCTGCAATGAGTGACTCAATCAGCTCACGCTTTGATGTCGGATGCCTCTTGTTTATTTCCAAGGCCACCTTGTGTCACAGGTTCTCGACTGGATTCAGATCTGGAGACTGGGCAGGCCAGCCCATTGACTTGATGTTGTTCTGCTGCTTCCAGTTGATCACCTGACTGGAGCAATGGCAGGGTGCATTGTCATCTTGGAACAGGAACTGGCCAGGAAACAGCTGGTGTGCTGATGGCACCATGCACTTTTCAAGTATGGTGATGCACTTGGCCCCGTTGACCATTCCATCGACAATGTGAAGACGTCCAACGCCACTAGCAGCCATGCAGCCCCAGACCATGACCTTCAAAGGATGCTTCATAGTCAGTATGAGACACTCAGGCTTGAATTCCTCTCCAGGAAATCTCCTCACATAGGTATGGGCCTGGTTACCAAACAGGCAGAAGATGCTTTCATCGCTGAATAGCACCTTTTCCCACATTTCAGTCAACAGATTGAGTGCTTTCTCGCCTACACGATCGGTTGCGCCTTTGTATGTCAGTCATCAGTGGCTTATTCTGTGCTTTGCAGCCCCGGAGACCAAACTGCAGGCACCGGTGACGAACTGTTGATGAGCTGACACTGACCTCACTCTTATCTGACCACGCTCCAAGTAGCTGAGGAGAGGTCAACTTGTGATTAGTCAGTGAAATGCATCGTAGTGCGCGGTCCTGGCATGATGTTGATGCACGTGGACAACCTGAACGAGGCTTGTCTACCACTGAAACCGTTTCTTTCTTCTTCTTCTGTACAATCTTAACAGCGCTCTGACTGACAGCAGCCAACTTTCCTGGCTATCTGATGGCTTGAAAATCCTTCTCCGCTCATAAAGGACACACGAACACGCTCCTCCAACGGCTGGGTCCGAGTCATCTTCATGGTCAATCCAGAAAGCATATGAAATTCAAAAAGCCGGCCTTTGGAATGGACGCGCAGTGCAGAGCGATAACCTCCAATGAGCCTTCGGCGCCCATGCCCCGGAGCCTGCTTAAAAAATAGGGAAACCCCCCGGTAAGAAAAAGACCGACCTCCCTTCTGGCTTATGTTCTATTGAATCTATCCAGTCCGAGAGAAAGGATGCAGCTACCTGCAAGGCAGCGCTCTGATGCTCTTACTAACACATTGGTAGTGGGAAACAATTTGCTCCAAGCAGAGACAACTACTTCCCAGAGCGCAATGCAGTTTTCCTCGGTGGCCAATTAGGGCGCATCCTAGAGCCGAAGCACAGATAGCACCCCCCATTAGTCAAGCTGGACGAATTACCTGCCAAGAAGGCAAGGGGTTAAAAAACCCGCTCTCCCTCTTCTCTCCAATCCCAGAGCTTCCGCCGTGAAGCAGGAAGCATTGGGGAAGAAGGTTAAGCGGTGTAGCGTGATTGTGGGGGGTGATGAGGTTGCTTAGTTTTTCTGTCTGTTCCTTTACGTTCAGGGTTCGGAGCTGATGCTTCCCCTCCTTTTCGAAATGCGGGAGCGATGCCATTTTTATTTTGATTTAAGTTAAGGAGCGCATGAATAAAACATCCCCCCAGGACCCTCTTATGGAGCGATTCCATGGAGCCCTTCAAGTCCTTCTTCCAGCTCGGCGGCGGTAACAGCAGCCCCGCTAAAGCAGCAGCCGCGGAGAAGGAGGGCGATGCAGACCGCTGGCGCGGCGAGAGCCCGCAGTGCGGGCGGGACGCTGAGGGGCGCCGCGACCCGCTGCGCTTTTGGACGGCCGTCTTCGATTACGAGGCGAGCGCCGACGACGAGCTCAGCCTGCGGCCGGGCGACGTGGTGGAGGTGCTGTCCAAGGACTCGCGCGTCTCCGGCGACGAGGGCTGGTGGACGGGTCAGATCGACGAGCGCGTGGGCATCTTCCCCAGCAACTACGTCAGCAGCTCGGAGAGTTGGTCCCGGCGGGTGCGCAGCGAGAGGGCCGAGGAGGAGCGGCAGCGACGGGGCTGCCCCGCACCTGCTTTACACTGTAAGGGCTGGGGGACGTGCGGGCACATTTGGGCGCTTTCTGCGCGCGGCCAGTGCGACGAATTCCGTGGCTTCTGTCCCCGGTTTTCACCTTTTAAAAGTTAAAACCCCCTTTCTTGTCATCGGCACCCTGCGCCCAGATTTTACAGAGGAGATAGTTGGTGATGCGATAACCCAGGTATTGTTGCCATGAGGAGGCAAAGTGATTTAGGCCTAATTAAAGCAATCCGTGGGGTGGGATAAATGTGCTCTACTTTCTTACTCCATTCTGCTGCATCATTTCGTACTTGTTTGCTGCGTCAAATTATCTTGCCACAGTGGCTTTCAAAGATTTTGTTTTGATTTCTTTTTGAAGTCGGGACCTGTGAGAATGCATTCTGAATTAACAAAGTTTGATATGGCCCAGGCGTGAATGACTTAATGTCTTCTCATTTTTGAGAATATACTTTCTAGCTTATTGTACGGATCTAGTGAAGATACTAAAATAGTCGTATTTTAGTTTATGCTTTTAATTGGGTTGCTGCGTCACATTTTTTTGCATAAGAACCAAGATCAGTGTAATCTTTAATATTGAAATAACTTATTTACTCTTTATTCTATATCTTGCCTTATTCTACTGTGTTATTTTCTACAGCTATTATTTCTAAAGTTTCAAATGCTGATTGGAAATATTTTTCGTTTAGTATCTTTCATTTTGTGTTCATCTATTCCCAGGGACATGTTTACTAAAGGTTTTAATGCATGTTCATAACATTAACAGGCGTTGTGTCTACAGCCCTTGTATTTCTTTGGGTGCAGTGGCACTTAAGGACGCGTTAATCTTTAGTAGACATGCCCCTTTATCTATGCAATGGTAATGTTTTAATTTTAAGATTCTAGAAACTTCCTTGTAAGGCTTTTATATTTTAAACAGCAGCTTTTTAAGATAAGAATATATAGCATTTTTTAAAAAATATGTAGCTTTTAAACAAAATGCTGTAAAGAGAAAAGGTTCACAGAAAGTCGTACTCCCATTGTCTCCATTTGCAATTCAAAGCTAGCCTTCATGACTAGGGTTTTCTCCCAATAGACTTCTTTTGAAAGTGAATGCAAAGCAAGACTACCTGATTTCTTGTGGTCTGCTCTAGAATGAAAGGCAGTTTTACAGCATCTGTATTCTTGTTTTTTTGAAGGGACCTCTTACCTTTTTTATGTGGACTTTGGTCTCATCTAAAATTTACAATTTATAATGTATATGGCACTACTAGGCATAGATAGTGCTGTACACAATTAATGTGACTCTTGAGCTAGTTTGGCAGGTCAGGGTGGCTTCTTAATGCTTCCCAAAATTGTTCACTTTTCCTCCTCCCTTCCTGGAAGCAGTGGAGACATTGCAGGTATGGATAGTTGCATCTTACAAAGGATGCATGTTCAGTTAACTGAGTTACTACACCCTCTATTTCTTCTTCTGGTTCTTATACTCAAGACATTGGTCTGGGATGTAACTTTAAAGATACTTAGGAACATGTCTACATATGTAAATCTTTGGTAAACATGCCCCCTAAGGTAGTTTGAAGCCAGGTATGTGAATTTCATTTTGAATGTTCTATTTAATGTGGAATTTCTTAAGTTGTGTAGTTTTTTTGAAGTGCCTCTACATTTCATGATTAATTAGGAGGGCACTTCACTCCTTCTGGGTTTGTCCTTCAGGAGGTAAATAAAGTAACAGATTTTTTTTCTGTAATGGATTCAATTCCTGGGTCAGGTTTTCTGCTTTCTGAGACAGCTGGGCTTAGCAATGCTTTGACACTTCACAGCCCCATGGAAGTGCATCTCTGTTATTGCATGATAGCTAGACTTAGTGGCTGAATTTAAGGCTTATGATTTGGAAGGAGTCCTAGCTAAGGTTGGTTTGTGTGTGAGTATATTCTATATGGGGGGGGGGGAAGATCCTCAGTTAATGAAAATGAAGGCTGTTGATGCTAGATCCCAGCCTAAAGTAAACTAAAGCTAGAAACCTAAAAGAATCAAGAGAAACTGCTAGGTCCTATTTGTTACTGCCCCCCCCCCTAAATAAAAACACATTATTTTGAGGGCACATGATACAGATATGCTTATATTGACCATTATTAGGTTCTAGCCCTCTTTCTACCCACACATTGCCATTTATTTCTCCCTCCCCTCTCGATTCACAGCTATTGCCTAGGCTGAAGAATGATTATGCTGTTAATGTATTGAATATCAAACTGGCTTTATCCAGATTTATTAGTTGTGTGGGGATGGGCCATTGAAGATAGCCTTTTATCTATGCACCATCTATAATGAGGTAGCTCTTTTGTATATTTAGCAAAAAATACAAGTCCAGTAGAGAGTTGTACCAACCAGATTTGGTTTTGAAAGAAAATGTAGTTTTTTTGATACGTTTCAAAGGGCTAGCAAGTGAAGAAAACCGAGGGTCTCAATAGCTCATGTACTATTACATTTTCTCAAGCAATTATTGGAATGATTTCTGTCCAGTCCAGTGTTTAAGATATCCTTGAATATATGCAAAAGATTTGTATACATTCCCTTCATTTCATGGATATCCTGGTCATATTCTTTGCTGATCTCTTGTAAACTAGATTGGTCAAAGGATTGTCTTGAGAAACATTGCACTACAATGTCTTTGATCCTTTAAAAGGAATCACAGCATTCAGACTTCATTAGTATCAAAATTTTGAGCCCTCTAGGGATAAGAAAGAGTAGCCTAGTGTTTAGAGCACTGGCCTGGTAACCAAGAGACCAGGGTACGGTTCTCTCTGGCAGTCCTTGTAGCCTCGGACAAATCACTTAACTCTCCATTGCCTTGGAAGAAAGGCCCGGCACTCTGCTTCCAGTCACACTACCAAGAAAACCCTGGAGCTGCTGGGTCACAGGGAGGCAGTATTGACTCAAAAGGCACACATTGCATTACAGGGATACGGAACTACCTATTGCACTTTAGGGTAACTTGCCTTACTGTAAAGGTGTTAGCTAAATGAGCCCAATCTAGCTTGATTTCTGAAGCTAAGCAGGGTTAAAGGAGTCATTAGGGGGATGAAGAAAAACAATGGGTAAAACTGAAAGGGGATATTTTAAGGGCAACAAACTTTTTTTTTTTTTTAAGAAAGGTAAATAAATGTAAAAGGAAAAGGCCACTATGTTTCTCAAATGAAATAGCTGAAAAGGTGAAGAAAAAGAGGGTGACCTTCAAAAAATACAAGAGATCACAGAACGAGGAAGACAAGCATCTATATTTGGAAACATTTAGAGACACTAGGCAAATAATCAGGAAAGCAAGGATATACAAAAAGAAGAAATAGCTAATGCAGTAAAATGAGAGGATAAAACATTTTTCAGATATTAGTGAGGAGAAAGTGCAAATGTGGTATTGTCAGACTGGAGGGGAGGAATATGTAGAAGCTGATGAGGATAAAGCAGAATTGCTTAACAAATAATTTTGTTCTGTGTTCACAGATGAAGAGCCAGGAGCAGGGCTCAGAAAACGCCCACAAATGGGAACAGAAGTGAAGGGGATCTTGAACGATTTTCAGAAAACTCTGTTCAGGAGGAACTAGCTAAACTAAAAGTAGACAACGTGATGGGACACATTTGAGAATATTGAAGGCACTTGAACTTTCTAGCAGCTCCACTGACTTGACATTTTCAGTGCTTATTTAGAGTCGGGGGTGGTCCCAGAGGACTGGAGAAAGGCACATGTGGTTCCTTTGCTTTTGTATATAAGTAAGGATGAGGTTGACAACTACAGGTCAGTTAATCTAACCTCTCTGGTGAGTAAATTATTGGAAATGCTGCTAAAAGGGAGGATAGTGAGATTTCTGGAGTCCAATGGCTTGCAGGATCCGAGGCAGCATGGATTTATCAGAGGCAGGTCTTGTTAGACAAATTGGATTTCTTTGACTGGAAGTTGGACCAAGGGAGAGCCCTAGATGTGGTGTACTTAGATTTCAGTTAAGTCTTTGACACTGTTCCACACAGGTGACTTATAAACAAATTGAGCACCCTAGGGATGGACCCTAAAGTGAGTGAGTTAGAAATTGGTAGAGTGGGAGGCAACAAAGGGTACAGGTAAATGTAGCTCATTCTGAAGAGGCTACCAGTGGTGTTCCGCAGGGATCTGTCCTTGGTCTGATTTTTTAAACATCTTTGTTAGTGATATTGCAGAAGGGCTGTTGGGTAAGTTTGCCTTTTTGCGGATGATACCAAAATAGGCATTAGAGTAGACACCCAGGAAGGAGTAGAAAGCATGAAGCGGGATCTAGCTAATCTTGAAGAATGGTTGGTTGAGAAATTTGGCAGCTGAGATTTAATGCTAAAAATGCAGGGTTGTGTATTTGGGCTGCAAAAATCCAAGGGAGCTGTACAGTATAGGGGGCGAAGTACTTCTGACCACAAAAGAAGAACAGAACCTGGGCGTAATTGTTTCTGATGATCTTAAACTTGGCTAAACAAGTAGAAAAGGCAACGGCAAAAGCCAGAAGGATGCTTGGGTGCCTAGAGAGGAATGACCATCAGGAAAAAGGAGGTGATAGTGCCTCTGTATACGTCTCTGGTGTGACCTCATTTGGAGTATTTGGAGACCACACCTTCAAAAGGATATAAACAGGATGGAGTTGGTGCAGAGGGTGGCTACTAAAATGGTTAGTGGTCTTTGTTATAAAGCATATGAGGACAGACATATTATCTTAATATGTAAATGTTAGAGGAAAGGCAGGATAGAGGAGATATGATAGAGACGTTTAAATTCCTCTGTGGCATAAATGCACAAAAGGAGAGCTGCTTTCGATTAAAGGCAAGCTCTGCTATGAGGGGACATAGGATGAGGGTGAAACGGGATAGACTCAAGAGTAATATGTGGATGTATTTCTTTACAGAAAAAGTGGTCTCCCAGTGGAAATAGCAGAGATGAGGACAAAAAAAAGGGGACTGTTGTAGTTGATATGGAAGGACAGACTAGATAGGCCATGTGGTCATTTTCTGCCATCACATTTCTATATTTGTTTTTCTATGATTGGGCTTGCTTACTACTTGGATGGGGGAGTACCTTGGAATACCAGGTGCTGTAGACTTACTGCACAAAAAAGGCCTGGCAATCTACTTCCAGTTGCACCTTGCCAAGAAAACCCAGGGGATAGGGACAGTTATCTACAGGGTTGTCTGGAGTTGGCATCAATGAAGGTTTTTTTTTTAAAGTAAAGATCATCTTTAAACAGAAGAAGGGAAATGGCATTGGTAGAGGACAAAATTTAGCTTCAGAAACTAGTTTAGGTCATGTTAGTTTTCAGGGTCACACTGCGTCTTAATAACTGGAGCTGATGTTTCAGCCATCATACTGTGGCATTTCTTCAGGTCAAAGTGGTTAAGCAGTGGATGTCTGTTTTTATATAGTGGTCCTCAAATCTCTTTGAATACTGTTTTTAAACTCATATAGTCATAGATTTTTACTATTAAAAAAAAAAAAAAAACATACTTGGCCAGTCTCACCAAACTAATTTGTCTGACAAAATCCAAAGTGTAAGCACAATTGAATTGAATACTGCAAACTTATCTTTTGAGACATTATTAAAATCTCGACTGTGTTCTTGTCCAGAGCAGTGCTGCTCAACCCTCTCATGGAAGCACACCTAGCCAGTTGAGTTTGTAGAATTCCCACAGTGCATGGGAGATTTGTATACAGTGCGTTTTCTATATATGCAAATCTTTTAGGTATATTCATTATGGGAATCCTGAAAACCCAACTGGCGAGGTGTGTCTTCAGGAGAAGGTTGAGAAACACCAATTTAGAGTTCCACTGATCAGACATTGGCCAGCATTTCACAATGGAGCTGCTTCAGGCTTCCAAACATCTTTTCAGTTCTCCATGGCTTGCTGCCTAAATATTCCCTATTGCTGTATATGAAATGGGTTCTGTAATACATGCTGATGGTATTAGTGTGTCCTAGGTATTACTGATACAGACCTATAAATACTTAGTGTTAATGAACAAACAAACAGTCTGTTATGCAGTGGTGTATCTAGGATTGAATTAGCCCCTAGAAATTCTAGGTTCCCTAAGGTAATGGGGGTGGGGTGAGGTGAGATGACTACCCAAAAGAGATCTAAAAACGCGCCTTTTCTCCACTGCTTTTGACCTCCGCTCCCCTTTCCCCCTTTCTTTCACTCCTCTCTCTCCTTAGTCCTGAAATTTAAATGTCTTGAGTGCTTTCCTGTCATACTTTGTAACTTCCTTTCCTCTTCTGGCCCATTGGCCTCTCCTGTACATTGATTTTGTAAACCGCCGTGCTCTAATTGGAATGGCAGTATATCAAACTAATAAACATAGACATACCCTTCAAAACTCTAATTGGGTGGGGAGGAGATGGGGCAACATTGGGAAATTGAGGAGTAGCTATTGGGGCAGAGAGATGTGGGGGGAGGAGAGGAAAGCATGTGTAGGACCTGGGGGGGTGGTATGTATGGAATATGTGGAGGTGTGTTGCTTTGGGTGGAGGTAATAGGGCGCAACATGAATATGGTGTGAGTAATGTATGCTACAACTGAGTTTCAGTGTCTGCATATATTAATTTGTAAGTTCTTGTCTGTGTATTGAATTTCTGTATGTCTTTCAGACTCCTTAGTCCTTCTCTCTTGTTTATTGATTTTTAATGAACTAAGTGCTTTCAAAAGGAGAGAGGGTGGCTAGTGGTATAGTAGGTTCATACTGATATTTGTGCTTAATGTGGAAGGGCTTTGGTTCACATTTGCATTGGTTTCCCTGTGAGATTTGAGTGGAGCCAGTCAAATCTAAAGTACACATTTGTCAATATATAAAAAAACATATTTTTACTGGAAGACTCTTCCTAAACTGGTTACAGAATTAAATTGGCAGTGTTTTTTTCCCCTGGGAGACTTATACTAATATTGTAACAAGTGGAAACCGCACTAGGCACTTGTCTTCACTGTTGTGTTGTATTTGTATTTCATATTTTTGAACAAAGCTCTGCATACATTTCTCATTATGGGAATGAGTAGAACTACAAGCTCAGATCTTTTTTTTCTGCCAGATAAGCAGAAACGTTTATACAAGAATGAAAGGGTAGCCTTGTGGTTCGAGCAGCAGGCTGAGAGCCAGAGAAGCCAGGATTTAAAATACTCCTCCTCCTGCTAACATTTTTAGGGACCTTGGGCAAGTCATATTGCTCTCCATTTGCCTCGGGTACAACTTGATTTGTAAACCCACCTAGACAGGGAAATAATTTATCTGCCTGAATTTTAGCCGGTCTTGAGCTCAGATTTGGAAAAGGAAGTAATGTCTGTCTTTAAGAAAATTCAGTTGAGCCTTGTGGTAGTGGATCTGGCTTGGCTTCACCTGTTCTCTGTGATGCTGAAGCTGTTATTGTGATGAGCCCTGATTGCCAATGAGTACTGCAGATGGTACACCTTACAAGAAGTGCACTTAAGCCCTAGGACCAATGAGGACTCTCCTAAGCTACCCAAGCATGCACCCTGAGGATAGGGCAGCAAAAGAAACCAAGGCAGAAAAATGGGGGGGGTTGCCAAGCCCTGGGTAATAAATAGTGGGTGTTCCGATGTATTGGATCTAAAGGTGAGATTTACTTGTAGACTCTTGTGTTAACGGCAGGTACATTTCTAGAGTTTGTACACTATGGGGTGTATTCTGAACCACAAATAGTGGGGTTGGACGTCCCAACTGGCGGGGAAGTTAGTCGGGGGCTGCAGCCTGTTGCTTTTTGGGATAAAAGTATTCATCGCACACAGTGGGGGTGGGGGGGAAAGATAACACAGGTACACTACCAAAAAACTGCCTCCAGTTTTGCAACTGATTCCTATAGATTTTGGGGTGCTGAATCCAGGAAAAATAGCCAAAATGTTCCATCACGTCACGTTTTCTTGCAAAATTAGATTTCTTACCCATATAAGGAATGTTCACATAATTTCTTTTTAGCCGACTGCAGTTTATTTTCTTGGCCCAAAATAGAGGTTGTAATGGTTAACTAACTAGAAACACTCCCTCATGATATTTTAGAGTGTTTTGTATTCATGTTATACATTAACAGGACAATTGGGAGGCGGGGGGCTACATCCAGTACTCGCGCTGGCGCATGTTCTTTCCTGTTCGCCTCGCCTCGTTCGCTCGCTCAAACACGGTGGTTGCGACATGAACGTTCCTGTCAAATTTCAGTTTCTTGCAAGTTCATTATTACCTTTTTGTTTGCTCAGTCGTAATCCAGCTTTATTCCGAAGTGGTTCACTACAGTTGTAGTTTGCAGTGCTGTGTATTTGTGATGGCTCACAGAGCCAGAGGTTGCGTCAACTCTCCGGACAGTTTTTGTTTTATTTGTGGGGAATATACCATGAAAAAGCGGCAGAGGAACATTTCTGCATTTATTAAAAAAGTATATTTCAGTTTGAAGTTAGGCGATCAAGACAAACCATGGGCTCCTCACAAAGTGTGCAGGACATGTGAGGAAGATCTACGCTTATGGATGAAAGGTAAAAAACCAAGCATTTCGTTTCGGAATACCTATGATGTGGCGTGAACAAAGAGACCACAGCAGTGACTGCTATTTTTGCTCTTGCATTGTGAAGGGATACAACTTAAAAAATAAGAACGTAATAAGTTACCCCAACCTTCCCTCAGCAATTAGGCCTATGCCTCAAAGCAACGAAGTACCTGTGCCTGAACCACCAAAATCTTTGGATCATATTTGTGTGGACGGTTCTGATCATGATGACTCATCAGATGGCTTTTCCCGATGAGTCCAGTACTTCCGAGTTTGAAACTGAACCAGATCCGAAACCTGAACTTTTCTCTCAAGCTGAATTGAATGATTTAGTCCGGGATTTCCTTATCGTCACTCCAGTCCAGTCCCTTTACTTCTGGGTTGCGCAACCCTTCCAGCAGCTTGGAGGCTGAGCCCAACCTTTTTGGGGATGGAGCGGTATAAACACCACTGGGACCACCCCCCATCTCCAGTATTCTCAGCCTCCAAGCAGCTGGAGGGTTCCGTAAGCCTAGGGCTTACTGGAGTCCTGCCTTCTCCTATTTTAGCATTTATTTAATTTTTCTAGTTATTTGCCCACTTTATTTTAGTTAAGGAAGTTAGTTACCTTGTGTTTTCTTTATTTCTTGCCTGCTCCTTTAAATTTCCTGCAATCTCTCTCCTCTCCTCCCTTCCCCCCCCCTCCTGGCCGGGCCGGGCCGGGCCGGAGACCGGATCGGATGCCTGAGCTGCCGACTGCAGGGGGTTAGAAGCTCTCCTTACCTGCCGGAGTTCACTGCACCATCTCAACAGGAGCTGCCCTGCCTCGCGCCGAAGCCCCTAGGGCGGCTGAGTGCTGGAGGCAGCGACGCCAGTGGGACCGATACGCCCCCCCCCCTCCCGGAGCAGCGGGGTGCGGTGGCGATTCCTGGAGCCGCGAAATCAAGCTGGTAGGCTTCCGGAGGACGCCGGGGCATTCCTAGCTGAAGGCGGCGCGGAGCACGTCCCTTGCGTCGCGGCGGTAGCGGCTTAAGCTCAGGGCAGCGAGCCGAAGCGCGATCCTCCGTTCCGGGCTCCACGTGGTCGCGGCCTACCACGTGTAGAGCCAACGGAGAGGAATCGCTGAGCTGGGCTTCATTTCAGAGCATATTCAGCGCTTCAAACAGCAAGTATTAGCCTTGGCGGCCAGTTTATTTTGGTTATTCACATCTAATGTCATTTCATTGCAATTAATTTAAGGTAATTTGTTGTGAGTTTGTTTCAACGGCAAGGGCATCTTGTTTCCCGGTGCTGCTGTCCTTAGTTTGAGAAGGGACAGCTCTGGTTTAACTGTCTGTGTAGCCCTAAGCAAATTTACACAGTTAATCGGGGTCTTTGTTTTGCCTTTTGTTTATTTTTGTTTGCTTTTGGGTTGGGGCTTTAGGTAATCTTTGCTTAGGCACTTATCCACCTTCCTTTGAGCCCCTTGAAGAGCATGGCTACCAAGGCAAAGTGCCCCTCCTGTGGCACACGGAGAGGGACCTCCTCGGAGACAGGAATCTGCAGGGCTTGTGCTGCAGTTTCTACCTCTGTGGAACAAGAAATCAACTTGTCCTTGACCCAAGTTCCTCAGGGTCCGGGGGATGCCCTGGAGGAGGAGGTTGGGGCGCAGTTACCTCCGGCTACTAGCTCAGAGGCGCTCGCACCCCCTCTGCTTCGTTCCACGGCGGATGGGGGGGCCGGAGACCTCTTCTCCCCTGATTTCATTCTCCTGCTCCACCAAGCCTACTGCATGCGCAAGCAGGGGCTTGGGCCAGGAGATACAGGTCCACCAGCAGAAGCCAGGTTAACCAGACCTATGAGAGCAAGCAGTCAGGTTTCAGGGATCCCCGCCAAGCGCACCAGGCTAATGAGTGAAGAGATCCCTCCACCCCTCTCCCAGGGCACTCCAGAGGAGGAAGGCTCTGAAAGGGACTTAGAGGAGGAGCTGGAAGAAGGGGAGATCCCGGAGGAGGATCATGCTCGCATTGTCAGTTTTTCGCCGGGAAGAGCTCCCTTCTCTAATCAATGAGTCCCTGAAAGCCCTCAATGTAGCCTCAGACTCCCCAGCAGAGGACGAGGCATTAGAGGACCCCTTAATTCAGGCCATCAGAAAGTCCAAGAAAGTTTTCCCTGTCCACAGGGTAGTACGTCAGATGATACAGGAGGAGTGGGATCAACCAGAATCGGGGTTGAGAGGGGTACGAACCATGGCTCGACTCTACCCTCTCCCAGAGACAGACAAAGAACTGCTGAAGTCCCCCAGGGTGGATGCAGCGGTCTCAGCGGTCACCAAGAAGACTACTATCCCAGTTGAGGGCGCCACGGCCTTGAGAGATGCTCAAGATAGGAAGTTGGACACACTCCTGAAACAAGCCTTTGACATAAGCGCTCTCGCCTTGCAGGCCTCCGTCTCAGGGGCTTGGGTGGCTCGGGCCTGTTTAAGGTGGGCGCAACAGATCCAGACAACCGAAGGATCAGCGGCCGAAACACAGTCCAACTCGGCTAGGCTGGAATCCAGAGCAGCCTATTTGGCAGATAGTCCGTATGACCTCATCAGAAGCCTAGCCAAGAACATGGCCTCAGTGGTGGCGGCTAGGCGGTATCTGTGGCTGTGGAATTGGGCGGCGGATGCCTCCTCTAAGGCACGCCTGAGTCGACTTCCCTTTAAGGGGAAACTGTTATTTGGCGAGGATTTGGAGAAATTAGTAAAGGACCTGGGGGAGTCAAAGGGAGGCAGGCTTCCGGAAGACAGGCAAAAACAGGAGCGTTCTCTGCCCCCATTGCGTACCCAGACTAGGGACCTCTGGAGGTTTCGTTCAGCCAGGTCAACCCCCTTTTCCCAAGGGCCGTTTTTCCCCAAAGGGACAAGGTTTCAGAGGGTTCCGGGGAGCTGGCCGAGGTTTTGGATCCTCCTCCTCCTCCTCCTCCTCCGGTCCCAGAAAACAACAATGAGATGACGGGGGTCCAGGAGGGAAGGCACCTGATAGGCGGTCGCTTGAGGCTCTTTCTTCCCGCCTGGTCCCGAGTCACGTCCGATCAATGGGTTCTAGAGGTGATCAGAGAAGGCTATGCTCTCGAATTTGCAGAACAAATACCTCCGGCCTTTGTCCGATCTCCCTGCGGCTCCTCCTCAAAGAGGGCGGTGGTAGAGGCAACTCTCGCGCGCCTACTAGTGCTCGGGGCCGTGATCCTGGTCCCACCAAACCAGCGTGGCTCGGGTTGGTACTCGATTTACTTCGTGGTACCAAAGAAAGAAGACTCCTTTCGACCGATCCTGGACCTAAAACAGGTCAATCGCTGCCTCAGGGTGCCACACTTCCGGATGGAGACTCTACGTTCTGTCATAGCAGCCGTGAGGGGAGGGGAGTTTCTAACATCCCTCGATTTGACAGAAGCCTACCTGCACATCCCGGTCAGGAAGTCCCACCAACAGTTCCTGAGATTCGCGGTACCAGAAGGCCACTTTTAATTCCAGGCTCTGCCCTTCGGCCTAGCTACGGCCCCCAGGACATTCACCAAGATAATGGTGGTAGTGGCGGCCTTCCTTCGGAAGGAGGCAATATTAGTTCACCCTTACTTAGACGATTGGCTGATCCGAGCAAAGTCCGAAGAGGAAAGTCGCTCGACAACGGCCAGAGTGATCCAGGTTTTAGAGGACTTGGGGTGGGTCATCAATCGAGCAAAGAGCAGGCTGATTCCCTCCCAGGAACTCGAGTACCTCGGGGCAAGATTCGACACCAACAGCGGCAGGGTGTTCTTGTCACGAACAAGATCGAGGGAGCTAAGACTCAGTTTCTAGCCAGACGAAGCCCCTCGGCGTGGCATTATCTCCAGCTCCTGGGAACCATGGCGGCGGCAATAGAGGTAGTACCATGGGCCAGGGCCCACATGCAGCCATTGCAGCGTTCACTGTTACGTCGATGGTCTCCCCAACATCATCCTCTCTCTCTGCAGTTACCTTGCGCTCCGTGGACCAAACAGGCACTCCACTGGTGGAGGTGCCCGAGGAACCTGGACCGCGGGATGCCTCTCGAACCCCCACAGTGGTTACTATTGACGACGGATGCCAGCCTGTCAGGCTGGGGAGCACACTGCGGGGACCAGTACGTCCAGGGTCGCTGGACACCGTTGGAAGCGCAATGGCCCATCAACAGACTGGAATTGCGGGCCGTCACCCTAGCGCTCAAAGCTATCGAGACCTTAGTACAGGGAAGGGCAATTCGAGTGCTCTCAGACAATGTCACCGCGGTGGCCTACATCAATCACCAGGGGGGCACCAGCAGCCCCGCCCTCGAGAAGGAGGCGGCCGCCCTCTTCCAGTGGGCGGAAGTCCATCTGCAGGCGCTATCTGCTCAGCACGTGGCGGGCTCGGACAATGTCACAGCTGATTTCCTCAGCAGGTGCAGAATAGACCACGGGGAGTGGGAACTGGATCAGGAAACCTTCAATCAAATAGTAGCTCGATGGGGACTACCAGTCATGGACCTCATGGCACGGTTCTCATCAGCCAAGGTGGACAGATTCTACAGTCGACGGAGGGAAAGAATGTCCGAGGGCCTAGACGCCCTATCTCAAAAGTGGCCTTCGGAGGGTCTTCTCTATGTATTCCCTCCTTGGGCTCTGATCGGAAAGGTCCTCCAGTGGGTGGAGTCCCACCGAGGCTGGGTAATCCTCATAGCCCCGGACTGGCCTCGCCGACCCTGGTATGCGGATCTGGTGAGGATGATCGCCAACCATCCTTGGCGGCTCCCTTGCAAAAGGGATCTGCTAAGACAAGGTCCGGTACGGATGCCTCACGTGGATCGGTTCTCGCTTACGGCTTGGCTGTTGAAAGGGCACGGCTCCTGAAACTTGGTTACTCAGGGGCAGTAGTCTCGACTCTGTTACAGTCCAAGAAGCGCTCGACCTGCCTATCTTACGCAAGAGTTTGGCGCATCTTCGAGGCATGGTGTGCAGAGCACCAAAAGAGACCACTTTCGGCCTCAGTCCCGGAGGTCCTGGAATTCCTGCAGGCAGGGTTTGACAAGGGGCTGGCTCACAGCTCCTTAAGGGTTCAGCTCGCTGCCATCGCTTGCTACAGAGGCAAGGTCCGTGGGAAGACCCTAGGGGCCCACGTGGACGTCTCGAGGTTCTTAAGGGCAGTCAGACGGCTACGCCCTCAGCGGAGGCCGATCATCCCCCCTTGGGATCTTAACCTAGTACTAAATGCCTTGGTCGGGAATCCCTTTGAGCCATTGAAGGAGGCCTCCTTAAAGGATTTGACCCTAAAGACGGTTTTCCTGATCGCCATCTGTTCGGCCAGGAGGATCTTGGAACTACAGGCGCTGTCCTCCCAGCTCCCCTTTCTGTCCTTCCTCAAGGACAAAGCTGTTCTGCGCACGGTTTCCTCCTTCTTGCCCAAAGTTCTCTCCCTTTCATGTGAACCAGACAGTTACCCTCCCGGTCTTCGCAGCGGAGGGCCTGGGAGTCGGGGATAGCAAACTTCGACTCCTAGACATCAGGAGGGCCCTGAAGCAATATCTCTCTCGCACAGCGCCCTTCCGAAAGTCCGAACGACTATTCATTCAGTTTGGGGGTCCACACAAAGGGGAGGCGGCGGCCAAGGCCTCCATCTCGAGGTGGATCAGGGAGACAATTGCTTCTGCCTATATTCTGAAAGGGAAGCAGGTTCCCGTGGGCCTGCAGGCGCATTCCACTAGGGCTCAGGCTACCTCTTGGGCGGAGTTCAGCCTAGTTCCGCCAATGGATATATGTAGGGCAGCGACTTGGTCCTCGCTCCATACCTTCACCAAGCACTATAGGTTGGACGTTCAGAGTGCTGCAGACGCTCGTTTTGGCCTAGCGGTTCTTCGTTTCGGTATGCCGGATCCCACCCAGGGTTGAACTGCTCTGGTACATCCCAGAAGTAAAGGGACTGGACTGGAGTGACGATAAGGAAATAGTAATTAGATCTTACCTGCTAATTAGTGTTCCTGAAGGAACGACAGTCCAGTCCCTGATCCCTCCCGGTTCCGGCTAAAGTTAAGATTTATGGTTTATAGAGAAACATCGGAACGAACGCAGGTCAGCTTCGGTAAGCTCGGGCAACCCTCTCTCCGCCCGTGGCCATTCCTCATATCCCTTCCTATACCATTCCGAAAAAAAATAAAAAATGATACATATAATAATTTTGCCATAGGTTGGTGGTTAATTTTACTTGTGATGTGTTATTATGTAAGGTGTTCACGAAAGTTGTGTTATATCTGCTTTTTCATTCGAATACTGGAGATGGGGGGTGGTCCCAGTGGTATTTATACCGCTCCATCCCCAAAAAGGTTGGGCTCAGCCTCCAAGCTGCTGGAAGGGTTGTGCAACCCAGAAGTAAAGGGACTGGACTGTCGTTCCTTCAGGAACACTAATTAGCAGGTAAGATCTAATTACTATTTAGGACTCCCAAAAGATGCTGCCCAACTGCTAGGTTCTCGGCTTAAACAGAAAAATCTATTGTCACCAGGAACAACGTTTTATTGGTACCGCAACCGCGAGACACAATTTTTGAAGTATTTCAGCAAAGAGGAAGATTTGGTATTTTGCAACGATATATACGGAGTGATGGAAAAGTTTAAACTCAAGTATGATCCTGCTGAATGGCGGCTGTTCATTGATTCGTCAAAAGACAGCATAAAAGGTGTTCTTCTTCATAATGGCAACACATTCGCTTCAGTTCCTATTGCTCACTCTGTTATTCTCCAAGAAAAATACGAGAATTTGGCCCTGATTCTTCAGAAGATTCGTTATGATGAGCATAAGTGGATGATTTGTGGAGACTTTAAAATTCTATCCATGCTATTAGGGCAGCAATCCGGTTTCACCAAATATCCCTGCTTCCTTTGCTTGTGGGACAGCCGGGCCCGCGACCTACACTGGGGGAAAAAAGACTGGCCAATTCGGGAGTATTTGAGACCCGGTGAGAAAAATGTTCTTCATGAGAGCTTGGTACCTCGTGATAAAATTCTATTACCACCTCTCCACATTAAGTTGGGTCTCATTAAGCAATTCATCAAGTCCCTTCCAAAAGATGGTGAGTGCTTTCGGTACCTTTGCTCAAAGTTCCCCCGACGTTCTGAAGCAAAGCTAAAGGAAGGAGTGTTTGTTGGCCCTGATATAAGGAAACTCATTTCAGATGGAGCATTCGCTGAAACGATGTCTGAGAAGGAAAAAGAAGCCTGGGATTCCTTCAAGGATGTTGTTCTCAAATTCTTGGGGAACAGGCGGGATGAGAACTATAAGGATATTGTTGCCAGGATGCTCAATGCCTTCAAAGAACAAGGCTGTAACATGAGCCTGAAAGTCCATTTCTTGCACTCCCATGTGAACTACTTTCCCGAAAACATGGGGGCGTACAGTGAAGAACAAGGTGAAAGGTTTCACCAGGACATCAAGGACGCAGAGAGAAGGTACCAAGGAAGATGGAACACCACTATGTTGGCTGATTTCTGCTGGTTGCTGCTGCGGGAAACCCCAGATGAAAAATACGCCAAGCAGCGCACCAAGAGAAGTATTCGGGGGAAGAAGAAACGGGCCCACCAGGAGATTGATTGACCCAAGAATGACTTTAAAATCTAAACTGTGTTGACAAATATCGTGTTTTTACTAAACTTTGAAATAAAAATTTGCTAGTTATTACCACAGTGTCGGATCTCATTTATTAGAATTTTATTTTCACACCATCGGGTGTTTGTCTTCATGTATTGCAATGGTACAGTTTGCGTTTTCTATTCTTACATACATACCTGTACAACATTTTTTGCACATTTCTTTGCTTTGCTTTGTGTCTAACCTCGCTCTTATATGCTCGGTGTTTGTGCACATGTATGTGGCTGTTTTAAGTGCAGACAATTTTGCTACCATCACAGTGTGTTTTGTTGACATTACTCTATTCTTATATGCTGCCTTGTTACAATTTTCTTTATTCTTATTTGAATAACTACTAAACAATTAGTATAAAGAATTCATCCAAGAAACTTTTATCTCGATCGCACTCAATCTGAAACGTTCACCTCAAACTGCTAACCCAATGTAGCAAAAAATCTGTACGTGATGGAGCAAATTGGTTACCAGATTTGGATTCAGCGCACCAAAAAACGTAAAAATCAATTGAAACATTAGAGGCAGTTTAAAAAATTTTTTTTTTAGTGTACCTGTGTAATTGGAGAATATAGGATAAGGAATTGCTGTAGAAACTTCATTAATAAAGTCTTCTCTTCTCTCCTACAAGCATGACTATAAAGGTGGACCTGGCTATTGTCCCCCGCAGCCCCCTTTAGTGGCGGCGTAGTGGTTCCACAGGGGCTGGGGAGCGCATAAGAATTAAAAGGTTCAGGGTTGATCTGTTGTGAGGGTCAATGGGATAGCAGGTCACATTGTCAGCCTCAGAGTCAACAACCTAAAAAAGTAACTCTTGCCAAGTGTAGGGTTCAAAAAGGCTTTTATTTCCCCTTTTCGCATGAAGAAATTCAAAATATGAGGTAATGAGTAACAGAACATAAATTCAGTTGCATCAAAACGCGAGTCAGCAAAACACTCAAAATAATATGGTTCCTTCACCAACTTAAAGCATAAACTTTCCAGTACAATTTGCACACATTAAATTTGTTTGCCTTTTACTCAAAGATATCTTCTTGTGCAAAAGTCACATTCCATTGATTCTATATCTTCAGTGCTCTCAGATTCCCCTGGCAGCCATTCCATGTCAATGGGATCTGAAACTGAGGTCTCTGAGATCTCTTGGATATTAAAACCTGGTTTCCTAAAAGCCTGCCATACTGTATCCCAGTGCTGGCTTGGTAGTTTGGGGCGTCGGCTTTTAGGTCTAGTATATCTCCCTGGGCTTGCTGTTGTTTCAGGACTAAAAGTTTGCTCCTTCCATTCTCTGGCAACATTAAACTTTTTCCTGTAAAACTTATCAGTTATATCTGGTTTAAAACAGTCCTTATTGTCCAGATAAAAACTAGCCCTTTGTTCCTCTCTAGGCTTCTTGAAAAAGGCTTGAGGCCTAGTCTGAGAGTTTTGTGCTCCAGGTATATCCTTTCTCTCAAGGCTATGAATTTTTCCTTTATCTTTCAAGTTACTTTTGTAAAAGCTTTTAAAAGTACCTTTTTTCTCTTGAAGGTTTCTTCTCCAACCGGAGGGATAGGCACTTCCTTCCTTGGCTGCAGTCCGTGATACTGCCCCTTGAAGTTGTGTATGGCCTTTCTCTAGGCCTACTCTCCCAGTAGCTTCCTTTCCTTTAGCTCTGCTGGGTTTGTCAGTGACCTCACCTCGGTCTCTGAGTCTGGCCTCTGGAGCTTCCCTTGGCACTGCCTCCTGTTCTCCACATGAAGGTCTCTGCCAAGCTCCTTGCCTCCTCCTGTGCTTCTCCTCTGGGTTCTTCCCTTCGGGGTTTCTCTGTTGCCTTTCTGGCTCTCTTGACTGCCTTCCTGGCACCTTTGCCTCTTTTTGCTCTCTCTCTCTTGGCTCTCCCCCTTGCAGTGCTCTGTTCCTACTTAAATCCAGAGCAGCTGCTTCTGAGTCCTGCCCATAGAGGTGTGGTTCTTCCACTTTCAGGTTTGTTCTCCTGCTCCCTCTATGTGTCCCTTCTCGTAATTGCAGGCAAATCCTGTTTGTTTCAAGATTTAAAAGTTTCCTTTCTTGCATCAGAGGGCTTGCGGTATCACACTATCCATGTCTGCATGCTGCCTGGTAATTCCTATTTCCTTATCCTGCTAGACAAGTCCTGATGAATGGTTTGTGTTCTCTAGTCAGCAGGCAGAAGCAGACTTGAGCAACATCTAGTGATAAAATCACCAATATATCATCGGGTGCAGCACTGAGAGAAGCCAGTGTGGTTTACTTCCAGTTGGTGGCAAGGTGTGTTGGTACAGCAGTACAGCTAGGCATGTTTCCCCTGGCCCAGGCCATGGTTCTGTGGCCTGTGTGCAGAGACTGGTAGGCTCAGTGTTTGCTTGGAGCTCAATATACCCTTGTCTCCTTGACCTGACAGCCTACCCTATTTCCAGCACTATTAGGGTTCCTAGTGCTTGTTGAGCTAGAAAGCGGATAGGAGAACCCCACAAGGACCTTGAGGGAGGAGGGGTTGCTGAGTGGGGTCCGGCTCCCCTTCCCTCTTGCTGTCCTCTAAGTGTTTCTTTTTTTTTTTTTTTTTTCCCCCCTTATGGAATTCAGTGAGTGATATTTGGCTTTCTCTTACAGACCTTATCCTCCCTGTACCTGCAAACAGGGCCAGAAGGTCATTCGCTATAAACACCCTTGTAATATCTAGAGAAATAACTAAATGCTCCCAAGCAGCAAGGAACATAGCATTCAGATTCTGTGCACCTACTCTCTGGAATGCCCTCCCTACCCCCATCCGAGCAATACCTGACCTCACCCAATTTCGGAAAGCGCTGATGCACCATTTGCTCCTCCTAAATTACTCCCTGCCCAAGGGAACAACACAACCAAGCTCACCCCCGCCAACATCAAGGACACCACCGATACACCCATTCTGAACGCGACTGCCCAAACCTGTATATAAATATGTGAATAGTTTCAGTGAGTGTCCATGTGCTCCGTAGAAGTAGAACAGATTAGTTGTACATAGTGTATATAGTTACCCCTGTAAAACCTGTTATATGTAATGTACACTGCATGCTCCGCTGCTTTGTGCAATTGGTTGTTAAATGTGAACTGCGCTGATTTTAAAGAGCATGGTATTGAAATAATATAAATTAAATAAATAAATGCTTCTAATGAACTAGCTCTAGCTCTAAATTAAAGGAAAACAAAAAGGGAGGGGGGCCTTGTGTTTTCCCCCTCAACCTGCAGGGACAGCTGGAATAATCCTGCTTGAGTTCCCCATCTGACCTGTCAGGTGCTGGGATTCCCTCTTTTTTTTTTTTGCCGCAGCAATTACAATTTTTTTTTCACTGGTTCTTTTTTTCATGGTCTACTTGCTTTGTGGAGCCTTGCTGTCATGCCAGGGCCTCTGTGCTGTGCTTTTTACGGTACCCATTGGGTTTGCTCTGAGGTTGGGTCTTTTTGAGCCTGTGTGATGTGACCCATCAGGCATTTCTTTATGTGGCAACTTTGGAACCCCCACCCCCATGGGGGCCCATTGCCAATTCTGGTGTCTTCAATTCTTCCATGGGTTTTCTGCCCATGGGACAGGCTGTTCTCTTTGGCCACATGGTCCCTGTGGAGGGTGAACATGGTGAGAAGGCACTAGTGCAAGCTAATACAGTTTTGGCTGGATTTGAGCAGTAGCAGCAACTGAAACAGCATGTGAGCTGTTTTCACTCTTTTCTAGCTTCTTGACAGTCCCCCTCTGTTGGGATTCTGAGATACAGGCTGTGGATGGCAGGGCGGGGGTCAAATGTCCCTGCTTCCTTTCCACCTGTCCATTCCCCCGGCAGTCCAGCCTTATCCCCAACAGGGGTTGCTGAGACACACAAGAAGATGCCTTTTTTCCAGAAGGAGAGTGTTGCTTTTCTCACAGGAAGGAGCATCCTATTCTGATCCAAGATGCAATAGCAGCACTGCCTATTGAGCCGGCATCCCTTCAGGCTTCACAAGCAGACCCTATTTTGGAGGGTATCTGGCATCTTTTAGGCGCTTGCAGCACTTTTAAGACTCTACCACTGTGCCTTCTGGAGCTGCTAAGCCCCTGCAGTGAGATCTGGTGGGTCCCTTCGGAGGTAAGCTGGTTGCGGAATGGCTCCAGTTGTTTCCCTGAGAGTGGATCCATATCATGTTGGACTAATGGGTCCTTGAGGTTCTTTGTGAAGAATATGCCCTGGAGTTTACAGAGCCTCTATGGCAGGCTTTGACAAATTTTGTGCGGGTTTAGGAGCCAGGCCAAAATTTTAGGAGCCAGTGCTTGTAACCTCTTCGTGAACCTCCCTACCCCTAGTTGTCTCACACTGGTCTCGTTCTTGAGTCTCATGAGACCAGAGCCAGAGTTCCTACATTGCAAGTTATCTTTAGATAACAACAGTTATATTTATTTATTTTATTTATTTACATTCTCTTATATACCGCGCTATTCTGCATCAGTGCGGTTTACATTGAACAAACTGAAATTACATTGAACAGGGTATTATAACTTGGAGATAACTATTTTACAGGGAATGTGGGCTATGGAGGGTTAAGTGGCTTGCCCAAGACCACAAGGAGCACCTGTGGGACTAGAAACCCCAGTCCTTCCGGCCCAAGGTCCTCTAGTGGGATTTGAACCCCCGATCTTCTGGCCTGAAGTACCTTGCCCCAACCACTAGGCTACTCCTCCACTCTATGTGGGTGTTTGGTGTAATGGCAATCTGCGTGGGATGTGGTGGTAGGTGCCTTTGTGTAGGTGGGGTTCAGGGATGCGGTGTGTGTGTGTGTGTGTGTACGCTGCAGGGGTGAGGAGCCTATGTGTGATGTGCAGAGGTGAGGTGCCTATATGTGTGCGTGTGAGGGTCATAGGTGAGGGTCCTGGCTGTGGATCATGCAGTCTGTCCCTGTGGCTATATTTAGGGAGTTTCTGGAGTGTAGGTTTAGGCTTTTAGGCAGTAAGTTGAAATACAGAACTTCCAGGGTAGCGTCCTCTGAAATGTTTCCTGTTTCACGCTCGGGGCCCAAAAGGCAGGCAGAGCTCTGGGGTCTCAATGCGTGGATGAGACAGTGCAAGGATGAAGGTTTTGGATTTGTTAGGAACTGGGGAACATTCTGGGGAAAGGGCTCTTCCGAAGGGATGGGCTTCACTTTAACTGGGATGGAACCAGGCTGCTGGCATTAACCTTTTAAAAAGGAGAGAGAGCAGCTTTTATACTAGATAACAGGGGAGAGCCGACAGTAGCCTAAGAGCGCATGGTTTGGAACAATGTATCCTTGAAGGATACTTCCAAAAGAATGAAGTTAGGGCACATCAGCAGAGAAGTTCCAATAAAGACAAAAGTAGCCCAAATGCCCTTGAGTACGGATCAGACAGAGCTTAACAATGCCAAATTATACCTGCCTACCGATAGCCAGATTAATATGAATAAAATACAGTCTCTAAAATGCTTGTATGCAAATGCTAGAAGTCTAAAAAATAAAATGGGAGAGTTAGAATATATAGCTCTAAATGAAAGGTTATATATGATTGGAATATCAGAGACATGGTGGAAGGAGGACAACCAGTGGGACACTGTGATACCTGGGTACAAACTATATCGTAATGATAGAGCTGATCAAATTGGTGGATGGATTGCGCTCTGTGTTAGAGAGGGCATTGAGTCACAAAGGATTAAAGTTTTGCAGGAAACACAATTTGCTGTAGAATCTCTATGGATTGAAATTCCATTTAAAAAGGGGAAGGCAATGGCAGTGGGGGTGTACTATCGACCACCTGGCCAGATTGAACAAATGGATGATGAAATGCTCAAAGAAATCAGGGAAGCTAACAAAAGTTAAAGCACAGTAATAATAATGGGTGATTTCAATTACGCCAGTATTGACTGGGTCAGTGTCAGGACATGCTAGGAAGATAAAGTTTCTAGATGAAATAAATGACTGCTTCTTGGAGCAGCTGGTTCATGAACCGATCAGAGGGGAAGCCATTTTGGACCTAGTCCTTAGTGGAACACCAGATCTGTTGCAAGAGATAAGGGTATTGGGGCCACTTGGCAATAGTGATCATAGCATGTTCACGTTTTGATTTAATTAGTGGAAGAGGGATGGTAAGGAAATCCATAGTACTACATTTTAACTTTCAAAAGGGAGACTATGATAAAATGAGGAAAATAGTAAAGAGAGAACTAAAAGGAGCAGTTGCAAAGGTTAAAGACTTACATCAAGATTGGGTGGTGTTTAAAAATACTATTTTGGAAGCCCAGACTAGCTGTATTCCACGCTTTAAGAAAAGTGGCAGGAAGTCCAAAAAACTGCCAGCATGGTTTAAAGGTGAGGTCAGAGAGGCTGTTGCCAAAAAAAGCATTTTTCAGGAAATGGAAAAAAGAGCCAAATGACAAGCAGGAAACAGCACAAGCATTGGCAAGTTAAATGGAAGGCATTGATAAGGCAGGCAAAGAGAATTTGAGAAGAAGCTTGCTGTGGAAGCAAAAACGCGTAATAAAGACTTTTCAAGTACATTCGTAGCAAACAACCTGTGAGAGTCAGTTGTATCATTAGATGATAGAGGGGTTAAAGGGACACTAAGAGGGGACAAGGCCAAAGCAGAGAGACTGAATGAATTATTTTCTTTGGCCTTTACAGAGGAAGATGTACAGATGTTACCCATGATTGAAGTGGTGTTTAAAGGTGATACTGCAGAAGAACTGAAAGAAATATTGATACTCCGGGAATATGTATTACAACTATCTGATAAACTGAAGAGTAGCAAATCGCCTGGACTGGATGGTATACATCAAAGGGCGTTGAAGGAGCTGAAATATGAGATTGCAGTCCTGCTATTAGTAATTGTGAACTATCATTAAAATCATCTGTAATACCTGAAGATTGGAGGATTGCCAATGTAACGCCAATTTTTAAAAAGGGTTCCAGGGGTGATCCGGGAAACTACAGACCGGTGAGCCTGACGTCAGTACCGGGAAAAATGGTAGAAACCATCATAAAGAACAAAATTACTCGGCATGTAGCTAGTCATGGCTTAATGGGAGATAGCAAACATGGTTTTAGACAAGGACGATCTTACCTTACTAATCTGTTATGTTTTTTGAATGTGTGAATAAACAGAGAAAGGTGAGTCGGTTGATATAGTGTATCTGGACTTTCAGAAAGTCTTTGACAACGTTCCTCATGAGAGACTTTTGGCAAAACTAAAAAGTCATGGGGTAGGAGGCAGTGTACTATTGTGGATCAGGAACTGGTTAAAAGAGAGAAAGCAGAGGGTGGGGCTAAATGGCCAATTTTCCCAATGGAGAAAGGTGAATAGTGGAGTATCCCATGGATCTGTGCTGGATCCGCTGCTTTTTAGCATATTCATAAATGACCTGGAAATGGGAATAACGAGTGAGGTTATCATATTTGTAGATGAGACAAAACTATTTAAAGTTGTTAACCAAGAGGATTGTGGAAAATTGCAAGATGATCTTGATAGATTGGAAGACTGGGCATCCATATGGCAGATGAAATTTAATGTGAGCAAGTGCAGAGTTATGCACCTAGGAAAGAAAAACCCAAACTATGGTTACACGATGCAAGGTTCCACATTAGGAACCACCACCCAGGAAAATAATTTAGGTGTCATCGTGGATAACATGTTAAAACCCTCCGCCCAGTGTGCAGCAGCGGCCAAGAGAGCAAATAGAATGCTAGGTATAAGAAAAGGAATGGAAAATTTTAAAAAAGGATATTATAATGCCTCTGTATCGTTCCATGGTGCGACCGCACCTTGAATATTGTGTGTGGTTCTGGTCACCGTATCTTAAAAAGGATATAGCGTTATTAGAAAATGTACAGAGAAGAGCCAACAAAATGGTAAAGGAGATGGAAGGATACTCCTATGAAGAGAGGCTAAAAAGGTTAGGGCTCTTCAACTTAGAAAAATGGCTGAGGGGAGATATGATAGAGGTCTATAAATTAATGAATGGAGTGGAATGGGTAAATGTAGATTGATTGTTTACGTCCTCAGAATATAGAAAGACTAGAGGACATGCAATGAAGCTACAAGGTAAGCTATTTAAGACTAATAGGAGAAAATTATTTTTTCACTCAACTTGTAATTAAACTCGAGTTTGTTACCGGAGGATGTAGTAAAAGCTGTTAGTATAGCTGGGTTTAAAAAAGGATTGGACAAGTTCCTGGAGGAAAGGTCCATAAACCATTATTAAAATGGATCCAATACAAGCATTGTGGAACCTGTCTTTTGGGGATACTGCTAGGTACTGTGATGGGGCCCGTGGGTAGAGCCCTCTAACCCTATGTAGGCGGTTGCCTAGGGTCAGTAAAATAAGTATTCTGCTCTTGCTATGAAATAACAGAGTCTCTCAGAGCAAAAAGTGAATAAGGAAAATAAGATGGGTTTTATTCCCCGTCCCGCTCGGACCATCAACAAGATCAAAAACGCCAGATACAAGCAATAAACAAAAATGGTAACAGCAACTTCTGTTTCTTTGTTAAATTCACAAAGTTCCTTTTGTTACTTAATTAAGCAGAATGGTTGCACTTGTAACAAATGCTACAGTCCATGGGCATGGGGTCTGGAAGGCAGCTGTTGTCTTCCCACAGCATACCCTCTCCGGCACTCCCCAAGCTCTCAGTATCACACTCTTCCTGTGTGGTATATTCAGGCACGTCCCCTTGTGATAAATCACTACAGCTTTCAGTAAAGGTTCCTCTCTCCCCAGGTTTATACCTGTCTGGCATGAAGTAGATTCTCTCCGGGTTTTCCTCCCAAAGTAAAGGTTCTGAATACCTTTTCTTCCTGCCTCTATTCTCAGGACCACGCCCTTGGCATGCATATGTTTCAAACCTTTCTTTATAAGAACTGGGATGCCTCCTTTTATCCTTAGGGATTGTCTTGGCTCTTGGCTTACAACGTCCCTTCTCTCTAGCCTCCCAGGCTGGCTGTGCAGTAGCAAAGTTAGTATCAGCTTTTACAGCTATTTCTTAATGTGCAAGTATGTTTGGAGTTCCCATCCCCCAACACTCTCCTTCTGAACTGACCTGTGCTTATTGCTGGCACATACCGGTCTCCTGTATGATTGGACACTCCTGGCTTCTCTTGAGGTCTGTCTCGGGTGGCATACCTTCTCCCAGCACAGCTTGCCTCAAACCTTTTCTCACGAGTGCTGTAGCTACCTTCACTTCCTGGTTCTCCGATAGCAACCTTTTCTCCCAGCACTCCTCTGGGGTTTCTGCTCAGCTGTCTGTAACCACACCACCTGCTGCTTTCTCTTGCTACGTCATCTGCTCTGGGCCCACCTGCTATTCCACCTCCTGTGCTACTCTTAGCACTCCCTCGTATTGGTGAATGTAGGTGTGTCCATTTCTGTCCTTCCTGGCTTGAGCTCTCACTCTGGCTATTGCCCTCCTCCCTTCTCCACTGACTGGAACCCTGTCTTATGTGATCCCCAGCCCTGCACGTGACGTGGGGATTTGCAATCAGGTGTTCCTGATGAGCTTTCTGCTTGGCACGTAGTAACAGTTTTCCCTGCTCAACTGTTTCACTATGCCTCGTGCCTCTTTGCATAGCTGAATCTAAGGTAAGCTCTTCTTTTATCTGCACTTCCATGGGCTGTGTATCCCCTGCTGCACCACAGTACTTATGACCTAGATTGGCCACTGTTGGAAACAGGATACTGGGCTTGATGGACCTTGGTCTGACCCAGTATGGCATATCTTATGTTATTACATAGGATGCATCGTGCCCTTTTGTCTCCATGATTTCATCCCTGTAACATCCAGTAAGTTGCACTCCTCCTTCCGCCCTACATTCCCCTATCCTCTCTTGTTTTTGTTGTTGTTAAGTGCCGTCGAGTCGGAGTCGACTCATGGCGACCCTCTGGATAGCTATCCTAAATTGTGTTCGGTCTCCAGTCAGGCGGCTCATTGTTGACAGACTGGTACCCGTAGCTGCTGTTATTGTATCGATCCATCTCATTGCTGGCCTTCCTCTTTTTTGCGTTGACCTTCTATCTTGCATAAAGCATAATGTCTTTCTCTAATGATCTCTCTCTTCGCATGATGTGTCCAAAGTATGAAAGTCGAAGTCTTGTCATCTGAGCTTCTAAAGAAAGCTTAGGTTTGATCTCCTCTAGTACCGACTGGTTTGTTCTTCGGGCAGTCCATGGTATACACAGTATTCGCCGCCAGCACCATAATTCAAAGGCATAAATTTTCTTCCTGTCTATCTTTTTCACTGTCCAGCTTTCACATCCATATGATGTTGTTGAAAATACCATGGCTTGAACAAGTCGAATCTTTGTATGGAGAGAGACATCTCTGCTCTTGAGAATCTTATCTAGGTCTTTCATAGCCATTCTGCCAAGAGCACTGCGTCGTCTGATTTCTTGACTGCTTGTTGCTTCTTTATTGATAGTTGATCAAGTAGATTAAAGTCGTTCACAATTTTAATTTCTTCTCCTTCAACGATGAACCTGTTGATTATGCCAGTTGTCATGATCTTTGTCTTCTTTACATTAAGGTGCAGGCCAATTTTGAGACTGTTCTTTGATTGTGAGAAGCAAATGTTTCAGATCATCTTCACTTTCAGCCAGTAATGTGGTATCATCAGCATAGCGAAGGTTGTTGATGAGTCTTCCACCAATCTTCACACCTCTGTTGTCTTCATATAATCCTGCTTCTCTGATGATTTGTTCTGCATATAAATTAAACAGGTAGGGGGAAAGTATGCAGCCTTGTCTTACACCTTAGCTTATTTTAAACCATTCTGTTTCTCCTTGTTCCGTTCGAACTGTTGCTTCTTGATCAATGTACAGATTGCGCAAGAGAACGATCAGGTGTTCTGGTATACCCATGCTTCTTAATGTGGCCCAGAGTTTCTCATGGTTTACACAGTCAAAAGCCTTGCTATAGTCGATAAAGCACAAATAGATATCCTTTTGGTATTCTTTAGTCTTTTCAAGGATCCATCTCACATCCGCAATGATGTCTCTCGTTCCTCGCCCTTTCCTGAACCCTGCTTGCACTTCAGGTAGTTCTTGTTCCAGGTATGGTTGTAGTCTCTTTTGATTAATCTTCAGTAGAATCTTGCTGGCATGTGGGATCAGAGCGATTGTGCGATAATTTCCAGTCAGTTGGATCACCTTTCTTTAGTATTGGTATAAACAGAGATCTTTTCCAGTCAGTCGGCCATGATGTTGTCTTCCATATTTCTTGGCAGAGTCTTGTGAGTACGGTAACAGCTGCATCAGATTGCTGCAATACTTCTATGGGAATGCTATCAATGCCTGGTGCTTTGTTCTTTGATAAGGCTTTCAATGCTGCTTCAACTTCTTCTTTCATCACCAATGGTTCCCGATCATAAGGTACAGGTTGAAATGGCTGTTGGTCCACTTGATCTTTATCATATAAAAACTCTGTATATTCCTTCCACCTTTTCTTGATCTTCTCAGCATCATTCAACATAGAACCTTGAGCATCTTGTAACATTCCAATTCGAGGCTGGAACTTTTTCTTTAACTCTCGTAGCTTTAGGAAAGCCGATCTTGTTCTTCCTCTAATAGTTTCTGCTTCTATTTCCTTGCAAGTGTCATTGTAGTACTTTTCCTTGTCCTGTCTTGCTGCACGTTGGAAATCTGAGTTCTGTGATTCTTTCTTTCTCCTCTGGCTTTAGCTTCTCTGCGTTTCTGGGCAATTTTCAGAGTTTCTTCCGTCATCCATTTTGGCCGTTTTTGCTTTTTCACCTTTTGTAGAGACTTCTCGCTTTCTTCCAACACAACCTTCTTGATGTCATTCCATAACTCTTCCGGAGCTCTGTCATTTGTATCTAAAGCAGCAAATCGATTTTGCAGGCAGTCTTTAAATTCCAGTGGTATATTCTCAAGGTCATATTTTGCTGCATTCATGAGTGGTTTGCTCTTTTTCAACTTTAGCTTGAGTTTGCATACTAGTAGTTGATGATCTGTACCACAGTCAGCTCCAGGTTTTGTCTTTGTTGATGTTACAGAGCTTTTCCATCGTTGACTTCCACATGTAGTCAGTCTGATTTTTATATAATCCATTCAGTGAAGTCCACGTGTACAGTCGCCGCTTGTGTTGCTGGAAGAAGGTGTTTGATTTGAATAGATTATTGGTCTTGCAGAATTCTATCAGTCTTTCTCCAGCTTCATTTCTGTTGCCAAGTCCATATTTTCCAACTACTTTGCCTTCTTCTTTGTTGCCAACTTTTGCGTTCCAGTCACCCATGACTATCAGGATATCCTGTTTGCATGTTCTGTCAATTTCAGCTTGTACTTGTTCATAGAACTCTTCAATTTCATTCTCTTCTGCAGCTGTTAAGGTTTTTTTTTGCAGTTTTGCACCCCCCTCCCCTGGTCTAACCACTTTTTTTGTTAATCTGGCATGGGGAGTTTCTCATTTCCTGTACCAAGCTGAGGCATACTTTCACTTTCTCATCAGGGAGCAACACCAGCAATTTCATCGCTTCTGTGTTCTGGGCCATCATTTCCAGTTCTGGGTTCTCCCCTTTGGTCTGGCTATGGCTCCTTACACCTTCTCGAAGATGATGGTGGTGCTGATGGCGCAGTGTTCCTGCACAAGCAGGGAATGTGAGCCCCACTCTCCGTTACCTGGATGATTGGCTGATTCGGTCAGACTCCTGGGAGAAGTCTAGGGATGACACAACCCCACTAATTCATTGGTTAGAGAGGCTGAGTTTGCTGATCAGCTATTGCAAGAGCAGCCTGCTCCTTTCCCAGGACTTGGAGTATCTTGGACTACTACTACTTGTCATTTTTGAAGTGCTTCAAGGTGTACACAGCACTGTACATATAGATAGTCCCTTCTCATCAGAGCTTACAATCTAATCAACACAGACAACACAACAAACTGGGTACTAGGGTAAATCTAGGGTAATAGTAAAGGTCCACATAGGTGGTGGACAGGATTCTAAGGGGATTAGGATCCAGAAGCAGTCTTGAGGTGGATTTTTAGCCTGGATTTGGATAGGGCCAGAGATGGAGTCTGATGTACTGACTCTGGTAGTTTTGTTCCAGGCATATGGAGTAGCAAGATGGAATGAATGAAGTCTGGAGTTGGCAGTGGTAGAGAAGGCACAGATAAGGGATTTACCATTAGAGTGGTATTCCTGATGTGAGGAGCTGCAGAATGAACACACTTATTCATCAATACGAGAAGTTTTTTTAATAGGATGCAGAAATGGATAGGGAGCCAGGAAGTGACTTGAGAAGAGGGATTATGTGAGCATAGCGATAGTGGTGGAAGATTAGCCATGCAGCTGAGTTTTGAACAGATTGAAGGGAAGAGAGATGTTTCAGGGGAAGACCAGAGAGGAGCAGGCTGCAGTAGTCTAGTAGGGAGGTGACTAGAGAGTGGATAAAGTCTTAGTAGTGTGTTCAGAAAGAAAGGGACACATATTTTCTGATCTTAGAAATGGCAAGTTTTTAGCTTTCTTTATATCTGTTGGATATGTGCTGAGAGAAAATCGGAGATGACTCCAAGGTTGCTTGCCAAAGAAACAGGGAGGAGTATGGTTTTAGGGGGAAAGATAATGAACTTTGTCTTGGCCATGTTCAGTTTGTCAGTCAGTCGAGGGCTACTTCTGGAGTGGTAGTGGACACTCTGCTTAAGACTCAGAGGGCTTCCACTTCCTTAGTGTATATGGGAGTTTTTGGAGGGTTTTCAAGAGGTGTTCCTCTTGGGCCATAGAGGCTAAGAAATGATTGATATGATAAAACGGTATAAAAAAACCTGTTAAATAAGAAGGTGGATGTCACTGTTTTTTTGTCCTTTTCACAGTCCAGTTTGGATCAGGTGTTAGCCCTGAACTTTCAAGGTTTAGGTCACAACCCTAGTGTGCTTCAGCAGGTGTATTCAAGGCAGGATCTTGGTGGCTCACCCTGACACATGCTGTTTTTAAGGAATGAAGCAAATCAGGTTGCTCCTCGGTGGAGCTTTTTGCTGATGTCTTAAGGTGTTGAAAGGTCCCTACCCCCTTTTGAACACATTTGTAAGGCCTCGATTAAGGACTTGACTCTTAAGGTGTTTTTTTGGGTAGCTATTGTGTTGGCCAGGCAGGTCTCAAAGCTGCAGGCCTTGTCCTACAGGGAAACTTTCTTGGTTATCCCATCGATGTTAGTCTTGCGGACTGTTCCATCCCTTCTCCCAAAGGTGCTGTCCCCTTTTCATCTTAATCAGATCATCGTCTTTCCTTCCTTTTTCAGAGGACCACCTTTTGAGCAGACCTCTCTGGTGAACATGAGAATGGTGTTGGTTAGATACTTGGAGGTTACTAATCCCTTCTGGCAGTCAGACCATCTTTGTCCTCTGCAGTGGTCCAAGGAAAGGTCAAGCAGCTGCCACATCCTTTATTGCTGCTAGATTAAGGAGGCTATTGGTTTGGCCTAACGTCTTTCTGGAAAGTGGGTGCCGGAGGAGGTCAGAGCTCACTCCTCCTGGGTGGAGTCTGTCTTAGTGGCTCAAAGGGATATCTGTAAGGCATACCTGGTTGTCTCGGAGCACCTTCATGAAGCACTACAGTTAACAAGTAGGAGCTGGAGTAGATGGTACCTTTGGCAGGGCAGTTCTGTCCAGAGCATTGTCTTCCTTCCTCCCTGGGCCCTGACTGCTTGGGTATATTCCACTCATATGGCTTGTTTTAACAGTATAAGGAAGGAGAAATTTTTTACCTGATCATTTTTCTTTCATTGAAATTTGCTAGACCAGTCCAGGACCCATCCTAAAGACTTCTTGCAGTTTTGAAAGTCCTGCTGCCATTTAAAATGTATGGTCAGGTTCATTGCCTTTACAAAGTCAATTAAAGATAACAGCCAAATACATGTTTCTATTAAATACTCTAGTTCAGTGATGGCTAACCTTTTTGAGCCCGAGTGCCCAAACTGCCGCACAAAACCAAAGAATTTCCTCAAAGTGCCAGCACGTCAATTTGCATAAATATTTGCATAATGCTAACATACACTAACTTTTAGTAAACATGTCTCTTAATGAGTGTATGGATAAAGACAGACTAAAAGATTTCTACATTACTATAATCCAGTGCCAACCGCCAGGCACATTAGGAACTACTACAAACACTGCCCATTTAGAACCAATAGCAAACCCGCCGTATCCTAACAGCACTACCAGGAGTCACAAAGCACCATACCATACCTATCAAAAGGCAACACTGCAAATATTAAACCAATACATTTCAGAGAACAACAATACATGACCTACTGGGGAAAGAGAACAAGTGGCAATGTCAAAAAGGAATTACATAAACAGAATACCTCAGCTCAGTTACACAGTTGCAATTGCTCCAGCCACTTTCTTCTGGTTTCTTCATGTTTTCTGCTAACTCTCCATCATCTGCTGTCCATTTGTCCTTTCTTCTCTCTTCTAGTTTTTTTTTCCATTCTCTCTCTCTACATCCGCTTTAACATACTAATCTTTCTCCTTTTGCTCTTTCCTCATTCCTATTTCATCCACTCAAATTTTACCCCTCCATCCTCAATCCCCACTTACTCTCCCAATAACCGGCCAATTGTACATTTTTCTTCCCTCACACACAAAATATTTTTCCCCTCTCCATTTCATTCTCCCAGCCCCATCCCCTTCTAATCTCACCAACATCAGCTCCCTTTTAGTTCCAGCCCCACCCAGTATCCGCTCCCTTCTAGTCCCCTCATCAGTCCATTTCCAGTCCTAGCTCCCCCATCCATTTCCAGTCCTATCCGAGTCCCTTCATCAGCTCATTTCCAATACCAGCCTCCCATCAGCCCATTTCTAGTCCTTTCCTAGCCCCACCATCAGCCCATGTTAAATCCTAGCTCCCCTCCACTCAGCCCATTTCTAATCCAAGCCCCCCATGAGCCTACCTCCAGTTCTAGCCCCTCCATGAGTCCATTTCAATCCAAGCCCCCACCACAGCCCATTTCCAATCTTAGCTCCCCCAACACCCAATTCTCAGTTCTATCCTATCCCATCCATCAGCCCAGTTCCTGTCCTAGCTCCCTCCCCTAAGAGCCCATTCCAAGCCCCCCTTCCCATCAGTTATTTGCAGTTCAAGCCCCCTTCCACTCAGCCCATTTCCATTCCAAGTCCCCCTCCCCATTAGCTATTTGCAGTTCAAGCCCCCCACTTCCCCTCAGCCCATTTCCATGCCAAGCCCCATCCCCAACAGCTATTTGCAGTTCAAGCCCCCTTCCACTCAGCCCATTTCCAGTCCTAGCAACCCCAACCCATTAACAGTCCTAGCCCCCCATAGCCCACTCCCAGTCCTAATCCCACCAGCCCATTTCCAGTCCTAATCCCACCAGCCCATTTCCAGTCCTAATCCCCCATCACCCAATTTTCAGTTTAAGCCCCCCCATAGCCCATTACCAGTCCTAACCTCCCCATCAGCCCACTCCCAGTCCTAATCCCCCATCACCCAATTTTCAGTTTAAGCCCCCCCATAGCCCATTACCAGTCCTAACCCCCCATCAACCCACTTCCAGTCCTAATCCCACCAGCCCATTTCCAGTCCTAATCCCCCATCACCCAATTTTTAGTTTAAGCCCCCCCAGCGCCCATCACCACTCCTAACCCCCCCCCCAGCCAGCCCAGTGTCCATCACCACTCCTACCCCCCCAGACCAGTGCACATCACCACTCCTAAATCCCCCCAGCCCAGCACTACTCATAACACCCCCCCAGCACAGCCCATCACTACTCTTACCCCCCCCAGCCCAGCCCAGCCCATCACATCACCACTCCTAACCCCCCCCCCCAGCCCAGGGAAAATTAAAAAAAAAAGAAAACCTGTCTGTTGCCGCTGTCGGGGCCGCCGCCGCGGCAGAATCGAGCGTGCCGCGGGGCCCCCCTGTACCCGGCAGAGCCTGCCCTCCCCGTAGCAGCTCTCTCTTTGGCAGCTCTCTCTTTGGAGCTGCAGTCAGACGCGCCGGCTTGCATAGCGCGAGGGAAGAGTTACTCCCTCGCTGCTCTGTTAAACCCGCGGGGGATTAACTGAGTCGCGAAAGGGAAACTCTTCCCTTCGCGCTCTGCAAGCCGGCGCGTCTGACTGCAGCTCCAAAGAGAGAGCTGCCAAAGAGAGAGCTGCTACGGGGAGGGCAGGCTCTGCCGGGTACAGGGGGGCCCCGCGGCACGCTCTATTTTGCCACGGCGGCCCCGACAGCGGCAGCAGACAAGTAAAATTGGAAAAAAAACAAAAACCTAATTGCGGACCTTCCCGCGTGCCAGCTGCAAGGCCTTCGCGTGCCACAGCTGGCACGCGTGCCATAGGTTCGCCATCGCTGCTCTAGTTTATAGTTCTTGCATAATGACGTTCTTTTTTTAGTTTTTCACTCTTAATTACTGCTTGTGAAGTCATACTGGCTTCTCTGTGTTGCATCAGAGCATATACCGGTGATGTCATCACTGAAAGTTGCTCAAGACTGCTGCCATCTGCTGGCTGGGGAGCATAATCCACTCATTTGGACTAGTTTAGCCAGATTCATGGAAAGGAAATTATCAGTTATGTAAAACTTTCTCAGTCTGGGTTTGTGCTGTATCAGTGAAGGAGAGAAGCATGTGCTCAAAGGCGTTCTGCAATTTTAAGTTTAATTTAAAATATTTTATAACCTCTTCATCCACAGTTTTGGGTGGGGAGCAAAATAACCTACAAAATACAACTCTTTTATGTAAGACATCATTATGTTTGTATTATATGTGTTGTCTTATGTAATCAATAAAAATGAACAGCCAGACTAATGATTGAAATTGAACTTCACATACTCATTAAAAGCCTAACTAGGAAAATGCTTGTAAGAATTTTTTTTTCAACTGTTTTCCGAATCTTCAAGTTTTTTTTTTCCATGGAACTAGAGTTGCAGTGATAAATTTATTCCATTCAAATGGGCTGGTGTCTGTTTTTGCTACAAAGTGTTGAGAGCATAAGAATATAAGAGATGCCATTCTGGGTCAGACCAAGGGTCCATCAAGCCTAGTATCCCTTTTCCAACAGTGGCCAATCCAGATCACAAGTACCTGTCAGGTTCCCAAAAGATATACAGATGCCATGCTGCTTGCCCCGTGGATTTCCCTGGTCCTCTTTAAAAATGTTTTATGGACTTTTCCTCCAGGAAGTTGTCCATACCTCTTTTAAATCCAATTACACTAACAGCTTTTAGTACGTTCTCCAGTAACGAATTCCAGAGTTTGATTACTCATTGAGTGAAAAAATATTTTCTCCAATTAGTCCTAAATGTGCCACATTCTGGCTTTCTACTTTTTTGAAGGTGTAAACAACCAGTCATCCATTCATTATTTTATAGACTTCTATTGTATCCCACCTCAGCCGTCTCTTTTCCAAGTTGAAGAGCCCTAACCTTTTGAGCCATATGCTGGTCTGGACCTGAGCTTTAGGTAATAGTAACTTTTTGTTCTCATGGCATGCCTTATTAGGTCTGAAGGTGCATAAATATGCAGTTGCACACTGGTTGGGGAAATGCTGACCTACGCAGCTAAACAGCTAGTACTGAAAATCAGCACTGACTGCTTTACTCTGAAGCCTACCCCAGTGATGCCTTGAGGGCTATCTATTTTTTGAGAGAGAATCCATTGCTATGTAAACAATGATGACCTAAGAGCTAAGCACCGGCGCTTCAGAAAGGAGCCAGATATGATGCACATCGAATTCACTGAGCTAGTTATTGGGTCATGCTGCATGGAAGGAAGAGCTTTCTATCTAAGAAGTACAGGTAGTGGGTTAGCACATACATCCTATTTGTTTTCAGCATAATTCAATGCTTGTGAATCTGTTTATGCTTGTAGATGACCATGCTTCCTGTTTACCTCCCTTAATGTGCGAAGTTGCTTAGTATTGCGCTGTGCTACTAGTACATGCTGCACTTGGATGGATTTAATGAAGAGTGATGCTTGATAGTTGTAGAATGCAGAAGTGTGTCCTTTGAAGAAAAGGGGCTCTTAGTTTGCAGTGCTGCTAGTTAAAAACCGAAGGCAAGGTGAAAAAGCAAAGTTATGAGAGAGCTTTTTTTAAATAGTATTGATGATTTTATGTAATTGTGTTTTTTGTAAGTGAGAATAATGCCTTTTCTTTTTTGGTTTGTTTTTCCCACATTGCATCTGTATTTGAGCTGCAAGTCTTTTTGGATGATGCATATCCAAACGGACTAGCTTAAAAAAACACAAGTTTGCTTTTTCTAAGATATGTAGGACTTTTGAGCCGCATTTTTCAAAAATGAATGTGATTAATTTTATTCACTGAAATATCTTTTGATCGTACATTTTTTTTCCAAGTCCTGATATTTGGTGCATGGCACCAAGCCCATTGCAAGGCCAGCTTATATCTCAAACACTTCAGAGAAGGAGGACTCTCTCTAATGCCATGGCTGATCTGCTGAAGTCCCCTCCTCTGATACGGCTAAGCTAGGGCTCAGAAGCTGCTCTTTAACTGTGGCTGTGGCATAATTCTCTCATGCCCTACCTATTGAGACACATTGGTACTCTCCAAGTGGTCACTTGCCCCCTCACCCTTTCTGATGTCTCTGAATCATTGTTTCTCAACCCAGTTCTCGAGACAACCTGACTGGCTAACCACAATGAATATATATGATAGATTTGCATGCACTGCCTCCATTGTATGGAAATCTCTATTAATAATTTTTAATTTTAATATTTTATTTGTTTTAATCTCTAAACTGCCTTTTTGAAAGTTTCTGCCCAAGGTGGTGTACAACATCAAACAAAATACATACAATATCCCACAATCAAACAACCCTTGCCCCCACCCCAACTCCACCCACCCACTAAACCACCAACACAATCCCCCTCCCAAAAAGCCGTCAAAAAAACATTTTTAAGGCCTTCCTAAACTTCGGGAGATCATCCTGAAGGTGCAACTCGCATGGTAGCTTATTCCACAACACTGGTGCCTGTACAGAGAGGGCCCGATTCTGATGCAACCGCATGCAGCACCACCTTATATTATGGTACCACCAAATATTTCTCCTCTTGTGACCACAAGGATTGATTTGGAACATTCTAATTCAGCTTGTTCAAAAGAAAAGAGGGAGCCATACCATGCAAGATTTTAAATGCCAATAACAGGACTTTAAACCTTTATTTTCAACCAGTGGTGTTCCCTCAAAATCGGAGTGACAGCGTAGCTGTTGCGCTCTGCATCAGCTGAATACACATGAAATCCTTCAGGTCAAGACCCAGGAACAATCCATTACAATAATCTAATCTGGACATTTTCGGTGCCCGAGTTGCTTCTCCTAAACTGGCCACAGACAAGTAAGGGCAAAGCTGTCTAATCTAAACAAACAGGGACTGAACTAGGATACACATGCCTTCTCATACCAACTGGGAGTCCAGCTGCATACCCAGGTCCTGACAATCAGAATGCACCACCCCCATAACATTAGTACCTATAGACCCCTTTTGCCCCTCCACCTTATCTGCAAAGAGTAACCTCTCTGTTTTGATATTTAACTTGAGGCCAGGGAACCAAAACCATCCTATCAGTAAGGACAAGTGCTCTCTCACAGATGTATGCAGGTCCCGCATCCTGTCTGTCAAAGGGATCAAGACTTGGACATCATCAGCATAAACCCAAAGAACATTCCTGCAGTCCACATAGCTCCACAGGGAGGAACTAAAAATACATTAAACAGATATGGCAAGAGTATAGAACCCTGTGGGACCCCCCTGAGAGGGAAGAATCTGACGCTGCCTCCCCCATTTGAACAATCTGGAACTGGGAGTCCAAATAAGAGGCAAACCAGGATAACACCTTCCCCCTTAGCCCCACACAGGACAAATAACCCAAGGACTGGGTTGAGAATCCTTGTACTGAATCAAACTATTAATTACTGTTTTCCATGAGAACCCTGCCATGATGAAGGTGGTGATATGTGGATAGGTGATCATCTTAGATGCTTTGCTTAAGGATGGTAGCATCTTTTAGTCACTGCTTTGAAAATAAGAATTTTGTGGACACTTTTTTGATTTAGTCAGTGGAATAAGAAGAATCCATTCATGTTCAAGTTCACAATTGCATATCTTCTAGAGTTGTGGTTCTCAGTGACTGCAAAGTTAGATTAATTTGAAACAGATTTGCATGCAAATATCCTGAAATCATTCTCATTGTTGTGTGCCATTAAATCAATGCAGACTGACGAGCCTGTAGATCTTGAAAACCCAACCGGACACGTGGTCCTTGAGGACTGGGTTGAGAATCATTGTTCTAGAACTCTTTTCAAAAAGTAATTTCAAGCCATACAAAAGGATGGGAGTCTCATCTATTTTGACAAATTACTCCTAGGCTAGGGCCCATGTTGATGAACTGGATAAAAAGGCTTAGGGCATTTTATGGAGAATACCAATCTAATGAGCCTCTTTTACAGTCAACCTTTGTATATTGTAGATTTGTAAATTACATTTAAAGTGATCACAAGTGAAAAAAAAATAATTCAATTTAAAAGTAGACTTGTAGCATATTATGCTGTCTTGTCAGAAATGGTCTTAATAATTTTTCTTTCTTTTTCTTTGTTTCTTCATTTGGCTCATTCAGTGATAGAAATAGATTTCACAGAGTTGGCTCTGGAAGAAATTATTGGCATTGGAGGCTTTGGAAAAGTCTATCGTGCTCTCTGGAGAGGAGATGAAGTGGCTGTGAAGGCAGCCCGCCATGACCCCGATGAAGATATCAGTCAGACCATAGAGAATGTCAGGCAGGAGGCCAAGCTGTTCGCTATGCTGAGGCATCCAAATATCATTGCTCTGAGGGGAGTGTGTCTCAGGGAACCTAACCTGTGCTTGATCATGGAGTTTGCTCGTGGTGGATCTTTAAATAGGGTGCTATCCGGAAGGCAGATTCCCCCAGATACATTAGTGAACTGGGCTGTGCAGATTGCCAGGGGAATGAATTACTTGCATGACGAAGCAATCGTGCCAATCATCCATCGTGACCTGAAATCAAGCAACAGTAAGTACCATACGAGAACTCGTGAAAGTACATAAATCATTTTTGTTTAGTTATTTAGCTTTTTGACAGGCTTTTGGGCACAGTCTTTCAGTTTAATAAAATGGTTTTGAAATGACGTTTACATTTTATCAAAAACGAATAAATGCGAAAATCGAATCCAAAATTTGTTGCACAGAAACTTTAGCAAAAGGATGGAATCCCTCATTTGTCAGGGTTGCAAAATGAAACTGGATTTTAGTCCTCCAAATCTTTATGGACTTTGTAGAGCAGATTTTTGAAAAAAGTGTAAGTAGCAACTGTCCATAAAAATGGACATAAGGAAATATTTTTCAGGGGCTAAAAAAAAGGTATTTGGAGTGCATAGGAGGAGGATCTGCAGTTAATGTTCCATTTATGCTTTCTACACTGTCCAGATGTGCTAATTCAACCAGATTTACACACCTTTTAATTGCTGGAGACTTAATATATTTACTCCTGCACAAGGTTTTTCAACAGTGGACCTGATCAGAAATCCATATGTGTGGCCTGCATGGATATTTTAGCCTGTTATAGCAAGATCTATCATTATGAAAACTACTACTACTATTGATCATTTATATAGCGCTACAAGGCATGTGCAGCATTGCAAAAACACATAAAGAAGATGGTCCCTGCTCAAAGAGCTTACAATCTTGTCAAGATGGGGCAGTACAAGACAGAAGAAACAAGTGGTCAAAGGGGAAGGAGAATAAGATTAGGAATCAAAAGCGGCTTTCAAGAGGTAAGCCTTTAGAATGGATTAGAAGAGAGGGAGAGAAGAGACTTGATATAAGGAAACGGGAAGTTTGTTAGAGGCATAAGGAGCAGGAAGATGAGATGAAAAGAATTGAAGTCTAGAGTTGGCAGTAGAAGAAGATGGCATTGAGAGAAGGCCAGCCGAGAAGCGGAGTTCACGATGGGGGGAGTAGGAAGAAAGGAGAGAGGAATGATGATGAAGGGCAGTGGACTGAATGCATTTGAGTTAGAAGTTTGAATTGGATACGGAAGTGGAAGGGGAGCCAGTGAAGAGATTTTAAGAGGAGTAATATGAGTATATCGGGGCTGGCGGAAAATTAGCTGCTCAGCAGAGTACTGAATAAATAGAAAAGGAGAGATAACACTGAGGGAAACTACCAGGCAGGAGATTACAATAGTCTAGACGGAAGGTCACTAAATAATGGACAAGTTTTAGTTGTATGTTCAGAGAGAGGGGCAGGTTTTGTTAATGTTATAGAACAGGGGTCTCCAAATCAAAGCCTGGAGGGCAACAAACCAGTCAGGTTTTCAGGATGTCCCTAATGAATATGCATGATATTTGTATGCCCTGCCCCTATTGTATTCAAATGTTCTTCATGCATATTCATTAGGGATTGCTTGAAAATCAGGCTGGTTTGCGGCCTTCCAGGACTGGGTTTGGAGATCCCTGTTGTAGAGGAAGAAGTGACAGGTTTTAGCTATTTGTTCTATATGAGAAAGGAAGAGGAGTCGAAGATGACCCCGAGGTTACGGACTGAGGAAACGGGGAGAAGATGAGTATTGTCAACAGTAATAGATAACGGAGGAAGGGGGGAGGAGGATTTAGGGGGAAATTGTGAATTCATATGCATCAAATCATTTATACAATGCCTCAAATAACCTACCTTATTTATCTAGCACACTTTTTTACTAAACATCTCAAGTGGACTACATCCCATGATCAGGTGGGCTGCATTTGTCCCTCAAGTTGCATGATGAATGCCGCCCTGTTCTATGATATTTACCAAATTTGTGGAGTATCTTTGGCCATAAACTTTATTAACTGATGACATTGGATGAATGAAGCCTTGAGTGAATAAATACCAGATAAGTGGTTTCACATTAACTGCAGTAAGGACGAATAGAGTCCATATTGGCTGCAGCCTGCCACCATGAGACTAAAAGTACCTTTTAAATTTGGCACATAATTGGAATTGGTTTGAAGATTGGGAATCATATAGCTACCTCCTATTAGGTTTTAATTATGGCCCATAGATTTGTCTGAATTTTTTTTAACATCCCATATACTGTGTCTTCTAATAATTCTGCTTGAAAGAGAGAGAAAAAGCAGAAACATGTTTCTTTTTTATCTAGGCTTGCCCTCCTAATGATATACAGGCATGCCATTTATGCTGTCTTAAGTGACAGAAAAACCGTGGAGATTTGGCAAGGTTCTCTTGGTAGGTTGTACATGTAATTTTTAACCACTGGGAGGAACCTGACAGATCAGTAGACGTCACTTTTCCCTGTCCTCCTGAAAGACTTCCAGGTCGGCTGCATTCTTGAATTTAGCTGCTTCCAGTGTGAAAATTTGTCCCACTGTGATCCTTCTACATTGTTGTCTCTCTGGTCCTTATTTTGGGGGTGCTATGGTGTGTGTATTAAAACAAATTGAAAAATTGTGGAAATGTGGAAGCTTTTTCAATAACTTTGTACATACTGAGTGTGCAGCCAGTCATTAAAGCATCTTGATCTTCACAAGTTCGGTTTTTAATAGTTATAAGTCACCAATTAGTATTCGGCTTTTAAGTGCTATAATGCAATATGTGCCTTTGAATCAATGCTGATTCCTGGTGACCTGTATTTTCTTGGCAATGTGACCAGAAGTAGATTGCCAGGCCTTTCTTCCAAGGCAATAGAGGAGTTAAGTGACTTGCCCAAGGTCACAAGGAGTGCTAGTGAGAATCAAACCCTGGTCTAACCACTAGGCTGCTCCTCCTCATTAAGTGCTGTACTGGCACGTAGGTACCCTTTTTATGATGTTGGAAATGAAGGATTTGAGGATACCTCTTAATCCTTTGTGGTGTTAATCTTTGTCAGGTTTCTTCTTAAGATCAAGGTGACAATTTCCTCGCTCTCTCCATTTTACCATGTTTTTCTTTGGACACCAAATAAGTAGTGCAATAAGCTGAACCCCCCCCCCCACCCCAAATAATGGGTGAAGGTTGTTATGTAGCTTTTGTTGGAAAAAGAGCTTGACCTTACCACAGTAAATGTTTTCTAGAGAAAATTCAGTGTTCCAAGTACATACATAAATGCATACATACATAGAGCACAGTAGCTTGAAATGCTGAGCAATCTCATTGCCTTTGTGCTGCAGTATTTGTGTGGCCATAAGTATTGGGTACAGATTTTATCCCCTTGACAAATTTTAAGTCCAAGTTGCAAAGCAATGCAACAGTATTATTCACAATGCATACGTTTTGAATAGGACATTTAAAACACTTTTTTTCCTGGTTTTTGCTTATTGGATGTGTGCCAGAGGACTTGCTGATTCTTCCATGTATAGAGCAGCTGGTGCTAAAAGCCACAGCACAGCATTTCATTCCTTTCTGATGAGCATGCAATAGCATCAACATCTGATACGTATGCAAAAGGCCCAATAATTTTTTCTGCATTGACCGTGTATCCTGCTTTCCTTCTAGAGTAAACCTTGCTCCCATGTGGTCTGAGCAACCACCACCTTGATAACTTCCACAGTATGAAGGGTAAATACTATTGTGGTGAGGAAACCACTGCTGAACCTAGAAATACACAGGAAAATGAGTCCTGTCACTTTAAGACAGAATGTATCAAGGGTTTCCCTAGTAACCAAGAGTCTGTGACTCAGAGAATAGTCATCCCTAAGCCCCGCCCACAGCAGCACGTCAGGGAGAAGCTTGACCCTAGTCACATGTGCTGGGAGCAAGGTGTGGCTCAGGAGGAAGGAAAGTTTAAAAAGCTGATATGCAGTAACACAGAGGGAAGTAGAATAAGAAGAGGTGGAGGAAGAAGACGGAGAAGCAGCAAGGAAAGAGAAGGACAAGGAGCAAGACAAGGAGCATGGAGAGCAAGTGAGAGAGTGCTTGCAGAGCATGAAAGGCAGAGTGTAAGAAACACTGGAAGCCGAAGAGAGAAGCTTGATGAGAGATTGCCAAGCACAGCTGAGGAAGCAAGGAACGAGAGGCTGGTGCAAGCAAACGAAGGTGCTGCAGCTGAGAGACAGCATGACTGGCTTGCAGAGCAGAGAGAGTTTCTAAATACCTCAGAATCAAGGCAAGTGTGTCCTTCTCAATTCCTAGACAGGAAATACCCACGAGAATTAGCTATAGAAGGGAAAGCTAATTCTAGTTATAGACAAAGTCCCAGGATAAAGAGAGAAAGTTTATCCAAGCACCGAGTAGCTCACTTAACAGAAGAGCTACTGCAAAAGCAGGCTCTACTTAAGAAGTTAAATGAACTAATAGAGAAAGAAAATAGCCAGCTCTCTGTTCAGATACCTTTTGATGTAAGTGAGAGAGATAGTGTAGAGGAAATGGACATAACAAGTGTGGAGAACAGTACCATGGATTTACAATGTGCTATATGTCAGGTCTCTGATGTGGAAGAGTCCTAGAGAGCAATTGTATGTATGCCGTGCTTAGGAAGCAGCCTAATTCTGAAGACGTCACAACTGAAAGAAACAGCTGTGTTCAACTGATAAGGTTGAGAGCTGGATGTAACTGTTCAAGGGACATTTAAAGGTTTATGTTGCTGCCAGAAGTTGGTTCCTGCAAAGGAGAAAACATTTAAAAGTTTAAAAGTTTTGGAAAGTGGCAATTTTGATTTACAAGCAAAATTGTTCCTGTTTCTTTGAAGTTTGGAATAGAAAGCAAAGTTGTTCCTGGTTTCTATTTGAAGCTGTACTGTGGATTAAAAACCTCCTTTATATAATTTACCCCTCGCGTCCTGTGTATAAAGGAACCCCTGAATACATTGAATAAATTTCTCTGTCTTACGCCTGAACCCTTGAGTCACAACTCCTTGCTTTAATATAGGACTACAATTCCCAGCAGCCCTCCTGGCAGCCATTTTTGAGGGAATCTTATTTTAAAGCCAAAAGGCGACCTCACCTGCTACCAGTTACCTACCTGGCCAGGCGGGGGCGACACTATGCACGTGGCTTGATGGATCTTTCCAGTACTGATGGCCATTTATTGGCTTCCCTTTCTTTCCCAGTCATCAGTTGACAGTCATATTAGACATTTAATAGTCCGCTGGCTGACCCAGTACTCCATGAGATTAGTCCAGACTTATCACTACCAGCCCATTTAAGGCTCAGATGTAATTCCTTCTTGCAAACTCTTGTTCAGTCCTTCTATCCTTAAAGCAGCCCAAGCTGCACCGCAAGGGGAAATCCTAATTGCAGTGTAGATACAGTTCCATGTATCGTTTAGTTAATCTTCAAAGAAGAGTAGCAGTGAGTACCTACATAGAACTGGCATAATTGCTTTGCATCTGTTTCTGCAGGTGGCTGACTGGGGGTAAAACAGCATGTACACCTGCAGAAAATCAGCTGTATGCGTGATGATGGTTTTTGTAAATGTTAATACACATGCCTCTTCCCTTATGAATGCCTCTTTAACCCAGCTAAAAGTATGTTATAAAAGCTTGTGCATTCTTCTGCTCTGAAGACAGGGTAGGGAGAAGCAGTTTTCCACCAGGACAGGTTTACCCAGTTAAAATGCTTTTGAAAATTGTGCTCTGTGCAACTTGAGGGTAGGTTCTTTGAAAAGGCATAGGATGTTCTGTATAAAATAAGCAAAAGCACATGAATTGATAGTGTGTTAGTAACTTGAGCTGAAAAAAGAAAAATAAAACTAAAGAAAAGAAGGGTACACTATAGAAAATGATGATGTGGAAGTCTCAAGTTACCAGTCTAAAAGGAAACACAGTAAGCACACCCTAGCAGAATAAAGTCTAGATTACATTTATAGACAAAAATATTATGTTACATTCTATTGCTCTTGGTCCAAAGCTTTAAAGAAGATCCTAGACTTATGAGCAAAGATAGTTATATAAAATTCTCTCTCTTCTGTCAGAGGCCGGAGACTGTCCAGACAACAGCGTTCCAGTGATTTTGGTATCTAGCCAGTATACTATCTAACAGCCAGAGAAGGGATTAGGCTACACTGAGAAGGGCAGAGGGCAATCAGAATTGAGCCCTCCTTTATCCTTCCTCCTCATAACTAGGTTAATCATGTCTGAAACAAAAGGGAGATTCTTAAGATGTGCTAGAAATTGCCAGGAAACTTAATTGTAGCCTATCAGAAGAATCAGAATGCTTTATCTTGAAAACTAAGGGACTGTTGTGTCCAGTTTGCATTTTAATTTTTTTATACATACATTTTATATTCTGCCAATCTATAAATCTTCTTGGCGGATAACAAATCAACAAAGGATGTACTCATAAATGCATATCAATATTGATAAAATGTATTGCAACATCTAAAAAAGTAATTATTGCAACTAATAACACTGTTATACAGCCAAAAAGCTTCTGAAATAAATTCAGTCGCACTTTACTAAGTCTGGGTCACTGAGAATAAAAATATTTTTTTCATTCAAACGCGTAATCAAACTCTGGAATTTGTTACTGGGAGATGTATTAAATGCTGTTTAGTGTAGCTGGGCCTAAAAAAGGTTTGGACAAGTTCCTGGAGGAAAGGTCCATAAACCATTATTTTTTAAGAGGACCCAGGAAATCCACTGCTTACCCCAGGACAAGCATTGTGGAACCTCTGTACCTTTTTTGGAAACCTGCCAGATACTTGGTGACTTGGATTGGCCACTGTTGGAAACAGGATAATGGGCTTGATGGACCTTGGTCTGACCTAGTATGGCATTTTTTTATGTTTCTATGTTAAGTCAAGGTCATATATACTGACTCAGTTGTGTCAATTGAAAACTAGAGCAAGTAAACAATTTTAAGCATCATTTTCTCATTAATCTTAGATGGGTTGCATTGTAGTTTCATTGCATGTTCCCTAGTCTTTCTACTTTTTGATGGAGTAAACAACCAATTTATGTTTATCCATTCTACTCCATTCATTAATTTAATTTATAGACCTCCATCATATCTCTCCTCAGCAGTTTCTTTTCCAAGTTGAAGAGCCCTAACTTTTTAAGTCTTTCCTCATAGGAGTATCTTTCCATCATCTTTACCATTTTGCTGGCTCTTCTCTGTGGTGTGTTTATTGCTGTTAAGTGCCATCGAGTTTGTGTCGACTCATGGCGACCCTCTGGATAGTTGTCCTAAACTGTGTTTGGTCTTCAGTCAGGTGGCTTACGGTTAAGACTGACACCATAGCTGCTGTTGTATTGATCCATCTCATTGCTGGCCTTCCTCTTTTTTGCGTTGACCTTCTACCTTGCCAAGCATGATGTCTTTCTCTAATGATCTCTCTTTGCATATGTCCAAAGTATGAAAGTTGATGTCTTGTCGTCTGAGCTTCTAAAGAAAGCTTAGGTTTGATCTCCTCTAATACTAACTGGTTTGTTCTTCAGGCAGTCCATGGTATACATAGTATTCGTTGCCAGCACCATAATTCAAAGGCATCAATTTTCTTCCTGTCTGTCTTTTTCACACTCCAATTTTCACATCCATATGATATTGAAAATATCATCGCTTGAACAAGTCGAATCTTTGTATGGAGAGGGACGTCTCTGCTCCTTGAGAATCTTATCTAGGTCCTTCATAGCCATTTCTGACAAGAGGAATGCATCATCTGATTTCTTGACTGCTTGTTGCTTCTTTATTGATAGTGGACAACTTTAATCTACTTGGTTCAACTACAGTGAAACCTTGACTTATGAGTTTAATTCGTTCTCCTAGGACAAGCAGGATGTGTCAGCCACACCTGGTGACGTCATCCGACGGCGCCGTGACGAAAGTGCTCTCTAGCTCAGAAGCTTCTGAGCATGTGTGAGGAGACCCCTCCTCCCTGGTCCGCCCCCAGCCCGACCAGTTTTCAATTCTTCCGCCTTGCCTCAAGATGGATCTCAGACTCTCTCTCTCACCAATTTTCTCCTATCACCCTTTGAAATGCCGAAACCCGGATTCAAACTCTGCCCAACATGCAAAAGGAAAATGAATATCTCCAATGCTCACCTGAGCTGCCTCCGATGCCTCGGGGCCTCTCATATCGTGGAGGACTGTGCCTCTTGCGCCCAGATGTCCCCCAGGGCGAAGAAGATGAGGGATTACTGCCTGAAAGAATTCCTGGCTGCTCCGGTTCAAGCTGCTGCGTCGGGCTCTGCTGACCGCGGTAAGTCCACTAAAGGGAAGGCTCCCGCAAAGAAAAAACACCGGGCGGGCCTGGCCCCTGCGCTTCCCCCCCCGCCGGAGAGATCGGCCTCCTTGGCTTCCGCGGTGCCTGGCTCAAGCTCCCCCACCGCCGGATGCTCCACCGATGCCCCTACTCTGGGCTCCAGCGCTGCTACCGCTTCTCTGTCTCCTTTGCCATGCGGCTCAGGCGGGGGCGTTCAAGATGGCGCCTCGCACGTGGCCGCGCCAGTCTCCGCCCCCAAAGACTTGCCCTCCAATCGGGTGGCCAGGGGCGTCTCCTCCCACCATGATGACGTCGGGGCTTCCCCTCGGCACGGGCTTTCCTCCCCCGCCCGCACACAGAGGATTCCCCTCCAGGAGCTCCCTTGCGCCGAAGACTCCTCCCGCGCCGACGGCTCCCACCGCAGAAGCCACTGCCATAGCACCCGCAAACACCGCGCTGACTCCCGGGAGTCCTCCCGTCGGCGCGGCAATAGCGCAGACAAGGGCAGAAGACACAGGAGCAAGAGACACCGGCGAGAGCGCTCCTATTCGCGCGGCGACAGCTGGGACAGCGAGTCATCCCGCGTTCGTCAGAGGGGCAGGAAGTCTAACTCCCATGGGCGCCGGAGCAACACATCTTGTGGGTCTAGCACTTCTGAGGCCATATTGCAGCTATTGCAACGCCTGGTGCAACAAACTGCCCCTGCAGGCCGGGAGAACTCCGTTGCGCCCCTTTCGGGGGTACACACTCCTGAGGAGGGAGGCAGTACGCACTCCTGAGAGGAGGGAGGCATCACCAGAGCACATTCCCTCAGGGCATAGGAGCCCTTCCCCTGTACTGGGACAGGACTCCGAAGGCAGCGCTCCTGAAGAAGAGGGCCCGCAATCTCCTTCGTCCAAGTCTACACCAGATGAACAAGGGGAGGCGCAGGCACCGATCCAGGAGGATCTCACCTACCCAAAATTCTTGAAGAAGGTGGTGGCCAGGCTAGGCCTCACCAAGGAGGAGCCCTCTGACGAGAAGGATCCGGAGGTGATGAAATACCTCGGCGGACCCAAGCCGGCCTTGTCTCTTCCCCTGCACCGGAAACCTAAGGACAAACAATCCACCCTCTGGCAGTCCCCTGCCTCCGGTCATGCCTGTGCCAGACGCCTGGACAACAAGTACCTACTCCAGACTGCTCCTGGATTTGACAAAGCCCAGCTTCCTCACCATTCTATTGTGGTAGCGTCAGCCTCAAGAGGTCTAAGTCTTTGCGCACTCAAACGACCCATCCCCCTGGCCGGGACCCTAAGCTCCTCGACGACCTAGGGCGTAAAGTCTTCCAGGGAGTGATGCTGAGTGCCAAGATATCAGCTCATCAATTCCAACACCTGCTGTTCCAAGACGCCCTTCTAGCGGAGCTTAAAGACCATCTCCCCAAGCAAAACCAGCATACAGCCCCACTCCAGGAATTAGCTGAATGCTCCAAACATCTGATGAGCACTGCTTTCGATGCCTTCGACACAGCTATCCGGACAGCTGGCACGGCCATCGCAGCCCGCCGCTGGGCCTGGCTGCGAGCCTCCGGCCTGTCAGATAATACCCATGACAGGATTGCTGACGCGCCTTGCCTGGGTGACTCTCTGTTTGGGGACAAAGTGGCAGATACCGTGAACGGCCTGAAAGAAGACTGCACCACTCTGAAAACATTGGCGGCGGACGGACTCGAACGCCCCTCCTGGTCACAGAAAGGGAGCTATTGCCGCAAGCCCTTTGCCGCGTCAAAGAAGTATTACGATTCCAACCGGCAGTGGCAGCCACCGAAATACAAGCAACACTACAACAAATCGTCCTTTCAGAGACAACCACAAAGAGAACGCAAAAACAAACCAGCAAACAACCAGCAAGCTGGTAAGAACTCTTCCTCCTTCTGACTATCCGCTCCGGCGGGCCTTGAGTGCCCCCTGCTACCCCACCAGTGGGGGGCCGTCTATCCAACTTCCTACCTGCCTGGCAGGAAATCACCACGGACCAGTGGGTCATCCGGATTATCCAGGTGGGCTACCGCTTACGGTTGTCTTCCCCACCATGGCAGCGCACTCAACCCAGCAGCAGACCACCGCTGCATCAGGAAGTTGCCCTTGCGGATCTCCTACAGCAACTCATCAGAACACGAACGATCGAACGGGTTCCCTCCGACGAAATCAACACTGGCTTCTACTCCCGGTACGTCCTCATTCCCAAGAAGTCCGGGGGCCTTCGCCCAATCCTGGACCTCCGCAAGCTGAACAACACCCTCCTGAAGGAGAAGTTTCGGATGTACTCCCTGAACTCCATCCTTCCCCTCATCAGACCGGGGGACTGGATGGCCACATTGGATCTACAGGATGCCTACTCTCACATCCAAATCCACCCCTCTCACAGGAAATTCCTGAGATTCGTAGCAATGGGGTGCCATTACCAGTACCGGGTACTGCCCTTCGGACTCTCCCCAGCCCCCAGGGTCTTCACGAAGTGCGTAGCGGTGGCAGCTGCACACCTCCGCAAACAAGGGCTCGCCATCTTTCCCTACCTGGACGACTGGCTGATATCAGCAGCTTCCGCCACGGAACTCAAGGCGGCAGTGCGAAAGACTACCACGCTGCTGTCCAGACTGGGTTTCCTGCTCAACATGAAGAAGTCCCGGCTAGAACCCACCCAACGCACGGAGTTCATCGGGGCCATAATCGACACGACCTCAGCCAAGGCCTTCCTCCCCGAGCATCGGCAGGAGAGCATCATCCGCCTTGCGAAGAAAGTATCGTCCATGAAGCGAACCAAGGCCCAGGACATCCTGCGCCTGTTAGGTCACATGGCAGCCACTACATCTGTCCTAGCCCTGGCCAGGCTGCACATGCGCACTCTCCAATGGCACCTGCGCTCACACTGGAAGCAACGGTCCCAACCTCTCACCACCCTCATCCCTATCACACCGAGGGTATCTACGAGTCTCCTGTGGTGGATGACCCCTGCCAATCTCAACGAGGGCAAGAGCCTGCAACCCTGCGGCTACCAGGTCATCCTGACCACCGACGCCTCCCCCACAGGCTGGGGAGCCCACCTCTTGCACCTCCGCACACAAGGAGCGTGGAAGAAGACGGAGCGTTCCCTCCACATCAACGCCCTCGAACTCCGAGCCGTCAGGTATGCGCTCCAGACCTTCATGCCGCACCTCGAGGGGAAGACAGTTCTGGTCCAGACCGACAACCAAGTGACGATGTTCTACATCAACAAACAAGGGGGTACGGGCTCCCGCACTCTCTGCAGGGAGGCTATCGAGACGTGGTCTTTGGCCCTAGCACACAACTGCCTTCTACAGGCGACCTACCTCCCGGGAGAGCAGAACACCATAGCGGACAGACTAAGCAGGCAGCTCCGGCCCCACGAGTGGACACTCCACGAGGAAGTAGCGGAGTCAATCTTCCGACGCTGGGGGACTCCGCAGATAGACCTCTTCGCCACCGAGGACAATTCCAGATGCCCTCTGTTCTGCTCAAAACGCCCCTCTCCCAGGAGAGTGGCCTCAGATGCATTCGCTGTACACTGGGGGCAGTGGGAACTGATCTACGCTTTTCTCCCAACCCCCCTCATGACAGCCACCATAAAGCGCACCATCAACGACAAGGCGCACATCATCCTGATTGCGCCCCACTGGCCAAGACAGATGTGGTTTTCCCTGTTACGACAGCTTTCACAGGAGCCCCCCATCCGGCTCCCGATGAGACCAGACCTGCTCATGCAGAACGACGGCGCAACCTGGCACCCCAATCTCCAGACCCTTGCCTTGACGGCCTGGAGACTGAGAGGATGATCCTCCAACAACAACATCTACCGGCGGAGGTACAGCGCATCGTACTGGCTTCCAGGAGACCATCCACGAGAAAGTCATACAGTCTCAAGTGGAAACGTTTCAGTATCTGGTGTGCAGGCCAAGGAATCCCGCCAGACTCTTGCCCTGTTCCAGCTGTGCTACAGTATCTCTCCTCGCTCTTCAGTCTGGGCCTGAAGCCCCAGTCAATTAAGGTGCACCTCGCGGCCATCGCGTCCCTGCACCAACTGCGAAACAGCTCGCCCACGGGCTCCATAGCCACTCTTCCCATCGTGACCCGCTTCATGAGAGGTCTCGGGAACCTGCAGCCCCCGGTCCAGAGACCTGTCCCCTCGTGGGACCTCAACATCGTTCTCCAACAGCTGACACGGGAGCCCTTCGAGCCTCTGCTCTCAGCGGAATCCAAATTTCTGGCCTGGAAGACGCTTTTCCTCATCGCCATCACTTCCGCAAGGAGGGTGAGCGAGCTACAGGCCTTGGTAGCTCACCCCCCGTACACCAAGATTCACCACAACAGGGCGTCCCTCAGGACACACCCGAAGTTTATTCCGAAGATCTCCTCCGTCTTCCACGTCAACCAATCAGTGGAACTACCGTCTTTCTTCCCGGCCCCTCACGGGTCACCTGAAGAACAACGTCTCCACTCACTTGACTGCGTCCGAGCACTGCGCATCTACATTGACAGGACGGCCCCAGTCCGACAAGGGACCCAGCTTTTTGTGTCCTTCGACCCCAACAAACCGGGACGGCCGGTCACCAAGCGCACGCTCTCCCACTGGATATCTGATTGCGTCTCCTACTGCCTCCAGAAGGCGGGCGCTCATCCAGCAAACAAGGCAAGCGCACACCAACTCCGCGCACTGGCCACCTCTCTCGCAAGCGCACATGAGGTGCCAGTAAGCGAGATCTGCAAAGCCGCCACCTGGTCCTCGCACCTCACTTTCCAAAAACACTATTGCCTTGACCTCCAAGCAGAAGCCGACAGCTCTTTCGGAAGAGCGATTCTATCTACAGCGGCGGGTTCCTCCTAGCCCGACGCTACAGTAGCAGCCTGCAGGGAGTAACCCTGCACTATGTGGTTTCACTATGTGGCTGCTATGACAATGTGGTCATTATTTGCAAAATGTTTACACTGCTGCACTATAGTATTGCACAGATTGTTCCTTGCACTTTGATTGTTGAACTATTGCACAGATTGGGGTTCCTTGAACTGTTGATTGTTTGCACTATTGCACAGATTGTTCCTTGAATTGTGATTGTTTGCACTATGTTCTGCCTTACTGCTTGCCTCAACCACATCCGTTGTATTCTGCACTGTTGAGGTTGCAATCCACTGTAGGTCGTTTGCACCAGGAGACCTCGGTGCGTGTGCCTTCGGCCATGCTCTTATGTTATTGCTTGTTGCACAAATACGTCTGTTTGCACAATAAACGTTTGTTCTTATCACATGAGGCTTCATTACTGTTCTCCATGGGTACTATCCTGTCTCAGCCTCCCTCAGCCTCAGCGCGTAACAAGTAGCTGGGGAGACACCAGGTGTGGCTGACACATCCTGCTTGTCCTAGGAGAAAACAGTTACTTACCTGTAACGGAGTTCTCCGTGGACAGCAGGATAGGTCAGCCACACGATCCCACCCTCCTCCCCTCTGAGGGTGGCCTGCGGTCCGCGCCCCAGCCTCTGGCCGAAGCTAATGACTCACTGGTCGGGCTGGGGGCGGACCAGGGAGGAGGGGTCTCCTCACACATGCTCAGAAGCTTCTGAGCTAGAGAGCACTTCCGTCACGGCGCCGTCGGATGACGTCACCAGGTGTGGCTGACCTATCCTGCTGTCCACGGAGAACTCCGTTACAGGTAAGTAACTCTGTTTTCTGTGACCGAGCTCGTAACTCAATTTGCTTGTATATCAAATCAAATACTTGCTCATGTTTTTTCGATGATTTTGTGCTTTATATCCATGGACATCATCCTTTTTCTTCTCAGCACTGTTCTTGGCACTCACTTTCTTAGGATCCATGGTTGTTAAAACTTGTTTATTTTGGAAAATTTCTTAAATGTTAAAACAAAGCAACAGCAATATGACAGAGATGCTCGCTCGTAACTCAAATCTCAGCTTGCATCATAAAGCAAAAAATTGACCGAGCGACAGCTCATATCTCGAAAAACTTGTAAGTTGATTCACTCGTAAGTCAAGGTTTCACTGTATTTCAATTTTTTTTTCATCAACGATGAACCTATTGATTTTTGCCACCTGTCAGGATCTTTGTTGCCTTTACATTAAGGTGCAGGCCCATATTTTTGACACTTTCTTGATCTTGAGAAGCACATGTTTCAGATTAGTCTTCACTTTCAGCCAGTAATGTGGTATCATCAGTATAGCGAAGGTTGTTGTTGAGTCTCTCACCAATCTTCACACCTCTGTCTTCATACAGTCTTGCTTATCTGATGATTTGTTCTGCATATAAATTAAACAGGTAGGGGGAAAGTAAGTATGCAGCCTTATCATACACCTTTGCTGATTTTTAAACCATTTTGTTTTTCCTTCTGTTCGAACTGTTGCTGCTTGATCAAAGTAAAAGTTGTGCAAGAGAACAATCAGGTGTTCTGGTATACCCATGCTTCTTAATGTGGCCTAGAGTTTTTCAAGTTTTACACAGTCCAAAGCCTTGCTGTAGTCAATAAAACACATATAGATATCCTTTTGGTATTCTTTAGTCTTTTCAAGGATCCATCTCACATCCGCAATGATGTCTCGTTCCTCACCTTTTCCTGAACCCTGCTTTCACTTCAGGTAGTTCTTGTTCCAGGTATGGTTGTAGTTTCTGCTGAATAATATTCGGTAGAATCTTGCTGGCATGTGGGATTGGAGCGATTGTGCGATAATTTCTGCAGTCAGTTGGATCATCTTTCGTTAGTATTGGTATAAACATAGATCTCTTCCAGTTAGTTGGCCATGTTGTTGTCTTCCAGATTTCCTGGCAGAGCCTTGTACAGTGGTGTGCAAAAGTCTGGAATCGCTTGTAAATTTGACATTTTTTCAACTTTGTGACCTTTATATCTTATTTTCTCTTTCCTCCCAGTGGCTTTTTCTGTGTATCTCATGATAAGTGATAGATTTGGCTATTAGGGCCAACTTTTAGTATTGGTTTGGCCCTTATTTTCTGAGTTGATTTTCTGTGAAAATTGTGTAATGTACATCATTGGCCAAGGATCTATTGTAAGTATGCTTTAAAATATTATGGACGCACACCAGGTTTCCTTCAAATTAATGTATGTGGCCTTGAAAAAGGCCATTTTTATGTGCCAGTGATAGCTCAGTATTTGATGGGCCACCCTTTGTTCTTGATCGCCTGGCTGCACCTTGTCAGCATTGAATGAACCAGTCTGACAAGGTGATCGTTGGTGACAATGCGGTTCCAAGCTGCAATGAGTGACTCAATCAGCTCACGCTTTGTCTGATGCCTCTTGGATATTTCCAAGGCCACCTTGTGCCACAGGTTCTCGATTTGGATTCAGATCTGGAGGCTGGGCAGGCCAGTCCATTGACTTGATGTTGTTCTGCTGCTTCCAGCTGATCACCTGTCTGGAGCGGTGGCAGGGATGCATTGTCCTCTTGGAACAGGAACTGGCCAGGAAACAGCTGGTGTGCTGATGGCACCATGCACTTTTGCAGTATGGTGGTATACTTGGCCCTGTTGACCATTCCATCGACTATGTGAAGACGTCCAATGCCACTGGCAGCCATGCAGCCCCAGACCATGACCTACAAAGGATGCTTCACAGTGAGGTTGACACTCAGGCTTGAATTGCTCTCCAGGAAATCTCCTCACATAGGTGTGGGCCTGGTTACCAAACAGGCAGAAGGTGCTTTGATCGCTGAATAGCACCTTTTCCCACATTTCAGTCGACCAGGTTGAGTGCTTTCTCGCCCACACGATCTGATTGCGCCTTTGTATGTCAGTCATCGGTGGCTTATTCCGTGCTTTGCAGCCCCGGAGACCAAACTGCAGGCACCGGCGACAAACTGATGAGTTGACACTGACCTCACTCTTGTCTGACCACTCTTGAAGTAGCTGAGGAGAGGTCAACTTGCGATTAGTCAGTGAAATGCATCATAGTGCGCGGTCCTGGCATGATGTTAATGCACGTGGACGACCTGAACGAGGCTTGTCCACCGCTGAACCCATTTCTTTCTTCTTCTGTACAATCTTAACAGCACTCTGACTGCAGCCAACTTTCCTAGCTATCTGACGGCTTGAAAATCCTTTCTCGCTCATAAAGGACACACGAACATGCTCCTCCAATGTCAGGGTCCAAGTCATCTTCATGGTCAATCCAGAAAGCATATGAAATTCAAAAATTCCACGCGTTTTTATAGCTGCACTGTTAGCTAGATATCTGCATTGTGATTGGTTAGTGAAACCAGCCTCCTGATTGGTCAGAAATAACATATGCATATTGGATAATCTCGATCCAGTTTTGATGCAGGATCCACAAAAATCGCAGAAGCTATCTTCCAGTGTCTGTAAAGTATTTAAATTGGAAGCAAGGAATGCAAAAAAGTCAACTCTAATAGCCAAATGTATCCCGTTTAACGTGGTAGAAAGATGAATATGCTGGGCTAACGCAAAATTTAAAAAAACACTTAGAAAGTACGAAAAATGCAAAACTCACAAGTGATTCCAGACTGTTGCACACCACGGTAAGTATGGTAAGAGCTGCATCAGATTACTGTAATACTTCAATGGGAATGCCATCAATGCCTGGTGCTTTGTTCTTTGATAAGGCTTTCAGTGCTGCTTCAGCTTCTTCTTTCTTCACCAATGGTTCTGGTTGATAAGGAACAGGTTGAAACAGCTGATGGTCCACTTGATTTTTATCATTTAACAACTCTGTATATTCTTTTCACTTTTTCTTGATCTTCTCAGCATCATTCAACATGGATCCTTGAGCATCTTGTAACATTCCAATTTAAGGCTGGAATTTTTTCTTTAACTCGCGTAGCTTTAGGAAAGTTGATCTTGTTCTTCCTCTAATTTCTGCTTCTATTTCCTTGCATGCATCATTGTAGTACTTCTCCTTGTCTCATATTGCTGCATGTTGGCAATCTCTGAATTTTGCAATTGCCTCTCTTTCTCCCCTGGCTTTAGCTTCTCTGCATTTCTGGGCAATTTTCAAAGTTTCTTCAGTCATCCATTTTGGCCCTTTTTGCTTTTTCATCTTTTGTAGAGATTTCTCACTTTGTTCCAAAAGTCTTCTTGATGTCATCCCATAACTCTTCTGGAGCTCTGTCATTTGTATCTAAAGCAGCAAATCAATTTTGCAAGCAGTCTTTAAATTCCAGTGGTGTATTCTCAAGGTCATATTTTGCTGCATTCATGAGTGGCTTGCTCTTTTTCAACTTTAGCTTGAGTTTGCATACTAGTAGTTGGTGATCTGTACTACAGTCAGCACCATGTTTTGTCGATGTTATAGAGCTGTTCCATCATTAACTTTCACAGATGTAGTAAATTTAGTTTTTTGTATAATCTGCTGCGTGAAGTCCATGTGTACAGTCACCGCTTGTGTTGCTGGAAGAAGGTGTTTGAATAGCTATACCGAATTCTGCAAGACCAGCTTCATTTCTGTTGCCAAGTCCATATTTTCCAACCATTTTGCCTTCTTTGTTGCCCACTTTTGTGTTTGTCACCCATGACTATTAGGATATCTTGTTTGCATGTTCTGTCAATTTCAGCTTGTTGGGGCGTATACTTGAATTATAGTTGTGTTGATAGGCATTCCTCGTAGACAAATAGAAATCAAGCATTCACTGACAGCATTGTATTTCATTACGGTTCTTGCAAGTTTCTTCTTAATTATAAATGCAACACCATTTCTTCTTTGTCTTTCTTTTCCAGCATAGTAGACAGGAGGGCCCAAGCCGGGTACAGGGTCATGTGCGGAGACTCTGTGCGGGACTTCATTTGCATAAATATTTGCATAACGTTAACATGCACTAACTTTTAGTAAACATGCCTCTTTGAGTGTATGGATAACGAAAGCCTACCAGATTTCTGCATTACTATACTCCAGTGCCAACCGCCAGGCACATTAGGAAGTACTACAGACACTGCCCATTTAGAACCCATAGCAAACCCACCATATCATAACAGTACTACCAGGACTCACAAAGCACCATACCCTACCTATCAAAAGGCAACATTGCAAATATTAAACCAATACATCTCAGAGAATACCAATACAGCTCCTATTGGGGAAAGAGAACAAGTGGCACTGTCATATAGAAACTACATAAATAGAATATCTCAGCTCGGTTGCACATGCGGAACATAGATCATCACCAAACAAAGAACAAGGGATCACAATTTAGAAATAGGAAGACAATAATTAAACTGGGAACCCCAAAAGCCAAACTTGGAATGTACAACACTGCAGAAATAAAACTATAAATTAATTTCCTCTTGTACTAAACAAAATGCAGACGTTAAAGACGCACATTCCCAGAGCTGACATTTCCAATTAATAAATTCAAAATAAAGTATTTTTCTACCTTTTTGTTTGTGCATTTTATTTTTCAGTTGCAATTGCTTTCTTCTGGTTTCTTCTTGTCTTCTGCTAACTCTCCATTGTGTGTTGTCCATTTGTCCTTTTCTCTCCTAGCTTTTTTCCAATTCTCTCTCTACATCTGCTTTAACATAATGAACTTTCTTCTTTTGCTCTTTCGTCCATCCTTCTTTCTTCCTTTTTCATCCACTCAAATTTTACCCCTCCATCCTCAATCCCCACTTACTCTCCCAATACCCGCCCAATCGTAGATTTTTCTTCCCTCCCACACAATATTTTTCTCCTCTCCATTTCACTCTCCCAGCCCCCATCCCATTCTAGTCCTCCCCCAACATCAGCTCCCTTCTAGTTCCAGCCCCACCCAGCATCCGCTACCTTCTAATCCCTGCATCAGCCCATTTCCAGTCGTAGCTCTCCCATCCATTTCCAGTCCTATCCTAGCCCCTCCATCAGCCCATTTCCACTCCTAGCTCTCCCCCACTCAGCCTATTTCCAATCCAAGCACCCCATCCCAAAGAGCCCTGTGGCTGTCTAAAATGCTTTACAGGGAGCCGTAGTGCTCCCGGCTCACCTCTAACAGCTGCGGAAGTGAAGAGCTGCTTTTTCCTTCACTTCGGCAGCTGTACTGTAGCCTGCCACGCTGAGGTCGAAGGGGACTTCCTGTTTCCTGGCACTCAGTATAACAGCGTTCTAAACTACAGTACAGCTGCCAACGTGAAGGAAAAAGACTATGTTCACTTTGGCAACTGTTAGAGGTGAGCTGGGGCCTCTCCAGCTCCCTCTAAAGCCATCCTGCCTGCTGGTATTCGCTGCGGGATGTTGGTGCAGGGCCCCAGAAGCACTGGGCCCTGTGTGAACAACATTCTTGCACAATGGACGGGCCAGTAGACCATGTGATCATCAGATGCAAAGTTCCCTATGCCAGTCCATTTCAGTTCGCTGACACCCAACAGATCGAGGTTGTACACGTTCCATTTCATTCTTGACCACCCCCAACTTCCCTTGGTTCATGCTTAGTACATTCCATTCCCAATATGTAAGACATCTCTACAGCGTCTGACTCTCATTTCATGCGCAGCTACATCAGCAGTCAGATGTCCTGAGGGCTTTGATCCAACCACATCCATAAATGCTGGCTTTACTCTGAAAACTCTTCAGCTCCTCCCAGTAGCGAGTTGAGTGCCTTCTGACCTGGGGGTCTCTTCTTTCAGCACTATAGTGGAGTTTTTTTTGTTGGGACTGTCCATTGGGTTTTCATGGCAGATAAGGAAGTAGTATTCCAGGCCTGCCTTCTGCGCAGTTTAAGTTTAGTGTTGTTGCTGTTATTACAGAAATGTGATCCTCCGCCACCATCATCCTATTTTGCTGTTGCCCAGATGGATGGTTTGTTTTGGTCTGGCACCTCAGCTGAGACCTGTCCATCTTGGGAGACCCTACCAGTAGTTAAGCTACCCATAGCTTATCCCTCAGCATCACTGATGCACACAAGCCTTCACAGCACTACAAGCTGCAAACTCTGTACATTTTCTAATTCCACTATATCCTTTGTAAGATATGGTGATTAGAAATGCACACAATATTCAAGACAGCATCGTACCATGGAACAAAACAGAGGCATTATAATATGCTTTGTTTTATTCTCCATTCTTTTCTTTATGATTCCTAGCATTCTATTTGTTTTCTTGGCTGCTGCTGCACACTGGGCTGAGGGTTTCAATGTATTATCCACGATGACTTCTAAATCTTTTTCCTGGGTGTTGATTTCTAATGTGGAATCTTACATTGTGTAACTGTGGTTTGTGGTGGTCTTTCCTAGGTCCATAATTTTACACTTGTCCACATTAAATTTCATCTGTCATTTGGACATCCAGTCTTCCAGTTTATCAAGGTCCTCTTGCAATTTTTCACAATCTCCTTGTGTTTTAACAACTTTGAATAATTTTGTGTCATCGGCAAATTTGATCATCTCACTTGTGATTTCTATTTCCAGGTCATTTATGAATATGTTAAAAAGCAGTGGGCCCAGCATAGATCCCTGGGATACGACACTATTCACCTTTCCTTATCGTCACTCCAGTCCAGTCCCTTTACTTCTGGGTTACGCAACCCTTCCAGCAGCTTGGAGGCTGAGCCCAACCTTTTTGGGGATGGAGCGGTATAAATACCACTGGGACCACCCACCAACTCCAGTATTCTCAGCCTCCAAGCAGCTGGAGGGTTCCGTAAGCCTAGGGCTTACTGGAGTCTTCCTTCTTACAATCATAACTTTTAAATTTTAAGACATCTGTGTGTTTTCTATCAGAATCAAAGCTGTAATTTTTGTGCGCTCTGTTGTAAAGAATGTGCGCTCGCTTGGCGAGGTGTGCGCACGCGCACAGCTTAGAGGGAACAGTGCTTATGAGGGATCTTGTCAAAGGCTTTCTGAAAATTCAGATGCACTATATCATCTGGCTCACTTTTGTCTACCTGTTTGTTCTCACCTTCAAAGAAATACAACAGATTAGTAAGAGAATGCTTTGCTTGGCTAAATCCATGTTGGCTTTCTCTCATTAAACCATGACTATCTACATGTTCAGTAATTTTATTATAATTTCTACCATTTTGCCCAGTATTGAAGTCTGCCTCACAGGTCTGTGGTTTCCCATATCACCCCTGGAACCCTTTTTTAAATATTGGTGTTAGATTGGCCATGCTCCAATCTTAGGTACTATAAATGATTTTAATGATAGTTCACAGATTACTAATAGTAGGTCTACGATCTCATATATCGGTTCTTTCAACACCCTTGGATGTAGGTGATTTGCTATTCTTCAGTTTATCAAATAGTTGTAAGACCACTTCCTGGTTTATCGATATTTCTTTCAATTCTTCCGATACATCACTTTAAATACCATTTCAAGCATTGGTAGCTTCCCTACATCATCTTCAGAAAAATCTAAAGCAAATCATTCATTCGCTCCGCTATGGCCTTGTCCTCCCCTAGCACCCCTTTTACCCTTCTGTCATCCAGTGGTCTGACGACTCTCACAGGTATTTTTGCTACGAATATGCTTTAACGTTTTTTTCCTTATCGTCACTCCAGTCCAGTCCCTTACTTCAGGGTTACGCAACCCTTCCAGCAGCTTGGAGGCTGAGCCCAACCTTTTTGGGGTGGAGCGGTATATATACCACTGGTGCCACCCACCAACTCCAGTATACTCAGCCTCCAAGCAGCTGGAGGGTCCCGTAAGCCTAGGGCTTACTGGAGTCCTTCTTTCCTCTTAAATTCCTTTTTATTTAATTTAATTTATTTAATTTTAGTTGGATTTGATTTATTTAACTCATTTGATTTACAGGATCTTTGGTATCCTATTTGATTCTCTCCGGAGTACTCTTTTCCCCCCCCCCCCCCTTCCTCCCTCCCTCCCTCCCTCCCTCCCCGCAGCGTACTGAGACTGATTCTCTGCGGATCGGGCAGCAGCGAGGAGGAAAGTCCACAGCTCCTCTCACTGCCCGTGCTGCCTATTCTCCGGTCTGCCTGCCTCAGATCCGGCCCGTCCTCGCGCCGAAGCCCAGCTGGCGGCTGAGCGCTGGAGGACGCGCCGTGCACGCGGGGAGAGCCGAATCCTCTTCAGCCCCCCTTCTCTTCTTACAGCGACGCGCTGTTTCAGCGGCGGAAGAGAAGTGCGGCGGGCAGCGGGAGCTCCGAAATTGTTCGGGCTTCAGTTTCCTCTCTCCCCCTTACCGCCGGAGCGCGGGGGACAGCAGAGGCCAGCGTTTGCAGGCGATTCATCTAGGGCTCCACGTGGCTGCGGCCTAGCACGTGTTGAGCCCCTAAGGAGAACGGCGGTCTCGGGCCTGGAACTGAAGAGCTCCTGAACCGCAAGTATACAGCTTAAGCTGTTAGCAAATTTATAGAAGTTTTTCCTGCTACAGCTTTTCTTGGCGTTTAATGAGATATTGAGGGGGAAATATTGCAACCTTGCCCCCCCCCCCAGCCACGGAGAACTTGCTGGTCTACTATTGTAAGGGGGGGGCCGGTTATTAGCCTAATTTAGTTTAGTTAATTTATTTTAATTTATTTTTATTGATTTTAATGTAATTAAATTGGATTTAATCTTGTTTATTGATTTTGTTTAGTCTGAGGGGGAACAGTATTTTTGTGTTGGGGGAGGCAACTAGGATATCTCTCCCAAGAACATGACGGCCAAACAGAGGTGTCCCTCTTGTGGCACTAGAAGGGGCACTGCATCTGAGGCAGGGGTCTGCAGGGGCTGCGCCGCTGTCGCTTCCTCGGTGGAACAGGAAATCAGCCTGGCCATGTCCCAGGCCTCGCAGGGGTCCTCTGATCCCTTAGAGGGAGAAGCAGCGCCTCAGCTGTCCCCTCCCTCGCACTCAGAGACCCTCCTTCCCCCAGCTCCTTCCTCCTCCCTGCCGGCAGGAGAAGGGGGAGCAGGGGACTTCTTCTCCCCTGATTTCATTCTCCTGCTGCACCAGGCCTATTGCCTGCGTAAGAGGGGTCTTGGCCCAGGGGAAGCGGGTCCGTCGTCTGAAGGCAAACTGGTCAGACCCATGAGATCTAACTCCCAGGACTCGGGGATTTCCTCGAAGCGTCCCAGGCTGGCAGTTGAAGAGCCCCTCACTCCACTTTCCCAGGACTTGCCAGAGGAGGAGCCCTCGGAAAAGGAGGAGGAGGAAGAGGAGGAGCTGGAGGAAGGGGAGATCCCGGAGGAGGACCACTCTCGCATAATCAAGAGTATTCAGGCGGGAGGAGTTGCCCGCTTTAATTAATGACTCCCTGAAAGCTCTCAACGTAGCCTCGGATACTCCCGCAGAGGAGGAAGCCTTGGAGGATCCCTTGATTCAGGCCGTCAGAAGGTCCCAGAAGGTCTTCCCTGTCCACAGAGTGGTACGTCAGATGATTCAGGAGGAGTGGGATCAACCAGAGTCAGCGTTGAGAGGAGTCAGGGCCATGTCTCGGCTCTACCCCCTCCCTGAGGCAGACAAAAAGAACTTCTGAAGTCCCCCAGAGTGGATGCGGCAGTCTCGGCAGTAACGAAGAAAACCACCATCCCAGTGGAGGGCAGCGCGGCGCTGAAGGATGCCCAGGACAGAAGATTGGACACGCTCCTTAAGCAAGCCTTCGACGTGAGCGCTCTTGCCTTACAAGCCTCAGTTTCGGGAGCATGGGTGGCACGAGCATGTTTGAGGTGGTCGCAGCAACTCCAGGCGGAGGAGGGTTCCTCCGATGGGGTCCTAGCCACCTCGGCAAGGTTGGAATCAGGTACGGCCTTCTTGGCAGATAGCCAGTATGACCTCATCCGGAGCTTAGCAAAGAACATGGCCTCGGTGGTGGCAGCCAGACGCTACTTGTGGCTCCGGAATTGGGCCGCGGATGCCTCCTCCAAAGCTCGCCTGAGTCGCCTCCCCTTTAAAGGGAAACTTTTGTTCGGAGAAGACTTGGACAAGTTGGTAAAGGACCTGGGCGAGTCCAAGGGCGGCAGACTTCCGGAGGACAGGATCAAGCAAACACGATCTTCTGCCCCTTCTCGGAACCAATCCAGAGAACCCCGGAGGTTCCGCTCGAACAGACCTAACCCTTTCCTCAGGGGTCGTTTTAACGCTAGGGGTCAAGGTGCCAGAGGGTTTCGGGGCAGAGGTTTCTCATCCTCTTCCTCCTCCTTCTCCTCGGGTCCCAGAAAGCAACAATGAGATACAGGGGGTCCGGGAGGTCGGATTGCCGGTAGGCGGTCGCCTGAGGCAGTTTCTTCCCGCCTGGTCCCGAGTCACATCAGATCAATGGGTGCTGGAAGTGATTCGAGAAGGATACTCCCTCGAATTTGCAAAGCAAATACTCCCAGCTTTTGTTCAGTCTCCCTGCGGCTCCGCAGCAAAAAGAGAAGCCGTGGAGTCGACACTTTCCCGCCTCATAGCTCTCGGGGCCGTAGTCCCGGTGCCCCCAGACCAATGCGGTACGGGTCGGTACTCGATTTACTTACTTCGTCGTCCCAAAAAAGGAGGGATCTTTCGCCCGATCCTCGACCTAAAACAGGTCAACCGCTGCCTCAAGATACCTCACTTCCGGATGGAGACCCTAAGGTCAGTGATAGCGGCCGTGAGGGCCGGAGAGTTCCTAACATCGCTGGATCTGACAGAAGCGTACTTACATATCCCGGTCAGAAGGGCCCATCAGCAGTTCCTCAGATTCGCGGTACCTCGAGGTCATTTTCAATTTCAGGCGCTACCCTTCGGGCTAGCAACAGCGCCCAGAACCTTTACCAAGGTGATGGTGGTAGTAGCGGCCGCCCTACGAAAGAAGGGAATCTTAGTGCACCCCTATCTGGACGACTGGCTGATCCGGGCAAAGTCAGAGGAGGAAAGTCGCCAAGCAACAGCCGAAGTAGTTCAAGTTCTGGAAGAACTAGGATGGGTCATCAATCGAGCAAAGAGCAGTTTGGTTCCATCACAGGAGCTCGAATATCTCGGAGCAAGTTTCCACACAGGCAAGGGCAGGGTCTTTCTGTCCAGCTCAAGGCTAAAGGACCTGAGAACTCTAGTCTCACAGTTCATGGTCAGACGGCTTCCTTCAGCGAGGCATTACCTGCAATTGTTGGGTACCATGGCGGCGGCAATAGAAGTCGTTCCGTGGGCCAGAGCTCACATGCGCCCCTTACAGCGGTCTCTATTGCGGCGGTGGTCTCCGCAACAGCACCCCTTGTCTCGACTGCTCCCCTGTGCTCCTCGGACCAGACACTCTCTTCTCTGGTGGAGGTGCCCAAGGAACTTGAGTCGCGGAATGCCCCTAGAGCCTCCTCAGTGGGTACTCTTGACGACAGACGCCAGCCTGGCAGGCTGGGGGGCTCATTTCGAGGACCAGTTTGTCCAGGGGCAATGGTCGGCAGTAGAATCCCTTTGGCCTATCAACCGCCTGGAATTGAGAGCGGTCACACGAGCGCTCAGGGCTCTTCAGCCTTCAGTGCGAGGGAAAGCGATTCGCGTCCTCTCCGACAATGTCACCGCCGTGGCGTACATCAATCACCAGGGGGGCACCAGCAGTCCGGCATTGGAAAAGGAGGCGGACTCCCTGTTCAAGTGGGCGGAAGTCCACCTGGCGGCGCTCTCAGCACAGCACGTGGCAGGTACGGACAACATCATGGCCGATTACCTCAGCAGGTACAAGATAGATCACGGCGAGTGGGAACTGCATCAAGAGGTCTTCGACCAGATAGTGGCCCGGTGGGGTCCCCCAGTAATGGACCTCATGGCACGGTTCACATCCGCCAAAGCAAGCCGATTCTTCAGCAGGAGAAAGGAAAGGATGTCCGAGGGCCTGGATGCCCTGTCTCAAAGGTGGCCCACGGAAGGGCTCCTTTATGTCTTCCCCCCTTGGGCTCTAATCGGGAAGGTCCTCCAGCGGGTGGAAGCTCACCGGGGTCTAGTAGTCCTTATTGCCCCGGATTGGCCTCGCCGTCCTTGGTATGCGGATCTGGTAAGGATGATCGCCGACCGACCATGGCACCTTCCGGTCAGGAAGGACCTACTCAAGCAAGGACCAGTTGAGATGCCACACGTGGATCGATTCTCGCTTACGGCATGGCTATTGAAAGGGCGCGGCTCTTGAAGCGCGGCTACTCACCGGCAGTAATCGCGACCATGTTGAGCGCGAGGAAGCGCTCCACCTGTCTTTCCTACGTAAGAGTCTGGCGTATCTTTGAAGCATGGTGTACAGAACGCCGGAAGAATCCCCTGTCGGCCTCGGTCCCGGAGGTGCTGGAGTTCTTGCAAGCGGGCCTCGACAAGGGTTTAGCTCACAGCTCCCTGAGAGTACAACTGGCGGCCATCGCGTGCTATAGGGGCAAGGTGGGCGGAAAAGCCTTGGGAACAAACGCGGACGTTGCAAGGTTCTTGAAAGCGGTCAAGCGGCTCCGACCACAACGAAGATCGGTCATACCCCCTTGGGACCTTAACCTAGTTCTGAATTCCCTAGCCATGGGTCCGTTTGAGCCTTTGAAGAAGGCCTCCTTGAAGGATCTGACGCTGAAAACGGTGTTCCTGGTGGCCATTTGCTCAGCCAGACGAGTCTCCGAACTACAAGCCCTGTCTTCTCGGCCTCCCTTTCTGTCCTTACCATCTGCTAGACGTCCCCAGAGCCTTGAAGCGCTACCTCTCCCGCACGGCGCCCTTTCGGAAATCCGAACGACTCTTTGTACAGTTCGGAGGGCCCCACAAGGGTGAGGCGGCAGCCAAGGCCTCAATTTCCAGATGGATCAGGGAGGCGATCGCTTCCGCCTATATCCTCAAGGGGAAACAGGTCCCAGGGGGCTTGCGCGCTCACTCAACTCGAGCACAGGCTACCTCTTGGGCGGAGTTCAGTCTAGTACCTCCTCTGGATATCTGTAGGGCAGCGACTTGGTCCTCTCTGCACTCCTTCACCAAGCACTACAGGCTGGATGTGCAGAGCTCGTCGGACTCTAGGTTTGCACAGGCAGTGCTACGTTCCGGAATGGCGGATCCCCCCCGGGCTGGTACTGCTCTGGTACTTCCCTGAAGTAAGGGACTGGACTGGAGTGACGATAAGGAAGAGGTAATTAGATCTTACCTGCTAATTATTGTTCCTGAAGGAACGACAGTCCAGTCCCTACTACCCTCCCTAGTTCTGTAGCCATTCCGGCCGTTCTCTTTGTTATGGGTCTACGGCCTGAGGGCGGTTTCAGGTGTGTTGGTGGGTCAGGCTGGAGAAAAGGCACGCACCATGGCAGTTCTCCTACCTTCTCCCTGGACCTCCTCTCCTACTAACTTCTCCTGGTTAAAAAAAAAAAAAAAAAATTAGATTTGAGTTTGTTTACTTATGTTTTCTGAGTTATCTAGGTTGGTTATATCTGCTTTGACAGTCGTTTACTGGAGTTGGTGGGTGGCACCAGTGGTATATATACCGCTCCACCCCAAAAAGGTTGGGCTCAGCCTCCAAGCTGCTGGAAGGGTTGCGTAACCCTGAAGTAAGGGACTGGACTGTCGTTCCTTCAGGAACAATAATTAGCAGGTAAGATCTAATTACCTCATTATGCGTTTTTGCTTCTATGGGTGGGTTTACAGGGAGTCAGATGTGTTTTTTTGGACCCCCTACATATGGAAGATTTTGTGAATAGGGAAGGAAATGTACCCCTCTGACATAATACTCTGGTTTTTCCCCCCCCCTTAATTTCTTATTTGTCTACTTGTTTGGTGTAGAATATAACCTAGCTTCAGAATGTATGCTCTAGGTGAAGCAGTGTCTTAATCTCCTTAGGCCACATTAACAAGAGAAAATATTAGATTTTTTTGTTAACTAACTTTGTACCTGTAACTGTTTCTTGTATTTCTTATATTTGTACTTTTTGTAAAAAGTTGTCAAATTTAAATTAAAACAATATATCAAAACAAAATCTTAAGCAAGTGGGGAGGTCAATATAACACGTATCCCCCCCCCCCAACCACCATAAGAGATCACAACCATCTCACAGCTGACAAATATTTGACAATGCTTACAAAATGAAGCATTTATCTAAAATCTCTAATTCCCTCCACCCCTCCCATAGATTCTAGCATATTTCTGTTTCTGAGGTCATAGATTTTAAAATGGCCAAATCACTGTCGAGCAACAAAGATATAGTAATACAGGAGTGGCCAGCTCCAGTCCTGGTGCAACACAATCCAGCCTGGTTTTCATGATGTCCCTAATGAATATTCATGAGACATTAGGGACATCATGAAAACCAGGTTGGATTGTGGTACACCAGGACCGGAGTTGGCCATCCCTGCAGTAATACACCTTACTGTTTTTATGTGTTTGCTCAACAAATCTTAAAAAAAAAAAAAAACTCATTCAGAATATACCTATTGTGCATTGATCAAATATACAGTGAGAAAACTAGATGCAGTACAAACATGCTGTCACATGATACAGAAAGCTAATTCTTATGCCCTCTAAGAGGGTTCTCCTCTGCCGATTTTAACTGTAGCATAGAAAAGTCACAAAATGAACTCCTCATTGCAGTCCCTTTTAACTCCTTTGGTAAGCTGAAGAAATCTTGGTGTGAGGCACTGTACACGCACATGTACATAAGGGTATAGACAACATGAACCATACACTTACTGCATCGCTGCAGAGCATGCAGAGATTTCTGCAAAACACAGGAAGATACAGTATGTTTAGCTCACTGTTTTTTTAAATTGTAGCCCTTCTGCGGCTGTATACCTTAGCATAGGACAGAGTAGTGTTACTTGATGACTTGATAATTCTTGCTAAATTCAGGGCTGTACATAGTGTTACAACTGCAAATGAGCAGCATACTGACTAGCAGGAGTGTAATGAATTGGAATTTGCTGATACAGTAGATGTGCTTTTTTGAAGGACGTTCCTTGCATCTCTGCTGTCATATGAACGAGCAAGTGCTTCTGAAGTGGGAAGACAAGATAGAATCTGACCTTGTTTTTGAGAAGCAAACTCATTTAAATGCTGTTGTCTATTCCCTTTTTGTTATGGTGGCTGGGAGAAGCATAGAGCTTACTTTCTTTAACTTGAAAAAGAAAACATGGAAACGGGGCTGGCCATTTTGAAGGAGGAATAGCTTGAAGGTGGGCTTTGAGGTCCCCTCCACAATTACAGCGGCCCAGGGCAGAATGTCCAGCACCTCCCTTAATTTAGAAAATGCCTCTTCTGTAGCACAACTTGAATTTGCCATGCAGCGTATAGAACGCCTGCACACCTTTGGTTGAACTTCTGTGGAAAACTGTTAAATCTTGTTTCAGTAATTATGAGCATTATTTGTAATTGCTGTTTCGTATATCAGTTGTCTGAAAAGTGACCTATGATTACCCTGCATTAATGTTTGAGATTGAGACTGCCAGCTGCATAGCACCAAAATGTTTTTTCTGCCTCAGTTTTTAGGTGAGACTATATTCAGAACAGCACTGATTTTTCTAGCTTTTATTAACTGCTGGCCCTTCATGCTTAACATTTATGAAATCGAAAAATAAAATCATGACTTAACCCCCAAATCATGAACTTGTTAATATAAGTTAATATAATATAATATATATAAACACAGTAACATTATAAATAATATCTGATAGGCCCGTTGTCTTTATCTAGTCTGTCTGAGGTGAGACTGTCCCTGTCCACCAGTTTGTTGGTGAGCGCACACATTTCTTTTGTCTAAAGCAGTGGTTCTCAACCTAGTCCTCTGGGACTCCCCAGGTCAGTCAGGTTTTCAGGTTTTCAGGGTATCCACAATGAATATGCATGAGAGAGATCTGCATACAGTGGAAGCAGTGCATGCAGATCTATCTCATACATATTCATTGTGGATACTCTGAAAACCTGACTGGCCTGGGGTGCCCAAAGGACTGGGTTGAACCTAAAGTAACACCTCTTTCCCTTATGACCCCATCTGACTTTTTAACCTTTTCCTCCACAACTGTTCTGAATATACCTTTATTTCATACTTCCTATCTGTAAACCACCTCTACAAGCCTTTACCTTGTCTGTGCTCTCGTCATCAGAAAAGTAGATTACTGCAGTGTTCTTTTACTAGGTTTGACAACATCTACTTTTTTGTCATTTACAACAAATCAAAAACATAGCAGTAAAACTTATTAATGGAGCAAAACAATTCAATCGTGTCATGCCTCTGTTTATCAATGAGCCAAGTAAAACCAAAAACCTTATGTTCCAATTACTCTCAATGTTCTAACTTCTAACTCAAAAAGTGAATTTTTAATGTCGGACTGTTTGCTATGAAAGGAAACCCTTTCTTGCAGCAAACCTTCCTTTTTTCTCTTTATTTAGAGCAGTTATTGCTCAACTCATAAAGCTAAAAATCCGAGGGGAAACGCATTAAGCAAAGCCCCCGGTCACACTTATCTTGCTTAGTAAGATTCTGGTGAAAAAAATGATCTTTTCTTTCTTTTGAAACGCTGTTACAGCTGCTGCTTCTCCAATAACATGCCAGCGACCACACAGTTCTTGACAGACGCTAAAAACCTCACTGATCGTGACCAGCTTGTTGTTGGTTAACTTTTACTTGTCATTCCAACCATTGCACCAATACTATAGGTCCAGGCATATCCATCTCAACATGAACACTAAACTGTGTATCAATGAGCATTGTCGTCCTATTTCTTTCCATATTGCAGTCAAAATCTTGACATTAGTTCACATGATCTATTGCACTGCACTTCCTGCCCATTTGGCTGCCTTAATAGTACCATATAGCCCAAAACATACTTTGTACCGTTTTGCAACAAAATTTCATAGTGATCCCTTCAAAAATTTGATTTGAGACTACTAGAGACACTGTATTTGCACTTAATGCACCTCAGCTGCAGAATGCTTTAAGCAGAGTTTGGTCTGGAGTCGTCCTATAGTAAACCCTTTATTTTAGCCAGATTTTTAAAATAGACTCTGGTTGAATTTAATAGCCGATTCAATATTTTATTTTTATTTTTTTGTTTTTATATTATGAGGGTGGCATCCTTTTGCAAGTGCTTTCTTGGAAGAAAATCGGATTGGGATTCAGCACAGAGGTTATGCATGTGTTTAGTTGGATTTTTTTGTGTGTTTACTGGACTTTCCTTATCAGTATTTGCTGTGATATATATTCTTTTTTTTTTCTTTGTATTTTATTGTTTGGAATTTGTATTAATTCTTGTAATCTGCTTAGATTAGTTATAGGTTTGCAGTAGAATCTGAGCCACCATGCACTATGGTTGTACCTAGCATTTTTGTTCAAATTCAGCAGTTCCTAGCATCTGCTATAATTTTCACTACAAAAATGTGTGTTTCTTTTTCATATTTCCACTGCTTTTACTCTTTGCAAGTTCGCATCATCACACTTTTATTAAAATCTGTAGTTCACCTAGCAAAAAATGATCAATTTAGAGCATGCACCCTGATTTTAAAAGGTGTTAACAAGAGGGCATGCTTTATTTATTTTATTTAACAGGATTATACCGCCTTATTAAGTCTAAGCGGTTTACATTAAAACTCAGCTCAACTGTTACCTTACAACAAGGGTATCAAACTTGGAGAACTTTAACAAGGGTATGGAACTCGGGGTTTGGATATGGTCCATGTAGCTTCTAGGTTAAGTAATATTTCCATAGTAGTCGGTGAATAGGAAAGTGAGTTTTCTGCGGAAGTCCTTGTGTCTGCAGTTGACCTCAGATCCTCTGATAGCGTGTTCCATATTTTTGGTGCTGCTATGGAAAATGTCCTGGTGTAGGTGGCCTCTTTACTTGCTTTTTGTTTTTCAGGACTAAGGTGGTTTTATGGTATGATTTCTGGGTCTCGTGTTATGAGTGATTGTAGGGTGTCAGCTGTTGTACGGTGAATAATTTTGAATGTAGTGATAATGATCTTGTATTTTATACAGGCATGTATCAGGAGCCAGTGGAACTGTTTCAGGATGAGGGTGATATGGTCTTATCTTGTGGATTCTGTTATGATACAGGCTGCTGTATTCTGTGCCATCTGGAGTGTATGGTGTTCTTAGGAAAGTCCCTGATAGATTAGGTTACAGTAATCCATGATCGGTGTAATTGTTGCTTGACAGACCGTCTTAAAGTTGTCATGGTTCAGCAGGTGTTAACTTGTTGCATCAGTTTCATCTTGTGATAAGCTGGTTTTGTTGTTCCTTATCGTCACTCCAGTCCAGTCCCTTTACTTCTGGGTTACGCAACCCTTCCAGCAGCTTGGAGGCTGAGCCCAACCTTTTTGGAGGTGGAGCGGTATAAATACCACTGGGGCCACCCACCAACTCAGTATTCTCAGCCTCCAAGCAGCTGGAGGGTTCCGTAAGCCTAGGGCTTACTGGAGTCCTACTTTTTATTTAATTCATTTAATTTACTTACTTACTTACTTTATTTTCCTTTTTTCCTTATTAGTGGCCTTCCTAAGATTCGCAGTGCCAAGGGGCCACTTTCAATTCCAGGCCCTACCCTTCGGCCTAGCTACGGCTCCACGGACATTCACCAAGGTGATGGTGGTGGTAGCGGCTTCCCTTCGGAAGGAGGGAATACTAGTACACCCGTACCTAGACGATTGGCTGATCCGGGCAAAGTCGGAAGAAGAAAGTCGCTCGGCGACAGCCAGAGTGGTTCAGGTTCTAGAGGAGTTGGGGTGGGTCATTAACCGAGCAAAGAGCAGGATGACTCCCGCCCAGGATCTCGAGTATCTCGGAGCAAGATTCGACACTGCCAGGGGCAGAGTGTTCCTGTCACGATCGAGATCAAGGGACCTAAGACTTCTAGTCACAGTTTCTGAGCAGGCGAAACCCCTCAGCATGGCATTATCTTCAGGTTCTGGGCACAATGGCGGCGGCGACAGAGGTAGTCCCTTGGGCCAGGGCCCACATGCGCCCGTTACAGCGGGCCCTACTGCGTCGGTGGTCTCCCCAACATCATCTCCTCTCAACGCAGTTACCGTGTGCTCCGCGGACCAAACGAGCCCTTCGCTGGTGGCAGTGCCCAAGGAATCTAGAGCGCGGGATGCCCCTCGAGCCTCATCTATGGGTACTGTTGACGACGGATGCCAGCCTTGCAGGCTGGGGGGGCTCACTGCGAGGACCAGTTCATCCAGGGTCACTGGATACCGTTAGAATCTCAATGGCCCATCAACAGACTGGAATTGAGGGACGTCACCCTAGCGCTCAGGGCGCTCGAGTCCCTGGTGCAAAGAAGAGCAATTCGCGTTCTCTCCGACAATGTCACCACGGTAGCTTACATCAACCACCAGGGTCGCACCAGCAGCCCCGCCTTGGAGAAGGAGGCGGACGTTCTATTCCAGTGGGCAGAGAACCGTTTGGAAGTGCTTTCAGCTCAGCACGTGGCAGGCACGGACAATGTCACGGCCGATTACCTCAGCAGACACAAGATAGACCACAGAGAGTGCGAACTGGAGCAGGAGACCTTCGACCAAATAGTGGCCCGTTGGGGACTCCCGGTCATGGATCTCATGGCAAGGTTCTCGTCAGCCAAGGTGGACCGATTCTTCAGTCGGCAGAAGGAAAGAATGTCCGAAGGCCTGGATGCTCTGTCTCAGAAGTGGCCTGCGGAGGGTCTTCTGTGTTTCCTCCCTGGGTTCTGATCAGAAAGGTCCTCCAGCGGGTGGAGGCTCACCAGGGATTGGTAATCCTCATAGCTCCGGATTGGCCGCACCGCCCCTGGTACGCGGATCTGGTGAGGTTGCTCGCCGACCAGCCGTGGCGGCTTCCTTACAAAAGGGACCTTCTCAGGCAAGGCCCGGTTCGGATGCCTCACGTGGATCGATTCTCGCTTACGGCCTGGCTATTGAAAGGGCGTGGCTCCTGAAGCGAGGTTATTCAGGAGCAGTAATCACTACACTGTTAAATGCGAAGAAGCGCTTGACCTGCCTTTCCTATGTAAGGGTTTGGCGCATTTTCGAAGCCTGGTGTGCGGAGCACCGAAGGAAACCCCTCTCGGCCTCAGTCCCGGAGGTTCTGGAATTCTTGCAAGCAGGTTTTGACAAGGGTCTGGCGCACAGCTCCTTACGAGTCCACCTGGCCGCCATCGCTTGCTATAGAGGTAAGGTCTGCGGCAAGCCCCTAGGGGCCCACGCGGACGTCTCCAGGTTCCTAAGAGCAGTTATACGTCTGCGTCCGCAACGGAGGTCGGTGATTCCCCCTTGGGATCTCAACCTGGTGCTAAATGCATGGTTGGGGAACCCTTTGAACCGGTAAAGAGGGCTTCCTTGAAGGACTTAACCCTGAAGACAGTCTTTCTGGTCGCTATCTGTTCGGCCAGGCGGGTCTCCGAATTACAAGCGCTGTCCTCCCAACCCCCCTTCCTGTCCTTTCTCAAGGACAAGGTGGTCCTACGCACGGTGCCTTCCTTCTTGCCCAAGGTTATCTCTCCCTTTCATATGAACCAGACAGTTACCCTCCCGGCCTTCCCGGCCGAGGGACCTGAGGGTAGGGATAGCAAGCTTCGCCTCCTAGACATCCAGAGAGCCTTGAAGCGATACCTCTCCCGCACAGCGCCTTTCCGGAAGTCCAAACGGCTGTTCGTCCAGTTCGGAGGTCCGCACAAAGGAGAGGCGGCGGCCAAGGCCTCCATCTCCAGGTGGATCAGAGAAGCGATTGCTTCCGCCTACATCCTGAAAGGGAAGCAGGTCCCAGTGGGGCTGTGTGCGCACTCCACCCGGGCTCAGGCTACCTCGTGGGCAGAGTTCAGCCTGGTTCCTCCGTTGGATATTTGTAGGGCGGCGACTTGGTCCTCTCTGCATACCTTCACCAAGCACTACAGGCTGGACGTACAGAGTTCAGTGGATGCTCGGTTTGGTCTGGCGGTTCTTCAGTCCGGTTTGCCGGATCCCACCCAGGATTGAACTGCTCTGTTACTTCCCAGAAGTAAAGGGACTGGACTGGAGTGACGATAAGGAAAAAGTAATTAGATCTTACCTGCTAATTAGTGTTCCTGAAGGAACGACAGTCCAGTCCCTGATCCCACCCAGTTCCGTCGGCCCTTGAGGCCTATTAGGCAAAAGTGGAGCTGCGGACCGAGCGTGGGTCCAGGTCTGGGTGAAGGAGGGCAGGAGAAAGTTGGCTCGGGCAGTCTCGGGTAAACCACCTCCCTCCGGCGCCATTCCTCCTCCCCTACTCCTATTACCTATTTCCTTAAAAAAAAATAAAAAAATGATGAGTTTGTTTGTTAAATATTCCTTTGCGGGGTTAGGTTATGTTATGTAGGTTGTTAACGGAAGTTTGTTTAGTCTGCTTTTTCATTCGATTACTGGAGTTGGTGGGTGGCCCCAGTGGTATTTATACCGCTCCACCTCCAAAAAGGTTGGGCTCAGCCTCCAAGCTGCTGGAAGGGTTGCGTAACCCAGAAGTAAAGGGACTGGACTGTCGTTCCTTCAGGAACACTAATTAGCAAGTAAGATCTAATTACTTTTTTTCCTTATAGGTGGTTGGAAGCTGTGGTTTTGGTCAAGGGTAATCCAGAGGTATTTTATTTCCTATTTTACTGTTATGTTGTGTGTGTGTGATTCTGTGAGTGATGGGGGTGTGAAATCTTTGTTCCTGGTGATGTGCGTAACCTCTGTTTTTTAAGTTGATTTTCAGGTTGTGGTGGCTGAGCCATTCTGTCATTGCGACTAAGCACTCTGTTACTTTTGTGTAGTCTGGCTTGTTTTTATTAAATGGAGCGTATATCATCACATCAGCATGTATTTGATATTGTATGTTATGGGTGCATATTATTGAACATAGGGATTGAATGTATATATTGAATAAGAAGGCTGAAAGTGATGAGCCTTGGGGAATCCCTTGTTGCTGTTGGAATGGTTTTGACGCCTGTAGGCCCATGTGCATGTATTGCTGTCTGTGGTTCAAGTATGATTGGAACCACATGAGTGTTGTGCTTTTTAGACTTATCTCACTCAACCTTTGCATTAGATATTATCTAAGAGAACTACTGGACTGGTATGAATCATAGCATTCCCTATGGTTTCAGAGGGCTCATCACTGGTGGGCCAAAGTTGCATGTTGCAAGTACTGTGACACTATATTGTCAGTTGCTGGCCCATCGCTAAAGAATATTCTTCTGGGTCCTTTCCATGGGGTGCAGAAGTACTCCTAGCTTTGACTTATGAAGACTCCTCTACTGTATTTAGAGAGGATATTGTATTACTCATATGTATTAGGGAAGGCCAGGTCTATTAATTTGGATGGGCTCTGTCTTCTGTTTTGTCTGTGATTTAATGCTATTTTATTAATACAGCCAATGTAGGGCTTTTGAGAGGAAATGTTGGCAAATTGACTTACTCGCAGCAACAAGCATGCAGCTATTTCAGACCAATTACAAAGCATGAATGGGATCACCCAGAAGACAAAGCCAATCCCACTGCAGTAATCCACCCCTCTTCCAATGCAAGTGTCTGTTACATGAGAGGGAAAGTGGGTAATGTCCTCTTCCATGGCAGGTTTTCAGCTAAGAATAAAGCTTCCTTCCCCTTGAAAGACAAATACATACAAACATAAAGGCCCAAGGCATTTCTATGGGTGAGGGAGTTAAGCACATGCAACGTTGAAAAACAGATACATTGAAACATAACTGTTAGGGATCTGCTTCTTGCCAATACTTTTAAATAAAATAAAGTGCACCTCCCTTCTCATGTTCTCTCCCAGTCACAGATATATACATTACCCTCCCCTCCCACCCTCGTACAAATACACACCACACATGCAGAGATGTTGGAAATTAATCCATGAGACATGCAATGTCTGTCTTCTCTACCATGCGTCCCCTCCCACCTGGCTGATCTCCAGGAACAAGCAGGAATGAGTCCTCACATATGGGTACGTCGGTACCGACGGAGCCTGCGCGGGAACGCTCCCCAGCTTCCCAAAAAGGAAAGCTTTTGGGAGCATCCCACAGCGCCTGCGTGCTGCCTTCCCGCCTTTCCTAACCAACTCTCCTCAGTTCTTCTTTTCTGCGGAGCCAGCAGGTCGTGTTCCTGTCACCGCTGAAGAAGTTCTTTATTTTAATTTATTTCTTTGGTCGCGTGTCTGCCTTCCCCGACGCCGGACCGGTACCGCCGGTCTTTTCTTTTCTTTTCTTTAAAAATAAACAACAAAAAACTATTTATTTTCCTCACTTGGTGTATTTTTCTTCTTAGGCTGGAGGCCCACAAGAAATTTTTCCCTCATGGAAAAACCAGCCTCCGGGTTCAAAAAATGCACTAAGTGTAGCGGTACAATTTCTGTCACAGATACCCATGAATGGTGTCTGAAATGTTTGGGGCCTGAACACTCCATCCCGGATTGCCAGTCCTGTTCTCTAATGTCTAAACGAGGGTTACAGAACCGGGCAGCCAAGCTCCATGTGCTGTTTCCCACGGATGCACCGGCGGTGGCATCGACATCTTCCAGGTCTTCCTCTCCTGATGGGTCTCAGGTAACCAAACATACTTTTAGCAGGTCCTCGAAGGCCAAATCTCCCTCTAAGCATCGAGATGCCTCCGGGCTTGCCCTCGAGGATCCTGCCCCAGCCAAACAACCCCGGCGGGAAGCTCCGGCTTCCAAAGCTCCTCCTATGGGGTTACAGGTTGACATCGATGGCATGGCCTCGACCGATCACTGTTAGACTGCTCTGGGGTACCGGCACAATCTCCCGGTACCGACATCCAGGCAGTCGTGGCGTCCATGGATCACACTGTGCAATCCATGCAGCAGGCTATACTGGCTTTCATTAAGGCTGCGACGCCGACAGTACCGCAACAAACTCTGTTGTCGGTACCGGCACCAGTACCAACTTCGATACCGGTACCGACTGCATCGACATCGGCCAGGATACCGATTCTGGCTTCCTGTCCTGGGCTCTTTCTCGGTACCGATCCGGTACCGGGAACACCCGATGTCGTTACCGATCGATACGCCTATCGATCTTTGGAATCGAGCAGACGATACTTCGATTCTTCTGATGATTCTGATTCATCTGATGAGTCTCCTGAAGTATCTATCACCCTTCCTGAGGAGCCCTCTTCTCCAAAAAGGAGAATGTCTCCTCCAGAGGATTTGTCCTTTCAAGACTTAATAGTAGAAGTAGCTAAAGGACTCCCTATTTCAGTAACCTCCTAAAAAGAACCTAGAGCAAAAAAATTAGATATTTTGGGATACTCTAAGGTTCCCAGAGAGGCAGTCACCTTGCCAATTCATGAAATTGTTCAAGAACATTTGATTGAATTATGGGAGACTCCTCTCACCCTTTCTCCTCATTCTCGTAGATTGGACACTATGTACCGTGTCCCTCCTTCTCCTGGATTTCATAAAACTCAGCTTCCTCACCACTCCATTGTGGTGCAGTCAGCTATGAAGAGGATAAAGAGTACCAAAAGACACTCTTCTACTCCTCCAGGACGAGAATGCAGGACCTTGGATGCTTTTGGTAGGAAAATCTTCCAAGCTAGCATGCTTATTGCCAGAATCAATTCATATAGCCTTTATATGGGTATGTTTCTGAAGGAAGCTGCAGAAAAGCTGCACAACTTTCTCCCTTTTATTCCAGAGGATTAAAGGGATGAGTTCCTTCTTTGGCTTAAGCATACTCAAGACATTTCAAAGTTTTCCAACAGGGCAGCCTTTGATTCTTTTGAAGGTGCCAGCAGAGCCTCAGGCATTGCTATAGCTGCTCATAGAATTGCTTGGCTCCAGGCTTCTGATCTAGAACCCTGGGTTCAAGATGGTTTAGGAAATCTGCCCTGTACAGGTGAAAATCTATTTGGCAAAGAGTGGCAAATTAAAGCCACTCAAATGGATGCCGAAAATGCTGCTCTGGATAGACTTTCTAAGTCTACCTCCACTCCGGCCAAGAAAAAATCTTTTAAAAAGTCTTTTTACAAAAAGGGCAGATTTCCTTCCACTTCTGGTCAACAGTCTTCTACAGGTCGCTTTGCTACTAAGCGTCAGCAACCTAAACAGGCCAGGCCTAAACCTGCAGGGGCTGCTATAACCCAGCAGTCCCAACCCCCTCAGGGTTTTTGACTTGATACTAGAGACCTTAACCTTTCTGGCTCTACAACAACCAGAGCCTCTCACCATTCCAGGAAGGTTAGCTCATTTTGCTCCCAGATGGGAGCAAATTACATCAGAGCAGTGGACCCTCTCTATCATAAGAGAGGGCTACAAACTTCATTTCTCAGACCTTCCTCCCTACACCATGGTGAGACACTTCAATTCTCCCACATCCCTCGACCTTCTGGATCAGGAGGTGACTACCCTTCTGGCCCAGAGGGCCATAGAAGCAGTTCCGCTTCTTCAACAAGGGTCAGGGTTTTACTCCCCCTATTTTCTCATCCCAAAGAAAACAGGGGGATACAGACCCATTCTAGATCTCAGAGAATTGAACAAATTCCTATGCAAGGAGAAGTTCAAGATGCTTTCTTTAGGCACTCTCCTTCCATACCTGCAGAGTCAGGATTGGCTTTGTTCTCTAGATCTCAAGGATGCGTACACTCATATACTCATCCATCCATCCATCCATCCCACAGAAAATTCCTACGTTTTCTGTTCCAGGGAAAACATTACCAATACAGAGTGCTTCCTTTCGGTCTGGCCTCTGCTCCAAGAGTGTTCACCAAATGCATGGCAATAGTTGCTGCATTTCTATTCACTCTGGGAATATTTGTCTTCCCATACCTGGACGACTGGCTCATCCGAGCTCCATCTCAGTCAGAAGCCCAAGTTTCCCTGGACCGCACCAGGCGCATTGTGCAGTAGCTGGGACTTGTGGTAAACCTACCAAAGTCTCAGCTCACCCCTACTCAGTCCCTAGAATTCATAGGGGCCTGGTTGGACACCACTACTGCAAGAGCCTACCTTCCTCAGGCTCGTTGCCAACGTCTAGTGCAGTTAGCCTCCCAGATTCAGTCAAAGAGCCACTTAACTGCCCGGGAGATGCTACAACTACTAGGCCACATGGCTTCCACAGTGCATGTGGTGCCCTATGCTCACCTACACATGAGAGCAGCTCAATGGACTTTGTCCACACAGTGGACTCAAGCATCAGGAGCTCTCTCAGACCAAATAGCAACCTCCAAACGTCTCTTTTGGTCTCGCCAATGGTGGATGTCAATTCAAAATCTGTTGCTGGGATCCCCCTTCCAAAAGTTGTTGCCCCAAGCAACCCTCACAACAGATGCTTCCCAAACAGGTTGGGGAGCTCATCTACAAGACCTCTCCACCCAAGGCACTTGGTCCCCAGAGGAGACCTCTCTTCATATCAACCACTTGGAACTTCGAGCAGTGTTCCTAGCTCTCAAGGTCTTTCATACCCTCCTCAGCTACAAGACTGTCCTCATTCATACGGACAATCAAGTAGTCATGTTTTACATAAACAAGCAAGGAGGAACTGGCTCTGTCGCTTTGCAACGAAGCTCTAAGATTATGGGCCTTCGCCAGAGAGCATCAAATCCATCTCCTGGCAGTATACCTCCCAGGAATCCAAAACTCTTGGGCAGACAGACTCAGTCGAGTTCTGCTTCCATACGAATGGTCCCTGCACATGGATCAGGTACTCGGAATCTTCCAGGAATGGGGAACCCCGGACATAGACCTCTTTGCAAGTCAGTGGAATGCCAAACTTCCCCGATTCTGTTCCAGAATTCCGTGTCAGGGAGCTCTGGCCAAGGATGCCTTCCTCCTTCATTGGGGTCAGCACTTCCTGTACGCCTTTCTACCCATTCCTTTGATTCCCAAGACTCTGTTCAAACTTCAGAGGGATCAAGGATCTATGATCCTCATAGCTCCACGTTGGCCACGCCAAGTGTGGTACCCTCTACTTCTGCATCTCTCCCAAGCCCCCTCCCTGGACTTGGGAGCTGCTCCAGACCTTCTGTCTCAGGAGGAGGGGACTTTGTGGCACCCAAACCCCAAGTCCCTTCACCTCAGAGCTTGGTTACTGAAGGCCTAGACCTTCAAGACTTCAATCTTTCTCAGCAAGTGAAGGATATCCTCCATGCTTCCAGAAAACCTTCCACTAGGCGTTCCTACGCTTTTAAGTGGAAAAGATTTTCCATTTGGTGTGCTCAAAAGGGTCTTTACCCTTTGGCACTTCCCCTGACTTCTCTATTAGAATATCTCTGCATCTCTCCAATGCAGGCCTTAAAACGAATTCAGTAAGGGTCCATTTGAGTGCTATTGCAGCATCACTTAAATCCCTCAATGGACAACCTATTTCCGCTTATCCTCTTATTACAAGATTCATGAGAGGCCTAACTTTAACAAAACCTCCCATTCGACCTCCCCCGGTGGCATGGGACTTAAACATGGTTCTTGGTCAGCTTATGAAGCCACCTTTTGAACCCTTAGCCACTACCTCCTTGAAATTTCTTTCCTGGAAGGTTATTTTCCTTATTGCAGTCACTTCTGCTCGCCGCATCAGTGAACTACAGGCCTTAGTGGCTAATCCACCTTATACAAGGTTCCATCATGATAAGGTAGTCCTTAGGACAAATCCTCACTTTATGCCTAAAGTGGTCTCACCTTTTCATCTTAATCAAGAGGTGTATTTACCTGTCTTTTTTTCCAGCTCCTCATGCATCCAGTGCAGAGAGGAACCTTCATACTCTAGATTGTAAAAGAGCTCTTGCTTTTTACTTGCACAGGACACAGCAACATAAGTCTTCCCAGCTTTTTGTTGCTTTTGATCCTTCTCATTTAGGACTTCCAGTCTCTAAAAGAACACTGTCCAATTGGATTGCTCAGTGTATTTCTTTTGCTTACCAGAGTAAGAACCTTTCTCTAGAGGGCCATGTCACAGCTCACAATGTGAGGGCCATGGCCACCTCTATGGCTCATCTTCATTCTGTCTCCATCGATCAGATCTGTCGAGCAGCCACCTGGGCCTCGGTTCATACCTTCACAGCCCATTACTGTTTGGACAAGGACTCCCGCCGGGATGCCTTGTTTGGTCAGGCTGTCCTCAAACACCTGTTCCATTCTTGAACAACTCCTGCCCTCCTTCCCTGAATGGATGCCTGAGATCCATAGGAAGACGAGGAACCCTTAAGGGTCTCATACCTTTGGGGATCTCCCGGGCATCTTAGCTAGGGAGTCCCCATATGTGAGGACTCATTCCTGCTTGTTCTTGGAGATAGCACAGTTACTTACCTGTAACAGGTGATCTCTGGGAACAGCAGGAATTAGTCCTCACAACCCTCCCACCTCCCCTAGGAGTTGTATCTCTCTCTCTCTTTCCTTTCCTCTCTCTCTCTCTATTGTCTCAGCTTTAAACTCAAACTGAGGAGAGTTGGTTAGGAAAGGCGGGAAGGCAGTGCGCAGGCGCTGTGGGATGCTCCCAAAAGCTTCCCTTTTTGGGAAGCTGGGGAGCGTTCCCACGCAGGCTCCGTCGGTACCGAGGTACCCATATGTGAGGACTAATTCCTGCTGTTCCCAGAGATCACCTGTTACAGGTAAGTAACTGCTTTACCCCTAAGTGTCAGTCAAGCAGGGATTAAGGGTGTAGGTTTACAAAGCAGCTGTAGTGGCTTCTGTGCAATATTGGAGCCATGGCGCTATTGAATTCAATGGGCTGCAGCTCCGATATTGCACGGAGGCTGCTTCCGCTGCCTTGTAAACATACCCCTTTAGTGACTGACTGAAATGTAGTACCTTAGCAACCATTAAGAAAGATCTACAGTTATGTACGGTGACACCTAGTGACTGTAGTTTGCTACTGGTTTCTGTATGCATAGACTCCTAGTGGTAGAGAATCGCAGCAATACCAGCTGCCTTGCACAGTGACACGTTGTGGTATAAATGTACAGTGCATTTGTTTGGAAATCTGTGGGGTGGCATCTAGTGGTTAAATGCATTAATAATACTTTGGTTTATTATTCTTTCCAAACCAGCAATGTTGGGAGTACTATTCAAACTAACTGTCCCCTCCCTGTCAGATCAGTACAAAACCACAGATACAAACATACATGCAGACACACAGATGCACATGTTGAGGGGTTGGGAAGTGTTCAGTCATGCTTTGCATACTTTCCTACCTTAGCATAAACCCCATGACCAGTGGTGGTACGAGGGATTTTGCCGCCCTAGGCATACCCTCTGTGCTGCCGCCCTCTCTAAAAGACTGTGTCTCCATCCAGCCCACCCCCTCTACCCTTGCACTGAAGTGACAGCGGCTGAACTATCACTTCAGTGCTGTGTCGGGGCATTAAAGTGCCTGTGTACCCACAGCCTGCCGCTTCTTTCCCCCCTTCCCCCCTCCAATGCAACTTTCTTGGAGGGTGGGCAGGTACTGCATGCTGGAACTGGGTGTGGGCGTTTTTTAAAGCCCACTACAGCGCTGAAGTAGCAGTTCAGCTGCCGCTTCCTGGGGGGTTGCGGCAGTAATGACTCCCACCAGGGTAACCAGCAATTTAAACAGATACTTACAGTTGATATGAAAGCCACCACCTAGATAATGGGCTTTTTTCCTGGAAAGGTGACAGGTGTTGATGCTCAGCTTTGAATGAAATGAAGTCTAAGTGGCATGTTTTCTAAACGTTAATGTGTGCAATTTAAGTGCAACTGTCCCCATAGAAATAAAAAAGCTGTGGATACTTAAGCTGCATTAATCTTATTAATATGCATTAAAACCTTTAGTAAACATGCTCCTAAATGTCGCTCAGTAAATTTAAGCTTCAGTCGCTACTGACTCTGCATAGGCACCTGGTCCTCATTTACCCCAAATTGATGCATCATGTGCAGTTCAGTCTGAATGTTGAACCATTCTTTTTGTCTAAATTAAGAAGGGACGCTATCACCTAGGTGCCAGGCTCAGCCAGTCATCTCGGGACAAAAATAAAACAGGAGTCACAGTGAGCCCCAAGATAAGTGACAGTATTTTTAACTATCTCCAGGAACAAGCAGGAATGAGTCTTCACATACGGGTATCGTCGGTACCGACGGAACCTGTGCGGGAATGCTCCCCAGCGTCCAGTAAAAGCTTTTGGGAGCATCCCACAGCGCCTGCGTGCTGCCTTCCCGCCTTTCCCAACCGCCTCTCTCCAGTTCTTCTTTTTCGCGGAGCAAGCCAGTCGTGTTCCTGTCACCGCAGAAGAATTCTTTATTTTTTTTCTTTATTTTTCTGTGTCGCGTCTGCCTTCTTTGACGTCAGACCGGTACCGTCGGTCTTTTCTTTCTTTAAAAAAAAAACAAAACAACTTTTCTTTCTTCAGCTGTGCATTTTCGGTTTGGGCCTTAGGCCTGAACATATTTTCTCCTCATGGAGAAGCCCGCTTCTGGGTTCAAAAAGTGCACGAACTGTGGCGGTACTATTCCTGTCACCGACACACATAACTGGTGTCTAAAATGTTTGGGTCCTGACCATTCCATCACGGATTGTGTGTCCTGTACCATGATGTCTAAAAGAGGTCGGCAGAACCGAGCAGCCAAGCTCAGTACCCTGTTTCCCTCTGATGCAGCCTCGGTGGCATCGACGTCTTCCAGGGCTGCTTCTTCCTCCCATGGATCTCAGGTAACCAAACATAAATCTAGCCGGTCCTCGAAGGGCAAATCTCCCTCTAAGCATCGAGATGCCTCCGGGCTTGTCCTCGGCTTCCGCACCGGCAAAATTACCCCAGCGGGAAGTTCCGGCTTCCAAAGCATTGTCTATGGGGTCACAGGTTGACATCGATGGCTCGGCCTCGACCGATCACCTGTTGCCGTGTTCTGGGGTACCGGTGGCCTCCACTGGTACCGACATCCAGACTCTGGTGGCGTCGATGGATCAGAAGATTCTGTCCATGCAGCGCACCCTAACGGCATTTATGCAGGCTTCGACGCCTCCGGTACCGCAACAGTCTCTGTTGCCGGTACCGACTCCGGCACTGGCATCGTTCCCGGTGCCGGTACCGATTGCATCGACATCGGCTTCGGTGTCGACTGCAAAGGTAACCTGTCCTATGATGCCCATCGGTTACGAACTGGTACCGCTTACTCACGCGTACCGAGTGGGATCGACATCGGATCGGGCTTTACAGGAGCATCCAGACAGGCGATACTTCGATTCCTCCGAAGACTCTTGAGTCAGAGGTTTCTGTCGATGCACCAGTACTTCTTCCTCATGAGTCTGATTCTCCAAAACAAAGAATGTCTCCTCCAGAAGACCTGTCTTTTCAGGACTTCATTAGGGAAGTGGCTAGGGGCCTCTCCATTACAGTGGCCCCTGAGTCAGAGCCTAGAGCCAAGCAACTAGATATTTTGCAATATCCTAAGGCTCCTAAAGAAGCAGCTACTTTACCTGTGGCAGGTGTAGGCCTGTGATCCACAGTGTCTGACATAAGCAGGCAGGCCTAACTAGCTTGACCTGTAAATGAAGCCTGTGAAGAGGCTCATAGGAATTACACATCCCCCGACATGCTGCTATTGTAGGATTAGAACTCAGTAAAAGTATTGAATTAGCTTAGATACGCAGAACTGGAAGATGGAAAAATACAGAAAAATATGTTTAAAAGCTACTGATAAAGTACATCTGCAAGGGATTTAATTGGGATTGCTGACAGATGAGTTGCAGAGCCCTGCTCCCCTACATGCACAAATTGGCTCTATGGCCTTGAGAGTGTGAAAGTAACAAGTTGATGAACTGGCCATTGTAATTGGGACTAGAAGGGGGGTAAGCAGGTGTTGAGCCCACTGAAGGAACATAATTGGATAATCATATCAGTACCGGCCCCAATAGAAGGGGTACGGGAGAGTACCGGGACCAATGAAATGTTTTTCTATACCTAGAATGGAGTAAAAGTCTATAAAAGTTGTTGTATTGCTAGAAAACTTTGCTCAGCCATTTTGAAATTGATTCTGCTTGAGACTTGTGCACAAATAAATGATTTGGACCTTCTGAACAGACTCCTGGTATTATTGGTTTGTCTGCGCTCTGCTGCTACATACCTATTCATGAGATTCTCTATGATCTCATGTTGAGCATGTGGGAGACTCCTCTTACCACCTCTCCTCATTCTCGTAGATTAGACACCATGTACTGTGTCCCTCCTTGTCCTGGCTTTCATAAGTCTCAGCTTCCTCACCACTCTATTGTGGTAGAGTCTGCCATGAGGAAAATAAAGAGCGCAAAGAGACACTCATCTAATCCTCCAGGACGTGAATGCACGACCCTTGATACTTTTGGCTGAAGGGTTTTCCAAGCTAATATGCTTGCTGCCAGAATCAACTCCTATAGTCTCTATATGGGGATGTTTCTAAAAGAAGTCACAGATCATCTGCAGACTTTAGCCCCTTTTATTTCAGAAGATAAAAGGCAGGAATTTCTCACTTGGCTTAAACATGCCCAAGATGTTTCCAAATTTTCCAACCGTGCAGCCTTTGACTCTTTTGAGTGGGTAAGCAGAGCCTCGGCTATTGCCATAGGTGCACGCAGAATTGTTTGGTTACAAGCCTCTGATTTGGAACTTTGGGTCCAAGATGAACTGGGAAATCTTTCTTGTACAGATGAAAATCTTTTTGGCAGGGATTGGAAAGCAAAGGCCACTCAGATGGATGCTGAGAACTCTGCTTTGGATCGACTTTTAAAGTCTACCTCTGCTCCTGCTAAGAAAAAGTTGTTCAAAGAGAACTTTTTTTATGGTCAGCAGGCATCATCTGCAGGTCGTTTTTGCTGCAAAGCGTCAGCAACCACCTAAACAGGCCAAGTCAAAGGCTGCCAGGCCTCCCACGACTCAGCAGTCAGGGTCAGGAGATTGCTACCCTTCTTGCCCAAGGGGCAATAGAAGAAGTACCTCTTCTTCAACAGGGCTCAGGGTTCTACTCCCCTTATTTTCTTATTCCAAAGAAAACAGGGGGCTACAGACCCTTATTAGATCTCAGAGAATTGAACAAGTTTCTATTCAAAGAGAAATTCAAGATTTCTCTCGGTACTCTGCTGCCATACCTTCAGAGTCAGGACTGGCTTTGTTCTCTAGATCTCAAGGATGCGTACACCTATGTCCTCATCCATCCAACACACAGAAGGTTCCTTCGGTTACTTTTTCAAGGAAAGCACTACCAATACAGGGTGCTTCCTTTCGGTCTGGCCTCTGCACCAAGGGTGTTCACGAAATGCATGGCAGTAATAGCTGCATTTCTACGCACTCTAGGAATATTCGTTTTCCTGTATCTGGATGACTGGCTCATTTGAGCTTCATCCCAGTCAGAGGCCCAGATTTCTCTAACCTGCACAATGCATGTCCTTCAGTATTTGGGACTGGTAATAAACATCCCAAAATCCAATCTCACCCCTACTCAGTCTCTGGAGTTTATAGGGGCCTTGCTGGATACCACAACTGCAAGGGCCTATCTTCCTCAGGCCCGTTGCCTATGCTTGGTGCAGTTAGCCTCCCAGATACAGTTAAAGTCCCATTTAACTGCTTGAGAGATGTTACAACTATTAGGCCACATGGCATCCACCGTGCATGTGGTTCCATATGCTCACTTTCACATGACGGCAGCTCAATGGACTTTGTCCACCCAATGGACTCAGGCATCAGGTTGCCTGTCAGACAAAATAGCAAACTCTAGTCGCCTATTTTGGTCTCTCCAGTGGTGGAAGTCCCCTCCAAATCTGTTGCTGGGGTCCCCTTTTCAGCAGTCGCTACCCCAAGCAACTCTGACAACAGATGCTTCTCCAATGGGTTGGGGAGCTCATCTGCAGGATCTCTCCACCCAGGGCATCTGGTCTCCACAGGAGACTTCTCTGCATATCAGTCTCTTGGAACTCAGAACAATATTCTTAGCTCTGTGTTCCATTCCCTGCTCAGCTACAGGACAGTCCTCATCCATACGGACAACCAAGTAGCCATGTTCTATGTAAACGAGCAGAGCGGGACTGGCTCTCTGTCGCTTTGCAATGAAGCTTTGCGACTGTGGGCCTTCGCCAGAGAGCATTGCATCCATCTTCTGGCAGTATATCTTCCAGGCGTTCAAAACTCTTGGGCGGACAGACTCGAGTTCTGCTTCCACACAAGTGGTCCCTCCACATGGACCAGGTAGCCAGGATTTTTCGAATTTGGGGAACCCCGGACATAGACCTCTTTGCAAGTCCGTGGAATGCCAAACTTCCCCAGTTCTGTTCCAGAATTACGTGTCAGGGAGTTCAGACCAAGGATGCCTTCCTCCTTCACTGGGGTCAAGACTTCCTTTATGCCTTTCCACCAATTCCCCTAATTCCCAAGACACTATTCAAGCTTCAGAGAGATCAAGGGACCATGATCCTCATAGCACCACATTGGCCACGCCAAGTGTGGTACCCTCTACTTCTGCATCTCTCTCAAGCTCCTTCCCTGGACTTGGGCTCTGCACCAGACCTTCTGTCCCAGGAAGAGGGAACTTTGTGGCACCCAAACCCCCAGTCGCTCCATCTCAGGGCTTGGTTGCTGAGGGCCTAGACCTTCAAGATTTTCATCTCTCTCAGCAAGTCAGAGATGTTGTTCATGCCTCTAGAAAGCCTTCTACTAGACGTTCCTATGCTTTCAAATGGAAAAGATTTACCATTCGGTGTTCAGGGAAAGGTCTAAACCCTCTTGCAATACCTCTGAATTCTCTACTAGAGTATCTCCTGCATCTATCCCATGCAGTACTGAAAACGAATTCAGTAAGAGTCCAATTTAATGCTATTGCAGCGTCCATCAAGCCTCTCAATGGACAACCTGTTTCCTCTCATCCTCTTAAAGCAAGATTCATGAGGCCTTCTTTTAACTAAACCTCCCATTAGACCACCTCCAGTGGCATGGGACTTAAACCTGGTTCTTGGCCAGCTTATGAAGCCACCCTTTGAACTTTTAGCCACTACCTCCTTGAAATTCCTTTCTTGGAAAGTTATTTTTCTCATTGCAGTCACCTCAGCACGCCGCCTCAGTGAGTTGCAAGCTTTGGTGGCTAATCCTCCTTATACAAGGTTCCATCATGATAAGGTAGTCCTCAGGACCAATCCACACTTTATGCCTAAAGTGGTCTCACCTTTTCATCTGAACCAAGAGGTATATTTACCTGTCTTTTTTCCAGTACCTCATGCATCAAATGCAGAGAGGAATCTTCATACCTTTTGGATTGTAAGAGAACTCTCACTTTTTACTAACAAAGAAAACAGCAGCATAGAAAGTCTTCTCAACTCTTTGTTGCTTTTGATCCTTCTCATTTAGGACTTCCAGTCTCTAAGAGAACACTGTCCAACTGGATTGCTCAGTGTATTTCTTTCGCCTACCAGAGTAGGAACATTTCTCTGGAGGGCCATGTCACAGCTCACAATGTGAGAGCCATGGCAAACTCAATGGCTCATCTAAATTCTGTCCATCGACCAAATCTGTCGAGCGGCCACCTGGGCCTCGGTTCATACCTTCACAGCCCATTACTGTTTGGACAAGGACTCCCGCCGGGATGCCTCGTTTGGTCAGGCTGTTCTGAAACACCTGTTCCATTCCTAATCAACTCCTACCCACCTACCCTGGTCGGATGCCAGAGATCCATGGGGGGAGGTAGAGTCCTTTTCAAGGACACACAACCTGGGGTTTCTCCCTGGCATCTGCAGCTAGGGAGTCCCCATACGTGAAGACTCATTCCTGCTTGTTCCTGGAGATAGCTTAGTTACTTACCTGTAACAGGTGATCTCTGGGAACAGCAGGAATAAGTCTTCACAACCCACCCACCTCCCCTAGGAGTTGTATCTCTCTATCTTTCCTTTCCTCTCTCTCTGTCTCAGCTTTAAAACTCGAACTGGAGAGAGGCGGTAGGGAAAGGCGGGAAGGCACTGATCATTTACATTGAACACAAAATCATGAATGGTGCATATCGGAGTTATTGTTTGCATGAAAAACTGTGTGAGAGCCTGAATGAGAGAATGACCAACGCTTTTGGGGATCAAATGGGCTGCGATAGCTCTCCCGATTTACTTTCCTCTTTCTCCTTGCTGTGCTCCTGCCCCTACCTGTACACCTTTATCCCTCCGCTTCTCCCTTCTTCTTCTCTCACGTCTCTCGCTATGCTGACTTTTTACTTCTCTGCCATTAAACTTTCTGTTGTAAACAGCTTTTCTGAAAAGCGGTATAGCAAAAATCCAGAAATAAAAATAAATAAAATGAGTGATCGCCTGAGTGTAAGTTTTAATAGGTGTCTAGATGTGGAGTGGAGGAGTAGCCTAGTGGTTAGAGTACTGGCTTGGTAACCAAGCAACCAGGGTTCAATTCCCACTAGCACTCCTTGTGGCCTTGGGCAAGTCACTTAACCCTCCATTGCCTCGGAAGAAAGGCCTGGCAATCTACTTCTGGTGACACTGCCAAGAAAACCCCTGGAGCTTCTGGGTCGCCAGGAGTCAGGACTGACTCGAAGGCACACATTGCATTTATTGCAGATGAGGGCAGCTAAATGATGATTTGTGATTACTGGGTGCATGATTTTTGAGGAAGTGTGAGTTTGTATGGTAATATAAGTAAGCGAGAAAACACAGCCTTATGGCAAAAAAAAAAAATCAGTAGCAGGAAAGTGTTTTTTTCCCTTTTTTTTGGGGGGGGGGGGGGAGCTGATAGGGAGGGTTGCTAGCTAGGGAATATCCATAGTAACCTAGTATATGACAGCAGATAAAGACCAGCATGGTCCATCAAGTCGGCCCATTCTTCTTTGGAATAGTTTAGATTTGTTGCTGGACAGCAAGAAAGTTTCCCCCTCCATACCTCCTAAAGGAGTCTGAAAATAGAAGCCCTTAGCTGAAAAACTGGTCTCTCAACTCATGAGGTGGGGGAGGAGGGGCAAGGATTAATACTTTACATAATCTGTAGGGTGTATTTACTTTAATGGTATTTTTCTCTTACACTTTGCAAGTGTCGCTCTTTCACTCTATCCATACTACAGTCAAACCTCGGTTTTCGTTGGCCCCGGTTTTCGTATGTTTCGGTTTTCGACGTCTTTTCTGACTGAGATGTTGTCTCGGTTATCGGATATCGCCTCGGTTTTCGTTGTGTTACTGAACAGCTGATGGTCCCAATAGTGGCTGGTGCTGCTCCTCCTATGGACAAGGGCAGGAATGTGGACAAATTGCCAGCCTCCATGTGCCTCCCCAGTCCCGGCAGCACTACCCCCCGGACTCACCGATCGCGTGTTGAAGCGAAAGTCAGCTGAGCAAGAGTCAGAGTCAAGAGCCAAGGATTGCACAGAGAGGAAGGCCCCGATCTCTCCACCGCCTGCCTGTTCTCTGGAGCGCCCCCTCAGGCTCGGAGGTAGCAGGGTAGCTGTCAATGTAAGCAGGAGATGTTGCAGTGCCGTACAGTACAATATCTGTGTGTTTTGATGTCCTGTGGACGATCGGGCAGGTGAGAGAAGTGACAGGAGCTGGGTGTCTGGAACGGATTAATTGAATTTACATTATTTCCTATGGGAAATATTGCTTCGGTTTTCGTACGTTTCGGTTTTAGTCAGTCTTCTTAGAACGGATTAATAATGAAAACCGAGGTTTGACTGTACTTGAATTCTCTGTCCAATCTGGAAAATTGGCTTATTGTGTGTCGTCGCCTAAATAAATGTCTTGCAATTATTTTAGTCTTCTGCCTGTCTTTGGTTCTATTTTTCCCTTCCTACTCTTTTGAGCTGCCAGCTCAATTGGAATTGGCTTCCACTGGGCCATGGCACTGTGAGCCTTCATCTGCAGCTACCCAGTGTATCCCCCTCCCCAAGTATTTTAAATCAACTTCAAACTTATTTATCTCAGTTACAGCAACAACAAAATTTGGAACTACACAATAGAGTTCCGTGCCAAACTCTCCAATTGTAGGGTGTAAGTCAAGCTGCTAGGTATCACTGTTCTGCAATGACTGAGGGGCAATTTCCACCTCTCCTGAAGGGGCTGACTTGGATTATTCAAGCCTGGCCTGGGAATCCATTCTCAGCATGGCAGCATATAATACTTGCTACTGAACACCCATCAGCCCAGCTCATTTAATGAAAATGGGAAAGATTTAGTGAGCCAGTCTGAGATGCTACATGTGCTGGGCAACTGCCTCTGCATCTTCTGGGACCCAGTAAACCCTGTTCATGCCCTCCAGCGTATTTTTTTTTCCAGCCACATTGCCTTTAATTTATCTGCCGTCTGAGGTACCACTGCCAGAGCTTCCTCCTGCGCCATGACTACCCCACTCGCCCACATTGACCTGCAGCTCAATGAGCAATTCCTTCATTTCTTTGGGAACACATATGGGTGACATCTGCGCCAATGGAGCCCTCACGGAAGCATCTCCCCAGTTTCCAAAGAAAGCCTTTGGGAGATGCCACCACGCATGTGTGGTCCCCTTACCACCCAAGAGTTCCATATTGCCTTAGTCTCCATTTTTCCCATGGAGCCCACCAGACGTCAGTCTGTTTTTTCCCTGGAAAAAGTGCTTTTCATGAGTTTGTCTTTCTTCGGTCTTGCACGGTACTCTTCCCATCCCCAAGCTTGCTTGCCTAGGCATCACATCTCGGGTTCATCTTTCTTTTTTTTCCTTTACCCCGGTGCATTTTCGTGCCTTTTTTGTTTCCACTGGCAGAACCTCGGTTATTCGACCTAGCTGGGGCCCTTCCCCCCCCCCCCCCCCATGGCTTCTGCCAGCAGCTTCAAAAAGTGTGATCAGTGTTCGAGGATCATGTCCCTCACTGACACACATGACTGCTGTATCCACTGCCTTGGCCTGGACCATGACCCTCGGGTTGTGACCTGTGCAACAAAATATCATCCAAGGCCATCGAGAGTAGTCAGCAGCAGCATGACAAAATTTTCTTGGAGTCTCCAGTGACACCATGCTCCAAGATCCCCTCTGAGGCCTCGGACTCGCGTGATGACACACTGGATCCCGATTGAGGCCGCGGGTCCTCCAAGAGGAGCATCCCGGAAGGCTAACACAAGAAGAAGAAACCCTTTGAGGGCAGCCTCCATGGACTGATCCGGGAAGGCTGTTAAGTCCTGAGCCAGATCCTGTAGTCCATGCCATTCGTCCAAGGACATGGTTAGGGAGCGGCCTACCAAGGTAGTCCGAAAAGATCGGCTTCCAGTGATTGGTCTCGGAGCCCCGAGCCCTTCCTAGTCAAGGACTCCCCTTCAGTGGAACTGGTGGCAGGCCCAAGCCCCTTGGTGCTTGTGCCAACTGCTGCGAAGCCTTATGGACTGGAGAAGAGAATGACAGCCTTGGAGTGCAGCTTGTCTGCCTTCATGGCCAGATGTTACAGATATTGTTTTTGTTCAATGTTCCTTATTCAGTGTAAACTGCCTAGTGCAGTGCGAGTTGAGTTCTCTGTAAACCACCTTGATTATGTGCTACAGTGGTATATAAAACCAATAAATAAAATAAATAATGCCTGGCTCCACCAGGTCATCCACACAGACCACTGGGCCCTTTACCTTGAGGACATCACCGAATGTTGAGCCGATCCTTGAGAGCCTGCAGTCTTGTGTTGATTCTAAACATCGGTCTCTATCCCAGTCCCGTTCCATGGGACAGAGGTCCTCCCCGGCGGGTACCCGTGGCTCCTGACTTACTTGGACCATTGGTTTCGAGGCTAGATCACCTGGCCCAGTCCTCCACCAATTTACTTTAGGAGACGAAGGGCAAAGAATCCACAGACACTTGTTGACATCGCAACGTGCTCTTGGATCCATCCCCCTTCGAGACTCGATTTCAGTCCCTGCCCGAGGACATGGCATTCCTCAACTTAATACGGGACATGTCGAAGGTACTGGCATTTGCCAGAGTCAGAGGAGGACCTTCGCATGGAGGAGCTTGAGCTCCTACAGTACAATGCCCCACTGAGAGGTACTTACAGTGCCCATCCTGGAAGAGTTGCTCCTTCATATGTGGGGAAACACCAGTGTCTGTGCCCATCATGAGCCAACAGCTCGACTCAATATAGAGAGTCCACTGGAGCTTGGGCTTCCAGAAAGCACAGCTACTGCATAACTCCATGGTGGTGAAGTTAGCCATGCATCGGCTAAAGAATCGGAAGACACACACTCCTTGGTGCCCCCGGTTAGGGAGGCCTGCACTCTAGATGTCCTTGGCAGAAAGTGCAATCAGGGCTCAATGCTCATCGGCTGGATCCAGGAATACTAGCTGTACATGAGCATGTACCTGAGAGACCTGGCAAAGGAGCTCACCAGGTTCTTGGCTGGTCTCTTTGAGGAGCCCCACCAGCAGTTCTGAACCTGGCCAATGCTGTCAGAGTGCTCCAGATTTATGACTCAAGCAGCCTATGATAGTTTCAAATTGGAGACTAGAGTAGCTGTGATGGGCATTTGTGCCTGATTCCAGGCTTGGCTACAGTCGTCCGACCTGGAGCAATGGGTTCAGGACAAATCGGTCGCTGTCCCCTGCCAAGGGGAGAATCTCTTTGGCAAACCCATGACTGATAAGGCTGCTAAGTTGGAGATTGTGTTTGTGACAAGGGCCAGGCTCTCCAAGAAGACCACTACCCTCCCCCGACAGAAGGGCTTGAGTAAAAAGCCCCCTTACTTAAGGTAGGGAACTGCTTACAGAAACGATTACTACTGCTACTACTACTACTACTACTATGAACATTTTGTATAGCACTACAAGGCATGTGCAGCGCTTTGCACAGACACATGTAAAAGACGGTCCCTGCTCATCAGAGCTTACAATCTAGTCGAGACAGACAACACAGTAGCTGTAGACATGGGATACAGTTAGAGGGAATGGTAAGGAAACACAAAGGAGACCAGGTGAGTCAAGATCCAAAAGCAGCAGTGAAGAGGAGTTTTCAGCCTGGATTTCAAAAGAGTTAGAGAAAGTGTCTGACAGACTCAGGTAGTTTCAGGTATAAGGAGCAGCAAGGTGAAAGGAGCAAAGTCTGGAGTTAGCAATAGAAGAGAAGGGCACAGATAGAAGTGATTTGCCAGAAGAGTGGAGTTCCCGAGGAGGTGTGAAGGGAGAGATAAGAGGAAAGGTAATGAGGAGCTGCAGAGTGTATGCACTTATAGGTCAGCAGAAGTTTGAACTAGATGCGGAAACAGATAGGAAGCCAATGAAGAGATTTGAGAAGAGGGGTAATATGAGCATGACGAGGCTGGTGGAAGATTAGCAAGTCAGCAGAATGTTGAACAGATTGAAGGGGAGAGAGGTGACACGGTGGAGACCAGCAAGGAGCAGGTTACAATAGTCTAGATGGGAGGGTGACTAAGGAGTGGATAAATTTTTATTTATTTAAAAATACTTTCTATACGGCGCTCTTTATTATCAGTGCGGTTTACAATTAACAATTCTCGAACAGTCAAGGCAGAACTGCCTTGTGCTTACATTGAACAGGAGCGGTAACTTGGAGTTGTAACTGGGTGAACTATTTACTATTTACTGGGTGAACTATTTACATTGGACCATCAAAAGATGTGGCGAGGTAACTATTTACATGTTAGATGTTAGACCTAATCCTCATGGTTAGGACTGGGTCTTATCGGTTGTTTACAGTAAGCGTTATAGCATATGTATCAACACATATATTCATTGTTACAGTTTAGGTATTGGTAGTATTCATAGTGTTATTATCACCGATCTGTTATACACCTTAGACTGATATTATTGAACATCCAATGGATGGGTCAGAGATTAGGTTTGTCCTAGTTTGTTTGTGATATGTTGGGCGCTGCTTGAGTGGATTGGGGTGTGGGAGGTGGAGAAGTGTCGTTTGGTTGCGAGAAGTGTAGAAGGAATAGGTGATGCTTTAGGGCTTTCCTGAATTGTGTAAGGTCTCTAATGGATCTAATACTAGGTGGGAGGAGGTTCCAGCACTTTGGGGCATAGAAAACGAAGGCTCTATTCCTAGTTGCTTGCTTACATTTTGTAGATTCCATGGGGATAATCAGTGTGTTGGTGGCTACTGTCCTTCTCGACCTGTTGTTGGGGGTGGGGGTAAGGAGGACCGTGAGGGACGAGGGGGATATCTTGTTGATGGCTTTGAAGGTGAGGAGTAGTGCCTTGCATGTGAGCCTGCAGTTTATCGGTAGCCAGTGAAGGTCCTTAAGGATGGGAGTGATGTGGTTTCTTCTGGATACTCCAGAGAACACGGGCAGCAGCCTTCATCGCGAGTTGTACTGGGTTGAGGGTGCTCTTGGGGAGGCCATGCAAAATGACGTTCGCATAGTCAAAATGTGGTGTTACCAGCGCCTGGAATATTGATCGGAAATCATCAGGAGCCAACATAGGTCTTAGGTGCCTTAGTGTCTTGATTTTATTGTATATAGACCTGGTGGTGGTGGTTATGTGCATTTTGAAGTCGAGGTGTTGGTCAAGCGTAACGCCGAGGTAGCGTATCGCGGGTTTACTTGGGAGCTCTGCGTTTCTCACCTTTTAAAGTCACGGGAGGAGAAATGTTTTTGTTCTTTGTGATAAACAGGACCTCAGTTATCTCCAGGAACAAGCAGGAATGAATCTTCACATATGGGTACGTCGGTACCGACGGAGCCTGCGCGGGAACGCTTCCCAGCATCCAATCAAAAAGCTTTTGGAAGCATCCCACCACGCCTGCGTGCTGCCTTCCCGCCTTTCCCAACTGCCTCTCCTTGGTTATCGTTTTTCCGCGGAGCCGGCAGGACGTCCTCCTGTCACTGCAGAAAATTCTTCTTTTAATTCTTTAGTTTTCTTGTGGTCGCGGCTGTCTTCCCCGATGCCACCGGTTCCGCCGGTGTTTCTTTTTCTTTTCTTGTAAAATTTTTTCCTTTTAGGGAATATTTTTTCTTCTGTGTCTTACGGTTTTTCAGGTCTTCCAGGCCTCTCCATGTCCTTCATGGAACCGCCAGCCATTTTCTCCAAGAAATGTTCAAACTGTGGCGGTACAACTTTATTTTTAGACTCACAAAATTGGTGTCTAACCTGTTTGGGTCCTGACCTTTTTCCTCCGGAGCCCTCGGGCAACAGTATTGTGAGAAGAGGTTTTCAACATCGAGTTTCCCTCGATATGAGGTTCCCTTCCAACTTCAGGGCACCGACCATTTCTTCTTCTACACAGGATCAGGTAACCCACAAACAGTCTGTTAAGACTAGCCAACCCTCGAGTGGTAGGTCTCATGCACAGCATGTAGACGGCTCCGGCCTTGCCCTCGAGGGCCCATTGGCTTCAAAACCCTGGCGGGAGTCTTAGGCCTCCAAAGCCTATGTGGGGTTTCAGGTTGTTCCTGGGGCTCACCCCTCACAGAACATACCTGAGCCATGCCCGGTGGTGGTATCCGCTTCGACCGGTACCGATACCCCGGCATCAGCACTGGTGTTGGACGAAACACTCCTCACCAGGGATCGTCGTCTGGCGTCCTCGGTACCTACGGGACCGGTGGATACGTTCCAGACTGACTTTCCAGTATCAGTACTGGCACCGGCACCGATACTACCACCGATGTTGGTACCCTCCAGGCGTGCATCGATAAACTCGCTTCCTTCGATGCCGAGTCTGGAATCGATCTCTAGTCTGGAAGACTGGGTACCGACACGTCTTGGTACCGACACGTCTTGGTACCGGACGCTCGGTACCGAGGGTGACCGCCAAAGGCTTTTGGTTACCTTGGTACCGATTGAGCTGTCACCAATTGCTGCTCCGATGTCGGTGTCTGGTTCGGTTCCGACAGCGGTACCGGTATCCACATTAGCATCATGGCCAGCTCCTTCCATGCTTCTTTCAACAGGGTCGCTCCCTTCTATACCAAGTTTGTCGTCGATACCTGGCATGGACGATGTGCTACTGACTGTCGCTGGTCCTGACCTCCAGTACCAGCGTCCATCCGTTAAGGATCCTATACTGCACCGTGCAGGATCCTATATTCCTATATACTCAGATCCTTCGGTGCCCAGGCTAGCTCCTCAGATCTAACCTGTCCAAGGGAGGTTCTCTTTGGAGATCCTTCTTTTCAGAGTTTCCTCTGGGATATGGCAAGATCACTTGCCATCTCTATCCCTGGACATGATCCTACACAAGGCTCATGTTTCTACCGAAGCAAAGGAAAACATAATGCTTCCTTTGCATCATTCCTTGCAGGATCTTCTTCTAGGAATGTGGGAAGCACCTTTAAGGGTACCCCCACCTTCCAGAGCAACTGATCTCCTATATCAGGTGCCCCCCTCTCCAGGGTTTCAAAAGACTCAACTTCCTCATCATTCCATTGTAGTGGAATCAGCAATGAGGTGGGTGAAGAGTAAGAAAAAGCACTCTTCTTATCCGCCAGGTCGTGAGTCTAAGACACTAGATGCCTTTGGACGTCAAACCTTCCAGACATCCATGCTTTCAGCAAGAATTCTCACATATATTTTTTATATGAGTCTATCTCTTGAGGAGGTCACAAAGAAATTACATCTTTTGACTCCTTTTCTTTCAGAACCCAAGAGTGCAGACTATTCCTCACTGCTTAGTCATATTCAAAATATCTCTTGGTTTCTTACTCGTGCTTCCCTAGACTCATTTGAGTCTGTTAGCAGGACTTCTGCTATAGCTATAGGGGCATGACGTAGAGCCTGTCTCCAAGCTTCAGACTTGGACAAATGGGCACAACAAAGACTGGGTAATACTCCTTGCACTGGAGAAAATCTCTTCAATAAGGAGTCTTTACGTCAGGTTACTCAGTGGTTCACTGACTTACCTGTTTCTAAGGGATGTTCTACACCCTCTTCTTTCCCAGTAGGTAGGAAATGTCCTACCAAACTTTCTTCCCCTAGGGGGAGAAGGTTTTACTCATCTTCTGCCCATCATGCAGATGTTCCCAAACAGGGGAAAAACCGCCCTGGTCTGAAGAATCCAAACTCTCACCAGGCTCAGCCAACCCAGCATCCGCAGGGTTTCTGATTAATCACATATTTTTTGTGCCTCTTGGGGTTTAGAACCTGCAGTTGGCTTCTTCTCAGTAGAAGCCTTCCACTGCTTTTTCTAAACTCTAGGCATGGATCTCTTTTCACCAGACATCCATTTTTCTCTGTTATACGAGCTCTTAGGATGTTCATGCCTATAGGTCACAGCTTCTCCTCTTCTTCCTGCTAGGGAAAGAGGTTTAACAACAATCAAACGATAGTTTTCTGTACCAGCATGAATTTTTCCTTTCTACAGACTTACCACATTGTAAGTCTCCATTCAGCTCCATCTTCTCTACCCTCTTATCAAGCATTTCCTCTGTAAGAGTGGTACTATTACACTGGAGGGCTTCTCTTCAGCCCTTCTAGTTTTGTCACTATTCCAGTGTGGAGTTTTCCTCTGAGTTAACTCCTTCTTTTTTGCTTTGGGGCAGCTTATCAGACAGGTCCAGAGTTTTCTTACTCCTGTTCTGTCTGTTTATGTTTTTAAACAGAAAGATTCTTTCTGCTGTCTCACTAGCAGCTGCCCATGCAGGAGCCCTAGTGATTGGACCACTGGTTCTTCCCCACAAGCATCCAGAGTTGTCCTCCACTTCATTCTTTCTGGCCTTAGTAGTGACTCCAAGACAGTGGATTCATCTTTCTTGGCAAATCTTATCACTACAGACTTCTCGGATTGTTTTCTATTCTTGCCATCTCCAATTCCCTTGGGTTTGGCAGCATAGTCAACGTAGGTACTGGCTTTTCCAGCAGCCAGTTCTATCTCCTAATTCTCCTGCATTATGCTCTCTGCAATCCTACAGAGAAGCTTTCCACTATGGGCCCTTGCTAGAGAGCATTAGGATTTTCTTAAACAGCTGTTCTAGATGGTTGGAAAAGGCTCCCTCAGTCATGCCCCTCATGACAGGAAGGGTTCTTCCTACCCTACTATCTCCTTTTTAAAACAAAGGACATGGGCCTTCTCTTATGTGAAAGCTTAAAGAGTTGTTCAATTCCCTCGTTTGGTCCTCCAGATTCCCACCGGGAATATGCTCTTTTTTTCCTTGCAGCTCGTCCTCATGTTATCCTAATCCTTCATGGACAGTGCATATTTAGCTAAAGAACTCATGATACCCTTTTTGCCCCTCAAGTAGGTCAGCATGGTATCTCATTCCTATGCGTCTTCTGTCCATTTACCATGCCAGAGTTCTGGAGGACTTGGGACTTGCTGCCTGCAGACTGATATTATCCTCTGCTTTTCACGTAACCATCCTGGTTATTTCACTGGCTAGCATTCTTGCAGCAATCTAGTCTGTTCCTTGTCAGGGAGATTTTTCCCCTGATTCCTTCCATCATAACCAGGGGGAATAGATTCTCTATATATCTTCTCAAGTAGGTTCCACCTTGTTATTAGATGAATCTTTCCTCTTCACATCTCCTATGTGAATATACTTTCTATAGGCATATGAAAGGCTAAAAAGGTTGGGGCTCTTTAACCTGGAAAAGAGACGGCTGAGGGGAGATATGATAGTCTATAAATTAATGAACGGAATGGAACGGGTAAACGTAGATCGATTGTTTACCTTATCAGAATATAGAAAGACTAGGGGACATGCAATGAAGCTACAGGGTAAACTATTTTAAGACTAATAAAAGAAAATATTTTTTCACTCAACGTGTAATCAAACTCTGGAATTTACCGGAGGATGTAGTAAAGGCTGTTAGTGTAGCTGGGTTTAAAAAAGTTTGGACAAGTTCCTGGAGGAAAGGTCCATAAACCATTATTAAGAAGGGACCCAGGATATCAATGCTTGAACCAATACAAGCATTGTGGAACCTGTGTCCCTTGGGGAAACTGCTAGGTACGTATGACCTAGATTGGCCACTGTTGGAAACAGAATACTGGGCTTGATGGACCTTGGTCTGACCCAGTATGGCATATCCTATGTTCTTATGTTCATATCTCTGTCTGCTTAATTGCAGACACTTATATATAGGCCTATATATTCATGAGTGGAGGAGTAGCCTAGTGGTTAGAACACTGGGGTAACCAAGCAACCAGGGTTCGATTCCCACTAGCACCCCTTGTGGCCTTGGGCAAGTCACTCAACCCTCCATTGCCTCGGAAGAAAGGCCTGGCAATCTACTTCCGGTGACTCTGCCAAGAAAACCCAGGAGCTTCTGGGTCGCCAGGAGTCAGGACTGACTCGAAGGCACACATATATTCATATCTATAGATATATATGTCTGTCACTTGTGTGTGTATATGTTTTGCCCTTCTGTATCTCACTATAGATATATATTCTTATCTCTATCTATAAATATATATCTATATCTATCTATATATCTATATCTGTCGAGATATTTATTATAGGTAGATATGTATTTACATACTTATCTATCTAACTGTCTATGCTCATATAGAGATATGTCTCTATATGATTCTGACAGTTGGGCTCTACCCATACCCATGCTGTTCCAGCATGTTTGGGGTGCTACACACACAACCACTCCCGTGGTAGTTAACAACTTTTCTACCATAACCTTAAAGGTTAGGTACCCCTGTAACTCTCCATGTTCCAGTATCTTTCCTAGCTACCACCAGTTAGGAAAGACATTGCGGATCTTCAGTTACTCTGAGGCTCTAACGCCTCAGACACCTGTCCTTTCTTTTTGGGATACAAGGTTTTTTCCATACCCCTTCTTCCCACAAGGACTAGGCCGGTTTGTCCAAATCGGTCAGCCTTCCCTCTTTTTGCTCCTAAGAGTGAGCCACTCTGCAGCCAAAAGAGTTTGGGCTTTTTCCATAAAGCCTTCCGCTGAAAGCCTACCGTCTTTGTACTACCCCAGTTGATCCCTGGGGTTACCTCTCACCTTTCAGGATTCTGACCTCCACTGTTTTTTTACAACAGGTTTATTACCTCCACTTCACAGTGAGGTCCTCCTTGAGGTTCCTCTACTGGATCCCCAGTAGATCTCATGAACCTCCTTACTTTTCTCCAATCCTGTTAGGGGAGGTCCATACTGCAATATTTCATTTTTAATATATTTGATGATAATTGTCATCCACACAAGGACTTCTTGTCTGCAGTCCTATGCTAGGTTAGCTGTCTTTTACAGCACCTTTCTGTGTTTTGTACCCCTTTAGTGCTTTTACTACCTTGTACCACGTTGCTGTGTTTTGTTTTGTTCATAGGGTCCTGCTGTATCTCTCCCATTGTGCTGTTATCAGAGCCTGTGGAATTGTCCCGCCTCCCGGAAGTGACGCGACCGCGGTTGCGCGATCGCGACCCCTCCAGGGTCCTGCTGTATCTCTCCCATTGTGCTGTTATCAGAGCCTGTGGAATTGTCCCGCCTCCCGGAAGTGACGCGACCGCGGTTGCGCGATCGCGACCCCTCCAGGTAGCCAGTGCTTACTTAAAGAACTACCCGACGGCGGCCCGCGCCGTGGGCGCGCGCCGAAGGAGCGCGACCAAGGAGCAGGTCCTGCTCCTTGGTCGAGCTCCTTGGGGCGAGTCCTGGGCGGTCCTATTGGCTTCTCTTTTCCGCACACCTCTCTTCTTTGTTACAGGTTTATTTACGCGTCTGGCACCATTATCAGGCTCCTGTCGGTTTAGGCTTGTTCCTTTACTTTTATCAGGTAAGCGTGGGCACGGGCTTCAGTTCTTCCAGTTCTTTTTTACTTGTATTCTCCTTCTAAGTCTCATGTCTTCTATTCCTGTGTTTTGGGGCCGACGCCTCAACCCTGCCCCCAGGTCTACTACATCCATGACCGGTCGCTGCCTATCTAACCTGATACTATGTAAACGTACTCCCCGGCTTCTTTCACGCCGTGCAGTCTCTGCTTCCGCTCTCGCGGTCACTACTGGTTTAACCTTGAGCCTAGCCTTACTTAACTGCCGGTCCCTTCACTCAAAATCTCACTTGGTCCAGGATCTTGTACAAAAGCACTCCTTTGATCTCTGTTTCCTTACCGAGACCTGGCTTAGAGAGGGCGACAGCCCACTTTTAGCCAGTGCTCTTCCTTCTGGCTACTCGGCTTTCTCAACACCCCGGCTGGGTAGGCGCGGTGGGGGTGTGGCCCTGCTCTACCGGTCCGCCCTTCCCATTGAGGAAGTAACTACCCCTGCTGTTCATCTCTCTGAATCTCTTTTCCTTCGTTTTCGTTCCTCCCCTCCTTTTTATTTCCTTTTACTCTACCTACCCCCCTCCCTTTCCACCGATCTTTGGGATGCATTCTTATTAACTCTCTCAGAGACCTTCCTCCATTATCCTAACACTATGGTTTTAGGGGACTTTAATATTCACGTAGATGCACCTTCTCGGTCCAAGGATCGCATCTTTCTGAATCTTTTACAGGACTTGTCGCTATGTCAACATGTCTCTGGTCCCACCCACTGTTTAGGTCATACCCTGGATCTCATTCTCACCTCCTCTGGCTCTTGCGCTATGTTATCTTCGCCTGTTGCTTCTAGCATACCATGGTCAGATCATTTTTGTGTTTCTCTCTGCCTTTCTTTGGTAGTTTCTGATATCGATAGGTCTCTAGCTGTGCCGCCGCCATCACAGTTGCGACGCCGTATCACTCCTCTCACCTTAGCTGCTTTTCCTCCTGCTTGTTCCTTGTTTCCAGCTGATTTCTCACTATTGCCTGTTGATTCGCAAGTTCAGCTTTGGAATTCCATTCTGTCCCGCTCCTTGGATACCTTAGCACCCCTGCGCCCTTCTAGCAGGTCTCCCTCTGCACCTTACTCTCCTTGGTTCCACCCAGGCTTGCGGTTACAACGTTCACAGCTTCGCCAAGCCGAACGCTGTTGGCAAAAGCATCCTTTGCCCGAAACCCTAGCACGTTTTAAATCCCTGTCTTTGGACTATCGCGCTGCAATCCAGGCTACTAAGCGCTCGTTCTACACTGATCAAATATCTAATGCTACTCACTCATCCAGACAACTCCATCTAATCTTGCGGCAACTTTCTTCTATTGCGTCACCCTCCACTCTCCAGGTTGCTATTCCTGCCCCCTCTTCATTAGCTACTTTTTTCTCAGAAAAGGTACAGAATCTTCGTTCCTCCTTCAGTACTCCTCCCCCCCCGCCCTTATCCCCACCTCATCCCCTCCCTCAGTTTCCTGATAGTCTTTCTTGCCTTGATGAGGCCACTACTGACTTAGTTGTTCCGAATAAAGCTTTGTCACATACATGGTCCTCTTTCCACCCCCTTACCACTGCAGAAGTGCTCCTAGCTCTCTCCAAGGCTCGGAAGACCACTTGCTCATTGGACCCTCTCCCCTCAGCCTGGCTGATAGAGCCGTCCCTGCAATTGATACCATTTATCACAGCTATATTTAATTCTAGTTTATCTTCTGGCCATTTTCCTTCTCTGTGGAAGTTGGCCATAGTTCATCCCCTCCTGAAACAACCCTCTCTCGATCCCTCAGTGCTTTCCCATTGGCGTCCAGTGTCCAACCTACCATTCTTAGCAAAGGTGCTGGAACGTTTTGTTTTCCTCCAACTATCATCCCATGCTGAGGCCACAAATTCCCTTCATCCTCGTCAGGCAGGTTTCCGTGCGGGACACAGTACGGAGACTGTTCTCCTGGCTTTACTCAATGAGCTTCATGTCGCACACGATCGCGGAAATATCTCACTCTTGGTTTCATTAGATTTATCGGCCGCCTTTGATCTAATCGACCATCACATCCTTCTCTCACGCCTATCTGACATTGGTTTAAGGGGTACTGTATTAAGTTGGTTCCGCTCCTTTCTTACTACTCGTTCTTTTGTCGTCCGTTCCAATCAACAGTCTTCTCCATCTACTTCTTTGCCCTGTGGGGTTCCCCAGGGTTCAGTCCTATCTCCTCTGCTTTTTAACATCTTTCTCGCCCCTCTCCCCCTTTTAGCCCAACAATTTCCGGTCTCCACTTATATCTACGCAGATGATATCATTTTCCTCTTTCACACCTCTCCGCTCAGTATTGACATTTCCCCACTTAATACCTGTCTCACTCATATTGCAGACTGGCTTTCCTCCAATTTTCTCCACCTTAACCCCTCCAAATCCACAGCCATGTGGGTCTCGCTAGGTACATCTTGTCCAGACATTGCACCCCAGATTAATTCTGTCCACATTCCACTTACCTCCTCTTTCCGGTACTTAGGAGTTACCCTGGACTCCTCCTCCATGTCTTTCCATGAGCACATTTCCAATCTTTCCCGTCGCTCCTTCTTTATATTGCGTCAGCTCCGTTCTGTTCGTTCTGTTTTGCCCTCTGACTCTTTTATCACTCTCGTACTTGCGCTGGTCATATCAAGACTAGACTACTGCAATGTAGTCTATGCAAATCTTCCGGCTTACCAGCTCCAACGCCTGCAGCTTTTGCAAAACACAGCTGCCCGACTGGTTACCTCTGCCCGTAGATCTGATCATATCACCCCTCTTCTGTATCGCCTCCATTGGCTTCCTCTGCGCTTCCGATTTCGATATAAGTTCCTTATACTAACCCACAGAGTCATTCATTCCTCCAATCCCCTATACTTAGCTGACTTGATTTCTCTCCATACTCCCTACCGACAGCTTCGCACCTTACATGCCAATCGTTTATCCCTTCCGTCCCCTACACAAGCTCATCTGGAACAAACACGTCACGCTGCTTTCTTTTTCCTAGGACCTTCCCTATGGAACTCACTTCCTCCCTCCCTCCGGCTAGAACCCTCTTACCAGAACTTCAAGACATTATTGAAGACCCACTTATTTCAACAGGCGTTTGATCTCCCCCCTTGAGTGTCCTGTATAGTTCTCTGTCTGTCTGTATGTTTATTGTCTTACCACCCAGTTTGATTATTGTTTGACTTTGTTGTCCTTATTGGTCTTTTGACATTGGATTTGTCTGGTTATTGTTTGAATTTACTGTTATTTATTGAATTTACTGTTGGGTTATTGTTTGATTTTACTGTTTTGTCCGGTGGCCCCTTTGGTCCTTCTTTCTCTTTATTTTAATGGAGTTCCTTTCTTTTAATGCCAGCATTTACATTTATTTTATTGTAAACCGCCCTCATGTTTCGACAATGGGCGGTATATAAAATGTGCAATAAAGATAAAGATAAAGATAAAGATCTCCTTCCCTCCATCCTGAGGATGCCTGGCCATATGAGGTGTAGCATGTTCCAATCCATAACATGCTGGGACTCCAGGCATCTTAGGTTGTGAGTCCCCATATGTGAAGACTCATTCCTGCTTGTTCCTGGAGATAGCACAGTTACTTACCTGTAACAGGTGATCTCTGGGAACAGCAGGAATAAGTCTTCACAACCCACCCACCTCCCCTAGGAGTTGTATTCTCTATCTCTATCTTTCCCTTCTCTCTCTCTCTCTTTGTCTCAGCTTTAAAACGTAACTGAGGCGAGGCAGTTGGGAAAGGCGGGAAGGCAGCACGCAGGCATGGTGGGATGCTTCCAAAAGCTTTTTGATTGGACGCTGGGAAGCGTTCCCGCGCAGGCTCCGTTGGTACCGACGTACCCATATGTGAAAACTTATTTCTGCTGTTCCCAGAGATCACCTGTTACAGGTAAGTAACTGTGCTTTCTTGAAATTTATGCGGAGGTTCTGGGCTTGAAGCCAGTCGGTGATTGCATTAAAGCATTCCACTAGAGCAGTAAAGTCGGGGTGCATGACTTTGGTGCAAACAGCAGGACATCATCTGCGTAGATCAGGCTGGAGATTTCGAATGAGCGGATGATTTCGCATATATGCTGCATGTAAATGTTAGAGTAGCGCAGACAGAGGAGCCTTGGGGTACCCCCTGATGTTGCTGAAATGGTTTGGATGTGTTGAATCCCATCCGTACCTGTTGCCATCGGTCTGCTACTAATGTCTTAGTAGTCTTTTCAGAAAGGAATGGGTGGATTTTGTTGTTGATGTAGAGAGAGAAACTGCAGGTTTTAGCTATCGGTTGGATGTGTGTGTAGAAGGAGAGAGAGGAGTCAAAGGTTGGGAGCTGAGGAGGCAGGGAGGAGTAATCTACAGAGAATGAGGAAGAAGAGAGGAGGGTTTAGGTGGAAAAATAAAAGCAGTATCAGGCCTCTCCAGCAGGGCTAGCAGGCCAACGGACACAGGCATGGCCCTCGTAAGCAGAAGGCTCCAAAGCCCCAGGCACCGGCCCTGGCCCAGCCTAGCGAGAGTTTTTTTGACTCTTTGGGCATAGCCTCTCCACCCCCAGGAGGTCAACAGTCCAAAGGGGGATGTCTGATCCACTTTGCGCACCAGTGGCCAGCCATCACCACTGACATTTGGGTGTGCCGAGTGATTCGAGGTTGCCGCCTCTTCCTTGCATAGGCACCTCCCCCTTTCTTCCTAGGAGAGCCCCCCCCCAGGACTCCCCTTCACCAGGATCTACTACTGCAGGAACTCGCAGGTCTCCTTGAGGACAGGGCGGTGGAACTGGTGCCCCGGCATCTCCGGGGGCAAAGGATTCTACTCCTGTTATTTCCTCATGCCCAAAAGAACCAGGGGCCTTTGGCCTATCCTGGACCTGTGGGAACTAAACGGGTTTCTGGTGAGGGAGAAGTTCAAAATGCTCTCCCTTGGAAGACTGCTGCCTTACCTCCAGCAGGGAGATTGGCTATGCTCCTTGGATCTGAAGGATGCCTATACTCATCCATCCAAGTCACAGGCAGTATCTCCAGATTCATGGTGGGGGGTGGCCACTATCAGTACAGGGTACTGCCCTTCAGCCTGCTCTCCACCCCAGAGTCTTCAGCAGATGTCTGGTGGTAGTCACAGCCTACCTGTGCCTCCAAGGAGCCTTTGGATCATTAAAGGGGGACACGGCCGCCGAGGTGCAACAGGCACGGCCCACACCATCCTGCAACATCTGGGGCTTGTGATAAGCTACCCTAAGTCCCACCTCCTCCCGACACAGCATCTGGAGTTCATTGAAGCAAGGCTAGACACTGTTCCGGCCAGAGCCTTCCTCTCTCTGGACAGGGTCAACAATCTCAGGGCACTGGCTGCAGACATACAGCACTAACCCTCGGTGTCTGCTTACCTCCTGCTGTGCCTACTTGGCCACATGGCCTCCACGGTCCATGTTACCCTGGATGCCTATCTTCATATGAGGGCGGCTCAGTGGTGCCTCTGCTCCCAGTGGACACAGGCCATGGTCTGGCTGCGAGACAGTGTCAGTGACCTGCTGGCTGGCGGAGTCCCTCAGCTAGTGGCAAGTTATACAGCTGCTTCAAGCGGGGATGCCCTTTCAACCCCCATCCCCCAGAGGGTACTTACTACGAGCACCTCCTTGCTGGGCTGGGAAGCACATTGCGAGGAATTCTGCAGTCAGGGCAGTTGGTCCAAGATGGAAAGCCAACAGTAGATCAACCTCCTGGAGCTCCAGGCTATATTCCTGGCTCTCCGGGCCTCTTTCCACAGTTTGCAGCAGCAGTTAGTGCTGGTCCAAATGGACAATTAGGTTGCAGTGTTCTTCATCAACAAACAAGGTGACACGGGGTCCCGCATCCTCTGTCAGGAAGCAATGGCTCTCTGCTCCTATATGATCTGCCAAAGGATGCTACTGCAGGTGTTGTACCTGTCTGGCCAGGACAATGCTCAGCGGACAGACTGAGCAGGGTCCTTCAGCCGCTCAAGTAGCAGCTGAACACCAAAATGACCAGTCAGCTCTTCTGACTCTCGGAGACCCCACTGGTGGATCTCTTTGACAGCCCCGACAACTCAGTTGCCCTGCTTCTGCTCTCGGCAGCTCCACCTATCCTGGGTGGCTGCGGATGAATTCCTCATCCCATGGTTGGAGGGCCTTCTATATACCTTCCTGCCCACGCTGTTGATTGCCAAGGCTTTTCAAGGCTCTTCACGATAGGGTGTCACTGATCCTGGTGGCCTTACGGTGGCCCAGGCATCCATGGTTCCTGCTGCTTTTCCACTTGTCTGCGGAGGTCCCTCTGGGGAGCGCCCCGGAGTTACTGTCTCAGGAGGAGGGCTCCCTCCTGCACCCCAACCTGGGGTCCCTGTCGCTGACAACATGGCTGCTCAAAGGATAGCCTTGGCCCCCTTCAATCTCTCGGGGGAGGTCGAGGAGGTCCTCTTGGCAGGCCTAAGACTTCAGATGGCACGGGTTTTTGGTATGGTGTGTGGAGTGATGAGTGAATCTGTTCTCGTGCTCTGTGCAGCTGGTGCTGCAATACTTGCTTCATCTGTCGCAAGCTGAGCTCAAATCCAATTCCATCATGGTGCACCTGAGTGCTCTTGCTGCGTATCACCACTACATCGTGTGCAAGCCCTTCTCTGTGCAGCCTTTCGTAACTCACTTCCTGCAGGGTCTTCTGTTCAAGCCTCTCATCCGACCACCAGCTGTGGAGTGGGACCTCAATGTGGTGGTATTGAGGCTCACTGGGCTGCCATTCAATCCCCTGGCTACCTGCCACCTGAGGTATCTCTCATGAAGTCATCTTCTTGGTGGCGCTCACATCTGCTCACAGGGTCAGCAAGCTCCAAGCCTTGGTGGTGGAGCTGCCTTACACCAGATTTCTACAAGAACAGGGTCGTGCTCTGCACACACTCCAAATTCCTTTTGAAGGTGGTGTCCTGCTTCCATCTCAATCAGTTGGTGGAGCTCCCCACCTTCTTTCCGCAGCCTCATTCCAACAGGGCAGAGGCTGTCCTCCATACTCTGGACTGTAAGAGGGCCCTGTCCTTCTACCTCCAATGTACCCACGGCCACCGCAAAGCTTCACAGCTTTTCATCTCCTATGACCCCAGGCGGCTAGGGGAGGTGGTGACCAAGCGGATCCTGTCCACCTGGATGACGGAGTGCATTGCCCTTGCCTATGAGCAGGCTAGACTCTCACTGGAGCAATGGGTCACGGTGCACAGCATCAGGGTCATGGTAGCCTTTGTAGCAAAGTTGCGCTGCGTTCTGATGACTGACATCTGCCAAGCCGCCACTGGTCCTTTGTCCATATCTTCGCAGCTCATTACTGCCTGGAGAGGGAGTCTCGAAAGGATAGTGTCTTCGGCCAGGCTATACTCCATAACTTGTTCAGGGTATAGGCAACTCCTACCCTCCGACCCTTCTATGTTCAGGCTACCGGAATGCTGGTTCCTCAATGGACACATGAGCCGTTCTGGAGTTTGTAGCCTTGGACTCAATTGCTGGTGCTCACGGCTCCCCTTAGGATCATCTGTTTTTTTTTCTACGGGCTTTCGGTAGCCTGTAGCTAGGGAGTCCCTTATGGGAGGACTGACTTCCTGCTTGTTCCCATAGAAAGTGTAGTTATTCACCTGTAGCAGGTGTTCTCCGGGGACAACAGGAATCAGTCCTCGCAACCTCCCTCCTCCCCGTGGAGTTACTTCCTTGCTCTCTTATTTTTGCCATCTTAGCTATGTCATGAGACTGAGGCAAGATGGCACCCTGGGGCGGGAAGGGGACCATGCATGTGTGGTGGCATCTTCCAACGGCTTTTTTTTTGACAAATATGTGAGGACTGATTCCTGCTGTTCCTGGAGAACACGTGCTAGAGGTGAGTAACTAGGCTCTCTTTAGTCTAACGGCCAATCTCCACACTGTCAGCTCACCTTTTTGTCCTTAAGTCAGGGCTTGACAAACCCTAGGCCAAGTCACTATGGCGATTAAAAAATTGGACCTGGCCCCTGGGGCTCAGAGCACAAGGGCAGAAGAAGTTTTGGTATTTGCCTGCAGGCATCCCAACCACTGTGGGCAGAAGTGACTGAAAGAGCTGCAGTCACGACCGGGAGCTTCCAAATCTGCGAACCTGTGGGGAAGAAAAAGGCTAGATAAGGAGTTCTCTGTACAAACGGCTGAACAGATTTAAAGGGACAATAATGAACAGTGGGTGGAATGGGGAGTTGGGGAATGGAGGGCAAGGGGGAGGTTGAAGATAAGAGAGTCTGGGAAGGGTAACAGAGTTGGGTGATGTGAGAGGAACAGTTGGAGTGGGGTGGAGGGAAGAGTGCAAGAGGTTGGTGTGAAGAGAAAAATGCATGGGAAGTACATAAGAAATGCCATACTGGGTCAGACCAAGGTCCATCAAGCCCAGTATCCGGTTTCCAACAGTGGCCAATCTAGGTCATAAGTACTTAGCAGTTTCCCCAAAAGACACAGGTTCCACAATGCTTGTATTGAGTCAAGCAGTGATATCCCGGGTCTCTTTTAATAATGGTTTATGGACCTTTCCTCCAGGAACTTGTCCAAACCTTTTTTTAAACGCAGCTACACTAACAGCTTTTACTACATCCTCTGGTAACAAATTCCAGAGTTTGATTACACATTGAGTGAAAAAATATTTTCTCTTATTAGTCTTAGCTGTAGCTTCATTGCATGTCTCCTACTCTTTCTATATTTTAATGGTGTAAACAATCGATCTACGTTTACCCGTTCTACTCCATTCATTAATTTATAAACCTCTATCATATCTCCCCTCAGCAGTCTCTTTTCCAGGTTGAAGAGCCCTAACATTTTTAGCCTCTCTTCATAGGGGTATCCTTCCATCCCCTTTACCATTTTGGTGGCTCTTTTCTGCACCTTTTCTAATGCTGCTATATCCTTTTTAAGATACGGCGACCAGAATTGCACACACTATTCATGGTGTGGTCACATCATGGAACGATACAGAGGCATTATAATATCCTTTGTTTTATTTTCCATTCCTTTCCTTATGATACCTAGCATTCTATTTGCTCTTTTGGCCGCCGCTGCACACTGGGCAGAGGGTTTTAACATGTTATCTACGATGACACCTAAATCTCTTTCCTGGGTGGTGGAACCTTGCATCATGTAACCATAGTTTGGGTTGTTCTTTCCTAGGTGCATAACTTTGCACTTGTCCACATTAAATTTCATCTGCCATTTGGATTCCCGGTCTTCCAATTTATCAAGATCCTCTTCCAATTTTCCACAGTCCTCATGTGTTTTAACAGCTTTAAATAGTTTTGTCATCTGCAAATTTGATAACCTCACTCGTTCCCATTTCCAGGTCATTTATGAATATGTTAAAAAGCAGCAGACCCAGCACAGATCCCTAGGGTACTTCACTATTCACTTTTTTCCATTCGGAAAATTGGCCATTTAGGCCCTACCCTCTGCTTTCTATCTTTTAACCAGTTCCTGATCCACAATAGTACACTGCCTCCTACCCCATGACTTTTCAGTTTTGCCAAAAGTCTCTCATGAGGGACCTTGTCAAAGGCTTTCTGAAAGTCCTGATATACTAACTATATCAACCGACTCACCTTTGTCTACCTGTTTACTCACACCTTCAAAAAAACATAACAGATTAGTAAGATAGGATCTTCATTGTCTAAAGCCATGTTTTTTGTTTCCTATTAAGCCATGACTATCTACATGTTCATCAATTTTGTTCTTTATGATGGTTTCTACCATTTTTCCCGGTACTGACGTCAAGCTCACCGGTCTGCAGTTTCCCGGATCACCCCTAGAACCCTTTTTAAAAATTGGTGTTACATTGGCCATCCTCCAATCTTCAGGTATTACATATGATTTTAATGATAGCTCACAGATTACTAATAGCAGGTCTGCAATCTCAAATTTCAGTTCTTTCAACACCCTTGGATGTATACCATCCAGTCCAGGTGATTTGCTACTCTTCAGTTTATCAAATAGTTGTAATACATCTTCCCGGTGTATTGATACTACGGAAGAATTGAAAGAAACAGCACCTTTAAATACCATTTCAGTCATGGGTAACATCCCTACATTTTCCTCAGTAAAGACCGAAGCAAACAATTCATTCAATCTCTTCATTACGGCCTTGTCCCATCTTAGTGCTCCTTTTACCCCTTTATCATCTAATGGTCCAACTGACTCATGTTTTTTGCTATGAATGTACTTGAAAAAGTCTTTATTAAGCATTTTTGCTTCCACAACAAGCATCTTCTTAAATTCTCTCTTTGCCTGCCTTGCATCTAACTTGCCAGTGCTTGTGATGTTTCCAGTTTTCGTCATTTGGCTCATTTTTCCATTTCCTGAAAGATGCTTTTTTGGCAACAGCCTATCTGACCTCACCTTTAAACAATGCTGGCAGTTTTTTGGTCTTGCTTCCACTTTTCTTAAAGCCTGGAATACAGCTTGTCTGGGCTTCCAAGGTAGTATTTTTAAACACCCAAGCTTGATGTAAGTCTTTAACCTTTGCATCTGCTCCTTTTCTTAACTGTTTTCCTCATTTTATCATAGTCTCCCTTTCGAAAGTTAAAAGGTAGTACTATGGATTTCCTTACCATCCTTCCTCCATTAATTAAATTAAACATGATCATGCTATGATCACTATTGCCGAGTGGCCCGAACACCCTTATCTCTTGCACCAGATCTGGTGTTCCACTAAGGACTAGGTCTAAAATGGCTTCCCCTCTGGTCAGTTCATGAACCAGCTGCTCTAAGAAGCAGTCATTTTATTTCATCTAGAAACTTTATCTCCCTAGCATGTCCTGCCGTGACGCTGACCTAGTCAATACCGGGGTAATTGAAATCACCCATTATTATTTCTGTGCTGTAACTTTTGTTAGTTTCTGTGATTTCTTTGAGCATTTCATAATCCATTTGTTCATTCTGGCCAGGCAATTGATAGTACACACCCACTGCCATCGCCTTCCCCTTTTTACATGGAATTTCAATCCATAGAGATTCTACAGCAAATTTTGTTTCCTGCAAAACTTTAATCCTTTGTGACTCAATGCCCTCTTTAACAGAGACAGCAACTCCTCCACCAATTTGATCAGCTCTATCATTACGATATAGTTTGTACCCAGGTATCAGTGTCCCACTAGTTGTCCTCCATCCACCATGTCTCTGAGATACCAATCATATCTAACCTCTCATTTAATGTTATATATTCTAACTCTCCCATCTTATTTTTTAGACTTCTAGCATTTGCATACAAGCATTTTAGAGAATGTATTTTATTTATATTAATCTGGCTATCAGTAGGCAGGGGTAATTTAGAATCTTTAAGCTCTGTCTGCTCTGTACTCAAGAGCATTTGGGCTACTTTTGTCTTCATTGGAATCTCTCTGCTGATATGCTTAACTTCATTTTTTTGGTAGTATTCTTCAAGGATACATTGTTCCGAATCATGCACTCTTGGGCGATTGTCGGCTCTCCCCTATTATCTAGTTTAAAAGCTGCTCTATCTCCTTTTTAAAGGCTAATGCCAGCAGTCTGGTTCCATCCCGGTTAAGGTGAAGCACATCCCTTCAGAATAGCCCCTCCTTTCCCCAGAATGTTCCCCAGTTCTTAACAAATCCAAAACTCTCATTCTTGCACCATCGTCTCATCCATGCATTGAGACTCCGGAGCTCTGTCTGCCTTTGTGGTCCTGCGCATGGAATGGGAAGCATTTCGAAGAACACTACCCTGGAAGTTCTGGATTTCAACTTCCTATCTAAAAGCCTAAATTTCGCTTCCAGAACCTCCCTACCACATTTTCCTATGTCATTGGTACCAACATTTGCAAAGACAGTAGACTCCTCCCCAGCACTGTCTAAGACCCTGTCTAGGTGGCGCATGAAGTCCGCTATCTTCGCACCAGTCAGGCTTACCAGGCAATTTTCATGTCCACCCGCCACCCAACTATCTACATGCGTAATGATCGAATCACCAACTGTAACGGCTGTTCTAACCCTTCCCTCATGGGCACATGGCCCTGGAGACCCTTCCTCTGTGCGAGAGGGTTTTACATCACCTGGAGGACAGGTCCTAGCTACAGGATCACTTCCTGCCACACCAGGGTGATGCTCTCCTGTCACGTGACCTCTTTACTCCATGGCAACAGGGATGCTGCCAGACTGGAGGTGGGAATTCAGTGCTATATCCCTATAGGTCTTGTCTATGTACGTCTCTGTAGTCTTTGTCCTCCAAGTCTGCTACTCTAGCCTCCAGAGATCGGACTTGTTCCCTGAGAGCAAAGATCTCCTTGCTCCTAGTGCACACGTAAGACCCCTCATCTGGGAGAAAATCATACATGAGACACTCAATGCAAAAGACTGGAAATCCCCCATCTTGCTGCTGGACTGCTGTCTGCATCTTAGTTTTAAGGTTGTGTTTAGGTATTTAAGTTCTTTATCTAGTAAGGGTTGGTAGGGATACTTATACTAATAAAATGACACCTGATATTTTTAATGTACTTGTTCACCTGAAGCTTAATTAATCTCAGGGCCTTAATGTATGCCTGATGAGGACAAACAGTTTCACCTTAGTGAATATGGCACCTCCTTACCTTTGAGAGGTTTATGCACCTATAAAGCTACAATTATCCCAGAGGCAGGTGGGTGTTGGTGGGGGAGGGAGGGAAGGAAAAAGACTTATTAAAAGCTGGCTGCTACACAGTACCCTGTCCTGTGCTTTTAAGATAATCTGTGACCAATTTCAAGGGGGAATCCCACAGCCCTTGCTTGGATTGAGGGAGTCTTGGGTTCTAAATTTAACCAGAAAGCTCTCTGCTGTGTGTTAAATGTAAACTGAAAGCTCTTTGCTGCTACTAGGCCCTGACTGATTTAACAAATACTGGGTTCACAAATTCATTTTTTAATCTAAAAAAAATTCCTTTTTCTCCAAGATTTAGAAAAATTCCCAGAAGTAAAGGCTTATAATTGTAGATCTCTCGCCAAAAGTAGAAGTCCCCTTTTTTGTAGTCCTTCAAGACTCAAAAATGCAATGTGTGCCTTCGAGGTAAAGCTGACTTCTGGCAACCCAGCAGCTTCTGTTTTTTTTTTTTGTTTGGTTTTTGGCAATGTGACTGGACTTAGATTGCCAGGTCTTTCTTCCAAGGCAATGGAGTAACTTGCCCAAGGCCACAAGGAATGCTAGTGGGAATTGAACCCTGATCTCTTGATTGCCAAGCCAGTGCTGTAACCACTAGGCGCATCAGTCTCTCATCACAGGCATGCATGCAGGTACGCTACCTCTGTACCACGCAAGCACCCCACCTCTACGCCACGTATGCATGCACCCCACCTTTGTGCCACATCACACACACAGGTGTAGCTTAAAGGGTCAGTGGGAGAGGGAGGAGGAAGAAAGGAGTCACTGTCTTCTGTTGGCACTGTGCAGTGACTCATTAAGAGCCTGATTTATTAAGCTTTTTCCTATAGAAAATGTGAAAACAGTAAATCAGACCCTAACACTTCAAAAATAATTGATACACCTTTTTGGGAAGTGGAGATGAGTTTGCATTGACCTAGTTTTTGGTGGCTGGCTTCTAGATTTTTAGGCTGACTCATGGATTCCAAAAAAATTTGTCAAGGCCTGCCTTAAGCAGTGATTGCATGGCAACAATAGTGATTTGACTCACTGGGGTGCTGGCTTGCCCTCACTTGACCCTTCAGAGAGGTAGAGCACATACCCTCATCCTGGGCCTGCATGTGTTCCTCATATGGCCTGCTCAGTATGGGGTCCTTACTGCTAAAATGAAGAAACATTTTAGATCTTCAAATTTGCTTTTGGCTGTTATCAGCACAGGTGAGTGAGCTATCGCCAGGGTAGCAGAGTCGGCTTCTAGTGCCTTTTAAATGTGACTTTAAAATACTTTATTGTTGCGTTCCTGTGGAGCAAAAGGATCAGATTGCCATGGTCGTAGTAGTAGTAGTAGTAGTGTGGGTGACATCACTTGTTCTTCCCTGAAAATTCCTCTTTAAATGGAGAGTTTATATAATTACAATATAGTTTACTTAATCTGGGAGTCAAATTATTGAGCCTCCTTAACAAGGAGTCTGCTGAAGTTGAGCTATTTTTAGAAATGCAGTTGGCATGCTGTTTTTTTTTTCTCTAGCAGTAGCAGAGCTCAGCAGTTAGTCCCTAGCAGTCCTTCACAGGAGTATCTGATCAGCACTTTCACAGCAAAACAAAGAAATTCATTCATGCACCTGTTTTAGACAGTTGGATCCAGGGGAGGGGATTACACGTATTAAGACTTTGGTATCCATAGGGTAAGAGTGGGGGAGGGGTAGAGAGAATTTGGTTAGTACCTTCTTTTTAAAACTGAATTTGAAGCTGGGAACTTGATGATAATGTTTTAAAACTGAGTGGCTGCCAAGTGCAAGTGTCTTCACTCTGCTGTCTTTCTCTTGGAGAGATTCACCTCTCTGCATCTGCACACAGATTTCTGCAGCTGAACGCTTAGCCACTTCCTTCCATTCTCCATGGACAAGCAGTCTGAGTCAGCCAAGCCTAGGTGTGTCATCCTCTAGGACCGGAGTAGCTCTCCCATAGCTCAGAGGAATCTCTGTGGATTCCTCTGAGTTCCCTGTTTCCCCTTCCTGTTCCTGGTTCCTGTCCTCCCTGCCTCAGTTTTTTTTCCATCCGCCATTTGGGACGGATGGACACAACAGCTCTCCACAAAATTTTCAAAGATAAAGAAAATTACCAATAGCTGCACAAGCAGAAGAATTACTTGGAAATGGAGCAAACAGCAGGAAAGAAGTGCACCGACTGCAATCGAAACTTAGTGACTTAGAAATGTAGTGACGGCCAGGACTGCTGTTCAGAATGCCTGAGACAAATGCATGTGTGCAAACAGTAAGGGGAGAGACTGAAAGAGAACCAGGCTACTGGCACTCCCGCGGGCAATAGGAGGAGCGAGCCCTGTAATTGCACCTATGGGAGACAGACAGAGCCCCCAGCAGTCTCACCCACATGTCCTGGCCATGAAGTAAGTCCTAACCCTGGAACCCTATCCCTACATCCTACTATGCGGGTCAGTCTCCTCTGTTAAGGACCTTCCTCTCTGCTCTGGGCAATGTTCCCTCTAATTTTCTGTAGGCTGTGTGCGCATAAAATATCAGCTGTGCAGCTTCTGAAGGAAGGTTAAATTTTTGTGCGCCACATAACGACACTCAGTTATATACTTTAAAATTTGACTACACGTCAGAATACAGTATGTGCACCACATTGATTGCACTAGAAAATATTGTAGAACTTGTGAAAACCGTAAATACACAACAACTTTTAAATTTTAAGACGTCTGTGTTGTTTTCTATCAGAATCAGAACCGTAATGTTTGTGCGCTCTGTTGTAAAGTATGTGCGCTCGGCGAGGTGTGTGCGTGCGCACATGCGCACAGCTTAGAGGGAACAGTGGCTCTGGGACCTCCATCGTGCACACTGCCGCTTCCTGCAGAAACGCCCCATCACTCCCAACATCCTCTGAGGCCTCCTCTGGTGACCAACGAGATGACCGAGGCCTGCTCAAGCCTGTTTCTGCCTCTGTGACTCCTCCTCTTATGAATCCTCCAGCTGTGGAGAGTCAGAAACCACCGCAGCTCATTCCAGCACTGCAGGAGCAGGTCTAAAAGCTGGCTTCTTGATTCCAGAGGCCATGGACATTCAAGCTCCTCCCACTGTTGTCATCGCAGCCCCCTCCCACCGAGAACACAGAGACGGACTGTGCAGGCACAGCTCGCCTGCTCCTCCCCAGCCCAGGAGCTTCCACTGAAGCGTTGCAGCCCTGCCATCCAAAAGACTGCTCTGGCATGACCCCTGCAGTCTGAAACAGAGGCACAGTTGTCAATGTCAAGGGCAGTGGGGGAAAAAGACTGAAACAACGAACCCAGGACTGCCTTAAAACATGTGGAGCTGATGGAACTCTGGGGAAGATTTATGGCCCAGTAACCCCTTGCACTGCAGTGTCCCCAGGACCTGCCCCACCCCAGCCTAGCAGTTGCCCCATGCCATAATGATGGAGTCACCCAACTGGACCCCACTGCCAGAGGACCAGTTCTCTGGAGAAGAAGGTGAGATCATAGACCCCATGGACCCCGCCTACCTCACCACCCCCTCCAGATCCCAGCTGGACTCTACACCTTCTCCCGCTATGCCTGCCTGCCTCCCCTCTGGAGGACCTGACATACCCCAAGTTCTTACAGAAACGCTCAATACAACTGGGGCTGTCACTGACTGACACCCAAGATCCCAGGAATGAGATTCTCGGAATCCTCAAGTATGTGGATACACCAAAGACCATGGTGGCAGTCCCCATCCACCAGGTACTGGTGACAGATTTTAGCAGACCCTCGCAATAACACCAGCCACCACCAAGAAGCATGATCTAAAGTACCAGGTCCAACTAGCACCAGGCTTTGAAAAGTGTCAGCTTCCACGTCAATCCTTCATGGTGGAGCCCACACGATAGCTGGCCAAGATCTCATGCACACTATCCAATGCCCCATCGGGAAAAGACCAACAAACACTTGACGGGGTGGGAAAGAAGGTGTACCAAGACGCCATGCTCAGTGAAAGAATTCTCCCACCAATTCCAGATAGTTATGTACCACAACACTCTTCTGACCAAAGCCAGGGATGCAAGAGCCTCCCTGCCACCGGATGCTCACAACAGCCTCACCACAATCCTACAAGATCTGGAGGACTGCGTAAAAAAACTCATTCTATCATCCTTTGAAGCCTTCGGGATTGCTTCCCGCACGGCAGGGATAGCAATCGCTGCTAGATAGGTAGTGTGGCTAAGGGCATCCGACCTGCATGAAGACACCCATGAGTGCATAGCGAATGCTCCCTGCATGGGGACAATCTCTTTAGCAGTAAGGCCAAGGAGATGGTAGATGGCCTTAAAGAGGATTGCACGATCCTACAAACTCTGTCCAACGAGGGACTTATCTGCCAATGACCAACGAAATGTCACAGCTCCCAGAAGCTGTATTACCTATCACACAAATAAAACTCCTGCAACCACACAAGTTATCAAACACCTAGCAATACTAGACTTCTACCAACACATGCCATGACAGGTGGATAGGAAATAGAAGTCTCAGCCCTCCTCATCTACAAAGGCAACCCTGGGCTTTTGACCATCTGGCCCGGAGGGCAGTGGCAGTGGGGGACTGCCTCTCCCACTTCATCAAGGTCTGGGCAGACATCTCTACCGACTGCTGGGTCCTCAATCATTTGCCAGGGGCTCTGTATCCGGTTCCTAAAGAAGCCACCCGCCACCCACCCTCAGGCAAGATAACAGGACAAAACCTCCCTCACCTCTGCAAGGAGGCCCAGAACCTCCTACAGCTAAACATTGAACCGGTCCCAGACACTCAGATCAAGGCTTCTACTTGCGCTACTTCCTCTAACTGAAGAAGTTGGGGGGCTGACGCCCAATCCTCAACCTCAGGCAACTCAATAAACATGCCTTCAAGGAGATGTTCTGGATACACTCCCTTGGAACCATTCTCCCCCCTCATCCAAGAGAATGACTGGCTTGCCTCACTGGATCCCCAGGATGCCTACACCCACATCTCCCTGCACTCATCTCAGAAAAGGTTTGTGCACTTCAGGGTGGGCAACCGACACTACCAATATAAGGCACTCCCATTCAACCTCTCATCTGCGCCGAGTCTTTATGAAGTGCATAGTGGTAGCCCTAGTAGACCTATACATGGTGGGAATCTGCGTCGTCTTGTACCTCGATGACTGACTGATTGCTGCACTTGAGCAAAGGAAGCGTGGGAAGCCCTCCAGACCATGGCATCCTTCCTCCAATATCTGAGCTTCCTAATCAGCCTCAAAATCACAGATGGACTCCATGCAAGTGCTAGAATTAATTGGGCCCAGATCTACACCACACAATCCAAGAGGGTGGACAAGTTCATCGCTTTGGCCACTCAGATCACAGAGGCAGACACTACTTCAGCATGCTCCTTCCTGCATCTCCTCGGACATCTTGTGGCAGTGGTCGATGTCATCCCGCATGCCAGACTCCACATGGCACCTCCAAAGATGCTGGGACCAGCACAGACAACCCCTGCGCCACAAGATCACCGTAGACCTCCATACCTGGAGAACCCTCAATTGGTGGTGGACACGGCAGAACCTAAGCAGAGAGAGGCTCTTACGATCTCTCTCCCCCCCCCCCCACCAAACATAGATCATGTTCTCCCCCCCCCCCCCCCCCACCAAACATAGATCACGCTTACCATTAATGCATCAGAGCAGATGGGTAGCACCGGGGGAGCCTGGACCCCAGCCGGGATGCGGCTCCACATCAACCTCCTCGAACTCAGGCCCATCGGAAATTCTCTGCGGGCATTCCAACCGTGGATTCAAAAGAGGGCCATCCTTGTTCAAATGGACATCCCAGGTTGCCATGTTCTACATCAACAAGCAAGCAGGCAAGGGCTGGCGACCACTGTGCAAGGAGGCCTATTAGATTTGGACCTTCAACCTTCACTATCTCCAAAGGGTCTCATTTCCAGGCAGCATACCTGCCCGGGAACAGCAATACACTAGCGGACAACCTCAGCTGATAGCTTGGCACCTTATGAGTGGTCTCTAAAATCCTCTATCACCTCACACGTCTTCCAGCTTTGGGGATGGACCTCTTTGGAGCAGAAGGCTTAACATTTGGTATTGCCTTCGCTGTCAGACAGCCTTCCACCCGCAGGACAGCTGTGGATTTGTTCTTGATCGACTTGGGCTCGAAGACCTGCTACACCTACCCACCAACTCCACTCAGAGCCAAGGCCCTCTAGAGCAGTGGTTCTCAACCTTTTTTACCGTGACCCCTTTTACCATTTGTCAACTTGTGGTGACCCCCAATGATAAAATCAAATGCGTCGCTCTTCCTTTACTGTTAACGCATTGTTGCTGTAATCATTTGTTGAATTATTAATATATTATAGGCCTTTGCAATATGTTTTTATTTATAAAATGTACTTATTTAAACCACAATAACTAATCACAATAACAAGTAACAATATTTGATTTCAAAATTATGATGATTTTGTAGTCAAATCACTAATATGAAATAAAATTATTTTTTCTACCTTTGTTGTCTGACCAGTTTTATTCTCTGATCATGCTGGTCCCGATCTGAGGCTTCTGCTTTCCTGTCTTCTTAGTTCTCTTTCTGTGGTCTATGGTCCATCTGCCATTTCTTATCTCTTTCGTTTTCTTCACGTCTTTCCATCAGCCTATTTCCAGTCCCAGTAACCCTCCCCAGTATCAGCCCCTTTCTAGTCCTCACTCCCAGTACCTTCCAATGTCAACTTGCATTCCCATGACTGCCACTGGTGTCCATTCCCTTCCAGTCCCCCTCATTCCCCACTGACCAGTCTCTTCTAGTACAAATACCATGGCAGCCCCTCTCAGATCCACTACCTTCCAGTTCCTTTCTCCCATCCCCTCGTATCAGCCAATTTATAGCCTTAGCCCCCAGTTTTCTTCCAGGGCCAGCAGCTCTATCCTCCCCTCCCCACAATCAGCCCATTCCCAGTTGAAGCCCCCCAATCGGCTCGCTTCCAGTGCTAGTCCCCCCTCAATCCCATTACCAGTGCTAGCCTCCCCTAATCAGCTCATTTCCAGTGCTAGTCCCTCCTCAACCCCATTACCAGTGCTAGCCTCCCCTAATCAGCCCAATACCAGTCCTACCCCCATCAGCTCATTACCAGTCCTAACTTCCCCAATCAGCTCATTTCCAGTGCTAGCCCCCCATCAGGCCATTACTAGTCCTACCCCCTATCAGCACATTACCAGTCCCAACCTCCCCTTGATCAGTCCATTCCCAGTCCTAGCCTTCCCTAATCAACCCATTACCAGTCTTAGCCCCCCCATCTGCCCATTATAATCCTAACCCGCACTGTCTCTCCCCTCTGTCCAGCATTTATCCCCCGTCTGTCCAGTATGTCCCCCTGTCTCTTCCCTTTGTCCATGTCAGCCCCCCTCTGTCCATGTCAGCCCCCTCCATCCCTCCCTGTCAGCCCTCCCTCATGTCAGCCCTGTTGCAGGTTCCCTGCCCCCTCATCCCTGTCTGCCTGCTACTGTCCTTTTCTTCTGCAACTGTGGCTCCCTGCCTCTTAGGGAACTGCGGCTATGCCTGTGAAGCCGTTGCGGAGCCTTCCTGTCTCTCGACAGGCTCTGTGCAGCATTGTCCCGCCTCCAAAGGAAGTGGTAAACAATGCATCAGCGAGCTCCAAGCTCTGGTTGACTACTGTCAGACGGCTGCCTGGGTGAGAATGTTCACAGTCTTGGCAAGTGCATATATCTATATGATTTGCAAGGGATTGTGGGCAATGCAGTCCATTCACACCAGACACAGCTGCTCACAATAATTAGTTGTGTTTGATGGTAAAGCCAATAAGATATTTATTTATGGGGTTATTTCTCCCAACACAGATATGCTTGGTAGCACATAAATCAGGTTACTTGCTTTCAGTGTTAAACTTGGAAAAACAAAATCAGGAAAACAACATTTGAACTTATTAGGCAATCAAAGCAAAAGAATAAAGACCTGGTTGGTAACAAACTGGTCTTTTCTGTAGGCTTTAGCTAATACTTTCTTAGCAGTGTATCAAACAGCAAAACAAAATCCACAAAGAAGAGAAAAACTGTTCTTTTCAGGTTAACTTCTTATATCTTCCCACATAGATTCAGAAATGATTCACTCAGAGCTCACAAGCAATTAGGTAAGGCTCAATTGCTAGCAGTTACCCAGCTGAAACCCCTTAGCTGGCTTGCTTTCTACTGCGTGGCTAAAAATCCTACTCAGGAGCTTTTCTGAGTAGATTAAAGAACAAGTTTGTATTTCTTTGTGATGGTTGCTGTACTTTGTAACAGAAAATTACCACAGGAGTTTAGACAGAGAGCAGTCCATGTAAACACAGCCTTCATCTGCAATCCCTCCCCCTTCTTCAACAATCATGGGTTCAATATCATGGATTGGCACAGATGAATTTCTCAATGGAGCACTTTCAGGAGAATACTTGTTTCCCTGCTGTCTTTCAAGGTTATAGCTAGGGCATAGATCAGTGTTCATACCTGAGCTTCCATTGCTGCTAGAGTTCCTCTCTATATAGCCTGGCCAGTATGTAGTCCAGTTCTTATGTCCAGCCTTCCAATCCAGATTCCTGGACACTGGATCTCTCTTCACATACCTTCTGGCACGGGTCTTAGGGTCCCTTCCACGTGCAGCCGTCTCCCTCACAGGTACCGTCTGGAGATTCCTAGCTCTGCAGCACCATTCCTCTGGCTTCCCCCAGTCCAATGGTGTATGCTGGCCCTTGGAATGCCTCCCAGTATACGTACTGCTCCGGACTCTTCTAGACCTCTCAAAGGCTTTTCTCTTCTTTCTTCCAAAGGGTTTCTTGCCCTCCCTGTCCGTCCGGTTTGGCTTCTGATGATCCTCCAGATGAAACTGAGGATCAAGATGAGGATGATTCTCTGTAAAATAAACTCTACCTTTATTCTGCCTAGATGAGTGCTCCACCCTAACACAGCGCAGCTGTGCTGAATCAGGCCCTGCCCTTTGAGATGAGTGCTTAGGGATTACCTCATAGCCCTCCTGATTGAACACACGTTTCCCCACTTCAGCTCCTCTAATGGCTATTGGAAACCTGGTGCATTCTGGGACTGGTAGTCTTTTATGGCAAAATTCTGTTTTCTTATTTCTACCAGAACTGACAGGTTGCTTGTTCAGAGTCACTTCACCTTTTCTATAGCTCTTTCCTGAGCTATGATAAGCTTCCTTATCACACTACCCACCCTATACTTAGGTCCAGCACGACTGTGCCATCCTCAGAATGCACCCTAAGTGCCTCCCTAAGATAACCTTGGCTTTTCACATCAACCAAGCAATTGTGCTCCCTGGCTTCCAACCAGAGCCACACGTGAAATAGGAACACTTTCTCTACACGTTGGACTGCATCCGTGCTCTCCGGATTGACATAGACAAAATGAAGGCCACCCAGAAGACGTCACAACTGTTCCTAGCCTATGACCCAAACAGACCGGCACATTGGTGACTAAACGCATGCTGTCCAGATGGCTTTCGGACTGCATCGTGTACTGCCACATACGTGCTGACATCCATCCAAGGGAAAGGGTGCACGCACACCAACTACAGGCAGTGGCAGCCATCCTGGCATACCTGCGTGCTGCATTCCTCGCAGACATCTGCAACGTGGCCACCTGGGCCTCCATCCACATGTTTACCAACACTACTGCCTCGACCACCCTCTGGGCCCCTCTGCCTCCTTCGGACAGGCAGTCCTACACACGGCAGAGCGGCTGGATGGGCCTGTTAGAATCTCCGCTCTAGACCGTGCTCAGGGCAGTGGCCAAACAAAAACAAACCCAAAAGGAAATGGACCCAATTCCTGACTGTAATGCTTCAAGGCGTGCCAGACACCGCCTTTATATGCAATGTGCAGCCTGTTATCGTTTTTTGCCTCCTCCGGCACTGTTTTGATATCGCTATTTGATTTGTAAAAGTTGTTTTGTTTTGATGATAGTTGTTGTTTGTTTATTTATCTAAACTGTATTTATATCCCGCTTTTCACCGGGTCAAAACGGCGTTACATAAAAGGGGGGGAAATTAAAATATAGGGTGGGGCCTTCACCAGAGGGGCAACATTGATGATTCTGACATGAGACAAACATTAGACATGGACAGAGTTAGAGGCACATTGAGTCATTGGATCATGGTGGGCGATATCATGGGTTAGGGCATTTTTTGCTGGGAGTCGTATTGAAGTATTCTTGGTAGAGGATGGTTTTTAGTTGTTTTCTGAGAGATAGTAGATCAGTATTATTTCTGAGATGGCTCAGCAGAGAGTTCCATAGGGATGGGGCATAGAGTTCAAAGGCTCGATTGCATGTCCGTTGAGAGCATTTGGTCCTTTTGTGAGGGACGGTGAGGGAGTTGCTGGAGGCTTGTCTGGTAGATCTGCCGTGGGCTGGACGAGACAGTAGGGTGCGAAGCTGGGTGTTCTGTTTGATGGATGGCTTTGTGGGTGAGTAGGAAGGCTTTGTATTTTGTTCTTGCTTCGAGGGGGAGTATGTGTAGGTCTTTCAGAATTGGAGTGATGTGGTCGGTTTTGTTTGCGCACTGAATGATTCTTGCAGTGGTGTTTAATGCTGTTCGGAGAGGGTTCATCTGTGTGGCTGGAAGGCCATGGTAGATGATGTTGCAGTAGTCCAGATGGTGGAGTGTCATAGCTTGCATTACCGTCCTGAAGTCTTGATGTTCTAGAAGGGGTTTCACCCTGGTTTGCTTGGGTTCATCGGCGCATGTCTGAATAAACCTGGCAATATGCTCTGAATTTGCATGGGGTTTTTTTCTGGAGTACATTCCTCTCGCAGGCTCCCTCTACCACAGCTCCCATGGATGCAGTGGAGGTCTGTATACAGGACGTCTCCAACTGCCTCCCCACCACATCCCAGCTCTGGAATCACCTATGTGTGGCTGACTCGGACTGCTTGTCCATGGAGAAAGTGAGGTTACGTACTGTAATGGGGGCTCTCTGTGGACAGCAGGGTAAATCAGCCACGCCATCCTGCCCACCTCCCCTTTGGGTGAGCCTGCCTAGCTAGGGAAAGACGGGCAGGAAGCTCAGAGGAATCAAAAAAAAAAAGAAAGATTCCTCTGAGCTATGGGAGAGCTACTCCTGGTCCCTGAGGATGACACACCTAGGCGTGGCTAGCTCATTCTGCTGTCCATGGAGAACCCCTGTTACGGCAAGTAACCTCACTTTCTTCTATGACTGGACACAACTCTCTTCCAAAGAATTTTAAATGAAACAAATATAGGAAATTACAGGCTTCTGCTGGTCAGGTCACGTCTTTGCGGTATGCCGGCAGTGCACAAAAAAAGAGGAGGGACTTGACCAGCACAAATCACAATTTTTCAGAGTACAGGGCACTGTAGAGAAGTTACCAAATTTTGGTGAAACTTCTAAAGCAGAATATAAGAACTCTTTTAAATTCAGAACACCCTAACAATTCCTGCAGAATTTAGAGGAACCAATCTACATGTAAGAGGGCATTCTCGCTGCTCTCACCAATACTTTGGAACTCTCTCTTCCAGACGCGTTAAAAAGCATACCGAACTGTGCAACATTCAGAAAATGACTTAAAACACACTTATTCACTGAGCACTTTGGAAAGACATAAGAATGTCCAAACACTAGCCCAACATAATCCATATTCTAGTTGGAACAGTAACAACCACAATTAAAATACTAACCTGTATTGATGCTCATATCTTGTTTTAATGTACTGAACCAATCTCAGATACACTATCACTTCCTTGCTATTGTTCCTGTATTATCAACCATTTGTGTTATAATTGCTTTTGATACTTATAATGACCAAGTTTTTTAGTTTTATCTTATATATTTTTTTCTATTGTTCATTGTAAACTGCTTTGATTTATTAAGTGGTATAGAAAACAAACAAACAAACAAATTGCTATTACTCATGTAGATTGTATTGTGATGGTAGGGCTATGAATGTTGTCCCAATACAGCTCTGCCATCGGTAAGAACCCTTTCAATTCTGGCCTCTACCACCACTGAAGAGATCAACCAGTGCACTTGCGCCTGACTTGCAGCAACCAGACAAATGTCTGCCCATATGCCAAAACCCCTGACTGTTGGCACTTCCTCGCATCTCTGCCAGTTTATCATGCTAGTGACTTGTAACATGTCCAGCTGCTCTCGAGTGCTTCTCAGTTCTGACTCTTTTTTTATAGTAATAACTTTGGGGAAACAAAAGCACTGTCTTTCAACAGCAGCAACAAAGTAACAAAAATCAAATTTATTTCTAGCTTTTCTCAAAGCAAACAATAAAGCAAGAGAATTTGTCAGTATAGTGAAGGTTTCTAAACATGCTGGCAGAAAGTCCGGGTTTAAGCTTGGCAACGGTTTTGATTTCATTGCATCAGATCTGGTACCTTAATCTTTATGATGCTGGAATTGGCTACACTACAGTTAAACATTTAGATAGTGCTATTAGATGTGTACTAGGTCTTGACAAATTTTGTGCAGATTTAGGAGCCAGTGGTTGTGATCTCCTTGTTCCTCCCACCCCCCCCCCCATGTTCGTGCCAGAGTTCCTACAGCATGCATCATTAGATAACGACTATAGCTTCACATAGCAAGTGTCTGTGGGTGTGTGATGCAACAGTGGAGTCAGTCTGCGTGAGATGTTGTGGTAGGTGCCTTTCTGTGGGTGGTATGCAGGGCTGCGGTGCGTGTGTGTGCTGAAGAGCTGGGGAGCTTCTTTGTGTGGTGCGGAAGCGAGGTTCCTTTGTATATGTAGTGTGGAGCTGGGTATGTATGTGTCCTATGGAGGTGGGGTCCTTGTGAGGGTGTGGTGTGGGGTGGGGTGGGGTGCGCGTGTGTTTGTTATCTTGGAGGGGGAATGCCCCTTTTGGTAAATAGGCATTGTGCCCTTTTGTCCCCATGCATTCATCTCTTTAACCTTGCACTCCTCCTTTTACCCTCAAACCCTTCCCCACTCTGTTCCTTTTTCCAACCCCCGCCCTCCATTCCCCCCTCTGCCCTCCATTGCCCCCCCTTTCCCCAAACAAGTTGCCCCCATGGCCGTACCCTTTTGTCTGCCTACAAGGATCTGATTTCCCACAGGCAGAAGAGGAGATCTATTCTGCCCGCTAGAAATGGGATCCCTGTGGGCAGACAGCGTGTCTCTGGGCCGTGATCGCAGCTAGCTCCCCCTTTGTTTGCCCATGGGGATTCCATTCCCCACAGGCAGAAGAGAAGGGGATGGCTACAATCATGGCAAAGATACCTAATATTTCCCCATGGGAGATCGGATCCCAGTGGGCAGATGAGAAGAGGGAGGTTGCGGTGGTGGCTTGCAGCAAAAGATGATTGGGGAGGGAGGAAGTGAGATAAAGGCAGAGATAACTTAAAGGGTTAGTGGCCCATTTAGAAAAGGAGGATGGGAGAAGCGATTTTAGGGTAAAGGATGGGACCCGTTTTAAAAATTGGCGTTACGTTGGTCATCCTCCAGTCTTCAGGTATTATAGATGATTTTAATGATAATTCACAGATTACTAATAGCAGGTTTGCAATCTCATATTTCAGTTCTTTCAACACCCTTGGATATATACCGTCCTGTCCACTCTTCAGTTTATCAAATAGTTGTATACATCTTCCCAGTGTATTGATATTTCTTTCAATTCTTCTGCAGTATCATCTTTAAATACCACTTCAGTCATGGGTAACATCCCTAAATCTTCCTCAATAAAGACTGAAGCAAAGAATTCATTCAGTCTCTCTGCTATGGCCTTGTCCACTCTTAGTGCCCCTTTTACCCCTCTATCATCTAATGGTCCAACTGACTGACTCACAGGTTTTTTGCTACAAATGTATTTGACAAAGTCTTTATTGCATGTTTTTGCTTCCACAGCAAACTTCTTCTCAAATTCTCTTTTTGCCTGTCTTTTCAATGCCTTGTATCTAACTTGCCAGTGCTTGTGCTGTTTCCAGTTTTCGTCATTTGGCTCTTTTTTCCATTTCCTGAAAGATGCTTTTTTGGCAGCAACAGCCTCTCTGACCTCAGCTGTAAACCATGCTGGCAGTTTTTTGGACTCCTTCCACTTAGTGTGGAATCCAGCTGGTGTGGGCTTCCAAGATAGTATTTTTAAACACCACCCAAGCTTGATGTAAGTCTTTTAACCTTTGCCACTGCTCCTTTTAGTTTTTTCTTAACTATTTTCCTCATTTTATCATAGTCTCCCTTTCAAAAGTTAAAAGGTAGTACTGTGGCTTTCCTTACCATCCCTCCTCCATTAATTAAATCAAATGCGATCATGCTATGATCACTATTGCCAAGTGGCCCCAACACCCTTATCTCTTGCACTAGATCTGGTGTTCCACTAAGGACTAGGTCCAAATTGGCTTCCCCTCTGGTCGGTTCATGAACCAGTTGCTCCAAGAAGCAGTCATTTATTTTGTCTCAAAGCTTTATCTCCCTAGCATGCTTTGCCATGACACTGACCCAGTCAATACCAGGGTAATTGAAATCATCCATTATTATTACTGTGCTGTAACTTTTGTTAGCTTCCTTGATTTCTTTGAGCATTTCATCATCCATTTGTTCATTCTGGCCAGGCGGTCGATAGTACACTCCCACTGCCATCGTCTTCCCCTTTTTACATGAAATTTCAATCCATAGAGATTCTACAGCAAATTTTTTTTCCTGCAAAACTTTAATCCTTTGTGACTCTATGCCCTTTTTAACATAGAGCGCAACCCCTTCACCAATTTGATCAGCTCTATCATTACGATATAGTTTGTACCCACGTATCGGTGTCCCACTGGTTGTCCTCCTTTCACCATGTTTCTGAGATACCAATCACATCTCACCTCTCATTTAATGTTATATATTCTAACTCTCCCATTTTAATTTTTAGACTTCTAGTATTTGCATACAAGCTTTTTAGAGACTGTATTTTGTTCATATTAATCTGGCTATCGGTAGGCAGGGGTAATTTGGAATCTTTAAGCTCTGTCTGCTCCGTACTAAAGGGCATTTGGGCTTCGTTTGTCTTTATTGGAACCTCTCTGCTGATATGCCTTAACTTCATTGTTTTGGTAGTATCCTTTAAGGACAGATGAATGGGAGGTTCCGGAGGCTGGACTGAGAAGGGCACGCATGATGGTGTGCCTCTACCCATTCCCCGATCAAGAGATCTGTTCTAAGCTCCCAAGATAGATGCTGCATTTTCATCAGTGACCAAGAAGACCACCATCCCAATGGAGGGCAGTTCGGCCTTCAAGGATGTCCAAGACAGGAAGCTAGAGACCTTGCTAAATCAAACCTTTGACATTAACACAGCTTCCTTGTGGGCTTCAGTATGTGGCGCGGTTGTCACATGTGCCTCTCTTCACTGGGCGCAAGGTTTCTAGGAGGAGTTAGGGGAGCCGGGGCCTGCTCCCCCGGAAGCACTAAGCTAGAGTCAGGGGCAGCCTACTTTGCGGACACCTTTTACGACCTAATAAGGTGTCGAGCCTGTAGCATGGCTGCTGTGGGGTCTGCGCGCAGATACTTGTGGCTCTGGAACTGGAAGGCAGACATGTCGTCCAAATCTCGTTTGAGCAGGCTCCTGTTCCAAGGGGAAGCTCTTGTTTGGAGAGGCTCTAGAAAAGTTGGTTAAGGACTTAGGGGAATCCAAGGGTGGTAGACTCCTGGACAACAAACAGAAGCAGGGGTGCTCGTCAGTGTAGGGTAGAGGGCAAGCATGGGACTTTCGTCACTTCAGGACTACTCAATTTGCACCCTACTAGAGTGGAAAATTTGCCACGAGAGGGCAGCCCTTTCGAGGCTTCCAGGGAACAAGGAGGGGATTCTTATCTTCTGCCCCCACCTCCAACAAGAAACTAGAATGAGACGAGGTGGGTCCAGATGGAGTTGGTTCCCGTAGGAGGAAGACTGCGCGGGTTTTACTCCGCATAGGCCCAGATGACCTCAGACCAGTGGGTCTTGGAGGTTATCAAGGAGGGTTATGCCCTTGAGTTTGCTCGACCACTCAAAGAAAACTTCCTGCAGTCCCCTTGCAGAGCATTTCACAAGCTCCAAGTGGTGCGGGATACCCTGCAGAGGGTGGTACAATTGGAGGCAGTTGTGGAAGTGCCACAAAGCCAGTTTGGCTCCAGTCGATATGCCATCTACTTTGTGATCCCTAAAAAGGAGGGCTCTTTTTGACCCATTCTGGATTTCAAGCATGTGAATCGTCTCAGGGTCCCGTGCTTCACATGGAAACCTCGAGGTAAGTGATCGTGGCTGTCAGAAGGCGAGTTCCTTACATCCTTGGACCTCACGGAAGCCTACCTGCATATTCTGATTCGGCACGAGCATCAGTGTCTCCCTAAGATTGTGGTACTCATAGGACACGTTCAGTTCACCACATTGCCATTCGGCCTAGCAACTGTGCCCAGGACCTTTACCAAGATCATGGTGGTGGCAGCGGTTCTCTGCAGAAGGAAGGAATTCTGGTGCTCCCTTACCTGGATGACTGGTTAATGCAGGCAAAGTCCAGAGATGAGAGTATGGGGGATACCGCTCAGGTGGTCGAGTTCCTTCAGAACCTGGGCTAGGTGATCAACACGGCCAAGAGCAACATGAGTCTGATGCAGGAGTTGATTGATTTGGGAGCTCAGTTTCGGACACAAGAGGGCAAGGTTTCTCTACCCTTAGAACTGATGAACAAGCTCCATTTACAGATCGGGGTCTTTTTGGAGTCACTGGCTCTGACAGCCTGGCATTATGAGCCCAAGGCACTAGCACATATGAGACTGCTACAGAAGTCCCTTGGCTTCTTGAGAGGGCTCGGCTAGTTTAAGATGGGTTATTCGAGCACAGTCATTTCAACTCTGCTGAAGGCATGCAAGCTTTCCACCTCTCTGGCTTTACATTAGGGTCTGGAGGCTCTTAGAGAACTAATGTGTAGACCGGGAATTGAGACCTCTGGAGGCTCACCTCCTGGAGCTGCTGGCTTGTCTCCAAGCTGGGCTGGAAAAAGGTTTGGCGTGTAATTCCCTGCAGGTGCAGGTAGCTGCCTTGGCGTGTTACCAGGGAAAGGTGCAGGGAAAATCTCAAGTGGCTCATCCAGACGTGGTGCATTTCCTTTGGGCAGTAAAGCAGGTTCGACCTCCTCCTCCTCTCCCCCCCCCCCCCCCCGTCGATTAGTTTTCCCGTGTGGAACCTTAATTTAGTGCTTTCTGTGGTACCTTTCAAGCTGCTGGCTGAGTGCTTGTTGAAGGACTTGACTCTGAAAACAGTCTTTTTGGTAGCTATCTGTTTGGCCAGGAGGATTTCAGAATTGCAAGCCTTATCTCGCCGGGAACCTGTCCTCTCCATTTCTAAAGAAAAGGTGGTGGTACATCCGGTTTCGTCCTTCTTCCTGCCAAAGGTGATCGCCACATTCCATGTGAATCAGCCAGTTACCCTTCCGATGTTTTCAGGCGAGGGAGGTTCCCAGTCAGAACCTCTTTTGCGGTTCCTGGACATATGTCGCGTCCTCTGGTGTTACTTGGAAACCACAGATCATTTTAGGAAGATGGTTTGTCCTGTTTGGAGGACCTCGCTAAGGAGAGGCGACATCCAAGGCCTCCATTTCTCTGTGGGTGAGGGAGACTATTTCCTTTGCTTACCTGCTCAAGAATAAAGCGGTACCAGTGGGGTTGCGGGTCAACTCGACAAGGACACAGGTGGCTTCCTGGGCAGACTCGAGCATGATCCCACAGGTGGCTATCTGCAGGGCTGCTGCATGGGTGCCCCTGCATACCTTTTAAGTATTATTGCTTGGATGTGCAAGCAATGAGGGATTTGAAATTTGGCTCGGTGGTGATTCAGGCCGGGCTCGCTGGTCCCTCCCAGGATTTGTACTGCTATGTTACATCCCATCTGTGTTGGGACTGGTCTGGAGGATATAAGGAAGGTGAAATCTAGGTCTTATCTGCTAATTGTCTTTCCTTGAGTATTTCCAGTCCAGTCCCTGACTCACCGCTGACTGAAGGGTTCTGTTTTTCAGACTGCAATCTGGTCCTTGAAGTACATCAATAAGTTGCTGCAGAACAGTCGAGGGGAGTGCAGAGGTAGTCAATTGGGAAAAAAAAGAAAAGAAAAGAGGAATTGTGAAACTTGGGAGGCTACCAGATAGAAGGTAGGTCGAGGCCCTGGGACATGGCGCATGTTGGGGCTTGCTGTCTCTTTAGGGGGACTCATTTGTTGTTTGTTTTTCTTTTTGGTGTTGCAGGTTGCATGTGGTCTCTTCTCTTCTGAGTTTATGGTTTAGGCACTTGATATACCGCCCTTTTACTATGCACATCAGAGCAGGTACTTTTTATTCCCTTGTCCCCGAAGGGCTCACAATCTAAGTGTACCCGAGGCAATGGAGGGTTAAGTGGCTTGCCTAAGGCCACAAGGAGTGGCCATGGGACTAGAGACCCCAGTCTCTCTGGCCTGAAGTTACTTGTCCCCATGAACCCCTGAGGTAACCTGTCCCAGCCACTGAGCCGCCACTCCCTTGCTTTGTCATTAGGTTACTGGGGACTGGGAGGTGTTTCTGGCTGCCCAAGTAAGCTGATGTCACAGATCTGACATGCTCGGTCTCCAAACTGCTTGACAAGCATGATTACCCATCCATGTTGGGACTGGACTGGAGATATTCAAGGAAAGATAATTAGCAGTTAAGCCTAATTTTACCATCACTCATATATGTAGCAAATATGCCATACTATTGCAGCACTAATTCCTATGATTCAAGCAGCTATTTATATTTAAAAGCTTTTATATACCACAAATATGACACAATCTCCAGGAACAAGCAGGAATGAGTCTTCACATATGGGTATCGTCGGTACCGACGGAGCCTTAGCGGGAACGCTCCCCAGCGTCCAGTAAGAAAGCTTTTGGGAGCATCCCACAGCACCTGCGTGCTGCCTTCCCGCCTTTCCCAACCGCCTCTCTCCAGTTCTTCTTTTCCGCGGAGCCAGCAGGTCGTGTTCCTGTCACTGCAGAAGAAGTTCTTTCTTTTTTTCTTTTTTTCTGTGTCGCGTCTGCCGCCTTCGACGTCAGACCGGTACCGCCGGTCTTTTCTTTTCTTTCTTCAAAAAAAAAAAACAAAACAAAAACTTTTCTTTCTTCAACTGTGCATTTTCAGTTTGGGCCTTAGGCCTGAATATTTTTCTCCTCATGGAGAAGCCCGCTTCCGGGTTCAAAAAGTACACAATGTGGCGGTACTATTTCTGTCACCGACACCCATGATTGGTGGCTAAAATGTTTGGGTCCTGACCATTCCATCACGGATTGTGTGTCCTGTACCATGATGTCTAAAAGAGGTCGGCAGAACCGAGCAGCCAAGCTCAGTACCCTGTTTCCCTCTGATGCAGCCTCGGTGGCATCGACGTCTTCCAGGGCTGCTTCTTCCTCCCATGGATCTCAGGTAACCAAACATAAATCTAGCTGGTCCTCGAAGGGCAAATCTCCCTCTAAGCATCGAGATGCCTCTGGCTTGGCTTGTCCTCGAGGATTCCGCACCGGCAAAATTACCCCGGCGGGAAGTTACGGCTTCCAAACATTGTCTATGGGGTCACAGGTTGACATCGATGGCTCGGCCTTGACCGATCACCTGTTGCCATGTTCTGGGGTACCGGTGGCCTCCACTGGTACCGACATCCAGACTCTGGTGGCGTCGATGGATCAGAAGATTCTGTCCATGCAGCGCACGCTAACGGCATTCCTTATCGTCACTCCAGTCCAGTCCCTTTACTTCTGGGTTGCGCAACCCTTCCAGCAGCTTGGAGGCTGAGCCCATCCTTTTGAGGATGGTGTGGTATAAATACCACTGGCACCACCCATAGATCCCAGTATTCTCAGCCTCCAAGCAGCTGGAGGGTTCCGTAAGCCAAGGGCTTACTGGAGTCCCTTTATTTAATTCTATTTAATTTAGTTTAATTTCATTTATTTGTTGGTTATCCTTTTGGATCTTTATTTCTTTTGAGTTCCCTCTTTAGGGTGCTGTTCCTTTAAGTTTATTTTTCTCCCCCCCCTCCCCCCCCCGTTCTCCTTCTTGCTCATTTTCTGAGTTCCCAGCCCGGAGAAGGAGGCTTACCGGCAGCAGCAGAGACAACCGGGGAAGCCTCCTCACGCGTCCTTGGCCTGCCGACTCCCCGGGACCTTCCCCGTGGGCTTGCCCTGCCTTACGCCGAAGCCCCCAGGTGGCTGAGCGCTGGAGGTGGCGCGGCGATACTTCCCGCGGCCTTGCGCGGCAGCTCCCAGCGCGTCGGAGCATCGGGGCAACTCCGGATTCTGCATCCAGCGCTGATTCAGTCGGCGGCCTCCAAAGCAATTCGGCGCCGCGTGCAGAGACGCCGGCTGCCGGTTTCAGACTCCACGTGGCTGCGGCCTAACACGTGCGAGCCAGCAACGGGAGCAGCAAACAGCAAGTACAGGGGAGAAGTTTAAAATTAATTCGCTGGGTTTGCTTAATTTGAAATTTAATTCTATTTAATTTGAAATTTATTTTTTTTTTCTAACTTTGATTAAATTAAGTTTTATTTCTTAAATTGTTGCTGGGCTGCAATTTAAAGATTGGGGGAGGGGAAAGGCCTTTGAACTCCTGAGTGCAATTTATGCTATCTGGGAATTATTAAATCTGTCAGAAAGGACATGACTGGCAAGCCTCGGAGCCCTTCCTGCGGCATTCAGAGGGGTACGGCCTCGGATACGGGGATCTGCAGAGGTGGTGCTGCAGAGGCTGCTTCTGTGGAGCAGGAAATCCAGGGGTCCATGGCTCAGACTTCCCAAGGGTCTGGAGACCCGCTGGTGGAGGAAGGGGGGTCCCGTTCCCCTCCTCCTTCGGCCTTGGTCTTGCCCGTTCCCCCTCTGTCCATCCCCTCTACTTACGGTGGGGAAGAGGGTCCCTGTGATCTCTTCTCTCCTGATTTCGTCCTCTTGCTACACAAGGCCTATTGCATGTGCAAGCAGGGGTTCGCAGCAGGAGAGTCGAGCAAGGCGAAGGAAGGCGGGGGGACCAGGCCATTGAGGGCAAGCACACAGGACTCAGGGGTACCTCTCAAGCGCGCAAGGCTGTTGAGCGAAGAGCCTCTCACGTCCCTTTCACATTTTATTTATTTATTTATTTAGCAAACATTTATATACCGCTGCTTCCTACGATCAGCTGCGGTTTACTTTACAGAATCATCATGTATCGTACAATACAATGAATTTTTAAGAATACAATTTTGATTAGAGCAATGATTACATAGCATACGGATTAGAGATTAGATACTTTTCACAACTTTAAATATACATTAGATTAAAAGGTGCGTGGGAGGGGGATATAATATACATATATACAGGATTACATATCAGTCGTCAATATGCTGCGTGTATTCCGAGTGTCATTATGGTGGGCAGAAGAGAACTTGTTGTGGTAAGGTGCTGTAATTAGGTTGGGTTGTAGTATGCCTGGAATAAATGGGTTTTGAGGTTCCTTCTGAATTCATTCAGGTTATTTGACATTCGGAGTTCAGAGGGGAGCTGGTTCCAGTGGATCGGCGCCGCATAGGTGAAAGCTCTGTTGCTTGTTTCTGTTTTAACGTATCTTATGCTGGTTGGGACACAGAGAGTGTTGAGATGTATGGTTCTTCTGTTCCTGTTGTGTGCTTGCTTAGTGATTAGGTTGCCAAGGTATGAGGGCGCAATATTGTGAATGAGTTTAAACGTTGTTATGAGTAGTTTGTAGATGATACGGGCGGCTACAGGGAGCCAATGTAGTTCCATAAGTACTGGTGTTATGTGATCTGTGACCTTTTTTTCGATGATGATTCTTGCAGCAACATTTTGAGCCATTTGTAAGATATTTAGGGTGTTCTTTGGCAGCCCTTGGAGAATGGCGTTGCAGTAGTCCAGGTGTGGCTCCCAGGAAGAGGAGGTCTCGGACAAAGAAGTAGATGAAGATGAGGAAGAGCTCGAGGAGGGAGAGATCCCAGAGGAGGACCAATCCCGCATAGTGCGAGTGTTTCGCAGAGAGGAGCTTCCATCCTTGATTGATGAGTCCCTGAAGGTGCTCAACGTGGCTTTGGACGCTCCTGCAGAGGAGGAAGCGTTGGAGGACCCTTTGATCCAAGCCGTTAGAAGGTCGCAGAATGTTTTTCCCGTACATCAGATGATCCAGGAGGAATGGGATCAACCTGAGTCAAGCTTGAGGGGAGTCCGTTCTATGACTCGTCTCTACCCGTTGCCGGAACCTGACAAAGATCTGCTGAAGTCGCCCAGGGTGGATGCGGCGGTATCAGCAGTGACAAAGAAGACGACTATCCCGGTCGAGGGTAGTGCGGCTCTGAGGGATTCTCAGGATAGAAAATTGGAGACGCTGCTGAAGCAAGCCTTTGATGTTAGTGCTCTCGCCTTACAGGCCTCGGTGGCGGGAGCTTGGGTGGCTCGGGCCTGCTTGAGATGGTCCCAGCAGCTTCAGCTAGCGGAGGGTACCTCAGAGGACGCGCAGGCTATTACGGCTAGGTTGGAGTCCGGGGCTGCCTACCTTGCAGATAGCCAGTACGACCTCATCAGGAGCCTAGCTAAGAACATGGCCTCGGTAGTTGCAGCCAGGCGTTATTTGTGGCTACGTAATTGGGCAGCCGATTCCTCTTCAAAGGCGCGCCTGAGCCGTCTTCCCTTTAAGGGGAAGCTGCTGTTTGGGGAAGACTTGGATAAGTTGGTGAAGGACCTTGGCGAATCTAAAGGGGGCAGGCTTCCGGAGGACAGACCTAAACAAGGTCATTCGCTAGCTCCTGTTCGGAGTCAGCCTAGGGATCCCCGGAGATTTTGCCCAGCCAGGTCGAACCCTTTCCCTAGGGGCCGTTTCCCATCGAGGGGTCAGATCTTTGAGGGTTTCGGGGAGCGGGGAGAGGTTTTGGGGCCTCCTCCTCCTCCGCGGGACCTAGAAAACCACAATGAGAAAACGGGGGCCCAGGTGGGCGGCCTGCTGGTGGGGGGCCGGCTAAGGCAGTTCCTTCCCGCCTGGTCCCGGGTCACGTCCGATCAGTGGGTTCTAGAAGTGATCCGAGAGGGTTATGCTCTTGAATTTTCAAAGCAAATACTTCCAGCCTTCATTCAGTCCCCCTGCGGATCTCCGGTAAAAAGGGCGGCGATAGAAGTCACACTTTCAAGGCTCATAGGGCAAGGAGCAGTGATTCCTGTTCCGCCAGACCAATGCGGCACCGGACAATACTCTATTTATTTTGTAGTACCAAAGAAGGAAGGTTATTTTCGTCCGATCCTAGATCTAAAGCAAGTCAATCGCTGTCTCAAGGTGCCTCATTTCCATATGGAATCCCTAAAGTCGGTCATCGTGGCCGTGAGGAGCGGAGAGTTCCTGACTTCCCTGGATTTGACGGAAGCCTATTTGCATATCCCGGTTCGAAGATCCCATCAACAGTTCCTGAGATTCGCGGTACCAAGAGGTCATTTTCAATTTCAAGCTCTGCCCTTCGGGCTAGCTACGGCTCCTCGGACTTTCACCAAGATAATGGTGGTGGTGGCGGCAGCTCTACGAAAAGAGGGAATTCTGGTACATCTCTACCTAGATGATTGGCTGATCCGGGCAAAGTCAGAAGAGGAGAGTCGCTTGGCTACTGCCAGGGTGGTAGAAGTCCTGGAGGAGTTGGGGTGGGTCATCAATCGGTCAAAGAGCAGGTTGATACCCTCTCAAGAGATCGAGTATCTCGGAGCGAGGTTCGACACCGGAAGAGGAAAAGTGTTTCTATCCAAGAAGAGGTCAATGGAACTAAGGATCCTGGTTTCGCAATTTCTGAACAGGCGAAACCCTACGGCTTGGCATTACCTTCAATTGCTGGGAACCATGGCTGCAGCAATAGAGGTAGTTCCGTGGGCCAGGGCTCACATGCGGCCTCTGCAGCGGGCCCTGTTACGTCGGTGGTCTCATCAACATCATCCTTTGTCCATGCAACTGCCCTGTGCCCTTCGAACCAAGAGGGCCCTCCAGTGGTGGCGGTACTCAAGGAACCTGGATTGCAGGATGCCTCTCGAACCCCCGCAGAGGTTACTGCTAATGACGGATGCAAGTCTATCAGGCTGGGGGGGCTCATTGCAAGGACCAGTTCGTCCAGGGCCTTTGGACTTCAATGGAGTCGCACTGGTCCATCAACAGATTGGAATTACGAGCGGTAGCCTTAGCGCTCAGGGCACTTGAACCCCTAGTTCGTCAAAGAGCGATTCGCGTCCTCTCCGACAATGTCACCGCAGTGGCTTACATCAACTGCCAGGGAGGTACAAGCAGTTCCTCCTTGGAGAAGGAAGCGGACAACCTGTTCCGGTGGGCCGAAATCCGGTTGGAGGCTCTTTCAGCCCAGCACATGGCCGGAACGGACAACGTCACAGCTGATTACCTCAGCAGATTCAAGATCGACCACGGGGAGTGGGAGCTGGAACAGGAGGTCTTCGACCAGATAGTAGCCCGTTGGGGTCCACCAGTCATGGATCTCATGGCACGGTATGCCTCAGCCAAGGCAAGTCGATTCTTCAGTCGAAGGAAGGAAAGGATTCCGAAGGCTTAGACGCTCTGGCCCAAAAGTGGCCGTCGGAAGGGCTCCTGTATGTGTTCCCTCCATGGGCTCTCATCGGAAGGGTTCTACAACGGGTGGAAGCCCACCGAGGTTTGGTAATCCTCATAGCTCCGGATTGGCCCCGCCATCCCTGGTATGCGGATCTGGTGAGGTTGCTCGCCGACCGGCCTTGGCGGCTTCCCTGCAGAAGGGATCTGCTGAGGCAGGGTCCGGTTCGGATGCCTCATGTGGATCGATTCTCGCTTACGGCCTGGCTATTGAAAGGGCACGGCTCCTGAAGCGGGGTTATTCGGGATCGGTGATCTCGACTGAGTGCTAGAAAGCGCTCGACCTGTCTCTCCTATGTAAGAGTTTGGCGCATCTTCGAAGCATGGTGTGCGGAGCACCGGAGGAAACCTCTTTCGGCCTCCATTCCGGAGGTTCTTGAATTCTTGCAAGCGGGTTTTGACAAAGGCCTAGCGCACAGTTCCTTACGAGTCCAGTTGGCAGCCATCTCGTGCTATAGGGGTAAGGTCCGCGGAAAGTCTTTAGGGGATCACGCGGACGTGGCCAGGTTCCTGAGAGCGGTGAGGCATCTACGTCCGCAGCAGAGATCGTTCATCCCCCCCTTGGGATCTCAACCTGGTGCTAAATGCCTTGACCAAGGCACCCTTTGAGCCGGCAAAGGAAGCCTCTCTAAAGGATCTGACACTGAAGACGGTTTTTCTGGTCGCTATTTGTTCAGCCAGACATGTCTCCGAACTACAAGCACTGTCCTCCCAGCCCCCCTTTCTTTCTTTCTTCAAGGATAAGGTGGTCTTACGGACAGTGCCTTCCTTCCTGCCCAAGGTCATCTCCCCCTTTCATGTGAATCAGACAGTTACGCTCCCGTCGTTTTCAGCGGAGGAGTAAGTAGGGGGGGACAGCAAGCTGCGCCTCCTGGACGTTCGAAAAGCCTTGAAGCGTTACCTCTCCCGCACTGCGCCTTTTCGAAAGTCCAACCGTCTGTTCATTCAGTTTGGAGGGCCGCACAAGGGGGAGGCAGTGGCCAAGGCTTCCATCTCCAGGTGGATCAGGGAAGCTATTGCTTCCGCCTACATCCTCCAGGGGAAGCAGGTTCCAGGGGGATTGCGCGCTCATTCGACACGGGCGCAGGCTACCTCTTGGGCAGAATATAGTTTAGTTCCGCCGCTGGACATTTGTAGGGTGGCTTCCTGGTCCTCCCTGCATACCTTTACCAGACACTACAGACTGGACGTTCAGAGTTCAGCTGACTCGCGGTTTGGGCACGCGGTGCTTCGGTCCGGCATCACGGATCCCACCCATGCTTGAACTGCTCTGTTACATCCCAGAAGTAAAGGGACTGGACTGGAGTGACGATAAGGAAAAAGTAATTAGACCTTACCTGCTAATTAGTGTTCCTGAAGGAACGACAGTCCAGTCCCTGATCCCACCCGGTTCTTCGATAGGAGTAATGTTCTAGTTGACACGTGAGGATCAGCGGACCGAATTCAGGGCCAGGATAAAGTGGAAGGGCCCCGTGGCGCAGGTCCGGCAGGCCGGTGTGAAGGAGGGCTTGGTCAGTCTCAGGTAAACCTCCTCCTTCCCTCTCCCCCCCCCTCCCCACCTCTCCTTTTTTTCTCCTTGACAAAAAAAAAAAAATTTCAGTTGGGTGGTTTGTGGTGTTTTTACATAGGCTATTAATTGGATTTTCGTTAAGTCTGCTTTTTCATTAGATTACTGGGATCTATGGGTAGTGCCAGTGGTATTTATACCACACCATCCTCAAAAGGATGGGCTCAGCCTCCAAGCTGCTGGAAGGGTTGCGCAACCCAGAAGTAAAGGGACTGGACTGTCGTTCCTTCAGGAACACTAATTAGCAGGTAAGGTCTAATTACTTTTTTATGCAGGCTTCGACGCCTCCGGTACCGCAACAATCTCCATTGCCGGTACCGACTCCGGCACCGGCATCGTTCCCGGTGCTGGTACCGATTGCATCAGGACAAGGAGCAGGAGATGTTGGAAGAGAAGGGTCTTTATTGTGCACAGGACACCCTAACGCGTTTCGGCAACGCCTTCCTCAGGGGGAGAAACACTAACAAATACAATCAAAGTATGTACATTAAAAAACAGTTAAGAAAATTTAAAACACAATTAAAAACATATATTAAAATATGAAAGCACTGGCAGGATATGAAACATAGAATAATATAATAATACAATAAAAACCACAAAAACAAAGCAGGGCTGAGGAACCAAAAGAATATATCTAGAACAGTGTATAAAGGAAACAAGAAGAGCATAACAGAGACCATAAAAGTAGTGTGAAAGCATGCTATATATACCATGTAAGTAGAGCTAATATACTAATGAAATTGACATGAAACAATGGGACTAAAGTACAACTCTAATATAAACTGGTGAAACATAAAAAACAAAGGACCCGATTAGGCCAAGCGCACGGCATATAATTATAAATAATAAATAAATAAGCAATAAATACTGTCCAAGTAAAACTTAGTACACAAGGACGAATAAGCACAAAAATGGATAAAACGATAAATATGTAGTAATCAGTATATTAAAAAAGAAGGAAATAAAATACAATAACCATTTTATGAAAAAGGATAAAAATAGAAATAAAAAATGAAAATAAAAAATAAAAAAATAAAAAAATTTAACAATTTAAAAAAAGTATGTTATAATAATATAAATAATAAAAATAAAATAAATGGAAATAATACAATATAACAATAAAAAAGACAAAAATCAATTATAAATTGCAATCGCAAATTTAAATTGAACTAGGACAATAAAACTGAGACAATAAACATCGATAAGTATGGCATAAATCATAACAATGATGTCCACCAGAAGCAAAATGTGTTGACTACATGTTGAAGATGAAGAATTAGAATTAAAAATAAAACAACAAGTAAAATCTTAAAAGTAATAATAAAAAAGGGGAACACGACGAATGCTTGACAAAATGGCATATATGACAATCAAAAATTGTAGACATTCACCCTTCTATAAACTAACTCAGAATTGCAGCTGTATGCAAAGATATGAAACAGGGGGACCATGGTGTACCATCACAAACCAAGTATAAAAACATATAATGAAAAACAGGAAACTCTAAAAAAAAATGCTGAAGAACAAGAAAAAATATATAAATAATAAAACAATAAATAATGATAAAATAATATAATATAAATGAATAATAATATTAAAATTTGAAAATTATATGTGGTAATGATGAATATGTTATACATCCTGTAATAAAGTTGTGAGGAGGTGGTAATGATGTTTATTCACCAGGCAACTCATCGCAGTATAGCAAAAAAACATATATGGGAAGACAACTGAGGCAGAAGAAGTAAAACGCTATTCGGAAAAAATGCTGTTTGAGAAAAAATTATTATTATATGTGTGCAATAGTGGCAAACATGCAGAGGTGGAGAGGAACAAGAGAATAATGTAAGTGTGCCCCGGAGAGCATCTGCACCGTGTGAGCAATGTGCAAATGAGAGAAGCATTGAGTGCCGTGAGTGCACGGCGAACTATAAGGCATTAAATGAATTACATCAAACGTAACCTTATGAGGCCATGTCCCAAGGTGCAAATCACAAACACCATTTAAATTACGTAAACATAATAGGGAAGCCGGGATTGTGACCGCAGGGAGATGTACGGTGTCAACTTATAAAGAATCAAAAACGGCTTAGTACCCCAGCAGAATCGCATGTTCAAGGGGGGAGACCGGGAGGAATAAAAATGGAAGGAAAGACATGGAGAGAGTACGCCCACGTGGATTACATAATCCCAAGAAGTAGGTCATAAGCAAAACTGACAAGGAAGGAGAATGAGAACAGAAGTAAAAGGCAGGCTGACGCCGCGATGTGAACTTATGCATAAAGTAAGGCCACAACGGCTCCAGTGAAAGTAACAGTGTAGCTCAAGAAAATTGGTCCAAAAAAAAATTTTTATAATATAAATAAATGAACCAGGATCAAAAGGCAAGAAGGTGATAGTTGCTACTAATATGAAGGAGATCCGAGAACTCACCCATATGCACGTTGGTAGAAATCCCACCAAACCAGTGTAAAAACGAGTCACAATGTTGCTAAAAGAAAATAATATGCAGTCAAACCAAAAGGAAACTCAGAGAAAAGTGGAAGTTTCATAGAGAATAGTCACCAATTGACGTACTCACGATCTGGAAGACCCTCAAAATGCAAAGTCAGCCGTGTCAAACGGAGAATGTAGCACTCATAGCGCATTCAAACCAGCTAAAGAAATTAGGTAGCTGAACTGCACTACTATTTAAATGACGATTTTGGCGCCAACTTTGAAACAACGTGATACTTGGGGGAGGAGCCTCAGACGTGTTGTATTTCAAAAGTGATTGAAAGAAGAAGGGGAGGTACTTGAATTATAAACACTATAGTGTTGGGGGAGGATCCTCAAACGTGCTGCATTGCAAAAAGAGAAAGGAGGGAGTGATTGTATGAAACTACTCAATAGGAGTAACAGAAGTAAAATGATGAAAAAATGATGAAAAAAATGTGCTGCAAGGGAGGAGGGGTGGTCAGCCCAAAAAAACTGATAAATCTACCTCTTGATTTAAACCAAATGGTTCCAAAGTATTGAATTCATAAATGAACCGTTGCTCAAATCTTAACAGAGTTTTCTCTGTTACCTCCCCTCCAGTGTGGAATAATGGTTTTAAGCACTGTGAATTTAATGTCACTAATATGATGATTCATGTCCACCCAATGGGAAACCAAAGGTTTATCCGGATGTTTCCTAGAGATGTTGCTGCGGTGTTCGATAATGCGGGTACGGACCTGTCTCAAAGTCTTGCCGATGTATAATTTCTGACATGGGCATTGTATTAAATAGATTACGTTAGCCGTTTTGCAATTAGAGTAATGGTGTAAGAAACACTTGCGGCCAGTGTTATTGTCCAAGAAAAAGTCTTTAACTGTGATGGCATGGATGCACACCGAGCAGTTGCCGCAACTGTAATGACCCTTAATGGTGGGGGAGGGCCTATTCCCAGTAAGAGCAGATGGAACAAGTGAATCAGACAAATTAGAAGTACGCTTATAAGCGATCATTAATCTTTTAGTGGCAAAGGCCGGAATGGTGGAAAGAAGATGCCACTCTTGTTTTAGGATGTTGACTGTGGCTTTAGAACAACCCGAGAATGTTAGAGGACAAACAATTTTATCAGAATGTGTGCGTGTAGTCTTCTCAAGAAGGGAAGCACGGTCGGTGGCACATGCTCTCTGGTAGGCTTTCTTAATACAGGGTGCAGGGTACCCACGCTGTGCAAACCTACTCATCATGTCTGCAGCATGATGTTCAAAATCCTTGTTATCGGTGCATAATCTTTTAATCCTTAAAAACTGGATGACCGGAAGGTTATTCTTAAAAGATGGATTATGGCTGCTGTCATATTTGAGAAATGTATTACGATCTGTGGGTTTACGGTAAAGAGTTGTTGAGAAACCTGAGTTGGACTTTTTGATAAGAATATCTAGATAGGAAATCTCTTTGCTATTATAGTTACCTTCAAATTGTAAGTTTGAGTCTAATGTGTTGAGCCACGTATGGAAAGTCTGTAACAGTGTCTCCGTACCATACCATATCATGAAAACGTCATCAATGTAGCGCTTCCAAAAAAGCACGTTAGATTGATATGGATGACATGTCAAGAAAGTGGTCTCAAAATTAGTAACATACAGATTTGCTATGTCGGGCGCCATGGGAGAGCCCATGGCCACACCTTTGATCTGCTTATAGAAGATACCTCTAAAACAGAAATAATTTTCGGTCATGGCCAGTTCTGCTAACTGTGTAAGGAAAAAGTTCGGAGTACGTACTGGTTTGGGTCTCCTAATTAAAGTATTGGCTAATACCTCCAAGGCAGCCTGTTGTGGAATATTAGTATATAATGAGCGGATGTCGTAAGTGACCAGGAGCACATCTTCGAAAGGACCTTGAAATGACTGTAAAATCTGTATGATATGTGTAGAGTCCCTGACATAAGAGGATGCTTGTGTAACAAAGGGTCTCAAATGAACATCAAGAAGTTTCGATAAGGGCTCAAAGAGTGATCCAGTCGCCGATACTATAGGCCGTCCCGGTGGATTCTGTAGGGATTTGTGAATCTTGGGGAGCATATATATGGTAGGTGTGATGGGATGTGAAACTGTGAGATATGAAATTTCTTTTGTAGTGAGGTACCCTGCTTCTTTGCCAATATACAGCAAAGTCTCAACTTTCTGTCGCAGTCGATCAGTAGGGCCAAGATTGGCTTTGTTCTCTAGATCTCAAGGATGCGTACACCCATGTCCTCATCCATCCATCCCACAGAAAATTCCTACGATTTCTGTTCCAGGGACAACATTATCATTACAGAGTGCTTCCTTTCGGCCTAGCCTCTGCCCCACAGAGTGTTCACCAAATGCATGGCAGTCGTTGCAGCATTTCTACGCACCCTAGGGATTTTTGTTTTCCCACATCTCGACGATTGGCTCATCCGAGCACCAACTCAGTCAGAAGCTCAGATTGCTCTAAACCGCACAAGACGCATTCTGCAATATCTGGGACTGGTGGTAAACCTCCCAAAGTCCCAGCTTTCTCCCACTCAGTCCCTAGAGTTCATAGGGGCCTGGTTGGATACCACCACTGCAAGGGCCTATCTTCCTCAGGCCCATTGCCATCGTCTACTGCAGTTAGCCTCCCAGGCACAGTCAAAGAGTCACTTGACTGCCAGGGAGATGCTTCAACTGCTAGGCCACATGGCTTCCACAGTACATGTGGTACCCTATGCTCGCCTTCACATGAGAGCAGCTCAGTGGACTTTAGCTTCAGGAGCTCTCTCCGACCAAATAGCAACCGCCAAGCGTCTCTCTTGGTCTCTCCAATGGTGGATGTCCACTCAAAATCTGTTGCTGGGGTCCCCCTTCCAACAGTCGTTGCCCCAAGCAACCCTGACTACAGATGCCTGCCAAACAGGTTGGGGAGCTCATCTAGAGGACCTCTCCACCCAAGGCACTTGGTCTCTACAGGAGACCTCCCTTCATATCAATCATTTGGAGCTTTGAGCAGTTTTCCTAGCTCTCCAGGTCTTTCATACCCTCCTTGGCTGCAAGACAGTCCTCGTTCTTGGTCAGCTCATGAAGCCACCATTTGAACCCTTATCTTCTACCTCCCTGAAATTTCTTTCCTGGAAGGTTGTCTTCCTTATTGCAGTCACTTCTGCTCGCCGCATTAGTGAACTACAGGCCTTAGTGGCAAATCCACCTTATACAAGATTCCATCATGACAAGGTGGTCCTCAGGACTAATCCACACTTTATGCCTAAAGTGGTCTCGCCTTTTCATCTCAATCAAGAGGTGTATTTGCCAGTCTTTTTTCCAGCTCCTCATGCATCTAGTGCAGAGAGGAACCTTCATACTCTGGATTGTAAAAGGGCTCTTGCCTTTTACTTACATAGGACCCAGCAACATAGAAAGTCTTCTCAACTTTTTGTTGCTTTTGACCCTTCTCATTTGGGACTTCCAGTCTCTAAAAGAACACTGTCCAATTGGATTGCTCAGTGTATTTCTTTTGCCTACCAGAGCAAGAACCTTACTCTGGAGGGCCATGTCACAGCTCATAATGTGAGGGCCATGGCCACCTCTATGGCTCATCTACATTCTGTGTCCATAGACCAGATCTGTCGAGCAGCCACCTGGGCCTCGGTTCATACCTTCACGGCCCATTACTGCTTGGACAAGGATTCCCGCCGGGATGCCTTGTTTGGTCAGGCTGTTCTCAAACACCTGTTCCATTCTTAATCAACTCCTACCCTCCTTCCCTGGATGGATGCCTGAGATCCATAGGAGGACATGGGACCCTATCCAGGGTCTAAATCCTAGGGGATCTCCCAGGCATCTTAGCTAGGGAGTCCCCATATGTGAGGACTCATTCCTGCTTGTTCCTGGAGATAGCACAGTTACTTACCTGTAACAGGTGATCTCTGGGAACAGCAGGAATTAGTCCTCACAACCCACCCACCTCCCCTAGGAGTTGTATCTTTCTGGTCTTTCCTTTCTCTCTCTCTATTGTCTCAGCTATAAACTTGAACTGAGGAGAGTTAGTTAGGAAAGGCGGGAAGGCAGCGCGCAGGCGCGGTGGGATGTGGCCAAAAGCTTTCCTTTTTGGGAAGCTGGGGAAGCATTCCCGTGCAGGCTCCGTCGGTACCGACGTACCCATATGTGAGGACTAATTCCTACTGTTCCCAGAGATCACCTGTTACAGGTAAGTAACTGTGCTTTATCTGCCATCATATACTATGTCAGGTGATATTTGGCCTGGTTCAAGTATAGTTCTTAGGGCTGTGTTAGGTGGCTTAACAGCTGGTGCCTGGTTCATGCTACTCATGGCTTCAGTTTCGACCTGGTCAGGCTCCAGGTGGACGAAAAGTCATTCGTTTCTCATGTGGTGGCATATTCTTCCTTCATTGTCATGAGCGGCTCGAGGGGTTCTGCCTGGACTTGGTATCTTGTGTTTTTAGTTATAGCTGCAAGCCCCCATCTGCTTGGTTTGGCTTTGAGTTCTCTCCTGCTGTGGATAAGCTGTTGGATCCGTGTTAGTAAAAAAAACAAACAAAAAAAACAACCCCCCCCCCCCCCCCATCAAACGAGGGTATGCATTCCTTCAAATTTCTGGCTGAGGCTCTTTATTAGACTCGGGATGAGTCTTTGAGGTTGAAATAGCAGAGTTAGTTTCCACTTGGTATTTCTTGGTGATTTAGTCAACCAGGCAGAGTCTTGTCTGTTGGCTCACTTTGGAGTTTGGCGGTTCCGTTAGCAGCTACCCTGCTAGGGCTGCCAATGGTACTAGCAGATCCCACGTTGTCACTAGGCAGAGTTGCTTTATCCACTTACTCCTTTACGCCTGGAAAGTTCTGTTGCCTGCACGCTGATTTGCACGAGCACTGAGATCAGGGTGCCTATTCGGTATATCAAAACACAAAAGCATCAGAGCAGATACACATTATGGATTCATACCATAGTCCCTGAGACTGATAGCTGGTTGTCATCTGTGGCCAGTCTGGATCATAAAGGCCTCCCAGGTTTGTCCACAAAGGTACACTGTTTCCCCAAGGCTTGGCCTGTCGTAAGCAGTGGTCTTATTTTCCCACGTCATGGAGGGCTATTCAAGACTCTTGGTTCTTCAGAGTTGTGGCCGAGACCTCGCTTTTGGCTGACTTCACTTAGTATGCTATGTATTTCTGATCGTCTTCTGAGCTGCTCCAGTCTTCTCTGGTTGAAGATTCCTGTGTGCCAATGACTACACTTGACTGCATTGGTTTTCTCTGCATTTTTTTGGGAAGTGAGAGGCTGGAGGATGGTTTGAGATGGTTTATAACTGCACAGAGATTTCCCAGTTCTTCAGGCCTGCTATCATTTAGGGTAGACGGGGCTCTTTGTGGTCCTCTGGTATGTTCTGCTTGTCATAGTCACATGGCTGGTGGTTTCTGCTGTGCACCATATCCGTGTTTGGCTCTAGTATTTTATTCAGAGTAGTTTTCTTTAACATCTGGATATGATTTTGTGGCTCTACTCTTCGCACCGTCAGAGTGGACTTCGTCCTTTCGGGGCAAGGTCTGGTTGCTTGGAGGCCCTGGACAGGCGGCATCTCCCCAGTATGCTGGGAGTTTGTCCAAACATGTGGCTTGTTTTCTCTCTTGGGCTCGCTGACAGGTTCAGAGTGCCATGGGGTAGTCTGCAGTGCTAGTGTATACGGTATTTCTTCTTGTTAGAGGCTTCCCTTAGATGCCTAGATTGTTTGGTTGCTGTAAGAGGCATGCAAAGGCTTTCGAGCTATCTCTGCTGAACCAATGAGGAGGTTTGTCCCGGAAAGGGAGAAATACGAATGATTGCTCTTTGTCCATTGATTGCTGCTTTTCTTTACATTGATGATTCGGGTTTGTTCAGTCTGCAGGGCAATCCCTTGGCTACAGGACTAAAGGGAATGAGAAACTCCTTAATGGCCAATGTTTACATAGTGGAGAGTCGCTAATACTGTTGTGTACTGGGCTCGCCTGGAGGGCTGGCCTTTTGGTACATGCGTCATGGGGGGCTTGGAGGTCCTCCATTTGCCACGGGGAGGGGGAAGAAAAAATCCCCAGAAAGAGGAAAATATATTTATATATTTATGTATGTATGTTTATATATTTATGTATGTATGTAAAACAAAACATAAAAAAAGGACGAGAGAGAGGAAAAAAGAGGTAAGGTGACTTCTTTGTTCTCCTTAATTACCCCAGAGGGGTACGGCGAAGCAGCAGTAGCTGCTGAAAGGGTTCCTGACCTTCTCTGGAGAAGTCCATTCTTGCCTGCTGGTTATGGAAGCCATCAGGCCTGCAATAGAAGTTCTTGGAGCCTGGGGTGGAAGGTTAGCTCTTAGTCCCGGGAGTTTTCCTTTGATCATTGGCCAGCCCAGTTGACATGCTTGCGGTGGAGCAGCAGAGGTCGCTGTTGACCAGATTGTGTCTGCAGAGGGACTCTTCCCTAGTGGTTTATCTCCATGGTGAGTCTGGGGAGTCTATTGGCCAGTCTGATTGGCATGGTGGTAGACTGGAGAGCAGGTCTGGCTTCATTCTCCTCTCATCTCGGGTGTGGATTGTCTGTGGTTGCTGGTGGGAGGACTTGTAAGCTCTTAAGGTGGGGCCAGGATGCTCCTGTCAGCTGACCTAGGCCATCTTGATTCCCGGGGGTGACTTGCTTCTGGTTCATCTCGAGGGGTGCCTTTTCTGGTCACTCCAAGGGGGACTTAAGATATTGTCAGATAGATGAGTCAACAGTAGTGGGGCTGAAGTGTCTTGGCGATGGATCGTGTCAGTCCCATTTTATTCCAAGTTTTATCCAGCTTTCCTCCAGGAATTTGTCCAAACCTTTTTTAAACCCTGCTACACTAACAGCCTTTACTACATCCTCCGGTAACAAATTCCAGAGTTTGATTACACGTTGAGTGAAAAAATATTTTCTTTTATTAATCTTAAATAGTTTACCCTGTAGCTTCATTGCATGTCCCCTAGTCTTTCTATATTCTGATAACGTAAACAATCGATCTACGTTTACCCGTTCCACTCCGTTCATTAATTTATAGACTTCTATCATATCTCCCCTCAGCTGTCTCTTTTCCAGGTTAAAGAGCCGTAACCTTTTTAGCCTTTCTTCATAGGAGTATCTTTCCATCCCCTTTACCATTTTGGTGGCTCTTCTCTGAACCTTTTCTAATAACGCTATATCCTTTTTAAGATACGGCAACCAGAATTGCACACACTATTCAAGGTGCGTTCTCACCATGGAACGATATAGAGGCATTATAATATCTTTTGTTTTATTTTCCATTCCTTTCCTTATAATACCTAGCATTCTATTTGCTCTCTTGGCTGCCGCTGCACACTGGGCTGAGGGTTTTAACATGTTATCCACAATGACGCCTAAATCTTTTTCCTGGGTGGTGGTTCCTAATGTGGAACCTTGCATCGTGTAACCATAGTTTGGGTTGTTCTTCCCTAGGTGCATAACTTTGCACTTGTCCACATTAAATTTCATCTGACATTTTGATACCCAGTCTTTCAATTTATCAAGATCCTCTTGCAATTTTCCACAATCGTCTTGGGTTTTAACAACTTTAAATAGTTTTGTGTCATCTGCAAATTTGATAACCTCGCTCGTTATTCCTTTTTCCAGGTCATTTATGAATATGTCAAAAAGCAGCGGACCCAGCACAGATCCCTGGGGTACACCACTGTTCACCTTTCTCCATTGGGAAAATTGGCCATTTAGCCATTACAGGATCCAAGGCATATCTTATCAGACAAATCTGATTTCTTTGACTAGGTGACCAGCGAGTTGGACCAAGGGAGAGCCCTAGATGTGGTGTAATTAGATTTCAGTAAAGCCTTTGACACCATTCTGCAAGGCGACTTATAACAAACTGACCACCCTAGGGATGGACCCTAAAGTTACTGATTGGATTAGAAATTGGTTGAATGGGAGGCAACAAAGGGTACAGGAAAATGCAGCTCACTCTGAGGAGAAGGAAGTTACCAGTGGTGTGCTACAGGGATCTTTCCTTTGTCCGATTCTTTTTAATGTCTTTGTTAGTGAAATTGTGGAAGGTAAGGTAAGATTTTGCTTGTTTGCGGTTGATAACAAAATCTGCTGGTTCCTGCCTTTCCATAATTACTGGTGAATTTTCCAAGTGGAACCTTTCGATACCAGAATTAACTTAATCCTGCTGCCAGGATCACAGTGGTAGTGGAGCTCCTCCTCTTACTATCCTACCTGTATCCAGTCTCTTTTCATTTGATTTCAATCTCCCCCCCCCAAAGACCCTTAATTTCCAACTATCTCTCATGATCTCATATTTTATTAATATATTGACTTGGTATTATATTAATTTCTTTTATATATTTGATTTTATTCTTTGATTATTGTAAAGTGCTTTGCTAGTCCCAGAAAGGTGGTATATCAATATTCCTAACCATAAGCACGTCCAGTTTCTTACACTTTTTTTTTTTTTTTTAAACAATGAGGTATCTGTCAGGTCATAGACATCACATTCAACATACAGAGATTATCCCAGTTAATAATCACGAGGAATTTGACAGAGTGGCTGGTTCTTTGGTGTGTGGACTCGATCTCTGGAAACTTAATTTTATTAGTCATACAAATAAGGGTTTTTTAAAACTTTTTAAATGCCCTTAGATGTATGTAACTTTTGCAACTGGTATGTGACCTCGTAAGGAATCATTCCCACCAGATGTCACCATGCCGTGCATCAGTGTTCTTGTCAGTAGGATTTTAACTAAAAAAAAAAAAAGTTAACCTAATTTTGAAATCTTGTCTCTTCTTTCCATTTTAGTATTGATACTTGAGAAGGTGGAGAATGGGGACTTGAGCAACAAGATCTTGAAAATAACAGATTTTGGTCTGGCAAGGGAATGGCACAGAACTACTAAAATGAGTGCAGCAGGAACTTACGCCTGGATGGCACCCGAGGTCATTCGCTGCTCTATGTTTTCCAAAGGCAGTGATGTATGGAGGTATTGTAAAACATTATTAAAAGTAAAAGTTAATCAACAAATACTCCCTGCTTATTTTCGCTCTTGTTGGTCTTTATAAGTGTTAAAGTGCATTTTCTCCAGGAACAAGCAGGAAGTCAGTCCTCACATATGGGTGATGTAAGCACAGACGGAGCCCACGCAAAGCATTTCCCCAGCTTTCAAAGAAAGCCTTTAGAAATGTCACCACGCATGCGTGGTCCCCTTCCCGCCCAAAGGTGCCATCTTACTCAGTCTCCCTTTTTCTGTGGAGCCTTTTGGACGTGCGTCTTGTCCCCAGAAAAAGATTTCTCTGTTTCCAAACGGTTTTTGCTATCCGGCCTTCGCCAGTCCTCTTCTACCTCTAGAGCACCTCTGCTTCAGCCTTGGTCTTGGGGTTTTTCCTTTTTGCCTTTTTTGTGTTTTAGTGTGCTTCATAGTAACATAGTAAATGACGGCAGATAAAGACCAGTATGGTCCATCTAGTCTGCCCAGTAAGATGGTAAGAGTAGGTGCACCTGCCACTCTGTACAGGCCACCCCTCCCCATTTCTTTGTTTAGGAGTGAACCCACCGCTCCGTGTAGGACACCCCAGTTTGTTGAGAAATTAGTTACGTTTATTTTGATTTTATCCTGTTGCTGTAAAAGGATCCACTGTGTCTGTCCCATGCCATTTTGAATTCTGTCACTGTATTTGCCCCCAACACTTCCATCGGGAGGGCATTTCAAGCATCCACCACCCTTTCAGTGAAAAAGTATTTCCTGACATTGCCTTTCAATTTTATCCCCTTGCAGCTTCATGATCTCCAGGAACAAGCAGGAATGAGTCCTCACATATGGGTACGTCGGTACCGACGGAGCCTGCGCGGGAAAGCTCCCCAGCTTCCCAAAAGGAAAGCTTTTGGGGTTTCCCACAGCGCATGCGCGCTGCCTTCCCGCCTTCCTGACCAACTCTCCTCAGTTCTTCTTTTTATGCGGAGCCAGCAGGTCGTGTTCCTGTCACCGCTGAAGAATTTCTTGTTTTTAAAAGTTGTTCTGACCGCGTATCTGCCTTCCCCGATTCCGAACCGGTACCGCCAGTCTTTACTTCTTTATTTCTTTAAAAAAAATAAATATATATATTTTTCTTTTTCCACACTTGGTGTATTTCTTTTTGTAAGGCCTACCGGCCTTTACAAATTCTTCCTCATGGAGAAACCATCTTCTGGTTTTAAAAAAAATGCACCAAGTGCTCTGGTACTATTTCAGTCACAGACACCCATGAGTGGTGTCTTAAATGTTTGGGCCCTGACCATTCGGTTCCGGATTGTCCATCCTGCTCTCTGATGTCCAAACGGGGCTTACAGAACCGAGCAGCTAAACTTCATGTGCTGTTTTCTGCAGATAATCCAGCATCAGCATCATCCAGATCTTCATCTCCGGATGGATCTCAGGTAACCAAACATTCCTCGGGCAAGTCTTCAAGGGGCAAATCTCCCTCAAAGCAGAGAGAGGCCCTTGGGTTCAACCCTGAAGACCCTGTCCCAGCCAAACAACCCCAGCGGGAAGCTCCGGCTTCCAAAGCTCCTCCTATGGGGTTACAGGTTGACATCGATGGCACGGCCTCGACCGATCACCTGTTAGACTGCTCTGGGGTACCGGCTCAAACCGGTACCGACATCCAGGCAGTTGTGGCGTCAATGGGTACTACGGTACAATCCATGCAGCAGGCCATAATGGCTTTTATTAATGCTGCGACGCCCTCGGTACCGCAACCGTCGGTTCCAACCCCGGTTCCGGTACCACAACCGATACCGGTACCCAGAGCATCTACTTCCAGTAGAAGGCCGGTACCAGTTTTTGCTTCCCGCGATATTCTCTGTACCGACCCGGCTCCCGGTACGCCCGAGGTCGATACCGGTCGGTACCCGTATCAATCTCTGGAAGCAAGTAGGCGATACTTCGAGTCTTCTGAGGATGCCGATACCTCAGATGATTCTGATGAAGCATCCCTTATTCTTCCTGAGGAGCCTTCTTCCCCAAAAAGAAGAATGTCTCCTCCAGAGGACTTGTCCTTTCAGGACTTCATCTTGGAAGTTGCCAAAGGACTTTCCATTACAGTATCCTCTGAAAAGGAACCTAGAGCTCAAAAATTAGACATTTTAGGATACTCTAAGGTTCCCAAAGAGGCAGTCACCTTACCCATTCATAATATTCTCCAAGAACATATGATGGATTTATGGGAGGCTCCTCTTACACTATCTCCACATTCTCGTCGGTTGGATACCATGTATCGGGTCCCTCCTTCTCCTGGTTTTCAAAAAACCCAGCTTCCTCACCATTCTATTGTGGTGAAGTCTGCTATGAAAAAGATTAAGAGTACCAAAAGGCACTCTTCTACCCCTCCAGGAAGAGAATGTAGAACTTTGGATGCTTTTGGCAGGAAAATCTTTCAAGCTACTATGCTTATTGCCAGAATCAACTCCTACAGCCTCTATATGGGCATGTTTCTAAAGGAGCTTGCTCTTAAAGTACAAGATTTTCTCCCCTTTATTCCAGAGGATAGAAAAGAGGAGTTCCTGCTTCTGTTAAAGCATATCCAAGATGTGTCAAAGTTCTCCAATAGGGCTGCCTTTGACTCTTTTGAGGGTGCTAGTAGAGCATCTGGCATAGCCATAGCTGCTCGTCGAATTGCTTGGCTCCAGGCCTCTGACCTGGAATCCTGGGTACAAGATGGCCTAGGCAATTTACCTTGTACAGGTGAGAATCTCTTTGGCAAAGAGTGGCAAGTCAAAGCCATTCAAATGGATGCAGAGAATGCTGCTTTGGATAGACTCTCTAAGTCTACTTCACTCCCTGCCAAAAAGAAGTCTTTTAAGAAGTCTTTCTACAAAAAGCCTAGATTTGGTTCCAATGCTGGCCAGTCATCTGCTCAAGCTCGCTTTGTTCCTAAGCGACAGCAGACTAAACAGACCAGAACAAAGCCTGCAGCAGCTGCTACGCTTCAACAGTCCCAACCCCCTCAGGGTTTTTGACTTACTTCTAGAGAACATACCCTTTCTGGCTCTGCAGCAACCAGAGCCTTTCACCATTCCAGGAAGGCTGACTCATTTTGCTCCCAGATGGAAACAGATTACATCAGAGCAGTGGACCCTCTCTATCATCAGAGAGGGATACAAACTGCATTTTTCCAGCCTTCCTATCTATCCCAGGGTGAGACATTTCGTCTCTCCCCCATCTCTCCTACACCTGTTGGATCAGGAGGTGAATACCCTGCTTGCCCAAGGGGCCATAGAACAGGTTCCTCTCCTCCAACAGGGCTCAGGGTTCTACTCCCCCTATTTTCTGATACCAAAGAAAACAGGAGGACACAGACCCATCCTAGATCTGAGAGAATTAAACAAATTCCTGTACAAGGAGAAATTCAAAATGCTCTCTCTGGGTATTCTCCTTCCTTACCTTCAGAGTCAGGACTGGCTTTGTTCTCTAGACCTAAAGGATGCGTACACACATGTACTCATCCATCCCTCCCACAGAAAATTCCTTCGATTTCTGTTCCAGGGAAAACATTTCCAGTACAGAGTACTCCCCTTCGGTCTAGCCTATGCTCCAAGAGTGTTCAGAAAATGCATGTCAGTAGTGGCTGCATTTCTACGCTCTCAGGGAATCTTTGTCTTCCCATACCTGGATGACTGGCTCATCCGAGCTCCATCTCAGTCTCAGGCTCAGACTTCCCTGGACCACACCATCTGCATTCTGCAGTATCTGGGACTTGTCATCAATCTGCCAAAGTCTCAACTCACCCCTACTCAATCCCTAGAATTCATAGGGGCCTGGTTAGATACCACCACAGCAAAGGCCTATCTTCCCCAGGCACGTTGCCACCGGCTAGTGCACCTGGCCTCTCAGATTCAGTCCAGAACTCACTTGACTGCCCGAGAGATGTTACAATTGCTAGGCCACATGGCCTCCACAGTTCATGTGGTGCCTTATGCTCGCCTGCATATGAGAGCAGCTCAATGGACTCTGTCCACTCAGTGGACCCAAGCATCAGGAGCTCTCTCCGACCAAATAGAAACCTCCAAACGTCTTTTTGGGTCTCTCCAGTGGTGGATATCCATTCAAAACCTGTTACTGGGGTCCCCCTTCCAACTACTACCACCCCAGGCAACCCTCATTACAGATGCCTCCCAGACAGGCTGGGGAGCTCATCTTCAAGACCTCTCCACTCAAGGCCTTTGGTCTCCACAGGAGACTGCCCTTCATATCAACCTTCTGGAGCTTCGAGCAATTTTTCTTGCTCTTAAGGTCTTTCATACCCTCCTTTACAACATGACAGTGCTTGTTCATACCGACAATCAAGTAGCCATGTTCTACGTAAACAAACAAGGAGGGACTGGCTCTCTGTCGCTTTGCAACGAAGCTCTCAGACTGTGGGCCTTCGCCAGAGAGCATCAAATCCATCTCCTGGCAGTATATCTCCCAGGAATTCAAAACTCTTGGGCGGACAGACTCAGCCGAGTTCTGCTTCCACACGAGTGGTCCCTGCACATGGATCAGGTACTCAGAATCTTTCAGAAATGGGGAACCCCGGACATAGACCTCTTTGCAAGTCCGTGGAATGCCAAACTTCCCCGGTTCTGTTCCAGAACTCCATGTCAGGGGTTCAGGCCAGGGATGCCTTCCTCCTTCATTGGGGTCAGGGCCTCCTATATGCCTTTCCACCCATTCCTTTGATTCCCAAGACTCTGTTCAAACTGCAGAGGGATCACGGATCTATGATCCTCATAGCTCCACGCTGGCCACGCCAAGTGTGGTTCCCTCTACTTCTGCATCTCTCCCAGGGTCCCTCCCTAGACCTGGGAGCTGCTCCAGACCTTCTGTCTCAGGAGGAGGGGACTTTGTGGCACCCAAACCCCAAGTCCCTCCACCTCAGAGCATGGTTACTGAAGGCCTAGACCTTCAAGACTTAAATGTCTCTCAACAAGTGCGAGATATCCTCCATGCTTCCAGAAAACCTTCCACAAGGCGTACTTATGCTTTTAAATGGAAAAGATTTTCCATTTGGTGTGCTCAAAAGGATCTTGATCCTTTTGCTCTTCCTATCAATTCTCTATTGGAATATCTCCTGCATCTCTCCAATGCAGGCCTTAAAACGAATTCAGTAAGGGTCCATTTGAGTGCTATTGCAGCATCCCTCAAGCCTTTCAATGGACAATCTATTTCCTCTCATCCTCTTATTGCAAGATTCATGAGAGGCCTAACTTTAACTAAACCTCCCATTAGGCCTCCTCCGGTGGCATGGGACTTAAACTTCGTTCTTGGTCAGCTTATGAAGCAGCCTTTTGAACCCTTAGCCACTACCTCCTTGAAATTTCTTTCCTGGAAGGTTATTTTCCTCATTGCAGTCACTTCAGCTCGTCGCATCAGTGAACTGCAAGCCTTAGTGGCAAATCCACCCTATACAAGGTTCCATCATGATAAGGTAGTCCTTCGGACAAATCCACACTTTATGCCTAAAGTGGTTTCACCTTTTCATCTTAATCAAGAGGTATACCTACCTGTCTTCTTTCCAGCTCCTCATGCATCCAGTGCAGAGCGGAACCTTCATACTCTAGATTGTAAAAGAGCTCTTGCCTTTTACCTCCAGAGGACTCAGCCACATCGAAAGTCTTCCCAACTTTTTGTTGCTTTCGATCCTTCTCATTTGGGACTTCCAGTCTCAAAACGAACACTTTCCAATTGGATTGCTCAGTGTATTTCGTTTGCTTACCAGAGTAAAAACATTTCTCTGGAGGGCCATGTCACAGCTCACAATGTGAGAGCCATGGCCACCTCTATGGCTCATCTTCACTCTTTATCCATAGATCAGATCTGTCGAGCAGCCACCTGGGCCTCGGTTCATACCTTCACAGCCCATTACTGCTTGGATAAGGACTCCCGCCGGGATGCCTTATTTGGTCAAGCTGTCCTCAAACACCTGTTGCATTCTTAAACAACTCCTGCCCACCTTCCCTTAATGGATGCCTGAGATCCATCAGAAGATGAAATACCTACGGAGGGGATCTCCCAGGCATCTCAGCTAGGGAGTCCCCATATGTGAGGACTCATTCCTGCTTGTTCCTGGAGATAGCACAGTTACTTACCTGTAACAGGTGATCTCTGGGAACAGCAGGAATAGTCCTCACAACCCACCCACCTCCCCTAGGAGTTGTATCTCTTTCTCTTCCTTTCCTCTCTCTATCGTCTCAGCTTTAAACTCGAACTGAGGAGAGTTGGTCAGGAAGGCGGGAAGGCAGCGCGCATGCGCTGTGGGAAGCCCCAAAAGCTTTCCTTTTGGGAAGCTGGGGAGCTTTCCCGCACAGGCTCCGTCGGTACCGACGTACCCATATGTGAGGACTATTCCTGCTGTTCCCAGAGATCACCTGTTACAGGTAAGTAACTGTGCTTTATGCCCTCTAGTTTTACAGCTTCCCCCGTCTTTGGAAGAGGTTTGTTTGCACATTATTTCTCCAAGTATTTAAAGGTCTGAATCATATCTCCCCTGTCCCTCCTCTCCAGAGTGTGCATATTTAGGTTTTCAAGTCTCTTCTTATAAGGCTTCTGATGCAGACTCCAAATCATTTTGGTTGCCTTCCTCTGAACAGTTTCCAGTCTTTTTATATCTTTTGCAAGATATGGTCTCCAAAACTGAACGCACTATTCCAAGTGAATCCTCACCAGTGACTTATACAGTGGCGTTAGTACCTCTTCCTTTCTGCTGTTAATTCCTCTTTGTATGCAACCCAACATTTTCATGGCACTTGCCACTGCCTTGTCGCACTGTTTTGCTACCTTGAGATCTGCAGAAATCACACCACGGTCCTTCTCCCGGTCCGTGCACACCAACCTCTCGCCCCGTATCGTGTACATTTCCCCTGAATTTCTGCTTCCCAAGTGCATGACACTGCACTTCTTCACATTAAATCTTAACTGCCAAGCATTAGACCATTCTTCCAGATTTTGCAGATCTTTCCTCATGTTATCCACTCCCTCAGGGGAGTCCACTCTGTTGCAAATTTTCGTGTCATCTGCAAAAAGACAGACTTTCCATGCAGTCCTTCAGCAATATCGCTCACAAATGCATTGAACAGTGCCAGGCCCAGGACCGAACCCTGGGGCACCCCGCTAATCACCCTCCTTTCATCCAAGTGAGCTCCATTTACCATCACCTTCTGTCGTCTGTCAGTCAACCAATTTCTGATCCAGTTCACCACCTTGGGACCCATCCCCAAACTACTGAGTTTATTGAGAAGCCTCCTATGAGGAACAGTATCAAAGGCTTTGCTGAAATCCAGGTAGATGCCTCTTGTCTAGTTCTCTGGTCACCCAATCAAAGAACTCAATCAGATTTGTTTGGTAAGATCGTCCTTTGGTAAAACCATGTTGCCTCGGATCATGCAACCTGTTGGTTTTGAGAAAGTCCACTATTCGCTCTTTCAGAAGTGCCTCTATTACTTTTCCCACCACCGAGGTAAGGCTTATGGGCCTGTAGTTTGTCACTTCTTTCCTCAATGGCCTCTGGTTTTAAGAAATGTGATAGGTGTTCCAAAAACATGTCACTCACGGACACCCATGGCTGTTGTCTCAGGTGTCTAGTTGCTGACTACGACCCGGAGCTATGCACCATCTGTAAGATGTCCTCCAAGGCCATCCAGAGTCATAATCAGAAGCTGGATGATCTCTTCCGTAAGGTACCCCTGGTATCTCCGGTAGCCTCCCGCTCTTTGGCCCTGCAACCTCTGGAGTCTTCCTAGGCTTGTCTCCGGGCTCAGTGGCACTCTGACCAGGGGTCGCCTGAACGCGAGCGGAAGAAGAAGGCTGCGAGGACTCTGTCAGGGGCACCAGACAAGCATGAGAGGTCATGCGCCTGGTCTCTCAGCCCCCCCTCAGCAAACTCTCCAGTCGGAGAGGGGGCGGCCCAGTAAGGTACCTTAAACTAATATGGAGGCCTCTGGTGAAGGCGCCCAGTCTCCCGAGGGTTGTCCTGGTGAGGAACCCCTCTCCTCCTCAACATCTGACCTGGTCACCCCAGCATCAATGTTGCAGGGCCCCACTCCCAAGTGGGAGGCCCGGATGCTGGCCTTGGAGTGCAGCATTTCTGCATTCCTTGCTGCCCAGCAGGCGGTGGTGCCTGGCTCCACCGGCATGCGCCTTGAGACCACAGGGATCCCAGCCTCGAGGACTCCCCAGGCTGCCGCTGTGAACCCTGGGAGCTAGAAGCCTCGTGAGGATCATCGGCGCGGGTCTCTCTCTGTCCCGGTCCTCGGGCGTGAGATCTTCTCGGGCGAGTGCCTCCATCTCCAGGCAGGTTTTGGCCTCAGAAACCCAGCGTAGGTCACAGACCCATCTCGAGCCATCTAACCTTGAGTCCTCCATGGACTACTCAGAGTTGGAGTCCGACGGGGAGACCGCGTCTGGACACTATGTATAGGGTTCAGCGGGGTCTGGGGTTTCAGAAAGCCCAGCTTTCCCACACATCGATGGTAGTCAAATTGGCCATGAGGAAACTAAAGAGCCTGAAGACTCATTCTTCACTCCCCCTGGGCAGAGAGTCTTGTACCCTTGGCACCTTCTGGCACAAGGCTTATCAGGGTTCTCATACTGTCATGCCACATCAAAGTTTACCAATTCTTGTCAGACGGCTGCCTGGGTGAGAATCTTCACAGTCTTGGCAAGTGCATATATCTATATGATTTGCAAGGGATTGTGGGCAATGCAGTTCATTCACACCAGACACAGCTGCTCACAATAATTAGTTGTGCTTTTGGGTAAAGCCAATAAGATATTTATTTTATGGGGTTATTTCTCCCAACACAGATATGCTTGGTAGCACATAAATCAGGTTACTTTGCTTTCAGTGTTAAACTTGAAAAAAACAAAATCATGAAACAACATTTGAACTTGTCAGGCAATCAAAGCAAAAGAAATAAGACCTGGTTGATAACAAACTGGTCTTTTCTGTAGGCTTAGCTAATATTTTCTTAGCATGTATCAAACAACAAACCAAAAGCTACAAAGAAAAAAACCTGTTCTTTTCAGGTTAACTTCTTATATCTTCCCACATAGATTCAGAAGTGATTCTCTCCTAGCTCACAAGCAATTAGGTAAGGCTCAATTGCTAGCAGTTATCCAGCTGAAACCCCTTAGCTGGCTTGCTTTCTACTGCGTGGCTAGAAATCTTACTCAGGAGCTTTTCTGAGTAGATTAATGAACAAGTTTGTATTTCTTTGTGATGGTTGCTGTACTTTATAACAGAAAATCACCAAAGGAGTTTAGACAGAGAGCAGTCCATGTAAACAGATTCTTCATCTGCTATCACCCCCTCTTCAACAAGCATGGATTCAATGTCATGGATTGGCATAGATGAATCTCCTAATGGAGCACTTTCAGGAGAATACTTGTTTCCCTGCTGTCTTTCAAGGTTATAGCTAGGGCATAGATCAGTGTTCATACCTGAGCTTCCATTGCTGCTAGAGTTCCTCTCTATATAGCCTGGCCAGTATGTAGTCCAGTTCTTATGTCCAGCCTTCCAATCCAGATCCCTGGACACTGGATCTCTCTTCACATACCTTCTGGCACGGGTCTTAGGGTCCCTTCCACGTGCAGCCGTCTCCCTCACAGGTACCGTCTGGAGATTCCTAGCTCTGCAGCACCATTCCTCTGGCTTTCCCCAGTCCAATGGTGTATGCTGGCCCTTGGAATGCCTCCCAGTATACGTACTGCTTTGGACTCTTCTAGACCTCTCAAAGGCTTTTCTCCTCTTTCTTCCAAAGGGTTTCTTTCCCTCTCTGTCCGTCCGGTTTGGCTTCTGCTTCTGATGATCCTCCTGATGATGAAGATGATCAAGCTCAAGCTGCTTCTCTGTAGAATAAACTCTACCTTTATTCTGCTTAGATGAGTGCTCCTCCCTAACACAGCGCAGCTGTGCTGAATCAGGCCCTGCCCTTTGAGATGAGTGCTTAGGGATTACCTCATAGCCCTCCTGATTGAACACACGTTTCCCCACTTCAGCTCCTCTAGTGGCTGTTGGAAACCTGGTGCATTCTGGGACTGGTAGTCTTTTATGGGAAAATTCTGTTTTCTTATTTCTACCAGAACTGACAGGTTACTTGTTCAGAGTCACTTCACCTTTTCTATAGCTCCTTCCTGAGCTATGATAAGCTTCCTTATCACATACTATATTGGGATGTTCCTCTGTGACCTCGCTAGAGAGCTCGGAGGCTTTGCAGCTGGCCTTGACTAAGACCATCTCTGGTGTTTTCAGGCCCTCTCGAAGTCTGTCAGAGAATGCTTGAAATTCCTCTCGTGAGAGGTGAACGACAGCTTCGAGTCTTCCACCCGGGTGGCGATGGCTGCCATCAGAGCCCACCGGCAGGCTTGGCTCCAGTCTTTGGACCTGGAGCGGTGGGTCCAGGAGAAGCTGCTTGATGTCCCCAGCCTCAGGGAGCAACTATGCGGCAAACCCATGGAGGATAAAGCAGCAGAGATTGAAACAGAGTATGTGACTCTAACATGCCTCTCCCGGAAAACTTCCTCCCTCCCCAGGAAGAAACAGCAGAGCAAGAAGCCTTTCTTCCACTGAAAGGGGCTTCCGTACAGGGGCTACCCGTCTTACCTGCCGGCAACGACCCCCGTTCAGGGCAGTCAGGGCAAGGCCACGGTCCTCGTAAGCTGAAGGGTCCCAAGACCCAACCCCTGGCGCCTGCTCAGCCCTCCTCTGGATTTTGATGCCATCGGCATAGCCTCTTGTCCGCTGGCAGGGCAGCTGCCTGTCAGGGGGCATCTGGCCCCCTTCTCCTACATGTGGGAGTCCATCTCCACAGACGCCTGAGTCCTTCAGGTCATTCGGGAGGGCTGTCTCCTCCATATGGACCAGGTCCCTCCCCCGTACTTCCCCAGGAGCCAAGTCTGCTTCCCCAGCACTAGGCCCTCCTGAGTCAGCTCACAGGCCTCCTTGAGGATGGGGAGGTAGGACCAGTCCCACCACACTTCAGAGGATGGGGGTTTTACTCTTGGTACTTCCTCGTCCCAAAGCAAACAGGGGGCCTTCGGCTCATCCTCGACCTGCGGAACCTAAACAAGTTCCTGGTACAGGAGAAGTTCAGGATGCTCTCCCTTGGAACATTGCTGCCCTACTTCCAGCAGGGCGATTGGCTCTGCTCCTTGGACTTAAAGGATGCTTACACTCACATCCTCGTCCATCCCAAACACAAAAGTACCTCTGCTTCATGGTTCAGGGAAACCATTACCAGTACAGGGTGCTTCCCTTCGGCCTTGCATCCGCTCCGCGGGTCTTCACAAAGTGCCTGGCCATGACTGCGGCCCACCTTTGGCTACAGGGCACCTTCGTCTATCCATATCTAGACTGGCTCATAACAGGAGGCACGGCCTCCAAAGCCCAACAGGCTGCGGATCGCACCATTCGCCTCGTGGAGCATCTGGAGTTTGTGATCAATTTCCCAAAGTCCCACCAGTTCAGTCCCTGGAATTCATTGGGGCTCTCTGGGACACCCTGCGGGTCATGGCTTTCCTTCCTCAGAACTGGGCGGACCACCTTGTGTCCCTGGTGTTCAAGGTGTGGTGCCACAGAGCCGTCTCAGCCCAGACGATGCTTCTCCTTCTCGGCCACATGGTCTCCATGGTCCATGTCGTGCCCAATGCCCGTCTCAACATGCGGGCGGCACAGTGGTGCCTCTGAGTGCAATGGGCGCAGTCAACCGGCCACCTCAGACCCCATCTTGGTCTTTCCCAACATGGTGAACTCTCTCGCTTGGTGGCAGAAGTCTTGGAATCGGCTTCGAGGTATACTCTTCCCATCTCCAGAGCATCAGGTGGTCCTGATGATGATGCCTCCCTGGTGGGCTGGGGAGCCCACTGCGAGGAGTGGCGCATTCAGGGGACCTGGTCCCTTGGAGTCCTGGCAGCAGATCAACCAGCTGGAGCTCCAAACTATCCGTCTTGCACTCGAGGTTTTCAGGCACTGCATGAAACACCGAGCAGTGCTGGTCCAGATGGACAACCAGGTCACGATGTTCTATGTGAACAAACAAGAAGGTATTGGCTCCTACAGCCTCTTCTCAGAGGCGACAGCTCTATGCTCCTTTGCGGTGAACCAGGACATGACCGTCCGGGCCACTTACCTCCCGGGCCAGGACAATGCATTGGTGGACTGGCTCAGCATAGTCTTCCAGCCACATGAGTGGTGCCTGTGTCCCTGGATGGTACAGCTGCTCTTCCAACATTGGGGGACTCCAGACCTGGACCTCTTCACCAGTCCTATGAATTCACAGCTTCCCCGGTCCTGCGGTCCCCTCCCTCGCCTGGGCAGGGTGGCCCCCGATGCCTTTCTCATATCGTGGGAAATGGGCCTGCTGTATGCCTTTCCCCCCTCGTCCCTCATTGCCCAGACTCTTCTCAAGGTCCAGTGGGACAGGGCCTTGATGATCCTCATAGCTCCGAGGTGGCCCAAGCAGCCTTGGTTTCCCTTGCTGCTCCGTCTCTCGACTGATCCCCCGGTTCCTCTCAGGTTATCAGCGGAGCAGCTGATGCAGAAGGATGGGATGCTTATTCATCCCAGACTGAGGTACCTATCCCTCACGGTTTGGCAGCTGAGTGGGTCGCTCTAGCCTCCTACCATCTTCCCATGGAAATTGAGGACATTCTTTTGACCTCACAAAAGGATGCTACCAGACGGGCTTACGCCCTCAAGTGGTGTCTGTTCTTGGTGTGGTGCTCGGAGCTCCAAGCGAACCCATTCTCATGCCCTTCCAGTTTTGGTCTTGCAGTACCTGCTTCACCTTTCGCAGTCAGGGCTGAAGTCTAACTTTGTCAGGGTTCATCCGAGTGCCATCTCAGCGAACCACCACCACATTGAGGGCAAGCTTCTTTCGGGGCAACCACTTGTCCCTCGTTTTATGTGCTGCCTACTCCTTTCCAGGCCCCCTACCTGCTCTCCCCCAATGTAATGGGATCTCAATGCGGTCCTTGCACAGCTGACCAAGTTGCCCTTTCAGCCCATGGCTACCTGCCCACTGAGGCATCTGTTGTGGAAGGTGGCCTTTCTGGTAGCTCTCACCTCCGCCCGTAGAGTCAGTGAACTCCAGGTGCTGATGGCCGATGCACCATACATGAGGTTTTATAGGGGCAGGGTGGTCCTGCAGACACCCTACGTTCCTTCCTAAGGTTGTCTCAGATTTTCATCTCAATCAAGAGATTGTGCTGCCCACTTTCTTCCCGAAACCCCACACTGACCCAGGCATTGGTGATTCTCCACACCTTGGATTGTAAGAGGGCTCTCTTTCTACTTGCAGCGGGCTCGGGACCACCGGGCGGCACTTCGTCTCCTTCGATCCTAGCTGTCTGGGGCTGGCAGTCAGCAAGCATGCCTTCTCCATCTGGGTGGTGGACTGCATTGCCTTTGCCCAGGCCCAGGCTGTGTTTCCCCTGGACCGCCGAGTCACAGCTGACAATGTCTGTGCAATGGCGACATCAGTCACGAGCCTGCGCTTGGTGCCACTGGTAGATATCTGCTGGGCTGCCACCTGGTCCTCCACTCACACCTTCATGGTGTATTACTGCCTGGAGAGGGAGTCCTGTCCGGGATGCTACCTTCAGCCAGGCTGTACTCCATAATCTATTTGGGGGTTTAAGCAACTCCTGCCCTCCAACCCTTCTTGTTCTGGCTACCGGGAGCTTGGCCATTACGGCTTTCACTGGCAGCTGCTCATGGCGCTGCTGTGCTTTTTCCTACAGGTCCTTGGTAGCCTGTAGTTAGGGAGTCCCTTATGTGAGGACTGACTTCCTGCTTGTTCCTGGAGAAAGCGTAGTTACTTACCTGTAAAAGGGTGTTCTCCAGGGACAGCAGGAATCAGTCCTCACAACCCTCCCTCCCTCTCATCTTCTTGGAGGGCTATAGCTATGGTACCTGACTGAGTAAGATGGGCGGGAAGGGGACCACACATGCATGGTGGCATTCCCAAAGGCTTTCTTTGAGAGCTGGGGAAATGCTTCATGCGGGCTCCGTTTTTGCTGATGTGACCTATATGTGAGGAATGATTACTGCTGTCGCTGGAGAACACCTGTTACATGTGAGTAACTATGCTATATTCATAATCCTAAGCAGGAACTAAACATAATCCTGTTACACACACATACACACACATAATATAAAAGATGTCTCTTCCAATAAATATGATCGCCACAGGAGCTTAGGCTTATCAGATTAGTCTGAAATGCCCAGACCAATACTATTGCATGCTGAAAAATAGAAGCAGTTGTAAACAAATATTGCCAGCTTCTGGTCTTTTAGTGAAGTCTGGATAAGGTGACAGTTCACAAGTTCAGTCGCAGATTCAGGAAACTGGGAGATGTGACAGCTCTCTAATTTGCTGAAAACTATTTGTTAATATGCAGCTGTACTACTTGCTGAATCGAAAATATTTGAGAGAGTGCCTGAGCCTATATTGTTGTATTAGGCCCTATGATTTCTCTCTCTCTTCAATAGTTATGGTGTGCTGTTCTGGGAGTTACTGACTGGGGAAGTACCATTTCGAGGAATAGATGGTCTCGCAGTAGCCTATGGTGTGGCCATGAACAAGCTGGCTCTTCCCATTCCTTCTACCTGTCCAGAACCTTTTGCCAGACTCATGGATGGTAAGATCTACAGCAGTTGTTCCCAACCTGTGGTCCACGGACCCCTGTGGGTCCATGAGACCATTATTGGGGGGGGGGGGGTCCTGCAGGACACACAAGAGTAATAAGATATAGACTAGTGGTAATGACTGGCTGGGGGAGGGGAGAGAGAGACTGGAAGCAACTGGCAGAGGGAGTAGAGAGAGTGAGTCTGAGACGTAAGGGGGGTGGAGAGAGACAGGTGGCGACTGGAAAGGGAAGCATGAAAGAGGCTTAATGAGGATAGGTTTGGTACTGAGGGGAGAGGGTCCGAGAAGAGTGGTGGAGAGGAACTGGAGGTCCTGAATGTTTTGGGGTTGGTTAGGGGGTCCGCATAAGCAAAAAGGTTGGGAACCTCTGATCTAAAGTATCTTGATTAGAAAATTTTAAAAATTGTATTTATATTATGTTGTGTGGTTTATTGGTATACTTAAGCTGGTGTGTTTAAACCATACACGTGTAGAGTCTCAAGTGGGATGAATAAATTGTCCAATTTGAAGGAGGCTGTCTTTTTGTCATGCTGTACATATTAGTTCATGGCGTGATTACACCTGAAGAAAAAGCCTATGAAATTTGTTTTTTCAACTACTACCACTGTTTATCATTTGTATAATGCTACAAGGCATACACAGTGCTGTACATATACATATTAAACATAGAAACATAATAGTACATATTGTCTTTTTCTGTCATCTAGTCTGTCCTTTCATATCAACCATAACGGTCCCCTTTTTTCCTTTAGAGATCTTCAGTGTTTGTCCTATGCTTTCTTGAATTCACTGTCCTAGTCTCTACTACTTCCACTGGGAGACTATTCCAGATATCTACCACTTTTTCCATAAAGAAATATTTCTGCATATTGCTCGCGAGTCTGTCCCCTTTCACCTTCATGTTATGTCCCCTCATAGCAGAGCTAGCTTTCAATAGAAAGAGGCTCTCCTCCTGTGCCTTTATGCTACAGAAGTATTTAAACATCTCTATTATAGCTTCTCTATGCTGCCTTTCCTCTAACATATCCATAGTAAGATCTTTCTGTCCCCATATGCTTTATAACGAAGACCACTAACCATTTTAGTAGCCACCCTCTGCACAGACTCCATCCTATTTATATCTTTTTGAAGGTGCGGTCTCCAGAATTGCACACAATACTCCAAATGAGGTAGCACCAGAGACTTATACAGAGGCATTATCACCTCCTTTTTTCTGCTGTCCATTCCTCTCCCTATACACCCAAGAATCCTTCTGGCTTTCACCGTCGCCTTTTCTACCCATCTTGCCACCTTAAGATCATTAGAAATAGTTACCCTCAGGTCCTGCTCTTTCGTGGACAGAAGTACTCTGTATTGCAATCTTTAGCATTAAACCTCAGCTGCCAAATTCTTGATCATTTTTCAAGCTTAGCTAGATCCCTACTCATGTTATCTATTCCTTCCTGGGTATCTACTTTATTGCTTATTTTTGGTATCATCTGCAAAGAGGCAAACCTTACCTGACAGCCCTTCTGCAATATCACTAACAAAGATGTTAAAAAGAATCGGACCAAGGACAGAAAGTAACTTTCTTCTAAGAGAGCTCAGTTTATCTGTATTCTTTCATCTCTCATTCAACCAATTTCTAACCCAATCGGTTATTTTTTGGGTCCAGTCCTAGGGTGCTCAATTTTGTTTAGCAGTCGCCTGTGCAGAATGGTATCAAAGGCTTTACTGAAATGTAAGTATACCACATCTAGGGCTCTCCCTCTGTCCAACTCCCCAGTCACCCAGTCAAAGAAATCAATCAGATTTGTCTGACAGGACCTGCCTCTAGTAAATCTATGCTGCCCCGGATCCTGCAATCCATTGGACTCCAGAAACCTCACTATTTTCCTTTTTTAGCAGCATTTCCAATAATTTACTCGTCACAGAGGTTAGACTAACTGGCCTGTAGTTCTCAACCTCATCTTTACATCCGCTGTTGTATAAAGAGACCACACGTGCCTTTCTTTAGTCCTCTGGGACCACTCCTGACTCTAAATAAGCATTGAAAAGGTCTGTCATTGGAGCCACTAGTACATCCCCAAGTTCATTCAATCTTCTGAGATGTATCCTATCCGGACCTATTGCTTTGTCTACTTTTAGTTTAGCTAGTTCCTGAGGAACAGAGTCTTCTGAAAATCATTCAAGATCCCCGTCACTTCTGTTCCCATTTGTGGGTGTTTTTAAGGTCCTGCTCCTGGCCCTTCATCTGTGAACACAGAACAGAAATATTTGTTAAACAATTCTGCTTTATCCTCATCAGCTTCTACATATTCGTCCCCTGTACCCTTGAGTTTTACAATACCACTTTTGCCCTTCCTCCTCTCACTAACATATCTGAAAAATGTCTTATACCGCTATTTTATAGCACTGGCTATTTCTTTTTTCTTTTTTTGTATCTTTTGTTTTCCTGACTACTTTGCTAGCATCTCTGTTTTTCCAAATATAGATGCTTGTCTTCCTCTCTATGATCTCTTGTATTTTATGAAGGCCACCCTCTTTTTCTTCGCTTTTTCAGCTGCTTCTTTTGAGAACCATAGCAGCCGCCTTTTCCTAACAAAAAGCTTTGCTGCCCTTACAATATCCCCTTTCAGTTTTGTCTATTGCTTTTCTACATGCCCCAGCTGTTCCCATCCTGCTAACAACTCCTTGAGGTATTGTCCCATCTTGGCAAAGTTAGTTTTTCTAAAGTCTTACCCTCGCTTTTGAATGGATTTTATCAGCCCTAATACTGAACCATACCATACTATGATCCCTGGATGCGAGATTTATTGTTGTATTAGGTCCTATGATTTTTAGGTCCTATGATTTCTCTCTCTCTCCAATAGTTATGTTGTGCTGTTCTGAGAGTTACTGACTGGGGAGATACCATTTCGAGGAATAGATGGTCTCGCAGTAGCCTAGGGTATGGCCATGAACAAGCTGACCCTTCCCATTCCTTTTACCTGTTCAGAACCTTTTGCCAGACTCATGGATGGAAAGATCTACAGCAGTGGCCCCTTCATGTGTGGGTTCTGTTACCAGTTGCCAAAGTAGTTCTCCCTATAGAGAATCTAGGATCTCTTTACTGCTAAATGACACTACAGGAGGGATGTACCAATCAACATCTGGCATATCAAAATCACCTATCAGTAGCACTTCTCCTTTTATGGCAGTACTGTGGATGTCTTCTATTAAATCCCTGTCCACTTCTTCCTGTGAGGGAGATCTGTGTATCACACTAATGCAAATGACTTTCCCATTCCCTCTCTAGTTTAACCCACAGTGCACCTCGCTCCCTTTTAAGCCCTGTAAGTCTATAGCTTTAATATTTTTTACATATAGTGCCACCACTCCGCCTCTTCTTCCTACTCTGTCCTTCCTGAATGAAGTATAGCCTGGTATAATTACATCCCAGTCATGGTTGTCTGTGAACCGTGTCTCCGTAACTGCCACAAAATCCAAGTTGGCTTCTTCCATTAAAGCCTCAACAGCTAGGATGTTACTTCCCATACTAGGGGCATTTATACACACTGCTTTTCAGATGTTGCCTCTTTTAACACTTTCTGTGGAGGTATTTAATGTTTCACTTACCTGGGGACTTCCTTCACCCATCCTCAATGAATCTAGTTTAAAGTCCTCTTTAGTAGGTTGGCCAGTCTTCTGCTGAAGGCACTTCAACCCTTCTTGGACAAATGGATGCCATCTCTGCGCTACAGCCCTTGAAACATCATACCATGGTCCAGCAAACCAAAACGCTCTCAATGACACCATTCATGCAGCCATGCATTCATCTCCAGGATGCAAGCTTCTCTTCCCCAGCCTTTACCCTCAATGCAAGATGAATGTGCTTTTGCAACATATTATCTGAGAATCTGAATAGTATCTCTCCTTTGAAAATGTGGTAAAAACAGGTAGGCAAGTACCCTTGCATCTTGTACCAGCTATAACCGCAGCTGAACATTGCTCTGGAAATGACATGAGTATATATGATGACTTTTTTATTTATTTATTTATGTGCTTTTCTATACCGCCCCTTCCAGAGATCAAGGGCGGTTTACAAGGAACTTAAAACAACAATACAGCAGAACAGTGCAATATTGCATTACATTAAACATTAAGTATTACATAAGAACTATGATACATGGAAAACAGTGTATAAGCTATTAATAAAAGGCACTTGATTTTCTTATCCTGCTAGACCAGTCCAGATGAGTGGAATATGCTCCCCAGCCAGTAGGTGGAGGCAGAACATATCAACTTTCAGTGATTTCACCCCTGGTATGCCTGCTAGGGCATCTGCTAGTGCAGCATTAAGAGAAGCCTGTATTTTGCCCCCAGTAGGTTGTAAGGTGCGTGAACTGCTACAGCTAGACCTAATTCTCCTGGCCCACACTACAGTGTTGTGGTCATTGTGATTTGAGTCCAGTAGGGCCCAGCGTTGCTCAATGTACAATATGCCTTATCTCCTTGAGTTGACAACCACCCTGTATGCAGAACTGTTTCCCAGAGATTCTAGCACTTATGGGTTGAAGAGGAGCAGGATGACCCATGGGGCCCTGCAGACGGGGGGCTAGAAAGTTGGTCCCAGGCTCCCTTTCCCAGGGCCGGCCCATCCACTAGGCGGGTTAGGTGGCCGCCTAGGGCTTCAAACTTCTTTGGCACACATGGCCTGCCCCCCCCCCCCCCCCGTGTTGAACAGCGATGCCGCTTATTCTGGCAGCGGGCAGTTAGGATTGGCAGCAGCCTGCGGCATATGGCCTACTGCTGCCAGAATCAGCAGCAGCAGGGGGAGGGTGGCACGACTCATCATGGGGGGTGGAGGGTGGTACTGGTGCATGTTGGGGGGAGGGAGGTAGCACGGCCAGGGCTTCTGCCTTGGGCGGCAGAAACTCTTGGGCTGGTCTTCCCCTTTCCCTCTTGCTGTCCTTTATTTGCTTGCTAGGATGCTCTAGAATTTAAGGAAACAAATTCCAGTTCTTTATTCTGCCCACTTATTTTCTATGGGGCAGTATTTGGCTCTCCTTGCTGCTTAATAAAGTAGTTTCTAATTTAAACAAAAAGTCAGGCCACCTTTGACAGCAGGATCTCCTATGCCTGTGTTGGCAGCTGGGAAGACAGACCTGTCGGTGTGGGATTTCCCCCCCCCCCATAAAGTTTCCCTTTTCACCATGATGGTGCCTTTATTTGTGTTCTGTGCCAAAGTTTTTGGTAGGGGTCTTTTTCACAGCCAAGGCTGTTTTTCAGTGTAGCCTTTTTTTCTCCTTCCTGTGCTATTTTGTTTTTCTGGTGGTTCCTTTTTTCACAGATTGCATATTTTTTTGGCAGTAGCCTCCTTTTTTTTGGACATTGTTGGAGTCCCGGGTCCCCATGCCATTGCTGATGCCTACTCTGAGCCCTGTATGCCCACGAGAGAGGTGATCCTTTTGGGGGCCAGCTGGGTGCTGATGATCAGGGGGAAAGCCTTCAGGCTTTCACCAGCAGCCTCCCCCCCCCCTCCCGAGGTACCAGGGTTCCCTTTCTGTTGGCTTGGAGCAATAGCTTCTGAAACAGAACAGACCACAGCCCGTAAGCTTTTCTTGCTGCCTAGCACCCCACTTTTCAGGGTTATGAATTTCATACCTCTCCTACAGGGGACCCTGAGCATTTGGGCCCCCACACGTCGCACTAGTGTTTGTCTGTTCCTCTGGAGCCTCCCCTTTATCCCCTCTAGGGAATGGTTGAAAGGTTCAAGGTAAGTCCTTTTTCCATCAGGTAAGTCAGAGAAGTGTACAGGATGAGTCCCTCCAGTGGTAGGCTAAGATCTCCATGATCAGCCTTTTCACAGAAGGGTCCCTTTTCTGCCCTGAGGATTCTTTGATGGCTTGGCATGTAGTAGAGCCTGCTCTTAAATGAGGATAGCAGGCTCCCTCCTTTTCCTGGAATGCATCCAGCTTCATTCATTTCTCCACCTGATCCTATGTAGCAGTGCATAGAGTATTAACAAGAAAACCACTGAGCTGGGCCCTAAGGCCCTATCTCAGCTTTCCTTCATTCCCAAGTTGAGTTGGTTCAGCCTTTGTGCTCTCTAGGATGGGAGACTTCATGTCAACTGTGACAGACGCACACATCCATCCCTGGTGGAAGGCGGTGCGCTCAGGGAGTCTCTGGTTCGGAGGACTGAGGCCCTTTTTAGAATGCCTTTGTAGCTGCTGCTTTAAGCTCTTCAGCTGTGCTGTGTGCAGGCTTGGTGCCATGCTCTTACACTGGATCCGGCCATTGACGGATAGCCCAGTGGCTATGAGGTCGAAAGTGGATCACCTAACTGGCCAGTGCCCTTTAAGATTAGATCAGAATCTCTTCCAAGTCCATGGCAGCAGTGGTATTAGCCAGATTGGTAGCTCTAGCTCTGTGTTTAGTCAGTGGATACTGCCTCCAAGCTGTGGCTAAGCAAATTCCCCTTTTACTTTTGTGGTGGACCTGGTGAAATGGAGATTGCTGAAAGATGGACTGGGAGGTGTCAGGGGTGCCTCTTGTGGGGCCATACATAGATCCTCAAGCTCCTTTGAGTCTGAAAAGGATGGCGAGGCCCTTTCTCCTCCACAGTTCTTTTCAGGACCAATAATTCTGCCTCCCCTCAGTGAGTTCTAAGGGGCAGCTGATTGGGGTGTGGCTCAGACTGTTTCTCTTTTAAGGCCGGTGGGTTCTTGGGCATGTCTGTCAAGGTTGGAGATGTATTAGCTGCTCCTGTGATGTTCAAAGTAACTTTACAGCGTCTCTTGCATTTTTAGGCAATTTGTCTCCTGCCCTCCACGCGGCAGGGCCAGAAGTAGTATTCCATCTCTATAGTAGGGCCCAGCATGGGTTGTCTAGTGCAACTTGGGCATACCACCTGGAAAATCCAACTTGGGAGAGGAATTGAGATGGAGATAACAAAATGACCCTTGTTACTTTATCCTCTTTCAAAGACTCGGTCTTTTGAGAGCAGACCAATGGCCTTGTCTCCCTGCTGTTTCCCGATTCAGCTTCCTCATCCCTTTCTTTTCCTGGGAACAGAGCCACCTCCAACCATTGACCTATAAGGCAGACTTTCATAGCTGCCTTATAGGACTTGGCAAAACTTCCACTTCCCAACTAAGCGCTTTTGGGCTAGGGGTTGAATGTGGGTACGCACTATGTTTTTGAAGAGACACCAACAATGCCATTCCTCTATTCTGAGCAGTGTCTCATTTTCAACTTTAACTGTATGGACCAAAACCATGGTAATTCTAAACTGGAGATTCCTCATCAGGCCACAATCTTTTAAACCAGACAGTTGGTTAAAGCTGAAAGTGGTGGAGAGATTAGATGCTTTTTAGTAGCCTGTTTTTAATTCACTTTATTGATTTTTTATTTTTTTTATATAGTTGTAATTTTTTATTTTAATCTAATTTGATTTATTGATTTATTTTACTATGTTTCTGTTTTGAATTTGTTCTGCTGGAGTTCTTTTTCATATTATACTTTTTAACTTTGTGAACTGCTTTAATATGTATTTTAAAAGTGATATAATATGAACGGATAAGCCATAAGCCATGGCATTTCTTTTACCTATCCTTGTACATTCATTCTAGGGATAAAAGGACACATTTCTATGATAAAATCCCCCCTCAGCTGGTAGTATTTCAAGGTTTCTAGTATGCATTTGATGACCACCTGCATTCTACAGATTCATGGTTCTGTCCCCGATCCCCATGTTGATTCCTTTCTAGTTAGGTATAAGAGGGGGGTATTTTAATTTTAGATTACTCGTCTTTCCAAATCTAAGCTCAAGACAAGCATATATATATATAGAGTGATGACATTTGGTGAAAGTTGCTCAAGTCTGCCTCCATCTGTTGGCAAGGGAGCACAACTTACTCGTCTGGACTGGTCTAGCAGGATTCGAGGAAAAATATTCAGTTTTGTAGAATTTCACCATATTCTTTATTCTTTCACCGTATGTGCATCTTTTCTTCTGGCCTCACCATGCCTACAGAAATACCAATTTTGTTTTGAGTGGCTGAAACTAGGTGGCTCTATTTAGTCACTCAGCAGTAGATTTTCAAAGGGGGCCAATTCAGTCACCTAATTCCATAGTTAGGTGGATAAATCATTTTGAAAACCAACCCTGATATATCCCATCAACATTGCATACTTCGTCTTTCCATTGGTGTCTTAGCTATAGCACTGTACACTCAAGAGAAACAATTGCTTCTATAGGTCGTCTTTGTCTACTTTTGAAGCTTGTGTTTCCACACCGCCTAGGGAATGTCATCTCAATAGGCCAGAACACTGCTATTGTGGTGCAGTCTAGCATAGGAAAAATGAAGGAATAGGGTAGGGGATATACAAGTATGAGGTTTATTTTGAACTCTTAGTAGTTTAGCTCATTTTACAACAGTTGTTGGATTAGCAGGTTAAGTCAATAATTATATAATAACTGCATAGCCTCTGTATAGTATGAGCTTAGAATTTCATATCACTGTTTTGATTGTCCATATGAATGGCAATATATCACTTTACTATTTATTCTTATTTTGATAGGTTTAATTTTTAAACTATGTAGCCATAGCTTCCCAGCAAATTTTGGGAGGGATTTTCCCTTTTGTTTCCTTTCAAATATGCAGAGGAGCATGGATACTTTACTTTGTATATGCAAAGAATGCAGTTAACATACATGGTTTTTGTTTTAAAGAATCCATATGTACTCCCCCAATCTAATCCCAGCTTTGGCAAAAAGTACATGTGCTGTCCTATGGTATGCATGCTTTTAGTTGCATACAGAAAATAATTTTCAAAGGACACTTTTTTTGCAGGTAAATGTTTAAAAGATTTTACTTGGGTATAATTGCCTTCTCAATGCCATTTGTTCTTTTCTGCTACACATGGCAGAAAAGAAATATGGGACTTCTATTCGCCTCTGGAAACCCTTAGATTGATTTGTCATTTATCACATTTGGGGGGATAGGTATTTGGTCTGAAAGCAGTGTGCTGATAGAGCATTTATAATGTGCTGCTCTGCTTCAAATAACTCTCCATGCTGTGACAGCTATTTTTATTTTTGCCTATTATCTAGTGCTTCAAGAAAAAGGCCAGTGTTTAAAATCCACACTGACTTTCAGGTTCCAGGCTGCTTCTGCTTGCTCCTGGAATAATGAGGATCAGTAGACATATATAGGAGAAATTCCTGGCCCTCATTAAGGGATAACAGTCCAGCCCACCTTAACATGAATATAGTTGAGGAATATGACTTAGAGGGTAAGGCTTAGGGGAGGAAGTTTAAAGTCCAGGCCCAGAGAAAAGAGGGGAGGCCTAGACCAAAAGAGGGATGTCTCCAGCCTACGTTCACCGGATGCATGTTTGAGCAGAGTCAATGCCTTTGTAAAGCATGCAACGGTAAGCTGGGCATTCTTTATTTCTTGTGCTGAAGAAAGCCTTGCTTTATTCTCTGAACAAGAAGGACTTCACCATAGAGCCAGAACCCCTGAGCGATTGCACTCAAGCTTAAGAGGCTATTCACTAAAGTGCAATAATTCAGGCTAACTTTAACTCTGTTAACATGCATGTTACTTGCCGCCGCCCCATTGGTTTTAATGAGGTTGGTTTGCTAATAGTGCACATCACCACAGGTTATGCACCTTAGTGAATAGTCCTATAAAAGCTTACAAGCTGAATGTTTTTGTAACAGTTGATATTTAGCAAAGCTCAAATTTCCTGCCATTAACTCTTCAGAAGCCAAAAATAACTTGGCTAGATTCTGAATTAGATCTACACATTATTTTCAAATGCAGTATTATTCAGACGGCAGTAAACTTAAATTTTGATCAGGGGAGGTATTGGAAAAGGGTTACTTTTCAACAGTGTGTTCAGGTCTGAGCTAGAAATCAAAGAAGGGAAGACTTCGATATTTTCATGTAAACAAAGTATCTCATTATGATAGTGAGCAGCTTGTAAACAGTAAAGGAAATGTTAAAAGGAAGGAGAGGGAGAGAAGAAATTCATCTTGATACTTTGTTACATCTCTCTGAACTTCCCAATTCAAAAGTCCCTTCACATAGAATTTAAAGGTCATTCACTTGGCAATCTTAAATCACACAGCGATGAAGATGTCACAGACTGCAATGCTGTGATTAATTTTTAAAGCCTGGTCAAAACATTTGGACGACAGACTACTTTTATGATTGGAGGCACTCTATACTCTCATTGCACAAGTCAAAATAGGTAGAGAAAGCATTATTACAATAATGACTCATTCGTAGTGAACTGTAGTTTGCACTCTGATAAAACGGTTCTGTGACTGCAACACCACAAAAAGAAATGTGTGTGGTTCTTCTGTCAGAGTGCTGGAATCCAGACCCACATTCTCGACCACCCTTCATCAATATCCTGGATCAACTAACCAGAATAGAGGAGTCTGGCTGCTTTGAAATGCCTCAAGAATCTTTCCAGTCGCTGCAGGAAGACTGGAAACATGAAATACAAGAGATGTTTGACCAGCTAAGGGCCAAGGAAAAGGTAACACAAACTTTATTAATTTTTATTTATAAACCTTTGATAGACTGCCTTTTCATAAATGAAACACCAAGGCGGATACAATAAATTATCACAAAAACTATATCTAAAAACTCCCCAAACAAGTATCACCTCCCAGCACTTGGAAGCACAGTATTGCCAACACCCCTTCATTCCTCCCACTTCTCTGGTAAGCCTGGAAACAGATTTCAACCAACCAGGCTTGTACTAATTAACTAAAGTATAGATACTGAGTTTCCTGGAGGACCTCTGTGACCTTGGAGAAGGAGGGAGCTAGAAGCTAGCAAGCAAAACAAACATTCTAGTATTTCCCACTGTCTGAGTTTCACCTTCGTTGGATGCAATTTAAGGCATTTCATTGTATTGACACTTTAAGACCCATATCACTGCAAAATCTTGATGACATTTGTATTTATATATTTTTATTTATTTAAAATCTTAGATACTGCTAATCTGTGCTGAACATTCAAAGTGGTTTACAACCACATAAAAACACCTTAAAACACAATAGGAATGATTTTAGAAGGCCTATTCATGTTTTGGACATTTGAAAACGGGCACGCAGATGTCCAAATCACAGAGACGTTTCCAGAGCTAATTTAGAATTATGGTTCTATAGACTCCCCAGTACAGGGATGTCCCAGGTCGCGAGGGAGCGTGACTGAGTGTTCCGGGCTAGTTGAATGTACTCACTATTTCAGAAATGGCGAGCACGTCCCCACCCACTATCGGGACCATCTACACCTGGAGAGTATAGAGAAGGTGGTACTCTGATATCCCCTAAATTTTCCTTGATAATGAAAACTGCAAGGAAATGCGGACACTGGTGCTTTGGCGTGCCAAACCGAAAACATCCCCAGCCCCCCCCCCATGCATTATAGCTTGCATGGACATAGACATCTCCACCCCAAGTGTTTGTAACGGGGATGTCTGAGGGCACCCATGGGGGCATCCAAGTTCCTAAAATCAGGCCAAAATGTAAATGTCCTTGGCATGTTTTTAGATGTTTTGCCCTGGATGTGTGTCCCAGATTTCACCTAGACCTTTTTTTTTAAAATGCTACTTAATATGAACATAACACCATTGTTTTAACATAACAGTTAAGACTGTTACCATCTATTTAACTCCCACGTTCCCAAAACTACCCACCAATTATCCTCCAGTGCTAGTTGCATGGAAGTAATGATTTTAATGAGAACCTATCAATATGCTTTCTAATGACATTAAGGGACTATAAAGCTTGATGGAAGGAAGCAACCAAGCACATTCATATGTTTTCAAAACACTATTTTCAATGTGTGTGTTAATTTATGTTTTTGTTAATCAAGCTTACATAGTAACATAGTAAATGACGGCAGATAAAGACCAGTATGGTCCATCTAGTCTGCCCATTAGAAAGGTTTATTTTGATTTTATCCTGTTACTATAAAGGGATCCAATGTGTCTGTCCCATGCCATTTTGAATTCTGTCACTGTATTTGCCCCCACCACTTCCATCAGGAGGGTGTTCCAAGTATCCACCACCCTTTCAGTGAAAAAGTATTTGGTGACATTGCCTTTCAATTTACCCCCTTGCAGCTTCATGTTATGCCTTCTAGTTTTACAGCTTCCCTGTCTTTGGAAGAGGTTTGTTGTACAGCTTCCCTGTCTTTGGAAGAGGTTCATTATTTCTCTTTAAGTATTTAAAGGTCTGAATCATATCTCCCCTATCCCTCCTCTCCTCCAGAGTGTACATATTTAGGTCTTCAAGTCTCTTCTCATAAGGCTTCTGACGCAGGCTCTAAATCATTTTTGTTGCCGCCTTCTGAACAGTTTCCAGTCTTTTTACATCCTTTGCAAGATATGGTCTCCAAAACTGAACACAGTATTCCAAGTGAGGCCTCACCAGTGACTTATACAGTGGCATTAGTACCTCTTCCTTTCTGCTGGTAATCCCTCTTTGTATGCAGCTCAACATCCTCCTGGCTTTTGCCACCACCTTGTTGCACTGTTTTGCCACCTTGAGATCCTTAGAAATATACACACCAAGGTCCTTCTCCTGGTCTGTGCACACCAACCTCTCACCCCCCTATCTCGTACATTTCCCTTGGATTTCTGCTTCCCAAGTGCATGACACTGCACTTCTTCACATTAAATCTTAACTGCCAAGCATTAGACCATTCTTCCAGCTTTTGTAGAGATTTCTTCATGTTACCCACTCCCTCAGGGGAGTCCATTCTTGCAAATTTTCATGTCATCTGCAAAAAGACAGACTTTTCCATGCAGTCCTTCAGCAATATCACTCACAAATACATTGAACAGTGCCGGACCCAGGACCGAACCCTGGGGCACCCTGCTAATCACCCTCCTTTCATCCGAGTGAGCTCCATTTACCATCACCTTCTGTCGTCTGTCAGTCAACCAATTTCTGATCCAGTACCTTAACTTTTGAAAATAAATGTCATGCTGTATACACAGTGAATTCTATCTAATAAAACAGGCATTCAGAATTAAAAACATACTTGATGGGGGGGCGCTCGTGAGCCCATAGCGTGATGGCCGCATTTTAGAAGAGCTCCGTCCTCAAAACCCCACAAACACCAGAAAACATGCGCTAACTGCAGCAACCTGCTCCCCTCTACCTACCCTGGGTTGGCATGAGCAAGCGGTCCCCATCGGAACCTAAACCAACGGTTCGGCGGGCACTCTGGAGTCCTGAAAAGCACGGGGATCACCCCTGAAGCGTGGCCTGCTGGCCGCCTCCGTCTGTTGCCGGCTCTGGGCCTGCCCGATCCAACATCTAGGTCCCGCGTCGGGTTCATACACCGCTGGAGCGGAGCGGAGCCCTGAAAGCCTGAGCAGCTGCCTCTCGGGCGCTGCACCGTGGAACGTGCGGCAGCCCGTGGACCAGAGGGGGCAACGACTCCCGGCGCTGAGGCCTCTACATGAGCTGATGGATCCCTGCCGGTAAGACCTGCGAATACAGCGAGGAGACCACGTGGCATCAGCCGGTGCCTGCTAGCCTCTCCTGCCAGTGCAACTCACCCCGAGGGGGGTAAGTTTAAGCGCCAATCCTCTCCTCCTCTACACTGTGGCACTGTGGCTTGAATTTGGAGCTGGTGACCGGGGATACACTCTAGTGGCTTGGTGTCCAGCCCAAACTTTACATCCGCCCTGAGTGGTCCCTTAGGGGCCTTGTTGAATGTCTGCTATCCTGGGAGGGCTGAGGCAGCTTTCTCCTTTGGCCTCACTGTTTATTCAGGGCCCTATGCTTTGCTGACATTACCTGTGCACGTCTCCTGACACTGAGAGGTGGTGATTGCGCTGTGGATGTGTGAAGCCCTAGACGCCACTGCCTCCTTGCTATCCCCACTTTTGCTGGCATTGGACACATCTCTCTCCTACCACTGTGTGACTTTGGTGACCCTGTAAGATGGCTACTAAAGCCAAAAGCTCAAACTCGGGAGGGGATGCGCTCCTCCCAGCGCTTGCAGAGTAAGTCCGGAGCCCCCAGTAGTCCACACGAGCAACCCCCCCCCCATCAGGCTCTGATGATGAGACTGTCAGCGAGGAGGACTTGGATCCGCATAGGCAACTCTCCTCGGCTCAACTCAAACAAGAACTCCGGAGGGGCTTTGCGGAATTAGCTAATGAATTTCGTGCGCTACGGGAGGACCTGATGAAAGATGTCGCCGAACTCAGGACTGACGTCAAGGAACTGGGAACCCAAGTAGAAGACGTGGAGACCAAAATGGTAGAACAAGATGGGACTTTGATGGATTTACAATGTGCTTTAGACCGGCAGCACGCGCAAGCAATGGAACTGACTTATAAAATTGATGACATTGAAAACCGTTCCCGCCGCAACAATGTGCGTTTCCGTGGGATCCCAGAGGCGGAAGGGGGCGGAGAAGATCTGCCAACTATACTTAAACTGCTGATAGCGGAATTGCTCTCGACGGAGGACCTGGCTGCGCACGCCTCTGGTATGGAAATTGAACGAGTTCACCGCGCTTTGGGGAAACCCCCCAATAACCAGCCTCGTGATGTCATCGTGAGATTTTTGCGCTATTCTGATGCTGAGCTCCTTATCCGTCGAGGCAGGGAGAAAAAGACGGTCCGCTTTCAGGATGCATCCGTGTCCATCTACCAGGACCTCTCGACGTTCACCCTGGCGCGGCGGAGAGAGATGAAACCAGTCTCAGCGGTCCTGAACAGCAAAGGGATTCGCTATTCCTGGTCCTTTCCATTTAGGATGAACTTCCTTCTGGGCAACAAAAAGATCTCTGCAAAGGACTACACTGAAGCCTGGCGAGCCCTTCGCCAGGCGGGTTTAGTAGATGACAATGCTCAGCCTCATCCGCCACCCCCTAAGCCCCAACACTCCAGGTGGACTCGAGTGGGCAAGTCCACTTGATCTCTTTTTGTGGACTTGAGGAGCTCCTCTTACTTTTTCTTCTCTAAGGAGTCTCAATCTGCGGGTCCCCTGATTTTTGAATGAGTGGTGGTGGGCATTAGACTGGGGTCCCTCGCTTTTTTTTTTTTTTTTTTGATACATGAGGGGTGGCGGATGAGCTGCAAACGTTTTGTTGTTGATATTGCTTTGATAAAGGGGTACGATGAGTTTGATGACCTGGGGGGGGGGGGGGGTGGAGGAGTAGTGGGGAGTATGTTTTTCTCTATCTTTTCATTGTTTAGTCTGAATTCTTGCTCTGGGGGGTTCGGGGTTTGTGGTCAATTTACCGTGTCCTGTAATAATTTAAACAGGCAGGTGGTATTGACGGGAAGGGGGGTGGGAGGGGAGGTTCTTTTTCAATGTGGAATTGAGGGGTGTGCTTGGGCTTGGGAGGAGGGACTATGGCTCCTGTTCTTGGAGGGTGGAGTGGGTGGGCCCGACTCACCAATTACCCGGGTTTGCTGGGGGGGAGATACCACTGGGACCTTTTGGATAGTGGGTGGCAGCGATAGAATGGATTGTAACTGCTAATGGTGCGCTTTATTTCTTTGAATGTTAAGGGCCTCAACTCCCCGAGGAAGAGGTCCCTGCTGTTCTCAGAACTGCGCACCCTGCAGGGGGACATTGTTTACTTGCAGGAGACCCATCTTCAGACCTGTAAGCAGGGCTGGCTAAAGAGATCCCCGTATACTGAGGTGCGGGTGGCCTCAGATGCACAAGGACGGAAGAAACGGGGAGTAGCCTTCCTCTTTCACCAGAGCCTCTCTCTCCAGATAGAGGAGATACAGCAAGATGCTCTGGGGAGGTGGCTTTTCTTGAATATCCGCTTAGAAGGGCATTTGCTAACCTTAGCTAATGTTTACGCTCCCAATACAGGCCAAGGGGCCTTTTTTGCACGGTTGAAAGCCTTGCTGGCGGATTTTGCAAGGGGCCCCATTGTTCTGGGGGGGGATTGTAACACGCATCTGGTGCCCCATCTGGATTCCACTAGCCGCGCTGGGGGGCGAGTGGGGAGGTGGGCAAGAGCCCTACAGCATCTTATGCTCGACTTAGGTTTGCGGGACGTTTGGAGGGACACTCATGGGGGGGAAAGAGGCTATACGTACTACTCCCCGGTCCATCAAGTTCACACTCGAATTGACTATTTTCTATTGGATCAGCGCCTGATGGACAGGAGAGTGCAGGCTGGTCATGGAGTGCTGACTTGGTCAGATCACGCACCGTGTTGGCTCGCTCTCCCGGCTGGATTGTACAGTGAACACCAATGGCTTTGGCGCCTAGACGTGAGGTTCTTGCGGAGGCAGGGCGCAGTGCAGGACCATATCCGTTTTATCACGGAATTTTTTGAGCTTAACAATTCTGGAGATGTTCCTCTTCCCACGGTGTGGGATGCTTATAAGGCTACAGCTCGAGGTCAACTCATGGCGGAGGCAGCTCGCACGCGCAAAATGTGGACACGTGACCACAACCTGTTGATGGAGGAGGCTACTCGCCTCGGTCTGGAACACGCCCGAACTGGTTCCCGGCAGGCCTTGAGTCAGTGGCGGGCCGCTCGAGCCAACTTGGATGTGTGTCTGCAGAAAGAATTAGATAATAAGCGCCGGAAACTACGGCAAACTTTTTATGAGCATGGGAACAAAACAGGCCGCTTCCTAGCTTTTGCGTCTTCGCCAACAACAATCCACGAGAGTGGTGCGGGAATTGCGCGACGCTGGGGGTCGGAGGAGGGTTATTTCCAGGGAGATACGTGATCTCTTTGCTGACTTTCTGGAGCAGCTCTATAAGGCGGAGCCCTTTGAACGGGACCGCGTACAAGATAATTTGCAGGGGATTGGTTTGCCACACCTCTCCGACTCTGATCGAGCTCAGCTAGATCTTGATTTAACGGTAGACGAAGTGGAAACGGCAATTCAACGATTGAAAGCTGGCAGTGCGCCGGGCAGTGACGGCTTCCCAGCAGAATATTATAAGAAGTTTAGGATACAATTGGCGCCAACCTTGACTATCTTGTTCAATGAGATTTTGGCAGGGGCCTCGTTACCGCCGTCCCTACGCGAGGCATTGATCGTGATGATACCCAAGCCTGGTAAACCACTGCACGACGCGGCGTCATACCGCCCCATCTTCCTGTTAAACATTGACATTAAAATCTTTGCCTCTGTGTTGGCGGCGCGCTTGAATCGGGTCCTTCCGAGCTTGGTCCACCCGGATCAGGTTGGCTTCGTGCCAGGCCGCCAGGCTGCAGACAACATCCGACTTATGCTGCGGGTCATACACGTTGCCCAGCGGGGACCTCAACCAGCCCTGCTGGTGGGGATTGACGCAGAAAAAGCTTTCGATCGGGTTGATTGGGAATTTTTATGGTGCGTGCTGGAGACAATGGACTTCGGCTCAAATTTTATCCGTTGGGTTCGTAGCCTTTATCAGATGCCCCAGGCGTGTGTTCGGGTCAATGGGGGACACTCGAGGCGTTTCTTGCTGGAACGGGGCACGCAACAGGGTTGCCCTCTTTTGCCCCTGCTCTTTGCGCTCGCGATGGAACCCTTGGCTCAAAGCTTCCGAGAACATTTAGGTTTGCGGGGGGTTCTTATTGGCCCTGCGGAATATAGGATTGCACTTTTTGCGGATGACATCATACTGTCCCTGGTCGATCCGTCCACTTCCCTCCCAGTTGCGATGCAGTTGTTCGAAAACTATGCTCGGGTATCTGGTTTTAAAATTAATTACACTAAATCGGAGATCTTGAATGTTGGGGTCCCCGGGGCGGTTTGTGCAGAACTTCAAGCGGCTTACCTTTTTCGTTGGGTGGCCGGAGCTCTACGCTATTTAGGGGTGCACTTGACTGTGGAGAGGGCAGACCTCTTTAAAGCCAACTACGATCCCTTGCTTCGTCAGGTTCGGCGGGATCTAGAGGTATGGAATGGACTGCTCCTCTCCTGGTTTGGGCGTATAGCTGTAGCCAAGATGGTGGTGGTTCCCCGCGTTCTGCCGCTCCCCATCGCATGGGCTACCTTGGCGACCTGGCAGCAGCTGCTTCTGAAATTCATTTGGCGTTATCGCCGACCGCGCTTGGCGCGACAGGTTCTTTATGCTCGTATGCGCTCTGGAGGTATGGGCATGCCCAATCTGCATTGGTATTATGCGGCGGCGCAATGCCGGGCAGGGGTGGAGTGGATGATTGCTGATAGCACTAAGCGATGGGTACAACTGGAAATGAGCCGGTTTGGGAGATTGGCTGTGGCTTGGCCCAAAACTCCGCCGTGGTATCCGCACCAGCAATCCCTATATACTTCATACCCTCCGTTGTTGGGACCGGCACTTTCGATCTCGTGACCTGGATTTAACCCCCTTAGCCTCTATAGTGGATAACGCCTCTTTCCCGCCGGGGTTAAGTGATAGGCCACGGTGTCCCCACTACCAAAAGACTTAGTCGGGTCGGACAACTTTTTGCTGATGGTCATCTACAACCTTTTCGTGCGATACAAGACGAATTTGACATTCTGGCCCAGCAACACTTTCAATATTTGCAAGTGACACACTGGGTCCGATCAAAACTTGTTCGGCCCCAGGTTGCTCGGGCCCTGACAGAATTGGAACGCTATTGTGAGGGGTGCACTACCACTAAGGGACTCGTGGTGACTTTGTATGCCCACTTGCAGGGATCCCAATCGTATTCTACTAGGCACAGGGAACTTTGGAACTCCGACTTGAGCCTCTCCTACACTGAGCAGGAGTGGGAACGGGCGGAAACTCAATTGTGGAAGAGTGCGGTAGCGATTAATGCCCGTGAAACCAATTCAAAAATCCTGTACCGTTGGTATATGACCCCGGCGCGGATAGCGCGCATATATCCTGGGGCGGTGGACCTCTGCTGGCGTAACTGTGGGCAACGGGGTACCCTAGGGCATATTTGGTGGGACTGCCCCCGCATTCGCGCCTTTTGGAGGGGTATACAATACCGGATGCAATTGCTTTTGGGAGTGAGTGTCCCTTGGGATCCCGGGATCTTCCTGTTCGGGGCCCCGGTGCCGGATGCACGGACTATGCAACTTGCTCTACTTCGCCATGGCCTGAATGCAGCTAGACTATCCCTTGCTGCAGCCTGGAAACGTGCCTCGGCCCCTTCCTTTCAGGCTTGGCTGGAACGGATGTGGGATATGTATGCCATGGAACGAGGGGTAGCGGTCAGTAGGATGCGCCTGGCGCGCTTTGAGCTGGTGTGGGCGCCCTTTGTTTCTCGATATGGTACGTGACTATGCTGGCTAAAAGAGAGGGAACATTCAAACTCTAATGGGAGCTTGCCCCCCTGAGTGTGTCCTTTGCTCACCACACTCCCGTGCTTGAACATTAGCGAGCCGTAGTGGGGGAGATTGGGAGGCGGGGTGGGAGGGGGGTACTGGGTTAGGGAGGTTTCGGGGGGGGGGGAAGGGAGGCTGGGGGGTTACTGTTCCCTGTTTCCTCACTCTTAAAATTGCAAAAATGAAGGCATATTGTTGACTACTGTTGTGACCTGAAGTTATGTTATTATTGTTGCATCTTTGAAGATTTTTGTGGTCTATGATGCTCTGTATATTCTGGAAGCCTTTCAATAAAAAAAACAAAAAAAAAAAACATACTTGATGAAGCTTATCTGGAGCTATACTCAAAGGAAACGGAGTACTTAACTTAAGACTTCATGGAACAAGAGTTCACATGGCGCTGTGTGTGATGTCTGATTTTTCTCCTTAAACCGGTCATAGGCTGAATGGATAGGAAGGTCTTGTTATGCATTATGCTTATGTTTTGAACATAACTTATTTGTAATTGTGATGCATTTTTAGGTGGTATGAATTATTTCTGTGATGTTAACATAAGAACATAAGATATGCCATACTGGGTCAGACCAAGGTCCATCGAACCCATTATTCTGTTTGCAACAGTGGTCAATCTAGGTCATATGTACCTAACAGTTTCCCCAAGGGACACAGGTTCCACAATGCTTGTATTGGTTCAAGCATTGATATCCTGGGTCCCTTCTTAATAATGGTTTATGGACCTTTCCTCCAGGAACTTGTCCAAACCTTTTTTAAACCCAGCTACACTAACAGCCTTTACTACATCCTCCAGTAACCAATTCCAGAGTTTGAAAACACGTTGAGTGAAAAAATATTTTCTTTTATTAGTCTTAAATAGTTTACCCTGTAGCTTCATTGCATGTCCCCTAGTCTTTCTATATTCTGATAAGGTAAACAATCGATCTACGTTTACCCGTTCCACTCTGTTCATTAATTTATAGACTTCTATCATATCTCCCCTCAGCCGTCTCTTTTCCAGGTTAAAGAGCCCTAACCTTTTTAGCCTTTCTTCATAGGAGTATCCTTCCATCCCCTTTACCATTTTGGTGGCTCTTCTCTGAACCTTTTCTAAAATCGCTATATCCTTTTTAAGATACGGCGACCAGAATTGCACACAATATTCAAGGTGCGGTCTCACCATGGAACGATATAGAGGCATTATAATATCTTTTGTTTTATTTTCCATTCCTTTCCTTATCATACCTAGCATTCTATTTGCTCTCTTGGCCGCCGCTGCACACTGGGCCGAGGGTTTTAACATGATATCCACAATGACGCCTAAATCTTTTTCCTGGGTGGTGGTTCCTAATGTGGAACCTTGCATCGTGTAACCATAGTTTGGGTTGTTCTTCCCTAGGTGCATAACCTTGCACTTGTCCACATTAAATTTCATCTGCCATTTGTTCCTCTTGCAATTTTCCACAATCCTCTTGGGTTTTAACAACTTTAAATAGTTTTGTGTCATCTGCAAATTTGATAACCTCACTCGTTATTCCATTTTCCAGGTCATTTATGAATGTCAAAAAGCAGCGGACCCAGCACAGATCCCTGGGATACACCGCTATTCACCTTTCTCCATTGGGAAAATTGGCCATTTAGCCCTACCCTCTGCTTTCTATCTTTTAACCAGTTCCTGATCCACAATAGTACACTGCCTCCTATCCCATGACTCTTTAGTTTTGCCAAAAGTCTCTGATGAGGGACCTTGTCAAAGGCTTTCTGAAAGTCCAGATACACAATATCAACCGACTCACCTTTGTCCACCTGTTTATTCACTCCTTCAAAAAAACATAACAGATTAGTAAGACAAGATCTTCCTTGTCTAAAGCCATGTTGGCTGTCTCCCATTAGGTCATGACTATCTACATGCTGAGTAATTTTATTCTTTATGATGATTTCTACCATTTTTCCCGGTACTGATGTCAGGCTCACCGGTCTGTAGTTTCCCGGATCACCCCTGGAACCATTTTTAAAAATTGGTGTTACGTTGGCGATCCTCCAATCTTCAGGTATTAGAGATGATTTTAATGATAGTTCACAGATTACTAATAGCAGGTCTGTAATCTCGTATTTCAGTTCTTTCAACACCCTTGGATGTATACCATCCGGCCCAGGTGATTTGCTACTCTTCAGTTTATCTAATAGTTGTAATACATCTTCCCGATGTATCGATATTTCCTTCAATTCTTCCGCACCTTTAAATACCACTTCAGTCATGGGTAACATTCCTAAATCTTCCTCAGTAAAGACCGAAGCAAAGAATTCATTCAGTCTCTCCGCTATCGCCTTGTCGCCTCTTAGTGCTCCTTTAACCCCTTTATCATCTAATGGACCAACTGACTCTCTCACAGGTTTTTTGCTACGAATGTACTTGAAAATGTCTTTACTTCGTGTTTTTGCTTCCGCAGCAAGCTTCTTCTCAAATTCTCCCTTTGCCTGCCTTATCAATGCCTTGCATTTGTCTTGCCAGTGCTTGTGCTGTTTCCAGGTTTCGTCATTTGGCTCTTTTTTCCATTTCCTGAAAGATGCTTTTTTGGCAACAGCCTCTCTGACCTCACCTTTAAACAATGCTGGCAGTTTTTTGGACTTCCTTCCACTTTTCTTAAAGCGTGGAATACAGCTGGTCTGGGCTTCCAAGATGGTATTTTTCAACAGCCAAGCCTGATCTACGTCTTTAACCTTTGCAACTGCTCCTTTTAGTTTTTTCTTAACTGTTTTCCTCATTTTATCATAGTCTCCCTTTCGAAAGTTAAACGGTAGTACTGTGGATTTCCTTACTATCCCTCCTCCACTAATTAAATCAAAGGCAATCATGCTATGATCACTATTGCCAAGTGGCCCCAACAACCTTATCTCTTGCACTAGATCTGGTGTTCCACTAAGGATTAGGTCTAATATGGCTTCCCCTCTGGTTGGTTCATGAACCAGCTGCTCCAAGAAGCAGTCATTTATTTCATCTAGGAACTTTATCTCCCTAGCATGGCCTGACGTGACACTGACCCAGTCGATACCGGGGTAGTTGAAATCACCCATTATTATTACTGTGCTGTAACCTTTGTTAGCTTCCTTGATTTCTTTGAGCATTTCATCATCCATTTGGTCATTCTGGCCAGGCGCTCGATAGTACACCCCCACTGCCATTGCCTTCCCCCTTTTACATGGAATTTTAATCCATATAGATTCTACAGCAGATTTTGTTTCCTGCAAAACTTTAATCCTTTCTGACTCAATGCCCTCTCTAACATAGAGAGCAACCCCTCCACCAATTTCATCAGCTCTGTCATTACGATATAGTTTGTACCCAGGTATCAGTGTCCCACTGGTTGTCCTCCTTCCACCATGTCTCTGATATTCCAATCATATCTAACCTTTCATTTAGTGCTATATATTCTAACTCTCCCATCTTATTTTTTAGACTTCTAGCATTTGCATACAAGCATTTTAGAGAATGTATTTTATTCATATTAATTTGGCTATTGTTAGACCTGGGTAATTTGGGATCTTTAAGCTCTGTCTGCTCCATACTTGAGGGCATTTGGGCTACTTTACTCTTTTGTGGAACCTCTCTGCTTTTGCTAGTATCCTTCAAGGATACATTCTTCCAAACCATCTGCTCTTGGGCGACTGTCGGCTTTCCCCTAATATCTAGTTTAAAAGCTGCTCTATCTCGTTTTTAAATTTGCAGACTGCTTAGAGTTCTTGTTAGTGAAGCAATAAAAAAAAATTAAACTAATATTAAAATGACACATGCTTATCATAATGTACAGAAGCGAAGTTGGTGTGGATTAGTGGTTAGAGCAGTGGGCTGAGAACCAGGGAAGTCAGCGTTCAAATCCCACTGACGTACCTTGTGACCTTAGGCAAATCACTTCACCCTTTGTCTATTGCCTTAGGTATAACCTACATTGTAAACCCACTTGGCAAGGAATTGATTGTCATCTTCCTTGTTCCCGGAGAACAGTCTTCACATATGGGTGATGTCAGTGCTGACGGAGCTCGCACTGTAATCTCTTCCCAGAAAGAAAGCGTTTGGGAGATGTACCACGCATGCATAGTCTCCTTCCCACCTAAGAGCAAATAGAATGCTAGGTATCATAAGGAAAGGAATGGAAAATAAAACAAAAGATATTATAATGCCTCTATACCGTTCCATGGTGAGACCACACCTTGAATATTGTGTGCAATTCTGGTTGCCGTATCTTAAAAAGGATATAGCGTTATTAGAAAGGGTTCAGAGAAGAGCCACCAAAATGGTAAAGGGGATAGAAGGATACTCCTATGAAGAAAGGCTAAAAGAGTTAGGGCTCTTTAACCTGGAAAAGAGACGGCTGAGGGGAGATATGATAGAAGTCTATAAATTAATGAACGGAGTGGAACGGGTAAACGTAGATCGATTGTTTACCTTATCAGAATATAGAAAGACTAGGGGACATGCAATGAAGCTACAGGGTAAACTATTTAAGACTAATAAAAGAAAATATTTTTTCACTCAACGTGTAATCAAACTCTGGAATTTGTTACCGGAGGATGTAGTAAAGGCTGTTAGTGTAGCTGGGTTTAAAAAAGGTTTGGACAAGTTCCTGGAGGAAAGGTCCATAAACCATTATTAAGAAGGGACCCAGGATATCAATGCTTGACCTAGTACAAGCATTGCGGAACCTGTGTCTTTTGGGGAAACTGCTAGGTACGTATGACCTAGATTGGCCACTGTTGGAAACAGGATACTGGGCTTGATGGACTTTGGTCTGACCCAGTATGGCATATCTTATGTTCTTATGGTGCCATCTTGCCTCAGTCTTCTTTTTTCTGTGAAGCCCATCAAACATGGGTCTCTGTCCTCAGAAAAAACTGTTTTGCTATCTTTTTGTCTTACGTTTCTCAGTTTGCGTACCGGTTCCCTCCCATTTCCAGATTCTGCTTGCTTCCAGCATTGTGTTTTTCAGGTTCCTTTTTCTCTTTCCTTTTCAGAGGTCCTTTCCCCAGTGCGTGGGTTTTGTGCCCTTTCTGGCCTAGTGAGTTTGACCTCTTGGGGACCGTCTTCCCCGCCAAGGCCTTGGTCAGTGGCTTCTAACAGTGCGGCCACTGCACTCATATGTCACGCATGGATCCGCATGATTGTTACCTTCAGTGCCTCGAGCAGGATCCATGATGCCTTGATGTGTGGTTTCTGCCAGCAGATGACCCCCAAGGCCCTCTGAGGCTGCAAGAAGCAGCACGAGTTGATTTTTCCTAACACTGACTCAGGCCCAGAGTTGTCTGCGGGATCAGCGCCCTTGAGGGCTGCCGTGGAGTCTCCTCCCTTGCACGCCAAGCTGGGACTCCAAGGAGGGATGCCCCTCGAAGAGCCTGATATCATTGGTGGCCTCCTCAGGTGACGAATACGGGACCGTGGAGAACTCCCATGGCACCTGGCTTTGGAGCCCTTAATGCGTGGGTGATGGCCGGGAGTGGTCCTCGAAGCTGCCCCGGCATGATAAAGCACCATCGGTGTCTGGGGATTGGTCTCATTCCTCCAAGGCCATCCTCATCGAGGACATCACCTCACCGGTGCTGAAGCCGAAGTCCTTGGTACTCACGCCAGTGGCTGCAGTGCCATCGGGCATGAAGGCTAAGATGGTGGTCTTAGAATGCAGTCTGTCTGCCTTCATGGCCCAGCAGCAAGCTCTGATGCTCACTTTCTCCGGGTCATCAATCCTGATCACTGGCCCCTCCACAGCGAGGGCCTCCCCAGAGGTAGAGCCAGTCCTCAAGCGCCACCGGCCTTAAGACTCCCTCTCAGGCCTGGTCCTGATGCTGGTCAGAGCTGAGGACTTCCCTGCACAGTGCACCTAACTTGGTGTGCAGGGGCATTGGGACCCCGTGCCATGAGGGCTGGGGCTCCAGCCCGAGGTCTGGGGAAACTTTGAAGTCTCCTCAGACTTTGGTTCTGACTAGGAGACTGAGGATGACGAGTCCCCGGACACCTAGCTTCACAGGTATGTGCCCTCAGACCCTTCCCCTCCAGATTCCCGGCGCTGGCCCCCACTTGAGGACTTGGACTTTGTGAGGGACATGGCGAAGGCCCTAGCCTTCATCACTGAGACTGAGGAGGAGCCTCGGGTGGAGGGCCTCGAAATCCTCCAGTATGATGCTCCCCCCTCCCCCAGAGGCCCTCACGGTGTCTGTCCCTCCTATCATGGAGCAACTGCTCTTCCGAATGTGGGAGACCCAAGCTTCTCTTCCCATCATGAACAGGTGGCTGGACTCAATGTATCGGGTCTGCCGGAGTCCTGGCTTCCAAAAAGCTCAACTGTGCTCTGAGGAACCTCTGCAGTGTTTCTGGACCCTGGTTTCCAAAGTCAAGGAGTACTCAGTGTATGACTCGGGCAGCCTATGGCGGCTTTGAGTTGGCAGCTAGAGTAGCAGCGATGGGCATTAGTGCCCACCGCTATGCCTAGCTATAGTCTTCCGACCTGGAGCAATGGGTACAGGACACGTTGATCAATATTCCTTATTGGGGAGAGAATCTCTTTGGCAAACCCATGACTGAAAAGGCTGCCGAGCTTGGAGTCTGAGGTCATGTCCAGGACCAGGCTCTCCAAGAAGATCACTGACCCTTCCCAATGGAAGGCTTTGGGTAAAAAGCCCTTCTATCCGAAAAAAAGGAAGGCTTACAGAAGCTACCCTCAGCACTCAGCCTTCCCAGCTCCCCAACAGGGCCAGCAGGCCAAAGGACAAGGGCATGGTCCTCGTAAGCCTAAGGCCCCCAAGTCCCAGCCTGCGCCTCTGGCGCAACCTGAGGGGGGTGGGCTGACTCATGGGGCATAGCCTCTCTTCCCCCAGAAGGGCCTGCCTTGCAGCACATAGGGGGTCGTCTGATGTTTTTTGCCAACCGCTGGCCCACCATCAACACAAACTGGTGGGTCTTGCAGGTTGTGCAGGAGGGGTACCTCCTGCACCTCAAGCAGATGGCCCCCGCTATTCTTTCTAGGAGAGCTCCCGATGCCTCCCCTTCACTGGGACCTACTTCAGCAGGAACTCGCAAACCTCATGGCAAACAGGTGGTGGAACCCATCCCCCTCAAACTCGGAGGCAAAAAGGGTGGTTCTCCTGCTATTTCTTGGTGCCAAAAAGAATTAGGGAGGGGGGATGTTTTGCCTATCCTAGACCTGCGAGACCTCAACAGGTTCCTGGTGAGGGAGAAATTCAAGATGCTCTCCCTTGGAACATTGCTGCCATACCTCCGGCAGGGAGACTGGCTATGCTCCTTGGATCTAAGGGATGCCTACACAAACATCCTCATCCACCTTCTTCACAGGCAGTAATTCCACTTCATGGTGGGAGGCTGCCACTATCAGTACATGGTTCTACCCTTCGGTCTGGCCTCCGACCTGAGGGTCTTCACCAAGTGCTTGGGAGTGGTTGCCACCTTCCTGTGCCTCCAGAGGGTGTTTATCTTCCTGTACCTGGACGACTGGCTCATAAAGGGCGGCACAGCCACAGAAGCCCGCCAGACAACGGCTTGCACCATCCTCATTCTGGAACATCTAGGGTTTGTCATAAACTACCCAAAGTCCCATCTCCAGCCAACACAATGCCTGGAGTTCATAGGGGCAATGCTGGACACCATCCAGGGCAAAGCCTGCCTTCCTCTGAACACAGGGCCCAGCACCTCCAGGTGCTTGCAGGGCACGTCCAGAGTCAGACCTCAACCTCTGCCCGCCTCATGCTTCACTTTCTGGGCCACATGGTGTCCATGGTGCACTTCACCCTGGATGCCTGCCCCTGCACATTTGGCCGACCCAGTGGGCTCTCAGCTTCCAGTGGTCACAGGCAACGGGGCACCTATGGGACGGAGTGATCATAACCCATTCTCTGGCTGACTCCAACTGATGGCAGCAGCTCCAGCACCTGCAGGCCGGAATGGTCTTCTAGGCCCCCACCCCTCAGAGGATCCTCATTATAGATGCCTCCAAACTGGGCTGGAGAGCACATTACAACAACCTCTGCATGCAGGGCAGCTGGGCAGGATTAACCTTCTGGAGCTCCAAGTGATGGTGCTCACCCTCTGGATTTTCCATCATCACGTTCAACATCCAAGCGGTCCTGATTCAGATCTACAACCAGGTGGGGTTGTTTTACATCAACAAGCAGGGAGGGTAGTTTTGTTCCTCCTGTGCCAAGAGGCAGTGAGTCTTTGCTCCTTTGCCAGCAGCAGCAGGATGCTCCTGCGGGCGGTCTACCTCCTGGGTCAGGACAATGTCCTAGCGGACCAGCTCAGCCAAGTCCTCCAACCGCATGAGTGGTGACCGGACCCCAAGGTGGCCTGTCTCTGGGGGGCTCCTGCAGGTGGACCTATTCGCCATTTCGGCCGATGACCAGCTAGCCCACTTCTGCTCCAGGCCCCGACATCCCTTGCGGGTAGCGGCAGATGCTTTCATCTCATGGCTGGAGGGCCTCCTCTACACCACCTTGTCCATGCCACTGATCGCCAAGACCTTGTTTAAGTTCCAGCTTAGAGCCACAGGGATACTGGTGACCCATCAGTGGGCCTGGCAGCCGTGGTTCCTGCTGCTGCTCCTCCTCCTGTCCTAGACACCCCTGGTCCTGCTGAGGAGTGAAACCGGACCTGCTCTCGCAGGGCGATAGCTTCCTCCTGCACCTCAACTTGGGGTCCCTATCTCTGCCAGCTTGGTGCTGGAAAGGTAGCCTTAGCCCACCTCTGTCTCTCCAACAAGGTGGAAGCAGTTCTTTTGGCTTCTCGCAAGCCTTCCACCCACCGGGCCTACGCCTTAAAGTGGCAATAGTTCTCTGTTTGGTGTGTGGAGAGGCGGGTTAACCCCTTCTGCTCGGTCCAGCTGGTCCTCCAGTACTTCACCTGTTCTAGGCAGTGCTAAAGTCCAACTCCGTCGGAGTACACGTCTGTGCACTTTCAGGGCACCATCATCTTGTCAAGGGCATGCCCCTCTCCACTTGGCCCCTCGTGATTCAATTCTTGCGTGATCTTCTCTCTAAGCCACCTGTTCACTCCCGGTGGTGGAGTGGTATCACCACTGTTCAAGCCTCTTGGCTTATACCACTGTAAGTATCTATTCTGGAAAGTGGTCTTCCTTGTGGCGCTCACCTCTGCTGGCAGGGTCAGCGAGCTCCAGGCCCTGGTGACTCGCCCACCTTATATGAGGTTCTACAATAACAGGGTCATGCTCCACACGCACCACAAGTTTCTCCCAAAGGTGGTGTCCTGTTCCACCTCATCCAGGAGGTGGTGCTTCCTACATTCTTTCCATGCCCCTATGCCGGTAGGGCAGGGGTGGCTCTCCATAACTTGGACTGTAAGCAGGCCCTGTCCTTCTGTCTGAAGCGTACTCGGGCCCACTGTTGCTCCTCACAGGTCTTCGTTTCCTATGACCTAAATTGGCTGAGGACAGCGGTCTTTAAGCGTACCCTGTCCACTTGGGTGGTGGACTGCATTGCCTTTGCTTACGAGCAAGGTAGTCTCCCACTGGAATGCCTGGTTGCGGCACACAGCATCCAGGCCATGGCGGCCTCTGACAAATCTGCACTCCATCCACTTGGCAGGGATCTGTTGGGCCTCGCTTGACACTTGGGGCCACTCGTGAATCTGCTGTCCTTGACTGCTTATCATGATTCACCTTTTTATGGTTATCCATGGCATTGTACAGATTTTTTTTTCGATAGCCTGTAGCTAGGGAGTCCCATATACAAAGACTGATTTCCTGCTTGTTCCTGGAGAAAGCGTAGTTACTCACCTGTAACAGGTATTCTCTGAGGACAACCGGATTCAGTCCTTGCAACCCTCGCTCCTCCCCGTGGAGTTGCTTTTCATTTTGCTATCTGTCTGAGACAAGATGGCACCCTTAGGCGGGTGCTTTAGAGGGTACATGCATGGTACAACTCCCAAAGACTTTCTCTGAAAGCTGGGGAGAGTGAGGACTGATTCCTGCTGTTTCCGGAGAACACCTGTTACAGGTGAGTAACTACGCTTAACTCACCTTGAGTTCAGATTTGGAAAAGGTGAGCAACTTTACATCTAAAAATCCAAATATATGAATGACCCCCCCCCGTCCCCCAACTAAAGAATTATAAGGTGATAGCTTTTTATTGGACTAACTTAATACATCTCTTCATTAGCTTTTTGGGACTAACTTTCTTGCTCTCAAGTCAGGATAGAATCTTTGAACTGAAAGGTAATTCTCTTGTTAGGTGGAATCCATTTAGTGGTATCCTGCTGGATGCAGTAGCTTCTTTTGGATATTTGTTGCAATCATAGGTCCTCTAGCTATATTTGACATGCTCTTCTTAAGTGTGCTCCAGAATTAAGGCTGCAATTACACAGATCCAAACATAACTGCATGTTTGTAGTGAAAGATCTTCCAAAAGACCTAGTGTCTTCAGTGTAAGAGTTGAACATTTTCTGTTGTGCACTTTACTACATAGAAGCATGATGAAATAATAAAAACCATCTTTTATGATCATGCAGAGGTGAAATCCAGTTGAATATAATATATATTAATACAACTGACTTGGCAACAAAACTTGCACAGTGACCATGTCTATCTTTAAGGCTATATAGATAACTAGTGTGCTTTTCCTCCCATCCTTCTCATTTTTATATGACTACAAAGAAAAATTTCTATCAAATTAGAAGACTTTAAATAGAATTATCAACCACCTCAATATGTGTTTTAGAACTGCTTTTTAAATCTAACACCCCTTCCTCCCAGTTGCTGGACCCATGACTAAAGTCAATATTGGCCATCCCATGCTGCACTATTCCATTCTTCTAATTCAGGAGCTATGCACATGGGAGGAAGAGCTGTCAAGAGCTGCCTTGGAGCAGAAGAACCACGAGGAGCTGCTGCGGCGGCGAGAACAGGAGCTGGCAGAGCGGGAGATAGACATCCTGGAAAGGGAGCTCAACATAATCATTCACCAGCTGTGCCAAGAGAAGCCCAAAGTAAAAAAGCGCAAGGGCAAGTTCAAGAAAAGTCGACTGAAGCTGAAGAATGGCAGCCAGATCAGTCTTCCTTCAGGTAAGCAATGTTCTCTTCCAGTTCAGCCGAGTCCTGTAGGGACTGACCTTAAGGAGGTGTGGGACATAGAGCAATTCAGCCAGAGTATGCCCTCCCTACAGATTGAAGCATATGGGTGGGGGGTAGTGTCACCCCCATCCCCAAAGATATTAAAGAACAAGGTGGAGGGTGGAATTTTACATCATATTCTGGTAATGATGAAGCCCATAGATGCTTTGAGATGTTGGGGAGAGAAACTACTTTATCAGCACAGTTTCAGTCAATGTCCCCTAAGGATGATACCGAACCTTGTAGTGGTCTTAATTCTAAAGCTTATACAGGCATTCAACATTTGCATCACTGACATCCTGACTGAGCTGCAGCTGGGGACAACAGGGCTTTGCACTGGGTATTTCCAACCATAGATGAATTTTGTTTTTTAATGAACTGCATTGGTTCTGGGCAGGCTCTTTCTCCCCTTTGATTCTGTTATCCTGTTGCATCTTTGTAGCGTGTTTAATAGGCTGTCCTCCTGTCTTGTGTTGTGGATTGGTGTATTTTATTTATCGACTGTCAGTGTCTTGAATATTCCTGTTCTCTTCTGTGCTTGTGTTGTCTTCTAATTAGATAATGTTATTGTACACTGCTTTGCTTTCTCATATGAAAGGCAATTCATCAAGCTTTAATAAACTTTAAGCCTTAAGTGCTGGGATTTTACTAAACTCGAGGGCATTCTATGTACTGAAAGAAACTTGCATAAGCTGTAAATTTTAGCTTCTGGGGGAATTTTTTCCTACCCAAGACTCAAATTTTGCTGTATAGACCAGTGCCAATTAAGGGGTTGGAGAGCAAATTGGAGTTAATAGGGGTTAGAGGCAAAATTATCCAGACTAAATGTAAAGAAATGGAAGATTTAATTAAGTCGTAGGCAAACAGTAAACCTAATTTAAACATTTTTCATAGTAAAATCAAAACAAAAAGATGCAGTCAGCAGTCGTCTTCTGTATAACATGTCACACATATGGGTACCTGCCTGTTGGTGGGAAGTCATATACGTGCAATCTACACAAAGAGCCCCTTGCTCTCAGAAACAGATTTAGTCTCTTCAGGATAGAGTTGCATACCCGGAGGAGCTGAGGAAGACCTGTTTTCGATAGAGGAGATCTTCAAGGACCTAGTAGAACATTTCCACCTCCATTCTGGCAGCCTTTCTGATGCTTTGGACTGTAGCTGGACTGGCCCTTTCTGGTGGTTGTGGTGTTGGTAAACTCTTGCTTTAAGATGTATCTCCAGCGGGGCATGCCTAGCTGGGAAGGTATAGGATTTGCTGCTGTTGGCAACTCAAGTCATTAGAATAATACATGAATGACTGATGGCATGAGTATGACGGGGTAACTTGCCCGACTGGTATGAAGGTATATGTATATGTCATCTAGACAAGCTTTTAGTGTGTTGAGAAGGAGTTGGCAGTCATGGCATGTGTGAATGCCAAGAATTTAGGAAGATGGAGGAGAAATTCTGGAAGACTCTTTTGGGTTTAGGAGATTACTCTTCCTACAGATACAGGATTTAATTCTCAGAAATGCTCCAAATCTCATGCACATAACCTCAGAGGCAAGCTAAGCTTTGGAATCGGTCTGTGGATGAAGTGATAGGCAAAGGAAGGAGTTTTTAGGTTTGTTGGGAAATATCTTTGGGGTAGATCCGGCTGCTGATACTAATGCTAAAGAACAGTTTTGGAACCTGAAAGCAGCAGACATTCCATCAGAGGTACATGATTGGAGCCAAGACATCTAAAGATGGGGAAATTAAGAGTATTTCTGTAGAGACTATGGCAGAGGTAGCTCAGGTGGGCTTAGATATAGAGGAGATAGATATATAAACATTCCAAATTGCATCAACTGTTAAGGTTGAGATAGAAAGAAATAAAAACACAGGGCCCAGTATTCAAATTTAGGCTCGCAAATTTGGGCCCTATTTTCAGACACATTTAGGAGTCTGTTTTTCAGCTGAAAATTCATCCTAATTTAGGAGCTTAAATTGTATGCATCTAAATTTAGGCCTGGCATTCATTTGCCTACATTTATGTGCCTAATTTATGAGCTTGCTTCTGAAAATTGGTGCTAAACGCCTAACTTTTTCCTCATCCTAAATCCGCACCTGTTGCAACCCATTTTTTATGCTTGTAAATGTAGGAGTTTAATAACATTTTAAGAAAAGATGTAGGCACTTGGCCCTAATACATTTTCTAAGAGGCCAATTTAGGACTATAACTCTCAAAGTTAGGAGCATAAATCCTTTGAATACCGGGCCCTTATTGTCTGTATTCAAATACCTCTACTTTTTACATTTAAATTTGTGACACACAAAGTTGTGCTGTTGAGTCAATCCAGACTCATGGTGACCCTGTGGATAGTTAACCCAGGGGATAAGGACTTCTTGGCAAGGTGCAACTGGAAGTACATTGCCAGGCCACATGGTATAAATGGTTAGCAAGCAAGACTCTTGCTAGTTTCTTTTGCGGATTTTGGCTAATTCTATTTTATAGCTTTTTAATAGCTTCTATGAACTGTTAACGTTTAGCAAAAGTACCTCAGTATGCCCAGTACTCATGAGTTTTTATTGCTGTTGCTGTGATACTATAATCAGAAATTATATTTGGTATGTTGAGCTCTAGGTGGAAAGTCCTAGTTCTTCTCTGCAGCTTATAACACCAAAATAACATTTGTTATAATAATTTAGGTGTGTTAAATTGCATTGTGGTTCTCGCTTTTTCTTTTTGCTCCTCTGTGTGAGCATTGTGCATTACTTTTGGGCAGAGTATGTTTCCATTTAATACTGTGCTGGTCCAGTGTGCATTGTCAGTAGTCAGTATGGTTTAATGGTGTGGTCTGGGAATATAATATAAACCGCTACACTTTTTGCTGCATATAAATAGCATTGCAAAGTATTTTTGAAATTATATAGCCTGATAATTTGTTGCTTCCCCCCTCCCTTAGATCAATTATCTGACTAATGTTCAGAGTAAGGGACTCTCTGCTCTCTGATTAGAGCTCTGAGGAGGCCTCTCCATTTTGGGTGATTTGAAGGGGGAGGGGAGGGGACACCTGCTTTCACCTCCAAGTAGCAGATTGTCTTGAGCTGCCCCTGTTCAGAACTTGAAATTCAACAATATTACAGAGACTATCACTGAAGAAACTTCTGTTTCTACCTCAATGAGATGGTTAATGGGCAATCTATATTGGCACCCTTACAGAATCCTGCCAGTCACAGCTCATTCCAAGAGGCCTATGTAATAGAACCTCACCTTTACAGCGAATATGACCCCTTGCAGAATTGGAATACCATTTTAAATAAATGTTGCCTAGACCTTAGGATTTTGGTGATCACGATGGCTGAAGAAAATCCCACACTGTTAAAACAGGGTAAGGATCTTGAAACACAGTTTACAGGCATCTACTACATGAGAGGTCTTTGAGAACAAAAGAGAGGCTGACTGAGTCTTAGTTTGAGAGTCTAAGAGACGGAAAACAGACGAATGCCAGAGAGACGAAAAGGGATTACTCAAGGGGCAGCGCATCATCCTGAAGGAACACTAGCTCAGCATGGCTGAGTTACCAGAGGGTGACTTTTGATATGACAGAGAATGAGTTTTCTAGTGAAAAAGATCAAAAGGACTGTCATTAATTATGGATGGATCCTCCAGCTCTCCTGGAACAACCACAAGAAATTTCCACCTCCTTGATTTCCTCAACCTGTGAGAGCCTCAGGGTGGACAAACCAGGCTTCCAAAAATATCCGGCATACTCCAGGAAGATGAATTCCATAGATTCACAGTGCCAGGGTCCTTCACCACATGGAGTCCTTCTCTCACTGTAGCAGGATGTCTCTGAGGGCCAAGAAGCACAGGAGGAGCGCTCTCTGGGATGACTTAGCCAAATTGACCTCCTCTTCCTCATCTCCCAATCCTGTCAGTAAAAAGACTTTGATCCCCCTCTGTACTGCACCATTCCTCCAAGAGGCACAGAAGAGAAACTAGCAGCTCATACAGTCTTTGGCACCCAGGGAACACATGGGAAGACGTCTGCTGCATCTGCCGCAACCACAGTGCCCATGCCTGCAACATCACCACCTTGATCTGGGTAGGTTCATGGCACAGCACATAAGAAGCATAAGATATGCCATACTGGGTGAGACCAAGGGTCCATCAAGCCCAGTATCCTGTTTTCCAACAGTGGCTAATCCAGATCACAAGTACCTATCAGCTTTCCAAAAGGTATACATATTCCATACTGCTTATCCAATGGGTAAGCAGTAGATTTCCCCAGTCCTCTTAATGGCTTATGGGCTCTTCCTCCAGGGACTCATCCAAACTTGTTTTGAATCCAGCTACACTAACAGCTTTTAATACTTCCTCTGCTAACGAATTCCAGAGTATGCTACATTGTAGCTTCATTGCATATCCCATTGCTAACGGCTTCTCCTCCCCGGCTGGCTCTCACATCGCCGCTATCAGGGCAACTTGCTCCTTGTTTTCCAAATAGGGCTGTCAGGCCCACACCGGTGTTATGCTTTCTGTCAGCGATCTTACCAGAACCACTCAAGGCCAAGCAATGCTGAAGAGCAGGCTCCAGTGGGGCCTGTTCTCCAGCATTGCTGCCATTTCTGAGCATCCCTTCTGATAGTCCACCTACCTCACATCTCCTGGCTTCGCCTTCAGAAGACCTCACCTGTCCAAAATTTTCCAGATGTTTTCGTTGCAGATAGGACTCTCACACAAGGGGACACTAGACCCCAGGAATGAAGTACTAGGCCGCCTGAAGTACTGGATGCCCCTACAACCATGGTCACAGTTTTTAGTTCCTGTTCGCAAGGTTCTCGACTGTAAGCAGAAACTCTGGTAGACACCATTCTCAGGATCTACTACTACCAAGAGGCTCAACATCAAGTACTGGATTCCATGCCATGCCACTCCCCCTCCCCCCCTGTTTTTGATAGATTCCAGCTTCCATACCAATCCATCATTGTAAAATCGGCAATGGAAACGGTTCAAGAGCTTCCACTAGTGTTCCAGTAATCTTGGACTTTGCAGGCAAGTGTCTTCCAGGGTGCGATGCTGAATGCTCAGATCGCCACCAATTCTAGATTGTCCACAACAAGAACACCTGAGTCTCTCTATGGTCTGGTCTAAAACTAAGAACCTCCTCTTACACATCCTCCAGGACATAAGAGAATTCAGGAAGCACCTCATCCACTTGGCCTTTGATGCCTACGAGACTGCCTCCTACACATCTGTCCATCGCAGCTAGACCTCTGGCATGATGCAGGGCTTCTGATCTCCATAAGGACATCCATGAGCGACTAGCTGATGCTTCTTGATCTGGGGAAAACCTGTTTACTAACAAAGTAAAGGAGACTGACATCATAAAGGACCCCTGTACTACCTTGCTGCTGCCGAATGAGGGACTGAACCTGGGCCCAAACATCAAAACACGGATCATAGCCCCACAAGTCCTATTATCTTTCATGCCGGTACGGTTTCTACTTCAGAGGGTAAATACACCAAGTAGTTCTGCACACCAAGCTCCGCATGTGCAAACTATGGTGACAGCTCCGGAGATCATGAAACTAGCACACCCAGCCCCTATTTCATGCTGTCCTAATAGACCACATTGCTCACAGAACACTCAGCTAGTGGATGGACTGGGAGAACCTCCAAAATGGCAAACTCTTCTGGCCGTCCAAGCCTCGGCTCACACTCACCATGACTCTTCTAAACCTGGTTGGGGTACACACCATCTCTTCCTTAGCACCAGAGGCAAGTGGTCCCCCTCTGAGATGCACCACTACGTCAACCTCTTGGAACTTGGGCCATAGGGAATGCTGTGTAAGCCTTTAATGCCTCGATTTCAGGCAGAGCCATACTAATCCAGAGAGACAACCAGGTCACCATGTTCTCCATTAACAAATGGGGGTGGAACAGCCTTGCACAAGCTTTGCCGAGAAGCCTTCTGGATCTGGAACATCACTATCTCCATCAAGTCTTCTCTCCACCTGTGTGGGGACAGCACCACAACTCTCGTGGACAGCCTCAGCTGCTAATTAGTCACGCAATTCCTCCATTACTTCAGACCAGTTCCGTTGGAACTCCCTCAGTGAATCTCCTCACTTGTGAATTCAATGCAAAATGCTTGTGCTGCTTCTCCAGGTGGCTGTCCTCTCATGGACTTATGTTGGATGCATTTGCGATACATTAGGAAACACAGCTCTACTGTGCAATCCCCCCCCCCCCACACCTTTATCCAAGACTTTACAGAAGATCATGCACAGCAGAGCACAGGTAATCCTCATTGTGCCTTACAGGCTGAGACAAGCCTGGTTCCCTTACCTACAACACCTCTCTACTCAGCCCCAAAGACTCCCAGAACACCTGGACCTTCTTACACAAGACATTGGCAACACGCTTCACCCCAAACCTATGGTTCATGATTCTCACGATGTAGGTGTTGTAAGGGTAGCCCTGACCCTTCTTCACTTCTCTCAAAACGTCATGGAAGTTGTCCTGGCAGCCAGATGCCTGGCCACCATATCATATGCTTCCAGGTAGGAAAGATTCCAGGTGTGGTGGGTTGCTGCCCATTTTAAGCTATTCACCTGTCCCATCCCCTCTCTCCTTCAATACCTTCTCAGCCTGTCATATGCTGTGTTTAAACCAATCTTCAACATGTCCCACCTGAGCACAGTCATGCCATACCATGACAAGTTAGACATCTCTGTTTATCCCCCTCCACAAGGTTCATGAAAGGCATCATGAACTTCCATCCTCTGATCAGACACACATTCCCAGGATGCAGTCTCGATGTCAACCTCCAGCAATCATGATACCCCCTTCAAAACTCTAGGAAGTGCCCACTTGAAATTTCTCATGTGGAAGGCCTTCTCTTTTGTGGCCATCACCTCATCATGGAGAAGCAGCGAGCTGCAGGCCCTAGTCTACTATCCACTCTACTTGCAGCTTCAGTGTGATGGGGCCACTTTCAGGACGCACTCTAGATTCCTCCCAAAGGTGGTATCAGCCTTCGACATCAACCAGACCATTGTGCTTACTAGCTTCTATCTTGAGCCACATGTCACACTAGAGGAGCAGCTCCAGCACATGTTAGTCTGCACTCACGCCCTTTGCATCTACATTGGCAGAATAAAGTTCTGCAGGAAAGCATCTCAACATTTCCTGGCCTACAATCCTAACTGACCAGCAGGGGCTGTTCTATCATGAGGCCAGTAGCAGCCACCTCACACTGCCTGTAAAAACAAAAAACAAATTGATGATCCTGGCTACAACCTCCCTCACCACCATCGTTCCTGCATTTTGTAACAGTGCGGGCAGCAGGCCTCAGACTTGAACTACAAAAAAATAAAAGGTGTGTGTGTTTTCAAGCATGGGGGTTGCAAAAAGACTGCAAATGCCTGCCTCCCTCTGATTTCACATCATGTCAGAGGGGGGCGGGCATTTTGTACCTTGTGCCTTAAAAATAATTACTGGGCTGTGGGGTTCCGGGATCGTGGACAGAGGCAGTCTGAGGGCAGGTTCGGGGCTCAGATTGAATGGGCAGTCAGCAGCAGTGAAATTTGGGTTTTCTTCCCCCCCCCCCTCTCCAAGTAAAGCTGCCTGATTGCAGCTGAGTGCTACTGCAAACATCGGGCAGGCTGAGCAGTGCAGTTTGGGGGCTTTCCTGCAATGGGGACTGTCCAATGCTGTTACATTCCCGATTGCAGCAAAGAGCAGCAGCGGCAGCAGCTTTAAGCTGAACTCGGACCAGATCAGGTGACTTTCCTCAGCTTTTTTTTTTTTTTTTTTTTTTGGAACTTTATTTAGAAACACCATGAAACATAACAAGTACAATAGGCAATAGACGTCCGCCGGGGTGGATTCTTATCCCCAGGCAGAGGACACACATAATTACAGGTGATTTATACCAGTAGCATAGCATCCCCCCCACTCCCTATCCCCCCACCCCCCCCACCTCCCACCCCGTCACGCTCAGGACCCTGGAGCAGGCGCGAATGGCCACTCCAACCATGCCATGCAAACAGAAGCCACTCCCTAACTTCCCTGCTGGAGAATAAGATTACGGCTTCGGGGGCTCAAGGCCTGAAGATAGGGATCCCAGGTCAACTGAAAGCTGGTCCATCGTTTGGGATTACCCCTGGCCCCCCTACTCTCCAGGAGCATCAATTGGTGAAAAGAATTCCGCCATTCCCAAAAAGACGGGGGGCCCTGCTCCCGCCATTTACACAAAAGAGGGCCCTTACCCACCAGACAAGCTTTACGCACTAACCACCTCTCCCATTTCCCTTTAGGGTGGTTAGGCTTCAGGCAATCCAAGACTACAAAGGGGGCATCCCAGTCTACTTGCTGTCCCAAGATACGCATCATAAACGAGCAAATTCGCAGCCAGTACGGGCGAATAACCCTGCAGTCCCACCACATATGCAGCAGCGTTGCCAGGGGGGAAGAACACCGTGGGCAGCTCCCATCCAAAGTCAAGTGGCAGCGAAAGGCCCGGCGAGGCGACAGATGTACCTGGGTAATAGACTTAAACTGCATTTCCCACCACCGTACACCCTCGACCAGACTCCCGATCCGCCGTAAAGCCAGGAGAACGGTCCCCGAGGGGATCTCCCGACCCAGCTCATCAGCCCAAGCCCTCTCCACCACACTATAGTCCGGACCCGGACGAAGGGCCTCAAATCGCCGATTCAACACACTAATAGAGGGCACCTCCTCCGTCCCCAAACTAAAAAATTCCAAAATCTGCAACGAACGGTCGCTGTGCAGCGCTGCTGCAGGGAGGGAAGCCACATAGTGAGAAATCTGCATGTAGGCAAAGTAGTGTCTAGTCCCCAGGTCATATTCCTGACGTAAAGAAACAAACGATTTACAGTTCCCATTAGGACCAACAACATGCCCCAGATTGCGAATACCCCTCTCGGCCCAAACACGAAACGCCGCGGTGTCCAAACCGGGGGGAAAACAAAGGTTACCCTGCACTGGCAGCCAACTCGACACTCTCCAATCGCGGCCCCAGAAAGTATTAAGCTGTCTCCAAGTCCGTCTCACCGGGGCCACCAAGGCCCCTTCCGACAAATGTCGGGGGACCCGGTGACTCTCATGGTGTAACAACGCTTGCAACGTATGCGGTGCAACAGACACCTCTTCCAAGGCTCTTTAAGGGTATAATTCTCAGTACCTCCCAGCCAGTCGCCCAGGTGACGCGCCTGGCAGGCCAGGACATAGCTACTCAAATCTGGAAGCCCCCAACCGCCGCAGCGTCCCCTCCCTCGCAATCGCCAGTAAGAAATACGGGCTCGCCCTCCCTTCCACAAAAAATTCCGAAATTCCTTCTCGAACCGCCGAATATCCCGACGCAACAACCAAACAGGGAGTGTCTGCAGCCAGTACAGTATCCGCGGCAAAATGACCATCCTAATTGCTGCAATGCGCCCTGAAAGCGATAAAGGGAGATAGCGCCACGACTGTAACTGGGTCCTCACCTTAGATAGCACCCTATCAAGGTTGCTCTCATAGAGACGGGAGACACGACGCGGGAGCACAATCCCCAAGTACACAAACTGATCGTCCACCCATCGCAGGGGGAAGTCTCCCGGCCAACAACCCCGCAGCTGACCAGAGACATCCAGCGCCACCGATTTATCGTGGTTAATACTAAGACCTGCAAAAGTCCCAAAAAGATGAAATTCCTGCAACAATCGGGGTAGAGACTCACGAGGTGAAAGCAAGTGTACCAGCAGGTCATCCGCGAACGCGGCTAGTTTAAACTCATATCCCCCAATGTTCACCCCCTTGATGTCTCGGGTCAATTCCACTCTTCGTATAAGGGGATCTAGGGATAAAATGAAAAGGAGGGGAGACAGAGGACATCCCTGTCGGGTCCCCCGCTGCAACGGAAAGTCCACGGATAGCACCCCATTACAGAAAATCGCCGCTGTTGGCAGCACATACAAACTAGCCACCATTTGGCAGAAGGTTTCTCCAATACCATAACACGGGAGTAAATATTGCAGGTAGTGCCAGTCCACTCTATCAAAGGCCTTTTCGACGTCGAAGCTGACAAGCAAGGATGACTGGCACCGATGCTGAACCCATTCCAAAGAAGTTATTATTTTGCGCAGATTGCGAACCGCATACCGATCTCGGACAAAACCGACTTGTGACTCATGTACCAGTTGACCCAAAAAACCCGCCAGGCGGTCCGCTAAAATTTTAGCCATTATTTTAAGATCAAAGTTAAGGAGGGAAATGGGTCGATAAGAGGCCGCCTGCAGGGGATCTTTATTTGGCTTTGGAATAAGAATTATGTGTGCATGATTATGTCCCCAGCGATAATAACCCTGTTCCGTCCTTCGATTCTGTACAGCCGCCAGGGTAGGAGAGATCAGATCGCCAAGAATCTTGTAAAATTCTGCCCCGAATCCGTCGGAGCCTGGGGACTTAAAACAGCTCGCTTTTGTTATCACTGCCTGTACCTCCTCGACCGTAATAGGCTGGTCTAATTGCCTTCTTTGTGACTCCGTTAACTTGGGCAACTCCAAGCCTCCTAAGTAATCCTTCATATGCGTAGGGGAAGGCGGGTCAGCCGTATATAGCTTCTGAAAGAAGGCCCGAAAGATACGAGCTATCTCTGGGCTCTCTCTACGGACCACTCCGTGGGAATCCCTAAGCGCAGCCACCAATCTAGAACCCCTAGGACCTCGCAGACAACGGGCCAGAAACTTCCCCGGCTTGTCACCATAGCGATACAATTGGTATCGGTAGTACAAAACAGACTTCACGGCTCGCTGGTGTAGGAGTTCGTTGAGCTCCACTTGACTGTCCCACAGGCGCTGCCGACACTCTGCAGTAGCGCTTCGCGCCAATTGGCGCCGCAGCTTCGTCACCATTTTCTCCAGACATATGATCCGTTCTGCCATCAATCGCCGTTTCCTTGCCAGGAAGCCAATAATATCCCCTCTGAGAACCACCTTAGCCGTTTCCCAAAGCAACTCGGGATCATCGTGATGGCCACGGTGGTCAGACTCAAACTCCTGCCACCTCTTTTGCAAAAAAGGACGAAACTGAGTGTCACGATATAGCTCAAGGGGAAAACGCCAAATCCTGGCCTTCGGGTCGGTCCCGTTCCAATAGAGCTCCAGCCACACAAACGCATGGTCAGACACTTCGGTGGGACCAATCTGCGTCTCCGCCACTCTAGCAAACAAACCCGTGGAAACCAACACATAGTCGAGGCGGGCGCTAGAATTATGTGCCCGAGATTGGTGTGTATAATCCCGTTCGGACGGGTGCAACAGCCGCCAAGGGTCCACCAAGTCCAGGCTATTACAGAGCTGAACCATAGCCTTCGCCGTCTGAAATCGTTCCCGAGGTCCATTCCCCCGCGATGTGTCCACCAGCACATCCATGACAGCATTAAAATCTCCACCTAGTATCATTGGGCATTCAGGCAATGAAGCAAGTTTAGTCGCCACCCGACTGTAAAAATCTAGGTCTAGTACATTAGGACCATACAAATTACCCAATATTACCGATTTCCCCTCAAGAGTGCCCTGCAGGAATACAAAGCGACCGGAGGGGTCCGCCAGTTCTTTTGCAACTGCGAAGCGAACTCGTTTATGAATCAAGACAGCAACACCACCCTTCTTCCCTTGGGCTGGAGCACCCCATACCTGACCTACCCATTCCCTGCGTAGTTTACCATGTTCTTCAGCCGTCTGGTGGGTTTCCTGGAGTAAGGCAATATCTGCTTTATGGCGGGCCAGAGCCCGCAGCACCTTAGAGCGCTTAATGGGGCTCCCCAGACCACAAACATTCCAGGAGATTATCCTCAGGTCAGTAGGCCCATATCACCACAGTACAATAAGGCCATGACCAAATTCCAGGGGGGGCCCTCCCAGCCTGGAGCTCCCCCCATACTCCCCTCTCCTTATATGGGACTGGCTTCCTCCCTAGGTCCCGAGCGTGACTTCTCCCCCAACCCCCCCCCCACCCCCCTCTTCCCCCCCTTCCCTCCCCTCTCCTCTAACCCCCCCTCCCCGTACCCCTAGCAATCTATACCCTACCCATTCACTATCGGGTAGCATTATACTCCCCCTGCGGAATCAGTATAGATGCGTGTGGTCTCCCCCGACCTCCCGCTCCAGATCTCCTCCCCATTATCCCAAATCCGACCCATTGACCCAGGACGCCTCATGGTAAAACATTATAAGGCAAGGCATACATCAATATAATAACAAGGAACATAGGCATCACATAATAAAGCACATGTTAATCCCACAGTCCCTCCCTACGGGGGAAGTCTAGGGCCGACAATTCGGTTAGAGATGAACAATAAAAGGAAAAAACCCTTAAAGCAGCAACCCCTCACCCCCCGCCAGGGGAAAGGAAAGTGGGGGACCAAGTGGGTAACAAAACAAAACCGACCCCCGAACTAGGACCCGAGGATCAGCGAATCTCCCCCCCCCTGCCACCCACAACCCACAAGCCCACATAGAGTGGTGTAAGAAGGTGAACCGCAACACCCTGGAGGGGACGGGAACAGGCCTCAGCTTCCACCCTGTTCCCGCCACTCCACTGGGCAGGCCCATCACAGGTCCTCATACAAACCACAGTCACAGTCCCTCAAGGCCTCCGGCAGTTGTGTGAAGCTCTCTCAGCCGATAAGTTCAATTAAACCACCCCACAATCCTTGTGGAGCAGCCCCCTCCGGGCCCCCTGGCCTCGGCTAGGGCAAACAGCCCGGCAGACAAGAGGCACCTGCCATCAGTCCCAAGGCACCTGGTGCTGCAGTTCCTCCCCCGATGGGTGTCTTGAGAACTCAAGGGCTGCGCTGAGGGAGGCCTCCATGCTGCACAATCCCCTCAATATATGAGGTCGCCTCCTCCGCCGAAGCAAATGACCGATGATCACCGCCATGGAATACATGTAGCCGTGCCGGATACTGCACGGAGAATTTGACATTAGCCTCAATCAACTTTTGGCACAGCGGGGCGTAGGCTTTCCGTTGCTGACTCAAGGAGACAGAGTAATCTGGAGCCACTCGAATGTTTACATTTTCGTGCAGCAGGCCACCTTTCTGTCTTGCCGTTCGGAGGATGGCCTCCCGATGTGGGAAATAGAGAAATTTGACAAGAACAATGCGAGGCCACTGATCGCGTGGCTGCTTAGTTCCCATGCGGTGTACACGTTCGATCAACATTTTGTTGCCTCCCTCAAGGCCGTCAACTAGCTGCGGGAGAAGATTTTACAGATGCTTTTTTAAATCTTTGTCGGCAATAGTATCAGGTATGCCCATCAGCCTCAAATTGTTCCTCCTAGATCTATTTTCTAGATCATCCAATTTAGAGGTCTGGGCCTGCACGGTCGATTTCAGGGCTGCCACCTCCTGCACGAGAGAAAGCACGCTGTCTTCAGCTTTCCCGATGCGATCCTCCGCCTCCTGCAGCCTGCACCCCAACGCACTCACCGAGCTCTGCAGGACATCCATTTTATCGTGCAGGGCTGTGAATTGTGCGGCCAGCGCCGCCGCCACCGCACCAGAGACCTCTGCAATATACTCTGGGGTAGCAGGCGAGGGAAGCTGCACAGGGCTGTCGGCCATCTTAGACACGGCCGTCCCCCGTTCCTTCTCCTTTCGTGCGGCCTTAACTGCGGTTGCCATAGCGCCTCTACAGCCCGCCGGACACCATAAAACTCCTCTCCAGCGTTGCGCCCAGGCACAGATGTATTTTAGGGGACAAGCTGCCCACCAAACGGCACTAAAAACCTGGTTTGGGCCGGCGGAGACCAGAGCACACACAGACCACGTCTGCTGCGCTCACCGCATCACGTGACTCTCCGCTTTTTTTTTTTTTAAACTGCTGCCACTGATGTTCTTTGCTGCAATTGGGACAGTCCCAATGGCACCAAAGCCCCCACACTGCAGCACTCAGCCATGATTGGGCAGCTTTACTGGAGAAATATTTTTTTTACTGCGTCTGACTGCCCAGTTCCAGCTGAGCCTCAAACCTGCCTCTGTCTACGATCCCGGACCCCCGGAGCCCAGTAATTACTTATTCATTTTTACCGCATGGGTTACAAAATGTTCACCTCTCTCTGATGTAATGTGACACAGTGCTTCAGAGGGGTCAGGCATTTGCAATTCCAAGTACGGAGTCGCAAAGACCCATGAATTTTTTTTTTTTGGGGTATGTTTCAAATCGAAGGCCCACCACTGCAGACATTGGAAAAGCAGCAGCAGCAGCGAAGGGGTGGGGGAGAATGGCTAGAAGGGGGATGAAGGACACAAAGAGGGATTGGGGATAGACTGGAAGGGGAGATGCAGAACTGGAAGGGGGATGTCGGATACAGTGGGGGATGGAGTGCAATGGCTAGAAGGGGGATGGGGGCAATGGCTGAAGGGGGATGTAGAATACAATGGGGGATAGGGGCAATGGCTGGAATGGGGATGCAGGACATGAAGGGGGGGATGGGGCAGTGGCTGGAAGGGAGATGCATAACATGAAGGGGCATTGGGGGGTAATGGCTGGAAGGGGGGCTGCATAACATGAAGGGGCATTGGGGGGTAATGGCTGGAAGGGGGGCTGCATAACATGAAGGGGCATTGGGGGGTAATGGCTGGAAGGGGGGCTGCAGAACATGAAGGGGGGGATGGGTGCAATGACTGGAAGGAGGATGCAGGACATGAAAGGGGATTGGAGGCAATGGCTGGAAAGGGGATGCAGGACACAAAGGGGGATTGGGAGGCAATGGCTGGAAAGGGGATGCAGGACACAAAGGGGGATTGGGAGGCAATGGCTGGAAAGGATATGCAGGATACCAGGCAACTGCTGGACATATAGTGGAGGGGTAGGCAGCAGACATAGTCATGGACATAAGTGGATAGAGGGCATGTGGTAGATACAAGAGGGGTAGAGGGATGGAGGGCAGATGTTGGACATGGGGTTCAGAATAGAGGTTGGACACAGGTGAGGGCATAAGGAGGGCAGATAGTGGATATAGGGTGGGGAAGTGGAGTGGCAGAGGACAGATGCTGGACATGAGGTAGAGGTTGGAGGGCAGATACTGGACATGGGCTGGCAGCATGGGGATAGGCAGCAGATGGACATGGGATGGAGCAGTGGATATCAGAAGCTGCACATAGGGTAGGATTCATAGGGGTAAGAAAGACAGATGCTAGACACAGGTTGGGGTTATGGGGATAATGAGCAGAGGCTGGACACAAGGTAAGCATGGGGGCAGATGATGGACACAAAATGAGGTGGTGGAGGGAATATGCTGTACATGGGGCGATGGATGAGATGCTGGACATAGGATGGGCAGAGGGGGATGCTGGACATAGAGGGGATAGGATGAGAAAAAGGAGAGAAGCACTAGTTGGTGAGAGAGGGGGAGAGAAGACAGGGCAGGAGAGAGAGGCAGAAGATGCTGGACACGGAGGGCAGATGAGAGAGAGTGGGAATAATTGGCTGGGGAAGGATAGAGAGCTGAGGGTGTGAGAGGGATGTGTTAAAGATTGAACAGTGGAAGGAAGATGCAGTTAAATGATGAAGCTTGAGAACTGGACTGTAAGAAGAGAAGTGAAATCTGAGTTGATAGAGTCAAAATGGAAGAAAGCTGAAAGGAAAAGATAAGTGTCAGATGGAAGGAAATGAAGGAGGGAAGAGAAGTTGCAGATGGACCAGACCCTAGAGGGTGAGTTGAGAAGATGAGAAAAGCAGAAACCAGAGACTTGGATCGACATGATTAGAGGATAAAATGAATAAACAGCAAAAGACAGAAAATTTAAATTTATTTTTAGTTTAGTGACTGGAATATGTCTGCCTTTGGACTTCACAGGCCTGATATTCAACCTGTGACAGTCAGTATTTTAAAAGTGTCTGACCTCCACTGTCAAAAATGAAACCAGATATTCAGTGCTAGAATCTGGATATCCAGATTTAGCCCTGACTAACACGGCTATCCAGACAGCATCAATATTGAAACCGCATAACATTAGGATAGTTGTTGGGATGACCTGACTTTATACAGGCACTTAGTAGTTTAGCAAACTGAAAATTGCTGCTAACCAGCTAAGTGCTGGGACTTGCCCCACCCATGGATCGCCCTGGAACTCTCCAGACAGTGCCACAGTGTTTAGGGGGTCAGGGATTGGATATGGTCATCCCATACCACATGGAAACTAGGTAACTTTTGCCATGAAACCTTAGCCCAAAGCTTATCCAATTGCATGTGCTGGTTCAGCACATGCCGCCAATGCCAATAATCCGGGGGCTCAGCATTCTTCCACCTCTGTAAAATAATACATACTGCTAGGGCCCAGGACAATTTCAACCATCTCCGTCGTCTTTGTCCTGTAACCTCCACCCCGTCCATTAAATGGAGTAATGCAGCTTGTGGAGTGAGCCTCTATCTCCGAGCTAAGAGTCGTCCAATATATGAATGGATTGTCATCCAATAGTCTTGCACCCAGGAGCAGGACCACAAATAAGTAGACTAGTGGGGCTCCCTGTTCCCCCACATTTAGAGCATACGGGCCAACTCTCATAGCCCATCCACTGCAAGTAACCTGGAGAGAGGTAAGCCTGCAGGATAATCCTATATTGCTGGTCCCGAAGGGAAACCATTGCCGTGAACCAAAGTATTTTGCCTAGCAATTTTCAGTGTCTTCCTGGTCAAGGTCTGTGTTCCACGTCTCCGCTAATTGGCGGCTGGTAGTCTTAGAAGCATCGATCGCAAAAGAGCTCTGCACCCATGCCATGCTAAGCAACCCAGACTCCATGGTAAGGAAAACAATCCTCCAACTTTGAGCAAAGGCACTTGAAAGATTGTCAGTCTCCAATCCACAAACAACTCCGAATTTAGTAGAAGGCAAATAGGTCTGAGGCCATTAAACTGTACTGGGTAAAAAGCTCAGGGAAAGATAATAGTTCACCATCCTCCGTCAGCAATTGTTCTACCTGATGGAACCCCAGATGTCTCCACCATTGGACGTGGGATGCTGTCATTCCCAGGATGAAATTGGCATTACCTTTTATCAGCAAATATACTGATTGAGTGGGTGAGTGTCCACGTTTGTGGCAGATCCACTGCAAAATTTGTTGAGGACTGAATAAGTAAACTGCAGAGGGAGACGGACAATCTATTTGGGCATGTAAGACACATTTCAGTGCCAACGGTGCAATCACTGCCCATTTACACTCCAAATTAGTGCAGTCTTCAATATCAAAGAGCTAGTCTTTGGGATGCTGAAGCAAACAAGCCAGGTTATAGGCCCATGCCACCCCAATGCCAAGTTTCCCTAAGGGTCTGCAAAGCTATTCGGGCCCATCGGCCTCGTCAGAGGAAGCGTGACAAGTGAACATCCAAACATGCTAGGTCTCATTTCAGAAGCCATAGTGGCAATAGTTGTAGCTTGTACAGCCAGCAAGGAAACAGAACCATTTAAACAAGGCTATGTGTCCTCCCAAAGAGAATGGCAGGTCTCTCCATTTCTCCAAAACGTGCGTGGTGGAAGCCAGGAAGGGGGCACATTGCATTTGTAAAGATTATTAGGCGAGGCTGATAACGGGACCCCCTAAGTAACGAAATGAGCTGTTGGCCCAATGGAGAGGAAAGGCTCCATCCCAGGAGGCACGAAGTGAGACTGTTGGAAAAGCCTCTGACTTTAAGTTAATCTTATGCCCCGATATGCTCCCATATTCTTGGATTTCCACCAGCAAAGCCTCTAGGGCCTGCTTTGGTGCAATAAGATGGACCAGGAGGTCATCGGTGTAGGCTGAGATCTTAAATTCATACGCCCCCATGCATACCCCTGTAACCATCGGATTTGCTTGAATGCAATAGAGCAGTGGTTCCAATGTAAGGAGAAACAGCAAAGGAGATAGGGGGCAACCCTGCCGCATACCTTGTCGTAAGGTAAACTGCTCCGTACTGAACCCATTTACTAGAAGCTATGCCATGGGGTCCGCATATAGCATACATAGTACCTGCATAAAGAGACCATCAAAACCAAGCCACTCCAGGGTCAAGAACATGCAGCGCCATCCCATTCTATCAAAAGCTCTTTCAGCATCAACAGCGAGGGAATTCCATTAGCCACAGAGTGATGCTGAGAAGCTATAAGCTGACACATTTTCCCTACAGCTTGTTGGCCCTTGACAAAACCCACCTGAGAAGAGTGTATCAAGCTAGTCATAAGGGGGGAGAGTCCCTCTGCCAATACCTTTAGTCAAGATTTTGAGGTCATAAGAACATAAGATATGCCATACTGGGTCAGACCAAGGTCCATCAAGGCCAGTATCCTGTTTCCAACAGTGGCCAATCTAGGTCACAAGTACCTAGAAGTTTCTCCAAAAGACACAGGTTCCACAATGCTTGTATTGGGGCAAGCAGTCCCCTTTAATAATGGTTTATGGACCTTTCCTCCAGGAACTTGTCCAAGCCTTTTTTAAACGCAGCTACTCTAACGGTTTTTACTACATCCTCCGGGAACGAATTCCAGAGTTTGATTACACATTGAGTGAAAAAATATTTTCTCTTTATTAGTCTTAAATAGGTTGCACTGTAGCTTCATTGCATGTCTCCTAGGCTTTCTATATTTTGGCGTAAACAATTGATCTACATTTACCCGTTCCAATCCATTCATGAATTTATAGACCTCTAGCATATCTCCCCTCACCGTCTCTTTTCCAGGTTGAAGAGCCCTAATCTTTTTAGCCTCTCCTCATTTGGGGTATCCTTCCATCCCCTTTACCATTTTGGTGGCTCTTCTCTGTACCTTGTCTAATAACGCTATATCCTTTTTAAGATATGGCTACCAGAATTTCACACAATATTCAAGATGCTGTCGCACCATGGAACGATACAGAGGCATTTATAATATTTGTTTTATTCTCCATTCCTTTCCTTATGATGCCTAGCATTCTATTTGCTTTCTTAGCCACCGCTGCACACTGGGAGGAGAGTTTCAACATGTTATCCACGATGACGCCTAATTCTTTATCTCCAGGAACAAGCAGGAATTAGTCTTCACATATGGGTATCGTCGGTTCCGACGGAGCCTGCGCGGGAATGCTCCCCAGCGTCCAAAAGGAAAGCTTTTGGGAGCATCCCACAGCGCCTGCGCGCTGCCTTCCCGCCTTTCCCAACCGCCTCTCTCCAGTTCTTCTTTTCCGCGGAGCCAGCAGGTCGTGTTCCTGTCACCGCTGAAGAATTTCTTTATTTTATTTCTTTGGTCGCGCGTCTGCCTTCTCGACGCTGGACCGGTACTGCCGGTCTTTTCTTTCTTTATTCTAAAAAAAAAAACAAAAAAAAAACCCTACTGTTTTTTCTCACTTCAGTGCATTTTCTCCTTTGGCCTTAGGCCTACGAAATTTTTCCTCATGGAAAAGCCCGCATCTGGATTTTAAAAATGCACGAAGTGCAGCAGCACTATTTTTGTCACCGACACCCATGAATGGTGTCTAAAATGTTTAGGTCCTGACCACTCCATTGCGGATTGTGAGTCCTGCTCCATGATGTCTAAAAGAGGTCTACAGAATCGAGCAGCCAAGCTCAGTACCCTGTTTCCCTCGGATGCAGCTTCGGTTGCATCGACGTCTTCCAGGGCTGCTTCTTCCTCACATGGATCTCAGGTAACCAAACTTAAATCCAGCCGGTCCTCGAAGGGTAAATCTCCCTCTAAGTATCGAGATGCCTCCGGGCTTGTCCTCGAGGAATCCGCACCGGCAAAATTACCCCGGCGGGAGGCTCCAGCTTCCAAAGCTTTATCTATGGGGTCACAGGTTGACATCGATGGCACGGCCTCGACCGATCACCTGTTGCCATGCTCTGGGGTACCGGTGGTTTCCACTGGTACCGACATCCAGATATTGGTTGCGTCGATGGATCAGAATATCCTGACCATGCAGCATGCCATCACGGCATTCATACAAGCTGCGACACCTTCGGTACCGCAACAAACTCCGTTGCCAGTACCGACTCCGGCACCGGTACCGACATCGGTTCCTGTGCTGGTACCGATTGCATCGACATCCGCTTCGGGGTCGACTGCAACGGTACACTGTTCTGTGATGCCCATCGGTACCGATCACTCCCGATGTCGATACCACCCGGTACGCGTATCGGGCTCTGCAGGAGCATCCAGACGGGCGATACTTCGATTCCTCTGAAGACTCTGATGAATCAGAGGTCTCTGTCGAAGCATCGGTGATCCATCCTCAGGAGCCCGCTTCTCCAAAAAGGAGAATGTCTCCTCCAGAAGACTTGTCTTTTCAAGACTTTATTAGGGAACTGGCCAGGGGCCTTTCCATCTCAGTGGCCCCTGAGACAGAGCCTAGAGCCAAAAAATTAGATATTTTACAATATCCTAAGGCTCCTAAAGAGGCAGCCACTTTACCAATACATGAGATTCTTTATGATCACATGTTGGGCATATGGGAGACTCCTCTCACCACTTCCCCATATCCTCGCAGGTTGGACACCATGTATCGTGTTCCTCCTTGTCCTGGCTTCCATAAGACTCAGCTTCTTCACCACTCCATTGTGGTGGAGTCTGCTATGAAGAAGATAAAGAGTACAAAAAGGCACTCTTCTGCTCTTCCAGGAAGAGAATGCAGAACCTTAGATGCCTTTGGCAGAAGAATTTTCCAGGCCAGTATGCTTGTTGCCAGAATCAACTCCTATAGTCTCTATATGGGGATGTTTCTAAAAGAAGTTACAGATCACCTGCAAACTTTATCTCCTTTTATTTCAGAAGATAAAAGGAAAGAGTTCCTCACCTGGCTCAAACATGCCCAGGATATTTCCAAGTTTTCCAACCGTGCAGCCTTTGACTCTTTTGAAGGTGCCAGCAGAGCCTCGGCCATTGCCATAGGTGCACGCAGAGTTGCTTGGTTACAAGCTTCTGATTTGGAGCCCTGGGTTCAAGATGGACTAGGAAACCTTCCTTGTACAGGTGAAAATCTTTTTGGCAAAGATTGGCAAGCAAAGGCCACCCAAATGGATGCTGAAAATTCTGCTTTAGATAGACTTTCAAAGTCTACTTCTGCTCCTTTTTTGAAAAGGTTGTTCAAAAAGGGTTTTTTTCCCAAAAAAGGGAAATATTTTTCTGCTTATGGTCAGCAGTCATCTTCTGCAGGTGGTTTTGCTACAAAGAGACAGCAACAACCGAAACAGGCCAAGCCTAAGGCTGCTAGGACTGCTACGGCCCAGCAGCCTCAGCCTCCTCAGGGCCTTTGACTTACAACTAGAGAGCTTAGCCTTTCTGGCTCTAGAACATCCAGAGCCTCTCACCATTCCAGGAAGGTTGGCTTACTTTGCTCCCAGGTGGGAACAAATCACAGCAGAGCAATGGACCCTCTCCATCATAAGGGAGGGGTACAAACTTCATTTCTTAAACCTTCCTCCTCACACCATGGTGAGACAGTTCAATTCTCGGACATCTCTCCTCGACCTTCTGGGTCAGGAGATTGCTACCCTTCTTTCCCAAGGGGCAATAGAAGAAGTACCCCTTCTTCAACAGGGCTCAGGGTTCTACTCCCCCTACTTTCTTATCCCAAAGAAAACGGGGCTACAGACCCATATTAGATCTCAGAGAATTGAACAAGTTTCTATGCAAGGAGAAATTCAAGATGATTTCTCTCGGTACTCTCCTTCCATACCTTCAGAGTCAGGATTGGCTTTGCTCTCTAGACCTCAAGGATGCGTACACCCATGTCCTCATCCATCCAACACACAGAAGGTTCCTTTGGTTCCTTTATCAAGGGAAGCACTACCAATACAGAGTGCTTCCTTTCGGTCTGGCCTCTGCACCAAGGGTGTTCACAAAATGCATGGCAGTAGTAGCTGCATTTCTACGCACTCTAGGGATATTTGTATTCCCATATCTGGACGACTGACTCATCCGAGCTCCATCCCAATCAGAGGCCCAGATTTCTCTAACCTGGACAAGACGTATCCTTCAGTATCTGGGACTTGTAATAAACTTTCCAAAATCCCATCTCACCCCTACTCAATCTCTAGAGTTAATAGGGGCCTTGCTGGATACCACAACTGCAAGGGCCTATCTTGTAAGGCTTGGTGCAGTTAGCCTTACAAATTCAGTTAAAATCCCATTTAACTGCTCGAGAGATGTTACAACTGTTAGGCCACATGGCATCCACTGTGCATGTGGGTCCTTAGGCTCGCCTTCACATGAGGGCAGCTCAGTGGACTCTGTCCACCCAATGGACCCAGGCATCAGGTTGCCTGTCAGACAAAATAGCAACCTCCAGTCGCCTCTTTTGGTCCCTCCAGTGGTGGAAGTCCACTCAAAATCTGTTGCTTTCAACAGGTGTTACCCCATGCAACCCTTACAACAGATGCCTCTCCGAGGTTGGGGAGCTCATCTTCAAGATCTCTCCACTCAAAGCATCTGGTCTTTACAGGAGACATCTCTACATATCAACCTCTTAGAGCTCAGAGCAATTTTTCTAGCTCTTAGTCTTCCACACCCTGCTCAGCTACAACAGTCCTCATCCACACGGACAACCAAGTAGCCATGTTCTACGTGAACAAGCAGGGCGGGATTGGCTCTCTGTCGCTTTGCACCGAAGCTCTGAGATTGTGGGCCTTTGCCAGAGAGCATCAAATTCATCTCATGGCAGTGTATCTTCCAGGGGTTCAAAACTCTTGGGCAGACAGACTCAGTCGAGTTCTGCTTCCACACAAATGGTCCCTCCATGGGGACCAGATAGTCAGGATCTTCCAAATTTGGGGAACCCTGGACATAGACCTCTTTGCAAGTCCGTGGAATGCCAAACTTCCCCGGTTCTGTTCCAGGATTCCGTGTCAGGGAGTTCAGGCCAGGGATGCCTTCCTCCTTCATTGGGGGCAAGACTTCCTCTATGCCTTTCCACCCATTCCCCTAATTCCCAAGACACTCTTCAAACTTCAGAGAGACAAGGGGTCTATGATCCTCATAGCACCACATTGGCAACGCCAAGTGTGGTACCCTCCACTTCTGCATCTCTCTCAAGCTCCCTCTCTGGACTTGGGATCTGCTCCAGACCTCCTGTCCCAGGAGGAGGGAACGTTGTGGCACCCAAATCCCCAGTCTCTTCACCTCAGAGCCTGGTTGCTGAAGGCCTAGACCTTCAAGATTTGCATCTTTCTCAGCAAGTGAAGGATATCCTTCATGCTTCCAGAAAGCCTTCCACTAGACGTTCCTATGCTTTTAAATGGAAAAGATTTACCATTTGGTGTGCAGAGAAGGGTCTTAACCCTCTTGCAATACCTCTGAATTCTTTACTAGAGTATCTGCTGCATCTATCCCATGCAGGCCTTAAAACGAATTCAGTAAGAGTCCATTTGAGTGCTATTGCAGCATCCCTTAAACCTCTCAATGGACAGCCTATTTCCTCTCATCCTCTTATTGCAAGATTCATGAGAGGCCTTCTTTTAGCTAAACATCCCATTAGACCACCTCCAGTGGCATGGGATTTGAATTTGGTTCTTGGCCAGCTTATAAAGCCATCCTTTGTATCCTTAGCCACTACCTCCTTGAAATTCCTTTCCTGGAAGGTTATTTTTCTCATTGCAGTCACCTCAGCTCGCCTTATCAGTGAGCTGCAAGCCTTGGTGGCTAATCCTCCTTATACAAGGTTCCATCATGACAAGGTAGTCCTCAGGACTAATCCACACTTTATGCCTAAAGTGGTCTCACCTTTTCATCTGAACCAGGAGGTGTATTTGCCTGTCTTTTTTCCAGGACCTCATGCATCAACTGCAGAGAGGAATCTTCATACCCTGGATTGTAAGAGAGCACTTGCTTTTTACTTACAAAGGACACAGCAACATAGAAAGTCCTCTCAACTATTTGTTGCTTTTGATCCCTCTCATTTAGGGCTTCCAGTCTCTAAGAGAACTCTGTCCAATTGGATTGCTCAGTGTATTTCCTTCGCCTACCAGAGTAAGAACCTTTCTCTGGAAGGCCATGCCACAGCTCACAATGTGAGGGCCATGGCAGCCTCTATGGCTCATCTAAATTCTGTGTCCATCGACCAAATCTGTCGAGCGGCCACCTGGGCCTCGGTTCATACCTTTACAGCCCATTACTGCTTGGACAAGGACTCCCGCCGGGATGCCTTGTTTGGTCAGGCTGTTCTCAAACACCTGTTCCATACCTAATCAACTCCTACCCCCCATCCCTGGTTGGATGCCCAAGATCCATGGGGGTGAGAGGGAGCCCTTATCAGGGACTCACAACCTTTGGGATCTCCCTGGCATCTTTAGCTGGGGAGTCCCCATATGTGAAGACTCATTCCTGCTTGTTCCTGGAGATAGCACAGTTACTTACCTGTAACAGGTGATCTCTGGGAACAGCAGGAATAAGTCTTCACAACCCACCCACCTCCCCTAGGAGTTGTATCTATCTATCTTTCCTTTCCTTTCTCTCTCTCTCTTTGTCTCAGCTTAAAACTCGAACTGGAGAGAGGCGGTTGGGAAAGGCGGGAAGGCAGCACGCAGGCGCTGTGGGATGTTCCCAAAAGCTTTCCTTTTGGACGCTGGGGAGCGTTCCCGCACAGGCTCCGTCGGTACCGACGATACTCATATGTGAAGACTTATTCCTGCTGTTCCCAGAGATCACCTGTTACAGGTAAGTAACTGTGCTTTCCTGGGTGGTGGTTCATAATGTGTAACCTTACATCGTGCAACCATAGTTTTGGTTGTTCTTTCCTAGGTGCATAACTTTGCACTTCTTCACATTAAATTTCATCTGCCATTTGGATGCCCAGTCTTCCAATTTATCAAGATCTTACAATTTTTCGCAATCCTCTTGGGTTTAACAACTTTGAATAATTTTGTCATCTGCAAATTTTGATTACCTCGCTCATTATTTCCATTTCCAGGTCATTTACAAATATGTTAAAAAGCAGCAGACCCAGCACAGATCCCTGGGGTGCTCCATTATTCTCCTTTCTCCATTTGGAAAATTGGCCATTTAGCCCTACCCTCTGCTTTCTGTCTTTTAACCAGTTCCTGATCCACAGTAGTACATTGTCTCCTATCCCATGACTTTTTAGTTTCGCCAAGAGTCTCTCATGTGGGACCTTGTCAAAGGCTTTCTGAAAATCCAGATATACTATATCAACCGACTCACTTTTGTCTAAATGTTCATTCACACCTTCAAAAAAACATAACAGATTAGCATGACAAGACCTTCTTTAGCTAAAACCATGTTGGCTGTCTCCCATTAAGCCATGACTATCTACATGTTTAGCAATTTTGTTCTTTATAATGGTTTCTACCATTTTTCCCTGTACTGACATCATGCTCACTGGTCTGTAGTTTCCCAGATCACCCCTTGAACCTTTTTAAAAATTGGAGTTACATTGGCCATCCTCCAATCTTCAGGTATTACAGATGATTTTAATAGTCTCATATTTCAGTTCTTTCAACACCCTTGGATGTATACCATCCAGTCCAGGTGATTTGCTACTCTTCAGTTTATCAAATAGTTGTAATACATCTTCATTTTTTCTGTGGCATCACCTTTAAATACCATTTCATTCATGGGTAACATCCTACATCTTCCTCAGTAAAGACTGACGTTGAGCAAAGATATTGACTGATACGACTGGTTGTAAGGGGTCCTTCCCCAGTGGGGAAGAGAGTGCTGAGGGCCTCATTTGTCTGGTAGGGAACCACCTGTAGGTGGGCCAGTTGTTGGTACATTTCTGTTAGGGATATGTATACCTTATCACTCAATATTTGGTAGAATTCGATGCTAAACCTGTCAGGGGTCTGGTGCACGTGGGGTGTGGAGAGTCTTTAATACCTGTTGTACGCCCCTGGGGGTAATAAGCACATTCAACACATTCCGATGATCCTATGTTAGCTGTGGAAGAGCATACACCCAGAAAAATGTCCAGGCCCTGGCTTCATCACATTTCTCCGCCGCATATATCCAATGGTAGTAGGCCAAGAAGGCCTCTTCCACTTCCCTCTGGGAAGTGCTAACCCCCTCCCCCATATCTTGCAGGCATATCACCATAACTCACCTAATTCCCCCCTTACCTCCCCCCAATCTAACCAGAGCCCAGAGGGATTCCGAAAAGAATATAGGGCATGACTGTAATATAGCATGGATCTTTTTCTTCTGGCATGGATAAGGGTGTTCAACTGACTCTGCAAGGCCAGATAAGTGACCCAATTTTCCTCGGTATCATGCTGTACTAGGTACTTCCTAAGGGCCTTTAGTTGTTTGCCCTCCTCCACTATTTGCCGGTTTGCCTCTCATCTCCGATGGTTCATATAGGCAATAAGCATGCCATGTAAGTATGCCTTTGCGGTCTCCCAAAAAAGGGCTCTGTGTCTTTATGCTCCCTGTTTGTGGCCTCAAAAACCCCCATTGCTTGTATAAAAAATGCAGGAAGTCTGCATCTCTAAGCTGAAATGGGAATTGCCAACGCCATTCTCTCTGCTGCAGGCGTGATCCAAAATTTGAATGTTTTCAATTTGAGCCCCTTGCACTTAAAGATCCCTTGAGATAGCAAAACGTAATCGATCCTGGACCAGGTCTTATGTGCTTGGGAAAGATGGGTATAATCCTTGTCGCCCGGGTGAAGGATCCGTCATACATCTAACAGGTCCGAACTTTAACAAAAGCTCAAGAGCCTGTGCTGCTGTTGTGAGTCGTTCCCTGTCCCACCCCCGGATCTATCCATCACCAGATCAAGAACACAGTTGGAATCACCGCCAAGAGTGATGATATACTCCCCATCCATGGTCAGGCACTGCACCATCACATCAAGCCGCGATCATATTGATTGGGACCGTAAATACTCCCTAGTAATATGGGCATGCCTTGTAAACAGCCCCTAATCAAAAGATACCCCCCCCCTCCAGGATCACTCGCCAGCTGCTCCACTTGTAAGTCTATAGTTTTATGGACTAATATTACATCTCCTCCCTGTTTATTACCTGCTGAGGCCCCATAAACTGCCTCTACCCACCAACATTTGAACTTGGCATGTTCTGCTTCCATCATGTGGGTCTCCTGAAGGAGAGCAATATCTACATGTTGGTCTCCGTGACCGCAACACCTTATGGCGTTTCATAGGGCAGCCAATGCCACATACATTCCAGGAGACCAACCAGAGACCTGGGTTATTCATTTTATTCCTGGTCAGAATAAATACTGTTGTATGTGAACATGCATCATTAGAGTCCACAGTATCTCCCCAGCCTAAGATCCCCACCCTGAACCTCCCATGTAAGGATCCAAGCTCTTCAACCTGTTTGGTCTGTGCATTGCCCTCTAGTGTTCCACCACTCATTCCCTCTCCCAATTGCCCCACCAGCTCCTGTACCACCCTGATCTCTTTTCCAAGTTGTCCCCTCCCTCCTCTTCCCCTCTAGTTACTCTATAACCCTGCAACCATTGCTCTCAATAGGGGCCCTCCATTGGTGTCGTGATTGTGTGGGTCCCCACCTCCACTGTTCCCTCTAAGCTGTGCGCTTGTGCGCGCGCACACACCTCGCTGAGAGAGGGCACATACTTTACAACAGAGCGCACAAAAATTATGGCTCTAATTCTGATAGAAAACAACACAGACATCTTAAAATTTAAAAGTTATGATTGTAATTACTAGAAATTTCCCGCTTCATTTAGTAATTGTCTATTTTCATTTAATTTGATTAAAATCAGTGTAGTGTGCATACTGTATTCTGATGTATAGTCAAATTTTAAAGTATATAACTCCGAGTGTCGTTATGTGGCGCACAAAAATTTAACCTTCCTTCAAAAGCTGCACACAGCTGATATTTTATGCGCACACAGCCTACAGAAAATTAGAGGGAACATTGCCCACCTCCCACTCAGACACAGATTATGATGCCTTGGAAGTCCCTGCTCTACTCCCCAAATTACCCCTCCCTTAACCACTGTTCCCTCTAAGCTGTGCGCGTGTGCGCGCGCACACACCTCGCAGAGAGAGCGCACATACTTTACAACAGAGCGCACAAAAATTATGGCTCTGATTCTGATAGAAAACAACACAGACGTCTTAAAATTTAAAAGTTATGTTTGTAATTACTAGAAATTTCCCACTTCATTTAGTAATCGTCTATTTTCATTTAATTTGATTAAAATTAATGTGGTGTGCATACTGTATTCTGATGTATAGTCAAATTTTAAAGTATATAACTCCGAGTGTCGTTATGTAGCGCACAAAAATGTAACCTTCCTTCAAAAGCTGCACACAGCTCATATTTTATGCGCACACAGCCTACAGAAAATTAGAGGGAACATTGCCCTTAACCATGTGTCATAACAGGGAATTTGTAACTTATGTTAGTGATTCTCTGCCCAGGGGCTGAATGTCTTGGCAGGTCTGCCTTGCTGCTTATGTTATATACAACCTCCAACTCCCTTCCTCCCTCCCCGACCCAATTCCCACTCATCAAATCGTCAATGTTGAGTTTGGTACGCTCCTCCCACCTTCAAATACACATTCATTCCCCCAGACACACTCTAGCCCATCTACACTTTCCATCCACATCAACATGCATACCAAACCACCCCACGGCAGAGAGAGGTGGCTCCCTCCCACCTCCGGGTCCCACTTCCCACTAGGGAGGTCGTGGTCAAGGCCATCTTCAATACTCTTATGGTGGCGATAGAAAGGAGGGACGGAAACAGAGGGACAGGGGGGAAAGGAAAGAAGGGACGCCCCCTTGTCAATACTCATTTAATAACCCTGCAAACAAGTGCTCCTCATTCCACCCAGTACATCGTGTCTGCAGAATCTGCCCTCGTCCCCAAGTCTGGGGTAGGGCCGGAATTTTGTTCTTGGCAATTCAACGTCCTTGGAAAGAAAAAGAGAGTCCAAACAAGGCCATTGCATGGCCATGAAACCACATCCAGCCATCAGTCCCAAGCAGTCTGGCAAACCAGGCCCATCATAGGCCCCGCCATTCACCACCAATCCCATATTCACAGTCAAACAGGAAGGGTTTCTAAGTACCGTATGGCCTCCAGTGGGCTGGTAAGTAGCTTATGTTGTCCGGTGTTTTCCACACGGGCTGGATACAGCAGTGCAAACCGCAGTTTGCAGGCGGCAAGCTGATCACAGACAGGTGAGAATTCCCTGCAGTGCTGGCTGATAGTCTCTGAATAATTTTGGAAGAAGAGGCCACACGACCCATGCTCAGTGTTGCAGCATGCCCTCGTGGCCTGGAGTACCGCTTCCTTTTGCAAATAGTTAAGGAAGCGCATGATCAGTACTCTGGGTCTGTTAACATCCTCCCTCCGTGGGCCAAGCCGATGGATCCTCTCAAGCACGATCTTCCCCAAGTAATCCTCTAAGGGTAAGTTAAGGAAAAGCCACAATTGTAAAAATCTGCGGAGCTCTCCATCACCGATTCTGCAATGCTGTTGACTCTCAAAATTTTCCTCTTGCCTTGGTTTTCAATATTGTCAGTTTTATCGCCATGCTGCTGGAGTAGGTCTTTCATCCATTGGGTTTTGGCTATCTGGACCTGTAGCATCTTCTCTACCCCACCACGTGCTGTTTGGCTTCGTCAATGTGGGCAGTAAAATCCACGAATCCCTGAGCCAACTGGCTTATTTGTGCCGAGAGGTTTGAGAACCGTTTTCTCCAGTGCACGGACCACGGCTGCTGAGACCTCCGAGGTTGGAGGTAGAATCTGTATTGGGGCTCAAGGGATTTGAGGCCACCATTTTGTCCTCAAGCAGCCTTGACTTTTCTTTTCGGGGTAGATTTGCCGCCATAGATCATCCCACCAGCAAAAGCCTCTAGATGGGAGCCTTTATCACTTAGGGACCCTCAAACCTACAATTTGCGGGAGTCCGGATTGGTTCTAGGCTGTTATGTTTAAATTGGAGGTGGGAAGCCCCAGAGCAGAGGAAAGTACTCCCTCCTTGGTTAACTGCATCACGTGACTTCCAATATTTTATCTTTACATGCTGCACAGTAGAAAGGCATTTGCAGCTCTTTCTTTTTCTCTGTTGTATTGCATGCAGAGTCTGGGATTTTGGGATTTCAGTTTGTTTCTGTACATAATTTTTTTAGTTTTAATTTATTTGGCCCTCAGCTGGTGGGCATGAGCCATATCCATGGGCTGCAGGCCTACTGGTTCACAGCAGAAGGATATGCAGTCCGATATCCAGTAGGACAGGTGCACTACCTCACTGGAGTGTCCAGTCAACAGAGCAGGCTCAAGACAATCAGTTGCCTTAGGTGAGAGAGAAGCTGGCGCCGCCCCTCTCCCTGCAGCCAAAATGGAGGCAATTCCCCAGGCTCCTAGTCAGGAACACCCCCCTCCCTCAAATCAACACCAATCAGGTGGTTACCCCACAAATAAAGAAAGCAATATATATTCCCAGGCTTTATAAGGATTTTTTGTTTTGCTTTTTTAAAACTTTATTATGCTGTTTTTATGCAGCAAAAAATGTCACGGATTAGATTCCCAGGCTATATAATTAATGTAAAACATATTGACCCCTGACATTGCACACAGGATTAACATGCCATTAAATGTAGCTTATACAGTCTGCAAAAACAAGAGATGCCAGATCACAAATCAAGGAGCAAAATGAAAAAGCAAGAACCACAGCTAATTTTATTTTGGTGTTATAAACTGAGCTGTGCTAATCGCTTTTTATTTTTGAACATATGTTCTACATCCAAAGAAATCATTCTTTCAATGAGTGCAGAGGACATTTTTCCATAGAACTCAACCAGTATTCTCCCCAGAAATTTTTGCCAGCCAGATGGCATGAAGGTTTAGCCGGGTGGGTCATATTTATAAGATGGCTGAAAACAAACATAGAAACATAGAAACATGATGACAGAAAAAGACCACAAGGCCCATCTAGTCTGTCCTTCCATAACAACAACTACAACAGTCCACTTTTTACCTTTAGAGATCCTCTGTGTTGGTCCCATGCTTTTTTGAATTCAGTTACTGTCCTCATCTCTACCACCTCCACTGGGAGACTATTCCACGGATCCACTACTCTTTCCGTAAAGAAATATTTCCGCATATCACTCCTGAATCTATCTCCCTTCACCCTCATCCCATGTCCCCTCGTCGCAGAACTTGCTTTCAATTGAAAGAGGCTCTCTCCCTGAACATTTATGCCACGGAGGTATTTAAACATCTCAATCATATCACCTCTATCCCGCCTTTCCTCTAAGGTGTACATATTAAGATCCTTAAGTCTGTCCTCATATGCTTTATAATGAAGACTACTAATCATCTTAGTAGCAACCCTCTGCACCGACTCCATCCTGTTCACATCCTTTTGAAGGTGCAGTCTCCAGAATTGCACACCATACTCCAAATGAGGTCGCACCAAAGACTTATACAGAGGCATTATCACCTCCTTTTTTCTGCTAGCCATTCCTCTCCGTATGCACCCAAGCATCCTTCTAGCTTTTGCCGTCGCCTTTTCTACCTGTTTAGCTACTTTAAGATCATCGGACACAAGTACGCCTAGGTCCCGCTCTTCTTTAGTGGACAAAAGTACTTCACCTCCTATGCTGTATTGCTCCCTTGGATTGCTGCAGCCCAAATGCATGACCTTACATTTTTTAACATTAAATCCCAGCTGCCAAATTCTAGACCATTCTTCAAGCTTAGCTAGATCCCTCCTCATGTTATCTACACCTTCCTGGGTGTCTACTTTATTGCAGATTTTGGTATCATCCGCAAAGAGGCAAACCTTACCAGACAGCCCTTCCGCTATATCACTAACAAAGATGTTAAAAAGAATCGGACCAAGGACAGATCCCTGGGGCACACCACTGGTAACATCCTTCTCCTCAGAGTGAGCTCCATTTACTTGTACTCTTTGTCGCCTCCCACCCAACCAATTTCTAACCCAAGCAGTAACTTTAGGGTCCATCCCTAGGGTGCTCAGTTTGTTTATAAGTCGCCTGTGAGGAACAGTGTCAAAGGCTTTACTGAAATCTAAATACACCACATCTAGAGCTCTCCCTCGGTCCAACTCCCTGGTCACCCAGTCAAAGAAATCAATCAGATTTGTCTGACAAGACCTGCCTCTGGTGAATCCATGCTGCCTCGGATCCTGTAATCCGCTGGACTCCAGAAACCTCACTATTTTCTCTTTCAACAGCGTTTCCATTAATTTACTCACCACCGAAGTTAAACTAACCGGCCTGTAGTTTTCTACCACATCCTTACTTCCGCTTTTGTGTAAAGGCACCACATGAGCCTCTCTCCAGTCCTTTGGCACCACTCCCGACTCCAACGAGGCATTGAAAAGGTCAGTCAGTGGAGTTGCTAGAACGTCCCCAAGTTCCCTCAGTATTCTAGGGTGTATCCCATCCGGTCCCATCCCTTTGTCTACTTTAAGTTGAGCTAGTTTCTCTCGAACACAGTCTTCTGAAAATTGTTCAAGATGTCCCTCGCTTCTGTTCTTATTTGTGGGTGATTTCTGAGGTCCTGCTCCTGGTTCTTCATCTGTGAACACAGAACAAAAATATTTGTTAAGCAATTCCGCTTTATCCTTATCAGCTTCTACATATTCCCCCCCTGTACCCTTGAGTCTGACAATACCACTTTTGCCCTTCCTCTTCTCACTAATATATCTGAAAAATGTCTTATCTCCCCATTTTATTGCATTGGCTATTTCCTCCTCCTTTTGAATCTTTGCCTTCTTGACTACTTTGCTAGCTTCTCTAAGTTGTTCCAAATACAGATGCCTGTCTTCCTTTCTCTGTGATCTCTTGTATTTCATGAAGGCCTCCCTCTTTTTCTTCACTTTTTCAGCTACTTCCTTCGAAAACCATAGCGGTCTCCTGTTCCTTTTGCCTTTATTTACCATTTTAACAAAAAGGTTGGTTGCCTTTAAAATACCCCCTTTCAGTTTTGCCCACTGTTGTTCTACATCCCCCAGCTGTTCCCATCCCACTAACGACTCCCTGAGGTATTGGCCCATCTTCGCAAAGTTAGTCTTCCTAAAGTCTAAGATCTTCACCTTGGAATGGATTCTAACAGCCCTAGTCCTAATACTGAACCACACCATCTGGTGATCACTGGATGCAAAATGATCTCCCACTACAACATCAGAAACACTTTCACCATTGGTAAGCACCAAGTCCAGTATGGCCCCTTCACGTGTGGGGTCTGTTACCAATTGCCTGAATAGTTCTCCCTGTAGAGAATCCAGGATCTCCTTACTCCTAGATGATACTGCAGCAGGAAAGTGCCAATCAACATCTGGCATATTGAAATCTCCTAGCAGTAGCACTTCCCCTTTCCTAGCAATGCTGCGTATGTCTTCAATTAACTCTCTGTCCACCTCTTCCTCTTGTGAGGGAGGTCTGTATATCACACCAATGCAAATAGATTTCTCTTTCCCTCTTTCTAGTTTAACCCACAATGCCTCCTCTCTCCCTTTTAAGCTCTGTAATTCCAAAGCTTTAATAGTAGTTTTTACATATAGTGCCACTCCTCCTCCCCTTCTTCCTACCCTGTCCTTTCTGAATAAAGTATAGCCAGGTATAGTTACATCCCAGTCATGGTTTTCTGTGAACCATGTTTCTGTAACTGCCACTAAATCTAAGTCAGCCACTCCCACCAAAGCTTCAACTTCAGAGATCTTATTTCCCATGCTACGGGCATTAATACACACTGCTTTCCATATGTTACCCCTGTTACCCATTTCCATAAAGGTATTTAATGTATCACTTACCTGGGGGCTTTCACTTACCTGGGGGCTTTCTTCACCCATCCCCAACGAATCTAGTTTAAAGCCCTCTTCAGTAGATTAGCCAGTCTACTACCAAAGATGTTGACCTTTCTTGGACAGATGGATGCCATCTCTGCTCTGCAACCCTTGGAACAGCATCCCATGGTCTAGGAAACCAAAACGCTCTCGAAGACAACATCCACGCAGCCATACATAATTACATACTCTTTGTCGCCTCCCACCCAACATAATTAGTCTTTTTTTCCTTTTTCCATTTAGCAGATGGTCAGTAAAATCAACCAAGTGGCGCACCCATTCAAAAGGTCCTGGGAGAACACCCTAAACCTATACAAAATAATTTCTGATTCTGATGTCAACTCAGTATCAGCAGTATAAATCTTCACCAGTCATGGACATATTGTGAGGTAATATAAAACCTTACAAAAATTACTCAGGACCAATAGAAAAAAAAAATCTACCATAACAATATCAACTTCCAAAACTCACACAAGGAGCCTAGCCGGAAAAAAGCAGCACTCTAAGGGAATCTGTTTACTAAAGCATGTTAGGCTTTTGCAGCTAACATGGCAAAAAAGTGCTGATAACATGTCTTTAGCTGCAAAAGCTGTGCATTATCTACTGGGAGTGTGCATAGCATTTCCCCAGCAGATAATGCACCGAAATTGAAGAAGACGTTCCCCGGCAGCATTATGAATGCACATAACGCCACCCACTGAGGTGTCGTTATGAGCACCCATGTTGTCTACAATTTTGACAGTTACCACATGCTGTTGACGCCCGCAGTAACCACGCTTTACACATACACACACACACACACCCACTCTCCACCCATATCCTGCCCACTCTTGCAGATTACACAGTTTCTGCAAATAGTGCAGAAAATCGCTGCACTGTCTTTAATGCACCCATATAACATGGCAGTCAGCTCATGCTAACAGTTTAACCAGCTTAGTAAACATCCTCCTAAATATATTTTATTGCAGTGTGCCCTAGAATATCCATACACCTAGTCAGAAAACCAAACAAGCCAGATTACTATTGATCCTTACATGAAACTCCATGTTTGTAAGCCCTCTTCTGAAAAAGTATAGAAGCTTATTTGAGTGACAAGCTCCTTGCCTTGTTTGCTCTTGTTTTTGTGTAGTTCACGGCTCCTGGACTGACATAGTATGCATAATTTTCATCATCCACTCTGCTCCTTGTCTCCCACGACTTCTTGCTCTGTATAGCGCAGCTTCATCCAACCACAGAACTCTGGCTGTGAAAGGGTGGTCACAACATGCGCCTCCCTTGCATTGTACCCCCTTAACACCCCTCTGCTTGGGCATCACTTATGCTTGTCCGACTTGGCCTGCTTGTCCATGAAGAAAGCAGTTGCTTATCTGTAACAGGGGTTCTCTGTGGATAGCAGGGTTAGTCGGCCATGCCAGCCCAGCCTCTGGTGTCTTCAGATGGCACTGCTGATGCGAGGGAAAGACTGAGACAGGAAATGGGATGGACTGGAGATGGAGGCAATTGGAATATGCTCAAAAGAATCCTTCCCCCCCTCCCAAAAGGCTCTTCTGAGATATGGTAGAGCTACTCCATCTCTGGTGCTGTCTGACAATGCCTATGTGTGGCTGACTCACCCTGCTGACCACGGAGAACCTGCATTACAAGTAAGTAGCTTTGCTTTTGCACACCTCTGTTTAATCCTTTTTCAAATTTGTGGGTTTATTGTTACATTCATTAGGTTGCATAAGATTAAATTGTGTATTTTTACACAGCGAGGGGAATTCTATCCAGTTAATCATCATGGACCACACAAAGACTAGAAGACCATTTTATATGCACCTTCGCTCAGTTGGTCTTACATGACCTATACTCATCTATTACTACCTACCAAAAGTACCAGAATCTCAATACGCAAGAAAAATAATTATTGAACTTCTGGTGAATCCCTTAATGTATTAATAAGCTGATAAGGGAGAAGCCATGGTAATCGTAAACAGATTTAAGTATAAACGGGAAGCCCTCAAACTGTTTGGTGATCATACATGCTGTCTCCATTCAGATTACAACCCAACCTCTAGGCTGGCCTGGATTATTGCCAATGAGGTAGAAGGAGTCTATTTATAGGTTTTTCTTAGTAGTGTATTCTAAACACATGTGTAGAATGGGGATTGCACACTTTTATTTAATAGAGGAGAGGATGCAAAATAAATGTCAGTTGTTATTTACTGTGTTAGTATATAAAATACACCTGGGGCATGCTGCGCAAAAATTTTGAAAATTTTATGCAAAAATTTAGAAACTTTTGCAAAACTCTACATGCTTTATCAAACTCTTGTGCAGAATTCCCCCATCATAAAACTTAACTCCTTCTCTAGACCTGAAATTTCTCCTGCCTTTTTCCTGCTTGACTCTCTTGTTGCAATCAATTTTGTTCCCAACCCATCCTTGTCTCCCTCCCTGTTTCCTCTCCCTCTAACCTTTAGCCCCCAGCCACCTCATAACTGACCAGCAGCCCATCTCGAGCCCTCAGCAACCCCTCCCTGCTCACCAACAACCCTTCTACTGCCCCCAGATAGCCCCCCCCCCCTTCACCAGCAGCCCGATTGCACTTCCATTTGCTCCCACGGCTGTGCTAAAGGTGTGTTAACTACATACCTTTCAAAACGTGCTGGCGTCTGTCTCTAGCACAGCTGTGGGAGCAAACGGAAGTGCTCCCACGGCTGTATTGCCTCTAACAGTGAGGCAGGATCGGGTGCTCTTAAAGCTTATGTGCAAGATCCTGCCTATCTGGCAGGCCGGTACCTGCACAGAAAATGCAGAATTATGCACAGGTGGGGAATTATGTGCAAATTCTCTGTTGTGCAGTTGTGCAGAATTTCCCCAGGAGTAATAGAAGCTCAGGTATACCTTTGCTAGGCATTCTTTTCAATTTTGATTTTATAATTTTTTTGAAGAGGATCTGTGTATATATGAATGGTAAGCAGGAAACGTGGTTCCATTCCAAATGTAGCTCCTGGTCTTCCTGAGTGTGTGCACCTGAAGAGAAGGCTTTTCTCTGAGAACAAGCAGGAAGTCAATCTTCACATTTGGGTGATGTCTGGCCGATGGAAACCGCGTGAAAGCATCTCCCCAGCTTTCACAGAAAGCCTTTGGGAGATACACCACGCATGCGCGGTCCTCTTCCTGCCCAAGGGTGCCATTTTGCCTCATTCTCCTTTTTTCTGCAGAGCCCTTCGGCTGCTGTCTGGTTTTGCGTACCGGTTCCTTCCCGCCCCCAAGCCAGCTCGCCTCTGCATCGCTCCTCGACCGGCGTTTGTGACCTTTTTCACCCGAAGGCCTCTGATACCTGCGAGGCGACAGGGACTTCCTTTTTCTGATGGCCTCCAGTGGCTTCAAGAAGTGTGACTAGTGTGGCAAAATGATGTCTCTCACCAACCCGCATGACTGCAGCTTCCTGTGCCTCGGCCTGGAGGAGCATAACGACTCCGACTGTTAACTTTGCAGAACCATAGCCTCAAAGGCCCTAAAGAGCCATTAGCAGCAGCAGCAGGAAAAGTTTTTACAGAAGTCTGACTCCGTGCCAGAATTTCCAGCGACACCATGCTCCAGGGCCCCCTCGGCTACTTCGGAGCTCCGTGAAGCCCAAACCTTTTTTGGATTCCTGTGGCCGCAATTCCTCAAAGCAGAAATCCTCAGAGGTGGAGTGCAAGAAGAAACCCTCGAAGACTGCCTCGGAGGACAGTTCTGGGAAGAAGGGAAAATCCCACCCCAGGCCCCATAGTTGCAGGTATGAGTCTGAGGAGTTGGAGTGGAAGAGGCCTTCCAAGCTCCCCCGCAAGGACTCTCCCTCAACAGTATTTATGCTGGGCTTGAAGCCCTTAGTGCCTGCGTCAAAGGCTGCGGAGCCAACTGATATGGAGACCAGTATGGCAGCCTTGGCGAGCACTATATCTGCTCTCATAGCCATGCAGTGGGCATTTGTCTGGTTCATCTGCCCCAACGACAGGACCCTCGACATCAAGGACTTGGATGTCGAGCTGGTTCTCAAGCACCATCAGCGTCGATAGAGCCCCCTGATACTGGAAGAGGTCCCGGTAGTATTCCTTGGGACACTGATCCTCCCTGGCGAGTGCCCACGGCTCGGATTGCAGATCGTCCAGAGTTTGCGGACTACATGGAGTGGACTTCGACCAAGGCAACCGCGCGGCATCTCATACTCTGAGTCTGAATGGAAGACAAGAGGATGAAGATTTCCCGGACACGAGGCGACACCGAGATGTGTCCTTGGATCAGTCTCCCCTGATGCCCCAATGTCATTCTCCGCCCGAGGACTTCGCTTTCCTCGATTGTGTGGGACATAGCCAAGGTTCTCACTACTGAGACACAGGCCAATGACGACCCATGCACTGAAGAATTGGAGATAGTCCAATGCGAGGCACCCCCTAAGGAGACCCTTATGGTATTGATGCCCTCGATCCTTGACTGCCTACTCCTCTGGATGTGGGAAACACCAGCATCGGTACCAATTGTCAGTAGGTGCCTCGATGCCATGTACCGGGTACGCCGAAGACCTGGGTTCCAAAAGACCCAACTTCTCCACAACTCGATGGTCATGGAGTCGGCCATGTGCCAGCTCAAAAGCCAAAAAACTCATTTGTCAGTGCCACCCGGCAGGGAGATCAGAACCCTTGATGTCCTCGGCCAGAAGGCCTTTCAGGGCTTGATGTTAACTTGCCGGATCCAGTCCTATCATCTCTATATTGACATGTACCTGAAGGAACTGTCAAAGGAGCTTGGGGGATTTTTGGCAGGCCTCGATGGGGAACCCTATAGAGGTTTAAGACCCTGACCTCAGTGGTAAGAGTGCTTGAAATTTTTGTCCCGAGCAGCCTACGATGGTTTCGAGTCTTCAGTCAGGGTGGACGCTGCAGGCATCGGGGCATGACACCAAGCATGGCTGCAGTCATCTGACCTAGAGCAATTGATGTCCCCTCCATAGGAGAGAACCTATTTGGGAAACCCATGGCAGACGAGGCTTAGTACAGCCTGGAAAAAGCCACGGGAAAGAAGCCCCCCTTCCCGAGGAAGAAGGGGGGCTTTGGTAGGATATTTCCAGGCCTTCTCTACCCCTCAACAGGGCCAGCAACAGAAAGGCCAGGGACATGATCCCCGAAAGCAAAAGACCACAAAGTCCCAAGTGCCAGCCCCAGCCCAGCCTGGGGGGAGCTTTTGACTGCCTGGGTGCGAATCCTTCTCCCCCAAGGGGTCCTCTGCATCCCACAGGGGGGTGACTAGCCTTGTTTGTCCACAGGTGGACAGCCATCACCACCGATGCCTGGGTGTTACAAGTGGTCAGGAGGGCTACATCCTCCACCTGCATGGACGCCACCCTTGAACTTCCCAGGAAAGCCTACCAGACCTCTCCTTCATCAGACCCTACTTCTCACCAAGCTGGCAGGCCTAATCCAGGACAAGGCAGTGGAGCCCGTGCTGAAACATCCCTGGGGCACAGGCTTCTACTTCAGGTATTTCCTTGTCCAAAGGAGAACAGGGGGCCTCAGGCCCATTCTGGACCTGTGAGAGCTCAACAGGTTTCTGGTCAGGGAGAAGTTAAAGATACTCTCCCTTGGGATACTGCTGCCATTCCTCCAGCAGGGAGACTTGCTGTGCTCCTTAGACCTAAAAGATGCCTACGTGTACATCGTAAGCCATCTCAACCACAGAAAATACCTCCAGTTTGTAGTAGGGAGGGGGGGAGGATGACAATACTACCAATACATGGTGCTGCCCTTTGGTCTGGCCTCATCACCAAGAGTCTTCAAAAAGTGCCTTGCGGTGGTCACAGCCCACCTCCGACTTCAGGGGGCCTTCGTCTTCCTTTATTTATCCAGATTTGTATACCTCTTTCTCCTTCAATCAAAGTGGTTGTTTGGGACAACATTAAACAGGGGCGACACAACGTACATATAGACTATAGTGGATGGGGTTATTGTACATTCAAACGTGAGTAGAGTCTTCAGGATGTTTGGCTATAAAATTCCAGGAATAAAAAGGTTTTAAAGGATTTGCGGAAGTCTTTGAGGTACTTATCACCCGCAGTTCATCGGGGAGGGAATTCCAGAGGGCCGGTTCTGTGAGTGATATGGCTCTGTTGGAGGTCACTTGTTTTGTTTTATGATATCCAGCTGGTATGCAAAGTCTGCTGTTGGTTCATCTGGGTCAGTTGACTGTGTCTCTGGTTATTAAACTGTGGAGGACATCTGTTGTGCATAGTTGTATGATCTTGAATATGTTTACGGTTGTTTTGTATCTTGCCTGTGTAGATATTGGTAGCCAGTGCAGTTGCCAAAGTATAGGTGTGATGTGCTCGTGCTTGGCTGTGTCGGTTATGATTCGGGCTGCAGTGTTCTGTACTAGCTGGAGTGGATGGGTAGTCTGTTTAGGTAGTCCTTGAAATGAGGCGTTTCCGTAGTCTAGTATTGGGGTGATGACTGCCTGGAGGACTGGCTCATAAATGGGGACATAGCTACAGAGGCGCACCATAAATACCCTTTAGCACCTGGGGTTCGTCATAAACTACCCCAAGTCCCATCTCACTCCAGCCCAACGCCTAGAGTTAATAGGGGCGCAATTGGATACACTCCAGCTGAAAGCCTTCCTCCCTCAGGAGAGGTCAGAATGCCTTAGGGAGCTAGCCGCAGAGGTGCACTGATGCCACATGCTACCTACCTGGCTCCTCTTCCGCCTGTTGGGTCACATGGTCTCCATGGTTTACATGACCCCATACGCCCACCTGCACATGAGGGCAGCCCAGTGGTACCGTTGCTCTCAGTGGACACAAGCCACATGCAGGCTCAGGGACAGAGTGAAAGTGACCCGTCAGCTGGCGAACTCCCTCGGATGGTGGCAGAGTCCATGTCACCTTCAGGCCGGGATGTCCTTCCAAGCAACTACCCCCCAGAGGGTCTCCACCACAGATGCCTCTCTACTTGTCTGGGGGAGCTCATTACGAGGGCCTCCAAATGCCAGGTGACTGGTGTCAGGAGGAATCCCGGTTGCAAATCAACCTGCTAGAACTCTGGGCGATATTCCTAGCTCTCTGAGCCTTCTGCCTCCAGCTTCAGCACTACCCGGTGCTGATCCAGACCAACAACCAGGTTGCAATGTTCTACATGAACAAACAAGGGGGAACAGGATTGTACCCTCTGCCAGTAGGCAGTAACCCTCTGCACCTATGCAGCATGGAGGGGGTTGCTCCTAAGAGCGGTTTACTTCCCAGGCCAGGACAGTGCCCTGGTGGACAGACTGAGCAGAGTCCTCCAGCTGCACAAGTGGCACCTGGATCTAGTCGTAGCCTCCTCCCAGTTGTTTCGTCTCTGGACGGGTTCTCCTTGATGGACCTGTTTGCCAGTCTGGACAACACACAGTTGCCCTGAATCTGCTCTCACCAGCCACACCCATCCTGTGTGGCAGCAGATGTGTTCCTCATCCCATGGACAGAAGGCTTCCTGTATGCCTTCCCACTGACATCACTGATCGCCAGGACCTATTTAAAGCTCAACGCAACAGAGCATCAATAATACTGATAGCCCCTAGGTGGTCCAGGCAGCGTTGGTTCCCACTGCTCCTCTCCCTTTCAGCGGCATCGCCGATTCCCCACACCAACCTGGGGTCCTTGTCACTCACAGCTTGGCTGCTGAAAAGGTAGCATTAGCTCCCTTCAACCTCCCACGGGACATGGAGGAGGTTCTTCTGGCCTCGTGTAAGGCCTCCACAAGAAGGTGATGCCTTTTCTTGGTGTGGTGCACAGAAAGACTGGCAAACCTGTTCTACTCAGTACAAGTGGTACTCCAGTACCTACTCCACCTGTCGCAGGTGGAACTAAAATCCAGTTTGGTCAGAATACATATGAGTGCCATCACCATCCCATTGAGGAAAGCTCCTCTCAGCACAGACCCTTGTGTCCCTGTTTCTGTCGGGCCTCTTGTTATCCAAACTCCCCCGATTTGCCCTCCAGCGGCAGAGTGATATCTGAATGTGGTGCTCTTGCAGCTCACTAAGCCTCCGTTTGAGCCTCTGTCTACCTGCCACCTGCGGTACCTTTCCTGGAAGGTCATATTCCTTGTAACATTCACATCAGATTGCAGAGTTGGTGAGCTCCAGGCTCTGATGGCAGTGCTCCCCTACGCCAGGTTCTACAAGAACAGGGTGGTGCTTCGCACACACCCCAAGTTTCTGCCGAAGGTGGTGTCCCCCCATTCCATTTCAATCAAGAGATGATGCTCCCCACCTTCTTTCTGAGGCCTCATGCTGGTAGAGTGGAGACCGTTCTCCATATTCTGGATTTAAAAGGGCCCTGTCCTATCTGCAATGGACCCGGGCCACCACAAAGCACCTCAGCTTTTCTTATCTTATGACCCCAGCTGTCTGGGGCTCCCAGTGACGAAGTGAATGTTCTCTTGGGTCATGGACTGCATTAACCTTGCCCATGAGCAGGCAGGGATCTCATTAGATCAGAAGGTCATGGCGCAAATCTGCATTCCGTCACCATGATGGAAATCTGCCAGGCCGCCACCTGGTCTTTGGTCCATACCTTCACAGCTCACTGCTGCGTGGAGAGGGAGTACCAACAGGACAGCGCCTTTGGCCAGGCCACACTCTGTAATATCTTCAGTGTGTAGGCAACTCCTGACCTTGGACCCTTCTGTGTTCAGGCTACCGGAGAGCTGGTTCTCTTCTGGATATTTAGGTCCTGTGAGAGTCTCTCTGTAGGGACTGAACTGCTGCTGATCATGGCTCACCCTTTGCAGGTCACCGTGGCATTTTTACAGGTTCCCTGTAGCTGTAACAGGTGTTCTCCTGTGACAGAAGGAATCAGTCCTCACAACTCTCCCTCCTCTCCTCTGAGTTGCTTCTCTACCGTATTTTATTTTTCCCTTAGCCATCTTAGCGCTATATTTGACTGAGGCAAGATGGCACCCTTGGGTGGGAAGGTGACCACGCATGCATGATGCATCTCCCAAAGGCTTTCTTTGAAAGCTGGGGAGATGCTTCTGCGCGGGCTCTGTTGGCGCCGACATCACCTATATGTGAGGACTGATTCCTGCTGTTTCCAGGGAACACCTGTTGCAGGTGAGTAACTACGTTATTTGACACTGGTACCATGGTGTTTAAGGGGGGGGGGAGAGGGGGTGCCTTACTAAGTTGCACTTGGAAGTAAATTCTTGCTTTGGTTTATTATCAGCAAATGTCAATTCCATATCGTCCTGCCAGACCTGTACAGACGAGTGGGTTGTGTTTCCCTACCAGCAGATTGGTGGAGACAAAGAACCAATGAAAAACCCAGGTTTCAATGACATCACTCCCATGCCTTTATCTGCCTCAGCCACCAGAGGTCTCTTCAGTATTTTGTCTCCAGCAGATGATGGATGGAATTTCTCCACTCTGAAGAAATTGGAGAGGAATAGATTGAATTAAACACTTGTGAACGACCACCTTGATGGTGACTCTTTCTCATGAGCATGCCGTGGGAGGCTCCACTAGACTGTGGTCTTTTCAATAGCCATAGTAGGAGAGAAAATTGGTTCAGCTCTGTGCTCTTATTATAATAGCCTGATGAGCAGCCAGAAAAATGTATGGATCTGGAAGGATTGGAAGAGTTCAGCAGTCTTGCACTATCTCAATGCCTCCTCCCTCATCCTCTGCCCCCTGCTCTCTCTCGAAGATTGCAGAAGGCTTTCAGAGGAATCTGCCTGCCAGCCACCTTAAATGCAGTGCCTGCAAAGCCAGAGAAACAGTTTCAGTAGAGTAGAGCTGAGCCCAGCATGGATTTCTGCCTGGGGTTCTCGGGGGTGAGTACTAACGCTTGATTTCATCATTGTCCTTGTTGGGGGCTCCTGATTCTATCTGGCTGGGGCGCAATTTGGGATGGACAGCTGGAGACTATTGGCGCAGTGTGGGGGTTTCCTGCCATTTTCCCACACACATTGATAATGATTTTGCTAATGTGTGGCAGGCAATCACATGGTCCTAGCAGCCGTTCTGCCTGAACAGCTCCAACGTGTGTTTTCTTAACCTAATACCTATAATGCATGTTGCCATGTAGGCATTGTTAATGCACGCCTTTCAGGCTGCCATGGGCTTAGTGTGTGCTGTTGTGATACTTGCCTTAACTCTTCTTCTAAGAAACATTTGGCCTGTGGCAAGTGAGGTGCCTCCTCTTCAGCCTCTGGACGCTTTTTTTGCATGGCAGTTTGAGTGATCCCCAGAGGACTTGCTCCTCCTCTCTCAGCTGGGAGATAGTTAGTCGGCTGGGATCTGTCCAAGATTTGGATTGTGACTTGGATTCAGATGCCTCGGTTCTGGGCTCTGAGGTGGACGAAGAAGTACACTCTCCTTTGGAGGATTTGGAAGAGGCCGGTGTTTTCTGTATGTTTTGGAAGGAGGAACTGGCGTTGATTGCCAGGATCTCATCCACCTTGAGCATGGCGGATAATCCAGGCATGGAGCGGAAGCCAAAGGTGCATCCACTCCTGCAAGGGGTGCGCAAATCCACTACTGTCTTCCCATTCCAAGAGGTAATCAAGGACCTGATCAAGTCAGAGTGGGGTTCCCCTGACTCCCTGCCTAAGGGGCTGAGGGTGTATAAGAATATGCATGCTCTCCCGGAGAAGGGTGCTGTGTGGTTTGATATTCCCAAGGTGGATGTGCCGGTCACAGCTGTTACCAGATGTACTACCATACCGGAGGAAGGCAGATAGGCCTTAAAGAATGACTGGGCTCCTCCTTGAAGAACCAGTTTGACTCGGCAGCTGCTATTCTTCAGTTGGTGGTATGTGCAGGCCTTACGTCTTGAGCCCTGCTCCAGTGGATTCAGTCTCTTCTGCTTGATACTACCCCTCTTTTGGAGTTGGCTACAGCCTTCTTTTCTTATGCCATGTATGACTTGATATGTCTAGCAGCCAGGGATAGTGCCCTGTTGACGGTGACATGGTGTTTAATCTGGCTCCGACACTGAGCAGCAGACACATCTTTCAAAGCCTAGTTGACCCAACTGGCCTTTAAAGGGAAGCTTCTTTTTGGGGCCAATTTGGTGAAGGATCTGGGCGAGATGAAGTCTTACTGCCTTCTGAAGTGAACAGGAGTTTTCTTTCACTCAGCCTCCGCTAGTTTCTCACGGGTACGCCGGTCGGACTCCTGGGCATCTTGGGACTCCCATCGCTAGCAACATGGAAAGCCCTTCTTCCCCTCTGCTTCCAGATTTTGAGCTGTTTCTCAGTCCTTTCATGGAGCGCATAGGGACTCAATCCCCTCCAGAGGAGGACCCTCCCGGGCTGCACAATGAAGGTTTGGGGTCCCATTCCCTGGTTCTTCTGGTTGAGGGCAGGTTGCGCAGCCTCTTTCAGGAATGGGCTGGGGTCACCAAAGATTGCTGGGTGCTAGGCATTATTCATTACAGCTATGTTCTGGAATTTAGAGCCAATCTCGGATGCTTTTGTCACCCCCCCCCCCCTTGTAGGTCTGCAAACAAAAGGACAGCAGTGCAGATTGCCTTGGACAAGTTACTGCTCCTCCTGAAGCAGCAGTGTCCCCTCAGAAGATCAAGGTGAGAGCAGCTATTCCATCTATTTTGTGGTAATGAAAAAGGATGGATCCTTCCAACCCATTCTGGTATCAATGAGCACGTGTGCGCCCTGTGCTTCTGGATGGAAACTTTGCTTTCTGTGATTCAAGCAGTGCATTGAGGGGAGTTACTGGCATCTCTGGATTTGTCTGAGGTATATTTTCATATCCCGATCTGGCAGGAGCAAAAAAGGTATCTGCATTTTGCAGTGCTTGGCTCTTGCTTTCACTTCGCCGCCCTCCCATTCGGACCCTCCACTGCCCCAAGGAAGTTCTCCAAGGTCATGGTGGTGGCGGTTGCTGAGCTGTGGCACCAAGGAATTTGTGTGCACCCATATCTGGACGACTGGCTCATCCCAGCCTGTTCTGTTTCAGAGGTCTTTCTGGTAGCGACCCGAGTGGTGTCCTTTTTTGGAAAGACTTGGCTGAGTGATCATTCAGGGAAAGAGCAGTTGAGGTCTTCCCAGTCCCTGTAATTCCTGGGAGCACATGTTGATGCTAGAGTAAGCAGAGTCTATCAGAGAAGAAATGTAACTGCTTATTGGATTGCCTGATGCTGTTCTGTTTGCATCAGGCTCCCAGAGTCTAGGATTATCTCAGCTTCTCAGGTTGACGGTGTTGGAAATTGTGATGGTGCTGTGGGTGCATTCGCACATGCGGATGCTCCAGTGATCCTTGTTGACTTGGTGGTCCCTGAGTTCTCAAGAGTTTGAGTTCAGGCTCCTGCTTCCAATGATAGTGGAGGTCAGCCTGCAGTGGTGGAGGCAGCCCAGTTATCTGAGGAAGGACATGCCGCTGGACAATTATTTGTGGATCTGTTATGGTTTAGGCACTTGATATACCGCCCTTTACTATATGCCTCAGAGCGATATATATATATATATATATATATATATATATATAAAACAAGTACTTTTTATTCCCTTGTCCCCAAAGGGCTCACAATCTAAGTGTATCTGAGACAATGGAGGGTTAAGTGGCTTGCCCAGGGCCACAAGGAGTGGCCATGGGACTAGAGACCCCAGTCCCTCCGGCCTGAGGTTACTTGTCCCCATGTGGGAATCGAATCCCTGGCCCTCTGACCTGAGGTAACCTGTCCCAACCACTGAGCCACCACTCCCTCCTAGATGCCAGTTTCTCGGGCTGGGGAGCCCATTGCTAAGACTGTTGGAACCGCAGGGAGGCAGTGTGGTCCATCACTCACTCGCGGCAAGGGCCATCATATGGGGTCTTTTGCGTTTCCGGCCCCCTGGTCAAAGGCCAGGCGGTTCAGGTATTTTCAGACAGTGACACAGTGATGGCTTATATCAATCGGCAAGGCGACATGAGGAGTGCCAGGATAGCCTTGGAGATGGCTCTTCTGTTTACCTGGGCGGAGAAGAATTTCCTAGCATTGTCTGCTTAGCATATTGCCAGGGTGGAGGATGTGGAAGTGGACTTTCTCAGCCTGCAGTCTCTGGATCCAGGAGAAAGGGAGTTGAGGCAGGAGGCATTTCAGTTGATTCTACACTACTGGAGTTGCCCCGAGATGGATCTGATGGTGACTCCATGCTTAAGGCGATTTCTCCTTTTATGTGAACCAAGTGATTTGTCTGCTCTCCTTCTCTTAGGAGCAGTGTCGGGGGTAGGAGTAGAATCTTCGCCTTGTGGATGTCTGGAGGGTGCTTCTCTGGTATTTGGAGGTTATGAATGTCTTCGGTAAGTCCAACCATCTTTTTGTGCTGGATTAAGGAGGCTATTGCCTCAGCATATCTGTTGCGGAACTGGCTGGTTCCAGAGGGTTTTTGTGCATATTCTACCTAAGCACAAGTGTCCTTGTGGGCGGAGCAGAGCTTGGTAGCCCCTGCAGGCATTTGTCAGGCAGCAATATGGGCATCACTTCCCACATTTGACAAGCATTACTGTTTGAATGTTGATGTTTGGATGGACAATGCCTTTGGCTCAAGGATTTTGCGAGCTGCTGTCTTCTCCTGCCCAGTGGAGTTGTAACTTTGGTACATCCCACTTGTCTGGACTGGTCTAGCAGGATGATATGGAAGGTGACATTTTACTTACCAGATAATGTCCTTTCCATGAGTTCTGCTAGGCCTGCCCCTGGAATTGTTTGCTTTGCTGCGACAGTACGCTAGAGTCTGCTATGATTTATACACTTGACTCTGCAGGTCCATCTTCCACTGACAGCCTCCTGTTTATGCTTTCCTATACATAGTTCTCTACTGTTTGATTACCCACGTTGAGATTGTGAGGCTTGCCATCTCTCCTATATGCTTGAGGACAGACACTGAAGAGACCTCTGGTGGCTGAAGTGGATAGAGGCACGAGAGTGATGTCATTGAAACAAATATGGACTTTCATTGGTTCTTTGTCTCCACAAATCTGCTGGTAGGGGAACACAACCCACTTCTTCGGACTGGTCTAGCAGAACTCAAGGGAAAGACATCTGGTAAGTAAAATGTCACCGTTATATCCTTCATCTTTATGTAATGCATAATTTAAGCTTCAAATCTATTTTACAGGTAAAAAAATAAATTATGCAGATCCATTCTTAATATGGTTAGTTAAACTGTATTCCAGCTGCAATAGACAGCAGTTAAAGATACTAACTGACCATTGTCACACCCTGATTGGCTGCTAGGATTGCTGCAATACCTGAAGAAGTAAGCGAAATTGCCCTGTAAGATGGCAGAAAACAGATTAAATGGACTCAACAGATGAGGAGTGGCCTTAGTTGTCAGTATCAGCAATGAGATTTCACTTAACATATCCTGAAAGAGCTAGGATGATCTCTAGTTGCTTATTTTTTTGAGGGGGGGATACAGATAAAACATTTAAATTGTAAACTATGCTGAGACACTCACACCTCACTGTTTTGATTGTTATGCTGGCAGCCGATCACTTAAATTCTAGTAAAGTATGACTATGATAAAAGTTGCCTATGTCCAGCTAGCTCTGCTATATACCACCTTGGGTGAATCAATTGATAAATGCAGTCATAAATTTTAATATTGATGCTGCGGGTAGAAAGAATGATGCAATTGAGGTAGTTTTGCCCTATGAAGATGACCAAAATATGGATTACAGTGCTTGCCAAAAAATACAGGAGCCAAATACAAGCAAACCCTTTGCCATACCCACTTGATGCCCTATTAAGAGATGCTCCAACATAAAGGGATTTAGAGTAACAAAGTAGTTGCCCCTTTCTCTTTCCATAAAGGTGGTTGATATGGACAAATTTGTCTCTTTGCAGATTTTAAACATAAGTTCACTGTTCAAGCTTCGCCTACCACAGACAAAAGAAAAAGCTTCATTGGCTATCGAGCCAGCCCACCTGCAAGTCCTACCATCATTCCACGGCTCCGGGCAATACAGCGTAAGCCTCCTGAATAGAGTAAAAAAAAACGTACGGTCATACTATAGCTTCAGGGATTGATAAGGCGGGTTATAAATAAAACATGGTCTACAACAGAATTCAGTGTGATGGTGTGAGGAGAGCAGGCAGGATCTAGAGAAACAAGCATTTATAGGACTTTCTAACTTGTTCATGCATTATGCTTCAGTTTCCAGTAAAATATTGTACAGGAATAAGTTGCATTAGGAGTGAGTTATCTTCTAAGATTGTTGCTGGTAGTACTGTAAAAGGGATTGGTGGCTTGCCAAATCCTATAAATGAAAGCAATATCAACTAGAGAGGGGATCTATCATTAGGTTTATACTGAAAATATGCTGCAAATTAAGACAACACCCTTGTTTTCAGCCAAGTCTTGGTGGCTCAGGGACATAAAACTGTCTTGCTTGGGGGTCAGTCATTTGCAAAGGGGAGCCTTGAATTGTAGAATAATTGGTTAAAAGCTAGTTCCTCCTCTTAGTTCTGACAATTCATTGTGCTTATGTAATGGATAACCTCTTTTGAGCTGTGATCTATTTCTGCAGTGACCCCAGATGAGAGCAACAAAACGTGGGGCCGCGGCTCAGTCTTACAGAGGGAGGAAGGAGATGAAGAAGAAGAAAAAAAAGATCATAAGAAAAAAGGCCGCACCTGGGGACCAAGTTCTTTGTATCACAAAGAGTCAACCGTATCAGAAGATGGGTAAGTGTGCAGAAAACTACCTTAGTAGCAAATAATCTATACTAAGGATTCAAATCCTGATGTGTTCATTTATGAATTTTCAATATTGAATGTAAATAGGATGTAAAAAAAATATGCCAGTAGACATGCTGATTAATTTAATTTAATCTATTTCTGAAAGACTTGGAAGGCAAGGCAATGTTTTCTTTTCATTTTGTTAAGCAAGTAAGGAAAGCATGCGGAGCATTGCTTATGGAATTCTTTCCATCTCCTGTCTGTACACGCACACTTGCAGGCTCATACTACTGTTTGTATTTATGTCGTCTGTGTGTGTTGATTTTGTTTAGTGTGTGCGCGCGTGTATATATTTCTGTTTTGTATGTTTATCTGAGTGTTTGCATGGGCAAGTGAGTGTGTGCATGTTTCTATGTATGTTGGCTTTCTGTGATCAGGAAATGAGAGCGGGGAGGGTAGTTGGATAGGTACAGTTCCTTAATCGGTATGTTAAAATACAGTGTATGTATGCTGCAACTGTTGGAACTGCTTCTCCCATACCAAAGTATTGGGGCATTTTCTGGGGGGGGGGGGGGGGGGGGAGGGGGGGGTAGTGTTAAAATGTAGAATCTTCACCTCTGCAGCATATGGACTCCCCCTAGCTCACCTCCTTCCTTCCTGTGACTAGAGCAGTATTTCAGTGCTAGGTTTCCACAGCCTTTGCACTGGCTGAATCCTACCACAATTTCTGCTGTTAGTTCTACTAGAAGCAGGAAGAGCAGGCTCACTTACACAGGGGACAGGATTGAAGAATTGCAGATAAAGGTTTTAAAATCTGAAAATGCCCAGATGCATTAAAAACGCTGGACACTAACCATCCAACATCCTAAGCATTGAACACATCTCACTGGGCCCCCCTAAACATTTGGACTCAAAATAATGTGCATAGTGTGTCTATTCTTTAATCTGGTTCTGCCCAAAGCAAACAATATTTATTGGCAGTACACATAGAAACCAATAAGAAAACCATATGATTCAGTAAGGACTTTAAACAGTAGAATTAACAAAAACAAAGACAAATAAAATGTAGATGAGCAATGCAATGTGTGCCTTTGAATTAGTGCTGACTCCTGGCGACCCGGCAGCTCTTCTGTTTTCTTGGCAGTGTGACCAGAAGTAGATTGCCAGGTCTTTCTTCCAAGGCAGTGGAGAGTTAGGTGTCTTGCCAAAGCCACAAGGAGAGCTAGTGGGAATCGAACCCTGGTCTCTTGGTTACCAAGCCAGAGCTCTAACCACTAACCACTAGGCTACTCCTGCACTCCATGTATATGAGAATGACTGACTAAAATGCATCCCATCAGGGACAGGATTCTAAAATCCCTGTGCTTATGTGTATTGGTGTTGTCCGTATTTGTGTCTGTGTGCATGTGTTGTGTCCGTGGGGGCATTAGATGGGGGTGGTAGGGCAGTTGCAAGGAGCTACCTTTAGGGGTGAGGACACTTGCTAGAGGTTCTTTCTGGGGGAGGGAGCACTTTGTGGTGTGCTGGGGCTGTGACTTGGGGGGGGGGGGCATCAGAGTAGTTTGACTTCTTACTTTGGGTGGGCAAAGAATAAGGACATTAGCAGAGAGGGGCAGGAGGACCAGTTCACCATTAGTGCCTACAACCTTTAGGGAGGCACTACCTCTCATCTCCCCAAACACCTGTTTGGGGGGGGGTAATTGCAGGGAGTAGTTTAGGGTTGACAGAGCAGCTTTCTAGTGCTCCGCCCCCACAGCCTTCCCATTGGCTGTCTCCTACCCACAGTCTCTGCTGCTCATTACACAAAAAGCAGGTAGGGCAGGCTCACTCTCACAGAGGAAGATTGGAGATCTGCTGATAGTTATTAAATTCTAGCTAACATATCTGGACATTTTTTCATTCTTCTAGCTTCCAGACATTAATGTAAAAATCAGTAGAATCCCCAAAAAAGCTGATTTTTATCCTAAACACCCCCCAGTGCCTTAATGTAGCCCTGCTCGTGGCAGCAGTTGTTGGTTGCCAGTACTCATAGTAACTAATAAGAAGGCAGTGCAGTTCAATTACAAAAACAAAGAAACTGATTAAATATCTGAATAACCTAACAATATAGTATGTCAAAGGTAGGAAATTAATTGTAATCCCTGTGTGTGTGTTTTGAGGGGGGAGGTTTTTTTTTGGGGCTGCAGCATTTTTCAGGGTGGTGGGTAAGTTGAGGGAAGGGCAGGTTTAGTGATGGTGGCAGCTGTGGGGAGGATAGATTTTGGGAGATGGGGCCAGTTTGTGGGTTGGTAGAGTACTTGCTAGAGATGGTGCTTGGGGTAGGGGCAGTTTGTGGGGTTGTGGTGGAGTCATGGGAATATTTCCGGGGTCAATGGCATTTTGGAGGTAGGAAGCAATTGCAGGGGATAGTTTTTGGGAGTGAGGGCAGTTTGGGGTTTGGAGAGACTTGAGAACACGAGAGGAGTTTGAAAGGGGCAATTTTCTAAGTGCTGTGATTCACTGTATGTATGTGTATGTCGCAGAAGCTGGAACTCCTCCCATAGAAATTTATGGGGCCATTTTTTGGAGGGGGGCTTATATGCCTGGAACCTCTGGCCCATCTTTGAACCCAGTGTCTCTTTCCCCATGTCGAGTTTCATCCCATTGCACTTAATTTTCAGAGAATTATTTTGCCCCCTGACAGATGTAAGGACAGATGGACATTTCTCGACCCCCCCCCCCCCTCAGTATAATTTTTCCCAACTTCTGTTGGGTTGGAAAGAATAAAGGAGGTGCTCTTATTAGTGCATCAGTGAAGAATTGTAGTTCCCACCCACTCTTTGCTTAGATGAGGTCATCAGCTTTTGTTTTACAGAAAGACCAGTTGCTAAGATTTTGGGGATCAAGTTGTCTAGGGAGGCTAAAATTATGTTTTGTTCTTTATTTTACCGGATATATTGCACACTATCAATACATACCAGTAAAATAATGTCCAAACCACTTAAGAAAAAATAGACGAGTAAGGGCATTTAAGAGCACCAGTATCCAGTCTTCATGGATAAAATTAGAAAAGACATGTTAATCTCTGATACTTGTTTCTATTGTTTTTATATGGGCACTCTTATTTACTTTGCTTTTTATTTTTTTATTTTTTAGCCTTAACTCACTAGTTGATGGATACAAGCAGTGGTCGTCCAGTGTTCCGAATTTAGGAAAGGTCCAGAAAGCTGCCCCTATTGTACTGGGGTTTACCAGCTTGACTGAAATGGGTAAGAAGACTTTACTTTGCGGGTAAACTTTCAAAAGATCTAGCCTCCTAATTTTGGACATTAAAATGCTGAATTGACCCCTTAAATTATATGGAGACTGGGTGACTAAATGTAGCCATACAAAAAAAGAGCAGACCCAGGCAGTAGCTTCTGGTTGGAGGAGCAATAATAGCTATCTAGTACTGACTTCAGCTCTATTTGATTAACTTAGATGCTCAGGCCTAAGAGCAGGGTTGGAGAGCATCCTAAATCTAGCCAGTTGCTTGTGTCCTTAGCCAGAAATCCCTGGTTCCCTCCAATATGTGACACTCGATGAAACGAAGAATTGCCTCTCCCTGATGCTTTTGCTGTCCTAGGTGGTAGATAATGATCCAGAACCTCTCCTTCCCATACTGACAGAATAATTGCAGCTTGGGGGCAAGGACTAGGGATGGGGGTGTCTCTACAGCATCGGGTTTCGAGAGAGAGGGGGGTGTTCAGCACGTTGATGGAATGGGTTTAAATAAAGGGTCAGGACTTCTGGGGTTACTACATTCCATAAGATGCTCTGTGATGAAGTAAGTATCCTAAATGTAGCCAGTCAGTCAGCTAAAATCTAGTTCTTTATCCTGCTAGACCAGTCAAGACAAGTAGGTTTATGCTCCCTTGGCAGTAGGTGTAGGCAGACTTGAGCATCTTTCAATGATGATGTCAGGAGAGATGTTCACAGATACAGCACAGAGAGAAGCCAGTATTCCATATAGTCCTGCTAGAACAGCCTTGACAAGTGCATTGTGTTCCCCTACCCAGCAGACTGGTGGAGACAAAGAACCAATGAAAAGCCCAGGTTTCAGTGACATCACTCTCATGCTTCTATTCGCCTCAGCCACCAAAGGTCCCTTCAGTATTTCTTGGTCTTCAGCAGATGGTGGATGGATTTTTTCCTTCTCCAGGAACAAGCAGGAAGTCAGTCCTCACTTATGGGTGATGTTGGCACCGACGGAGCCCGCGCGGAGCAATTCCCCAGCTTTCAAAGAAAGCCTTTGGGATTGCTACCACGCATGCGTGGTCCTCTTCCCACCCAAGGGTGCCATCTTGCTCAGTCTTCCTTTTTCCGCGGAGCCCTTTGGACGCACGTCCTTGTCCCTCGGAAAAAGTTTGATTTTCCTCACCTTAACAGGCTCTTATTTATTTTTTCCAGTTGCATTGGTCCTCTACCCATCCTCCCCTTGCTCTCTTTTGGAGTTTACAGGGCTACCTTTTCTCAGAATTGTTTTTTCCTGGGCTTCGCGCCCTTTTTTCTTTCCAACCGCTGGAGGCGTGGGTCTTCGACCTCGCAGGGTCTGTTTTTTGCCCCCATGGCCACCGGGTTTAAAAAATGTGATAGATGCTCTAGGAACATGTCGCTTACAGACACTCATGACTGCTGTCTAAGGTGTCTGGGAGCCGACCATGACCCAGAGCTCTGTTTGCTCTGCAAGAAAACATTTCTAAGGCCCTGCTCAGTCGTAAGCAGAAGTCCGAAGGCATTTTCCGAAAGGCTGCCTCAGTCTCCAGTGGCGCCCTCGGTCGTCTCCCCTCCGGTGGGTTCTCCCCCTGCGGCACTGCGCTCCAGACAACACTCTGACAAGGGGTCCCCCGAGGTGGAACGGCGCAAAAATAAGAAAGCCTCAAAGTCACTGTCTGGGGCCCTCGACAAGCGCGAGTGTTCCCACGCCCGGTCGCTTAGCCCCCTTCAGCGTTCCAGAGAGTCAGACAAGGAGCGGCCCCGCAAGGTACCTTGCAGAGAAACGGAGGCCTCTGGCAAAGGCGCCCAGTTTCCTGAGGACCGTCACGGTGAGGCCCACCTCTCCTCCTTGACGCCTGACCCGGTGACCCCGGTGTCAGTGTCCCAGGGCCCCACGTCCATGTGGGAATCTCGTATGCTGCCGCTGGAATGCAGCATTTCTGTGTTCATTGCTTCCCAGCAGGCGCTCAATGCCAGCTTCGCTGATCTGCACCCGGAGACCCACTGGTCCCTCGCGTGGGAACCCAAATCCGTCCAGGAAACCCCCGAGAGCCATGGGCCTTGTGAGGGTCCTCAACGTCGGTCTCACTCGCTCTCCCGTTCTTTCGGGGACAAAATCGTCCAGGGTCTCCGGCTCCAGGCTGCCGGCCATCGGACAGGGCGAACCGCCCGGCTCGGATCCCTCGACTGATTTCTCAGATCGGGAATCCGATGGGGACACATCCCCAAAGACCCGCACCCACCGGGATCTTCCGTCGGACCCCTCGCTACCTGGTCTCCAGAGGCCTTTGCCGCCCAAGGACACCTCCTTTTTGGTGTTTATTCGGGACATAGTAGTAAAGGCTGTTAGTGTAGCTGGGTTTAAAAAAGGTTTGGACAAGTTCCTGGAGGAAAGGTCCATAAACCATTATTAAGAAGGGACCCAGGATATCGATGCTTGACCTAGTACAAGCATTGCAGGACCTGTGTCTTTTGGGGAAACTGCTAGGTACATATGACCTAGATTGGCCACTGTTGGAAACAGGATACTGGGCTTGATGGACCTTGGTCTGACCCATTATGGCATATCTTATGTTCTTATGACATGGCTCGGGCCCTCAACCTGGTCACCCAAGCTAAGGAGGCCCCTCGTGCTGAAGAACTCAATATTCTTCAGTACGAGACCCCGCCCAGGGAATCCCTTACCGTCCCGGTGCCGCCAATCCTCTCCCGGCTATTGCTCCGCATGTGGAAGGCCCCGGCCTCGGTTCCCATTGTGAGCAAGCGCCTTGACACAATGTACAAGGTGCAGTGAGGGTCAGGCTTCCGAAAGACCCAACTTCCACACACTTTGATAGTGGTGGAATCGGCCATGAGGAAGCAGAAGAGCCCTATGTCCCATTCATAGGTCCCGCCGGGCTGAGAATCGAGAACCCTTGATGCCCTGGGCCGCAAGGCCTGTCAAGGTTCCATGCTCTCTTGTCGCATCCAGTCATACCAGCTATATATCGGTATGTTCTTCCACGACTTGGCAAGAGAACTGGGAGGTTTCTCCGCGGGCCTCGAGGGCAGGCCCCTCGACAGGTTCCGCACCCTGTTGAAATCAGTGGCTGATTGCTCTAAGTATATCTCTCGAGCCTCCTATGATGGCTTCGTGACATCGGCTCAGGTGGAGACCGCAGGCATCACAGCCCACCGCCAGGCTTGGTTCCAATCTTCAGATTTGGAGCAGTGGGTGCAGGAGAAGCTCCTGGATGTGCCCTGCCTCGGTGAACAACTTTTTGGTAAGCTGATGGAGAAGGCGGCGGAGATCGAGACGGAGTATGTCACGAGTACCTGTCACTCCTGCAAGACCTCTACACTGCCTCGGAAGAAGCAGCCCGCCAAGAAGCCCTTCTTCCCCAGTAAAGGTCTCCAGTATCGCGGCTACCTGCCGTACCAGGCTACTCCCACATCGACCACTCCTGTGCAGGGAAAGCCCAGCCAAATTCATCATAAACCGAAGGCCCAGATGCCGGCCCCCCTGCAACCCCTTCAGGGGTTTGATGCCAGCGGCATAGTCCCTCGCCTTCCGGTGATATGGCAGCCCATGGGGTGACAGCTGTCCTGCTTCGCCCCATCGTGGGTGCAGATCACCTCGGACAACTGGGTCCTACAGGTCATCTGGGAGGGCTATCGCCTCCACTTTGACAGGCTTCCACTCCCTTCCTCCCCGGCAGAGCCTCCTCAACTCCCTGTGCACCAGGTTTTGCTGCAGCGGGAATTGCATTCCCTCCTTGCCCATCTGGCAGTCAAGAGGGTCCCTCCCCACCTTTGAGGTCGGGGCTTTTATTCCCGGTACTTCCTCATCCCCAAAAAGACGGGGGGGGGGGGGGGGTCGTCTGCGGCCCGTCCTCGACCTCCGCAGACTAAACAAGTTCTTGGTGCAGGAGAAATTCAAGATGTTATCTCTTGGTGTGCTGCTGCCCTTCCTCCGGCAGGGTGACTGGCTATGCTCCTTGGATCTAAAGGATGCTTACACCCATATCTTGATCCACCCCCAACACAGGCAGTACCTGCGTTTCAGGGTGCAGGGAAAGCAGTTCCAGTACAGGGTGCTCCCCTTCGGTCTTGCATCCGCCCCTTTGGTCTTTACGAAGTGCCTTGTCGTGGCCGCCGCTCACCTTCGACATCAGGGAGTGCCGGTGTTCCCTTACCTTGACGACCGACTGACTCATTACAGGCTTCTCCATCGAGGAGGCCCAGCAGGCGAAGTCGCACACTGTCCTCCTCTTGGAGAGCTTGGGGTTCTTGTTCAACTACCCAAAGTCTCACCTCGAGCCGGCACAGGCTCTCGAGTTCATTGGGGCGTGCCTCGATACTCGGCAGTCCATAGCCTTCTTGCCAGTGGATTGTACCACCCACCTCTGGGCTCTGGCTGCTTGCGACCAAAGCACCCAGCAAGTCACCACTCGGCCCATGCTATTTCTCTTGGGCCATGTGGCATTGGCCGTGCATGTGGTTCCTCATTCCCACCTGCACATGCGGGCGGCCCAGTGGTGTCTCAGTTCTCAGTGGAGCCAATCCCTCGTACACCTCAGGGACTCCGTCAGGGTTCTTCCCAACCTCCGTTTGCCCCTAAACTGGTGCCAGAACCCCTGAAGCCTCCTGCGAGGATCGCTCTTCCAGGCCCCACAGCACAATGTGGTTCTGACCAAAGATTCCTCCCTGCTAGTGTGGGGGTCCCATTGCAGCTCTCACTGCACACAGGGGCAGTGGTCACCTGTGGAGGCTGAACAGCAGATAAACCTTCTCGAGATCTGGGCCATCCGATGGGCCTTGAGGGCCTTCGAGGATGTCCTCAGCGGGAAGTCTGTCCTGGTGCAGACCGACAACCGAGTAGAACAAGGAGGAGGCACGGGGTCATGCTCCCTCTGCTGGGAAGCAGTCCTCATCTGCTCTTTTGCCGCCCGGCGGAGGATCTCCCTCAAGGCAACGTACCTCCCGGGTCAGGAGAATGGCCTGGCGGACAGGCTTAGCAGAATTCTTCGCCCTCACGAGTGGCGCCTGGATCCCAGAGTGGCAGGCTGGCTGTTCCTGTGCTGGGGAACTCCAGCGATGGACCTCTTCGCCCGCCCCCAGAACACTCAGCTTCCTCGCTTCTGCGGCCCGGTACCGCATCTGGGCAGGGAGGGCTCCGATGCATTTCTCCTGGACTGGTCGTCCAGCCTCCTATATGCATTCCCTCCTTTTCCCCCTCATTGCGAGGACTCTATTCAAAGCTCAACAGGACAGGGCATTGCTGATTCTCATGGCCCCTTCGTGGCCTTGACAGCCGTGGTTCCCCACTCCTGCTCAGACTATTGGTGGAGCCTCCGATTTCCCCTGGGCTCTGCCAGGGACTTGCTGATGCAGGAGGAGGGTCGGGTGTTGCAGCCAAACCTACCTTCCCTATCCCTCACGACCTGGTGGCTGAATGGTCTCTCTCTAGCCTCTCTGGCCCTTCTGGAGGAGGTCGAGGAAATAAGGAAGGACTCCACTAGGCAGGTTTATGCCTTGAAGTGGAAGCGCTTCTCCGTCTGGTGCTCGGAGCACCAGATCGACCCCCTTCTCATACCCGGTTCGTTGGGTTGTACAGTACATTCTCCACCTCTCGAGGGAAGGGCTGAAGTCTAACTCTTAAGAGTTCATTTGAGCGCCATATTGGCTGATCATCTCCCCATCGAGGGAAAGCCTCTCTCGGGGCAGCCACTAGTCTCCTGCTTCATGCGGTGCCTTTTGTTATCCAAGCCGCCCATCCGTCCCCCTCTGGCGGAATGGGACTTGAACGTGGTGCTCTTGCAGCTCACTCGTGCACCCTTCGAGCCGATGGCAACGTGTTGGCTCAGGCACCTGTCCTGGAAGGTGGCCTTCCTGGTGGCGCTGATCTCAGCTTGCCAAGTCAGTGAGCTTCAGGCGCTCATGGCTGGTGCCCCTTACACCAGCTTTTATCGGAACAGGGTGGTCCTCCGGATCCATCCTAAATTCTTGCCTAAGGTGGTGTCGGCTTTTCATCTGAATCAGGAGATAGTGCTCCCGACCTTCTTCCCAAGGCCCCATGCCGATCAGGCGTCGGCGGCTCTCCACACCCTCGACTGTAAGTGGGCCCTCGCCTTCTACTTGCAGCGTACTCAGACTCATTGCAAGTCTAACAGACTTTTCGTGACCTACGACCCTAATAGGCAAGGGTAAGCAGTCACCAAGCACACCCTCACTGTTTGCGTGGTAGACTGTATCACGTTCGCCCATGCGAAGGCAGGCGTCCCTCTGGATCGTCAAGTCAATGCACATGGGGTCCGAGCCATAGCGGCCTCGGTGGCCTCGCTGCACTCTGTGCCCATAATGGACATCTGCTGGGCGGCAACCTGGTCTTCTATGAATACCTTCGCCGCCCTCTACTGCCTGGAGAGGGAGTCCCACCGGGACAGCGCCTTCGGCCAGGCTGTACTTCGTACTCTGTTCGGGGTATAAGCAACTCCTGCCCTCTGACCCTTCATGGCTACCGAGGGCTTTGCCCCGAGGACCCGAGGACTCTGATTCCTTTGGGCTTCGGCTTCTGCTTAAAGCCTCGCGGAGGCGTTTTTTCTTTTGGTTACAGGTTTGGTAGCCTGTAGCTAGGGAGTCCCATAAGTGAGGACTTGACCTCCTGCTTATTCCTGGAGAAAGCATAGTTACTCACCTGTAACAGGTGTTCTCCAGGGACAGCAGGCATCAGTCCTCACTATCCTCCCGCCTCCCCTGATGAGTTGCTGAATTTTTGTCCTTCCCTTGCCATCTGCTTGGTAGGGCTCGAGCTAAGGGACCTCACTGAGCAAGATGGCACCCTTGGGCGGGAAGAGGACCATGCATGCATGGTAGCAATCCCAAAGGCTTTCTTTGAAAGCTGGGGAATTGCTCCACGCGGGCTCCATCAGTGCCGACGTCACCTATAAGTGAGGACTGATTCCTGCTGTCCTTGGAGAACACCTGTTACAGGTGAGTAACTATGCTTCCTCATCGTCCCTCCAGTCTAGTCCCGGAAACTCTAGAGTTGTGCTCCTCTTCCAGCAGCCTGGAGACTAAAACATCATTCTTTTGACACTGGTATAAGGACATCTGTTACAGGTGAGTAACTACGCTTTTCTGAAAAAAAATTCTGAGGATTTGAGAGGAAGAAATTGATTTAAAAACACTCATGAACGACAGCCTGCGGGTTGATCTCTCACAAGAGCGCGATTTGGGAGGCTCCACTAGACTGCCATAAGAGAAAGCAAAATTGGTTCAACTCCTTACTCTTACTCTGGATAAGGACCTGTTTAACAGCCAGAAATTGAATATAAGAACATAAGATATGCCATACTGGGTCAGATCAGGGTCCATGAAGCCCAGTATCCTGTTCCCAACAGTGGCCAATCTAGGTCACAGGTACCTAGCAGTTTCTCCAAAAACACAGGTTCCACAATGCTTGTATTGGGGCAAGCAGTGATATCCAGAATCCCCTTTTAATAATGGTTTATGGATCTTTCCTCCAGGAACTTGTCCAAACCTTTTTTTTAAACCCAGCTGCACTAACAGCTTTTACTACATCCTCCAGTAATTAATTCCAGAGTTTGATTACACGTTGAGTGAAAAAATATTTTCTCTTATTAGCCTTAAATAGGCTACCCTGTAGCTTCATTGCATGTTCCCTATTTCTTTCTGTATTTTGATGGCGTAAACAATTGATCTATATTTACCTGTTCTCATTAATTTATAGACCTCTATCGTATCTCCCCTCAGCAGTCTCTTTTCCAGGTTAGCCTCTCTTCTTAGGGGTATCCTTCCATCCCCTTTACCATTTTGGTGGCTCTTCTTTGTACCTTTTCTAATAACACTATATCCTTTTTAAGATACGGTGACCAGAATTGCACACAGTGTTCAAGGTGCAGTCGCACCATGGAATGATAGAGGCATTATAATATCCTTTGTTTTATTCTCTATTCCTTTTCTTATGATATCTAGCATTCTATTTGCTCTCTTGGCCGCAGCTGCACACTGAGTGGAGGGTTTCAACATGTTATCCATGATGATGCCTAAATCTTTATCTCCAGGAACAAGACGGAATGTAGTCTTCACATATGGGTATTGTCGGTACTGACGGAGCCTGCGTGGGAACGCTCCCCAGCATCCAATTAGAAAGCTTTTGGGAGCATCCCACAGAGCCTGCGTGCTGCCTTCCCGCCTTTCCCAACTGCCTCTCTCCAGTTCTTCATTTTCCGCGGAGCCAGCAGGACGTTGTTCCTGTCACCGTAGAAAATTTGTCCTTATTCTTTTACTTTTTTTTCTTTTTTGTGGTCGTGTCTGCCTTCCTCAACACTAACCAGTACCGCCGGTTCTTCTTTCTTTTCTTTTCTTTAAAAAAAAAAAAAAAAAAAAAACTTTTTCCCCTTTTTTCTAGGTGCAGTGCCATTTTGGGCCTTAGGCCCAAAATTTTTTCCATCATGGAAAAACCCGCTTCAGGTTTTAAAAAGTGCACCAAGTGTGGCGGTACCATCTCCGTCACCGACACCCATGAATGGTGTCTGAAATGTTTAGGTCCTGACCACTCCATCACGGAATGTATGGCCTGTGCCATGATGTCCAAGAGAGGTCGACAGAACCGAGCTACCAAGCTCAGTACCCTGTTTCCCTCTGATGCAGCTTCGGTGGCATCGACGTCTTCCAGGGCTTTGTCTTCCTCCCGTGGATCTCAGGTAACCAAACATAAGTCTAGCCGGTCCTCAAAGGGTAGATCTCCTTCTAAGCATCGAGATGCCTCTGGCGTTGCCCTTGAGGATTCTGCACCGGCAAAATTGCCCCGGCGGGAGGCTTCGGCTTCCAAAGCATTATCGGGGCTCCAGGATGTTCTCGAGGCCTCAACCTCGGCAGAACTACTGGTGCCATGCTCTGGGGTACCGGCTCTTTTCTCCGGTACAGACTTACAGGCATCGGCAGCGTCGATAGACCAGAGGTTCCTGGCTATTGAATGCAGTCTGGCGGCTCTCCTTGCGGCATCGACACCCTCGGAACCGCGTCAGACAGTTCAACCGCTATCGGCACCAACTCTGGCACAGGTATCGGTACCAGTACCGACAACATCGACATCGGTGTCTGCTTTGCCGGCACCTACTCTTCTGATGCTTTACGGTACCGATACACCGGTACCGATTCCCCCCGGTACCGACTTCGGTTGGTACGGGTATTGGGCTTTTCAAGAGCATCCGGACAGAAGATGCTTCGAGTCCTCAGAGGAATCTGAGGATTCTGACAGTTCTGTCGATGCAGGAATACTTCTCCCAGAGGAACCTTCCTCCCCTAAAAGCAGGATGTGTCCTCCAGAGGACATTTCCTTTCAGGATTTCATCAGGGAGGTGGCTCGAGGTCTGTCTATTACTGTAGATCCTGAGACAGAGCCCAGAGCAAAGGAGTTGGAAATTTTACAATATCCCAAAGCTCCTAAAGAGGCAGCTACTTTGCCCATCCATGAGATCTTGCATGATCTCATGCTACGAATGTGGGAGACGCCTCTTACCACCTCTCCTCACTCTCGTAGACTGGATACTATGTATCGAGTCCCTCCTTGTCCTGGTTTCCAGAAAACTCAGCTTCCTCACCGCTCTATTGGAGTGGCATCAGCTATGAGAAGGATCAGGAGTGCAAGGAGGCATGCCTCTAATCCTCCAGGACGTGAGTGCAGAACTTTGGATGCTTTTGGACGTTGTACCTTCCATGCTTTCTGCCACGATCAGTTGCTATATTTTATATATGGGAATGTTTCTGAAGGAAGTCACAGAAGATTTAGAGGTTTTGAGCCCTCTTCTTCCTGAAGACAGAAGGCAGGATTTTCTCACATTGGTCAAACATGCCCAAGATGTTTCTAAATTTGTCAACCGTGCAGCTTTTGACCGTTTTGAGTGCATAAGCAGAACCTCTGCCATTGCCATAGGTGCATGTAGAATTGCCTGGCTCCAGGCATCTGATTTTGGAGCTCTGGGTACAAGACAAATTGGGCAATATTCCTTGTACTGGTAAGAACCTGTTTGGCAAAGATTGGCAAGAAAAGGCCAATGAGCTGGATGCTGACAACTCCACCTTGGATAGACTATCCAAGGCCACAGCTGATCCTGCAAGAAAGAAATCTTTCAAAAAACCATTCTTTTCTAAAAAGAAAAGGTTTTATCTTGCTTATTCCCAGCAGGGACGTTCTGCAGGTCAGCCTGTCCGGAAGGGTCAGCAGCCACCCAAACAAAGAAAACCAAAGACTGCTAAGCCTCAACCGTCCCAGCAGTCTCAGCCTCCACAAGGCCTTTGACTTTCAGCTAGAGAACTTAGCCTTCCTGGCTCTCGACGGACCAGAGCCTTCCACCATTCCAGGAAGGTTGTGTCACTTTGCCCCAGATGGGGGCAGATAACAGCAGAGCATTGGACACACTCCATTAAAAGAGGGGTACAAGCTTCATTTTTTGAGCATGCCCCCTCCCACAATGATAAGGCAGTTCAATTCTCAGACCTCTCATATCAACCTGTTAGGTCAGGAGGTCACTATGCTTCTTGCCCAAGGGGCAATAGAAGAAGTACCCATCCTTCAGCAGGGTACAGGGTTTTACTCCCCCTATTTCCTTATCCCAAAGAAAACAGGGGGATACAGACCTATCTTAGACCTCAGAGAATTGAACAAATTCCTATTCAAAGAGAAATTCGAGATGATTTCTCTGGGAACTCTGCTGCCATACCTTCAGAGTCAGGATTGGCTTTGTTCTGTAGATCTCAAGGATGCGTACACCCATGTTCTCATACATCCATCTCACAGAAAGTGCCTTCGGTTTCTTTTTCAAGGAAAGCACTACCAATACAGGGTGCTTCCTTTTTGGCCTGGCCTCAGCACCAAGAGTGTTCACAAAGTGCATGGCTGTGATAGCAGCATTTCTTCGTACTCTAGGAATATTCGTCTTCCCCTACTTAGACGATTGGCTCATTCGAGCCCCAACAGAGTCAGAGGCCAGGATTTGTCTATCCTGCACAATGTGTATCCTTCAGTATTTGGGTCTGGTAATAAACATCCCAAAATCCAGTCTAACTCCCACTCAGTCTTTAGAGTTCATAGGAGCTTTGCTGGATACCAGAAAGGCAAGGGCCTATCTCCCCCAGGCCCGTTGCCTTCTCAAGGTGCAGTTAGCTTCTCAAGCAGTGCTAAAGCCTCTTCTCACTGCCCGAGAAATGCTACAACTTTTAGGCCACATGGCATCTACCGTGCATGTGGTTCCCTATGCTCGCCTCCATATGAGGGCAGCCCAGTGGACTTTATCCACCCAATGGACCCAGGCATCAGGATGCTTGTCAGACAAAATAGCAAACACAAGTCGCCTTATTTTGTCCCTCCATTGGTGGATGTCCACTCAAAACCTGTTCCTGGGGTCCCCTTTTCAACAACCCTCACCCCAGGCAACTCTCACAACAGATGCTTCTCTGATGGGTTGGGGAGCTCATCTGCAAGACCTCTCCACCCAAGGCACCTGGACTCCACAGGAGACTCATCTACATATCAATCTCTTGGAGCTCAGAGCAATTTTCCTTGCTCTTTCAGTGTTCCACACCCTGCTCAGCTACAAGACAGTCCTCATTCATAAGGACAATCAAGTAGCCATGTTCTACGTGAACAAGCAGGGGGGAACAGGCTCTGTCGCTTTGCAACAAAGCTTTGTGACTATGGGCCCTCGCCAGAGAGCATCAGATTCATCTCCTGGCAGTTTCTTCCAGGCATACAAAACTCTTGGGCAGACAGACTCAGTCGAGTTCTGCTTCCACACGAGTGGTCTCTGCATGCAGACCAGGTGACCAAGATTTTTCAGGTTTGGGGAACCCCCGACATAGACCTCTTTGCAAGTCCATGGAATGCCAAACTTCCCCGGTTCTGTTCCAGAGCTCCGGCTCAGGGGGCTCAGGCCAGGGATGCTTTCCTCCTTCACTGTGGTCAAGACTTCCTGTATGCCTTTCCACCCATTCCCCTAATTCCCAAAACCCTGTTCAAGCTTCAGAGAGACAGAGGCTGTATGATCCTCATAGATCCACTGGCTGGCAGCCATCGGGGGAAAAAGGGCCCCTGCAAGGTCAAAAGACCGGGCTGCCAGTGAAAACACAAAAAGAGCGCGAACGTTAGTCGCGAAGGACAAAAACCGAAAATCAAAACTCCGGACTTGATACCGGTGTAGCGAGCCCAGGTGGGAAGGGGAACCAGCGTCGAACTGGATAAAGCAAAAATCGCAGAAAAAAAAAATCAACTTTTCCCAGGTGACATGAACTCACATCCGCGGAAAAAGAAAGACTGAGCAAGATGGCACCCTTGGGCAGGAAGGGGACTGCGCATGCGCACTGCATTTCCAAAGGCTTTCTTTGAAAGCTGGGGAAATGCTCCGCACGGGGGCTCCATCGGCACCGATGTCACCCATATGTGAGGACTGATTCCTGCTGCTTCTGGAGAACACCTGTTACAGGTGAGTAACTACTCTTCGCTTACTCCTTGTTGCCCATGATTGAGGTTGTGTGAAGCTTGCCATGTTTCTCCCGCATGCTTTGAGATGAATACTGAAGGGACCTCTGGTGGTTGAGGCGAATAGAGGCATGGGAATGATGTCATTGAAACCTGGGCTTTTCATTGGTTCTTTGTTTCCACCAATCTGTTCATAGGGGCAACACAAGCCACTTGTCTGGACTGGTCTAGCAGAACTCCAGAAAAGGACATTAAAATGTCATATTTTCCGCCTCCAGTAGGTGGCAGGTAGTGCAGATAGGCCTGACTCTTTTAGCCCACACTTTGATGTTGTGGTCACTGTGATTGAATTTGGTAGGGTTCAACATTCCTCGGAGCGGGTTGAACCCTCGCCTCCTGGAGCTGACAGCTACCCTGTTTCCAGAGCTGTTTTATATGGGTTCTAGCACTAGTGGACTGAAGAAGAGCAGGAGGACCACTCTGGGACCTCTGAGGGGGGTTGTTAAGTTGGGCCCATGTCCCCCTTTTCACTTTTATCTTTATGCTAATTTTTCTGTTTTTTTTTCTGTATCTTTTAAGCCCATTCATTTTTATTGAGATGTATTTGGCTCTCTTTCTGCTTAAATCAGATTAAAAAGTAGGTCAATACTTGTTGCTTGGAAGCAGAGCCTCCCAGGCCTGTATGGGTGTTCGGTCAAACCCGATTTGGGCTTCCCTAATTGGCCTTTCAGGTGCTTAGATTCATTTTTTGGGACTCCCTTTTTGCTGCTGTGGTGCTGTTGTTTTTTTGGCAGTTTTTGACATTTCTTTTTGTGTGTGTTTTTGTCCTTCCAAGCTCATGCTGCCTGGCAAGCATGTCACATGCCTGGTGCTGTGGCTTCTATGGCATGCATAGGGTCAGCTCCTTGGAGGACTCCTTTTACTCCTGTGTGGTGGGGATGGCAGGTGCTCATATTCATTGACATCATGGGACCCTCTACATGGAGTCAGGCCTGGGGCCCAGTACCAGTTCTGGGGCCATCTCTGTTCTCTGAGCCTGCTTTGCTTGCTTGACAGGTGACCATTATGGCAGTGAGTATTGGGACCACACAGAATCCCTTGAGGCCAAGGGCTTTCTGTCTGCTGAATTTGAGCAGCAGCTGCAGAATCAAGTCACGAGTTGCTTTCAGTCATTTTTTGCTGCTTGCCAACCCTCTTCACAAGGCTCCAGGCCCAAGCTTTTGGGGTCTCAGGACCCACAGGTGGTGCTGTTACGACTGCTCAGTAGACTAAGTGCTCCAAACTTGCCTTTGTGCCCAGGTGCTACTCTGGTAGGTCCAGCCTTATTTTCTATGGGGGTTGGTTGGGACACTGAAGAGGACTCCTTGGTGATCAGCCCCTTTCATTGAGAGGACCTTTTTAGTTTTAGTTTTGATTCAGGATGCAATGGCAGCTTTATATATTGTGGAACCAAAGGATCCTCGCCCTCGACAAGAAGCTCCTCTTCCTTCTCAGACTTATTTTCTGAAACCAATGTCAACTCCACCTTTTTGGGTGCACTCTATATTGGAGGGTATTAGGCAGCCTTCTGGCTTTTTTCCTTTGGAGCCTGTAGAACAGTTCTTAGTCTGTCACTGGGAGAATCCAGAGCTGGGCTTTAAGGGCTGGAAGGTTGTTTCTGTCAAGTTGGATCAGTTTTTGGATTCCCTCAGGTGGATGCCCTTGTCATGGTGGTGACCAAGGGGAAGTGGTGCTTCGCCCAAGGAGTCTTATGAGAGAAAGGTAGAAGCCCTCCTGAAGAATGCCTTAGCCTCAGCTTCTCAAATGGCCCTATGTGCAGGCCTCATGGCCAGGATACCTTTGCACTGGGTTCAGCAGTTACTGGAGAGCCCAGAGGCCTCACCATATTATAGTTGGTGGGGGGGGGGGGGCTACCTGCAGTTCTTGGCGTTAGTGGCATTGATGCCGGAGCTGCATCAGTTTCAGAGACATCTTCTGTCCCTCTGGTCACCTTGCTGTCAGTTTTGACCAGACCATTACCTTCCCCAGGAGGTCATGGAACAGTTAAAGTGGTGGTTTTAATCTCCTCATTGGATGAGTGGCATGCCCCTGGAAGCCCCTGATCGGGTAATAGTTATCATAGATACCAGTCTGAAGGGCTGTGGGGGACGCATTGTTTAGGTCAGATCATTGAGGGCTTTTGGTCCCCTGAAGACACTGCCAGGGTAATCCACCTGACCCTAGTACAGCTTCAGTTCTTGCTGGAGGACTAGGCAGTCTGCGTGTTCTCAAACTGTGTTCCACCTTGCTTATTGACATACACCACTGCTGTGGCACTAAGTGCCTGGGCCTTGCTCAAGGTAGCCATCCTGTACATTTGGCGGAGGAACATCTGGTCATTTGGTAGGCAACTCAGTGGGTGTCAACATTCAGGCTAACTTCTTGAGCCTGGACAGGGTGGAATCCTGAGAATAGAAATAAGCTCCCACATTTTCAGCCTCATATTGCAGATTTGGGGCCTTTCGATATTTGATCTTATGGCCATATGGGAGAATGCCGAGGTGAGAAGCTTTTCAGCTACAGATCTGCAAGAAGCAGGCTTTGATACCAACCTTCAGATGTGGCCCTAGGAGGGGCTTCCGTAGGTCTTCCACCTATCATCCATAGCCCTGGGTATGTCATCTCCTACGCAGGATTCAGTCTCACCTGGCATAGTGGTTCTCATGGCCCCAGATTGGCCATGCAGGCTGTGATACATGGACCTAAGGGGTCTGTTGGCAGGGTTCCTATTATTGCTGCTTCACAAGAGGGACCGCCTTTGCTAAGGACCTTTAGTGATGGAGAATCCTGCTCCCTTCTCTTGTATGGCCTGGTTCCTGAGCAGTCTAAGTTGTCTAGGAGGGGTTACGCTGGAATTGTAGTGAATACCTTGTTCAAGGCCCACAGGACTTTGATGACATTAGCTTATATGAATTTGGAGGGTCTTTGAGGGGTGGTGGTCTCTTCCCCCTCCTCTGTCATCCCTTCCATCTCTCATATTCTCAATCTATCACTCTCCACTGCAACTGACCCAGCAGTCTTCAAGCATGCTGTGGTCACACCTCTCCTCAAGAAACCGCCACTTTGACCCTACTTGTCCTAATAATTATCGACCAATCTCCCTTTTTCCTTTCATTTCCAAACTTCTTGAACGTGCAGTTCTCCGCTGTTGCCTTGAATTTCTCTCCTCTGAAGCCATTCTAGATCTACTACAATCTGGCTTTCATCTCTTTCATTCCACCAAAACTGCTGTGCCAAAGTTGCCAGTGACTTATTCCTGGTTAAATCCAAAGGCACTTATTCAATCCTCATTCTTCTTGACCTTTCTGCTGCTTTTGACACTGTTCACCGCTTTCTCCTTGACACATTGTCCTCACTTAGTTTTAGAGGCTCTGTGCTGTCCTGATTATCATCTTATCTCTCCCATCTTTCTTTCAGTGTTTGTTCTGGTGGTTCCTCCTCTACTGCTATCCCACTCTCAGTTGGTGTACCACAAGGTCTTCTCCTTTTCTCTCTTATACCCATTCCCTTGGTGCTTTCATCTCCTCCCATGGCTTTCAATACCATCTCTATGCTGATGACTCTCAAATCTCTCTCAACACCTGATATTTCTCAGACAGTCCAGGCCTGTATCGCTGCCTGAATGTCTCACCGCCATTTGAAATTGAATATGGCCAAAACCAAACTTCTTATTTTTCCCCCAAACCCTCCTCCCCCTCCTTCTTTCTCTATCTGTCTCTTTTTTGTCCTGTTTCCTCAGCCTGTATCTTTGAGGTCATCTTCGACTCCTCCCTCTTCTCCATACACATCCAACTAATTGCTAAAACCTGTAGTTTCTTTCTCTATTAGCAAAATGTTCCCCTTCCTTTCTGAACACACTACTAAGACACTTATGCACTCTTTAGTCACCACCCGTGTAGATTATTGCAGCCGCCTCCTCGCTGTCTGAGTTCTTGCTCCTCTTCAATCTCTTCAGAACTTAGCTGTGTGGCTAATCTTCCACCAGTCCTGTTATGCTCATATAACCTCCTTCTCAAATCACTTTATTGGCTCTGCTTCTGTATCCAATTCAAACTTCTCCTTCTGACCTACAAATGTGTTCATTCTACTGCTCCTCCCTACCTTTACTCTCTTCTCTCTCCCTACACCCCTCCTCGTGAACCCCGCTCCTCTTCTGGTTTGCTTCTTTCTGTGCTCTGTTCTTCCACTGCCAACACCAGACTTTGATCCTTTCACTTTGCTGCTCCTTATGCCTGGAACAAGCTACCCGAGTTTGTATGTCAGACTCCTTTTCTGCCCATTTTCAGATCCATGCTAAAAGCCTATCTGAGGTTGCTTTTGGATCCTGATCCCTTGTTTTCCTTGTGTCTCCTTACCTTTCCCTAGTTCTACCTCTGTTCTTAGCTATTGTATTGTTTGTCTTGTTTTAGATTGTAAGCTCTAATGAGCAGGGACCGTCTTTCTACATATATATGTACAGCGCTGCGCAAGTTTTGCAGCACTATAGAAATGATTAATAGTTGTAATAGTAGCCCTGGAGGCCGTGAAGGCAGACTTTGGAGCCATTTTGTCCTTTTTGCAGGTGAGCTTGGACCAGGGGCTGGACCTGAACTCTAAGGCTCAGGTAGTAGCCCTGGTATGTTTCCAGAGGAGTATCCAAGGCTTGTTTTTGGCAGTGCACCTAGATATGGCTCGCTTCCTCAGAGGGCTAAAGCAGATTTGCCCACCAGTATAATGGAGTCTTTCTCTGGTGTTGAAAGAGGCCTCCCCCTCCCTTTGAACCCTTTCATGAGACTGCTGTCAAGGATTTGGCCTTTACAGTACTTTTCCTGGTGGCTATTGCATTTGCCAGACGAATGTTGAACTGCAGGCCTTGTCCTGTTGGGAGACATTTTTGGTTATTGTGACAGCCTCTATCTCCTTGCGGGTTGTGCCATCCTTTCCCAATGGATCCCCTTTTCAACTCAATCAGTTATCTTGCTCTCCTTAGAGGAGGGATCATCTTTGGTTGGATCCCTCTTTGCATCTAGTGGACATAAGGAGAGAGATACTTTAAGGTTACAGTTTCTTTCTATTGGTCATACTATCTCTTTGTTCTCTTCAGTAGTCTAAGACAAGCAGCAACTAATTTCTCAGTTTCCCACAGTGTGCCTTTTGGCTGGGAAGTAGGTACTGTAGGAAGTCAGGGCTCACTCCACTAAGGGTACAGGCCACCTCCTGGGTAGAGTCAGCCATGGTGTCACCAGAGGACACCTGTAAGGCAGCTACCTAGTCCTGCTTGAGTATTTTTGTGAAGCAGTACAGTTGCATATGTTTGTTTATTGCATTTGATATACCGCCTTTCAATAAGGAAATCAAAGTGGTTCACAATTTCATAAATACAAAGAGGGCCAATGGCCTGGAAAAGGAAAAGAAGTTACAATATTTATACAGGACAGTGGATAGTGCAATCAACATATGGTAGCTGAGGCTCATGACATCTTTGGCAAAACTGTTCTGTAAGTTGATTCTGGAAGAAACAGGTAAACAATCTCCTTTTGACTTTTCACCGATCAATTTTTCATCTCTTACCTTCAACCCAGCTCATCTCCCCTAGCTCTCTTATTTCCCTTGTCTCACACCTTCTCTAGCCTCTCATTCTCTTTTGTTTGCCAGTTTGGGTACTCTGCAATGTTCTCACCCTGAAGATCGAGATCTGGAGGGGGGCCTTGCGTTCATATTTAAATCTTCCTTAAACCTAGTAGAGTAATAACAAATATACTGAATCTTACCTGATAAAATCACTGAGATTCCCAAGGCTACATTTTCCTCTTCTATATTGCCCTCCCTCTATTTCAGCTGACGAGTGGGACTGCTTTACCCAGTCTGTCTTGGAACTTTCTATCTCTCTCGCTGATCTCATCATTCTGGGAGATTTCAATATCGATGTAGATAAAACAAACTCAGACCTGCGACAAATTATTTACTGCCCTACTGGCAACACATGTAGCAGGTCATAAATACTTACCGGGGAAAATTTCCACTTCCAACTCGCCCAACTCTTCTCTCAATTTTTCCTTTGGACGGATCGCTGTCTTATTTCTTTTGTAGTAGCGGCCTCCTGCATGTACAACTCATGCAAATCTTCTAAAAAGGCCATAATGACTCAGAGAAAACAGAACCACATACCTCGATTCCAACCAGACTCCTTATTCCCAGTTGACTTTGAATCTTATTCTATGACAGAAAAAGTGGGTCTTTGGAATGGCAACCTCTCTGCGGCTCTATCTGCCATAAATATTTCAATGTCCATTTCGTGGCAAGCTGTATATCACCAGCCCTGGTATCATGATGGTTTTTTTTTAATAACTTAAGCTCTTATTTGGCATTATTACAACAACCAAAACACAGAGTACAGTCGTTTCATTCCTTTAACATCACAGGCAGGATATAATTCTGCCCTCACAATTTGCCCCTGTTATCTTCTAAAACACCATCTGTCCCTCCTCCAACTACTTATACCTAGGCCCACCCTATTTTACACTATCTTCCCGCCCCCTCCCTTACGGCCCCCTTACACTTTAATCCCCTAAACGAATACACATGAAACCATAACACACTTGAACCCATATGGGTTCCTTGTACTCCCCCCCCCCCCTTCCAACCATTGTGCCTCCACCCTCTCACCCCCTATCCCTGCCACCCCTCCCCATTGTGAATCCATTCCAACACCCCATCCACTGTCACTCAACCTTCTCCACCTTCCCTTTCAGTAGTCCAGTTAATCAATGCATTTGATACAATACTCCCAAACACCTAACATAGCTTTCTAAAGATGGTGGTTCACTATTCTTCCAATGTAGTGCAATTTCACACCTTGCTGCAAATATACATTGCCACACAATGCTACAATTTCCTTCTCTCTCCTCGTTTTTCTTTAATAAGAGACATGACTCTGGCACCAGAGCTATACTGTAACCTGTTATTTCCCTTATAACTACCACAATTTTCCCCCAGTACTGTTGTACTACTGGACAGGTCCACCACATATGCAACCAGGTTCCTTTCTCCCCACATCGCCTCCAACATTCATCTGTCCTTCCGACCCCCGCTTTGTGCAGGGCCCCGCTTTGTGCAGGCGCTCCGGTGTCAAGTACCATCAAGACAGCACTTTCCACCCATTCTCTCGAAGAGATGTAGCAATGGATGCTTTTGCTATATCTTGTGCGATCCGCTCCCATTCCTCTATCTCCCATGACACCCCTAACTCCTCCCATGTCTTCATATAACTTAACTTCTCCCTTTCTGCATTAACCCCTTATAAATTCGGGAGATAACCCCCTTTCTCCCCATCGAACCCAAACAGCTACCTTCAAACCATCCTGGTTCTTTTAGGATATCTTGCCAATGCTTTCTCTGTCTGACATATGAACCCATCTGAAGATAGTGGTATCTATCACTCTCCCTCAAATGATACAAGTCACGTATACCTTCAAAGTCTTACTCCTTCCACATGGATTATTTGAGACACTTGCTTTAACCCTTGTTGCGCCTATCTTTGTAACACTGCTGCATCCGGGCCAACCCCCTCTTTACAACACGCCACCAGCGACATCGTACGCGCACAGCTTTTTTCCCCTATCATCCCCTTCCTCTGCCGCTGCCATATCTCCAGAGTATGCCCTACCATTGGGTTCCCCCCCTTATTCCCTCTCCCTCCCCATACCAATCTCTCCAATTCACCTGGTCTGAATCCTGTTTCTTCCATTACTACCCAGTGTTTGTTCTGTTCCCGCATCCAGGAATACACTGCCCTCAACTGCGCCGCTATATAGTACTTCCTGAAGTTCGGTATCCCCCATACCTCCCTCCTACTGTAGTGCCTGCAGAGTCTGACCAGCCACCCTAGGTCGCTTGCCCCCCCCCCCCCATATATACCCCTCTACCTGCTTTTGCAGTCGCTTTAACGCCTTTATCGGTACCTCAATTGGCAGTACCTGAAAATAAGAGGAACTGGGGGAGCAACATCATTTTCATCGCTGCCATTCGCCCCATCCAAGATAGATATCCCCTACTCCATGCCCCCAGTTGTGCTTCTACTTGCCCAAATGCCGCCTTATAGTTCAAGTCATAAAGGTCCTCCAAGTCCCTCCCCAAGTGGACTCCCAAGTACCGAATGGTTCTCTTTGCCCACCGAAATTGGAAATAATTTTGTATATTCCTCTATAGCTCTTCCCCTCCTGTTACATTTAGAATTTCAGATTTACTCCAATTAATCTTAAATCCAGCTAATCCCCCATATTCCTGTATCTCTCTCTCATAATTGCCTGTAACGTCTCCCTCGGCTTAGTTATCATAAGAAGGATGTTGTCAGCAAACATGGCCATCTTATACTCACTCTGTCCCACCATCTCCCCTTTAACCTCCAGTCCCCTCCTTATCTTCCCCGCCAATGGTTCTAAGGACAGAGCGAACAAAAGCGGTGAGAGAGGGCAGCCCTGCCTGGTCCCCCTCCCCAGTGGAAAAAACCTTGAACATCTCCCATTTACTCTTATGTACGCTTTGGGACCCTGGTATAGCGCTTTTATCCAGTCCACAAATTCGTTCCCAAAACCCATACATTCCAACACTGAAAACAAGAATTTCCACGACACCTGGTCGAATGCTTTCTCCGCATCTAGCAAGAGAAGCAGTACCTGATACAATGTATGTTTCGCTGACCAAATTACATTTAAGTTCTTCCGGATATTGTCCGACACCTGCCTCCCTGGTATAAAACCCGCCTGATCCTCATGTACTAGGTTACCCAAAATTCGGTTAAGCCTCCCCGCTAATACTTTGGCCAGCAACTTCGCATCCAGATTTATTAGCGAAATGGGTCTATATGACGCACACTCGTGCTGATCTTTCCCCTCTTTATGAATTAATGTGACCCCTGCCCACCCCATCGTCTCCGCTAACAGTTCACCTTCCTTCGGCAAATTAAACAGTCTTGTCAGAGGCTTCACCAGCATTCCTCTAAATTTTTTATAGAAGCTGGCCGTCAGCCCGTCCAGCCCTGGGGCCTTCCCCGGTTTCAAGCCTTTGATAGCCACCTCCACTTCCGCAGCCTGTATCTCTATCCAACGCCTCCTTCTCCCCTTCCTCCAAGTGTGGAAGTCCTGCTGCCTCCAGGTACTCCCTTATCTCCCCCTCTGGCTTATCCGGTTTTGCCTCATACAACCTTCGATAATAGTCCACAAACGTTTCCCTAATCTGCTCGTCTTTCTACCCCTCCCGTACCCCTGATCTGTGTAATCAATGTCTTATTCCTCTTCTGCTTCAGTCTGCGCACCAAATACTTCCCCGCTCTGTTTCCTCCTTCAAATAATTCTTGTCTCAGTAATTTTAGTCGATATTGAATCTCTTCTGCTGCCAGCGCGTTTAATTTGGCCCTGGTCTCCAACACCTCCCTCCTATGCCTCCCGCTCGGATCCTGCGCATCAACCTCTTCTAACCTAACCAGCAGTTGTCGCAGTTGAAGCTCCTTCCCCCTCCCTTTCCCTCTTTATTCTCGCCCACCACTTGATCAAAATGCCTCGCACCACCGCCTTAAACGCGTCCCACACTACCCCCGCCCTAACCTCTCCATTTTCATTATGTGCAAAATATTCTGGTATCCTCACCTCCAACTCGCGCACTACTCTATCTCCCAACAAGGCTTTATTTAATTGCCAATACTTTACCCCCCTAATCTCCTCCCTGCTCTTCAATCTCACAATTACTGGTGCGTGATCCGACCAAGTAATCGGCTCTATCTCTCCCCCCCCCAATCCTACCTGCTATCTCTTTCCCTACCCAAATAGTGTCAATCCTGGAGTATGTGCCGTGAGCTGCCGAGAAGAATAAGTATTGATGCCTCCCCGGGTTATGCAATCGCCATGCATCAATCAGATCATTTTCCTTTACAAACTTCTGGTATCTCCTCCTATCCACTCTCCTCCCCTCCCCCCTCCCCTCCTCCCCTCCCCCCTCCTAGTAGAGTCTCTCCCCGCATTCCAGGTCATGTTAAAATCCCCCCCACATATCCTCGCCCCCTCTCCCAATGTACACATTTTCTTATCCACTTCTTCCCAAAAATCTTTTTGTGATCCTGTGGGCGCGTACACATTCAACACACAGAACCATTCATCTCCTATCTTCATTCGCACCATTAGATATCTCCCCCCTCTATCTCGAATTACTGTGTGCAATTCTACTTTGAGTGCCCCGCTTATCAGCAACGCCACCCCTCCTTTCTTCCACTCCTTCAGATTTGATGCAAACAGTAGTATAACTCTTAGGCTGTACCATAAGACTCATGTCTCCATAACAAATGTGTCTCCTGCAGCAAAACAAGCAAGGCTTTCTGCCTAGACAGTTCCATATACAGTTTCTGCCTCTTCATGGGTGAGTTTAATCCTTTCACATTTATGGTAACCATTTTCAGTTCACCTGTACAGTCTCCCCCCTTCCCTGCCTTCTCTATCCCCTACTGTCCCCCCCCCCCCCGACCACCCTCCCTCCCTCGTCCTTCCTCCCTGAGGGGGAGAAACGACTTCCCTACCCGTGACTAACAATCAGGGCTACAAACTTCATTTTTCCAACCTTCCTCCATATACCATGGTGAGGCACTTCAATTCTCCCCCATCTCTCCTGGGCCTGTTGGGTCAGGAAATCTCTTCTCTCCTTGCCCAAGGGGCAATAGAAGAGGTTCCTCTTCTTCAACAAGGGACAGGATTCTACTCCCCTTATTTTCTCATACCAAAGAAGACGGGGGGATTCAGACCTATCCTAGATCTGAGAGAATTGAACAGATTTCTGTACAAGGAGAAATTCAAAATGCTTTCTCTAGGCATTCTCCTTCCATACCTTCAGAGTCAGGATTGGCTTTGTTCTCTAGATCTCAAGGATGCGTACACACATATACTCATCCACCCATCCCACAGAAAATATCTACGATTTCTGTTTCAGGGAAAACATTTCCAGTACAGAGTACTTCCCTTCGGTCTAGCCTCTGCTCCAAGAGTGTTCACCAAATGCATGGCAGTTGTTGCCGCATTTCTAAGAGGTCTGGGAATTTTTGTATTCCCATATCTGGACGACTGGCTCATCCGAGCTCCATCTCAGTCAGAGGCCCAGATTTCCCTGGACCGCACAAGGCACATTCTGCAGTATCTGGGACTGGTGATAAACCTTCCCAAGTCTCAACTTATCCCTACTCAGTCTCTGAAATTCATAGGGGCCCAGTTGGACACCACCACTGCAAGGGCCTACCTACCTCAAGTCCGGGTGCCAATGTCTGGTGTGCTTGGCCTCCCAAGCTCAGTCCAGCAGTCACTTGACAGCCAGAGAAATGCTGCGACTTCTGGGCCACATGGCCTCCACGGTACACGTGGTGCCCTACGCTCGTCTTCATATGAGAGCAGCTCAATGGACCTTGGCCACCCAGTGGACTCAGGCATCAGGAGCGCTCTCCGACCAAATACTCACCTCAAAGCGTCTGTTTTGGTCCCTCCAATGGTGGAGGTCCACCAAGAATCTGTTGTTGGGGGCCCCCTTCCAACCTTTGTTGCCCCAAGCAACCCTCACAACAGATGCCTCCCAAACAGGGTGGGGAGCCCATCTACAACACCTCTCCACTCAGGGTACTTGGTCTCCACAGGAGACCACCCTTCACATCAACCTCCTGGAACTGCGAGCAATCTTCTTTGCCCTCAAAGTCTTCCATACCCTCCTTGTCAACCTGACCGTCCTAGTTCAAACAGACAATCAGGTGGCCATGTTCTACGTAAACAAACAAGGAGGGACAGGCTCTCTGTCGCTTTGCAACGAAGCTTTCAGATTATGGGCCTTCGCCAGAGAGCATCAAATTCATCTTCTGGCAGTGTATCTTCCAGGGGTTCAAAACTCTTGGGCAGACAGACTCAGTCGAGTTCTGCTTCCACACGAATGGTCCTTGCATATGGACCAGATACGCAGAATCTTTCAGGAATGGGGAACCCCGGACATAGACCTCTTTGCAAGTCCGTGCAATGCCAAACTACCCGGTTCTGTTCCAGGACTCCGTGTCAGAGAGCTCAGGCCAACGACGCCTTTCTCCTACATTGGGGTCAGGACTTCCTATATGCCTTTCCACCCATTCCTTTGATTCCCAAGACTCTGTTCAAACTCCAGAGGGATCACGGATCGATGATCCTCATAGCTCCACGCTGGCCACGCCAAGTGTGGTTCCCTCTACTTCTGCATCTTTCCCAGGGACCCTCCCTGGACCTGGGAGCTGCGCCAGACCTTCTGTCTCAGGAGGAAGGGACTTTGTGGCACCCAAACCCCAAGTCCCTACACCTCAGAGCTTGGTTACTGAAGGCCTAAGCCTTCATGATTTCAATCTTTCTCAACCAGTGAAAGATATCCTTCATGCCTCTAGGAAACCCTCCACGAGGCGTTCCTATGCTTTCAAATGGAAACGCTTTTCCATTTGGTGTGCTCAACAGGGTCTTGACCCTCTGGCACTTACCTTGAATTCTCTACTAGACTATCTCCTGCATCTTTCTAATGCAGGCCTTAAGACAAATTCAGTCAGAGTCCATTTAAGTGCTATTGCAGCATCCTTAAAACCTATAAATGGACAACCTGTCTCCTCTCATCCTCTTATTGCAAGGTTCATGAGAGGCCTGACTCTAACTAAGCCTCCCATCCGACCTCCTCCGGTAGCATGGGATTTGAACCTAGTTCTAGGTCAGCTTATGAAGCCACCTTTTGAACCGTTGGTTTCTACCTCCTTGAAATTTCTTTCCTGGAAGGTCCTTTTCCTTATTGCAGTCACTTCGGCTCGCCGCATCAGTGAACTACAGGCCTTAGTGGCTCATCCACCTTATACTAGGTTTCATCATGATAAGGTGGTCCTCAGGACGAATCCCCACTTTATGCCCAAAGTGGTCTCGCCTTTTCATCTTAATCAAGAGGTATATCTACCTGTCTTTTTTCCGGCTCCTCATGCATCCAGTGCAGAGAGGAACCTTCATACTCTAGATTGTAAAAGAGCTCTCGCCTTTTACCTCAACAGGACTCAGCCACATCGAAAGTCTTCCCAACTTTTTGTGGCTTTTGATCCTTCTCATTTGGGACTTCCAGTCTCCAAACGTACACTTTCCAATTGGATTGCTAAGTGTATTTCCTTTGCTTACCAGAGTAAAAACATTTCTCTGGAAGGCCATGTCACAGCTCACAATGTGAGAGCCATGGCCACTTCTATGGCTCATCTTTACTCTGTATCCATAGATCAGATCTGTCGAGCCGCCACCTGGGCCTCGGTTCATACCTTCACAGCCCATTACTGTTTGGACAAGGACTCCCGCCAGGATGCCTTGTTTGGTCAGGCTGTCCTCAAACACCTGTTCCATACTTGAACAACTCCTGCCCACCTTCCCAGGATGGATGCCTGAGATCCATACGAAGATGGCGAACCCTTGGAAGGGGATCTCCCAGGCATCTTAGCTAGGGAGTCCCCATATGTGAGGACTTATTCCTGCTTGTTCCTGGAGATAGCACAGTTACTTACCTGTAACAGGTGATCTCTGGGAACAGCAGGAATTAGTCCTCACAACCCACCCACCTCCCCTAGGAGTTGTATCTTCTATCTATCTTCCTTTCCTCTCTCTATTGTCTCAGCTATAAACTCGAACTGAGGAGAGCTGGTCAGGAAGGCGGGAAGGCAGCGCGCTTGTGCAGTGGGAGGCCCCAAAAGCTTCCTTCTGGGAAGCTGGGGAGCTTTCCCGCTCAGGCTCCGTCGGTACCGACGTACCCATATGTGAGGACTAATTCCTGCTGTTCCCAGAGATCACCTGTTACAGGTAAGTAACTGTGCTTTATGTATTTATTTAACAATGTTTATATACCGCGCTATTTGTTATCAGTGCGGTTTACATATAACAAAGGTTGCACAGTCAGAAGACTGTTCTGTGTGTGTGAGATCCGACATTTCACTGATTCAATCTCCCGTCTGTTTTCCTTGGAAGAGTCAATTATTAAAATATTTGCAAAACCTACACGTGGATACAATTATCTAAGTAGGATGGTTTCTTTGTCTTCAATAGTGAACCGATTTCTCTATCCCCTGATGGTGAATATAACATAGAGGCTTAAATAGCTTTTTAGAGGTATGTTATGTACTACTAGTGATTTTGTTTTATCTTTTATCCTTTATTTATTATATTATCATGTTATGAGATCATACTGAGTGTAGCAGTTTTAAAACAAATGTCTTTAAAACTATTTGGTTCTTTCACCATTATGCTTTTTATGTGGTTTCCTTTTACAGATGCTTTTGTTTTTATTTTTTTTACTTACGTTCTATTTATTATCTTATGTTCTATTATCTGACTTGTGTTGCTGTGCTGATCTTTTATCTAATTGTTTATGAATGGTTTTATATAATTTATTGTTTTTAACTATTGATGTATTAACAATAATTAATTAATTTATTCTAATACCTACATACATATTTTATAATTATCTTTGGGTATTGTGTTTATATGTGATGTGCATATGTTTGTAGTAAATTTAACTGTTTCTATTTATCCATGTAGCCTGCCCCTGAAGAAGGCAACGAAACACGGCCTGTGTCGGGCCATAGGCTTTTCAGTTATCAATAAAGAACATTCCTTCCTTGCTATCCACGATTCCTACTGGGTGTGCATCTAGCACGCGGTGTTGTGCTTGTTTGTTGGTACCTTTAAAAAAGGTTTGGACAAGTTCCTGGAGGAAAAGTCCATAAACCATTATTAAGGATGACCAGGGAAATCCACTGCTTACCCCAGGATAAGCATTGTGGCATCTATCTTTTTGGGAACCCGACAGGTACTTGTGACCTGGATTGTCTGCTGTTGGAAACGGGATACTGGGCTTGATGGATCATGGTCTGACCCAGTGTAGCATTTCTTAAGTTCTTACAAATGGTCACAATCCTATTTGGTGTCCTCCAGATTCCATATTGTGGAGCTGATGAAGAAACAGTAGCACACTGTGCATAGGTAACACGACATCTGCTTACAACTACCATCAGCGAGCAGTGCAGAGAAGGGACTGGTGTGAATGTTGTCTGCACAGAAAGCATTGCGCGCACAGTGGCATGATGCATATTAAAATGATATCCAAATGAGCTGCACATATTGAAATGAGATGCTAACAAAGCTGTCAAGGATTTTGCCTGGATGCAGAGAAACGCACTGAAGATCAGAAGGTGGAGCACATGGCGCCATTGTTCTAACCTTTCTGGCATGTGTAGGAGAGAGTTTGTCGTGTAGGAGAAAATAGAAAAGCCATCTTTGGCTTTTTACCCATTAATGGCTTTGCTCCTTGCACAGGATAGAGCTTGACACAAAAGAAATGGGGAAAATGATAGAGAACTGAGCAACAGAGGCCTAGTAAATGCTTTGATAATACAGGGTCAAATGGGGGTCATATATGTGGGGTCCATTCCTTGCTGTGTCAAAAAAACTTATGAACACCCTTCTCAAATGACTGTATGGGGCACTAATTTAAATGCACAACTTGTCCCTCCACAATACCGGCAATTATTAGTCCGTGCTGAAACTTCTTTTAAGTTTTGTGCCATGTGCACTGAACTGTGCCGCCATGTGTTGCCATTCTCATGCGTGCTACATTGCTGTGCAGCCATTAGCATGTGAAATCTATGCACATGCATGCGACACTGCTGGTAACATGTCTGTTTTTTGCACATGTCTACCCCCTCCCGCACTCATTTTACACCAAAGTTTTGTGCAAACCTCATTTGCAGAGGTTTCCTTTACTGCATAGCGGTATACAACTTTTGTGGATCTTTTGTGGTAGGGAAGTTCTGGAGGCTAAATTTAAGCTTTTAGGTAGGAAGTTGAAATCCAGAACGTCCAGGATAGCGTTCTCCAAAATGCTTCCTGTTCCACGTGCAGGACCCAAAAGACAGGCAGAGCTCCGGAGTCTCAGTGCGTGGATGAGACAGTGGTGCAAGGATGAGGGTTTTGGATTTGTTAGGAACTGGGGAACATTCTGGGGAAAGGGGGGGCTCTTCCGAAGGGATGGGCTTCACCTTAATCAGGATGGGACCAGACTGCTGGCATTAACCTTTAAAAAAAAGAGATAGAGAAGCTTTTAAACTAGAAAATAGGGGAAAGCCGACAGTCACCCAGAAGTGCATGGTTCGGACGAAGGTATCCTTGAAGGATACTACCAAAAGCAGTGAGGTTCCAAAAGGGAGTAGAGTAGCCCAAATGCCCTTGAGTAAGGAGCAGACAGAGCATAAAGATTCCAAATTACCCCTGCCTACCAATAGCCAGATTAATATGAATAAAATACAGTCTCTAAAATGCTTGTATGCCAATGCTAGAAGTCTAAACAATAAGATGGGAGAGTTAGAATATATAGCACTAAATGAGAGGTTAGATATGATTGCACTCTCAGAGACATGGTGGAAGGAGGATAACCAGTGGGACACTGTGATACCTGGATACAAACTATATCGTAATGATAGAGCTGATCAAATTGGTGGAGGGGTTGCGCTCTATGTTAGAGAGGGCATTGAGTCAGAAAGGATTAAAGTTTTGCAGGGAACAAAATTTGCTGTAGAATCTCTATGGATTGAAATTCCATTTATGAAGGGGAAGGTGATGGCAGTGGAAGTATACTATCGACCACCTGGCCAGAATGAACAAATGGATGATGAAATGCTCAAAGAAATCAAGGAAGCTAACAAAAGTCACAACAGAGTAGTAATAATGGGTGATTTCAATTACCCTGGTATCGACTGGGTCAGTGTCACAGCAGGACAAGCTAAAGAGATAAAGTTTCTAGATGGAATAAATTACTGCTTCTTGGAGCAGCTGGTTCATGAACCGACCAGAGGGGAAGCCATACTGGACCTAGTCCTTAGTGGAACGCCAGATCTGGTGCAAGAAATAAGGGTGTTGGGACCACTTGGCAATAGTGATCATAGTATGATCATGTTTGATTTAATTAGTGGAGGACAGATAGTAAAGGCATCCACAGTACTACCTTTTAACTTTCAAAAGGGAGACTATGATAGAATGAGGAATATAGTTAGGAAAAAACTAAAAGCAGCGGTTCCAAAGGTTAAAGACTTACAGCAAGCTTGGGTGTTATTTAAAAATACTATCCTCGAAGCCCAGACCAGTTGTATTCCACGCATTAAGAAAAGTGGAAGAAAGTCCAAAAAACTGCCAGCATGGTTTAAAGGTGAGGTCAGAGAGGCTGTTGCTGCCAAAAAAGCAACCTTCAGGAAATGGAAAAAAGAGCCAAATGATGAAAACTGGAAACAGCACAAGCACTGGCAAGTTAAATGCAAAGCATTGATAAGGCAGGCAAAGCAGGAATTTGAGAAGAAACTTGCTACGGAAGCAAAAACACGAAATAAAGACTTTTTCAAGTACATTCGTAGCAAAAGGCCTGTGAGAGAGTCAATTGGACCATTAGATGATAGAGGGGTAAAAGGGGCAGTAAGAGGAAACAAGGCTATAGCAGAGAGACTGAATGAATTCTTTGCTTCGGTCTTTACTGAGGAAGATGTAGGGATGTTATCCAAGATTGAAGTGGTATTTAAAGGTGATACTGCAGAGGAATTGAGAGAAATATCGCTACCCCGGGAAGATATATTACAACTATTTGATAAACTGAATAGTAGCAAATCACCTGGACCGGATGGTATACATCCCAGAGTGTTGAAAGAACTGAAATATGAGATTGCAGACCTGCTATTGGTAATCTGTGAACTTTCATTAAAATCATCTGTAATACCTGAAGATTGGAGGGTCGCCAACGTAACACCAATTTTTAAAAAGGGTTCCAGGGGTGACCCAGGAAATTACAGACCGGTGAGCCTGACGTCAGTACCAGGGAAAATGGTAGAAACCATCATAAAGAACAAAATTACACAACATGTAGATAGTCATGGCCTAATGGGAGACAGCCAACATGGCTTTAGACAAGGAAGATCTTGTCTTACTAATCTGATATGTTTTTTTGAAGGTGTGCATAAACAGGTAGACAAAGGTGAGTCGGTTGATATAGTGTATCTGGACTTTCAGAAAGCTTTTGACAAAGTCCCCCATCAGAGACTTTTGGCGAAGCTAAAAAGTCATGGGATAGGAGGCAGTGTACTATTGTGGATCGGGAACTGGTTAAAAGATAGAAAGCAGAGGGTAGGGCTAAATGGCCAATATTCCCAATGGAAAAAGGTGAATAGTGGAGTACCCCAGGGATCTGTACTGGGTCCGCTGCTTTTTGACATATTCATAAATGACCTGGAAAAGGGAATAACTAGTGAGATTATCAAATTTGCAGATGACACAAAACTGTTTAAAGTTGTTAAAACCCAAGAGGATTGTGGAAAACTGCAGGAGGATCTGGATAAATTGGAAGACTGGGCATCCAAATGGCAGATGAAATTTAATGTGGACAAGTGCAAAGTTATGCACCTAGGAAAGAACAACCCACACTATAGTTACACGATGCAAGGCTCCACATTAGAAACCACCACCCAGGAAAAAGATTTAGGAGTCATTGTGGATAACATGTTAAAACCCTCCACCCAGTGTGCAGCGGCAGCCAAGAAAGCAAATAGAATGCTAAGTATCATAAGGAAAGGGATGGAGAACAAAACAAAGGATATTTATAATGCTTCTGTATCGCTCCATGGTACGACCGCACCTTGAATATTGTGTGCAATTCTGGTCACCGTATCTTAAAAAGGACATAGCGTTATTAGAAAAAGTACAGAGAAGAGCCACCAAATTGGTGAAGGGGATGGAAGGCTACTCCTATGAAGAGAGGCTAAGAAGGTTAGGGCTCTTTAGCCTGGAGAAGAGACGGCTGAGGGGAGATATGATGGAGGTCTATAAATTAATGAATGGAGTGGAACGGATAAACGTGGATCAATTGTTTACGCTATCAGAGTATAGAAAGACTAGGGGACATGTAATGAAGCTACAGGGTAAACTATTTAAGACAAATAAGAGAGAATATTTTTTCACTCAACGTGTAATCAAACTCTGGAATCTGTTACCGGAGGATGTAGTAAGGGCTGTTAGTATAGCTGGGTTTAAAAAAGGTTTGGACAAGTTCCTGGAGGAAAGGTCCATAAACCACTATTAAAAAGGGACCCAGGATATCAATGCTTGACCCAGTACAAGCATTGTGGAACCTGTGTCTTTTGGGGATATTGCTAGGTACGTATAACCTAGATTGGCCACTGTTGGAAACAGGATACTGGGCTTGATGGACCTCGGTCTGACCCAGTATGGCATGTCTTATGTTCTTATGCATGCTAGGAAACCCTGCACATAACTAATAGAGCACGACTTTAACACCAGTTTTCTGCATTGGCCCCTATGCTGCCTAAACCATCTCTGTTGACTGAGGGTGCAAACATCCTCCATCAGAGTACTTTTTATTGCATTCTTAGCCTATCGTGTCTCCATCGATAACATGCCATCTTCACAATGTCTGATCATTTGATTCATGTAGGGATTTGTTTTCATAGCAAGCTACAATTTAAGAATCTCCCTGTGCCTTGGGCCCTTGATGCTCTTACTTCTGTCGTGAAACCACCTTTTAAGCCAATGGAATTAGCTTTATGCAAACATTTTACCTGGTAAATACTTTTTCTAGTAACCGTTACTTCAGTTAGAATAATAAGTGAACTTCAAGCCTTTGTCACCTTTGAACTGTATACTCTGGGAGGGCTATTCAGCAGCGGTGGTGTCTAGCGCTTCTAAAGTGCATAGCTGTTGCTGCTGCAGCTTAACCCCGAATATTCAATGTTGGGGCCATATCTGGCCACCGGCATTGAATATGTGGGTCGCCACACAGCCTGGAAGCTAACTGGGCAGCGGCTCAATATCGCTATTGCCGAGTTAGCTCTCGTGGGTAAAATTAAGCCAGGCTTTGCCATGCCTATCTTTAGCCATGGGTTGCTAAGCAGGCAGTCGCTCAATATCACCACTCCCCGGTTAGCAACTCTCCGGAACACCCACGACCCGCTCCAGCCCCAAACACCAGTAACATGTCCCGACACTAACTGCATAGCGTTGGGGCATGTAGCGGCGGCATCCATGTATTTCCAGCAGCACTAACCATGTTAGTGCCATTGAATATCGTGCTAACCGAGGGCGGAGCTTGCCGCAATCGGAGATGGCTGCCTAAAAGATCTGCTCCCACCCAGATCTGAGAATCCTGCCCTTATCCCCCGACAGACCTCAGCAAGAAATCATTAATTTTGGGCATAAATACTCTGTAGAATGTCCTGCCTAAAACCAGCAAAGTTGGAGTTCTCGCCGACGACAGGGCATGCTGTTAAACGAACGAAACAGGAGGCGGCATCTCCACACAAAATGGCGTCGGAGAAAGAAGCTGTGGAGGGCATTCGTGAGGTGCTCCAAGAACTGCGGTCGGTAAAAGGCATGGTGGCTGCCAGCAAGGAAACACTAACGCAGCTGCAAGGAGACATGCTTGAAGTAAAGGAGCGGCTGTCAGAGGTATGGGAGCATCTGCACAAGACAGAAGTAGTAATTGAACGGCATGAAACACTTGTTACCCAGATAGGCCCGCTGCAGAAAAGAATCAAAGCTCTGGAAGATTAAAATGAAGATCAAAGTAATAGGGCCCGTAGGAACAATATAAGACTCATAGGCATCCCGGAGGGTCAGGAAGGTTCGGACTCTGTAAAAATCCTGCAGAAACTGATTCCAGAGTTGTTGCATCTGATCTTCACAGAGCATTTTGAGATAGAGCGGGCCCATCGTGTACCATCACACACGACTGAAAGGAGGCAACATCCACGGCCTTTCATTATCAAATTGCTACGCTATCCCCAGGTCCTCCAAATACTGTAGGCCGCCAAACAGAAGCCAGAACTACGCTATGAAGGTAGTAAAGTTAGCTTTTTCCCAGACCTCTGCAAGAAAACTACGGAGAGACGAAAGGATCTACTGGATTGTAGACCATTACTGCAGAAACTACAAGCAAGGTACGGCCTTTACTACCCAGCTAGAATGCGAGTAACATTGGGGAACACTACGCGGTCCTTTGATAATGGAGAGAGCCTGCGGGCGTACCTGCAAGATTGGGCTCGAATGGAGACAGAGCCTTGCAACACCTGAGGGCATTAATACACTTCTGGTATGATGTGCTTGGGTCGTGTATCTAGGAATGATGTCATAGCTATACACTCAAATTGTTGTGGGAATTACTGAGGGAATTTGTACTAGTTGTTATTGTCTAGATAACAGATCGGGGGAGCGAGTGCGATTGTATCTTTAAATTAGAAGAATGGGTGGGTGGGAGTGGGACTGAGGGCAGCGATAAAGAAGGGGGGCGGGTCGGGTTCCACCATTGAATGCAACACAGTTGGAGGCTGACCGCATGGCGATCAGACTAGGTTTTTTTCATTATGTTATAAACTTAATGTTTTATTATCTGCAAGTGACGAGTACCACCCCTATGGGAGGGACCAGCAGCCATAATAGGTAGCGAGAGATTGAGAGTGGTGTCCCTCAATGTGCAAGGGATAAACAATCCTGCCAAACGAAAAAAAATACTAAACTACTGCAAGAAACTGAGGGCAGATGTGGTCTACATTCAAGAAACCCACTTGACGCTGTCTGAATCGTATAAAGTGACTGGGGAGGGCTATCAGAATATTTTATCAGCACCAGCTCTCAAGAGGAAAGGGGGGGTCTTAATATTAGTGCGAACATCGCTAAAGCCCCATATTGATGACACAGTGATTGATCCAGAGGGACGCTGGGCCAAAGCGAGAATGCGAATCTCAGACACCGACTATACTCTCATGACCGTCTATGGCCCGAATCAGGACGATCCCACCTTTTTTGAGCAGATAGCTCAAGAGGTGCTGATGGCTGGAGCCACAAATGTAATACTCGGAGGTGATTTTAACCTTATTCAAGATCCACTGATTGATCGGGTACCCTACAAACAGCAGCACAAACCGCGGTCCAGTAAACAATTGCAGAACATGATGGAAACACTAGGTCTAGTTGATCCGTGGAGGCTTTTATATCCTGTTGAGAGAGATTATACCTTTTACTCAATGCTGCATAATACACAGACACAAATTGATTACTTCTTGATCTCCAAGACCTTGGTGCCTCAACTACTAGCAGCAGACATCGCTGCTAAGACAGTCTCGGACCATGCGGCAATAAAGATAGAAATCCGTCTTGGGCAAGCAAGGAAGACCACGCCTAGATGGCAATTTTACCGCGCATGGCTAGGTGATGACAAATTTTGTGACTGCCTCCGTCCAGCGATTGTGGACTATTTTGAGCGCAGTGTATTGCACGACACTCCCACCTGGGCGTGGTGGGAAGCATTTAAAGCCACAATACGGGGATGTATAACGTCCTATAGTATCCGTAAGAAGAAAGAAGCGGCAGCACAGCTACTCAGTCTGGAGCGGGAGAACGGATACTGTTCAGACGCTCGGATCCGCTTGTCTTACTTCGGCTACAGAAACTCAGGTACCAGTACAACTCTATCCTCAATGACGAAGCGAGCAAGCAGATTCAGGCACAGCAAGGGATGTACTATCATGAAAATAACAGGGCAAGTGCGCTCTTGGCTCGAACATTACGAGCAAAAAAGAATCAGTCCCACATCACAGGCTTGCAGACGCCGGAGGGAAAATACATAGACGAGATGAGGATATACTGAAAGTGTGTGAGGAATTCTACTCACAACTTTACCAAACCGAAGGAGTCTTCACCGAAGATGGCTTTGACAACTTCACAACGAGATTAGTTGGCCCCAAATTAACGAAAGTGCAGCAACTTCGGTTATCGGAGAGTGTAACATGTGCGGAAATTCAGCTAGCTATGCGTCAGCTTAATAAAGGGAAGGCGAGTGGACCGGACGGCCTACCAGTTGAATTCTACGCAACTTTCTCTCAAGAATTGCTTCCCGAACTACATGCCTACTACACGGAGCTTGCAAAAGAATGTCCGGCGGTTGGGTCAATAGCGGCTGCTACAATAGTAATACACCCTAAGCCAGGATGAGATGACCAAAAAATCGAAAATTATCGGCCAATCTCGCTCCTTAACGCGGACTACAAGATATTCGCCAAAGTCCTAACAAATCGCCTTAGTTCAGTAATGGAAACTCTGGTTCAACCTGATCAATGTGGATTTATGCCGGGCAGGTCCACAACTGACAATGGCCGTCTGCTGGCACATATACTGGGGCGAGCTTCTCAGCTAGAGGAGCCAGTTGTAGGCCTTGCACTCGACGCTGAGAAAGCATTCGACCGTGTAGAGCTCCCCTACCTATTTAGGGTGTTGCAGTGGTTTGGAATACCGGAGGAATTTATTGCTAATGTTCGGGTGATCTATTCCCGACCCACGGCACGGATAGCTGCAAATAGTTGGCTCTCTTCTGAATTTACTTTATCAAGAGGCACAAGGCAGGGATGCCCCTTATCCCCCTTGTTGTTCAACTTGGCGATGGAACCACTACTGATGAAGATTCGGCAATCTCCAAGTATTGAAGGGGTGCGTATAGGGGCTTCTCAGATCAAGTTATCAGCGTATGCGGATGATCTCCTGCTTCTGCTGCATCCTCAATCGTTGAAAGCAGCAATGTCTGTCATCTCCGAATATTCGGATATGTCTGGATACAAACCGAACCTATCCAAAACCACCATCATACCATTGAACGATCACGTCTCTATAACACTTTTGCATAGCTACCCGTTTAAAGTTGAAGACACTTCATTTAAATATCTTGGAGTGACGTATGGAACCACTCTCCAGGATACAATCCGAAGATCCATGAGTCAGTGTGAAAATATAGTTGAATATATAAATAAATGGTCCCCCTTGAACTTGACCTGGTGGGGCAGAGGGGAAACTATCAAAATGGTCATAGTGCCTAAAGTCTGCTATATCCTCAACATGGTCCCGACATTGTTTGAAAGGAAGTTCTATATGAGAATTGAAAAAAGGTTAATATCTTTTCTTTGGCGCAATAAACCGCCGCGTATCGCGACATGGAAGCTTAAATCCCCAAAGACCAGAGGTGGAATTCATTTCTCTGATTTTTACTGGTACCACACGGCATCCCTTCTAAAACAGGGTGCCCAGTGGAGCAAAGAAAATATAGAAGAGGGAGCCCCGGTTTGGCTGAAAATAGAGAATGCCCTGATCCAGCCGGTACCGTTGTGGATGCGCTTGGGAGCAGAATACAGCAGTGTTGGGCTGGATAATGAGATCATGCGAGATACCCAACAGACTTATCAAACGATCAAACGGCAGATGAGTGCCAGTCTGGAATTTTCCGAGTCCACGATATTATGGTATAACGAGAAGTTCAAGATCGAAGGTCGCAGCTTCCTATGGTTGTCCTGGCTACGGGCCGGCATCTACAGTCTCGGTCAATTGGTCTCCAACAAAGCTTACAAATCCTTTCAATCTTTGCAGGAGGAATACAACTTACCCAGCCGTTGCCTTTACCAATGGTGTCAGCTGAGGCACTGTCTAGGCAAGGCGGGAGTCCTGCCAGTGACGCTGGACAGGGAACGCCCATTTCATCAAGAAATTCAGGAACTCAAGGCAGGACCTAACCTCCTTTCCAAGTTTGTAGGAATCCTCAGAGGGAGGAAAGAGGCGCTGCACAGGATTGTAAATGGCATGGGATGCTGAGACGGGGGAAGTGACGGATCCCAATATATGGGAAGAGATATGGCAGCGGCAGAGGAGGCTAACAAGAGCGGCTTCGCTCAATCAAATGCTGTATTTTCTGGCCCACCGTGTCTACTTCACGCCGGTCCGCATAGCAAAATGGAGTGAAAATCATGATGCGCATTGTTGGACCTGTGGAACGGACATTGGCACCCTGGCCCATATGATATACTTCTGCCCCGCACTTTGAGAATACTGGCAAGGGGTCTGGACTCAAATCTCCCAATTGTTAGGACTGACTACAGAACTGACATATCGTATTGTTATTTACAAGTCAGTAGCTAGAGTACCAACATTGCAAGAACACAATTCTGTTCTCTTTGATTTGCTCTTAAGTCTTGCCCTGAAAGCCATATTGAGTCATTGGAAGAACTTTGAGGGTCTGTCTGTTGTGTACTGGTGGAACCTTGTCTGCTACCACCGGGCCTGTGAGAAAGCTTACGTAGCACGATACCCTACCTTCCTCCCCAGGATGAAAAAGTGGGATGCCCTCGATCTGTAAGCATCATGGTAGAATTGGGTGGCCGGTTCTTGTGGGGGGGGGGGGGTGCTCGTCACTGAAGGATGTTTTATTTGTACTGTTTGCCTCTTTTCATATATATTGTATCATTTACGTAGTTATTGAGATTAGAACCTAATGCCAGAATGAGTACCATTTAATGGGATGGCATGCCAGTTGTGGTGTATAAGCATAATGCAGTAGGAATTGTGCATGTAATCCTATTGTTTTTGTCTTTATGGTTGTTCCTAAAAATGTGAAATAAAGAATTAAAAAAAAAAAAAAAAAAAAAAAAGAATATCATGCTAACCAGCACTTACATGGTCTGCAGGTCTGCAAACTATGTAAATGCCTTTGAATATCCCCCCTCTATTTCTTATCACTACAAAGTAGGTCTGTATGCATCCTAAGTTCTTAGCAGAAAGGGTTACACCTTTTCATGTTGTAATGTCTTTTCACAATTTGACCTGCAAGAGATGGGTTGACAGAGATCTGTGTATCTGCTTGTCATCTTTGAGCCCAACAGATCTAGTATCCCAGTACCCCAGGGAACTTTAGCCAATAGGCCAGCATCTTGCATTCAGTTCCTTTGCAATGAAACTGCTACATCTTTAGCCAGTCAAATTAGACCTCATCAAGTCAGAGCCATGGCTCTGTGACATTTTCAGTATATAGTATATGCAAAGCAGATAATTGCTTTTTATTTCATACTTTAGTTTCACATTTGTTTTGACCATTCCACAAACGTGGACCATGCACTCCATCAAGCTGTGCTGGCCAACCTGTTTTTCTAATTACCTACTCCTGCATCTTTCTCTATAGCCCAGCTGATCCCAGACAGTAGGTAAAATTATAGTTTAATATGGCAGCCCTGAGCTTGGGAGTTATCCTCTTGTGTGCCTGACTCATTAACCTAAGAAGCTTTCTTTCACACTTATAATAGATGTGTTCTGTAGCAGCAGGACTCATCCGGCATGCAGTTCTCCCATGCCATCATGAGGAGTTTATTGAGCTATACAATAATTGAAGGACTGAGACTACCACTGTGTGCAGGAAGGGCCAGGAATGCTCAGAAATGTACAGTAGTTCTAAGCTCTGGGAGAGTGCTTTGTTCTGGTGTCCTCAGATGTCACATTCTTGTGCGCCTGATTAGTCTTACTGTCCACAGAAAACGCCTGTTAAAGGTGAGAAAAATGCTTGGAGGAGGGGGTCAAAGGAAGTTTTTCACTTCTGTAGGGTTGATCAAAGATGTATGGTTCCTGTACTTGGATTGCTATACAAAAATAGGTAATAGATTTATTGATGTAGCTGGGAGCACCACATTACAATTAAAGTAGTAAAATCTCCTTATTCTTGGAATTCATTCTCTGGAAATCCAGCACAGTGCATCCTGTTTCACAGAAATATACCTGACAGTATTCCAAGGGTTGAGACAAACTTGATCTTCCAGTAGACCTCATTCCTGGAACTCAGTGATCTCTAGGAACAAGCAGGAATAAGTCCTCACATATGGGGTACGTCGGTACCGACATAGCCCACGCGGGAAAGCTTCCCAGAAGGAAAGCTTTTTGGGCCTCCCACTGCGCATGCGCGCTGCCTTCCCGCCTTCCTGACCAACTCTCCTCAGTTCTTCTTTTTCCGCGGAGCCAGCAGGTCGTGTTCCTGTCACCGCTGAAGAAGTTGTTATTTTAATTTGTTTCTTTGGCCGCGTGTCTGCCTTCCCCGATTCCGGACCGGTACCGCCTGTCTTTATTTATTTCTTAAAAAAAAAAAAAAAAATCTTATTTTCCCCACTTGGTGTGTTTGTTCTGTGAGGCCTTTAGGCCTTCACAGAATTCTCCCTCATGGAGAAACAAGCCTCTGGTTTCAAAAAATGCCCCAAGTGTAGCGGTACTATATCAGTCACAGACACCCATGAATGGTGTCTTAAATGTTTGGGGCCTGACCACTTCCATTCCGGATTGCCCATCCTGTTCTTTGATGTCTAAATGTGGCTTACAAAACCGGGCAGCCAAGTTTCACATGCTGTTTTCTACAGATACTCCAGCATCGACATCTTCCAGGTCTTCCTCTCCTGATGGATCTCAGGTAACCAAACATTCCTCTGGCAGGTCCTCAAAGGGCAAATCTCCCTCCAAGTATCGAGATGCCACCGGGCTTGACCCTGAGGACCCTGCCCCAGCCAAATAACCCCGGCGGGAAGCTCCGGCTTCCAAAGCTCCTATGGGGTTACAGGTTGACATCGATGGCAGGGCCTCGACCGATCACCTGTTAGACTGCTCTGGGGTACCGGCTCAATCTTCCAGTACCGACATCCAGACAGTCGTGGCATCTATGGATCATACAGTTCAATCCATGCAGCAGGCTATTATGGCTTTTATTAGAGCTGCGACGCCATCGGTACCACAGCCAGCGGTACCGACTCCGGTTCCGGTACCACAACCGATACCGGTACCCAGGGCATCCACATCGACCAGGATACCGATTCCGGTTCCCGGTTCCGGGGTTTTCCCTGATACCGATCCGGGTACCCCCGATGTCGATACCGGTCGATACGCTTATCGATCCCTGGAAGCAAACAGACGATACTTCGGGTCTTCTGATGATTCTGATTCATCAGATGACTCTGCTGAAGTATCCCTAACTCTACCTGAAGAGCCCTCTTCTCCAAAGAGGAGAATGTCTCCTCCAGAGGATTTGTCCTTTCAAGACTTCATCCTTGAAGTGGCTAAAGGTCTCTCTATTTCAGTAACCTCTGAAAAAGAACCTAGAGCAAAAAAATTAGATATTTTAGGATACTCTAAGATTCCCAAAGAGGCAGTCACCTTGCCCATTCATGAAATTCTTCAAGAACACATGATGGACTTATGGGAGACTCCTCTCACCCTATTTCCACATTCTCGTCGGTTGGACACCATGTATCGTGTCCCTCCTTCTCCTGGTTTTCAAAAAACTCAGCTCCCTCACCACTCTATTGTGGTGCAGTCCGCTATGAAAAGGATAAAGAGTACCAAACGACACTCCTACTCCTCCAGGGAGAGAATGTAGGACTTTGGATGCTTTTGGTAGAAAAATCTTCCAAGCAAGTATGCTTATTGCTAGAATCAATTCATACAGCCTCTATATGGGCATGTTTCTGAAGGAGATTGCATTGAAAATACGCCATTTTCTCCCCTTTATCCCAGAGGATAGAAAGGAGGAGTTCCTCCTTTTGCTAAAGCATACCCAAGATATATCAAAGTTCTCCAACAGAGCAGCCTTTGACTCCTTTGAGGGTGCTAGCAGAGCCTCAGGTATTGCCATAGCGGCTCGCAGAATTGCTTGGCTCCAGGCCTCTGACTAGGTCCAGGCCTGGGTCCAGGATGGGTTGGGAAATCTGCCCTGTACAGGTGAGAATCTGTTTGGTAAGGAGTGGCAAATCAAAGCCACCCAAATGGATGCTGAAAATGCTGCTTTAGATAGACTTTCTAAGTCTACCTCTGCCCCTGTCAAGAAAAAATCTTTCAAGAAGCCTTTCTATAAGAAGACCAGATTTGCTGCAAATACTGGCCAACAATCTTCTGCAGCTCGCTTTGCTCCTAAGCGTCAGCAGCCTAAACAGGCCAGGGCAAAACCTGCAGGGGCTGCTACAGCCCAGCAGTCCCAACCCCCTCAGGGTTTTCGACTCAACTCTAGAGAACTTAACCTTTCTGGCTCTAAAACATCCAGAGCCTCTCACCATTCCAGGAAGGTTAACTCATTTTGCTCCCAGATGGGAGCAAGTCACATCAGAACAATGGACCCTCTCTATCATCAGAGAGGGCTACAAACTACATTTCTCCACCCTTCCTCCCCATACCATGGTGAGATGTTTCAATTCTCCCCCCTCTCTTCTGAACCTGTTAGGTCAGGAGGTGACCACCCTTCTCTCGCCCAAAGGGCAATAGAAGAGGTTCCTCTTCTTCAACAGGGGTCAGGGTTTTACTCCCCTTATTTTCTTATTCCCAAGAAAACAGGGGGGTACAGACCTATTCTAGATCTCAGAGAATTGAACAAATTCCTATGCAAGGAGAAATTCAAGATGCTTTCTCTAGGTACTCTCCTTCCCTACCTACAGAGTCAGGATTGGCTTTATTCTCTAGATCTCAAGGATGCGTACACACATTACTCATCCATCCATCCCACAGAAAATTCCTACAGTTTCTGTTCCAGGGAAAACATTTCCAATACAGAGTACTTCCCTTCGGTCTAGCCTCTGCTCCAAGGGTATTTACCAAATGCATGGCAATAGTGGCTGCATTTCTACGAGCCTTGGGAATTTTTGTTTTCCCATACCTGGACGACTGGCTCATCCAAGCTCCATCTCAGTCCGAGGCTCAGACTTCCCTGGATCGCACCAGACACATTCTGCAGTATCTGGGACTTGTGATCAATCTGCCAAAGTCTCAACTCGCCCCTACTCAGTCCCTGGAATTCATATGGGCCTGGTTGGATACCACCACTGCAAGGGCCTATCTTCCTCAGGCCCGTTGCCAACGTCTAGTGCACTTAGCCTCCCAGACCCAGTCCAGAAGCCACTTGACTGCCAGGGAGATGCTACAACTATTAGGCCACATGGCCTCCACAGTACATGTGGTGCCCTATGCTCGCCTACATATGAGAGCAGCTCAATGGACTTTGTCCACCCAGTGGACTCAAGCATCCGGAGCTCTCTCAGACCAAATAGCAAACTCCAAACGTCTCTTTTGGTCTCTCCAATGTTGGATGTCCACTCAAAATCTGTTGTTGGGGGCCCCCTTTCAACCATTGTTGCCCCAAGCAACCCTCACAACAGATGCCTCCCAAACAGGTTGGGGAGCTCATCTTCAAGATCTCTCCACTCAGGGCACTTGGTCTCCACAGGAGACCACCCTTCATATCAACCACTTGGAACTTCGAGCAATCTTTCTAGCTCTCAGTTTTTCATACCCTCCTCAGCAACATGACGGTCCTTATTCATACGGACAATCAAGTAGCCATGTTTTACATAAACAAGGAGGGACTGGCTCTCTGTCGCTTTGCAACGAAGCTCTAAGATTATGGTCCTTCGCCAGAGAGCATCAAATCAATCTCCTGGCAGTATATTTTCCAGGAATCCAAAACTCTTGGGCAGACAGACTCAATCGAGTTCTGCTTCCACACGAATGGTCCCTACACATGGATCAGGTACTCAGAATCTTCCAGAAATGGGGGACCCCGGACATAGACCTCTTTGCAAGTCCGTGGAATGCCAAACTTCCCCGGTTCTGTTCCAGGATTCCGTGTCAGGGAGTTCAGGCCAAGGATGCCTTCCTCTTTCATTGGGGTCAGGGCTTCCTATATGCCTTTCCACCCATTCCTTTGATTCCCAAGACTCTGTTCAAACTTCAAAGGGATCAAGGGTCCATGATCCTCATAGCTCCATGCTGGCCACGCCAAGTGTGGTACCCTCTACTTCTGCATCTCTCCCAAGCCCCCTCCCTGGACTTGGGAGCAGCTCCAGACCTTCTGTCTCAGGAGGAGGGGACTTTGTGGCACCCAAACCCCAAGTCCCTTCACCTCAGAGCTTGGTTACTGAAGGCCTAGACCTTCAACACTTCAATCTTTCGCAGCAAGTGAAGGATATCCTCCATGCCTCTAGGAAACCTTCCACTAGGTATACTTACGCTTTTAAATGGAAAAGATTTTTCATTTGGTGTGCTCAACAGGGTCTTAACCCTCTAGCACTTCCTTTGAATTCTCTTTTGGAATATCTTCTGCATCTCTCCAATGCAGGACTCAAAACGAATTCAGTAAGAGTCCATTTGAGTTCTATTGCAGCATCCCTTAAGCCCATCAGTGGACAACCCGTTTCCTCTCATCCTCTTATTGCAAGATTCATGAGAGGCCTAACCTTAACTAAACCTCCCATTCGACCTCCTCCGGTGGCATGGGACTTAAACTTGGTTCTTGGTCAGCTTATGAAGCCACCCTTTGAACCCTTAGCCACTACCTCCTTGAAATTTCTTTCCTGGAAGGTTATTTTCCTTATTGCAGTCACCTCAGCTCGCCGTATCAGTGAACTGCAAGCTCTAGTGGCTAATCCACCTTATACAAGGTTCCAACATGATAAGGTGGTCCTTAGGACCAATCCCCACTTTATGCCTAAAGTGGTCGCCCCTTTTCATCTTAATCAAGAGGTATATTTACCTGTCTTTTTTCCAGCTCCTCATGCATCCAGTGCAGAGAGGAACCTTCATACTCTAGATTGTAAAAAAGCTCTTGCCTTTTACCTCCATAGGACACAGCAACATCAAAAGTCTTCTCAGCTTTTTGTTGCTTTTGATCCTTCTCAATTAGGACTTCCAGTCTCTAAAAGAACACTGTCCAATTGGATTGCTCAGTGTATCTCTTTTGCTTACCATAGTAAGAACCTTTCTCTGGAGGGCCATGTCACCGCTCACAATGTGAGGGCCATGGCCACCTCTATGGCTCATCTAAACTCTGTGTCCATTGACCAGATCTGTCGAGCAGCCACCTAGGCCTCGGTTCATACCTTTACAGCCCATTACTGTTTGGACAAGGACTCCCGCCGGGATGCCTTGTTTGGTCAGGCTGTCCTCAGACACCTGTTCCATTCTTGAACAACTCCAGCCCACCTTCCCTGAATGGATGCCTGAGATCCATAGGAAGATGAGGAACCTTTCAGGGTCTCATACCCTTCAGGGGATCTCCCGGGCATCTCAGCTAGGGAGTCCCCCATATGTGAGGACTTATTCCTGCTTGTTCCTAGAGATAGCACAGTTACCTGTAACAGGTGATCTCTGGGAACAGCAGGAATTAGTCCTCACAACCCACCCACCTCCCCTAGGAGTTGTATCTCTCTCTCTCTTTCCTTTCCTCTCTCTATTGTCTCAGCTTTAAACTCGAACTGAGGAGAGTTGGTCAGGAAGGCGGGAAGGCAGCGCGCATGTGCAGTGGGAGGCCCCAAAAGCTTTCCTTCTGGGAAGCTGGGGAGCTTTCCCGCGCGGGCTCCGTCGGTACCGACGTACCCCATATGTGAGGACTAATTCCTGCTGTTCCCAGAGATCACCTGTTACAGGTAAGTAACTGTGCTTTCCTCCTAGAGGACTCTCTGTAACAGTGGAGTAAAATATTTTTGACTTTTTTTTTATTTAGGATATGCTCTATAGGACTGTTTTCATCCCCAGGGCATGCACAGGATATCTCCTTCTAGGATAACCCTCAACACACACTCAATCCATTATATGTTTCACCATTTATATTCACAATAAGACACTTAATGTTACAGGATTATGGTTATACTCCTGCAATTAAGGTACTGTAGATGTTAAATACTGGCATTTGAGACCAGGATCACACAGCTGTTGATTTTTTTTTTGTTTGTTTGTTTTTGTTTTGTTTTATGCAGACAATGAAAATTGTGACACGCCAAACCAGGCAGAGATCAAAGAGCACCATTCACCTGCAGCAAATCAGTCCTACCTCTGTATACCATTCTACAGAGGGGATAATGGAGATGGTCCTAGCAGTGATGCCAATGAAGACTCCACACCTGTGAACTCTGTCACAAATACCCCACAACTTACTCCTACTAATAGTCTCAAGCGCAGCTCCCGCTACAAGAGATGTGCCATGGTCCTCCTGGGCTGTGGTACATTGCTGGCTACTGTGGCCCTAGGCTTTGACCTACTCGAAGCAGGGAAATATCATCTTCCTCAAGATGAACCAGAACAGAGGGAAGAGAAGAAGAAGAAAGAAGGCATCTTTCAGCGCACTGGATGCCCACGCAGAAGCATCAGCTCACCTTCAAGAAAACCCGTCAAGAAAGGAGGAGAGTCTTGGCTTCAAGGAGAGCCAGCAACTTCCCTGACTCTCTTGTCATTGTCTTCCATTTCTGAATGCAATTCTACACGGTCTTTGCTGCGCTCAGACAGTGACGAAATTTTGGTATATGAGATGCCAACTTCTCCAGTTATAGTTGAGGATCCCATCTCGTATGTTAGTAACCCGCTAGTCAACTTCTGCACTGAGAGTTTCAAGCAGGATCCCAATCAATCCTTGACTCCTACACATGTGACTCTGGCCTCCAGACCCCAGCATGGACACAGGAGGACTCCTTCTGATGGGGCCATCCAGTTGGTGGCTCTGGTTGCAAATGAGAATCCTTACAATAACTGTGCAACAAACACATCAGGACTAAGTAAGTGTCTGTGCCTCATTATTTCAATAGAATGAAGGTGGCTGACCTAGGTTCTTTATTCCTATAATAGGAGTCAAAGGTTCTGGCTGAACTATAGGAAGGAGAGTTTTAAAGAGCGATGTATATGGAAAAATACTTTACCCAAACTAATTGGCTGTGTTAAAATTGCCCTTGCTGAGTTTGGCTAAAAGTTGAGGTGCTCCTGGAGGAGTGTTTAGTTTGGCGGAATAACTTTACATACCTAGATAGCGTGTCCAAAGTTTTTCATGTACTTCTTCAGCAAAAACCTACTCAAAGAAGCAGGCACAAGCGAATGTGTAATCCACTTCAAAGTGAAAGTCATGGTATACAGAGGTATGTATTTTTAACTGGTGCAAAGGCTGTGGGCAAAAGGTGTGTGTCTCTTTCTCAATTTGTAAACTACTCCCATAGAGGATAACTTTCAAAGATATTTACCTGAGTAAATTTTGATCTGCTTAAGAAAACTAGATGAACGAAAATTTGTCTTCAGTTGGGTTAAAAATGCATGCATTTTTAATTGATATAGTAGCTGAATGGATAAATATGCAATTTTGACGTCTGTAACCATATTCAGGAAATCCTTACAATTCAAACTATTTTTGATTAAAAATGCATGCCAGCACAATTTTATTAGGGTTAAGGGGTTCTGGAAGTATATGTAGTGAGGGTTGGAAAATACACAGATAGAATTTTCAAATTTGAATGGTGGTGGTAGGTAAAAATCTATCTGCTGGAAAGACAAGTGCAGAGTCCATGGGTCCTTCTTACCCAAGGGCAATTTTCAAAGAGAAACTGCATGCATGAGCTAATTTTTATAAATGTGTACATGTATATAAATAGCACATGCATACTTTTTCCTATTCTGGTACAGGTGAATTTTCAAAATGAAAGTATGCACATACTTCAGATTTGAAAATTATCCCAGGGAATTTCTTATGTTTACAACTGCTTTTGGTACATATACATTTTTTGAGGGGGCTATTTAATTTACATGCTTACGTGTGTGTATTCAAAAGCATGTGCACAAATGCAAACCCCATTCTGATCCTAGAAATGCTTCTGCTCTGTTTGTGTAAAGTTATTTCCAAATACATCCTGCTAGACCAGTCCATACTAGTGGGTTGTGTCCCCCTGCCAGCAGATGGTGAGACAGAAAAATTCCCGAAGCTTTGTGACATCACCCTTTGTATAAAAACCCTTCCCCAAAGCTTCAGTATTTTCTCTGTCTCAGCAGATGGTGGACTTCTCCTAGCTCCTGGTGTTCTCTGAAAAGGGATTTGGTGTCAGCGTAGCTATCTTTGGGAGTTCTGTACACTGTGGTGACCCTTCTTTGCCGACAGTTTTCCTTTCTGCACTTTCCAGAGCTGTTCCTGGTCGAGGACCCAGTAGAGCACCTCTGAAAGGAAGTGCTCCTGCTCATGATGAACAGTTGCAGCCTTTCATTCTGATTGCAAGCAAGACTTCTATCAGCTAAGTTGGCAGTCACCTTTTGTTATTTAACTCCTTAAAGTTAACCCCCCCCCCCCCAAAAAAAGCACACCGTATTCAAGGACCTACTTGCTGAGTAAGTTGTCGGGCAGTTTTTTCTTCTCCAGACCCTTCCTCCATCTGTTTTTTTTTCCTCCTTTGAGAACAGTGAGTGTTTTATTTCTTTTGCAATTCTCTTTTAAAACAGTGTCCTGATCTGTTTTTCAGTAGTATCTTGTTCTTCTGACCGCGTGTGCCTCCCTTCTTTTTTCAGTGTGCCCTTTTTCCTGCAGTTGCCTTTTTCCTGCTTCTGCTCATGCGGTCAGTCGGCGGATGCTTCCCAGCTCTGTTTTTGCTGTTTCCCATCATAATTTTTGTGCCACGGCAGCCATTCCTCCTTCAGTCTGTTGATTTTTGGCTCCCCGGCTCTTCCTGTGACTTTTTCTTTATCCTGTTGTGAAAATGCCTTACTTCCCTACAGCGCTGCTTGGGCTGTGGGAAGAAATGTAAGACTTTGACAGGTAGTCTGATCTCCAGGAACAAGCAGGAATGTAGTCTTCACATATGGGTATTGTCGGTACCGACGGAGCCTGCATGGGAACGCTCCCCGGCGTCCAATAGGAAAGCTTTTGGGAGCATCCCACAGCGCCTGTGTGCTGCCTTCCCGCCTTTCCAACTGTCCCGCTCCAGTTCTTTGTATTCCGCGGAGCCGACAGGTCACATACCCTGTCACCGCAAAAAAATTTTTGTCTTTAATCTTTGTTTTTGTGGTCGTGTCTGCCTTCCTTTGACGCCATACCAGTACCGCCGGTTCTTTCTTCTTTCTTTAAAAAATTTTAAAAAAATTATAGTTTCTGAGGTGTTTTACTTTAGAAACTTTTTCCTTGGTGCTAGGCGCCATTTTGGGCACTAGGCCCAATTTTTTCCTTAAAAATGGAAAAACCTACTTCAGGTTTTAAGAAATGTTCTAAATGTGGCGGTACTATTTCCGTCACCGACACCCATGATTGGTGTCTCAAATGTTTAGGTCCTGACCACTCTATTTCAGAGTGCCACTCCTGTGGAATGATGTCAAAAAGGGGCCAGCAGAACCGAGCTGCTAAACTTAGCACCCTTTTTCCCTCAGACGTGGCGTCTGTTGCATCAACATTCTCCAGGGCCTCATCTTCCTCCCATGGATCTCAGGTAACTAAACATAAATCTAGCCGGTCCTCAAAGGGTAGGTCTCCTAAGTATCGAGATGCCCCTGGCGTTGCCCTTGAGGAATTTTCACCGGCAAAACTGCCCCAGCGGGAGGCTTCGGCTTCCAAAGCACTAACGGGGCTCCAGGATGTTCTCGAGGCCTCAACCTCTGCAGAACTACTGGCGCCATGCTCTGGGGTCCTGGCCGCTTCTACCGGTGCAGACACCCAAGCATCGGCAGCGTCGATAGACCAGAGATTCCTTGCTATCGAACACAGTCTAGCGGCTCTTCTCACGGCTTCGGTACTGTTGAAACCGCTTCAGACACCTCAACCGATACCGGTACCGGAACTGGTACCGACTGCATTAGCATCGGTGGGTATGCCAGCCATACCGAGTCATGCCTATGTATCCGGCATCGACAGATTGGTACTGGAAAAACCCGATACCAACTTTGATCGATACCGGTACCGTGCTTTGCACAATCACCGGGATCAGAGGTATTTTGAATCCTCTGAGTCTGAAGACTTCGAAGACTCTGCTGATACAAGAGTACTTCTCCCCGAGGATTCCTCTTCTTCTTAGTGCAGAATGTCTCCGCCAGAGGATATGTTCTTTCAGGACTTTATCCGTGATGTGACCCGAGGCTTTTCCATCACAGTAGCTCTTGAAAAAGAGCCTAGGGCAAAGGAATTGGAAATTCTCCAATACCCTAAGGCTCCCAAAGAGGCAGCTACTCTGCCTATTCATGAGATTTTACATGATCTTATGCTAAGGATGTGGGAAACACCTTTAACCACATCTCCTCATTCTCGAAGACTCGATACCATGTATAGAGTTCCACCTTGTCCTGGCTTTCAAAAAACTCAATTACCACACCATTCAATGGTGGTGGAATCAGCCATGAGAAGGATGAAAAGTGCAAAGAGACATGCATCCAATCCTCCAAGTTGTGAATGTAGGACTCTCGATGCCTTTGGGCGTCTGCTTCCAAGCTTCCATGCCCTCGGCTAGGATCAGTTCCTATATCTTGTATATGGAAATGTTCCTTAAAGAGGTCACAGGAGACTTGGAGCTTATGAGCCCCCTCCTTCCTGATGACAAAAGGCAAGACTATCTTACTCTAATCAAACATGCTCAGGATGTTTCCAAGTTTGTAAATTGTTTGTTTGTTTATTTATTTATTTAGTCAACATTTGTATACCGCTGCTTCCTACGATCAGCAGCGGTTTACTTTACAGAATCATAATGTATCGTACAATACATTGATTTTTAGGATACAGATTTCGATTGGGCGATTTGCATAAAACAGGAAATAGCAATTAGGTACATTATACATTGGGTTGAGGCTCTCAAATCTAAAAATACATTTGATTGTAGTTGCATGGGTGGGGCCTAGAATATACATATATACAAGGTTACAACTGGTATTCTAAATGCCGTTGTGGCAGGCAAAGCCATCTAGTTGTGGCAAGGCGTCGCACTTAGGTCAGGTTGTAATGAGCCTGAAATAAATGGGTTTTGAGCTTCTTTCTGAATTCATTCAAATTATTGGTCAGTCGCAACTCGTGTGGGAGCTGGTTCCAGTGTATTGGTGCGGTATATGTGAATGCTCTGTTGCTTGTTTCTGCCTTGACAGTTCTTATGCTGGTCGGAACACAGAGAGCGTTGAGATTTATGGTTCTTCTGTTCCTGTTGTGTGGCTGAATAGTGATTAGGTTATTGAGGTAGGAGGGTGCAATGTTGTGAATGAGCTTATACGTTGTTATGAGAAGTTTGAAGATGATGCGAGCGGTCACCGGGAGCCAATGCAGTTCCATTAGCACTGGGGTTATGTGCTCTGTGACGCTTTTTTCCATGATGACTCTTGCAGCAACATTTTGAGCCATTTGCAGGATATTTAGGGTGTTTTTCGGCAGGCCTTGCAGAATGGCGTTGCAGTAATCTAGGTGAGGAATGATGAGGGCTTGTGCCACAGTCCTGAAGTCAGATTTCTCGAGGATATTGCGAAGTGGTTGAAGAACTTTTAATTTGTAAAAAATGGCTCGATTAACTGTTCGGAGGTGTTTATCCATCTTAAGGTTGCTGTCTAGTAGGACCCCTAGATATTTTATTGCAGGCTTCGTATGATATATGTTTTTGTTAAGGGTGACCGTGGCGGGCGGGATGAAATTGGTTTTCTTAGAGATAAACATGACCTCTGTTTTCTTGTGGTTTATTGACATGTTGTTTTGTTGAAGCCATGTTTGGAGCATGTCAAGGCATACTTCTAGAGGAGTGAAATCCGGTTGTGTTATGTCGAGGTGCGTGTACAGCATCACATCGTCAGCATAGATGTGGTAGTTGATGTTGCACTTCCGAAAGATCTCGCAGACCGGTTTTATATACAAATTGAATAGGAGCGATGATAAGGCGGACCCTTGAGGAATCCCCTGGGTTTGGGGGAAGGCATCGGCTTTATCGTCGTTGAATTGAACTTGTTGCATCCTATTGGATATGTATGATGCAAACCACTTTAAAGGGGTCCCTGTTATACCTATGGATGCAAGACGGTTTAAGAGGGTGCTGTGGTGTACTGTATCAAATGCAGCTGAGATGTCGATAAATATAAGTATGAACATCGCATTTTTGTTCTCGAGGCCTCTGAGGAGGTTGTCAAGGAGTGCCAACAGTAGGGTTTCTACTCCGTGATGCTGACGAAATCCATACTGATGCATATCTAATGCTTCCCTGTCGTCGATGTGATCCTGTAGCTGCAGCTGAACTGCTTTTTCGATTGTTTTAGCTAAGAATGCTATGCTCGAGATCGGGCGATATGATGCAGGATCACTTTTGTTGAGTGTTTTGTTCTTCAAGATGGGTCTTATAAGCGATCTCTTGAGATGGGTCGGCATTGTTCCTTGTTGGAGTGACTGGTTAACAATGTAGGAGATTGGTTTTGCGATTTCTTTCTTAGTTGCTTTTATCCAAGTTGCTGAGCATGGGTCAAGAGGGGAGGTGGTGGAGTTTAAATTGGTTATGATGTTTATGACCTGTTCACCTAATTGCTGGAAGGTATTCCATTCTGTTGCAGACTCTGACTGCGGGACGGTGTCGGTTCCTCGAGGGGTGAGGACTAAAGCCATGCTTTGATCGATGCTTGTGGGTACTTGCGGGTGTAGTTTCTTGGCGTAGTAGTCTGCAAGCGTCTGGGCCTTTATTTCGTCTGCATAGACAGTGTCCTGGGGGGTTTTGGTGAGTGATTTAACAAGCTCAAATAGCTCTCTGGGCCTATTAAGAGCTTTATTGAGTAGGTTAGTGTGATGAACCTTTTTTGCAAGGTTGACCTCATTCTTGTATTTCATGAGGAGTGTTAGGTATAGTCGCTTGTATTCCTCGGTTTGTGTTTTTCTCCATTTTTTTTCCATTTTGCGTAGCTCCCTTTTCATTTTGGATAGAGTAGGAGAGTACCATGGTTCGGTATTTGTTCTTGTTGCTGTATTCGCGGCTTTCAAGGTTGGTCTTGCTGCTGCTGCTTCGATCCCTGAGTTCCATATGTCTACCATCTTATCTAGGTCCGTGTGAGTGTATTCAAAGTGTGAAGAAATAGATGTTACAAATGTTTCACTATTGAATTTTCGGAACTTCCTTTGGTGATGTGTTTTTGGGTCTGCTTGAGATTGTTCATTTAAGGATGGTAAGAGGATCTCAAATTCAATTAGGTAGTGGTCAGACCAGGGGACCTGGGTCACTCGTGTTTCAGGTTTTCGTAATTCATTTAGTTGCGTGTCGGATGATATGAACACCATATCCAGGGTGTTGCCTTTGCTATGAGTGGCTTCCTGAATAATTTGAACATATCCGAGCTGGTTCATGGCTTCAAGGAAAGTGGTCAGCCTGCATGGAGGGTACGGATGGCAGGTTCAGGTCACCCAGGATAATTCGCTGTTTCTTGATTGCAGAGGTTGAGATGATTTCTAGTGCAGTGGCCAGGGTTTCGTGGTGGGATGAGGGGGGTCTGTAGATTAAGCAGATGGTTGTCGTTTTATTCTCAATCTTGAGTATATCAATGCCCTCGGATGCAGTTAGGGACGTGTTTGTTAAAAGTAGGGAGGTTCTGGCAAGGATTAGGACTCCTCCTCCTCTCCTGCTAGGTCATGGGCAGTTGAAAATTGCATAGTCAGGTTTAGTTAATTGGTTTAGTATTGCTGGGTCAGTGTCAGTGAGCCATGTTTCGTTGACGCAGAGGATATCTGGTTTGTTGTCAGACATAAAGTTGTGGATGATGTGTGTTTTATTTCTAATAGACCTGGCGTTGATAAGGCAGATCATGATAGGGGATTGTGATGTTTGGCATGGTTGCTGGTTCTTGTTTTTATTGGCTGTGGCTGCTGGTTTCCTGTGCTTTTTCTTTAGTTTGTGCAGCCTTTGACTGTTTTGAGTGCATAAGCAGAACCTCGGCTATTGCCATTGGTGCACGTTGGATTGCCTGGCTTCAGGCATCTGACTTGGAAATTTGGGTACAGGATAAATTAGGAAACATTCCTTGCACAGGAGAAAATCTCTTTGGCAAGAATTGGCAGGAGAAGGCTAATGAGATAGATGCTGACAATATCACCTTGGATAGATTGTCAAAATCTACAGCCGATCCTGCAAGGAAAAAAATCCTCTAAGAAACCATTTTTCAATAAGAAAAAAGTTTTATCCTTCCTATACCCAACAGGGACACGGTCCAGGTCACACTGCCCAAAAGGGACAACAGAAACAACCTAGACAACAAAAGAAGCTAAAAGCTGCAAAACCTCAGCCACCTCAGCAGGCTCAGCCTCCTCAGGGGCTTTGACTCCTCTCTAGAGAACTTTGCCTTCCTGCCTCTGAACGGTCCAGAACCCTCGACCATCCCAGGCAGGTTATGTCATTTTGCCCACAGATGGTACCAAATAACAGCAGAAAATTGGACTCTGTCCATTGTACGAGAGGGGTACAAGCTTCATTTTCACAGCATGCCCACTCCTACAATTGTAAGACAATACAATTCTCAGACCTCTCTCGATAGTCTCCTAGGTCAAAAAGTCACAATGCTCCTTGCTCAAGGAGCAATAAAGGAAGTACCCATTCCTCATCGGGGTACAGGGTTCTTCTCCCCCTATTTCCTTATTCCAAAGAAAACAGACCCATTTTAGACCTCAGAGAATTGAACAAATATTTGTTTCGAGAGAAGTTCAAAATGGTCTCTCTAGGAACTCTGCTGCCATACCTTCAAAGTCAGGATTGGCTTTGTTCTCTAGATCTCAAGGATGCGTATACTCCTATTCTCATCATCCAGATCACAGGAGATTCCTCCGATTCCTGTTTCAAGGAAAGCACCAATACAGGGTTCTTCCCTTTGGCCTGGCTTCTGCGCCAAGAGTGTTCACAAAATGCATGTCTGTGGTAGCAGCATTTCTCCGCACTCTGGGAATATTCGTCTTCCCTTACTTAAGACGACTGGCTCATTCGAGCCCCTACAGTGTCAGAAGCCAGCTCTGCTCTGTTTTGCACAATGTGAATCCTTCAGTATTTGGGACTGGTCATAAACCTCCTAAAATCCAATCTTGCTCTCACTCAGTCCCTAGAGTTCATAGGAGCTCATCTGGATACCAGACAGACAAGGGCTTTCCTTCCGCAGCCCCGCTGTCTTCGCATAGTACAACTAGCTTCCCAAGCAGTGCTCAAACCTTGTCTCACTGCTCGGAAAATGCTACAATTGCTAGGCCACATGGCATCCACCGTGCATGTGGTTCCTTATGCTCGCCTCCATATGCGAGCAGCCCACTGGACTTTATCCACTCAGTGGACACAGGCCTCATGCTGCCTGTAGGACAAAATAAGAAACTCAAATCATCTTATTTCGTCCCTCCAATGGTGGCAATCACCCAAAAACCTTCTGGTGAGGTCTTTCCAGCAACCCCTATCCCAAGCCATCCTAACAGATGCATCACAGGTGGGATGGGGAGCCCACCTGCATGATCTCTCTACCCATGGTACCTGGACTCCACAGGAGGCCTGTCTTCACATCAACCTCCTGGAGCTCAGAGCAATCTTTGCTTTTCGAGTATTTCATGCCCAGCTCAACTACAAGACAGTCCTAGTTCAAACGGACAATCAGGAAGCTATGTTCTATGTGAACAAGCAGGGCGGAACAGGCTCTCTATCGCTATGCAACGAAGCTTTGCGACTATGGGCCCTCGCCAGACAGCATCAGATTCATCTCCTTGCGGTGTATCTTCCAGGTATCCAAAACTCTTGGGTAGACAAACTCAGTCGAGTTCGGCTTCCACACGAATGGTCTCTCCATGCAGACCAGGTTGCCCAAATATTTCAGATTTGGGGAACCCTGGACATAGACCTCTTTGCAAGTCTGCTGAATGCCAAACTTCCCCGGTTCTGTACCAGAATTCTGGCTCGATGTTGTCAGGCAAGGGATGCCTTCCTCCTCCACTGGGGTCAGGACTTCCTGTATGCCTTCCCACCCATTCTCTTCATCCCCAAAACTCTATTCAAGCTTCAGAGAGACAGAGGTCATATGATCCTCATAGCTCCACATTGGCCACGGCAAACTTGGTACCCTCTGTTCTTACATCTCTCTCGAGCTCTGCCTCTCTGGAGTTGGGATCCGCTCCAGATCTTCTCTCCCAAGAGGACGGGATGCTCTGGCATCTGAATCCCCAGTCTCTGCATCTCAGGGCCTGGTTGCTGAAAGCTTAGAACTTCAGGATCTTAACCTTTCCCAGCAGGTAAAGGATATCCTTCATGCTTCTAGGAAACCCTCCACAAGACGCTCGTATGCCTTTAAGTGGAAAAGGTTTACCATATGGTGCTCGCAGAAGGGTCTTAACCCTCTTGCGATACCTCTGGAATCGATACTGGAGTATCTCCTTCATTTGTCATATGTGGGTCTCAAGACAAAGTCAGTAAGCGTCCATCTTAATACTATTGCAGCTTCTTACAAGCCTCTAAGTGGACAACCTATTTCCTCTCATAACGAGATTTAGGAGAGGCCTTCTTTTAACAAAGCCTCCCATTAAGCCACCACCGGTGGCATGGGACTTAAATCTGGTGCTCGGGAAGCTCATGAAACCGCCCTTTGAACCATTAGCCACTACACCTTTGAAATTCCTTTCTTGGAAAGTCATCTTCCTCATTGTAATCACATCAGCACATCGCATCAGTGAATTGCAAGCGTTAGTGGCTGATCCTCCTTATACAAGGTTCCACCATGATAAGGTAGTTCTTAGGACTCATCCACACTTTATGCCAAAGGTGGTTTCACCTTTCCATTTAAACTAAGCGGTTTACCTTCCTGTATTCTTTACGAGGCCTCATGCCTCCAGTGCAGAAAGGAACCTTCATACCTTTGACTATAAAAGTGCATATCCTTTGTCTATGAGAGTAAGAACCTTCCTCTTGAAGGCCATGTCACAGATCAGAATGTGAGAGCCATGGCAGCCTCATTGGCTCATCTTCACTCTGTCTCTATCGACGACATCTGTCGAGCAGCTACTTGGGCCTCGGTACATACCTTCACAGCACACAACTGCTTAGACAAGGACTCCCGCCGGGATGCCTTGTTTGGCCAGGCTGTTCTTCAACACCTTTTCCAGACAATCAACTCCTACCCACCATTCCTGGTAGGATGCCAGAGATCCATGGGGGGAAGTATGGCCTTTTCACAAGGCCTAACAACTTCCTGGGGCCATCTCCTTGGCATCCACAGCTAGGGAGTCCCCATATATGAAGACTACATTCCTGCTTGTTCTTGGAGATAGCGTAGTTACTCACCTGTAACAGGTGATCTCTGGGAACAGCAGGAATGTAGTCTTCACAACCTGCCCACCTCCCCTAGGAGTTGTATCTCTCTCTCTCACCCTCTCTTTTGTCTCAGCTATAAACTCAACTGGAGAGGGACAGTTGGAAAGGCGGGAAGGCAGCACGTAGGCACTGTGGGATGCTCCCAAAAGCTTTCCTATTGGACGCTGGGGAGCGTTCCCGCGCAGGCTCCGTCGGTACTGACGATACCCATATGTGAAGACTAAATTCCTGCTGTTCCCGGAGATCACCTTTACAGGTGAGTAACTACGCTTTCCTCCTGTGGTTCTGAGTAAGGGGGTCCTTCTGTGTCTGCAGGTCCTAGTTCTGGTAGCCCTTCCAGATCTCTTGCTTTAGTTTCCTCTGGGTTATCTCAAGGTGATCTCAAGATGCCCTTCCTCTGGTTTTGTTGCCTGAGCAGCCTGATCACCCTCTACAACTCTCTGTTCAGCCTATGCAGCCTTCAGCTGACTGTTCTTATCTCCTGTTTATGCAGCTATTCTGTCAGGCCTGGGATATGTGGCACTTGGGGACTTTGGCTAATCCGATCTCTGCTGATCCTCCATCTAGAAAGTGTGCCTTCCGAAGTTTGGCTGGAGCTTCTTTGGATCTGGCCAAGGATACCTCCTCTCTTCCAGGAGACTGGTGCCCTGCAGGAGAAAACTGTGATGGTCCTTCAGATGAACATTCTATCACTTCTGAGTCTGGCAGGGAAGGAGGAGAGCTCTCGTCAATGGAAGACTCCCAGGAGCCTTGAGAAGGTAGTCAGGATATCGGGTTATTCTGTAAGGTATTTTTCCTGCGAATGGACCCAGATAACATCAGACCGGTGGGTACTCGAGGTAGTAAAATAGGGTTATGCTGTCAGCTTCACTGAGCCTCTGCCGAATGTCTTCCTCATCTCTTCATGCGGTTCCGTGGCCAAGGCAGCGGCTGTACACCTAACTCAACACCGCTGCCTTCAGCTCAATGTGGTATGTCCAATTCTCACCTCAGAAAGAGGTTCTGGTCACTATTCCATTTACTTGTCATTCCCAAGAAGGATGTCTCCTTCCATACTATCTTTGGACCTCAAGGAAGTCTATTGCTGTCTTCAGATGTCACGGTTCTGGATGAAAGCGTTCAGGACAGTCATTGAAGCTGTTTGGCCAGGTGAATTTCTTGTATGCCTGGACCTGGCGGATGCATATTTTCAAATTTCAATGCGCCAAGATCAACAGCAGTATTTACATTTCGCGGTCTTCTGTCAACATTATCAGTTTCGTGCCTTGCCACAGCTCCTCTTACTTTCTCCAAGGTGATGGTAGTAGTGGCAGCTTCCCTGCGGTGCAGGGGTATTCGGGTTCATTCTTATATGGACGATTGGCTGATCAGAGCAACAGGTTTCAAGGAGGCTACTTCTGAGGACTCTCAAGTCCTCTCCTTTCTGGACCATCTTGGTTGGGTAGTCAATTATCCCTAAAGCAATCTGTACCCAGTTCATTCTCTGGAATTCATCAGCGCTTGCTTCTGTACAAGAGAGGGTCACATATTCCTCTCTTATGACAGATGCAAGAAACTCTGCGTTAAAGTCCATGCCTTCTGGTGCCTGGCAACTCCCACTGCCTGTGATTACCTACAGTTCCTCGGCACCATAGCTTCTGCTTTCGACGTAATCCCCTTGGCCCATGCTCACTTGCATCTGCTTCAGTACTCTCTCCTGACACACTGGTCCCCATCCACCCAGGTCTATCAGATTCATCTACCTCTTTCTTCAGTGATTCGCTGCAGTCTTCGTTAGTGGCTTTGTCCTCATCCCTTGTTGAAGGGAATTCCTTAGAAATTCCATGTTGGGTGGTGATCACTATGGATGCCAGCTTTGCAGGTGGGGAGCGCACTGCCAGGGACAGGCAGCACAGGGATCTTGGTCATTCAAGAAGTTTCTTGGACCATCACTCGCCTCAAAGTCTGGGCTGTTCATCTGCTTCTACTTTCAAGCCCACCTCCAGAGTCGAGCAGTCTAAGTACTTTCCAACAATTCCACCACTGATCTCAACAGACAGGGTGGGAGCAAATGTCCCGGAGTGGCCCTGGAAATGCGTAGTCTATTTCCATGGGCAGAATCCAGTCTCTTGGCTCTTTCTATGCAGCACCTTGCGGGAATGGAGAACATTCAAGTTGATTTCCTGAGTCGTCATATTCTGGACCCTGGCGAGTCTGAGCTAGGTCTGTGGGCATTTGTGAACATTGTGCGTTGGTGGGGTCATCAGGCTCTAGACCTAATGATCACCTCTTCCAATGTCAAGATGTCAGTATTTTTCAGTCGTCAAAAGGATCTGAACTCTCATTGCCTAGATGCTCTGGTTCAGACCGGGCTCTCAAACCAGCTTCTCTGCATTTCTCCTCCTTGGCTGTTAATCGGCAGTGTTCTCCTTTGAATAGAGTCTCTCTCTGGACGGACAGTGCTGGTGGCCCTGGATCGGCCTCTATATCCATGGTATGCTAATCCCCCTCCGCCTCCTGCAGGAGGTGCCCGTACTCCTGGATGTCCGGAGAGGTCTCCTGTTTCAGGGGCCAGTTCTCGTGGACAACTCCGCTCCTTTCTCGCTTATGGCTTGGCTATTGAGTATCGTCGCTTGCATTGCAAAGGTTACTTACTGCAAGTAGTGGCCACTCTGCTGGGTTGTGCTATCTTTTTTTTCTTCTTTGTATTCTTAGATATTCTTCTCTCCTTGGTAAGTTGCTATTTCAGGCATTCTTTCCTTCCTTCAGGCAGATTTGATAAGGGTCTCGCCCTTAGTTCTGTAAAGGTGCATATTGCGGTTTTGACATTCTTTCGGGGGCCTCTCCATGGGTGGTCTCTTGCTTGTCATGTAGACATTTCCTGTTTTTTCTGCGGGGGCATTCGCTCCCTGAGACCCCCCATTCATCCAGTAGTCCCTTGGGATCTGTCCTTAGTGCTTCGCATGCTCACCCATGCCCTGTTTGAGCCTCTCCATAGGGCGTCTCTCAAAGATTTGACACTCAAAGCTGTTTTTCTTATAGCAGTCACTTCGGCACAGCGCCTTTCAGAGCTCAAGGCACTTCCTTGCTTGTGATCTTTTTCTGTCTTTTTTCCCCGGAGGGGGGGTACCATTCAAACAGTACCCTCTTTTCTGCCTAAGGTCCTTTCGGATTTTCATGTCAAATAATCTGTTGTGCTTGCTTCCTTTTTTAGGAGCAGTCTTCGGGTGACAACGGAGTCCTTCACCTGTTGGATGATGGTAGGGCATTAAGCCGTTACCTCAAACTCACTAATAAATTTTGTGTCTCTGATCACCTTTTTTTCCTGACTTCTGGCCCCCAAAAAGGAGCTGTTGCTTCCAAAGCGACCATTGCATGCCGGATCAAGCAGACCATTGAGTCAACTTATATTTTATTGAACAAACCTTTGCCCATATGTCTTCAGGCACATTCTATGCAGGCCCAGGCTACCTTTCTGGGCAGAATGCTCATGGGTAACACTGCTAGATATTTGCAGGGTGACCACCTGGTCCTCCCTCTCTACTTTTGCATGTCACTATCACTTGGATGTCCAAGCTCGAGAAGCAGCATGCTTCAGAGACTTTATCTTGGCTACAACTGTTTCTTTATGCCCTGAAGTAGTTTAGCTGTGGTACTCCCCACTACTAAACCAGTCCAGGAACCGCCCCTCTAAACTGTTTAGTCCGTCGCCTAGCTAAGATTTACTCTTTATGTATCGGTGACATCGCTGTACCTCGCCATGTACATATTTAGCCTTTTGGGTCCTCCTTCACGTTTTTCAGTTTAGCTTGTTATTAGAGTTATTCATTTATGAACTCATTTTTGGTCTGATTTGGTGCTTCCTTTGCTGTTTGAACTCCTGCTGCTTATTATGGCTGTACTGATGCTTCCCTTGAGGGATGGGTTTTTATACCAAGGGTGATGTCACAAAACTATGGAGATTTTTCTCTTTCTCACCATCTGCTGGTAGGGGAACACAATCCACTAGTCCGGACTGGTCTAACAGGATTCCAGGAAATGAAATTATCGGTAAGTAAAATTTCTCAGTCTATAGGCTGTATGCACATATATCTTTATATAAATAGCAGCTATCCTGTTTTGTACTTATTGTACTTATTTTTTGCACATAAAATATCATCTTATTTATAGAAATTGCTTTTAAAATTCTCCTTGTGGCTTCCTTTTGAAATTTAGGTGCAAAATATGTAGCTACTAAATAGCCCTGGATTTTGCACCCATAATGATTAGGTGATGAGCCAATTTATCTTGTGTGATTTCCGTGCAAATGGAAAGGGATGCAAAGTCTAGATTTTGTACTTGTTTACATTTTGAGAGATTCTCTGATATCTTATTTCCTTGTTTTATTTATTTAAAAGGATTTCTATGCCGCCTTCTCCTTCAATCAAGGCGGTCTACACAGCAAACAATCAGCAAGTAATGGATTTTTTTGAATGCAGTGAAACAGTGAATGCGTGTGTAGTAGGATGACGTAGATTCTTGTTGAGCTATTTACAGCGTGCGCTATTATACAATACTATATACATGGGGAATGGGGGGGGGGGGTGGTCTGGTCCTGGCTGGCAAGCAGCTTATATGGCGCCCCCGTAGTGTTCGATGAAGAGGGTCGTCTTGAGCTGCTTCCGAAAGTCCTTGATGTCAGTTGTTCGTAGTTCATCTGGGAGGGCGTTCCAAATTGCTGGTGCAGTCAGTGAAAGGGCTCTGTCTGCAGTGTCCTTGCGGGCCTTGGTGAAGAATTTTGGTGTGTTAACACGGTTGGAAGTGCCCCTCCTCCTTGGTTGTGTGCTTCTGTCGGATTGTTTGAGTGGTTGTAAGCTGAGAGCTGATGTCTGATTTTGAATATGTTTATGATTTTCTTATATTTGATGCGTGAGCTGATTGGTAGCCAGTGAAGATCTTTTAGAATGGGTGTAATGTGTTCTTGTCTCGTTGTGTCAGATATAATGCGTGCTGCTGTGTTTTGCGCCAATTGCAGTGGCTTGAGTGTCTGCTTTGTGAGACCGAGATAGATTGGGTTGCAGAAGTCTAGTATTGGAGTTATTAGTGCCTGACAGACTGTGTGGAAGTGCTCCGGGGAGAGGAGGGGTATGAGGCGTCTGATTAGTCTCATTCTGTGGTAGGCGTTTTTGGTGGTTCTGCTTATGTGTGATTGTAGATTCAGTTCCTTGTCTAGAGTCACTCCGAGGTATTTTACTTCTGGTTTTATTGGTATGGTTGTGTTTATCTTGATGTTGAGTGGAGGGATGAAGTTGGTGTTTCGGGGGGTGATTAGTGCCTCGGTCTTGCTGTAGTTTATGGTCAGGTTGTTGTCTTGAAGCCAGCTGGTCATGTGCATGAGACAATCCATGATTTTGGTGTAGTCTGGGTTGTCAAGTGTGATTGGTGTGTATATCATGTCATCTGCATAAATTGTGTATTGTATTTTGTGTTCTTTCATGATGTCGTATATTGGTAGAGGTTAAATAATAGCGCCGATAGGGCGGATCCTTGGGGTACGCCTTGCCTGACCTTTATGGGTCGGGATGTGTTGGGGCCGACCTTGACCTGTATCTGTCTGTCCGTTCGGTATGAGTGGAACCATTTCAGGGTGGACCCGTGTAGCCCAATGTTCTGTAGTCTTTCCAGTAGAGTTCTGTGATCCACTGTGTCGAACGCTGAAGAAATGTCGATGAAGATCATTAGTATTCCGTTCTTGCAGTTGTCTGAGGTGGAGTATGTTGTCACAGAGGTATAACAGGAGTGTTTCGACTCCGTGGTTGGGGCGTAAACCGTGTTGATGTCTACTGGTGCGTGGTTGTCAATGTGGACCTGTAGCTGATGCTGTACTGTCTTTTCAATAATTTTTGCCAGTAGTGGTATGCTTGAAATCGGTCTGTAAGCGGCTGGGTTGTTCTTGTCAAGTGGTGATTTCTTCGGGATTGGTCTTATTGTAGCGATCTTTAGCTGGTTCGGCATGTTTCCTTGGGTCAGTGACCTGTGCACCAAGTTTGTGTATGGTGTGGATGAAGTTTGACTTAGTAGCTTTAATCCATGTCACTGGGCATGGGTCTGTTGGAGCTGTGTTTGTATTGAGTGCGGTGATGTGTGAGAGCTGCTCTGTGGATGGGGTGCTGAATTTTCCCCAGGTTTTTGGAGGTGTGGTTGGTTTGGTGGTTGTGTTTGTTTTTGGTTGTGAAGAGGAATGGAATTTTTCTTGGATGTGGTCTGCAAATGCTTGTGGATCTATTTGGACTTCGCTTTCGGTCTTCTGTTCCTTGGTGAGGGTTTTCACGATTTCGAAGAGCTCTCTTGGTTTGTTGTTGGATTTGAGTATAATGTTTGTGTGGTATTCTTTTTTAGTTTGGTTGAGTTCGTTGTAGTCCTTTTGTTTTGTTAGGTATAGAGCCTGTGTGTTGGGCGACTTAGTGTGTCTCCATCGCCGTTCTAGCTTTCTAAGTTCCCTCTTTTCGTTCTGTATGACTTTTGAGTACCATGGTTTGTGGTGTGATTTGTTGCAGCGACCTTTCTTGGGTCTATATTCTGTGGCTTTGGCTGTGGCATTGATAACATTGTTCCAGTTTCCGATTTGATCGTCTAGACCTGGGGTCACCAACCTCCAGAGGGCCGCGGGCCGCACAGCTGACTACCGGGAGCCTCGCGGGCCGCACCCCCCTTCTCCCCGCCCCCGCGAAAAAAAACAACAAACGCAAAATGATGAAAACAATGGCTGATCACCTTTATTGAATTTAATGAGATGGCTGATGATTCATGCTAGCAGACAAACGCTTAAAGTCCAGCTTCACAGATGACACTGACAGGAGAAGGGACGCTTGCAGGTGGTCGTCGGTGAGCTGCGAGCGCGTGGATACAATGGCGGGAATCCTTGGCGGGCCGCACGTAATGTTAACCGGGGTAGAGCCTCGCGGGCCGCAGGTTGGTGACCCTTGGTCTAGACGATCTGCTTCTGAATTCAGGTGGGGTAGAGTGTCTTGTAGAAATTGGTCCCTGCCGAAGCTCTTGAATCTTCTTTGTGTGGGTGGGTTGTCCCGGTTCTCGTCATGCTTTCCGCCTTGTGGGACAATATTTATTTTAATTAAGTGATGGTCTGACCATGGTACAGGTGTGACAGTGGGGGTTGATATGAAGCCTCTGTCAAGTAGGTAGTTGGGTGCAAATATGAGGTCTGGTGAAGATCTGTCTGTGTGTCGGGGTATTAATCATTTGGGTGTACTGAAAGGAACCCATTGCTCGAAGGAAAGCTTCCGTGTCCTTGTTGGTGGTGGATTTGAGGTTGAAGTCTCCTATCAGTAGCAGGGGTTTGTGGTTTGTGTTGACTGCACAGACCACTTCTAGTGTGGATGCTAGTTCCTCTGTAGATGAGGCATAGGGCCATCCGTTTGTTCTCCATGGTGATGGTGTTGTATTTTTGTGTGTCTGTGGTACTTCGTGACTTGAGCTTTAGGCTGTTCTTTGCGATGATCAAAACCCCTCCTCCTCTCCGGTGTGCGTGTGGGCAGTTGAATGCTGAGTAAGTAGAGGGCACTAATTGATTGCGTAGTACATTGTCTGTGGGGGTGAGCCATGTTTCTGTGGTGCAAAGTATGTCAGGTTGCTGATCTTCTATGTGGTCAGCTATTGTGTTCATTTTGTTTCGTATGGATCTGGCGTTTATGAGCTCTATTGAGATAGTTGGTGGGGGTTTTAGTGTTCTGTGAGCTTCCTTTGGGGTTGCGTGGGTGTTGGTCTTGTGCTTGATTTGCTTTTTGTGCGTGGGTGTCCTGTGAGTGTTCCTGTGAGTATACTGTGGGAGTGTGTATATCTGTGCTGTTGGTGGAAGCCATGGTGTGCTTTTGTGTATGTGGTGGTTGGGTGCATGAAGTGGATGGAGTTGTGTGAGGAGACGGCTGATGGGGAGAATCAGAGTTGCATACATGTTTTCTTCTCGGCTGTCCTTGGGATATAGCTTCACTCACTTTTAGCTGCTCTTGATTTTTTTCGGTGCTTTTTGTATTTTAGATTAGAAGTGCAGCACAAGTTTGCATTAATTTCCTGCATTTATGCAGGTGATGTGAGGCCATCAAACCGTGCATTAACTCATTGACAGTGGTTTTCTGTTGTGAACAGAAGCAGTAGTTTGAAACAAAGATCCTCACAAGGGTAATTTTATGAGGGTGCTTATCAAAGTAACCAAAAGGTGCCTATTTTTTGAAGGCAGCATGAGTGTCTACATGCCCTTTTATAAAATAACGCTCTTAATATGGATCCTCACCAGAAAATTTAAATTCCACGTCAGTGTTACTCAATCCCGGTGTCCTTAGTTTGCTGTGAATTTTGGAATACTATCTTTGTAAATTTATAATCTTTAAATTCTTAAGTTTTTATGTCGGACCTATTGAATGTGAAAGCCTCTGTAGATCAGCTGCTACCATTAACCATAGTCATTTTTATTATAAAGCAGTACAAACTGGAGCTTTTGTTCTTTTCTTTATCTCAAACTTATTGTAGATCACTTCTGATTCAACTATCTCTCGCCAGCATCAATAATTGTATGGACCACACTACTGTATTTTGAAGGCATACATAATTCCTTCTGCATCTGGGCAATTTGGTTGTGATCGCAATCAAAAACTTTCAAATTGAGCAAACACTTACCTCAATGCATCTCCATTCATTATTTCAACAGCAACAGTCCCATGTTTCTTCATCTAAATATTCATCATCTTCGATTATTTCTGCTGCTACACTGTCATTTCTTCCATTTCTCTGTACCTTTTCTAATAACGCTATATCCTTTTTAAGATACGGTGACCAGAATTGCACAAATTTATTCAGGGTGCGGTCGCACAGTGGAACGATACAGAGGCATTATAATATCCTTTGTTTTATTCTCTATTCTTTTCCTTATGATACCTAGAATTCTATTGGCTTTTTTGGCCGCCGCTGCACACTGGGCGGAGTGTTTCAACATACTAGCCACGATGATGCCTAAATCTTTTTCCTTGGCAGTAGTTCCTGACATGGAACCTTGCATAGTGTAACCATAGTTTGGGTGGTTCTTTCCTAGGTGCATAACTTTGCACTTGTCCACATTAAATTTAATCTGCCATTTGGATGCCCAGTCTTCCAATTTATCAAGGTCCTCTTGCATTTTTCCACAATCCTCATGGGTTTTAACAACTTAGAATAATTTTGTGCCATCTGGAGATTTGATTACCTCACTCGTTTATTCCCATTTCCAGGTCATTTTCAAATATGTTAAAAAGCAGCGGACCCAGTACAGATATCTGGGGTACTCCACTATTCACCTTTCTCCATTGGGAAAATTGGCCATATAGTTCTATCCTCTGCTTTTTATCTTTTAACCAGTTCCTGATCCACAATAGTACACTGCCTCCTATTTCATGACTTTTTAATTTTACCAAAAGTCTCTCATGAAGGACCTTGTCAAAGGCTTTATGAAAATCCAGATACACTATATCAACCTACTCATCTTTGTCTACCTGTTTATTCACACCTTCAAAAAAACATAACAGATTAGTAAGACAAGACTTTCCTTGGCTAATGCCAAGTTGGCTGTCTTCCATTAAGCCATGACTATCTACATGTTCAGTAATTTTGTTCTTTATGGTTTCTACCATTTTTCCTGGTACTGACGTCCAGCTCACCGGTCTGTAGTATCCCGGATCACCCCTGGAACCCTTTTTAAAAATTGGCATTACATTGGCCATTTTCCAATCTTCAGATATTACAGATGATTTTAATGAGAGTTCACAGATTACTAATAGTAGGACTGCAATCTCATATTTCAGTTCTTTCAACACCCTTGGATGTATACCATCCAGTCCAGGTGATTTGCTACTCTTCAGTTTATCAAATAGTTGTATTACATCTTCCCAGTGTATCAATATTTCTTTCAATTCTTCTGCAGCATCACCTTTTAATACCATTTTAGTCATGGTTAACATCCCCACATTATCCTCAGTAAAGACCGAAGCAAAAAATTCATTCAGTCTCTCTGCTATGGCCTTGGCCCCTCTTAGTGCCCCTTTTACCCCTCTATCATCTAATGGTCCAACTGACTGTCACAGGTTTTTTTGCTATGAATGTACTTGAAAAAGTCTTTATTACACGTTTTTACTTCCACAGCATGCTTCTTCTCAAATTCTCTTTGCCTGCCTTATCAGTGCCTTGCATCTAACTTGCCAGTGCTTGTGTTTCCAGTTTTTGTCATTTGGCTCGTTTTTCCATTTCCTGAAAGATGCTTCTTTGGATACAACAGTCTCTCTGACCTCACCTTTAAACCATGCTGGCAGTTTTTTGGACTTTCTTCTACTTTTCCTAAAGAGTGGAATACAGCTTATCTGGGCTTCCAAGATACTATTTTTAAGCAACACTCATGCTTGATGTAAATCTTTAACCTTTGCAATTGCTCCTTTTAGTTTTTTTCTTAACTATTTTCCTCATTTTTTCATAGTCTCCCTTTTGAAAGTTAAAAGTTAATACTGGGGATTTGCTTACCGTCCTGCCTCCATTTATTAAATCAAACACGATCATGCTATGATCACTTTTGCCAAGTGGCCCCAACACCCTTATCTCTTGCACCAGATCTTGTGTTCCACTAAGAACTAGGTCCAAAATGGCTTCCCCTCTTGTCGATTGATGAACCATCTGCTTCAAGAAGCAGTCATTTATTTTATCTAAAAACTTTATCTCCCTAGCATGTACTGTGACACTGATCCAGTCGATACCGGGGTAATTGAAATCACCCATTATTACTACTAAGCTGTAACTTTTGTTAGCTTCCCTGATTTCTTTGAGCATTTCATCATCCATTTGTTCATTCTGGCCAGGCAATCGATAGTACACCCCTACTGCCATCGCCTTCCCCTTCCCCTTCCCCTTTTTACTTGGAATTTCAATCCATAGAGATTCTACAGTGAATTTTGTTTCCTGCAAAACTTTAATCCTAATATGGAGTGCAGTTCCTCCACCAATTTGATCTGCTCTATGATTACGATGTAGTTTGTACCCAGGTATCACAGTATCCCACTGGTTGTCCTCAGTAAAGACCGAAGCCTGCACTAGCCTGCAATCAAGTGTAAACCTGTAATGCCGAGTGATGTGACCTGTACTTTTCCACTAAATCGATATGTATGTTTTTAATCCCTGGCATGTACAGCCACACTGTTATGTATAGCAAACCGCTGCTGATCGCTGGAAGTAGCGGGATACAAGTGTACACTAAATAAATAAATAAATGTCTCTGAGATACCAATCATATCTAATCTCATTTAGTGCTATATATTCTAACTCTCCCATCTTATTTTTTAGACTTCTAGCATTTGCATACAAGCATTTTAGAGGCTGTATTTTATTCATATTAATCTGGCTATTGGTAGGCAGAGGTAATTTGGAATCTTTAAGCTCCGTCTGCTCTGTATTCAAGGACATTTGGACTACCTTTGTCTTTATTGGAACTTTTCTGCTGATATGCCCTATCAATCTTTTGCTAGTATCGTTCAAGGATACAATGTTCCAAACCATGCACTCTTGGGCAACTGTTGGCGCTCCCCTGTTATCTAGTTTAAAAGCTGCTCCATCTCGTTTTTAAAGGTTAATGCCAGTAGCCTGGTTCCATCCCGGTTAAGGTGGAGCCCATCCCTTTGGAAAAGCCCCTCCTTTCCCCAGATACTAACAAATCCAAAACCCTCTTCCTTGCACCATCATCTCATCCATGCATTGAGAGACACTGGAGCTCTGCCTGCCTTTTGGGTCCTGCCGTTGGCTCTGCCCGCTTCGGGGGTGGGGAAGGTGGAGGGGGAGAATGCTGCCTCACCTGCTGGGCCCCCCCCCCTCATCCTCATCACCAGATGTTATTGGGCTGGACAGGAGGATGGGGCTTGCCATTGTGCTGGTGCTGCCCCGCTTGTGGTCATGCTGCTGTTCCTGCTGGGGCTTGGGGGGAGGGCATATCTGTGCCAGCATCCTCCAGGGTGTCAGGGGTGGAGCCATCAGGGGACGGGGGTAGGGGGGAGGAGTCCTGTGCTGCTGTTGTGTGGGACAAATGTCATGGTTAGCTGCATGCTGTGGTGTCTCTACTGTGTATCTGGCAGGTCATCCATGGGCAGATGGGTTCCTGGGGTGCCTGTGGCACAGGGTGCTGTCATTCCGGGCTTTTGGGTGGCCTACATCAGGTATGTATTTGTCACACTCTGGACAGTGCTCCTGTCATCACCACTATGGTGGAGCAGGCAGGCCTCTTTACCATGCTCTGTGACCATACCTCTCTGTGGGACATCATGGTGGCTGTGTCATACATGTCCACTCCCTGCTCATCCTGTTGCTGCACTACTGTGGTTGTTGGGGGGGGGTGGGCGCACACACAAGGTGTTCAGCACATCCCAGCTCTGCAGGGGATGGGGCAGTGTGGGGTGGGACTGTGTAGAGGGACCCTTGAGTGGGGGCATGCTGTTTCCATGGTGTCCATGTCACAGGGGTGCGTGCGCTTACATGTCATGCCCTGCCTCTGTATTGGGGGGCCTCTCGGCCTGCTGTTCATACTGGGTATCTGCATGGCTACTCACCCTGCTCCTCCTGCAGTTGCTGCTGGATATGCCTTATGAGCCATGGGCGTGTACGGCGTATTGTGCGGTATTGCACTTGGTAGGCCTCGGTGTTGCTCAGGATCTGGAAATGCCTGTGGGTTTGAGACACACCTCCTCATTCCCCACCCCCCTGCCAGGGCACAGACTTGCCTAATCATTAGGGGGTGCTGTGTGCATGCACATCATGTGCCCTGTCTCCATCTGCTATCTGTTGCGTGTCACCGTGCCATGCCATGCCGGGGGGAGGGAAGGGGGGCTGCATCTGCTCATTGCATTTGGTGTACATGCACAGGGTCTGGTTCTCTCCCCTCCTGGGGCCGGGAGCCCTCACAGTTCTGGCCTGTTGGTTCTGTGCACAGAGTGCTGGGTTCGTCTGGAAGCCTGTAATATTGCATTTTGCACCTGTACCATTCACACTGTGCCTCCCCTCTGACTTGCTCTGCTCTCACTTTCTGGGGCCTGGGAGCAGTCACAGCTCTGGACTGATGGTTCTGTGCCTGACCTACAGTGCTCAGGGTAATGAATTTATCTCCTGCCTGGGGACATGTACAGGGCCATTATTTTGGGCCTTCACAGGGGGCATCAGCGTGACCTGGAGCTGGGGCTGACATTCTGGGACTGCTCTCTGCTATGCATGTTCCTTCCATCTGTCTCTTTGTCTCCCTGTGCCTTCACTGTGGGCCTGCTTGCATCCTGTTCTCCCTTGTTTCATGGGCCCCTGTTGTGGGGCTGCTCTGTCTGTGCCGTGCTGTCACTGTGCAGCCTGACTACTTTCTGCCAGGGGCAGATCATGGCTTTCCCTGCCTTTCCTCTCCACCTTGGTGCATGCCTGTCTCTGTGCCAACTTGTGTGCTCCTGCTTGCCCACTTCTCTCTGATTCCAAGTTTGTATATCTGTGTTGCGATGTACTAGATCCTCAGAGAACACACCATATTTGCAAAAAAACAGGGAACACTAAGTGAGATGTCATAAAACAGTCCTTTATTGGAATCCAGTGACTCTGATATGGCTGTGTTTCTGCATAACCCTTTGCCAGGGGGTGAACTGAACCAAAGTAAGGTTGCATTGTACGAGTCCAAAACCATAATGGCTATAAGCTTGTCCACATGAGCTCCTTAAATCGTGCCAGGCAGACTGTTTCTGCACACACTGTCTCTTGAGTAGATGATGCAAAGCGCTTTATTTCACTACAACATTTACGTTATTTAAATTTTAAAGACTTGTTCCATTATTGAAAAGGCAGAGATGACTACCATGTATTTTGATGATAAAAATCCTAATTTTCTTGCAAATAAACCCTGCAATCATACTATAGAAACGAATGATTTTGGGAATAGCATCTATTAAAAACAGTTTTTTGTATTTTTCATGTGAAACTTCTAATGCATTCCAGCAGCACTATGGTGGCGAGAACTTGGCTTCTGATTTCTCCATGGGCATGTGCTTCCACGCATAGAACTTAGTAATCCCTTGCAGCAGCCTGGTTCCCACTATAGCAAAGAAAATATATAGCTGTTCTTAAAATGGATGCTCTTTCCAAAATTACTGGAGCTGATATTCAGATACCACGGCAGTCAAGCATGTCACTTTAAATATCAGCAGGATAGTTAGTGGCAGTATCTGGAAAGGAGCTGCCGTTGAATGTCGGGGCTTATCAAAATTACAACTTAGGACAGATTTTCATGCAGCCTAAGTTGCCCGGATAAGTGCTGACTGAAAATCCTGCCAACTGACTGAATAGCACAGAGACTGCCCTGCTCTGCTTCTGGACTGGTTGTCACTATTCGGTTAGTGCAGGAATGATCTTTGGAGATATTCCGCAGCACTCTTGATACTGCTGTTGACTGTCGCAATTGGCACCCTTAACTGATTGGTCTCCAGTTGGCTGACCGGCTGTGTGCTTCTAAATATAGACCCTACTGTTTACTATAGTGCTGCTTTAAAGCCTTCATCTTTGGGATTCATCATCCTGTTCTTGTTTCTTGCAGTGTACATAGCAGAAAAGACCTGACACAAGTTAATATAACTGCTTTTCATCAAATAAACCTCAACATTTAAATCCATTCCTACATCACCAAGCATTCATCTTTTTAAGAGAAAATGTTTTCTCTCTTTAAAGGTATACAACGGTCTTCAAATCTCAGTCCTGTTTGTGATCCGAGCGAGGTTCCGCGTCTACCGGATCCTAACCTAGTTTTTCCTCCAACACCAAGACGCTGGACTATGCAGCAGGACGCCACACTGGAAAGGCCTAAAACCCTGGAGTTTGTGCCCAGGCCACGCCCCTCCTCTAATAGACAGCGACTAGACTCCTGGTACTTTGTGTCACCCAGTAGGAATCGGGGAGAGTTCTCTGCTAACAGCTCAAGCATTGAAACTCCAAGTAACCTGGACTCCTACTTGGCCAGCAGTAGCAGCAGTACCATGGAAGAGAGGCCAAGTCTGGTCCCTTTCCAGGTGGGACTTCACATAGGTGAGCGGACACAATTAGAAATGGATGTAACTGGGCAGAACAAGAACATAGTTTCACAATGTAGAACTTAAATGAAAACATGAAAAACTATAGCCTATGAAATCAAGCAAGAGGTTTGGTCTTAATGTGAAATATATTCTGGGAAAAAGAAAATGTAACGCCCAGATTCAACAGAACTACAGTTTTTGCACTGTTAATGCACTTTATAATACCTGCATCAGAATAGAAGGATGCCGCTCAGATCGGTCATATTATGAAGCTGTTTGATTGCCTGTCAACTGGATAAGACCTGTCCGACCTGAAGTTACTACCTTAGTTGCTGCTTTTAACTTTTTGAAGTCTTCCTTTTGTGAGTTAAAACCTCTATGAAGAGGTATCACAATGCCAGTGTCTTAAGTATATTTTAAACCAGGTGATGCTCTGAAATCCTGAATGTATGTGGTAATGGATTCTGCTATGTGGAAATTAGCCAGAGCTGGAATAACCATATCACACAGACATTTACTGAAATTACTGAGTTTTGCTTGTTCCTTTTTTCTGTTTTTTTTGTCTCATTTGTATGTATGCAGGATAGAAAAGATGCAACGTATGAACAGTCGATAGATATTGCCTCGCAATTACATATTACTGTATTTTAGCATTCGGTGTACAGATACTGTATTCTGAATAAGGGTTTTGAAGAATCTGTATGCAAGTGGAATAAGGTATTCCATATAATAATCTTTGGTCCTATGCAGAACTGATAATTAGAAATGCTGATGGTATTGGCTAACTCAAAAGATTTTGGCAGAAGATGCTCATAAGCCCAGCCACATGCTATGGGGAATATATGCAACACTAAATTGCATGTCTGACATTTTACGGTTGTACAAAACACAAGTAGTCCAAGTATTAGTTTGCACGGTGACAAACTGAGTACATTTTATTATACACCAGTATTCTTGCTCAAGGGCATTAAGCATATTGAGCTTTTCTAAAATTCTATTGTATATCATTCTCCATAAGAATGAGTATTCAACTTTATTTTGAATCTTAGCACTATAATTCTTTTTGATAGCAGTCAGGGGCACCGTTATTGGGGGATGGGAGGGTGAGTCAGGGTGATTGGCCCAAGGCCCATACCTAGTTACTGATCCTGTAATGTGGAAGCTCTGCCCCCAGGGCTGGCCCAAGAATTTCTGCTACCCCGGGAAGAAACTCCAACTGTGCCGAGCTGCACTGCCGATTCCATCTGGGAGGGGGGGGGGAGGTGGCGGCAGTTTTGTTGCCAGCGGCAGGCTATGTGTTTCAGCACACATGGCCTGCCGCTTCTGGGCCCCCCCCCCCCCCCCCGACCAGAAGCAGCAGGTCATGTGTGCCGAAGCACATGTTCTGCTGCAGGCAGTGAAGCAATGCACAAAGCCACTCACCCGGGTCGGCTGCCCTAAGTGTAGTGGACAGGACAGGCTGGTGGCCCTGCCTACCCCAGGACATTCCACTGGACATCTCTTTCCTTTTCTCCCCTCTCTCTAGCTATGAAGTTGACTAGAGTGCCAGAGAATGAGCAGCTTTAGTGGTTATCTCTTGGAAAAGTGGAGCGTGAGACCTTTCCTTTCCCCCTACTTTTTAGCACCCGGTCCCACAACCCCTTTATGGGCATGCCCTTATATCCTTCACATTTTTATGTGACAAACTATTTCATGTTCTTTCTCAACTGCTGGGAGACAGTGTAAGCATGCCCCTACATTTCATTTATTGCATTATGTTGGTCATTCAGAATTCTCATTCATTGTTTAATCTGTAGAGAAGGCACTAACAAGGTATAGAAGGACAATTGGTTATCTGTCTGTCATGTTTCTCTCTCCCCGTGTGTGGTTAGGGGGTGTATAATCTTGTCTTATATTCAAGATGGCATTGAAGGACCAAGAAGGCCATAAACAGTACTACAATTGATTATTTTTACTTAACACAACTGATCAAAGTTTCCATTAGTTAAGAGGAAAGGGGGAAAAGTACAAAACAGAAACGATCTGCTAGTTTATCCACAGCCGCAACAAAAATGTATTGGAGAAAGTTGAATAACGTCACAGTTTTTTTACTTTTTTGTTAGTTACAGAATATTGTTTAGTAAATACCTTTGGTCAATCATGATTAGTTGTTGAATTTTTAATTGGTGAAAATATAATTCTTGTCCAAACTGTTCTGCACTTTAGGCGTGATTTTATAAAGCGTTTTCTATGTGAAAAGCATGTTTTATATGTGAAAATTGCTGTTATAAAATTGCGTCTCAGAGCAGGTATAAATGTCTCCGTCAGCATTTATACCCTTTTCTATAGAATCACATAAGGCAGCATGTTGTAAAAGCAGGCCTATACACTTCTTCAGGGAGCTGTGCCATCTGTCATATGTATCAAATCCAGTCCAATTCAAAATGTCAACTTTTAAAGCCCATTGTAAGGTGGATTTCAGCCTGCTCAGTTCTGTAGAAATATATATATTTTGCTAAGATCCAGAAAAAAATGTTTACCATCTTATTGATACATCTATACATCTAGCAGAGAATCAGAATTATTAGTTCTGAAGGGTCAAAGGCTGGAGGAAGCTGAAAGCCAAAATGGTGGCAAAAGCCTGCCTTCATACCATTGCATTTTGGAATGTACATAAGACTAGGACCACTATTACATCAAGTTCAAGTTAGCACAGCTCAGCTCTTAAACATGTAGAAACAAATTAAATTGGCATGTCTTGGCTATTTACCATACCAGTATATAGATCCTTGGGTGCTGCTTCTTGTCACCTTTTCCATATAGTGGATGTGCAACAGCCGAGAGAAGTATGAAGAGGTGATATGGGAGGCAGATCTAAGTACTTGGGTACTTGAGCATTCACGGTGCTGGTGTCCATCATTTAGCATGGCAACATAATACTCTTTAGTAGAACGTAATTAAAATAAAAAAAAAAGTCCACCTAGAAAAGTATAACAGATAAATGGTTATAAATTGACAGGGAAATCATTATAAGTTAGTTACCTGGGTAGATAGGTGGTCTGAAAATTTGCCAGCCCTTTCCCAGCTAAAAATATGGGTAAACTTTGGCAATATGTGTACTTTTAGCTAGGTAAAAGTAGGTGGGCCCTGAGGCATGCTCACTTTGGAGGAGGGAAATAGCGCACGTAGAGTACATTTTTAAATGTGTGTGTAGTGGTTTTGAATGAAAAACAAAATACTTGCGATAAGAACAGTTGTAGATTTTGGATTTTAGATTCATGACTCGCCTTTTTCCAAATCTGAACGCAAACTGAGTTATATATTCACTTGATTAATTTCCTTGTCCAAAGAGGCTTACTTACAGTCTAGTCATACGAGAGGCAATGGAGGGTGAAGTGACTTGCCCATGGACATGTTGTCATTGGACGGAGGAGGATTTGAACCCTGTCTTCCCAGATTTGCAATCTGCTGCTCCTCCAACCCAAATCTCGGAGGATACTTTTTCCTAGGGCAGTTCTCAAAGGGAAGATATGCCTGTGTTTTTCCTTTTTTAGAATAGTTGCAAAGCACATGGATAAAAATTCTCGCTGACTTTTCATCAATGATCATGTAATGCCTACCAGACTTTCATTTTGCAAAAAGTATATTTTTATTTGCATTAACTATTAGATGTGAGCGAGATGCTAATGAGTGGGAGCGTACCTTGATTTCATCAGCTAGATCGACTAATATCTAAGAATAGAAGATGTACTTTGATTAGTTAATTAGCAAACTAAGGATACTGTGTTCTTGTTTTTATATGTATTTACCTTGATACAAATTCAGAGAAATATTTTCAACAGGGCTGTCTTCTGTGTTCCCACTTAGCTTGGGGGTCTGCAAGATGATTTTGAAAGAGGAATTCCGTCCAGAGCTTCCCTTTCAACATTTGATGGCTAGTTGGTAATGTGGGAATGCAGAGTTTGTGGTGGTGGGAAGGAGAGAAGGGAAGTGGGAAGCAGCAGGTGCAGTTATTTCAAAGTGAAATTGCCATGTGCATGCCCCTCGCCCAGGTCCAGCAGCACCACTTGTCTCCTCAAAGGGGCCAGGGTAGTTTCAAAGGGGACAAATAAACATCTGTCCATGGAAATCTCTTTGAAAATTGCACCCCAAAGCTTAGTTGAGATTTCCACATGTTTTTGCAGTTGTCTGAATATATACACACTTCATTACATGTAAAAGGGGTTGCCTGTTAAAAGGCATTAAGTTGTATGTTAGGGATTTGCTTTTATTACTTGAATATTTAAGTTATGCATGTAAAGGACATACCATTTACATACATAGCCCCATGACCTGCTTTACAGCAGATACATTTTTGAATGTTTACAGCAAACCATTGCTCAAACTCGGCTATCTTAATTATCTGTGGGCAAACTCTTACCTGTGGAAAAGGGTTTTAATAAAACTACCCCACAGTATATCCATGTACAACTGCGTATGTTGTCAAGGTGTGTACTTATGTGACTGCCTGCCTGCACTCTGTTCAAACTAGCTCCCTGAATTTGCTTATACACGAGAGTTATGAAGTATTGTGTCGTTTATAAAACATGTACAATTTTACTAGCCCCCTACCCCCACTTCTGAGTAGATATAAATGTACATGATTGTGTTTTAGCTGCAGGCTTTATGAGGCTGTTTTATGAAGACAAAGGCATCCAAAATAGGTCCCTACTTAACCCTTCCTGCCAAGGCAACCTGGATGAAATAAGTCTTTCCTACCAAAATTCATCCATGATGAATGCCCCCAATTCATATGCGCAGATGAAATAGCCATGCTTGTAAAATCACACCTAAAAGCAAACTTTTCAAATCAGAATTGGCACCGTTTATAAGTAGCAGGATAGTAAAGACAACACTATGTAGGAGTTATTTTACGTACATTTCAAAGGAATGAAAACAAACTGACACCTTTCCACATTTGACTTCATCCTTATTCACTTAGAACCTGCATTATATATCGATGAAGACAAATCCTTCAACAAAGAATGCACCTCTGCAGTCTGAAAATATAAATAATCCTCCTCCACCAAAATCATTTTAAGATAGCATGCACTGATAGCCCTACACAGCCTGGCACAGAAAGGTTAGGGGAACAGGCAAAGATGCATGATTACCCAGGAAACGCATCTACATGTAAAAATGTTTCTCCAGGACCAAGCAGGAAGTCAGTCCTCACATATGGGTGTCATCGGCGCCGATGAAGCCCCAGCGGAGCATTTCCCCAGCTTTCCATGAAAGCCTTTGGGAATGGTGGCACACATGCGCGGTTCCCTTCCCGCCTATAGGTGCCATCTTACCTCAGTCTCTTTTTTTTCCGAGAAGCCCATCGGACGTGTGTCCTGTTCTCCCGGATAAAAGTGATTTTTTTCTTCGGCGATTTTCGCTCTTTTTCTCCGGTTTGACGCCAGTTCCCCTCCCGCCGGGTTTGGTACACCGGTATCGAGCCCGTTTTCTTCATTTTTCGGTTTTTGCCCTTCCCTTCGTGGCTGGCGTTCGCGCCCTTTTTAGATTTTTCACTGGAAGGCCGGTCTTTTGACCTCGCTGGGGCTATTTTTTCCCCGATGGCATCCAGTGGTTTCAAAAAGTGTGATCGGTGTAAGAAAATTGTCTCTCACCGACACACACGACTGCTGCCTTCAGTGCCTCGGCCCTGACCACAACCCAAAGTCGTGTGGACCATGTGGGAAGATGTCTTCCAAGGCACTAAAGAGTCGACAGCATCAAAAGGAAAGTTTTGTTCTCGGACTCTGCCTCCGGCCGGGCCCAGACCTCGTCTGAGGCCTCGACATCTCGGGATTCCGATCCTGAGCGCCGTCGAAGCTCCTCGGACAGGGGGTCCCCCGACCGGGAACGTAAGAGGAAGAAGTGGCTCGCGAGGGCGGCGTCGGAGGAGGTCCCTGGTCCCTCGAGGGCCAGGTCTAAGACCCCCGACCGCCATCCCGGGCCCCTGGACCAAGAGAAGCCTGCCAAAGTTCCTCGCATGGAGCCGGAGTCTGCTGGACACATAAGCCCCGTAGTCCTCATGGACTCTCCTCCCAGAGAGCCGACGTCAGGCCCGGCGCCGCCGGGGCTCGAGTCGGTGGCTGCTGCGTCTCCCGAGCTGAGTCTCAGGATGACAGCCTTGGAGTGCAGACTGTCTGCCTTCATGGAGCAGCAGCGGGCACTGATGGCCAGCCTGCCTGGTGCATCTGCCCCGACCACCGGGACGTCGACTTCGAAGTCAACCCCGGAGACCGAGCCGATACTCAAGACCCTCGTGGCTCGAAGTCGTCCTCGGTCGAGGTCTCCCTCGACCTCCCGTTCGGGACCAAGGGTGTTGACGCAGGTGCCCCCGGCGTCGGGGCGGGTGCCTCAGGGCCCCACGGGGTCGGCCCTGACTCCTCCTTGGACGAGTCCGCCTGGGAGACGGAGGACGAGGAGTCTCCCGATACTTTTAAGACTCGGTGCGTCCTGTCGGACTCACCGCAGTCTGATCCCCAGAGTAGATCCCCTCCGGAGGACACTAGGTTCTCGGAGTTCGTCCGGGATATGGCCGCTGCCTTGGCTATCCCTGCCGATCCCGAGGAAGAGTCTCGAGCCGAGGAGCTCGATGCTCTGCAGTACGACTCTCCTCCGAAGGAGGCCTTTACTGTCCCAGTTCCTCCGATGCTGGAATGGCTCCTCTTCCGAATGTGGGAGGCCCGCAACCTCGATGGCGTCGGTAGAAAGTGCTTCCAGGGGTCGATGCTTGCTTGCCGTGTCCAGTCTTACCAGCTGTACATGGGCATGTACTTGCAGGACCTGGCCAAAGAACTGGCTGGCTTCTCTGCTGGTCTCTCCAGGGAACCCTTGCAGAGATTTCAGACCTTGTCCTCGGGGATTCGGGAATGCTCGAAGTTCATTTCCCGCGCCGCCTACGATGGCTTCGAGGCTTCGGCCCGAGTAGCGGCTGCCGGCATCGCGGCTCGATGCCAGGCATGGCTGCAGTCATCGGACCTCGAGCCATGGGTTCAGGACAAGTTGGTCGATGTCCCCTGCCGAGGTGAGAACCTTTTTGGCAAACCCGTGACCGAGAAGGCCGCTCAGCTCGAGACAGAGCACCTTACCCGGACAAGGCTGTCAAGGAAGACCTCTGCCCCTTCACATAAGAAGGGCTTGGGTAAAAAGCCCTTTTACCCGAGAAAGGGCACTACCTACAAACAGTACCCTCAATATCAGGCTGCCCAACCTGCCCCCCAGGGTCAGCAAGCCAAAGGCCAGGGTAATGGGCCCCGTAGGCAGAGGACCCCCAAGCCTCAGACCCCTGCTACCACTCAGCAGGGTGGAGGTTTTTGACTCCTTGAGCGTAGCCTCTCCTCCACTGCTCTCCCCACCCTGCACAGGAGGTCGCCTCGCCCTCTTTGCCCACCAGTGGCCCCTTATCACTGGGGACAGTTGGGTGCTGGACATAGTTCAAAATGGCTATGCCCTCCATTTTCACCAATTGCCACCACCATATTTTCCAGGAGAGCCTCCAAGGCCTCCCCTGCACACAGACCTCCTGCTAAAAAAGCTTCATGGTCTGTTGGTGGACAAGGCGGTGGAGCCTGTGCCTCCCCACTTGCATGGTCACAGATTCTACTCCAGGTATTTCCTGATACCCAAAAGAACCGGTGGCCTTCGACCCATTCTGGACCTCAGAAACCTGAACAAGTTCCTAGAGAAAGAAAAGTTCAAAATGCTTACTCTTGGAACACTTCTGCCCTACCTCCAGCAGGGAGATTGGCTATGCTCCTTAGATCTAAAGGATGCGTACACTCACATCCTCATTCATCCAGACCACAGAAAGTACCTCAGGTTCATTGTGGGAGGAAACCATTATCAGTACAGAATACTGCCTTTTGGCCTGTCCTCCGCTCCCAGGGTCTTTACCAAGTGCCTGGCAGTGGTTGCGGCCTACCTGAGGAATCAAGGCATCTTTGTCTTTCCCTATCTGGACGACTGGCTCATCAGGGGTCAGATGTCCCTGGAGGCCAGACAAGCCACCCTCAACACCATTGCTCTGCTCCAAAAGGTGGGCTTTGTCATAAACTTCACAAAGTCCACTTTGCTCCCCCTCCCAGAACTTGGAGTTCATAGGGGCAAGGTTGGATTCTCAACTGGCAAAGGCATTCTTGCCAGAAGACAGAGCTCAAAGGCTGATGGACGTGCAAAGCAGTTTCTGAACAGGTCCCTGGTCTCCAGGCTTCTGGGTCACATGGCTTCGACAGTACATGTGACTCCCAATGCCAGGCTCCATATGAGGCCTGCACAGTGGTACCTTCGTACTCAGTGGTCTCAAGCCATAGGCCACTTACGTGACAGGATAAAGGTGTCCAAACACCTTTTGGCCTCCCTCAGCTGGTGGCTACATCCACCCAATCTACTCAAGGGAATGCCCTTCCAAATGCCAGAATACTCGGTGGTCCTCACCACCGACGCCTCTCTGAAGGGCTGGGGCGCTCATTGTCTGGACAAGTGCACCCAAGGCCTCTGGTCTCCCTGGGAGGCAGCCCAACAGATCAATCTGCTGGAACTTCGAGCTATCTGCTTGGCTCTGAGTTTTTTCTCCAACCCTGGCTCACCACTCAGTCTTGATTCAAACAGACAACCAGGTGGCCATGTTTTATGTGAACAAGCAGGGCGGCACTGGGTCCTAGATCCTTTGTCGAGAAACTCAGGACCTTTGTTCCTTTGCCCTGAAGCACCACATGCTTCTCCAGGCGGTGTACCTCACAGGCCAGGAGAACTGCCTGGCCGACTGGTTGAGCAGGATTCTGCAGCCCCACGAGTGGCAGCTGCATCCCTTGGTAGTTCAAAAGATCTTCCTGAAGTGGGGTCTCCCTTGGATAGATCTTTTTGCCAGTCTACTAAACAAGCATCTACCCAAGTTCTGCTCCAGGCAACCGCATCCTTTGAGGAGCGCACCAGATGCTTTTCTGATGTCCTGGTCTCAGGGCCTCCTGTATGTGTTTCCTCCCACGCCCTTGGTGGCCCGAACTCTGTTCAAGATTCTTCGGGACAAGGCCTCAGTCCTGCTGGTAGCTCCCAGATGGCCGAGGCAGCCTTGGTTTCCTCTTCTGCTTCAACTGGCGGTGGATCCCCCACTGCCTCTGGGGTTGCAACCCGACCTTCTCTCTCAGGAGCAGGGTTCCTTACTACACCCCAATCTCAAGACTCTCAATTTGATGGCCTGGAGGCTGCAAGGGTAGTCTTGGCTCCCTGGGGCCTGCCTCAGGAAGTTGAGGAGGTTGTCCTTGCCTCTAGAAAACAGTCCACTAGGAAAGCCTATGCTCTCAAATGGAAGAGGTTTTCTGTGTGGTGTCAGCTACGTACAGAGGATCCTTTCTCCTGTACTGTGCCAGTAGTGCTTCAGTACTTACTGCACTTATCAAATCGGGGACTTAAGTCCAATTCTGTTCGGGTCCACCTCTCAGCTTTAGCAGCTCACCACTCACTGGTGGAGGGACATTGTTTGTCAGGTCACCCCTTGGTGTCCCGCTTTCTCAGGGGCTTGCTTTTGCTCAAGCCCCCCATACGTCGTCCTGCTCCTGAGTGGGAGCTGAATGTGGTCTTGCAGCAACTGACTCGCCCACCCTTTGAGCCGATGGCTACTTGTCCACTGCGCTTCCTCTCCTGGAAGACACTCTTCCTGATAGCCCTTACCTCGGCTAGGCGAGTGAGTGAGCTTCAGGCCCTGGTCTGTGATAGGCCTTACACCAGGATTTATAGGAACAGGGTAGTCCTCAGGACTCATCCCAAGTTCCTCCTTAAGGTTGTCTCCTCTTTCCACCTCAACCAGGAGGTGGTTCTTCCAACATTCTTCCCTAGGCCTCATGCAAGCCAGGCTGAAGCGGTCCTGCATACCCTGGACTGTAGGAGAGCCTTATCCTTCTACCTTGACCGTACGCAGGGGCATAGAAGGGCTACTCAGCTCTTCGTATCCTTTGACCCCAATAAGTTGGGGTTGGCTGTGTCCAAGCGTACCTTGTCCATCTGGGTGGCTGACTATATCACCTGGGCTTACAAGGCGGCTGACCTTCCTTTGCAGGGTAGGGTCACGGCCCATCGTGTCAGGGCAATGGCTGCCTCAGTGGCTCATCTCTGCTCTGTGCCCTTGGTAGACATCTGCAGGGCTGCAACTTGGTCTTCAAGCCAGACCTTTGCAGCCCACCACTGTCTGGAGAGGGAGTCCCATAGGGACAGTGCTTTTGGCCAAGCAGTACTCCGGAATCTCTTTGAGGTTTAGGCAACTCCTGCCCTCTGTTGGGCTACCGGTGGAGGTTGTGTCCTTGAAAAGCCTTTCTTTGCTGCTGGGACTAGAGGGAGTTCTCTTGTTCAGCCTGGGTTACTCGGTAGCCCGGAGCTAGGGAGTCACCCATATGTGAGGACTGACTTCCTGCTTGGTCCTGGAGAAAGAGTAGTTACTCACCTGTAACAGGTGTTCTCCAGGAGCAGCAGGAATCAGTCCTCACAACCCTCCCTCCTCCCCTTGGAGTTGCAGTTGTACATAGTTTGTGTTTTTACATTTTTGTGTGCTCTTCTTAGCTATGTCATTTGACTGAGGTAAGATGGCACCTTTAGGCGGGAAGGGAACCGCGCATGCGTGCCAGCATTCCCAAAGGCTTTCATGGAAAGCTGGGGAAATGCTCCGCTGGGGCTTCATCGGCGCCGATGACACCCATATGTGAGGACTGATTCCTGCTGCTCCTGGAGAACACCTGTTACAGGTGAGTAACTACTCTTATCCTAGCTTCTGTAAACTAATAAGCAGGGCTTGACAAACCCTAGGTGCTAGGTCACCATGGTGCCTAGAAAATCGGACCAGGCGCCTGGGGCTTGCAACATCTGTCTAGCAGCACAAAGACCTCAAAGGTCGCAATCATGGCTGGGACTGTCCCTCTCTGCTTCCAGGGAATCTATCTTGCACAGGCAGATGAGAAGGGGAAGGCCGCAGCACAGGTGCAAGCTGTCTGTCTGCAGGAGATGGGATCCCTGCGGGCAGGCAGCTTGCATCTGGGCTGCGATTGTGGCCTCCTTCCTTCTCTTCTGCCCATGGGAGATCAGATCCTCACAAGCAGAACAGGAGGGGTGGGCCGCTATTGCTGTCTGGAAAGCAGCAAGCTGTCCACAGGGATCTCATCTCCTGTGGGCAGAAGAGGAGAGTCTGTCAGGCTAGCGATTTAAAAAATAAAATAGAAAAAAAAATTATACAGGAGAGTTGGGGGGGGGGGGGGCAGGGTGAACTACTAAAATTTAATGGGCCAGTAATTAAAAAGATAAATAAAAAGGAAAGAAGATTGGGGAATGGAGGGTAGAGGGGTGGAAGTGCTAAGGGGAATTGGAAGAGTCTAGAAAGGGAACAAAGAGTGGGGAGAGGTTGGAGGGGGAATTAGAGTGCAAGGACAAAGGTATGAATGCATGATGCATTCCCCTTCCCCAAGAACACACACATACACAAGCATCACACACACATACACAAGCATCACACACCTCACCTTCGTAGGCCAGACATACTCCAGCTCCATACCACTTACACATACAGGAACCTGTGTATGAACTCTTCCAATGGGAGGGGGGCACAAGGAGGTCACGAGCACTGTCTCTTAAAATCTTGGCCTGGTTCCTAAATCCGCACAAAATTCGTCAAGGCCTGCTAATTAGGATGCACACAGCCTTTCTGTCATGCACTGTGACCCGATGGTCATTCGCCTGTGTGAACAGATGAGCAGTTGGTGAGCCTGCAGTCATTGGCCTGTTTCCATCACCCTTGTAGCTAAACTATTAAGTTAGGAAAAAAAAAACCAGAACCAACACATAATTTTTCCTATTTGCATGATTAGCCGTGAGACAGGCTCTATTATTATTCTGCATGCTTTTCCTTCTTTCTTCAACACATCATTTCGAGGCTGTTCTGCAACTCAGCATGACTCACTGATGTGCCTACTACATAAACTGATGGAAAACAGTTACTGCTTTGCATTGTAACATAGTAAATGATGGCAGATAAAGACCAGCATGGTCCATCTAGTCTGCCCTGCAGTGTGGCAAGAGTAGGTGCATCCACCACTCCGTGCAGGTCCATCCCTCCCATGCCTTTGTTTAGGGGTGTACCCAATGCTCCGTGCAGGTCATCCTTACTTGTTGAGATAGCAGAGACAGTTAAGTTATTTTGATTTTATGCAGCAGGCGCACCTACTCTTGCCATCTTGCTGGGCAGACTAGATAGACCATGCTGGTCTTTATCTGCCGTCATATGTTATGTTACTATGTTACAATGCAAAGCAGTAACCATTTTCTATCACTTTATGCACTTGTAACATTTTACAACTAGGGGAGTTTCGAAAGAGTTTAATGAATGTGTAGCTAGTGTCCAGTCATGCTTTACTACATAGTGATGTAACAAATACGATGAGCTTAAATTTCTTTTTCTCTTTGTATTTTTCAAATACAGGAGTGAAGCAAACATCCTCATTAGTATGGGGCATCTGTGGAGGCTCCCACCCTCCGAGAGAGTATAAGAAGCATCTCTGTGACCGTGGGAATCATTGGGGATATCATGCAGTTGAGAGAATGTTGGGGATTTTTTGCTATAAATGCATTGCTTTCAATGACTGTTCTCTGCTGCTTGGGTTTGGGAGTCTAGCTCTAGCAAGTGATTCAGTTTCAGGCTTCTGAGATTTTTAACTTCTGTTTGTCTGTTCTGCAGCCTGGTGGCCATCTTAAGAACCTAGTACAACAAATTAATTTTTTATACTTGTCAACATGGGGCAATTTTCAAAACAGCCCGCCTAGTTGCAAAATCCATGGGTACTTTTACCCATAGACTTTTTGTATCAATTCTCAGGCAAAGTACAAGCAGAGTTTCCCTTTGAAAACTTCATAGGGAAAAAATACCCATGGAGATATGTGCTTTTTTTTTTAATGGAGACTTACATTGTTTTTAAATGTGGGTATCTTTTTCCTTCAAAAATAACATGTAGCTTTGAAAATGGAAAGCTGCATGTTTTGAAGGGATCTATTCATGCTGCCAAACTCTTCAGCTTTTTTTTCCATTGATAAAAATATGCACAGTGTTGAATTCCTCATGTATTTTTATCTGTAGAAAGATTGGGCGATTTTCAGACTGCTAATTCTGGGTAAGCAGCATAAGAGTATTTCATGTGCAGAAATGGATTGCTATAAAATTTGTTTTTATGTTGGTTTAAGTATATGTATAATTCCATTTTGTGCGTTTTTATCCACAGTGAGCAGTGGTATTCCCAGCAGCAGAGAATGGGGTATGTGAGTTAGTTGGGGGGGGGGGGGGTGTTTGTTTAAAAAAAAAAAAAAATTATATATATAGATCCCTATCCCTATGTGTCACATCTAAACAATTGCCAGGTCTTGTTCTACTGATGCAACAGCTGGCTTTAATGTTTTTATTTTGAAATAATAGTCATGAACCTCCTTATATTAGGTCAAAAACCACTGGTGTTGCCACATCGTTCCATGTCATAAAGGGCAGGCTAATCCAGTCCTGGCTTTTACCCTGTTGCATGCATGGATTTGTAGTTTTGATGTTCACGGGGAAACTCAGTAGGACCATCAGAACCACCAGACCATGAATGCAGAAGCATGCACAGGATTGGCTTGTAGGGCAGAAGCAGCACAGGATTGGCTTGTTATGATGTGGTAGAATAAAAACCACCCTGTAGCTTTCTGTAAATTTTGGAATACACACCCTTCTTTTAGGTCTTTCTGCCACTCACAATGTCAACCTTTTAAACGGGGCTTTTGTAACCTGTCCTAGTAATCCCATAGCCAGTCGGGTTTTCAGAATATTCACAATGAATATATGAGACAAATTTGCATATATAGGGTCCTTAACACATGCAGATTTCTCATGCATATTCATTGGCTATGTGCAGAAGGGCCCAGCTGGCTGGGGAGTCATTAGGACAAGTAAGGGAAGCCCATCTTTTCAATCACATGCCCTACTGTAGGGCCAAGTCAGTGTTTCTTAGGATTACTGCATGCATGAGAGAGATTGGCATAGAGATTGGCATATAAAGGGTGTCTGCTATATGCTAATTCCTCATGCATATACATTGCAGTAATCCTGAAAACCTTATTGGCTAGGTGTGTCCCTAGTAGCAGGTAGAGAAGCTAAATAACTTGGCTAATTCTAATTGGGAAGAATTTACCTACCGAATGAAAGGCAGAACAAAAGCTGAATTTCAAGAACCAGTCACAAATATGGGAGTGGGAATACTGTTGCTTGTTTTTGTTATCTCCACCTGCTGGATCGGAGGACAAACAGAGGGTCTAGGCTAATATAACTGGAATGTCGAAGGATCCTACTTCACACTGGACTTGTTACGCACTTGTCAGGTGTTTTATCTTTAGCTTCCATGGGGATGTATTTATAAAGGAATCTGTGAGTACTACAGTATGGTAGGTGATAGTGTACATGAGAGCTAATAGATAAATATAGTCAAAAGTAACACTGTTGAACTTATACAGTATGTGTTAGTTCTGCCTATGACCATGAGTATAATAATGTACTTGAAACGTTTGTGGGATAGTTGCATTATAGTGCAGTCCTGGAACTGGAGATAATGGTGCTTGTATTAGCTAAAATGTTGGATACTTGTTTCTCTTGGGTTTCTTTCGGTATGTGAGATATAGCTGTAATGTGAGTTGTCATGTGTAGATTGTGTAGACTACAAATCTAAAGGCTTAAGAGTATGAAAGAGATGTGGGTTAAAGAGGAGAACCTAAGGAAAAATGGATGTGGAGTAAGACGAGCAGTATTAATGATAGTCTAGATTTAGGGCAGACATGACTGGAAGCTGTGGTAGTACTCAAGTCTCATGTCTTAGGGCTGCAGGCAGTAAACAAAAGGTGCTGATGAATTAGGGTGAGGGCTTGTGGATGGGCCATTAAAACCCTCTTCTCCATTTACAGATGCATCAGTGGTGGTGCTGGCTCCTCCATCCTCCAAATAGTTTTTCAAACTGTGACAATTTTTTTGTTAAATACCTCATGAAAGGCTGCCTTTTATAGCATCTGCTGTTTCTGAAAACCCAAATTTGTTTTCCTATCTCTGCTTCAGAAGCCAAACTGAGCATGTGGGAAACCATTTTAATGATGTATCTTCAATGTACATTTCTTTTTTGCATTAAAATATCTTATGTAACCAAGCAATACGTAAATGAAACAAAATTAAATTAAAAGCCAATGAATTTTTGAGTTGTACTGTCAATTGGAAATCCAAGGATGCTAAGCATGGTTGGTTCATCTGCTAAAGACAGTATTTTATATTAAATTGTAATACTGATCTAGCACTCGTCTTGGACTAGAGTGCATAGACTTGAATATTAAACTGTTTATAACAGTAATGTTTTGGGCATTAAGCTTCCTTTATTAATCTATACACTTGTATGTGTTTAATATGCTATGACAATACTGGAATTCAGGTACCTGCATGGTCATTTTAATCATCAAATATCAAAGCTGCATGAGTTGTTTTTTTTTTTGCATATAAAAATGTCTATCGCAAGTTAATGCGCTTTAAGCACCACTGCACCCATGAAAATAAAAGGGTCATGGTGACATTTAACACGTTAACTTTCGTTAACATGTTACACTAAGGAGGCATTTTTACTAAAGTTTACTAGAACCACCCCATGTGCTACCTGTACTTGTTTGCTTTAAAACAAAGACCTGTAGGGAGCGTTCATAGAATAAAGACTTACACCAGTCAGGTTTGTCCATTTGCTGTTTGTATCTCACACACACATTGTCAGCTTAATCAAATGTGGTGTAAAATATAAAGGGCACTTAGCGGCCAAGAAGTTTGGTTATGCCTTGCTGGTTATTTTTAGGATAATTTTCAGCTGTAAACTAGCTAGCTAGATTATGGCTGGTTGAGTTGTTTTTCAGCAGTTGTTTGAAAATGTACCTCCCGCACTCTGCAGCCCTGATATGCAAAAATTCCCTTGCTCCTCTCCCCTCACCACAAATTTATATATTCCTATCCTTCAGTTCTCAAGTCATTTCCCCAGTCTCTCTCCTACTCTCACCCTGAGTCCTAATCCTGCCAAGTGCCCTTCAAGTAATTATTTAGAAAGCACAAAGCCTCAGTCACATTGGTCTCTCAAGCTCATTGATTTCTTTACACATGATATTGTGCATTGGCTGTTAGACACTGATGAACTGGACTTCATTGTTTTCAGCAGGGACCCTGCCTTCTGCCTGGCTTATCTTTACTAGCTCTTGCATATTGTGGCGTGGCAAGTTTCCAGTTAAGCAGTGTTACTACGGCAGAATTTGTGATCCAGTTCTTTAACAGAAGGCTGAAAAGCTTCCAATCCACTTATTTCACATTGGGACCAGCTTACTGGCTCTGACTTCTTGCCAAATCACAGTGGACTTAATGAATCTTCTGTATTTTTAGACACCTGACACCTTGATGTGTTTGGATTTCTCCAAACTCATCAAATTACCAAATACTTAGAAGCTTCATGGAAGGAGAGATTTGGGAGCTATTCAGGATGGTCAGAAAGATATTTGCTGTAGCTCAAAAAAAATATTCATGGCATGATGAATATGAAGTCCCCATATACAGTGTCCTTTACTGTCCTCTGCCCCACTCACAAACTAGCCCACAAATGTTTATTCACTCAAACATACCTGCCTTTGACTTACCTTACAGAGCCATTTGACCCAAGTGTATTTACTCTTGCCTAGATTTGGAACATCACTGCCAAAAGACAATCTGGAGAGCTTACTATAATTGAGAGCAATTTTCATATTTTGATTTTCATAAGAACATAAAGGTCCATTAAGCCCAGTATCCTATTTCCATCAGTGGCCAATCCAGGTCACAAGTACTGTAACCGTCAGGTTCCCAGAAAGGTTAGAAAGATTCTGTGTTCCTTGTCCCAGGGGTAAGCAGTGGATTTCCCCAGTCCATTTTAATAATGGTTTATGGACTTTTTTCGCAGGAACTTGTCCAAACCTCTCTTGGACCCAGCTAAACTAACAGCTTTTACTAAATCCTCTGGTAACAAATTCTAGAGTTTGATTATGCATTGAAAAAATATTTCCACCAATTATTCTTAAATTTGCAACGTTGTAGCTTCATTGCGTGTCCCCTAGCCTTTCTACTTTTTGAAAGAGCAAACAGCCCATCTAAGTTGACCTGTTCCACTCCATTCATCATTTTATAGAGCTCTATCATAGCTCCCCTTTAGCTTTCATGGGAAAGTCAATGGGTCGATGCAGAAGACTGCTCTGCCACAAGCGTGGGCATCAGCGCGGTGTTTAAGCACTTTTAATGAGCTAGCATGAGTGCACAACGTGGGAAGGAATTTGCCCCAAACCTAACCATGGTGCTGATGTCAACACTAATGGCAGCACACAGTACATTTTAAAGCTTGCAAAATAGATGGTGATGATGATGATGATGAAGCAATCAGCTGTGCCGCCTGGATCCAGGGACATGCACAGAACCGTAAAAACCAAACTCAAGGCTGGGTTGCGACTTCAATGCCAAGTTGGAGATGATGTAAGGTGTCTGCGGTCTGTGCTGAGGAGAAATTTATGCCCGTTTCTTGAGGGGATGATCCCAGCAGCTTTTTTGGTCTGCTTTGAAGGAGGCCTGAAAACAAAAACAGCAGCAATCATTTTGCTCAGGCATTATACTGATGATGATCTGAGCCAAATGATATAACTCTTGTGTGTCACGTAGCATCCCAGCATATGAGCGCAAGTGCCTCTTTGTGCACAACACCTGTGTGCATGTGCCTGGCTTGCTCTCCTGCTGTAGTGTGGACTTATTGTTCACAGCTCATTTGCATGCTGTTTGCGTACTGCCCGGCTGCACAAAACCTCGGCACTAAACCTGTGTTTGAAATAGCGCCAGGCTCTAGCTCAGGTTTTCTGCATTGACCTGCAAGAAATCTAGCTTTGGTACGATACATAACACTTTTATGCTTTGTAAAACCATGGACTGCACTTTCTTATGGACAAAGTTCCTTTTAAAGAGAAGGCACCATTTTAGCTGCAGAAATTTCCTGCACTCTCCTTTTAAGTACTTGTGGCCACCCTCTTCCTTCCTTTATAGGCCTATACAGTCTCTCTCATATCCTCTTCCTTTCATTTTATATATGCATACCATCATCTTTCTAGAAATGGGGACCAAAAGCACTTTACAGCACAAATAGTGCAGTGCTGTAAAGGAATAGCCTAGTGGTTAGAAGTATGCTGATAAGCCAGAGTTCAAATCCTGCATCTCTCACTGATGCTCCTTGTGACCTGTGTCAAGTCTCTTCACCTTCATTGTCTGTGGTACAGCTTAGATTTTAAGTCCACTTGGGCAGGGGGATATCTGGTGTAACTAGCCTTGAGCTAACACTTGGAAAAGGTGAGTAATTTAATCTAAAATCCACATAATATCATAAATACACTAATGAAATCCCTTAATGCAGATCCTTCACGAGGGAAGTTAAATGTCTGGTAATGTGATATGCCTTATAACATTAACACTATCCTAATCAATGCAAAATATACAACATAAAAATAGAGCATTGAAACAAATATAATAAAATATTAGCAATTAATGATAGCAATTACAAAATATGCAAAATCTTAAGACATTAATTCATAAGCCATATAAATGAAAGCACTAAAAATGAAGAAAATATCAAGTCTCAAGGGCCTCCCAGAGGCCTGTCTGAGGACAATATTTAAAAGCATTTATGCAAGAGAGCAGCAGCACCAAAACTATAAGTCCTTTTTTGTTAAAGAAGTCAAGGATATTTATATAAAGAACACGCACCACTTTATTTGCAAAATAAGTTATGTACCCAGAAAAAGTGGCAGGGTTTGGAGCAGAGTCAAAACAGCAAAAAAAGTTTTAAACATAGGCCATGTGGTCTTTTTCTGCCGTCATGTTTCTATCTAGTCTGCCCTTCCATATCATCTACAATAGTCCCCTTTTTACCTTTAGAACAGCGAATTTGCATTAAATTCTACCAGAAGCTTGGAGATTTGTGCAAAGAGACCTATGCAAGTTACAGCAAGTGTACAGTGATGATTGCATGAGTCATGCTAGAGTTTGACTGGTACAAACATTTCCAAGAGGCCCGTCAAGGTGTTGACAGTGAATAACGTTCTGGAAGGCCATCCATGAGCAGGAATGAAGACAAAGTCGAAGCAGTGCATGCCACAATACACTTAAATCGTCAATTGACTATCAGAGAGCTTGGTGAGGATCTGGACATCAGTTTCAGGTTGGTACAGTCCATTGTTACTGTTGATTTGGGGATGGGATGTATGTTAGCAAAATTCATACCAAAACTCCTGTCCCCTGACCAAAAAGAAGATAGACTGTCTGCAGCCAGGGAATTGTTGGAATGCATTGAAAATTATTAATGAGCATTTATAAAGCACTACCAGGCATATGCAGAGCTGTACAGACACAGAAAAGACAATCCCTACTCGTCGAGCTTACAATCTAAAAGGACGGACATACAGTAGTACGAAAGTTGAAGGACAAAAGGGGCGATGAGAACCTGAAACATAAGGATGGAGATTATGAGCCAAAGGTGGTTTCAAAGAGGTGCGTCTTGAACCTAGACTCGAAGAGGGGGTGGTGTAAGGCCCTGTTACTTACAAGAGACCGATTTACTAATTAAAGACTAATTTCCTGTATAGTCCAGATCCAAAAAGTCAGTACAGGTGCAATCAGAATCTCTGTTTATTAGATAACTGATGGACAAATACAGGCAAGGGAGAGGAGAATTTCTGTCAGTCATCAGACCTCAGAATCCCTCCTCTCACTGAGTACAATAGTCGTGTTACATATATACGTTTTTTGCTTCCGTGTATGCAGTCTCCACATTCATCCTTCCGTGAGCCCTCTCTGTGTCTTTTCTCCCCCCTCCCTTCGTTTCCTGCTGCTGACCTCTCTGACCCCTCTGTTCCTGTTTTGATACCCACTCAAGTTCCTTTTCGTTTGCTCTTACTCCATACCCATCAACTATCAACTGTCCTTTTCTTCAGGGCTTGATGTGCTCAGCATATTCTTCTTTGCTCATGTTTGCTTGTGGTTTCCTGTGTTCATGCTTGCATGATTCCTGGGCCCTCCAGCTCAGCAACATGCAGTGCAAAGATTTATGTGATTTCATGCTGGCCTGTCTTTCCTTGCCCACTGTAATGACAGACTGGTTGATGTATATTTTTATTAGAGCAGAATAAAGGCCATTGAGTGATTATGAACCAGGAACATATACCTAAACCTTATAATCCCTACAGTGGGAAGGGATTTGATGCAGGGAAAGGGGTAGGCTTTTCCAAAAAAAAGGGGCAGCAAGGTCTAATGAGCGAAGCCGAGAGCAAAAGTAGAATGCAGCATGGAGAGAAGAAAAGTAGAAGATGAACAAAGATTACAGGAGGGGGTGTAGGGAGAGAGGAGAGAGAAAGAGGAATAGCAAAGTGAATGCACTTATGCGTGAGGGTAAGTAGTTTAAACTGAATACGGCAGTGGAGGAGAGCCAATGGAGGGACCTTAAAAGAGGAGTAATGTGACAGTAACAAGCTTGGTGGAAGGTTAGACGTGCAGCTGAGTTTAGAATAGATTGACCTGGGACTGTAGGAGATCAGTGAGGAGGAGGTTGCAATAATCAAGATGGGATAATAAGGGAATATACCAGAATCTTAGTGGTGCACAAAGAGATGAAAGGACGAATCTTATTAATAATATAGAGAAAAACATGACAGGATTTAGCAATTTGTTGGATATGGGAAGAGAATGATAAGGTGAAATAAAAAACAACCCCAAGATTGCGAACTGTCAGGTGAAGAGAGAAATTTGCGAATCATCTGCATAGAAATGATATTGGAAGCCAAGGGAAGAGATAAAGGAACCAAGGGATTGAGTATAAAAGGAGAGGGCTGAGCACTGACACTTGGGGAATGCAACTGAAAAGGGGATAGCAGAGGAGGACGAATCTTCAGAGCAGACGCTAAAGAAATGATTAGAGAGGTAAGAGGAGAAATGGGAGAAGACAGATTCCTTAAACCTAAGGGATAATAGAGTGGAGAGAAGAGAGTGATCGACAGTATCGAAGGCAGTGGAGAGGTCATAGAGAATAAGGATAGAGTAAAGGCCCTTTGACCTAGCTGAGAATAAATCACAAGAGACCTTAACTAGAGCTGTATCAGTTGAACAGAAAGGACAGAAGCCAGATTGAAAGGGATCCAAGAGGGAGGGAGTTGAAATAAAATTGAGGCAATGTGAATGAACGGCATGCTCAATAAGTTTGGAGATAAAAGGAAAAAGGGAGATGGGATGATAGCTAGAGAGAGCAGAATGGTCAAGAGATGGTTTCTTGAGAAAAGGAGTGATCGGAGCATGCTTGTAGGCAGAAGAAAAGATGGCAGTAGAAAGAGACAGGTTAATGATATGGGAAATGATCAGGACAACAGAAGAGGTAATGGGGTTGGAGGGACTACAGGGGAAGCCATTTTGGATGTAGCCCTTAGTGGAACACCAGATCTGGTACAAGAGATGAGGGTATTGGGGCCACTTGGCAGTGATCATAGCATGATCGCGTTTGATTTAATTATGGAGGAAGGATGGTAAGGAAATCCACAGTACTACCTTTTAAACTTTCGAAAGGGAGTTGATAAAATGAGGAAAATAGTTAAGAAAAAATTAAAAGGAGCAGTTGCAACAGATAAAGACTTACATCAAGCTTGGGTGGTGTTTAAAAATACTATCTTGGAAGCCCAGACCAGCTGTATTTCATGCTTTAAGAAAAGTGAGTCAAAAAAACTGCCAGCATGGTTTAAAGGTAGGTCAGAGAGGCTGTTGCCAAACAAGCATCTTTCAGGAAATGGAAAAAAAGCCAAATGACAAAAACGAAACCGCACAAGCACTGGCAAGTTAGATGCAAGGCATTGATAAGGCAGGCAGAGAGAGAATTTGAGAAGAAGCTTGCTGTGGAAACAAAAATGCGTAATAAAGACTTTTTGAAGTACATTCATAGCAAAAATCCTGTGAGAGAATCAGTTGGACTATTAGATGATAGAGGGGTAAAAAGGGCACTAAGAGGGGACAAGGCCATAGCAGAGAGACTGAATGAATTATTTGCTTCGATCTTTACTGAGGAAGTTGTAGGGATGTTACCCATGACTGAAGTGGTATTTTAAAGTGATACTGCGGAAGAATTGAAAGAAATATTGATACACCCGGAAGATGTATTACAACTGTTAGATAAACTGAAGAGTAGCAAATCACCTGGACTGGATGGTATACATTTAAGGATGTTGAAAGAACTGAAATATGAAATTGCAGACCTGTGAACTATTGCTAAAATCATCTGTAATACCTGAAGATTGGAGGATGGCCAATGTAACACTAATTTTGAAAAAGGGTTTCAGGGGTGATCTGGAAAACTACAGACCGGTGAGCCTGATGTCAGTACTGGGATAAATAGTAGAAACCATCATAATGAACAAAATTATTGAACATGTAGATAGACAGCCAACATGGCTTTAGACAAAGATTTTGTCTTACTAATCTGTTTTTGAAGGTGTGAATAAACAGGTAGACAGAGGTGAGTCAGTTGATATAGTGTATCTGGACTTTCAGAAAGCCTTTGATAAGGTCCCTCCTCAGAGATTTTTGGCAAAACTAAAAAGTCATGGGATAGGAGGCAGTATTGTGGATCAGGAACTGGTTAAAAGATAGAAAGCAGAGGGTAGGGCTAAATGGCCAATTTTCCCAATGGAGAAAAGTGAATAGTGGAGTACCCCAGGGATCTGTGCTGGGTTTGCTGCTTTTTAACATATTCATAAATGACATGGTGATGGGAATAATGAGTGAAGTTATCAAATTTGCAGATGACACAAAACTAAAATTGTTAAAACCCATGAGGATTGTGGAAAATTGCAAGAGGATCTTGATAAATTGGAAGACTGGGCATCCAAATGACAGATGAAATTTAATGTGGACAAGTGCAAAGTTAAGCACCTAGGAAAGAAAAACCCAAACTATGGTTACACGATGCAAGGTTCCACATTTGGAACCACCACCCAGGAAAAATATTTAGGCGTCGTCATGGATAACATGTTTAAACCCTCTGCCCAGTGGGCAGTGGTGGCGGCCAAAAGAGCAAATAGAATGCTAGGTATCATAAGGAAAGGAATGGAGAATAAAACAAAGGATATTGTAATGCCTCTGTATTTGTTCCATGGTGCGACCGCACCTTGAATATTGTGTGCAATTCTGGTCGCCGTATCTTAAAAAGGATATAGCGTTATTAGAAAAGGTACAAAGAGCCACCAAAATGGTAAAGGGGATGGAAGGATACCCCTATGAAGAGAGGCTAAAAAGGTTAGGGCTCTTCAACGCTGACAAGAGACAGCTGAAGGGAGATATGATAGAGGTCTATAAATTAATGAATGGAGTGGAAAGGGTAAACATAGATCAATTCTTTACGCCATCAAAATATAGAAAGACTAGGGGGCATGCAATGAAGCTACAGGGTAACCTATTTAAGACTGATAAGAAAAAAGATTTTTTCACTCAACATGTAATCAAACTCTGGAATTTGCTACCAGAGGATGTAGTAAAAGCTGTTAGTGTAGGCAGGTTTAAAAAAGGTTTGGACAAGTTTCTGGAGGAAAGGTCCATAAACCATTATTAAAATAGACCGAGAATATCCACTGCTTGCCCCAATACAAGCATTGTGGAACCTGTGTCTTTTGGAGAAACTGCTAGGTTGGCCACTGTTGGAAACAGGATACTGGGCTTGATGGACCTTGGTCTGACCCAGTATGGCATATCTTATGTTCTTATGATTAGTAGCAGAGATGAGGGAGGAGGTTTCATCAGAGACGATAGAGAATGAGGAAAGGATGGAGTTGTTTGAGGAGGATGACTGTAAAATAGGTGGGGGAGGTGGTTATAGAAATGGGAGGGAATTGAATGGTAACTTTATTGATTGTATCATGGAAGAAAGTTGCGAGGGAATGGGTAGAAAGGGAAGTGGGAACGGAAGGGGGGGGGGGGAAGGAGCCAGAAGTAGAGAGTTAAGAGTACAGAAAAGACAGCAGGGGTTGGAAGATAGTGCTGGTAAGGTGAATGCATAGCCTTGTTTAGTAAGGGAAATAGCAGAGTTGAAGGAAACGAGCATGAACTGAAGTGAAGAAAATCCGAGTGGGAGCGGGATTTGAACCAGGTGTGTTCGGCAGAACGAACGCAGGAGTGTAGGTAGCAGACAATAGAGGTGAGCCAAGGATGAGGTGAAGATTTTTACTGGTGATGAATCATGGGTTTATGGTTATGACCAGGAAACTAAGGCTCAATCTTCACAGTGGAAGACTCCAAACTCTCCCAGACAGAAGGGACATCAGGTGAGGAGCAATGTCAAGGTCATGCTCATAGTTTTCTTTGATTACCAGGATATTGTTCATAATGAGTATGCTCCAAAAGGCCAAACCATCAATAAGGAATACTATGTCTAAGTTTGGACTCATTTGAGAAATGCAGTTCATTGTAAGAGGCCAGAGTTGCAAGGAATGGTGCTTCCATCATGATACGCCCCAGTTCATGCATCACATCATTCAGCAGTTCTTTGCCAAACATAAATCGAGCAAGTCTGTCAGCCTCTGTACTTGCCTGACCTCTCACTCTATGACTTTTTCTTGTTCCCAAAATTGAAATTACCACTGAAAGGAAGGAGATTCGATGATTTTTAAACAAAATTTGACACAGCAGCTTCACAGCATAACGAAAGAGGCATTTCCAAATTGTTTCCAGCTGTGGTAGGAATGCTGGAGGAAGTGTGTTTTATCAAAAGGGGACTATTTTTAAGGAGACTGAGTGCAGTAACTGTCCTTAACATCTTTCTGGCTCCCCTTTCCCTTCTGGAGCAGCAATCCGGAACCTCTGCATATTATTATGCAGATGTTTTCATTCTCCTTCATCACACTTCCTCCACTTCTATGGACCTTTCACCCCTCAATGCCTGTCTATCACGTGTTGCTAATTGGCTGTCCACAAACCTACTACATCTTAACCCCTCCAAGACATTGGCTATGTGGTTCACTTTTGGTGCTCCCTCTCCTGCACTCTCCCCCAACCTTTTTAATGTTCCCATCCCCATGGTATCCTTATGTCACTACCTAGGAGTAATGTTGGACTCTGATCTTTCCCTTCACGCTCAAATCTCTGCTCTCATTAAGCACTCCTTCTTCCTTTGTCAAATTCGAGCCCATCAGTGATGTTTTGTCCCTCCCTTCTCCCACCCTTCTGCTCTTACTGGTGATGTCGCGAGTCGAATAATGTTGTTTTTGCTGGCCTCCCCCAATACCAACTTCAACGTCTACAGTTGATACAAAACACTGCTGCATGGATTCTTACCCACACTGCCTGCTTCAGCCACATTACACCTCACCTTATCCAACTACATTGGTTGCCAATCCCCTACCGCATTACTTTCTAAATTCTAATCCTAGAAACATAGAAATATGACGACCAAAAAGACCACTTGGCCTATCTAGTCTGTCCTTCCATAACAACTACAACCGTCCTCTTTTTACCTTTAGAGATATTCTGTGTTTGTCCCATGCTTTTTTGAATTCAGTTACTGTCCTCATCTCTACCACCTCCACTGGGAGACTATTCCACGGATCCACTACTCTTTCCGTAAAGAAATATTTCCGCATATCACTCCTGAATATATCTCCCTTCACCCTCATCCCATGTCCCCTCGTAGCAGAACTTGCTTTCAGTTCAAAGAGGCTCTCTCCCTGAACATTTATGCCACGGAGGTATTTAAACATCTCAATCATATCACCTCTATCCCGCCTTTCCTCTAAGGTGTACATATTAAGATCCTTCAGTGTGTCCTCATATGCTTTATAATGAAGACCACTAATCATTTTAGTAGCCACCCTCTGCACCGACTCCATCCTGTTCACATCCTTTTGAAGGTGCGGTCTCCAGAATTGCACACTATACTCCAAATGAGGTCGCACCAAAGACTTATACAGAGGCATTATCACCACCTTTTTTTCTGCTAGCCATTCCTCTCCATATGCACCCAAGCATCCTTCTAGTTTTTGCCATCGCCTTTTCTACTTGTTTAGCTACTTTAAGATCATCAGAGACAACCACGCCTAGGTCCCGCTGTCCTTTAGTGGACAAAAGTACTTCACCCCCTATACTATATTGCTCCCTTGGATTGCTGCAGCCCAAATGCATGACCTTACATTTTTTAACATTAAATCCCAGCTGCCAAATTCTAGACCATTCTTCAAGCTTAGCTAGATCCCTCCTCATGTTATCTACCCCTTCCTGGGTGTCTACTCTATTGCAGATTTTGGTATCATCCGCAAAGAGGCAAACCTTACCTGAAAGCCCTTCCGCTATATCACTAACAAAGATGTTAAAAAGAATTGGACCAAGGACAGATCCCTGGGGCACACCACTGATAACATCCTTCTCAGAGTGAGCTCCATTTACTTGTACTCTCTCGCCTCCCACCCAACCAATTTCTAACCCAAGCAGTAACTTTAGGGTCCATCCCTAGGGTGCTCAGTTTGTTTATAAGTCGCCTGTGAGGAACAGTGTCAAAGGCTTTACTGAAATCTAAGTACACCACATCTAGGGCTCTCCCTCGGTCCAACTCCCTGGTCACCCAGTCAAATCAATCAGATTTGTCTGACAAGACCTGCCTCTGGTGAATCCATGCTGCCTTGGATCCTGCAATCCGCTGGACTCCAGAAACCTCACTATTTTCTCTTTCAGCAGCGTTTCCAATAATTTACTCACCACCGAAGTTAAACTAACCGGCCTGTAGTTTTCAACCACATCCTTACTTCCGCTTTTGTGTAAAGGCACCACATGAGCCTCTCTCCAGTCCTTTGGCACCACTCCCGACTCCAACGAGGCATTGAAAAGGTCAGTCAGTGGAGTTGCTAGAATGTCCCCAAGTTCCCTCAGTATTCTCGGGTGTATCCCATCCGGTCCCATCGCTTTGTCTACTTTAAGTTGAGATAGTTTCTCACGAACACAGTCTTTTGAAAATTGTTCAAGATGTCCTTTGCTTCTGTTCCTATTTGTGGGTGTTTTCTGAGGTCCTGCTCCTGGTTCTTCATCTGTGAACACAGAACAAAAATATTTGTTAAGCAATTCCGCTTTATCCTTATCAGCTTCTGCATATTCCTCCCCTGCACCCTTGAGTCTGACAATACCACTCTTGCCCCTTCCTCGTCTCACTAATATATCTGAAAAATGTCTTATCCCCCCATTTTATTGCATTGGCTATTTCCTCCTCCTTTTGAATCTTTGCCTTCTTGACTACTTTGCTAGCTTCTCTAAGTTTTTCCAAATACAGATACCTGTCTTCCTCTCTGTGATCTCTTGTATTTCATGAAGGTCTCCCTCTTTTTCTTCACTTTTTCAGCTACTTCTTTCGAAAACCATAGCTGTCTCCTTTTCCTTTTACCTTTATTTACCATTTTAACAAAAAGGTTGGTTGCTCTTAAAATATCCCCTTTCAGTTTTTCACATTGTTTTTCTACATCCCTCAGCTGTTCCCATCCAACTAACGACTCCCTTAGATATTGGCCCATCTTCGCAAAGTTAGTCTTCCTAAAGTCTAAGATCCTCGCCTTTGAATGGATTCTAACAGCCCTAGTCCTAATACTGAACCACAACATCTGGTGATCACTGGATGCAAAATGATCTTCCCACTACAACATCAGAAACACTTTCACCATTGGTAAGCACCAAGTCCAGTATGGCCCCTTCACGTGTGGGGTCTGTTACCAATTGCCTGAATAGTTCTCCCTGTAGAGAATCCATTTTCTCCTTACTTCTAGATGATACTGCAGCAGGAATGTGCCAATCAACATCTGGCATATTGAAATCTCCTATCAGCACTTCCCCTTTCCTAGCAATGCTCCGCATGTCTTCAATTAACTCTCTGTCCACCTCTTCCTCTTGTGAGGGAGGTCTGTATATCACACCAATGTAAATAGATTTCTCTTTCCCTCTTTCTAGTTTAACCCACAATGCCTCCCCTCTCCCTTTTAAGCGCTGTAATTCCAAAGCTTTAATAGTAGTTTTTATTTATTTATTTTATTTATTTATTTATTTAACATTTTTTATATACTGTTTTCTACGAATCAAAACGGTTTACATAGAAAAATAAAAAGCAGTGTATTTCAACTGTTTACAAGGAACGGATAACAGGATACAGAATAAAACATGAGGAACTAAATTATAATATACAATTAATTATAGAGAACAATGATCAACTATTTACATATTTACATATGTATGTGTAGGGCTACGGATGGGAGTAATGTAAAGTTTGATGGAACAAGGGCAGGGAGGTAAAAAATAAGGGGTTTTGGTGTTAGGGTGGGAGGGAAAAATGATCAAGGAAGAGATGGGTCTTTAACTTTTTCCGGAAGTCAGTGTGGCTCACGCAGTTGTGCAGCTCATGCGGAAGGGAGTTCCAAAGGGATAGAGCATAGAGGGAGAAGGTCCTGTTACATGTGGATTGTTTAGTGTTTTTAAGTTGTAGGTATAGTCAGTAAGTTTTTAGTGATAGAACGGTGATTTCTTGTGGTGTTGGAGAAGGCAAGGAGAGGGGAGAGGCATGGGGCTGACTCCTTAGAAATAATTTTGTGTATTAGAGTAAGAACCTTAAATTTCACTCGTTGATGAATTGGGAGCCAGTGGAGATCATAGAGGATTGGTGTAATATGAGCTCTTCTAGGGTTGTTTGTTATGAGACACGCTAATGTATTCTGGGCTAGTTGGAGGGGTTGAATAGAGTTCTTGGGGAGGCCCTGATAGATCAGATTACAATAGTCAAGCGAGGGGGTTGTAAGGGCCTGACAGACAGTGCGAAAGGAGTCGGGGCTTAGGAGAGGTTTGAGGTTCCTGAGAGTGCGTAGCTTAGCGTATACTGTGTTAGTGGTTTTCTTTATTTGATCAGAGAAAGACAAGTTCTGATCGAGTATGATTCCAAGATATTTCACCTTGTTTTTTATAGAGAGAGTGAGATCTTCAAAGGTGAGGGTTGTGGGGGGGATGTAAGAGGGGTTAGAGAAAACTTGGAGTGCCTCAGTTTTGGACTGGTTGATTATTAGATTGTGTTGAGAGAGCCAAGATTTGAGGCTGGATAGACATTCATTTAGTTTAGAGAAATTAGGGTTAGAGAGGTTAAATGGGGTGAAGCACATCATGTCGTCTGCATATATTTGATACTGGATGCCATAATTTTGGAAGATCGTGCATACAGGTTGGAGGAAGATATTAAAGAGTAACGCAGATAGACTGGATCCTTGAGGTACACCTTGTTTTAGTGTAAAAGGGAGGGAAGTATCACTTCCAATACGGACCTGTTAGGTTCTGTTATCTAGGTAGGATTGGAACCATTTTAGGGTTGTGCCTCTCAGACCTATATCATGAAGTCTGTATAGGAGTTGATGGTGGGGGAGGGAGTCAAAAGCAGCGGATAAGTCTAGGAAAATAAGTAGGCATCCTTGGGTGGAGTTCTGGGTGTGTGCATACAGGGAATCTAGTAAGGATGTGAGGAGGGTTTCGACTCCGTGATTTTTTTTGAATCCATGTTGGAATAAGTCAAGGGGGGGAGGGGGGAGTGGTCATCAATATAGTCTTGAAGTTGGATTTGGACAAGTTTCTCGGTTATTTTTGCAAGGAAGGGGATACTAGATATGGGTCTGTAAGAAGATGGAGAGGTGGGGTCTAGCTTTATACCTTTTAGGATTGGACGGATAGAGGCACTCTTAAGTGAAGGTGGAATGGAGCCTGACTGAAGAGAGGCTTGTACAATATTTAAGATGTAAGGGGAAAGAGAACTTCTGGTAGACTTAATCCAGGGGACAGGACAAGGGTCGAGGGCCGAAGTTGAAGCATTCAGTTCTTTAATAACATCTGCTACATTGGCTAATGTGATGGTATGAAACTCCTTCCATGAATTTGGAAGGGTTGCCTCATGTATTAGGGTGTCATAGAAAGAAGTGGGTTGGGGGTTATTGGTTAAAGGTGGGAGGAATTTAGAAGTAAGATGGTTGGCTATATTTTTTGCGGATATTTTTGGTGGTAGATCATGTTGTAGAGGTTCATTAATTAGGGATTTGGTGATAGAGAAGAGTTCTCGTGGTTTATTAAGTGCTCTTTGGATGATATTCTCATTATATTCTCTCTTGTGAGTGAGTGTTTCTAAGCAGTAGGATTGGAGTTTGGTTGTGTAGGCGACACGTATATTGGGGTCTTGAGTACGTCTCCATTTACGTTCAAGATGTCTGAGATCCCTTTTAAGGTTTCTCAGGTTTGTAGAGAACCAGGAGATTCTTCTTCGGTGTTTTTGAGGAAGTTGCTTGGGAGGGAGTAGGGAGGCTGCAGATAAAATTTGATTCCAGTTAGCTATGAATGACTCTTGGTTTTGGTTGTTGTCTAGCTGGTCAAGTGAAGGGAGTGTTTGCTCCAAGAGGTTGGCTGCGTTAAATTGCTTGAATTTATGGGTATGTTGGAGATGGCTGTATGGTTGGCTTCTGTGGGTAGAGTAGGGGACGGAGAAAAGGATGAGTGCATGATCAGACCAGGGTATGGGCTGAATGGAGTGTTGGATCTGATCATTGAGACGAGGATGTTGTGGGATAAATATAAGGTCAAGGATATTTCCTTTAGAATGAGTAGGGAGTTGGAGTATTTGAGTAAAGTTAAGTGACTTCATTGCTTGAAGGAAGGAGGATGATTGGAGTGAGGATATGGAGTGCAGGTTTAGATCTCCTAAGATAATTAGCGGGTGTGAGGTAGGTTGAGGAGAGCACGCTGTGTCTAGGATCGTGGAGAGATCAGATGAGTCAGTCTGGGGGGCACGGTATAGCAAGTGCAGGGAAAGCATGGAATTAGAGACGGTAATAGTGTCCATTCCTGAGGTGGAGGTAGATTCCACAGAGGAGAATTGTAAGTTAGATCTAGAGATAATAGCTACACCTCCTCCTCTTCCATGTAGTCTGTTACATATATTGATAGAAAATTCTTTAGGGCATAGTTGATTTGTTAGGACTCTGAGTCTTGAAACCAGGTTTCAGTGAGGCAAAGAATTGTGATCAGTAATAAGGTCAGCAAGTAAGGGGATTTTGTTCCTGGCTGAACGGGCATTGAGTAGGGCACATTTAAGGGGGGGGGGGGGGGGAAGAGGGCGCTCAGATGACAAGTAGGGTTTAAGGTTTGAGTTTATAGGAATGGCCTTAAGTTTGCATGGACGGTAGTTTGCATGGGGGTTATGAAGGGTGTAAGAGAGAGGTGGTATGGAATATAGGTGCCTGTGGGAGTAGATAATTGGAATGGGGGTGCTATGGATTAAAGTGAGCACAAAGGGGAGGGTAAGCAAAAAGAGGTAAAGTAAACTGAGGGCAAGCCACAGAATGGATGAGCATGATTTGGGAGTAGCCATATTTGGGAGGGAAGAGGAATAAGAAGGCAGTCTGGAATAAGGGGTGTGGAGTAAGTGGAGAATAGGAGTGAGAAGCGGCAGCAGTTGAGACTAATACAATTGCAAGGCAAGAAGTAGCAGTTAAATATCTTTGTCAATTTAGTTGAAGTTGATACTTTTGTAGCAAGTAGTACAATTGCAAGATATAAACAGTGGCTAAATACCTATGTGAAGAGGCAAGAGTAACAATTATGTAACAGTATACAGTTGCATAGTAAGGAGCAGTTAAAGTGAAAAGATTGGTATACCTGCAGCAAGTAGGCAGGTAGAAGACGGTTTGTTGGAAAGTTGGGATCTCGAGGTACAGATGCGGTTTCTTCTGGAGACTACTGGCAACAATTACATACTACTGGCAAAGATTACATATAATGCCACTCCTCCTCCCCTACTTCCTACCCTGTCCTTTCTGAATAAAGTATAGCCAGGTATAATTACATCCCAATCATGGTTTTCTGTGAACCATGTTTCTGTAACTGCCACTAAATCCAAGTCAGCCACTCCCACCAAAGCTTCAACATCAGGGATCTTATTTCCCATGCTATGGGCATTAATACACACTGCTTTCCATATGTTACCCCTGTTACCCATTTCCATAAAGGTATTTAATGTATCACCTACCTGGGGGCTTTCACTTACCTGGGGGCTTTCTTCACCCATCCCCAACGAATCTAGTTTAAAGCCCTCTTCAGTAGATTAGCCAGTCTACTACCGAAGATGCGTTGACTTTTCTTGGACAGATGGATGCCATCTCTGCTCTGCAACCCTTGGAACAGCATCCCATGGTCTAGGAAACCAAAACGCTCTCGATGACACCATCCAAATACAGCCATGCATTCATCTCCAGGATGCAAGCCTCTCTGCTCCTAACCCATAATGCTCTCTATACCGTTACCCCACAATATCAGTTCTGTCTGCCGCCTCCTAGTCTTTGTTCCATACACATCAACTGTTTAGCTCTCCCTTTCCCAACTTGTGCACATCTGGAATAAACCCACCAGTCAGCTTTTTTTCTTCCTGGCCCCATCCTTCTGGAACTCCCTTCTGTCGGGAACAATCATTTCCAAAATTCAGATCTTTCCTAAAGACTCATCTGTTCAGTGCTGCCTATGACCTCCCTCATCCTGACCCCCCCCCCCCCCCCAATTTTGTCCTGTTGCACTCTGGCCTCTCCTCTCTTCATCTTCAGTGTGTGTGTCATTTTTCCTGTCAAGAAATGTAGCTCTTTTCTGTTTCCAGCCTCGTGCCACTAATGTTTTTTTTATGACATTGTAAACCGCCCTGATGGTTCCAAAGGTGCAGTAAATCAAGAAATAAAGATAAGATATGATATTTATTTTATGATATGTACAAGTCTTGATACATTTTGATTGCACCTTGTATATTCAGTAGCAGAATTCAACTGCTGAGTGCATAACCGACCCATATAAGTGCCAATGGCTGAGTAGTGGTAAACATTTAAATAGATAACTTCTCATTTTAAAGTTAGTCTACTTTCAAAGGACTACAAAAGGGGACTGCTACTTCTGGAGAGAGATCTGCAATAGTAAATATTTACTAAAGGGAATTTTTCTAAATCTTGGGGAAAAAAGGAATTCTTTAGATTAAAGCTGATTAATCTGTGAACCCTGTGTATTTGTTAAATCAATCAGGGCCTAATAGCAGCAAAGAGCTTTCAGTTTAAATTTAAAACACAGCAGCGAGCTTTCTGGTTAAATTTAGAACCCAAGACTCCCTCTATCCAATCAAGGGCTGTGGGACTCCCCCTGGAAATTGGTCACAGAATACCTTAGAAGCACAGGACAGGGTACGTTGCAGCCAGCTTTTAATAAGTCTTTTTACCCCCCCCCCCTCCCTCCAACACCCACCCACTCCTGGTATACTTGTAGCTTTATAGGTGCATAAACCTCTAAAAGGAAAGGAGGTGCTATATTCACTGTTGGGTGCAGCTGTGTCCTCATCAGGCATACATTAAGGACCTGAGATTAATTAAGCTTCAGGTGTACAAGTACATTAAGCATATTAGATGTAGTTTTTATTACTCTAAGTATCCTTACCAACCCTTAGTAAGTAAAGAACTTAAATACCTAAACACAACCTTAAAACTAAGATGCAGACAGCAGTCCAGCAGCAAAATGGGGGGTTTCCAGTCTTTTGCATTGAGTGTCACATGTATGATTTTCTCCCACTTGGTGATGTGTTTTACGTGTGCACTAGGTACAAGGAGCACTTTGCTCTCAGGGAACGAGTCTGCACTCTGGAGGCTAGAGTAGCAGACTTGGAGGACATAAAGAAGTCAGAGGTACATAGATGAGACCTACAGGGATATAGTACTGAAGTCCCACCTACAGTCTGGCAGCATCCCTGTTGCTATGGAGGAGAGAGGTCACGTGACAAGAGAGGCATCACCCCGGTTTGGCAGGAAGTGATCTTGTAGCTAGGACCTGTCCTCCAGGTGATCTAAAACTCTCTCACACCGAGGAATTTTCTCCAGGGCCATGTTCCCGTGAGGGAAGGGTTAGGACAGCCGTTATAGTTGGTGATTCGATCATTAGGCATGTAGATAGTTGGGTGGCTGGTGGATGTGAGGATCACCTGGTAACATGCCTGCCTGGTGCGAAGGTAGCGGACCTCACGTGCCATCTAGACAAGGTCTTAAAATGTGCTGGGGAGGAGTCTGCTGTCTTGATACTTGTCAGTACCAATGACATAGGAAAATGTGGTAGGGAGGTTCTGGAGGCTAAATTTAGGCTTTTAGGTAGGAAGTTGAAATCCAGAAATTCCAGGGTAGCATTCTCCAAAATACTTCCCATTCCACGCCAAGGACCCAAAAGGCAGGAAGAGCACCAGAGTCTCAATGCATGGATGAGACGATGGTAGAACGTTTTTGAGGATTTTGGATTTGTTAGGAACTGGGGAAAGGATGGGCTTCACATTAACTGGAATGGAACCAGGCTGCTGGCATTAACCTTTAAAAAGGAGATAGAGCAGCTTTTAAACTAGATAATAGGGGAGAGCTGACAGTCGCCCAAGAGCGCATGGTTCAGAACAATGTATCCTTGAAGGATACTACCAAGAAAATGAAGTTAGGGCATTGTAAAATGCACTACAGTTACCCTGTATGTATATGCTCTGTTCCATGTAAACCGCGCTGATGGTAATAGTGCGGTATATAAGAAATGTTAAATAAATAAATAAATAAAATATCAGCAGAGAGATTCCAATAAAGACAAAAGTAGCCCAAATGCCCTTGAATACGGAGCAGACAGAGCTTAAAGATTCCAAATTACCCCTGCCTAGTGATAGCCAGATTAATATGAATAAAATACAGTCTCTAAAATGCTTGTATGCAAAATCTAGAAGTCTAAAAAATAAGATGGGAGAGTTAGAATATATAACACTAAATGAGAGGTTGGATATAGACCTGCTATTAGTAATCTGTGAACTATCATTAAAATCATATGTAACACCAAAGGTTCCAGGGGTGATCCGGGAAACTATAGACTGGTGAGTCTGACGTCTACTGGGTAAAATGCTAGAAACCATCATAAAAACAAAACTACTGAACATGTAGATAGTCAAGGAAAATCTTGTCTGATTAATCTGTTATGTTTTTTAAGGAAGGTGTGAATAAACAGGTAGAGAAAGGTGAGTCAGTTGATATAGTGTTTCTGGATTTTCAGAAAGCCTTTGACAAGGTCCCTCCTCAGAGACTTGGCAAAACTAAAGAGTCATGGGATAGGAGGCAGTGTACTATTGTGGATCAGGAACTGGTTAAAAGATAGAAAGCAAGAGGGTAGGGCTAAATGGCCAGTTTTCCCAATGTAGAAAGGTGAATAGTGGAGTACCCCAGGGATCTGTGCTGGGTCCGCTGCTTTTTGACATATTCATAAATAACCTGGAAATGGGAACAGCAAGTGAGGTTATCAAATTTGCAGATGAAACAAAACTATTTAAAGTTGTTAAAACCCAAAAGGATTGTGGAAAATTGCAAGAGGATCTTGATAAATTGGAAGACTGGGCATCCAAATGGCAGATGAAATTTAATTTGAACAAGTACAAAGTTATTCACCTAGGAAAAAAAACAACCCAAACTATGGTTACACAATGCAAGGTTCCACATTAGGAACCACCACCCATGAAAAAGATTTAGGCGTCATCGTGGATAACATGTTGAAACCCTCGGCCCAGTGTGCAGCGGCGGCCAAGAGAGCAAATAGAATGCTAGGTATCATAAGGAAAGGAATGGAGAATAAAACAAAAGATATTATAATGCCTCTGTATCATTCCATGGTGCAACTGCACCTTGAATATTGTATGCGATAATGGTCACACTGTATCTTAAAAAGGATGTAGCGTTATTAGAAAGGTACAGAGAAGAGCCATCTGAATGTTAAAGGGTATGGAAGGATACCCTATGAAGTGAGGCTAAAAAGGTTAGGACTCTTCCACCTGGAAAAGAGATGGCTGAGGGGAGATCTGATAGAGGTCTATAAATTAATGTGGAATGGGTAAACATAGATCAATTGTTTACGTCATCAGAATATAGAAAGACTAGGGGACATGCAATTTTATTTATTTAACAGTATTTCTAAACCGCCTTATCTTAATAATCAAGGTGGTATCACAGCAAACAATCGGGTAAGGTGAGTGTGTTATACATGCAGTGAGGGTGAAATTTAGTTGGGTGAGTGTTGTATTGTGTGCTAGATTAGTATGAGCTATGTACAACGTGGGCTATATACAGTGGTTCTAAATACATTTTCTATACATACATTGTTTAGGCGGGGTTATGTGCTGTTATACATTCTCTGGGGTTATGTGATGTGTCCATAGTGTTCTATGAACAGCATGGTTTTCAACTGTTTTCTAAAGTCCTTGAGGTCTGTGGTTGCCCTCAAATCGTCTGGTAGTTTGTTCCATATTGTTGGAGCAGCCATGGAGAGTGCTCTGTCCGTTGTGTCTTTGCGTGTGTTTTTGTATTCACTTGGGGTGCTGACTCGGTTGTGTGTTTGTTTCCTTCTAGGACGAGTGCTGGTGTCTGGTTGTATGAGGGTGTGCAGGCTGTTGGCTGATGTGTGCTGTTTTATCTTAAATAGGTTTATGATGGTTTTGTATCTGATGCGTGCACCGATTGGGAGCCAGTGTAAGTCCTTTAAGGTGGGTGTGATGTGCTCCTGTCTTGCGGTTCCGGATATGATTCGTGCTGCTGCGGTGTTTTGTGCCAGTTGGAGTGGTTTGAGGGCTTGTTTCGGTAGTCCGAGGTATATTGGATTGCAGAAGTCCAGTAGTGGTGTTATCAGGGCTTGACAAACGGTTCGGAAGTGATCTGGGGCGAGGAGTGGTTTCAGTCTCCTGATGATTCGCATCTTGTAGTAGGCCTTCTGGATTGTTTTGTCTATGTGTGGCTTGAGATTGAGTTGATTGTCCAGAGTAACTCCGAGGTATCTCACCTCTGACCTTATTGGTATTGTGGTGCTTTGTATCTTTATATTTGGTGGGTGTATGAAGCTTTGGTTCCGGGTGATGATTAAAGCTTCGGTCTTGTTGTAGTTTATTGCGAGGTTGTTGTTTTGACACCAACTCGTCATCTGGGTGAGGCAGTCTGTTATCTTAGAGAAGTCCGGGTTGTCGATTGATATCGGGGTGTATATCATGATGTCGTCTGCATATATTGTGTATTGGATGTTGTTCTCTTTCATGATGTTGCATATTGGTTGGATGTATATGTTAAATAGGAGTGCTGAGAGTGCGGATCCTTGAGGTACTCCTTGTCGGACATTTATGGGTCGGGAGGTGTTGTGTCCCACCTTGACCTGCAGTTGTCTTTCCGTTAGGTACGAGTGGAACCATTTCAGTGTGATGCTGTGTATACCGGTGATCTTTAGTCTTTCCAGGAGTGTGTTGTGGTCCACTGTGTCGAAAGCAGAGGAGATGTCGATGAAGATCATTATGATTCCATTCCTGGTGTTGTCAATTATTCTCAGGATGCTGTCGAAGAGGTATATCAGTAGTGTTTCGACTCCATGGTTGGGGCGAAATCCGTGTTGGTTGTCGTCAAGTGTTTCGTGTTTGTCGATGTGTTCCTGAAGTTGAAGTTGAACCGTCTTTTCGATGATTTTTGCGAGGAAGGGTATGCTGGAGATTGGTCGGTATGCTGCTGGATCTTTTTTGTCGAGTGTTGTTTTCTTTGCGATTGGTCTTACTGAGGCAAGTTTTAGCTGCTTTGGCATGAGTCCTTGAGTGAGTGAGTTGTGTACTATTTTATGTATGGTGGGGATGAAGCTTGATTTGGTGGCTTTGACCCATGACACTGGGCATGGGTCTGTAGGAGCAGTGCTTGTGTTGATTGTAGAGATGATGTGGGATATCTGTTCTGTTGAGGGTGAGTAGAATGTGCCCCAGGTTCTGGGGTGTACGTCCGTTAGGGTGGTCCCACTAGGTGGTGTTCGCTCTGTGGAGTGAAATTTTTCTTTGATGTGGTTGGCGAATTCCTGTGGATCAACTTGTACTTCCCCTTCTGTTGTTTGCTCTTTTGTGAGAATCTTTACTATTTCGAACAGCTCTCTGGGTTTGTTGATGGAAGTATTTATCATGTTTGTGTGGTATTCCCTCTTTGATTTGTTGATGTGGTCATTGTATTGTTTGCAATGAAGCTACAGGGTAACCTATTTAAGACTAATAAGAGAAAATATTTTTTCACTCAACGTGTAATCAAACTCTGGAATTTGTTACCGGAGGATGTAGTAAAAGCTGTTGTAGCTGGGTTTAGAAAAGGTTTGGACAAGTTCCTGGAGGAAAGGTCCATAAACAATTATTAAAAGGGACCCGGGATATCACTGCTTGACCCAGTACAAGCATTGTGGACCCTGTGTCTTTTGGGGGAACTTTTAGGTATGGAAAGAGTGGTGGATCCATGGAATAGTCTCCCAGTGGAGGTGGTAGAGATGAGGACAGTAACTGAATTCGAAAAAGCATGGGACAAACACAGAGGATCTCTAAAGGTAAAAAGGGAACTGTTGTAGTTATGGAAGAACAGTCTAGATATGCCATGTGGTCTTTTTCTGTCGTCGTGTTTCTGTTTCTTATGACCTGGATTGGCCATTGTTGGAAACAGGATAATTGGCTTGATGGACCTTGTTGTGACCCAGTATGGCATATCTTATGTTCTTATGTCTTTTCATCAGCAGATATTTGCCTAACATTGAATAGGTAGTTTTCTATTTAAAAGTTTTATATAGCAGCTGTGTCTCTGAAAATCTGGAAAAGACTAAATAAACCAAAAACAAGTGGAAAATGTTTTCCCTGTGCATACTCTTCTTTTATCTCTTTGAAGTTATAGAACCTATATTATTCAGAATCGGTGGTTTAGAAAATTATGGTAGAACCAAAATGCAAGTAATATGTTTAGGAGAGAAATGAGGCTGCCAGTAGAAAACCCTCTCTATGGCACTCTGGAAAACAATAAACTAAAATTACAGTATTGCCTTGTAAAAACAGCAGCACATAAAAAGTGAATGCGTAAGAACTAAGAGGAGAGAAAGTAAAGCTACATCTAAGCCTTGCTTACTCTTAACATATAAGGTGAACACAGCTGCTTATCCATTGGGTTAGGTGGTGAGCAGGAGAATGCTGACTAGGGACTTCAATGGGAGAAAATACTCTTAATGCTAGTAAAGATCACAAAGAAAACAAACAGGCTGGATCTGTATTCTGAAGTTGATTGCAGGTAATTATAAAAGAAGGTACAGTTCTTTTACTGCTTTGTGTCAGAGGACAGGGTTTTGTTTTGTTTTTAGGCACATTTTGCATAAACAATAGCCCCTATTGGGGGTTGGTTCCAACTGAGTAGAATTAGTTCTTTTTTTGTTTTTGGCCTGTTCATATGCATAGGGGAGGGGTGAGGTTAGAGGAGGGATGAAGACTTGAGAGTGCAAGTTAGGGGATGAAGGAAAGTGGAAGGGGAAAGCGCAAAGTTTGTTGGGAGGAGAGGGGAAGAGTGCACTGTTGGAGGAAGGGAAGGAGAGAGACCTTAAGGGATAGGAACCCTCATCACACACATTCATACACTTGTATCTGCCAACACCCAAAATTACAGACATGCATGCATGCATGCACGCACGCACGCCTCTGTCACCCACCAAGAGAGAGAAAGACACACGTGCATACACCCACTGACACTCCCATAACACACACATACAGTACATGCATCTGACACCCACCCTGACATGCATGCTTTGTGCACCCGACACTGCATGAAACGCATACATATTTTTGCACTTAGCCACCCTCCATGATATGCACACACACATGCACGTGCCTCCTGACACCCCATGACACGCACACACATGCACGTGCCTCTTGACATCTCCCCATGACATAGACATCACCCACCTGCCTGATTTTGCTTGTGCACCTCTGACATGCCAGATGAAACATACATATTCTTGCATTCACCCTCCATGATACACACACACACACACCTGACAGCCCCATGACACACACATGCACGTGCCTCCTGACATACCCCCCATGATATGCACACACCTCCTGACACCCCATGACATGCACACACATGCACATGCCTCCTGACACCCCCCCCCCATATGACATGCACACATGCATCCCCAACTTGCCTGATTTTGCAAGTGGAGGAAGCACACCATTATGTCGCACTATGAGTGTACACTTTTCTACTTATTTCTTTTATAAGAAATGCAATGATGATGCTACCTGAACAAGAACATGTTTTCCTGTCTCCAGCAGAATCATCAGTGACTTTCCCTCCAGTCTGTTACTTCTAGTGGTGTAGTGTTCTTCACTTGCCATTGGAATACTGCGGGGTTTTCATTCCGTTTCCAAGCAAGTATGCATACTATCTCCCATGAGCTCACTTTCAGGTCAGGAACTCCTCTGGAAAACTGGCACCATTTTGGAACGCCACCTTCCATGAGAGGTATCACAGGTGGCAGGTAGTCAGAGGCTCAAAGGGCAGGCAAGTGAACTGCCCCAATACCACATTGAGGTCCCACTCTGTCGCCAGAGGGCGAACCGGGGGGCTTTGATAATAGCAGACCCCATAAGAAGCAGGTCACCAGAGGATGGACCGAGAGGGGTTTGCCTGGAACATTGATGTGATGGGGGGGGGGGTGCCCCCCTAGACACCCCCTAGACACCCCTAGACAGCCCCAGACATTTTCCTAATGGGTTTGAGAGATGTCCAGGGAGGTTGCTACTGGAGGGGGCAGCCAGATTGCCATGGTTGGTATCACATATCAACAGATCCCTGGCATCAGCAATCCTTAGGAAGGATGGGGGGCCACAGGAGGGATCGGGTTATTTCCCAATTGGAGGGTGGGGGGGGGGGGGACAGAGCAATTACTTGCTCTCTTTCCCTTGCTCCTGCCCTGGATCCTGCATTCCTTGAATCGGCAGGTGGCACGGGAGAACCCGCATTACTGGCAATGCAGGGATCACGGTTCACTGCAGTATCCCTGTGTGGTATCTGCAAGGTTGCTGCTGGTCATTCCCCTTGCAGAGGTTTTGCAGCTACCATATGACATTTTCACATATGTCACGCAGTAGCTGCAAAAGCACTTACCACACTTTAGTAAACAAGCCCCTTAAATGATAAAATAAGGTAATCCTATTATACTAGCCACTCTTATGACTATCATTACTGGCTTGTCAAAAACTACTTGTTCTCAGGACTCTGTTCCCTCCTCATGGATCATGGTACCTTCACTTACCCTTCTTTTGTGTCCTCACTCTTTTCAAAATGTTTAGACACCGGAGTTTTCTCAGTGTTGGAAAACTGCAATTGTCCATCCTCTGCTGAAGAATTCCAATCTTGATCCATCTCTTCCTGAATATTTCTGCCCAGTTTCTAACCTTCCTTTCCTTTTGAAAATCTTGGAGGAGAAGGTGTTTCAGCAGACATTGACTCATTTAGAGAAAACCAATTATCTACACCCCAGACGATCATGTTTCAGAGAGGGACATAGTACAGAAACCATTACTCTTTCTGTTCTCAATGATGTCTATCATTCTCTGGCTAGGCCTAGGGTAATGTTTCCTTGGCAGTATTACTTGATCTTTCCTGCACATTCAGTCTTTTGAACTACTCTTTACTACTTTCATGTTTATCTTCTGCTGGCATTCAGGGTACAGCCCTACAATGGTTTCACTCTTTTCATTCTTATCAGTCCTATTTTGTATCATCCCAGGGTTCTAGTTCCTCCTCCCTTCCTCTCACCTGTGGTGTTCCACAGAGATCAGTTCTCGCACCTCTTCTTTTTAAAAATTTTCTGGCTCCTCTTGCTATCATTATCCAGCAGTAGAGTTTCTCCAGGCACAAGCAGGAAATCAGTCCTCACATATGGATGGCTGCACCGACAGAGCCCTTGCGGAAGCATCCCCCCAGCTTTCAAAGAAAGCCTTTGGGAGATGCTACCACGCATGCGTGATCCACTTCCCGCCCAAGGGTGCCATCATATTCAATCTTTTTTTTTTGCAGAACCCTTCAGACATCTATCTGGCTTGTTCCTGGAAAAAAGTTGATTTTTCAGCCTCAGTTTCACCTATCACTCGATCTTGTTTTCTCGACTTCAAGTTCGGGTCTTTTTTGTAGTTCTTCCTCCTTGGCGTCTTTGTGCCTTTTTTCGAATTGGCAGCTCGGTGGGTCTTCAACCTCGCTGGGGTACTTTTTTCCCCATGGCTACCAGTGTTTTTAAAAGGTGTGATCAGTGTGCCAAGATGGTCTTTGACCAACACACATGACTGCTGCCTTCACTGTCTTGGGCCAGACCACAATCCCGTAGCATATGGTCTCTGCAAAAAAAAAAAAAAAGATGTTCAACAAGGCCCTCGAGCTGCCAGCAGCAGCTGCATGATAAGTTTTTCCCAGAGTCCCCCTGTACCTCCGAAGGCCAGGGCCTCATCTGAAGCCACATCATCTCGGGGCGGCTCCACAGAATCCGAGCAGCACCATGGTTCTTCGGAGAGGGGGTCTCCCTCAAGGGAAGGAACCCAAGAAGAAGACGACCTCAAAGGTGGTGTTCCTGGATGGATCTGACAGGCCAGGTGTGTCCCGAGCCAGGTCCTGCATGCCGAGATGCTCGTCTAAGGGATTCGAGAGGGAGCAGGCTGCAAAGGTCCCCCGAAAGGACTCTACCTCAGACCGACCTTGGTCGCCAGACACCATCCTCGTCAAGGATTCCCTTTGGGGGAACCAGCATCTGGGCCGATCCCTTCAGTGCCCATGCCAATGGCTGCAGAGCCTTCTGGCCTTGTGTCCAGAATGGCAGCCCTGGAGTGCAGTTTGTCTGCCTTCATGGACCAGCAGCGGGCGCTGTTGTCCAGCACAATCAGTTCCTCCACCCCAACCACTAGGCCCTCAGTGTCGAAGATGTCCCCAGAGGCTGAGCTGATCCTCAAGACCCTTCGGCCTAGAGTCAATCCTCGGCCGAGGTCTCGATCCGGTTCCCACTGATGGGGTCGCAATCGTCCCAGCCAGTGCACTCAGCACCAGCAGTGGGGCATCGGAGGGCTGCGGCCCATGGTCAGTCCTGGGGCCCACAGAACAGCCTTCCATAGAGTCGTTGACAGACTGCTTCAAGTGGGAGACGGAGGACGAGGAGTCACCCAACACCCGTCTCCATGTTCCCTCGGACTCTCCCGCTTCAGATCTCTGGTGGCGATCTCCGCCGGAGGACATAGCATTCCTTGACTTCATCAGGGACATGTGTAAGGTCATAGCGTTCCTGACTGAATTGGAGGAGGACCCTTGGGCAGAGGAGCTGGAAATCCTCCAGGATGAGGCTCCTCAGAGTGAATAGCTCACGGTGCCCATCCCTCACATCCTGGAATGGCTACTGATCCATTCGTGGAAGACACCAGCATCAGTGCCAGTGGTGAGCAAGCGGCTCGACTCGATGTATCGAGCTCGCTGGAGCCCGGGCTTCCAGAAATCACAGCTGCTGCATAACTCCTTGGTGGTGGAGTCCCCCATGTAACAACTGAAGTCAGAAGACATACTCCTCAATGCCTCCTGGCAGGGAAGTATGCACCTTTGACGTTCTCAGCATAAAGTGTTACCAGGGCTCAATACTCATTGGCCGCATCCAGGTCTACCAGCTGTACATGGGTATGCACCTGAGAGACCTGGTAAAGGAAATTGCCGGGTTCTCGGCTGGTCTGTCCAAGGAACCCCTGCAGCGGTTCAAGAACCTGGCCAAGGCCGTCCATGAGTGCTCAGTTTGTCTCGGGCAGCCTATGACTGACTTCTTTGAGTCGGCAGCTTGAGTAGCGGCGGCGGGCATCGGTGACCAATGCCAAGCTTGGCTACAGCCATCTGATCTCGAGCAATGGGTTCAGGACAAATTGGTTGATCCATGCCAAGGAGATAACCTTTTTAGCAAACCCATGGCCGACAAGACTGCTAGAGCTGGAGACAGAGTTCATGACCAGGACCAGTCTCTCTAAAAAGATCGCTGCCCCTCCCGATGGAAGGGCTTGGGTAAAAGGCCCTTCTACCTGAGAAAAGGGTCTGTTTACAGAAACTACCCACCTTTCCAGGCCTCCCCAGCTCCCCAGCAGGGCCAGCAGGCCAAGGGACATGGGCATGGCCCTCGTAAGCAGAAGGCTCCCAAGCCCCAGGCATCAGCCCTGGCCAAGCCAGGGGGAGTTTTTGACTCCTTGGGCATAGCCTCTCCACCCCAAGGAGGTCATCTGCTCATAGGGGGACATCTGATCCACTATGCCTAAAGGTGGATAACTATCACCTGGGCACTTTGGGTGGTCATGGAGGGTTACCTCCTCCATCTGACTCAGACACCTCCCCCTTACTTTCCGGGAGAGCCCCTCAAGTCTCCCCTTCACCGAGACCTTCTACTGAAGGAGCTTGCAGGTCTTAGAGGACAAGGCAGTGGAACCAGTGCCTCACCATCTCAAGGGCAAGGGGTTCTACTCCAGGTACGTCCTCGTGCCAAAAGGACTGAAAGCCCATCATCAACCTAACAATCTGAACAAGTTCCTGGTGAGGGAGAAGTTCAAGATGCTCTCCCTTGGATCATTGCTGCCTTACCTCCAGCAGGAAGATTGGCTATTCTCCTTGGATCTGAAGGATGCTTACACCCACATCCTCATTCACCTCAACCACAGGCAATACCTGCGGTTCATGGTGGGGGGGGGGCACTACCAATACAGGATGCTGCCTTTTGGCTTGGCCTCCCCTCAAGGGTCTTCACATAATGCCTGGCAGTCATAGCTGCCTTCCTCCGCCTCCAGAGGGTCTTTGACTTTCCCTATCTGGATGACTGGCTCATGAAAGGAGGCACAGCCGGCAACAGCACACTGCAGGCAGATTCTCAAACACTTGGGATTTGTGATAAACTACCCCAAGTCCCACCTCCTTCAGACAGTGTCTGGAGTTCATAAGACTAGACACCCTACCCGGAGACTGAGTTGACCATCTCAGGGCCCTGGCCTTGGACTTACAGCACCGCTCCTTGGTATCCGCCTGACTATTCCTGCACCTACTCAGGTATATGGTCTCCACAGTTCACGTCACCCCAGATGCCCACCTCCACATGAGGGCCGCGCTGTGGTGCCTTCGGGACCAGTGGACACAAGCCAAGGGATGCCTCTGGGACAAGGTCTCAGTGACCCGCTAGTTGGTGGATTCCCTGACCTGGTGGCAGTCTCCCCAAAACCTTGAGGAGGGGATGCCCTTCCAAGCCCCGAGCTCCTTAAGGGTCCTCACCATGGACGCCTCCTTGCTTGCTGTGAGGAACTCCGCACCCAGAGCAGCTGGTCATCGGATGACAGCAACCAGCACATCAATCTTCTGGAGCTACGGGCCATATACTTAGCCCTCCAAACCTTTTGTCACCGCCATGGCACCAGCTGCTGTTGGTCCAGATGGACAACCAAGTGGCAATGTTCTATGTGAACAAACAGGGGGGGCATGGGGTCTCTTGCCCTCTGCTCCTTCACACTCCAGCAGGGTATACTTCTGCTGGCAGTATACCTGCCAGGCCAGAACAACTATCTGGCCAACAGACTGAGCAGGGTCCTCCAGTCTGCTTTTTCGGCTCTGGGGGGAACCTGTGATAGACCCGTTCGCCAGTTCGAATAACTACCAGTTGCCCTGCTTCTGCTCCTGGCAAGCCCTTCCCTCCAAGAGTAGCAGCAGATGCATTCCTCATCTTGTGGTAGAAAGGCCTCATGTATGCCTTCCCACCCACTCCGCTAATTACTACTACTACTACTACTACTACTATTTAGCATTTATATAGCACTATGCATGCAGCGCTGTACAGAAATATAAGCAAAAAGACAGTCCCTGCTCATCAGAGCTTACAATCTAGTCAAGACAACACAGAACAATAGACAGATTGGGAAAACAATTATGGTGACACGGAGCAATAGTTCGGGATAAAGCAAAATATGGGGTAAAACAAGTATGGCATTTACAAAAACCAAGTATGGCATTTACAGTTTGACATGACAAAGGATGGGAGTCAGGTTAGGACAAAGGGTAGCAGTCAGGATCTGAAAGCAACAGTGAAGAGGTGGGTTTTCAACCTGGACTTGAAGAGGGCCAGGGAGGGTGCCTGGTGTAACAGACACAGGTAGGTTGTTCCAGGCATACGGTGCAGCAAGGTGAAAGTGCGAAGTTGGGAGTTAGTGGTGCGAGTGGAGGGTCTAGATAGAAGTAATTTGTTAGAAGAGCGAAGTTCCCGAGAGGGGATGTAGAGAGAGATGAGAGATAAAAGGTAATGAGGGGCTATAGAGTGAATGCATTTATAGGTCAGGAGGAGAAGTTTGAATTGGATGCAGAATTGGATAGGGAGCCAGTGAAGCGACTTGAGAAGAGGAGAAATGTGGGCATGGCGAGGCTGGCTAAAGATTAGTCGAGCAGCATAACTTTGAATAGATTGAAGGGGAAAGAGATGGCTTACAGAGAGACCAGTAAGAAGAAGGTTGGAGTAGTCGAGGCGAGAAGAGATTAAAGAGTGGACAAGGGTTTTAGTAGTGTGTTCGGAGAGGAAGGGGCGGATGTTGTAGAGAAAGAAGCGGCAGGTTTTAGCTACCATGTTGGATGTGTGTGGAGAAGGAGAGACAGGAGTCAAAGATAACTCCCAGGTTGTGAGCTGAGGAAACCGGAAGGATTGTAGAGCCATCCACGGTGACTGAGAAGGGAGGGAGAGGAGGGAAGGAATTGGGGGGGAAAGACAACGAGTTCAGTCTTGGCCATGTTCAGTTTCAAGCGACGGTGAGAAATCCAGGCAGAGATCTTGGTCTGGCTAATTGCCATGACACTGTTCAGGACCCTCTGTGACAAAGCCTTGCTCATCCTGATAGCCCCTCAATGGCCCAGGCAACCATGGTTTTCACTATTTCTCCGGTTATCGGTGGAGACTCCATACCATTGGGGCGCTCTCCAAGGCTCCTGTCCCAGGAGGGGGGCTCTCTTCTGCACCCCAACCTGGGGTCCCTGTCGCTGACAGTGGGGCTGCTGAAAGGGTGACCCTAACTCCTTTCAGCCTCTCAGGTGAGGTAGAGGGATCCTGCTGGTCTCTTATAAGGCTTCCACTAGGTTTTCAATTTGGTTGGCAGAGCATGGGACCGACCCGTTCTCCTGCCCAGTGGGATGGTACTACAGTACCACCTTCACCTCTTGCAATCCAGGCTTAAATCAAACTCTGTCAGGGTGCACCTCAGTGCCCTGGAGGCGCACCACCACCTGGTGGATGGCAAACCCCTCTCAGCCCATCCTCTGGTGAGCCACTTCTTATGGGGTCTGCTCTTATCGAAGCCCCCGGTTTGCTTTCCGGCGACAGAGTGGGACCTCGATGTGATATTGGGCGGCTCACTCACCCGCCCTTTGAGCCTCTGGCCACCTGCGATACCTCTAATGGAAGGTGGCATTCCTGGTTGTGCTCACCTCCGCTCACAGGGTCTGCGAGCTTCAGGCCTTAGTAACAGAAGCACCATAGACCAGGTTCTACAAGTTGGTGCTCCGTACACACCCTAAATTCTTTCTGAAGGTGGTATTGTCCTTCCACCTCAATCAGGAGGTGGTGCTTCCCACCATCTTTTCAAGATCTCACTACAGTAAGGGGGGGGGGGACAATCCTCCACACCCTGGACTTGTAAGAGGGCCTTGTCCTTCTACATCCAGAATACTCAGGGCCACTGAAAAGCTGCTCAGCTTTTCATATCGTATGACCCCAGTAGACTGGGGGGAGGCGGTGACCAAATGTGCACTGTCTACTTGGGTGGCAGACTGTGTCACCCTTGCCTTTGAGCAGATGGGGTTACCACTGGAAGGCCAGGTCACAGCACACCATGTCAGGACCATGGCAGCCTCGGTGGCAAACCTGCGCTCCGTCCCGATGGTGAACATCTGCCGGGCAGCCACCTGGGCTTCAGTCCATACCTTTACAGCCCATTACTGCCTGGAAAGGGAGTCCAGATGGGGGACAGCACCTTTGGCCAGGCCGTGCTCTGTAATTTTTTTTGGGTTTAAGCAATTCCTACCCTCCGACCCTTCTGTGTTCAGGCTATCAGAGTGCTGGTTTCCATCGGACACAGGGGTCCTTCTGTAGTCTGTAGCTACGGACTTAATTGCTACTGCTCACAACTCCCCTTGAGGGCGACCGTGTTTTTCGCTATGGGCTTTCGGTAGCCTGTAGCTGAGGAATACATATGTGAGGACTGACTTCCTGCTTGTTCCTGGAGAAAGCGTAGTTACTCACCTGTAACAGATGTTCTCTGGGGACAGTAGAAATCGGTCCTCACCACTGTTCCCTCTAAGCTGTGTGCGTGTGCGCACGCACACACCTTGCCGAGCGAGCACACATACTTTACAGCAGAACGCACAAAAATTATGGTTCTGATTCTGATAGAAAACAGACGTCTTAAAATTTAAAAGTTCTGATTGTAATTACTAGAAATTCTCCACTTCATTTAGTAATTGTCTGATTTTAATCAAATTAAATGAAAATAATGTGGTGTACATACTGTATTCTGACGTGTAGTCAAATTTTAAAAGTATATAACTCCGAGTGTTATGTAGCGCACAAAAATTTAACCTTCCTTCAAAAGCTGCACAGCTGATATTTTATGCGCACACAGCCTATAGAAAATTAGAGGGAACATTGGTCCTCAAAACCCTCCCTTCTCCCCTTGGAGCTGTTCCTTTACCTTCTTTTATTTATTTTTGCCGTCTCTTAGCTATGTCATCTGACGGAGCAAGATGGCATCCTTGGGCGGGAAGGGGACCACACATGCGTGGTAGCATCTCCCAAAGGCTTTCTTTGAAAGCTGGGGAGATGCTTCTGTGAGTGCTCTGTCGGTGTTGAAGTCACCCATATGTGAGGACTGATTCCTGCTGTCCCCAGAGAACACCTGTTACAGGTGAGTAACTACGCTGTCTCCGCATATTATGTGGATGACATCCTGCTGCTGTTCCAAACAGATCCCAATGCCCCTGATTTAACTGTCCTTAATAGATGTCTGTCTCTTATTGCTACTTGGCTTTATGACAATTGCCTAAAGCTGAATCCTAGTAAAACATCTGCCACTTGGTTAACTGGATCTACCTCTTCTCCTTCTACCCCTCCTGTACTTGGCATCTGTCCCATTCCCCTCACGTTGTCTTTGCACTACCTTGGAGTCATTCTGGACACTGCTCTCTCTCTTTTCTGGCCCAGATTAGGTTAGTGGCGAAACAGTGTTTCCATACGATGTGCCAGATTCGCTCAATTTGTTCCTTTCTTTCAGAATCTTCACTCCATACACGTCTCATGCTGGTGATTTCAAAGACTGACTATTGTTGTTTATGCTGGTTACCACATTTAAAGCTTAAATGGCTACAATCCATACAGAACACCACAATCTGTCTTCTATACCATGCTTACAGATTCTATCACATTTCCCCTCTTCTTATTCAGTAGCATTGGCTTTCTGTTTCCTATTGTATTCATTTCAAGATCTTAACCCTCGCTTGTAAGATCTTACATTCCAGTATACCTGCTTATCTTTCCTCTTTGTTCATCTTACATGCCTCTCCCCAGCTCCTCCGATCCATTCATGGTTTTTGTTTATATCTGCCCTCCCCTTCATAAGCCCATTATGAATGCACTCATCTTTTTATTTCTTAGGTCCTCATCTATGTAATTCTTGCCAGACTGCAATCAGACTAGAAACTTCCTATCCTCTATTCAAGACTGCCTAAAAACCCATCTTTTTCAATTAGCTTATGATTTCTCTCTTTCTGCCTCTCCCTGCTGAACACAGGGCCTGCATGGAGCTGCACTTCCTCTACCCTTTTTCCCTAGATGACCTCCCTTCCTCTATAACCTCTCTGTTCCGAGTTTTAATAGGTATTCTTTTCTTTTTCCTTGTTTTTATGTAAATTGCTTTAATGTTTGAAAGGCAATATATCAAGTCTCAAACATAATCAAACATACGTACTGAAAAATTACAGGTGCAGACATTCTCATCTGCTCCAGGGCAGGTATAAATGTCCGTGTCTGCAATGTAGGTGCATGTAATGCCACGTAAGCTAGTATTTTCTAAAGACATGTAGGCACCTATCTGTCTTCATAAAATTGAACTTAAATTGGAGCTTACTTTCATATGCACACTCTTATGAAATGCCCTTCATGATTTATAGTTTATTTAAAACTTGATATACCACCCTGATGCACTAAACTGTGTATGTAACCCTAAAAAACGAACCATTAACGCAATTATGTGCATTATCAGCCCATTTAACATGCACTCTCTTGCATGTGTAAACTCGATCGAGAATATATGCAAAATGAGTAATGAATTGAGCAGCTCATTATCTGTTCTCAAAATTAATTTATGCAAGTTAAAATATGAAAATGCATCTCTGAGAAATGTAATTAAGTTTTCTATGAAAAGGTGATTTTGCGCATTTTAACGCATTTTTGTGAACAAAAGTAATGAGCTGATTTGTATAAATTCGTAGCTGATTACTTCTTTTGCATATATTTTGAGAGGTATAGTTAAGAGCTTTTGCTTTAAAGGCCGGAATTTCCAGTGAGTTTTGCATGAAAATTAATATGAATGTTATTTGCACAGCAAGCAAAAGGGTCTATGTAAAGAAATGTGTGTGTGTATGTATATGTGTGTGTATATGTATATAAACATGTTAATGGCCCATTACCATCATCTGCAGTGCAGATTAGTACACTGGTGTGTCTCAGGACAATTTCTCCAAATGGGTTAGTTTTCTACATACCACGGAAGTCATGGACCTTACTCCTAAGCCAGGGTATGAACATCATCTCACTCTCTTAAATTTATTTATTTACATTCTCTTATATACCGCGCTATTCTGCATCAGTGCGGTTTACAAACTGAAATTACATTGAACAGGGCATTATAACTTGGAGATAACTATTTTACAGGTAACATGGGCTATGGAGGGTTAAGTGGCTTGCCCAAGACCACAAGGAGCACATGTGGGACTAGAAACCCCAGTCCTTCCGGCCTAAGGTTGCTGTCCTCTAGTGGGATTTGAACCCCTGACCTTCCGGCTTGAAGTACCTTGCCCCAACCACTAGGCCACTCCTCCACTCCATTTACTGCTAATGCTCTGTGTAGTACTTGTATCATGCCAAAGAGAGCCTCCTTCTGGAGTTTGTAAGATGTAATATCTATAGGCAATTTATCAAAGTGAGCTCGAAACTTCCTTTTAATCAAGTCTGTGGCACCCAACACTATGGGATATCTCTGTATCTTTCTGCCACATTTTCTTAGTGTCTGACTGCACTTCTTAATACTTATAGAGCTCCTCTCTCTCAATGTGATTCACAGAATAGTCATTTGGGACTTTCTTCTCTGTAGTCAGTCATTCTGGTCTTCTCTATCACTGTCGGGCTTCCTTGCATTTGGCTTTTTATTGGTCAGAATGGGAGTATCCAAGGTGATCATAACATTTTCATGCTCCATAATTCTATTAGAGTAATGATCCCAGTGCTTTTCTGGCACTGCAATGTTGTGTTGACAGTTTCCAGTGGATGAGATGTACTACTTTTTTTGTGCCTTTCTGTATAGGCATTTTCTGCCATCAGAATTTCATAACCAGCTATGAGGTGAGTCACTGTTACCAGCTGTTTCATGCAGAATCTACATATGTCTGTTTTGCTAGTTTTTTTCAATGCTCGCTGTAAACCATCTTGTCTGTAATCCACTGTCTGCTACAACTATCAGTCTCTCATCCTTCGGTTTCAGTTCATATATCCTCAACCATTCATGTGTCTGGTCTTGATCAACAAAGGGTTCCTGAAGTAAAACTTTGTATTTCCCATTGTATTTGTGCATTTGGAGCTTGTTTTTCCTTGTTTGCTGATCTAATTCTTTAAATAGTTTTTCTGTTTTCCCAGATCTGTTTCCTTCCCTGTGTGGGCTTGTGTATTCTCACTCATTCCTTCTAATCGTTGGAAGGCTTGTACAAGTTTGATGATGGAAACTGATTCTGGACTTTTACTTTTGTATTTCAGCACATTTTGTGTATTTGGATATGATGATGCTGTTAGATAGGCCTGAAGGCCTAAGTTAGAGGCTCTGTATTTATAATAGATTTCTGAAACCCAGTTTTCCTTTGGCTCTAGGGATATACAGTCTCAGCATCCATTTAATTTTTTTTAAATTACTTCATGGGCATGAAGGAGTTTTCTTGTTTATATACTCAGTTTTTCAAGATATTTAAGAGATCAGTCTACAATCTCAAAGCTCTATGAGACTATAGGAATTATCAACTGATTGATGGCTTGTATCTTATGCCGTGATGTTAGTTTTTTCAATAATAATTTTAATCTCCTGTAATATTCTTTCCTGATCTTTTCTCACAGGAATTTTCTGCTTGATTGTCATTCCTTCCTCTACTCTGAGATAATTATATATACTTTCCTGTTTAAGTTCCATGATATCACAGCTCTCAGTCAGGGAGATGTGTTCCATTTTGCTCAACTTTCCTCTGAAGAATGTTGCCATAGCACATTTGTCAAGGGCAGAAGTCATCCCAATGTCATCTAAGAAGCTTTTCACTACATGGAGTTCTGCTAATTGTTGTTCAGTGGAACAGTAGTGCTTCAGGTTGTCTACAGATAGTGTGATGGTATCTATGGTTTGTTTACCTTCTTTAGGATTCAGGCTAAATCAATATCCCAAAGAGCTGATGAGAGTACTTATTGGATTAAGTGCCATACAAAACAGAAGTGGTGACAGGGAATCTCCCTGAAATATTCCTTGCTGGATCTTTGTTAGGAATGATGACTGGACTCTCTTCTTACTTCAAAAGGAGTGTGGTTTGCCATTTTTTCATGGTGAACGTAAGTCCCGGATTGGTAAGAGTACATTATTTCAAGGCAATTTATTATCCAATAGTGCAGGACACTATCAAAAACTTTCTTATAGTTAATCTATGCTATACTGAGATTTATGCTTTTCTTAGTGCTTGCCACGATGGCCATTCAACATTAACTGGTCTTTGGTTCCTATATGTTCTCTTATTGCCCTTCTTATCTATTGCCATGATGATATTGGAATTGATATGATCATATATTCTGTCTGCATCTATAGAGAAGTTGCAGAGAACAACTTTATAGATTATAGGTAGACAACTTATTTCTGTATTTTTTGAGAAATGTTATTTGTGTCCCCTTTTTGGAAGGAGAAATGTTCTTCCTGTTACAATCTATCATGGTGTTAAGTCTGCTTGATCAATTGGTTTTTGCAGTTTGCCAAATCTTGGTGGAGTGATGTTGACTATTTGAGCCAAAAGTTGCTCACTTCATCTGGGACAGGGCTCTTCCAGTTAGGGCCTCTTTTAAACCTGCTTTCCAGCTCTTTTGTTACTGCAAGCCATTGCATTGGTTCAGTGTTTTACCTTTTCTAAATACCCCCATATGCGTGGCAACCATTCTGCTTTCTCCATAAAGTTTGTTTCAGTTTTGATTGGTGGTCTTAATGCTTTTTCTCAATTCCCTGAAGACTATTTTGGGTTCTCTAAATAGTATGTTTTGATATCTTTCTTTTTTTGTTTTCTTCATATCTTAGCAGTTTTGTGCTTCTGCTGCTACTTTGCCTTTTGTTGGAGGAGCATATAAATTTAAGGTTATCTTCTGTTTAATGCAGCCTATTTCAGTTCATTACCTCTTCTGTATAGATTTTGAGGTGTAGTTGTGGTTTTGCACTGAAGGCCAGAATTTCCAATGACCTTTGATGTAAGAAAATTAGTATGAATGTGATTTGTATAACAAGAACAAAAGGAGTCGTCATTGCGCAAAAAAAAAAAAGAAATATAGCATGTTAATGCCCCATTATGATCATCTACAAGGCAGCTTAGTACATCAGTGTCCTTGTGAGGGGAACAGGAATCTATCACTCAGTAAAATAATGAGTTTATTCCTGAGTAAGGAAAAGGATCCTTACAGCTATATTCTTTTTAATCTAAACTGAAAAGTCGCACCTTTTTTTTTTTTTTCAGAAGTTGAAGGCAAGTTGTATTCAGGAATAGTAGGTATTGTCCTGTCCTCAGAGAGCTTACAATCTAAGTTCGTACTTGAGACAATGAAGGGTTAAGTGAGTTGCCCAAGATCACAAGGAGCAGTAATGGGATTCAAACCTAGGCTTCTCATTCTCAGCCCCCTCTTCTAAGCATTTGACTACTCTTTCAAGCTAAAACGTATTGTGAAATAAAGGAACTGGAAAATCTTTTTAAGCCTACACTGGTTCTAGGTCATTTGGCAGGACCTTCTCCTGTTCTTCAAAGGCATTCTTTTAACATCTTGGCTGAAGCTACACCATTCTGGAACACAGGCTAAGCTAGGTGAGGAGGAAATATTACTATTTTCTAAGAACTTTTTAAAGCAGCATCACAATTCTTGGAAAAAACTCACAGCTAATCCTGCTCATCAGCAGTGACAAAAATAAAATGAAGATAGAAAGTATCAATAGAGGTGTTCAGGGGAAACTTTTTCTTATTTTTTTTTGTTTCATTTGGGGGGGGGGGAGAGATGTTAACTTCTCTTATTGTTTGATTTCATTTTTAGGTCCATGTCTAATTCCTGGAGAAGGATCACCTGTGATTGACAAACATACAAATGGGAATGGAGTAGATACCACACCATTCACAGAAGGTGATGTGTTAGAACAGCTTGCAAAACTGAAAGTGGAGAAGGCCATGGGGACCGAATGGCATATATCCCAAGATACTGAAAGAGCTCAGAGAGGTTCTTACAAGGCCATTAAAGGATGATTTGAATAGATCTTTGGAGACAGGATATGTTCCACAGGACTGGAGAAGGGCTGATGTGTACCTCTTCATAAAAACGATAATAGAGAAGAAGTGACAAACTACAGGCCAGTAAGTGTTACCTCGGTGGCGGGCAAAGTAATGGAGGCGCTCCTGAAAGACTACTATATGCTCTTTCTTGAAACCAACAGGTTGCATGATCCGAGGCAACATGGTTTTACCAAAGGATGATCTTGCCAAACAACTCTGAGTTCTTTGAGTGGGTGACCAGAGTACTAGATCCAAGGGCATGTGATGGATGTGATCTACCTAGCTTTCAGCAAAGCCTTTCATACTGTTCCTCATAGGAGGCTTATCAATAAACTCAACAGCTTGGAGATGGGTTCCGAGATGCTGAACTGGATCAGAAATTGGTTGACTGACAGATGACAGAAAGTAATGGTAAACAGAACTCACTCAGATGAAAGGAAGGTGAGTAGCATGTGCCCCAGGGTTTGGTCCTGGGACCGGTACTGTTCAATGTATTTACGAGTGATATTGCTGAAGCAGTGTATGAAAAAGTCTGTCTTTTTGCAGATGACCCGAAAATTTGCAAGAGTAGACTCCCCTGAGGGAGTGGATAACATCAGGAAAGATCTACAAAAGCTGGAAGAATGGTCTAATGTTTGGCATTTAACATTTAATGTGAAGTGCAGTGTTATGCACTTGAGAAGCAGAAATCCAAGGGAATTGTATGCGATAAGGGGGTGAAAGCTTGGTGTGCACAAACCAGGAGAAGGACCTTTGAGTGAGTAATTCGCCACCTTGAGATCCTCAAAGAATGTGACAAGGCGGTGGCAAAAGCCAAAAGGATGCTGGGTTACATGCAAAGAGGAATTTCCAGCAGAAAGGAAGAGGTACTAATGTCATTGTAGAAGTAGCTGGTGAGGCCTCACTTCGAATATTGTGCTCCGTTTTGGAGACCATAATCCTGCAATGGATATAAAAAGACTGGAAATGGTTCAGAGGAAGGCAACCAAAATGATTTGGAGTCTGCGTCAGAAGACTGAGAAGAAATTTGAAGACCTAAATATGTACACTCTCTGGAGGAGGGGAGGGACAGGGGAGACATGATTCAGACCTTTAAATACTTACTTATTTATTTACATTCTCTTATATGCTGTGCTATTCTGCATCAGTGCGGTTTACATTGAACAAACTGAAATTACATTGAACAGGGCATTATAACTTGGAGAACTATTTTACAGGGAACATAGGCTATGGAGGGTTAAGTGGCTTGCCCAAGACCACAAGGAGCACCTGTGGGACTAGAAACCCCAGTCCCTCTGGCCCAAGGTTGCTGTCCTCTAGTGGGATTTGAACCCCCGGACCTTCCGGCCTGAAGTACCTTGCCCCAACCACTAGGCCACTCCTCCACTCCTTAAGTTCGTTTGTTCATTCGTTCATTAATACTCTCTTCCAAAGATGGGGAAGCTGTAAAACTAGAGGGCATAACATGAAGCTGCAAGGGGGTAAACTGAAAGGCAATGTCAGGAAATACTTATCCACTGAAAGGGTGGTGGATGCTTGGAATGCCCTCCCAGTAGAAGTGGTGGAGGCAAATACAGTGACAGAATTCAAAATGGCATGGGACAGACACAGTGGATCCCTTTATAGCAACAGGCTAAAATCAAAATAAACATAACTATCTCTTATATCTCAACAAATTGGGGTGACCTACATGGAACAAGTAATGGTTTATTTGTGTGCATGCAGTGATACAGTGAGTGCGTGTGCCATAGATTCCTGTTGGATCAATGAACAGTATAGTGGCATCTAGTCTTACAAGATAACTTTACTCATCTTACCAGATAAGTTTACAGTAACCATTAGTTCATATTTGAAAAATTCAAGACTAGTTGCCTGATTTATGATTATTTTTGAGGTCGTTGATGTGACAAAGCACTTTGCTGCAGATTGGTGTAAGTCTGAGCGGCAGTGCTCTTTTTAACTGAGACCTCTGTAGTTATCTCTGATCCTCGCAGTGGTGAAGGTGGACGACTTGCGTTTTTTTGGATTATAATTTTGATCGTTCAAAAATAAGAGGCCAATAATAATTTGTAATAGATTTCTGTTGAGCTATTTACAGCGTGCGCTATTATACATTCCTATGCAGTATGGGGAAGGGGAGGGGGGTTGGTCTGTGGTCTTGACTGACTAGTAGTTCATGTGATGACCCCGTAGTGTTCGATGAAGAGTGTTGTCTTAAGCTGCTTCCAAAAGTCCATGATGTCTGTTATTAAATCGTAGGTCATCTGGGAGAGCATTCCAAATTGCTGGTGCAGCCAGAGAAAGGGCTCGGTCCGCGGTGTCCTTGTGGACCTTGGTGAAGTCTTTTGGTATATTAACACGGTTGGAAGTGCCCCTCCTCCTCAGTCGTGTGCTTTTGTCAGATTGTATGAGTGGTTGTAAGCTGAGAGCTGATGTCTGTTTGATTTTGAATATGTTTATGACTGTCTTATATTTGATGCATGAGCTGATTGGAAGCCAGTGGAGATCTTTCAGAATGGGTGTGATGTGTTCTTGTCTTGCTGTGCCAGATATTATGCGTGCCGCTGTGTTTTGTGCTAGTTGCAGAGGTCTGAGTGTCTGTTTTGTGAGACCGAGATCGATTGGGTTGCAGAAGGTCTAGTATTGGGGTTATTAGTGCCTGACAGACTGTGCGGAAGTACTCCGGGGAGAGGAGGGGTTTGAGGCATCAGATTAGTCTCATTCTGTGGTATGCGTTTTTGGTGGTTCTGTTTATGTGAGATTGTAGATTCATTTCTTTGTCTACAGTCAGTCCAAGGTATTTTATTTCCGGTTTTATGGCTATGGTTGTGTTGTCTACCTTGATGTTGAGTGGAGGTATGAAGTCAGTGTTTCGGGTGATGATTAGTGCCTCAGTCTTGCTGTAGTTTATAGTCAGGTGGTTGTCTTGAAACCAGCTGGTCATGTGCATGAGACAGTTTATCTTTGAGTAGTCTGGGTTGTCGAGTGTGATAGGTGTGTGTATATCATGATGTCATCAGCATAAATTGTGTATTGGATATTGTGTTCTTTAATGATGTTGCATATTGGCTGGATGTAGAGGTTAAATAATAGCGCTGATAGGGCGGATCCTTGTGGTATGCCTTGCAGGGTCTTTATGGGTTGGGATGTGTTGGTGCCAACCTTGACCTGTATCTGTCTGTCCGTTAGGTATGAGTGGAACCACTTCAGGGTGGATCCATGTAGCCCAATGTTCTGTAGTCTTTCCAGTAAAGGTCTGTGATCCACTGTGTCAAACGCTGATGAGATGTTGATGAAGATCATCAGTATATTCCGTTCTTGCAGTTGTCTATGAGGTGGAGTATGTTGTCAGAGATATAACAGGAGTGTTTCGACTCCATGATTAGGGCGGAAGCCGTGTTGGTTGATGTCTAGTGGTGCGTGGTTGTCAATGTGGTCTTGTAGCTGATGCTGTAATGCCTTCTCAATTTTTGCCAGTAAAAGGTATGTTTGAGATCGGTCTGTATGCTGCTGGATTGTTCTTGTTGAGTGGGGATTTCTTCGGGATTGGTCTTATTGTGGCGAGCTTTAGCTGGCTTGGCATGTTTCCTTGTGTCAGTGAACTGTGCACCATGTTGTGGATGAAGTTTGACTTAGTAGCTTTGATCCATGTCACTGGGCATGGGTCTGTTGGAGCCGTGCTTGTATTGAGTGCAGTGATGATGTGCGAGAGCTGCTCTGTGAATGGGGTGCTGAATGTGCCCCAGGTTTTCAGGGGTGTGGTTAGTTTGGTGGTTGTGTTTGATCTTGGTTGTAAAGAGGAATGGAATTTTTCTTGGATGAGGTCTGCAAATGCTTGTGGGTCTATTTGGACTTCGCTTTCGGTCTTCTGTTCCTTGGTTAGGGTTTTCACAATTTTGAAGAGCTCTCTTGGTTTATTGTTGGATTTGAGTATCATGTTTGTGTGGTATTCTCTCTGTTTGGTTGAGTTCATTGTAGTCCTTTTGCTTTGTTAGGTATAGCGCCTGGGTATTGTTCGACTTGTGTCTCCATCGCTGTTCTAACATTCCGAGTTCCCTCTTTTTGCTCCATATGACTTTTGAGTACCATGGTTTGTGATGTAGTTTGGTGCATCAAGTTTTCTTGGGTCTATATTCTGTGGCTTTGGCGGCGGCAGTGTTGATGATGATGATCCAGTTTCTGATTTGAACCTCTAGATCCTCTGCTTCTGAGTTCAGGTGTGGTAGAGTGTCCTGTAGGAATTGGTCCCTGTCGAAGCTCTTGAATCTTCTTTGTGTGGGTGGGTTGTCCTGATTCTCATCTTGCTTTTCTCCTCGTGGCACAATATTTATTTTAATTATGTGGTGGTCTGACCACAGTACAGATGTGACAGTGGGGGTTGATATGAGTCTTCTGTTGAGTAGATGGTTGGGTGCGAATATGAGGTCTGGCGATGATCCGCGTCTGTGTGTCGGGGTGCTGACCATTTGGGTGTATTGAAAAGAACTCATTGCTAGGAGAAAGGCTTCAGCATCTTTGGTGGTGGTAGATTTGAGGTTGAAGTCTCCTAGCAGTAGCATGGGTTTGTGGTTTGAGTTGACTGCACAGACTGCTTTGAGTGTGGAGGCTAGTTCATCTGTTGGCGCATGGGGGGCTCTGTAGGTGAGGCATAGGACCATCCGTTTGTTCTCAACAGTGATAGTGTTGCATTGTTGGGTGTCTAGCATTTTGTGACTTGAACTTTAGGCTGTTCTTTGCGATGATCAGAACCCTGCCTCCTCTCCGGTGTGCATGTGTGCAGTTGAATGCTGAGTATGTGGAGGGCACTAATTGATTGAGTAGTACATTGTCAGTGGGGGTGAGCCATGTTTCTGTGATGCAAAGTATGTCGGGTTGCTGATCCTCTGTGGTCTGCTATTGTGTTAATTTTGTTTCGTATGGACCTGGCATTTGAGTTCTATAGAGATTGTCACTGGGGTGGTTATTGTTCTGTGTGCTTCCTTTGTGTTTGCGTGGGTGTCGGTCTTGCACCTAGTTTGCCTTTTGTGTGTGTGTGTCCTGTTTGTGTTCCCGTGATTATACTGAAGGCATGAGTATATCTGTACTGTTGGTGGAAGCCATGGCGTGCTTGTGTGTGGGTGGTGGTTGGGTGCATGCGGTGGAAGGAGTTGTGTGAGGAGGAGGCTGATGGGGAGTATCAGAGTGGCATACATGTTGTCTTCTGTGCTGTCTTTTGGATATGGTTTCACTTACTTTTGGCTGTTCTGGTTGTTTTCGGTTGTTTCGGTGTTTTTTTGTGTGGCTCCTGTGGGTCACTCGTTCGGGGTATTGTAGTTTGGCCTGTTCTGTTTTTCTGTGCTCCACCTAAGGGCCAAGCTGACGGGAAGCAGGTTTTTATTTCCCTCCCACTGCCCCGATTGGGCAGGAGCTTCTGAGCGGGATGGTTTCCTGTTCAGGGGCTTCTACCCCGATCGGGAGAGTTGGCTCTAGAATGAGTGCCATAGGCTTAATTAAGAGGAATTTCCAAGCACATCTTGATAAATTACCCATACATGTAATATCTTATGAACTCCAGAGGGGAAGCTCTTTTTGGCATGATGAGATACTACATTGAGCATTAGCAGTAAATTTGAGAAACTGAGACCTTACTCCACATATCCTGGCTTAGAAGTGAGGTTCATGGCTGTCCTGGTATGCGCAAAACTCACTCCTTTGGACAAACTGCTCAGAGTACACCGTTCAGTTCTGGAGGTCATCTCTCAAAAAGGACAGTGATGAGTTAAAAGCAATCCAGTGAGAGACATTCAAAATAGTGTGAGGTCTGCATAAAAAGTTTTATATGGGATGAGACATGGGAATCTAAATTTACATACCCTAGAGCAGTGGTTGCCAACCCTGTCCTTAGGTACCCCCAGACCAGTCAGGTTTTCAGGATATCCACTATGCATATATATATATGAGATAGATCTATCCTGAAAACCTGACTGGTCTGGGGGTACCCAAGGACAGGGTTGGCAACCACTGCCCTAGAGGAAAAAGAAGATACAATAGCGGCATTTAAGTACCTAAAGGGTATTAATGATGCTCAAGAAGCTAACCTTTTTCAAGGGAAAGGAAGTTCTACAATTCAGAGTTGCAATATGAAATGCCAAGGGGTTAGACACTGGAATAATATAAAATAATATGTCTTATGGAAAAGGTGCTGGATTCCTGTAATACAGTATCTCCTGCTTGAAGGTGTTAGAGGCAAAAACAGTAGCAGAACTGCAAAAAAAAAAAAATGTGGGATAGATGGTCCCTGGTGGCAATAGGATGTAAACAAAATACTGGGTTAATCTGCATGGAACAGCAGTTAAAAGCCAATTTCAACCCAAAACAGCAAAGCAGTATTTGCAACCCTAAAGTCAGTGAATCTACAAGGAGGGGGGGGGGGGGGGTGTAAGCGTTCTGGTTCTGCCTGGAGCAGCAGTTATAACCCTAAAACCAGAGGATCTATGAAAGAGCATTAGGGGGCATTATGCATGGCATGGTAGTTACAACCCTAAAAATACTACTTTAATAGGTTAGGTGAGGGTTTTGGGAGGGAGTAATGGTTTGGTTCCATATGGAAATCTGCATGCACATCTACCCAAAACAGACAAATTGCTGCTGGGCAGAGTGAATGGGCCATTCTGGTATATATCTTCTGTCATTTACTATGTTGCTCTGAACTCCTATTTTTGCTGCCACAGGAGGCTGTCGGGATGCCAAGAGGTGTGGCAAGTGCACCCAGCATAAGTATATTATGGCATGGGAGGGTGTAGGGATGCCATATTTGGCAGCTTCACTTGTAAATGCTAGGTAGTGATTTTAGGATTAAGCTGAATGGCCTAATTTTAGGAACCTACAAAATGTAGCATTCTATTTTCAGCCCAACATTTAAGCTCTTAAATTTGGCTAAAAATAGGTGCTTATCTACATTGAGGCACTCAGCTTCGTCTGAGTATCGGGCTCTGGGTTGTTTTGATTGCTGCATCATTATTCTTTCATATGATTGATGCACGCAATGGCAGTAAAGAATGCAGATCAATTGAAGCTGTATGCTGAGTTTTGATGGCAAGTTAATGACATCTGGGCTGGCAAAGTAGATTGCTTCAGTTCTTCCATCATATGCAAGTGCAGGTCACAAGTTTGTGATGAGCCCACTAACAGCGCCTCTTTATACCTGAAGTTCAGCAAATTCTTCATGCCTCATTTGTTCCATAAGAAGAAGGCCTATCTTCCGTGTCCCTTATATGGGCATTGTTATGTTGTATAAAATGCCTTTAGAACATGGGTGTCCACGATGTGGTTCAGCTAATCCTGGGATGCATCCTGTTTGAGATTTTAAGTTAAAAAAAAAAGTTGCACAAATTAACTTGTAATTCGACATGGCAATGGGAATTTGAGATTCTTGTGACAAAGTAATTAGAACTGTATCTGTAATTAAAACTTTGGAAGCGTTCAAGGGAGTGGACATTTGTATTGAATAGCTGGCAGCTGAAGGATGCACTCATTTCCCTTTGCTGAGCTGCTCCTGAGCTCAAAAGCATCACCGATTTTGAAGAGCTATTAGCAGACATGAAATCACAATTTCGGAAGAGATTCACAGGTTTTGCTGAGTGATATGAATTATGCTTCAAGTTTCTGCAGCTGGCTTGAGTGCAGCCCTCAGGATGTGTCTGAATTATCAAGCATCTGTGCTATCAGCGTGGTTCAGCTTCAAAAGGAACTGACTGTGCTGAAAACAAATTGTGCCCGGCCACAGACACTGCATGCCTGAGATTTTGAAGACAGGTATATGAATCCCAGAGCTATGCTGAAATGTGGCCAAACTGTGCAGTGCTTGGGTGCACCTGGCTTTGTGAAAGTGTGCTCGTTGGTGAAACTGCTAGAATCTAAACTGAGAGCCCCCATCCGTGATGGAAACCTGAGTGAGAACAGAGATGTGCCGTGATTGGTCCTCAAGAATAGCGAAGTCTGAAGATCAGTATTCTCATTGGCTTATCTACATTGTTGGTAACTGTGCATCTTGTATGAATAAAGTTGATTCTATCTAGTATTACTCCCCAGAGTGCTGGCACATTGCTCGCCTTCCTCCTTCAGATTGGCAGGCAATAAGCCTCTCCCCAAAAATACCTATTTTTGAATAGCTAATGAGCTATATTTCACCATTTGTTACATTTATAAAAATCATGTGACATGCACCCACGAATTTCTGCTCATGTGGCTCATACTGAAAATGTTTGAGCGCTGTGATAAGGAAGCTTATCATAGCTCAGGAAGGAGCTATAGAAAAGGTGAAGTGACTCTGAACAAGCAACCTGTCAGTTCTGGTAGAAATAAGAAAACAGAATTTTCCCATAAAAGACTACCAGTCCCAGAATGCACCAGGTTTCCAACAGCAATTAGAGGAGCTGAAGTGGGGAAATGTGTGTTCAATCAGGAGGGCTATGAAGTAATCCCTAAGCACTCATCTCAAAGGGCAGGGCCTGATTCAGCACAGCTGCGCTGTGTTAGGGAGGAGCACTCATCTAGGCAGAATAAGAGTAGAGTTTATTCTACAGATGACCATCTTCATGATCACCTTGGATATCCAGAGAATTATCCTCAGTTTCATCTGAAGGATTATCAGAAGCAGAAGCCAAACCGGACGGACAGAGAGGGAAAGAGACCCTCTGGAAGAAAGAGGAGAAAAGCCTTTGAGAGGTCTAGAAGAGTCCAAAGCAGTACGTATACTGGGAGGTATTCCAAGGGCCAGCATACACCATTGGACTGGGGAAAGCCAGAGGAATGGTGCTGCAGAGCTAGGAATCACCAGAGGCTACCTGTGAGGGAGACGGCTGCACGTGGAAGGGACCCTAAGACCTGTGCCAGAAGGTATGTGAAAAGAGATCCAGTGTCCAGGGATCTGGATTGGAAGGCTGGACATAAGAACTGGACTACATACTGGCCAGGCTATATAGAGAGGACCTCTAGCAGCAATGGAAGCTCAGGTATGAACACTGATCTATGCCCTAGCTATAACCTTGAAAGACAGCAGGGAAACAAGTATTCTCCTGAAAATGCTCCATTGAGAGATTCATCTGTGCCAATCCATGATATTGAACCCATGCTTGTTGAACAAGGGGGAATAATAGCAGATGAGGATCCTGTTTATATGGACTGCTCTCTATCTAAACTCCGTTGGTAACTTTCTGTTATAAAGTACAGCAACCATCACAAAGAAATACAAATTTGTTCTTTAATCTACCCAGAAAAGCTCCTGAAGCAGGATTTGACCCACACAGTGGAAGGCAAGCCAGCTAAGAGGTTTCAGCTGGTGACTGCTAGCAATTAAGCCTTACCTAATTGCTTGTGAGCTAGGAGAGAATCACTTCTGTATCTATGTGGGAAGTAATCAGAAGTTAACCTGAAAAGAACAGTTTGTTTCTTGCTTTGTGGCTTTTCATTTGTTGTTTTCCTGATTTTGACTTTGTTTTTCCAAGTTAACACTGAAAGCAAGTAACCTAATTTATGTGCTACCAAGCATATCTGTGTTGGGAGAAATAACCCCATAAATAAATATCTTATTGGCTTTACCCAAGAGCACAACTAAATTATTGTCAGCAGCTGTGTCTGGTGTGAATGAACTACATTGCCCACAATACCTTGCAAATCATATAGAAATATGCACTTGCTAAGAGTGTGAAGATTCTCACCCAGGCGGCCGTCTGACAGCGCCCCTAAGTTATTCTACTTCAGTAAAACAATAAAGCAAACCCAAAATGAAACATAAGCAAACATAGAAACAAATGTGAGGAGGCATTCTATAAAGGGTGTCCAAGTGCAATCTACGATGCCCAGGGCCCAAAGTGCAGACAAACACTGGGAATATCTACATTTTGCCTTGATTTTAGAAACATAGACCCATCCAAGCTAGGAAACTGTAGAACATGAATTTCCATCTAATGTAAGGCTGCATACAGGGACAGCCATCAGTATGGCAAAATGGAAACATGAACAATAAAAGGGAGATGAGTATAGCCCCTTCTCCACACCCTCCACATGTTTGGCTGACAAAATGAACACATTCCAATGCCCATTTGTGCCTGGAAGAGAGAGAAGCTGTGAGGCAGCTCAAGATGTCCACGGAATTACTGGAATTGGGCAAGGCCATCAAAGTTCCTGAGAATGCCCTGGACATGCCTGTCCCATGCTCCCGTTCTACCTTGGATGTCCATGTGCTGGGGACATCTACAGATCTGGCTTCTGAAATGACTCTGGGGACGTCTCTGTGCTTTGGAAGTCTCTAAGCCTGTTTTCAGACATCCAAAGCATGAATACGGCTTCTAAAATAACCCCCAGAGTACTCAAACACAACCCCCCCACCCCAATTATTGCTGGAAAGTCACAAGGTCAGTCCTTTATGAATTAAGTATAAACCTCCTGAAATCACTGAGTCTTACAGGCTATATGAAAAACACGGCTATGATCCAGTCTCAGTTCCCTAGGCATCTTATTCCGTAGATCTGGAGCATAACTTGAAAAGGCCCTCTTCTCAGTCTCAGAATGCATTTGATCTTATTTACGATGCAAGAGACTTCCTGAAATAACATCTTAAAAACAAGGGAACCTATAAGATGAAATCACTCAGTCACGAGGGGGAGGGGGTAATTTCATAAAGCACTTTTTGTGTGTTAAGCATGTTTTGCACATGGAAGATGCTTCTTATAGAATTGTGTTGCTGAAACATGCCTATAAGGACGTCTGCCAATTAGATGTTGCATATTTATACATACGCTGTGCAAAGGTGTTCCTGGGGATATAGCTTGGACAGTGTAGGGGTGGAGTTGTGATGTAGAGACATGTTTTATAAGTTGAAAGTACATGCGTGATGGCAAGAATGCGCATACTTGGACATGACTTGGATACAGATATATCCTGGGGCAGAGTTTGGCCAGTATACTTTATAAAATGCATGGTAATGCACGTATGTGCATACATTTACAGCTCTCAAGCAGTATGCAGGGGTTGTGTTAGGATTTTATAAAGATATGGATGCCTACTGCATGTGCCTTTATAGATTAGACTACAAAAAGGCATACTGTGGGCTATGGTATGAGCTTATTTTATAAAGGCAACTATATTGCATTTTATAACATTCCAAATCAATCAAAGTCCTGAGGGCGCGGGCAGGGTCCCGGCACCTTGAGCGTAACCGGGTGCGCGGCCCGGCGCGGACCCTGCTCGCTCTAAGCTGGAAGGGGAGGGGCAGCGTGTGGGGTGCGCACGGCATGCCGCGTCACGGCGTGGTGTGCATTTTTTGAAAGGATTGGCTCCGCTCGAGTGTGCTAGAGTGGAGCCAATCAGGAGGGGTCCGGCCATGTGCTACAGCGTGCGTGTGGGCGTGCGGGAGCACATGCGGCCGGACGGGGAGGCAAGCGGATCGTTGTCAGCATCGGATCGTTGGTACTGGTGTCAGCATTGGGTTTTTTCGGTCTTTTCTGGCAGGCGGGTCAGCGGCGGATCGTTGGGCAGGAGTCAGCATTGCATCGGTGCAGGAGTCTGATTTGGGCGCCCGTATTCAAACGGGAGAGTGGTGAGGTGACGGGAGTGTGATTGATAATTATTGCCAGTGTCATTGATTTAGCGGTTTCATTTAATTATTCTGAGTGCTGGGGGGGGTGCGCCGTTTGGTTAAAAAAAAAAAAAAAAAAAGCTTAAAAAAAAAAAAAAGTCTTTATTTGCCTGCTTTTGGGACCTGACATTATGGTTGGTAAACAGTCTGGGAAAGGTCGGGGAGGTGCAGAGCCACTGTGGGCCAGCCGGTGGGGAGACTCAGAGGTCGGGGTTTGTCCAGGGCTGGAAGGATTGGGCAACAGGGGGCGAGGAACAGTCTGAGTGCTGGCAGGGGTGTGAGGGGTGCTGCGAGGGAGCGGGGCAGGCTCTCTTTTCCCGGTAGGAGGGCTCACAGGTTGGGCCATGGGCAGGGCAGGGGTACTGTTGGTGCTTGTGGCCAAGGAGCAGGGGGTACTGGTGTTGGGGCTGAGGTGTCATTGGGACCGGGTGCAGAGGCTGGATAGGGTCCAGGGCTGAAGGTGAGCAGAGGGGTAGCATTGGCAATATGGGGCATTGGGTGGAGGGGGGGCGAGCCCTAGGTTTGGCGGGGTAACAGGAATAGACTGTGGTGTGGGATCTCCTGTGGGGAATATGGTTTCACCTGGGGGATATGGTACAACTGAACAGCAGGCGGTGTGGGATCACTGGATACATGGGGGCAGGGCTCTTCCAGATCGGATTGGGCTGGGGCTTGGCAGCCGGCTTGGTCCCCTGCTGTTCCCTCCTTTGGTTTTCCTTTTTTATCTCCGCAGGTTCCGTTTCTGTCAGCTCCTGGAGGTGTGCCGTCTACAATGTTGTCACCGGCCGCTGTGAATGTTGATTCGGGAGCAGTCACTTCCAGCAGGACTTCGAGGGATGCGGATCAGCCTCAAGGTGACGGTGGGCTCCAAAGGATTGTGGCTTCCTCCCGTGCGTCTGAAGATTTGACTGCTGCTGACAGGACAGGTGAGTCATTGTTTGTCGTGGGCGACGAGTCGGGCGGGAGTGGGTTGAGGGCTGAGACATCGCGACAGGCGCGCAAGAAAAGAAGGAAACATGGGTGTCGTCATAGGCGTAGTTCAGACTCTTCCTCCTCGTCGTCTACTGACTCGGCCGACTCATCGATGGGCGAGGGTGGGGGCAGTGAGACGGGGCCGGGGCAAGGTTCGTCGGGGACACATGCTGGCGCCGGAGCGTCCTCATTAGTTGCTTTATCGGAATTATGGGAAGGTGTCCCGAAGAAGTTGCGGCGAAAAATTAGGAAGCGTAAGTACATTGACATTTTTCGCTTGCTGGAGGGTCGTAAGCGTTCGGGAGATAGTAAGAAAAAGCGCAAGGAGGATGAGAAGGCGGGCCGTTTGCGTAAAGTTTCTAGGAATGTGGTGAATTGGGTTAGATCTTTTTTGCGGCTGGCGAGTGTGTGGGGGCAAAATTTCCCGGTGCAGTACGGTATGTTATTGTCTTATGCTGATTCGATATTGGAGGCTTCTCAGGTTCACGAGGGCTGGTCATGGTTTAATTATGATGAGAAGTTTCGTGACAAGATGGAGGAAAATAAGTTCCTGACATGGGGTACTCAGGACATTAACCTTTGGCTAACCCAGATGTCGGTGCAGGGCGGTGCATCTGGGGGGGGGTGGTGGAAAGGGGGGGTTGGGGATGGGTGCCGTTGCGGGTCGTTCCTTTTGGGGGGCGTTTCCCCTGTTCAGAACAGACCTGTACCCAGCGTTGGGAGCGACGTGTGCTGGCGATTTAATAGATCGGCCTGCCCCTTTTCGGACTGTAAATTCCGTCACGTGTGTTCGATCTGTGGTGGCCCCCATTCGGCAGCAAAATGCGTTAAAAAAGGGGCCATCACTCCGCCTGGGTCCGGTTCCAAATCGGCGGGTCCTCTGAGTTAGCTCCTTCTCCGATACGGGTTCCTCTATTACATAGTTTGCTGCATGGTTACCCGAAGAAAAAGGATAAGTTAATTTTGCAGTTAGGTTTTCAGTTCGGTTTCGTGGTTCCGATTCGGGGTTCTGTAGGATGCTCCATGGCTCGCAATTCGTTTGTTGAGAATCATGATGCTTTCAAAACACAATTAGCAAGACATCGCTCATCCGTATCTTCTAACATGAAAAAATATTACGCAGGCAGATTACAGCGTTCCCTCAACAAACCTCACGAACTCTTCCACATCGTGAAAACCCTAACAAAGGAACCCTCTCAGAGCGCCCCACCCCTCCTAGATCCTCAGAAATATGCCAACTACTTAGGAAGCAAAAGTAATCAGCTTGATCCAACCTCTACTCCCCCCACTTCAGCCAACACTCCCTACACTGTCCCTCCACCCTCACCTAGCCAATTCTCGGGTGAGACTCAACACACTCTCTCCTCCTTCTCCACTCCAAATGACAGAATCATTCAAGATACCATCTTAAAAATAAATCCTACAACAGCACCCTCCGACCCCTGTCCAGCTTCCTGGATAAAGTCACTACGAGCTGATCTCAGCCCATTTCTAGCAAAAATAATAGATGCATCGTTCTCTACAGGAACATTCCCCCACACCCTGAAGCAGACCTCCATCAGACCCCTCCTAAAAAACAGCAGGTTGGACCCCTCTTTGATGGAATCTTATAGACCCATCTCCAGCATTCCCCTCCTTTCGAAAGTCATCGAAAAGATCACTCAACGTCAACTACAAGACCATCTTGACTGCAATGCACCCTTACACCCATGTCAGCACGGATTTCGTGAATCACACGGTGTGGAAACCCTACTGACTTCCTTGTTCAACACTCTTACCATAGGCCTAAACAATGTCAGACAAGGTTTTGCTTTGATCTTCATGGACATTGCAGCGGCGTTTGACACTGTGGATCATGAAGTTCTCCTATCGCGTCTTAGAAAGAAGGGAGTTCACGGATCCGCCCTCTCTTGGTGTTCCTCATACCTCAGAGACCGTTGGCAACATGTTCGTTCTGGATCTTCAACCTCCGACCCCTTCCAGCAAACCAAAGGTGTGCCACAAGGCTCCTCCCTTTCCGCCCTACTTTTCAATGTTTATATGCAGCCTATCTGTGACCTCATCCAATCATTCAACATCAACTGCCTGGTCTATGCTGATGATGTCCTTATGTATATGCCATTCTCAACAGAGCTCCTTGACCTCTCCCCACTAATCGAGTGCTTCGACGCGGTTACAGACTGGTTAAAATCACAGATGCTTAAGATAAACTTTAAAAAGACAGAAGTCCTCTTCGTGACGAGAAACCCTGCATTCACCTCACCAAGGTCCATCAAAGTGCGTGACGCCGAGCTCATCTGCAAATCTACAGTCAGATACCTAGGGGTTACCCTCGATCAACAGCTCAATATGAAGGCCTACATCAACAACGTAGCGAAATCCGTCTATCATAAAATCCGGACCCTTCGTCATTTGCGTCAGCTGCTTGAACCAGATGACTTTCGATCAGTCTTTCAGGCCTTAATAATGCCCCATCTGGACTACGCCAATGCCATTCTACATGGCCTACCAAAGAGTACGATTAACCCCTTACAATTGGCCATGAACTCGGCTGCAAGAATTCTCTATGGAGCCTCCAAGCGAACCCACATCACTCCAATACTGAAACAGCTACATTGGCTTCCTATGCACTCCAGGATCTCTTTCAAGATCCTTACCATGACTCACAAAGCGATCAATAATAACTCCGCATCTTCTATCACCGACCTGATATCAACTACACCCCCTAATCGCGCAAGGAGATCGACTGCCTCCAATTCTCTTGTATTACCCAAGGCAATCACGAAGTGCTCTCAAGCCACCAGATCCAGAGCCTTCTCTTACTTCGCACCATCATGTTGGAATGCCCTACCAACAGAAATCAGAACCATCAGTGACCTCTCCCAGTTCAGGAAGGCACTGAAGCATCACCTGTTCTTGTAGCACTACAATATTTCAGACACTGCCTCACACCAACCTACCTCTACACCCCATGTCAACACGTTAAACCCATGCTCTCCATAGTCTTAACGCGAAGAGCTGCAATCTCACCTTGCTTCTTCCCTCATCAAGAAACATATAGCTGCGCCTAGTTGTTCTGTACATAGTTGCTTTTTGTACATAGTTATTATGTTCCTCTGTTTATGAAACCTGTTGAATGTAAACCTGTTTAATGTATACCCAGCTGTTCATTGTAAGCACTGATCAATATTTGGTAAGTGTAGTTTCTGTTCATTGTAAACCGCGCTGATGTCGAATAGTGCGGTATAAAAGAAACTGTAAATAAATAAATAAATAAATAAATTCCCCTAGTGTGCGGAGATGGGCGTCAATTGTGCGGGAGAAGTTGGATTTGGAATTACGGTTGGGCAGAATGGCAGGCCCTTTCCGCCAGCCTCCTTTTCACGGTTTTGTGGTGTCCCCTTTGGGAATTGTCCCGAAGAAAGAACCGGGGAGGTTTCGATTAATCCACAATTTGTCTTCCCCTGATGGGTTCTCGGTGAATGATTTCATACCACGCGAGTTTTCTACGGTTCGTTATGCCTCTTTTGATGCGGCGGTGGAGTTAGTCAGGAGGGCTGGGAGGGGTTCCTTAATGGCCAAGGTTGATTTCGAATCCACCTTTCGTTTGTTGCCAGTACACCCGTCTGCTTTTAAGTTCTTGGGTTTCCAATTCGAGGGTGAGTTTTATTTTGACAAGTGTATGCCGATGGGCTGTTCGGTATCTTGCTCTTATTTTGAGAAGTTTAGCATTTTCTTGCACTGGATGGTCACTAGGAGAGTAGGGTCCCTGGAGGTAGTGCATTACCTGGATGATTTTCTGTTTGTCGGCCAGGCGGGGTCCTTGCGCTGTAGAGAGCTTTTGGATGGTTTTGTCGGCTTGGCCAGCGATTTGGGAGTGCCCTTGGCCGCGGGAAAAAACGTAGGCCTGATGACGATTCTCACCTTTTTAGGTGTGGAATTGGATTCTGAGCAAATGGTAGCACGATTGCCGTTAGAGAAGGTGTAGAAATTGAGGGTGCTCGTTGCTAATGCCTTATCCTCTTCTAAGTTGACCTTGAGGGAATTGCAGGCGCTCATTGGATCGCTTAACTTCGCATGCAAGGTGATTCCTATGGGGGAGGGTGTTTAGTCGGCGTTTGGCTGCTTCGACGGCGGGTGTGCTCAAGCCGCATCATCGCATTCGCGTGTCGAGAGTCATGAGGGAGGATCTGCGGATTTGGGATGTCTTTTTGCGTGAATTCAATGGTCTTTCTGTGTTTCGCGAGACGGAGATCTCCAGTGAGGACTTGCAGCTGTTTACGGACGCGGCCGGCGGCATCGATTTGGGGATCTACTTTGGTGGGGCTTGGTGTGCCGACAAGTGGCCGCAGGAATGGGTTGACGAGGGGTTATTGAGTAATATTACCTTTTTGGAGCTTTTTCCAATACTGGTAGCGATGGAGTTATGGCCAAGCAGGTTAGCCAACCGCAAAGTGATATGGTGGTGTGACAACGAGGCAGTAGTTGCGGTTATCAATCGGTATTCTCCGCGTTGCAGGCAGGTAGCATCATTAATGCGTTTGGTTGTACTGGCATGTTTGCACTTGAATGTGGACCTGCGGGCTCGTCACATCCCTGGGCGTACTAATGAAATTGCTGATGCTCTTTCTCGTTTGCAGTTGGGACGATTTCGGTCCTTGGCTCCGGATGCGGACGAGGAAGGGCTCGTTGTCCCTTGGAGACTGTGGAGCGTTGGCCGGCTGAAATGAAGAGCCGCCTCAAGAATTCGGTGGCGGAGAGGACTTGGGCCGCTTATCAGCGTGGTTGCGAGCGGGTTGTGGAATACCTTTATCAATCGGGTTGGGGTGGGGGGGAGCTGTCAGAGTATGTACTGGGAGGGTATGTTGGTTGGGCTAAGGGGCGTGGGGTTACTCGATCGGCTGTTAAGATGCATCTTGCGGGGTTTGGATTTTTTGCAAGGCGGCGGGTTTGGGATTGTTTGGCCGTGGATATTTAGCGCGTCAACTGCTACAAGGGTGGGAGTGTTCTTTCCCTGGGACAGGTGACCGCAGGCTGCCGATTACGCACGACTTGTTGAGAAGGTTGTGTCAGGTGCTGCCGGGAGTGGCGTCGCCTTATGAGGCCGTGCTTTTTCAGGCGGTTTTCTGTTTGGCCTTTTTTGGTACATTCCGGGTGGGAGAACTAGCGGCAGCTTCGGGGAAGGCGGGTTTAGGTAATTGTTTGCTCCTTCGACACGTGTTGAGGGAGCCAGGGGGCCTACGCGTTTTGTTAGCAAAGTCCAAAACGGACCAGAAAGGGAAAGGGTTGTGGGTGGTACTTCGGGGGATTGGGGGTCTCACGTGCCCGGTGGCTGCCATGGGGAGCTATTTGGGTGTGCGCCCCAAGGGTGGCGAGGGGTTGTTTGTGCATAGTGATTCCCGGATGCTGACGCAATTCCAGGTGACGGCTGTCCTGCGCCTGGCGTTGCGCCGGATCGGGGAAGACCCTCGGGACTTCTCTGCACATTCTTTTCGCATTGGGGCAGCGACTAGCGCGGCGGCTTTGGGTTTGTCAGGGGATCAGATTCAGAGTATCGGTAGATGGCGGTCGAAAGCTTTTAAAGGGTATGTCCGTTTATAAATTTCTTATATTCTGCTGGGGGGGGGAAATCTTAATGATGTTTTTTCTGTTGCAGATGGGAGTCAGCGGGCATGGGGCTGTTGGATATTGGCTCATTCTTACGTCTTTTGGGCTGGACAGCGAGCAGCAGTACGGCCGATTGGGCTGAATCTTGGACTGGATCCAGCGGTGGTGGCGGTGTCATGGCTTGGCGAGCGCGGGCTGCGGTGGCCTCAGATGCTGCCTTTGCTTCGTCATCACCAGCGCATCCGGGATTTCCCAACGATTATAATAGTACATTTGGGGGGCAATGTTCTGGTCGATTGGTCTTGTAAGCAGTTGATCAGAGCTGCTAAGAGGGACTTTGCCATATTGCTGCGTATGTTTGTGGGCATAGTCTTGATCTGGTCTGATATTATTCCCAGACCGTCGTGTTGGGGGCAGAGGAGATGGTCCCGGGGTTTGACAAAAATTAATAGGCAAATTGGGAGGTGGGTTTGTGAGAAGGGGGGGTATCAGGTCCAGCATTCTTGGGTGGAGGTGACCTGTTCTGGTCTATATCGGGCGGATGGTGTGCAACTATCTCCGGTAGGAACAGACTTGCTCCTCAATGACTGGCAGGAGATGCTGGAGAGGGTGGTGCAGGATGTAGCACGCTGGTCGCAGCTTAGGTAGGTTCGGGGGGGGGGGGGCGGCACAGTTAAGGATTGCTTCCTGTGCCGGTGGCGGGATCCCGGAGGTTTCCGGGGTCCGGAGCCTTAGGCGACTTGGGAAGGGGGCAGGGTGCCCTCGACCCGGACTACCCCTGGAAGACTTTTGCTAGTAATATGGCGAAGTCGGATAGGGGTGGTTGGAACATTGCCGGTGGTGGGACCGGGGCCGGAGCGGAGGCGGGGTCGCTTTGCTAGTTGCATGGCTGGTGACGCATCGCTCCGCTCTGGGGTCTGTTGCATTCCTGTTTATTGTTAAATATGTTGTTTGGGAAATAAAGCTGCGACCAGTTGTTACCACAATAAGGTGGTCTGTGCATTTTGTGGGAAGGGGGAGGAGGAAAAGAAAAAAAAAAGGGGATATGATGAGTTGTAAATGGGGGTGGGGGTTGGGGGGAGCGACGGGTCCGACTACCCGGTTACTTCCACTCTCTAATAATTTTATAATTACAGCATAATTCAATTTCATCAAAACTAATTGTTTTATTCAGCTTCGATGTTCTTAAATTTATTTTACTCAAATATAAGTGGACCTCAAATCATTAGAGAGCATAATAGTGGAAAAAATCCCTTAGATCATCATACCCACTCATTTCACATATATATATATATATATATATATATATATATATATATATATATATATATATATAATATATATTTTTATTTTGCAGTTAAAAACCCAGCTTTTACAAAACATGCTTCTTTAAAAGTTCATGTAAATTCAAAAACCCAATTACCAATTTTGTTCTACTACATCAGTCACTTGTCAATATATATCATCTGTTGAATGACCCATTGTAAGCCAATGCTCTACAATAGAAGCTGTTGTAGTGCCAATCCTTATTCTATTCTTATGTTCATTCAGTCTCAAGTGAAATTTTCATTTGTGTTTCCAACCTAAATGGAGGTGGACATGTGATAATGTAAACGTCAAACTCTGAATCACAGTTGGTCAGATGACAAGCTTTAAACAATCTCCCATTACTGGGATGTCTGTATTAAAGCCCATTGGTTGTGGAGTGCTACCAGCTACAATGGCCACAAGCATCATGTCCCATCTCTACCAGAGCAGACTTACTCTGCCGAGCTATTTAACAATTTTTCAGTACTACCTTTTTTGATAGTCAAAGCAGTGTTCATGGAACTTGTTACTTTTTTGTATATCAAATTAACTCAACTTACAATAATCTCAATTTACATAAACTTTATAAGGAGTGTATGTTATACGTTATCTTGTTGTGTGGTAAAGAATACTGGTTATTTTGGGCTATTATTTAACATATGAACAAGGTAAATAATTCAACTTGCTCATTGCAAAGTTGATGTAAACTAAGTGTATTGTATGTGATTTGTGTTTAGAATATTACATGGTAAGAAATCATGATTGTTTGGCTCTTGCATGTTTGCGTGAAAGTTAATAGAGTTGGGAGAGTATGTACCTGCCCCTAAGTAGGTGGCTTTTAACATCATGTTATGTGTCGGATCTGAAATGTTCTAGGAAAAGGTAAGTCTGAAGATGCTTTTGAAAATCAGGTAGTGTGTGTATAGCTCTTAAATTGGCTGGGAGTGAGTTCCAGATAGATGGTGCATAAAGTGAAAAGGCTTGGTTGCAGGTGGATTGACTGCTCTTTGCTTTTAGGATTGGTATGCTGAGTGTTTTGAGCATTGTGCCTTCTTGTTTGGTTGTTTGAAGCCTTTTATACTAAAGTTTGGAAATGATTTGTAGAGAAATTGCTCATAATCTTGAAAATGTTAAGTATTGCTTTATATTTTATATGGGATAGTATCGGTAGCTGGTGCAATTTTTTTTTTTAATAGATGTTATGTGAACTTGTCATGAGACGCTATATATGATTCGTGCTGCTTTGTTGGGCCATTTGTAATGGTTGTACTGTGCACTTTGATATTCCACGATAGATTGTTTTGTAGTAGTCGAGATGTGGGGTAATTATGCCTTGGCATACCATCTAGAAATCACTGATATCGAGCATTGGACGGAGCTGATGGAGTATTGTCATTTTATGGTAAGTGGTTCATATGGTTTACTTTAATATGTGGTTGCAGATCTAAATGCTGGTCTAGTGTTATTCCGAGGTACCTTTTAAGCTAATGCTTTAAGTTAGTCCAATATATAAAGATATCACCTTTATTATTTTATTTAGATTTATTAACCTTTATTTCCATGGGTCAACCTTCCCGAGCCTTAGGTTTTTAGTGAAAATCATTTTTATTAGTCATATCCAGAAGATAGCTAGTAACAATTCAAAATACATCCAATCAAACCATTGCTCTCAGCCTAACATTATCAGTCTAACAAAGGCAAGACAGTTCAACAGCAACCCAAAACCGTAATCACTTTTGCCAAACAGCAATCAGCAGTGCCACCCTCTAATGGGCTACTAACACATCATTACTACGCCTCCGTTTAACTCCTACACCATTACCTTAGCACATTTAACATAGTTCATAGTTCCATAGCCCTAGGTGGATTATAACTCACAGTGATTAACATGCGCTGATCAACATTCAGAGAACTGTCAATAATGTTCCCTGTCGCTCCCCCATACCCTCTCCCCCCCTTCCCCCCTCCCCTCCCCTCCCTCCTCTCACCCCCCCCTCTCACCCCCTCCTCCCACCCGAACAGAGCATAGTTTCTCATTTTAACTCATAGTGTAATGCATATCAGCCTCTTCCGCCTCCCTATCCCCACTATTCACTCTCTCCCACGTCAAGCCCCCTCTCCAGAACCGGGGCCCAAATCCTCTTGAACTGGTCTATCCGCTGCATGCCGAGTAAATGCGCCGTGCAGCACTCCATAGTCAATAAAACCCGCATCCGACTCTCCCACTCCTGCACACTAGGCTCTGTGGGCGTTACCCAGTGCCTCAATATCGTTTGCTTGGCCACCACAAAGCCCTTCTCACAAAGTTGGCGTTGACTTCCATCTATAAAGGCCTTATCTTCATAAGATCCAAATAGACACCATTTGGGCGCTATTTTTACTTGCTGGCCAATCCAACCACTGAGCTTCACTCCAACACCCCCCCCAGAATCTTTGAATGGTGACGCATAGCCAAATCTTATGCGCCAACATGCCCCTCTCCACTCCACACAAGTGGCATCTATCTGTGGCGGAGATACCCACCCGCATCGCCCAGGTATCATGTACATATCCACGCCACAAAAATTTATATTGCACTTCCTGCATCTGCACCAATTCCGACACTGTTGCTATGTGTTGAAAGGCCTTTAGTAAGCGCTCTACCGTGCCTTCCAAAATCCCATCAGCCTTCCATCTGCTCTCTAACCTCGCCAACCCTGTCAAATCTTCCCCCACACTAAGCTCTTCCCGCAGTCTCCAGACTGTGACTTTCCCCTCCAGGGCATGGAAAAGATCCACCATTCCCCTCGCCTCCCACTGTAGGCCCATCGAAGTTCTACGCTGCAGGCTGTGCACATAATGCCTCAACTGCAGATAAAAGTAAAAATCCTGTGCTCGCAAGTGATACCGTCTCTGCAGGGACTGGTAAGGGTCCAGCTGTGCTGCTTGCTCCATCCTCAAATGGCCCACATACTCCACTCCACTATGTGCCCATTGCTTGGCCACTCCGCCCTGCCTCCCCGGGATAAAGTCCCCATTACCGCCTAGTGGGAGACAGTCAGAACATCTCCAATCACATCCCCTATATTGACATAGCAGTCTCCAAGCCTGACGAACTCCCCCAAGATAGCCTGAACGCCCCATAAACCCTGGCAACTCGTTACCCGGTCTATGCATCCAATACATCCTGTGATACGGCTTGGAGATAAGGTCTATCAACTCAGTCGGGATAACTTCAGTTGTCCCCGCTACTAAATCTCGTAGCGGCCGCAGTAGACTAATCAGATTGTACTCCCGCAGCGATATCAAGCCCACCCCCCCTTCCCGCTCCGGCCTTAGCAAAGTCGCAAAAGCAATGCGCGCCGCCTTCCCCTTCCACAAAAGTTTTGACAAGTGCCTCTCCAGAGTCTTTAAGTCTTTCCTTAAGAGCCAAATCGGGGCATGCCTTAGAAGATAGATCCATCTCGGTAACTCGATCATTTAGAAAAGAGCTATTCTCCCCTTCAACGAAATAGGCAGCTCTCTCCATTTCTGCAGCCTCTCTAATGTTCTACCCAACATTGGCTCTACATTAACTGCATACAGATTGCGGAGCTCTCGCGGAATCTGGATACCAAGATAGCGAATAGAATCCTCCGCCCAGACTAATGGGAAGGTACCCTTCCATCTCCCCCTGACTTCCCCTCCAATATCTAACCCCATTGATTTCGCTCTATTTATTCTTAAGCCAGAGAACTCTCCAAACTGCTCAATTCGAGATAATGCGCACTCCAACGACCCCTGCGGATTCGTCAAACACAATAATAGATCATCTGCGAACGCACTAACTTTCACTCCCCCTTTCGGCCATTCGATCCCCTGAATCCCCTCCGTCTGCTCTAACATTCTCTACAGGGGCTCCATCTGCAAGACAAACAGAGGTGATAGCGGACAGCCCTGCCGCGTCCCTCTTCGCAACTCAAAAGATTCTGAGCGCTGTCCACCTACTGTTATAAAAGCCAAAAGGTGCCATATAGAGTGCCTGTATCCAAGCCAAAAAGGCTTCCTCAAGACCAAACCTCCCGAGCACCTCAAACATGTATGCCCAAGATACTCTGTCGAAGGCCTTCTCCGCATCCAGGCTTACCAGCAATAACGGGTCGCCTCGTTGCACGCTCAATTCCACCCCCAGAAGAACTTTACTAATATTAGAAAAGGCCTCCTGGCCTTTAACAAAACCTGTTTGACACGGGCTAATCAACTTCGGCAGGATCATCTGCAACCTTTTCGCTAACACCCCAGCCAGCACTTTCATGTCATAGTTGATTAAAGAAATCGGTCTGTAGGAAGCCGGATCTTCCGCATCTTTCCCAGCTTTATGAATCACCGTGATTGCGGCCGTCCTCATATCCCGAGGGAACCCTCCCTCATTTAACACTTCCCCATACACTGCAGCCAGAGTAGGGACCACCTGAAATTCTAACATCTTATAAAATTCTACTCCGTAGCCATCCGGCCCGGGAGCCTTGTGCGGTTTCCCCCCTCTGATCACCCTCTGGAGTTCCACTCCTTCTATCAGTCTATTTAACTCCTCAAGGTCGTCCCTCGAAAATTTTGGCAGCGCTATCTCATCCAGAAATGCTTTCTCACTCCCTCTATCTTCCAACTCTGGGGTATATAACTGTTCATAAAATTGCCGGAAGACCTCCACTATACTTCTGGGGTCTGAAAGCCTTACCCCTGTGCTATCTCTAACAGTGGCCACCACCCTAGGCCCTTCCCCCTCCCTCACCAAGCGAGCCAGTAAGCTACCCGTTTTATTGCCATATATGAAGAACTTATGCCGGTAATATTGCATACTGTATATTGCTTGCTCTTGCAGAATGCCATTAAGCTTCCGCTGAACCTCTAGATAAGCCGGAACATGTTATTTTCCCTGGCCACCCAAGGACAGTTGTTTCAACTGTCGCATTTCCTGCGTCAATAGCAATACTTCCCCATTTATTCTGCGCTTCTCCTTAGCCACATATGCAATAATGTGTCCCCTCATTACTGCCTTCCCTGCCTCCCAACACAAGGTGGCAGATCGAGCACTGGATTCATTAAAATGCAGATATTCTTCCCACTTTTGCACTAAGTACTGTTGAAAGCTTTTATTCTTCCACATCTGTCTAGGGAAAGCCCATCGAGATTCTCCTCTTTCTCTCCCCCTCCAATCCATCCTCCTCATGGCATGATCAGACACTAAAATAGGCTCAATTTCAGAACTAATCACTCTGTCAAATTCTCTCTCCACCACTAGAATATAATCAAGTCTAGACCAGATGTGGTGCACCCTAGACAGATGCGTAAAGTCTTTTTCCCCCCCATGCAAGGTGCTCCAAGTGTCTACCAATCCCCCTGTCTGACACAGGTAGCTCACTCCCTTCTTGCTCCAACCTCCCTTCTCCTTCCCTCCAGACTTGTCTAGCTCAGGATCATGAGGGCAATTGAAATCGCCCGCCACAATCAACGGAATCCTCGGGGCATTACCCACTTTATGACTCATCCGTTGAAAAAAGCAGTGATCATAGACGTTTGGGGCATAAATATTCCCTAGAAAAAATTCCCCTCCATTTAACTTTAAATGCACAAACATGTATCTACCCGAGGGATCCAGGTCCTCTCTCAACAACTCCACTTGATTCTCTTTACTTATCAGAATTGCCACCCCTCTTTTCCGGCCCCCCAAGGGAGCAGCAAGCACATGCCCCACCCAACCTTTTTTAAGCTTGACATGTTCCTTTGCACTGAGGTGTGTTTCCTGAAGCAATGCTACCTGGGCTTCACTCTTCCGCAGGGCCTGTAGTATTTTTGTTCTCTTCACTGTTGAGTTTATCCCCCCAACATTCCAAGATATGAATCGCATGTGCTGTCTCATTGATTCTCATTAACATAGGGTGACACCATGCATTCCTTCCATTACACTGCCCGGGGTTGCCCAGCCTCAACCCCCAGCCTAGAAACTACCAAAAGTAGGCTGCAGTTCTGATTTATAATATGGATTTGCTCTCCCCATCCTGTAACTCGTCCCGGCCCTGCACCTCCCGCAATCCCTGTGAGTTCTCCCTTCCCTCTATCCCCCCTCCCAACCCCCCTCCCTCCCCTCCCCCCTTCTGCCCCCCGCCCTGTCCCCCCTCCTCCACCCCCCTCCCAGGTAAAAAACTTCCTATCCCACCTTCAACCATCTTGGCTGAAGTACGAGTCCCTACCGTGCACTGCGGGGCCGCCCCGAGCCCCCTCTCTGGAGGGATCATCAGATTGTAACTGCCCCTCCCAGCCTGCCTCCCAAATGGCTTCCCTAATCAAGTTTATACAAACAAGTATACATGGGCGGGTAGTGTTCTCCCGTCTGCTTACATTCCGTCCCCCACCCAATACCAAGCATTCCATATCTTCATGCTTAATAGAGAACATCAAAGAATAGCAGAACAGGATAATATAATAGATAACATCAACTCAATAACCACACGTTAACATAATGCAGGCAGCTACCCGCTCAAACATCCACAGGCCTGGTCACACCCAAGGGCATCCATCGCTTTGGCACAGACTTCCCTTCCACCTTAAAAGTTATATTAGATGATATTCAAGGCCCCAGAGTCTATCCATTCTTACAAGTCAGGGTCCTGACTCGCTTCTCCGTTTTGCGTCGGCAGATTTTTCTCCAAGTCCGCCAGAAATGTCTGAGCCGCTCCCACCGAGTCAAATACAAAAGTTTTCCCCATGTTGTACACTCGCAAGGTGGCCGGAAACGCCAGCGTGAATCTGACCTTCTTTTGGAATAAAGCCGCACACACAGGTGTAAACTCTCTGCTCTTCGCGGTGACCAAGGCTGAATAATCTTGAAACAAAAGCAGCTTATTGTTGTCCAAAGTTAGCTGCCGGTGCCGGCGATAAGTTTGTAACAGTTGCTCCTTATGTGCGAAATTGAGGATCCGCACTATCACCACTCTGGGCTGCGGTCTGGACGCCATTTTCCCTCCGACACGGTGAGCACGCTCTACTTTGATTTCTCCCACCAACGAGTCAAGTCCCAGAGCCTTCGGGAGCCATTTTTCTAGCAGGGGCAACAGCTGCTGGTCAGTAGTTGTCTCCAGGATCCCCACCAGACATATGTTTCTGCGGGATCGATTCTCGAGGTCGTCGATCTTATTTTGTAAGGCCTCCAGCTTTGCCCGAGTGCCCTCATGCTCCCTCGCCTGCCGCCCTTCATCCTCGATGGCCGCCACTCTGTTCTCCAGCTCCTCTATCTCATTTCCACCATCGACGTGCACATGACCTCCAGTTTTGATAATATTTGATCAAATTTGGGGTCTAACTGTCGTACCACTTCCCTTGCCAGATCCTCAGTGGCCGACTCCACGCTTTCCTTGCTCGGTGAGGAGGGCTGCGTGCTCGTCAAGGTCGAGGCTCCAGGCCTTGGCACCCTCTCCTTCTCCTTGCGCGCCGGAGGTGGCATTTTTCTGCGCTTTGCAGCCTGTTATTTTTAGTCAGGGGCTTGATCTGGTTCTCTCTCCACCCGCAACCTTCCTCCGGGGGGCAAAACAGATTTTTAGCAGTTTTCTCGAGGCGGCCCCGGAGCGAGCGGAGACACGTCTTCACTCGCTCATGTGTCACGTGGACTCCTCGAGCCTTAGGTTTTTAGAAGGCAGAGAGAAGCAACCAATACTTTGAACAAAGTTGCCACACTGCATCCTGCCCAGCTGTCTTCAATTAAATTGCTCAAGGTCTCTGGCAGCCACCAAAGTGTTTAAGTGCTTTAACTCCCACTGCCAGGCCAAAGTCTCATACAGCTGTGTTATGTCGCTACTGTTATCGTAAGACTTCGGCCCTGCAGTTGCAAATGAGGGTTTCAGTGCATCTCCAATCTCTGAGTGCAGGGCTTGAGCGATTTAATTAAAGAAAGCTGGCAGAAGGCAGATTGGCAACTTCATAGAAGTAAGTAGTGTTTGATGTGCTCTACCTCTATTTTACAGTTACAAATCGCTAGGACCTTTTGACTGGGCCTCTCCTCACTGGGGGAGGGTGGGGCTGCTTAGGTGGAATTTATGCCACTGGCCAGAGGGTAAAAGAATACACATACATGGGATTTCCAAAAATACATGCTATTTCCTGGTCCCATCCTTCCACAAACAGAGGTGCAAAGTGTTGGTATTTTTAGCGCATGTACCTTACACATGCAAATTTTCATGGAGAAACTGCTCTTTGAAAAATTAGCTCCAAAATACATACAGTAAAAGAATGCATATACTTTGTAATTACACAGGCTGCTTAGAATTGTCCCAAATGACTAGGGCATTCCCAGAACTCAGTAACTATCTTTTTTTTTTTTATTTAAATTTTTATAATTCATACATACTTGACATAAGCAAGTTACAGGTAATAAACAGAAAACAAATGAGAGATAATCAGTCAAAGGGAAAAATTAACAACAACCATTGCAGTCCACATCTAGGGGAGAAATTACAAAGAAAATGCTGAAAAGGAACATCAAGAGAGAAACTCTCTCAAATCTAAAGCCATATACAGGGTGCCACAAAAAAAGTGAGAACATCTCGTAAATTAAAAGCTTAAATATATGCAGTATGTAAATTGTACATAGTTTTCCCTGTTTTTTTTCTACAAGTTGTTTTCCCTGTTCGATGTAAACTCGGGAGTGCACTACGATCCTAGAGTCGTTCTGTTAACTGTAAACCGCACTGATGATAAAGAGCGCGGTATAAAAGAAATGTTAAGTAAAATAAAATAAATAAAATAGTTTACTTTTTACCCCTTTTTAGCTATATAATCTCTTTATTTCAACAATTTCCGGTCGCCATCTTTTAAAATTTTTTTTTTTTAAAATTTGTCAATCGTTTACACCTCTTTTTGAATTTTTAAATAACTTATATGCTATGAGATGTTCTCACCTTTTTTGGGCCACCCTGTATATATCTGCCAAATATCCCTCATCCATCTCCCGTACCCTCCCTATCTGACAAAAAGGTCTCCAGTTGTAAAGAATAAAGACAAATATACTTAACCCCCCTGTAGTGTTATCACACACTTACAGGGGAACCTAAGAAAGAAAGATGCCCCCAGGGCCAACACCCTTGGCCTAAGGGACAAAAAAAGCCCGCCTACACACCTGAGTTGCCCTGGAGACATCTTGAAACATTTGTACTTTAGCACCACAAAAATACACATCTTTATGTTTGAAGGAACTCTTAAATACCAAAGCTTTATCTAATTCAGATACAAAAGAGGCCACCAAAGGCCCTAGTCACAATGGTATCTTGTGAGTCTTCCAAGAATTGAGTAAGATTAGCCAAAGATTGAGGTTGCAATATATCATATTCTCCCGGAGTCTCATCTGATACCAATCGTGACGAAATATAAAACATTTTAGAAAAAGAAACAGTATCTGAATTTGAAAGTTCTGACACCTCCTTCATATACTTACGAAGTAATATCTCAGGGGATCTCAAATGTGTAACAGGAAAATTTAACAAACAAATATTTTTCGTCCTAAGAGCATTTTCCAAGGAATCTAATCTACGATGAATATAATTGAACTAACTGCGGAGGCACTCATCGACTGAAGGGAAGCATACCGGGCATCACTTCTCTGTACCTGTGTAGTTAGATTCCAACCGCTCATCAACTGCCTCCAGCCTTATCACAGTTTCCTGTGAAAACTGAAAAAGCTGGGATACTGTGGTTACTAAGGTAGCCTCAGTATGGGTAACCACTCTCCAAAAGTCCAACAAGGAGACCTGAGAATAAGGAATACCCTGTGGAACACTCGGGGGGGGGGGGGGGGAAACAGGTAACAAAGAACCAACAATATGAAGAGGAGTACTTTGTTGTACTGGCAAACCACTAGCCAGCGGTTCCGGCGGGGTTATTAATGATGGGGGAAGTGGTGGAGAGTGCTCAGGAGAGCTCAAAGAAGCTCCCTCCAGAGTTTGCAAGGGCGCAACAGTACCTGCAGGGGGGGAGGTCTCGACACCCCCTGCTCTTCAAATGTCTATCCATAGGACCAGTCTCTCCCAGAGCCAAAGGAAATATTTTCTTCTTTCTTTTACCCATACAGGCAACAACTCTCCAGGCTCCCAAGGGGCCTATCTTCCCCTTGTGGCATGCCCCTTAGGCGCACAGCCATGGCATGCCCTATCGAGACAAGAACCTTTAAGCCCTTGAAATCGCCTGGGGCAGTCCCCACCGCAGCTTGCTCACCCCGGAAAACTCTGTAGCTGCACACCTGGCTCAAAAAAGCTCTCCCATGGTGCACTGAGATCAGCTGGTTAAGCTCCCGAAATCACCTGGGGCAGTCCCCACCGTAGCCTGCTCACCCTGGAAAACTCCGTCGCTGCACGGCTGGCTCCAAACAGCTCTCCCCCTCAGTAACTATCTTATCAACAAAGACAAAGCCTGGAGCTGACTGTGGTACAGATCTCCAACTACTAGTATGCAAACTCAAGCTAAAGTTGAAAAAGAGCAAGCCACTCATGAATGTAGCAAAATATGATCTTGAGAATATACCACTGGAATTTAAAGACTGCCTGCAAAATCGATTTTCTGCTTTAGGTACAATGACAGAGCTCCAGAAGAGTTATGGGATGACATCAAGAAGGTTGTGCTGGAAGAAAGTGAGAAATCCCTACAAAAGATGTAAAAAGAAAAGCAGCCATGATGGATGACTGAAGAAACTCTGAAAATTGCCCAGAAATGCAGAGAAGCTAAAGCCAGAGGAGAGAGAGGCAATCACAGAACTCAGATTTCCAAAGTGCATCAAGACAAGACAAGGAGAAGTACTACAATGATGCATGCAAGGAAATAGAATCAGAAACTATTAGAGGAAGAATAAGATCTGCTTTCCTAAAGCTACAAGAGTTAAATAAAAAATTCCAGCCTCAAATTGGATCCGTGAACATCCTGTAGCATTCCATGTTGAATAATGCTGAGAAGATCATGAAAATGTTGAAAGAATACACAGAGTCATGATACCATAATTATCAAGTGGACCAACAGCCATGTCAACCTGTACCTTATGATCAGGAACCATTGGTGATGAAAGAAGAAGCAGCACTGAAAGCATTATCAAAGAACAAAGCACCGGACATTGATGGCATGCCTATTGAAGTATTACAGCAATTGGATACAGCTGTTACCATAATTACAAAGTTCTGCAAAGAAATTTGGAAGACTATATCATGGCCAGCTGACTGGAAAAGATCTGTGTTTATGCCAATAATGAAGAAAGGTGATCTGAGTAACTATGGAAATTATTGTACAATCACTTTGATCCCACGTGCCAGCAAGATTCTATTCAAGAAAGGGTAAGGATGAGGGACATCGTGGATGTGAGATGGATTCTTGAAAAGAGAAAAGAATATCAAAAGGATATCTGTGTTTTATTGACTGACTACAGAAAGGCTTTTGACTGTGTAATCCATGAGAAACTCTGGGCCATATTAAGAAGCATGAGATTACCAGAACTCCTGCTAGTTCTTTTGCACAACCATTACACTGATCAAGAAGCAACAGTTTGAACAGAGCAAGGATAAACAATGGTTTAAAATCAGCAAAAGGTGTTCGACAAGGCTGTATACTTTCCTCTTACCTGTTTAATTTATATACAGAACAAATCAAAGAAGTAGGACTGTATGAAGACAACAGAGGTGTGAAGATTGATAGGAGACTCATCAAAAACCTTGGCTATGCTGATATTACATTACTGGCTGAAATTGAAGACAATCTGAAACATTTGCTTGTCAAGATCAAGGAATATAGTCTTAAAATGGGCTCTTGGCAGAATGGCTTTGAAGGATCTAGACGAGATTCTGAAGAGCAGAGATGTCTCTCCATACAAAGTTTTGACTTGTCCAAGCCATGGTATTTTCAATAATGTCATATAGATGCAAAAGTTGGACAGTGATAAAGATAGACAGAAAGAAAATCTATGCCTTTGAATTATGGTACTGGTGAAGAATACTGTGTATACCATGGACTGCCCAAAGAACAAACCAGTCTAGAGAAGATCAAACCAAAGTTTTCTTTAAAAGCTCAGATGACAAGACTTCGACTTTCATACTTTGAACACATCATGTGAAGAGAGAGATCACTAGAGAAGACATCATACTTGGCAAGATTGAAGGTCAATGGAGAAGAGGAAGGCTAGCAATGAGATGGATTGATACAATAGCAGCAGCTATGGGTGCCATTCTATCAACAATGAGCCAACTGACTGAAGACCGAACTCTCTGGATAGTTTGACAACTATCCAGAGGGTCGCCATGAGTCAACACCAATTTGACAGCACTTTGTGATTCTTTCCTCTTTCTATTTCCTGTAGGATCCATTTTCAGCAGCAGTAGCAACTGCATTAATTTAATAATAGCACTGATCTTTAATATGTATATTCAGTGCTACTCTGCATATAGTCGGTGGCGCTGAATGCACATGTAATGCGGTCACCTCTGCCCCCACTCTGCGGTTTTCAGTTTGGCAGTCCTAAACCAAATGTACAGCTAATCTGGATAGCTGCTGAATATCACCACTATCCAGGTCATTTCGTGACTCCACTCTCCCTTCAGATAATATCAGGCCTATAGAATGGATTTTTGATCTAGTACCATGTTATAATAGTTGAGACCAGCATATGGCATGATGTGGGACTCCACAACCAAGAGAGGTTTCAAGAAAATAAATTTTATCTGGGCAACCAGCATCCAAATAACTGCCCCTAGGCTTTTGCCCAGCTGTAAGTAGTCTTTACTTACTCTTGGCAGGGCTACCCTGCAGAACAGCTGATTAGTGCTCCAGCACTGAAGGCACAAAACTGCTTCTCAAAGTTTCCTCACTTCAACAGCACAGCCCAGCAAAAAGTCTCTCCAACCAAGCAGAACTCCAGCAGCAAGGCTGACCAGACAATAATACAGTTCAAATGCTTCCTACCTCCACAGCAGGCTCTCTTTTACAGGAAAGTAGTCTTCAGGTATGCTCCTCTCTCCTCCAGGTCTCCTGCTCCCTAGTTTAAACCATGGGGCTAGGCCACACCCTCCCTCAGACATTCTCCAGCCTGTTCTCTTAAAGGGACAGGGGTTTAAGCACTTACAGAGCAATATCTTAGGGTTCTGACCTTGGCTGGGGAGAGTCTCTGCGGGGGATGGGGAATTTCCCATATACTCCATCACATATAGTACTCTCCTCCTCAGCTCAATCCTAGGCAGTGGAGCATCTGACATTCTTGGGCCCTCCACATGGGACAAGAAGTCCATGTTCTGGTGCACCTTACCAGTCCTATGTCAGACCACATACTGAAAGGGTTGGAGGCTGAGAAACCAGTGTATGAATCATTCATTGGTCTTCTTATTCTGCACTAGCCACTTGAGGGGCTGGTGATCCAAAACCAACATAGAAGGGCGGCCAAGCAGGTAGTATCAAAGTCTCTAGAGCCCACTAAACTGCGAGGCCACCTCCTCAATGAGGACATAAAGCTGTTCCCGAGGAAGCAATTTTCAGCTGATCAAAGCCACTTGGTGCTCCTCACCCTCTATCTCCTGGGCTAAGACTGCCCCAAGAATGACAGCTGAAGCATCCATTTGTACAACAAACAGCTGTGTGAAGTCTGGACTGACTAGGATCAGTTCAGAACACAAGGCTGTCTTCAAGTCCCAGAACGCCTTCTCCAATTCTACTGTCCAGCTGATCTTGCCCGGGACTTTCTTCTGGAGGAGCTAAGCCAATCATTCAGCTATTCCTGCCATGTTCAGAATGAATCAACGGTAATAGCCGATCATCCCCAAAAAGGCCCGCACACGTTTCTTCATCATAGGAACCAGCATCTGGGAACTAGCACCTACCTTTTTAAGTTGCGGTCACACTTGGTCATTTCCCACTGAATATCCCAGGTACTGGGCCTCCCAGAAACATTTTTTTGGGTTGGCTATCAAACCGGTCTTCCTCAAAGTTAGCATGGCTTGTACATGTGATAGGTGGATATTCCAGTCGCGAATATAAATCACAAAATCGTCTAAGTAGGCTGCCGCATATCCCCTGTGAGGTCTCAATAGGCGATCGACTAGGTGTTGGAAAATAATGGGAGCCCCATACAGTCCAAAAGGTAGCACAGTGAAGTAGAATGGTGTTTGGAATGCAAAGAATGTGGTCTTCTCTTTGGCTGCAGGAGTTAGGGGAATCTGCCAATACCCCTTCTTTAGGTTCAATGTTGAAATAAAATGAGCTGCTCCTAGATGTTCAATAAGGTCATCCACTCTAGGCATGGGGTAAGCATCACATTTGGAGAATCCATTCACCTTCCTGAAGTTGATGCAAAATCAGATGCTCCCATCTGGCTTGGGCACCAGTACAATGGAGGATGACTAGTTGTTTTGGGACTCTGACTCCCAATTTAAGCAGTCCTTACTCACTCTCGCCAGGGCTACTCTGCTGAACAGCTGATTACTGCTTCAGCACAGATGGCACAAAACAAACAAAACTGCTTCCCAAAGTTTCTTCACTTCAGGCAGCACAGCCCAGCAAAAGGTTTCTCCAACCAAGCAGAACTCCAGCAGTAAGGCTGAGCAGACAGTAATAAAATTCAAATGTTTCTTACCTCCACAGCAGACTCTCTTTTACAGGTAAGTGGTTTTCAGGTATGCTCCAGAACACCGGGCTCCTCTCTCTCCTCCAGGTCTCGTGCTTCCTGGTTTAAACTCTGGGGCTGGACCACAACCTCCCCAGGCATTCTCCAGCCTATTCTCTTAAAGATGGCGTTTGCAAAGTCAAAGTGTGGCAGGATTAGCGCTTGGTATATGGTCCGGAAATCATCTGGGTCCAACAGGGAGTGTAGGTGCTTGAGTGAGCGGATTTTGAAATAAACGGCTTTGACTATGTTGCTTATGTGGTGTTTCATATCCAGACGTTGATCCAAAGTAACTCCAAGGTATTTTATTGTTTCTTTAGTTTGTAAGTCAGCTTCCTTGACACTGACATGGGATGGGGGAGTAAAGTTGGGGTCTCTGGTGATGAAAAGCACCTCTGTTTTTTTATGTTGAATGCGTAAGTTCTGTGATTGGAGCCACGTTGAGACCGCATTGAAACAGTCTATAAGCGGTGCCAGATCCATGTGAGCTGTGGAGAACGACGTGTATAAGAGAATGTCATCTGCATATATCAAACAGTTCACATTGAATGATCTTATGATGTTGCAGATGGGCTGCATGTAAATATTGAATAATAAGGAGGATAACGAGGAGCCTTGAGGTACCCCTTGCTTTTGATGGAAAGGTTTTTACTCTTCTGATCCGGACTTCACATATTGCCATCTTCCATCCAGATAAGATTTACACCATCCTAGCGCACTGTTGCAGATGCCCTTCTCTTTCAGTCTTCCGAGGAGAATTTCGTGACTCACGGAGTCGAACGCCGCGGCGATGTCTAGGAAGATGAGCACAAAACCTTGACAGATGTTGTCAATGCCTGTGATGATGTCGTTGAATAGACTAGTGAGTAGTGTCTTGACCCCATGATATTCTCTGAACCCATGTTGGCAGCTATCTAGGGGAGCAGCGGCGTCTGTGATCTTGAATTTGCCGTTGTGCCTCTTTCTCAATTATCTTAGCTAAGAGGGGGATACTGGCTATTGGCCTATAAGAATCTACTCTTTGGGGGTCTAGTTTGGGGTTTTTCAATAGTGGCCTAATGGAAGTCTGTTTGAGTGTTGTGGGGAAATATCCTGTTGTGAAGGAGAGCTTCATTATATTTGCGATGATAGGGCTGAACACACCACGTAGCTCCTTAATCCAAAAAGCTGGGCATGGGTCAGTCTGTGCAGTGGAGGTGTTGAGAGATGCTATGGTGTCCTCAATACATTTAGTGGATGGTGTGGAAAATTTGTTTAGTGGGAATAGGCCCATTGGTTCTTGAAACGTGACTACTGAGATCTTGTCAGTTTGAACGATCTTGGATTGCAGGTAGTCAGCGAATTTTTGTGGGTGAATCTCATTGTGGTGTTCGGGAGATGGTTCCTTCGAGAGGGATTTGACCAAGTTGAAGAGGTCACGTGGTTTATTCAGAGATCTCTTTAGGGTGTCAGTGTGATATTGTCTCATTCTGGTTGTGATTGTTTCTCGGTGTATTGAAAGGTGGGTTCAGTAGGCGGTCTGATCTTCAGTTGAGAGCAATCGGCGCCATCGGCGCTCAAGTCTGTGTAGTTGATTAAGAGAAGCTCGCAGCTCAGGTGAGAACCATGGGGCGGAACTTCTCTTTGTCATTGCTGTGTTCTTGGGGTTCGGGTGTTGTGAGATGGCAAGCAGGTTGGAGTTCCAGGAAGAGATTAGTTCATCAAGGTCCGGCGTGGTTTTGTTGAGGAGTGATTGGGTTTCAGATAGGATGTGTTCCCTGTTGAATGGGCGAAAGCTTCTTGTGGCTGTTCGTGAAGTGTTGTTCATAGTTCGGCTTCTGTTCAGCTGGTCATTGTTGAAGGGTATCTGGATAATAATCAATTTGTGGTCCGACCAGGGTACATCAACTACTGATATTGGGAGATTGTGGTTTTGTTCCATGACTGGCTGTGGAACAAATACCATATCAAGAATATTCCCTTTTGTATGTGTGGGTTCATTGATGATTTGTTTGAGTCCCAGGTCTTCCATTGCACCAAGGAACGCATTTGCGTGGCTTTGGGGTAAAGATGGGAGATTGAAGTCACCCATTATCCAATTTGGTTTATTGGGAGTGAGGGTGTTGGCTGCAAGGTCAATAATGGTTGGGAGGTCATCTGGAGATGTAGACGGTGTTCTATATAACAAGTTGAGGGAGCATTGCTGGTTTGCAATGGAGAGAATGTCCAGACTGTTTGTGCTAGAGGAGTCTGATATGTGGAAGTTAAGGTCTGATTTGGTGATTATGAGCACCCCTCCTCCTTTTTTGTTATCCCTATGTCTCGTATGTATGGAGAAATTGGGGGGTAGTAGTTGGTTGAGGAGGACGTTGTCTTCCGATGATAGCCAGGTTTCCGTGATCATAAGTATCTCTAGGTCATAAAGGGAGATTGTGTCTAGGACAACAGGCCAATTTTTGCATATAGAACGCGCGTTGATGATGGCACATTTTAGGGAACGGCAGCTCAAAGGTTTCTCCTGGATGGGTGTCTTGGATAACTGGAGTGCTACATGTATCAGGTGGGAGCGGCGCGTGTAAGCGTCACTTCCTGGGTTGGAGTATGGGGGACCATACCATCTTTTTTCATGGCTATTCAAGACTGGAATCTTGCCGTGTGGCGTATAAAGGGCTCGGGAGGTTCCAAGCCAGTGAGTAAGGAGGTAAAAGCTAAGAATGGCAGCGACTTGGAGGGCCATTTTGAGGGTTGGGATTGTGTGTGAGACACTGTAGTTATGATGTAGTGAGGTGCGATACTGGGGCAGTGCAGAGCGATGCTAGGACAGTGTAGTGCAGTAATGAGACACAGTACAGTGATGAGACACTTCAGTAAAGAGGAGTTATTAAACGAGAATGCAAAATTGAGCTGTGACTTAAACTGGCAAAACTGCAATACTGAGATGATACAGTAATAAACTAAGATGCTAGACAGGTTATGATGACCAGGAGTGAGAAAGAAAGGAGAGGGACGAGGGTGGGGACAATGGGAGCTGATGAGAATGGGGGGGGGGGGAAGGGGGAGGAGAGAGAGAGGGGGGGGGCAGGCAGGAACGACATAGGGTGAGATCCTTAACGGAGAAATAAGCTGCTAGTAAGGCAGGATTTGGAGAGCAGGAAGGAGGGCAGAGGAGGAGTGGGGCGATAACAAATAATGGAGAACAGCTGATGGGAAGAATTAGAAGAGGATGAAACAAGCCCAGAATAATAAAAAAGCTTGACGGGATGGATAAGGGAGTGACAGTGGGAGTGGCAGTGGTGAAAATGGGCAAGTGACTCAGTAGAACGGTGCTTACACCAGAGGCAGTCAGCACGGTGAAGGTAGGAGAGATGGAGAAAAAGGCTGGAATGAAACCAGGGATGGTGAGGAGTGGAAGGGCTGGAACAAGATGGTGGGCAGGGAGGGGCAAGAACATCAAGGGCTTTGGTCAGGGTGGAGTTCCAGCATAGAACTTGACTGGGAGAGAGGGAAGAAAAGTCCAGGGAGAAGAGCTGATTGGAAGAGGGGAACTGGTGAAGGGTGGTTGCATAGATGCAACAAATAACGGAAGAAGGGGGTGCAGCAGAGGAGTGGGGGGGGGGGAACAGAGTGAGGGAAGGAGGGAGAAGAAGAGACAAAGATGATCAGACCATGGGACTGAAAGGGGGAGGGAGAGAGTGTGGGAAGGCCGGCGGGTGAGATAATGGTCAAGAGAGTGACCAGCGGAATCAGTGGGGCAGCAGACATGTTAGAGCAGTGAGAAGTCATCGAGGAGAGAAATAAAAGATGCATCACGAGGACGAACGGGAGATTCAAGGTGTAGGTTAAAATCGCTGAGAATGAGAAGAGAGGTTTCTAAAAAAAAAGTTGAGGGGCGTCTAAGAGATGGGAGGAAAAAACGGATGAGCATAGATGAGAAGAAAATAAAAGGGAGGGGTACTGTCTGAACAAAGCAATAAGGCTTCAGGATAGTGGAGAGTGGAGAGCTGGGGTTGAGACCTTGCTGAGGGAGAGGGAGGAGCGGTGGAGAACTGCCATGCCTCCACCACTGTGGTCCTACCGGGAGGTGGACAGTGCGGAATAGCCAGGGGGAAGGCAGCGATTGAGGAGCAGCTCCTCTCCCTCCTGAAGCCATGTGTCTGTGAGGAAGAGGGCATCGAGTGTTTGCAAAAGTAAGAAGTCATTGATGAGGAGGGTTTTGAGCGCATAGAGTGGCAGTTGAGGAGGGCAAGCATGAGGGGGAGAAGGGCCAATGGAGGACTGAGGAGCTGAGAGGGGAATGAGGGAAGGGACTGGAGAGGCAGAAAGGAACACTGAATAAGATTCATGAGGTTTCCGGAGGATACTGGTGCGCCAAAGGTGCCCTGGGATGGAGAAGTGGAGCGCCAGCCCCAATGGACTGGGATGAGGGGACAGTGGCCAGGTGAGGGCGTGGGAAGTGAATGCAGGATAAAAACAAGAAGGGGAGCTAGAAGAAGAACGGGTGCATTGAACTTACCCGGAATGCAAGAACGGGTGGATGCAGTCTGCAGAGAGACAGCTGCAGCAGGATCGCAAGGCATAGTGGAGATATTCTCCTCCAGAGTCGCCCCAAGGAGCAAGTCCTGCTGTTTTGGGGTGCGCCCACGGCATGAGACACCGCTGAGGCAGTGGATTTAAATGTCTGGTTTACCACATTACTTCTGGGAGGCAGGACGGCACAGAACGCTGAGACAACAACGGGAAGTACCTGAAGGGGAGATACAAGCAGAAACTGAGCCAGTCAACACAGTAGCGCAGTAAGCAAGAACAGAGCAGGTAGAGAACAACCAAGCAGGTCTATGCAGCAGGAGGGTCAGTGTAGTGATACTTAGTCGTGGAGGCTGCACTTTTGGAATTTCACTTAAATGTGTAGGTTGCCCATTTTGCAAACCTACTCATGTAAAGGCTGCAATTAACTGCGGAGTCTGCTATTTTTATCTAGGTTGAATTTTGAGTAAGAACTAAACTACGGTGAGATTAAGGATAATCTTCTTAATCCCTCCTATTAGGGCCAGCTCAAGTATATGAGGCGCTCTAGGTGAATCCTCATTACTGCCCCCCACCTACTCCCATGCTATCCCTGCTACCACATCTCTGGGGCCTGCAGTGGAGGGCAGTAACATTAAAGCATGTATCCAAAGCCTATAATGCTGTGGGTTGTTGATGCTAGGCTTTGATCAGCTGCTTATGTCCCTTCCAACACAGATTTCTGTTTGTGTGGGGCAGGGTCGGCTGGTCAAAGTGCAAAACCAACTGCATGCAGCATTGGAGGTTTTGGGTAAGTGCTGCAGTGCTGGTGTAATGTTGTGCCACCACTGCAGATCCCAGAGAGGGGCAGCAGCAGTGCCAATGGGCAACCCTTGAAAGGTTGGCACTCTAGAAGACTATCTAATTCACCTAATGGGTAGCACCGGCCCTGATTCCGTACACTTTAAAAAAAAAAGCGAGACAATCCACGGACAGGTGTAAATCCTAATGTGCATAATTTTGACCATACACATGTATTTCTTATCTTAAATAAGGGATACATGTGTAGATTTTTGGCCTGCCCTGGCCTCTAACTACACCACCAACATGCACCCTTGAAAAGTCCATGGGACTGAAGACATCCATGTGTGAAAAGGGCCCTTGCTAAAATGCCAAATGCTTGACGGACAGATAGACTTAAAGATCTCAGTATGCATACTTTGGAAGAATGATGGGAGAGGAGAGATATGAAAGAGAAGGTTAAATACCTCCATGGCATAAATGCACAGGAGAACCTCTTTCAATTGACAGAAAGCTCTGCAACGAGGGGGCATAGGATGAAGGTGAAAGGGGATAGGCTCAGGAGTGATTGGTGGAACTATTTCTTTACGGAAAGAGTGGTAGATGCGTGTAATAGTCTCCCAGTGGAGGTAGTAGAGGTAAAGCCTGTATCTGAATTCAAGAAAGCAAGGGACAAACACAAAAGATCCCCAAAGTAAAAAAAAAAAAAAAAAAAAAAAAAAAAAGGGACTCTAGAGGTTAGTATGGAAGGGCAGATTGGATAGGCAATATGGTCTTTATCTGCTGTCATGTTTCTGGATTATACACGTTTAAATTGTGAAATAAGGCCTCTAGTCAAAGTAAACTATGGGGGTTATCTGCTCATGTATTAATTTGGCAGGACATGTACGAATAATGCTAATAAAGTTTCTGAAGTCTGAATCTATATCTAGATGCCTCATGTCACCACCAGATGGAGCCTTCTGAAGGAAATATTTGTACTGTACCTGTTTTCTGCACAAAAATAAAGGCTAAAATATGTATTTAATCCAATAAAGATGTATCTCCTTATATTTTCTTGGTTTTTGTTAACCTTTATTTCTGTGCATTCAAGTGGACTAACACAGAAAACACTGTTAGCTACCAGCTTCATCTTTATGAAATTTGCAGAGACTCTAAAGAAGCAAATCTTCTGTGGAGCCCTGAAGCCTTCACCATTACTTATTATAATGCCTGATGCCACAATTTGTAGCCTATGAGGCCAATTCCATACAGGCCGTCCAGCCCCCTGTGTGGCCGATCAAAATCGGGATGCACAGAGGTAGACTTGATCAGGGGTGGCCCAAGGGGGGTGCGGGGCCATGTGCGGAGACTCAGTGTGGGGCCTCATTTGCATAAGTGGCCTTATTTGCATAAATATTTGCATAATGTTACCATACACTAACTTTTAGTAAACATGTCTCTTAATGAGTGTATGGATAAAGAAAGACTAAAAGATTTCTACATTACTATAATCCAGTGCCAACTGCCAGGCACATTAGGAACTACTACAAATGCTGCCCATTTAGAACCCATAGCAAACCCGCCGTATCCTGACAGCATTACCAGGACTCACAAAGCACCATACCCTACCTATCAAAAGGAACACTGCAAATATTAAACCAATACATTTCAGAGAATACTGGGGAAAGAGAACAAGTGGCAATGTCAAATAGGAATTACATAAATAGAATACCTCAGCTCAGTTACACATGCAGAACATAGACCATCACCAAACAAGGAATCACAATTTAGAAACAGGAAGGCAATAATTAAACTGGGAACCCCAAAAGCCAAACTTGGAATGTACAACAACACTGTAGAAATAAAACTATAAATTAATTTGCTCTTGTACCAAACAAAGCGCAGACGTTAATGATGCACATTTCCCAGAGTTTTCATATTCCAGTTAATAAATTCAAAATAAAGAGATATCTTTCTACCTTTTGTGCATTTTTTTCAGTTGCAATTGCTCCAGCCACTTTCTTCTGGTTTCTTCATGTTTTCTGCTAACTGTCCATCGTCTGCTGTCCATTTGTTCTTTCTTCTCTCTTCTAGTTTTTCTTTTCCATTCTCTCTCTCTCTCTCTCTCTCTCTACATCTGCTTTGACATACTAATCTTTCTCCATTTGCTCTTTCCTCATTCCTATTTCATCCACACAAATTTTAGCCCTCCATCCTCAATCCCCACTTACTCTCCCAATACCCGGCCAATTGTAGATTTTTCATCCCTCCCACACAAAATATTTTTCCCCTCTCCATTTTACTCTCCCAGACCCATCCCATTCTAATCCTCCCCCAACATCAGCTCCCTTCTAGTTCCAGTCTCACCCAGCATCCATTCCCTTCTAGTCCCTGCATCAGCCCATTTCCAGTCCTAGCCCCCCATCAACCCATTTCCAGTCCTAGCCCCCCATCAACCCATTTCCAGTCCTCGCTCCCCCATCCCTTTTCAGTCTGAGTCCCTTCATCAGCTCATTTCCAATCCTAGCCCCCATCAGCCCATTTCTAGTCATTTCCTAGCCCCACCATCAGCCCATGTCAAATCCTAGCTCCCCTCCACTCAGCCCAATTCCAGTCCAAGCCCCCCATGAGCCTACTTCCAGTTCCAGCCCCTCCATGAGTCCATTTCAATTCAAGCCCCCACCACAGCCCATTTCCAATCTTAGCTCCCCCCAACAGCCCATTTCCAGTCCTATCCTAGCTGCTCCATCAGCCCATTTTCAGTCCTAGCTCTCTTCCCTCACAGCCCATTTCCATTCCAAGCTCCCTCCCCATCAGCTATTTGCAGTTCAAGCCTCCCCTTCCACTCAGCCCATTTCCAGTCATAGTAACCCCCCAACCCATTACCAGTCCTAGCCCCCCATCAACCCACTCCCAATCCTAACTCCCATCACCCCATTTTCAGTTTAAGCCCCCCTATAACCCATTACCAGTCCTAACCCCCCATCAGCCCACTTCCAGTCTTAACCCCATCAACCCATTTCGTCAGCCCCCCATAGCTCATTGCCAGTCCTAAACCCCCCATCAGCCCACAGCCCATTACCAGTCCTAACCACATCAGCCCTCCTCAAGTCCTAACCCCTCCCCATCAGCCCATTTCCTGTCCTAGCCCCCCATAGCCCATTATCAGTCCTAACCCCCCCATAGCCCATTAGCAGTCCTAACCCCCCATCACCTCATTTCCAGACAGCCCCCATCAGCCCACAGCCCATTACCAGTCTTAACCCCCCCATAGCCCATTACCAGTCCTAACCCCCCCCTCACAGCCCACAGCCCATTACCAGTCCTAACCCCTCCCCATCAGCCCATTTCCTGTCCTAGCCCCCCCCATAGCCCATTATCAGTCCTAACCCCCCCATCACCCCATTTCCAGACAGCCCCCATCAGCCCACAGCCCATTACCAGTCTTAACACCCCCCCATAGCCCATTACCTGGCGTTAACCCCGCCCCCAAGAGCCCACTGCCCATTACCAGTCCTAACCCCTCCCCATCAGCCCATTTCCTGTCCTAGCCCCCCCATAGCCCATTATCAGTCCTAACCCCCCCATAGCCCATTATCAGTCCTAACCCCCCCATAGCCCATTACCCGTGCTCACCCCCCATCGCCCCATTTCCAGACAGCCCCCATCAGCCCACAGCCCATTGCCAGTCTTAACCCCCCCCCCGCCCATTACCAGTCCTAACCCCCCCCCCATCGGCTTATGGCAAAATTAAAAAAAAAAAAAAAAAGCTGGCTCTGGCTGCTGCCGCTGCCGCCGTTGCGGCAGCGGCAGAATGAAGTGTCCCGCGGGGCCTCCTCTGCTCGCTGAGCCCCTCTGCAAGGGCTTTCAGATTCGCGAAGGGAGAGTGTCTCCCTCGCGTCTCTGTTAAGCCCGCAGGGGCTAATGGGAAATTTCCCATCTGCCCCTTTAGACGCGAGGGGCTTATGGTAAATTTCCCATTAGCCCCCTGCGGGCTTAACAGAGACGCGAGGGAGACACTCTCCCTTCGCGAATCTGAAAGCCCTTGCAGAGGGGCTCAGCGAGCAGAGGAGGCCCTGCGGGACACTTCCTTCTGCCGTGGTGCCAGAGCCAGCTTTTTTTTTTAATGTAATTTAAAAAAAAGCAGAATGTTCTTTGCGCGGGGCCCCCTGAAACGTGGGGCCCTGTGCAAAAAACATTCTTGCTCAATGGATGGGCCGGCCCTGGACTTGATTCTGATCCCGAAAGGGCTAGATGTGCCCACGGGATCAGAATCTGGTCTATGGCCTGGACGTGCAGGCCAGGCCCCAATTCTGATTGGCCTGTACGACCAGCCACATGCCTGGCTACCTCAGTCAGGCTCCTGAATGGAGCCGCTGTGCCATGGCATCTCATCACCATGGCATCACAGCTCCAGAATGGAGCTGCAATCCCCTGCTGTGGAAAACAAACCTCTTTCCCCACAACCCGACCTCTGATCTGGCCTTCCATGGCCAGGGTCAGGCTGCAAGGAACTCCCAGTGCCCCCTCACCTACTTCCAGTGGCCTGGCTCAGCGATCCCACGATGTCCAGGGGGATGTATTCCACCTTTGAGGTGGCATAAGTCCCCCGTCTAGATCTGAGGCCCTGGATGTACAGGGCCGACCTCTGAATCAGTCCTGTACGCCTGGGGTTGTGGCCTGCCCATGCCCCTCCCACCCCCATCTAGGTCTCCCCATACACACCTGCTGTTCATATGGGGAGGCTTTTGCTGAGGCCAGCGGGATGGGGGGGGGGGGAAATAGCAGGGATGGACATCAAAACAGGATGTCCATCGCTGCTGTTCATAGGACAGAATGACCCCCTATGTTTCCAACTGTTTCATGGTAACTTGCAGAATTATTGTAGGACTTCAGATACAATATACTTGCAGAAAGAGCTTACCTTCCAAGTGATAAGGCAGCTGGACATAAGATGACTTGCCTATGCTCAGAAGTCGTGACTGTGGCAAGGAAGAGCAATTTGTTTTCATTAGGACACTCCTCCTATGTCTTGAGCTTCTCACACATGCTACTAATGTATAAACCAGTGGTTCCCAATCTTTCTGATTGTGCAAACCTCTTAATAACCTGAATGTCCAGGGACCCCCCCCCCCCAAGTTCATTCCCACCACTTTTTCTGGATGCCCTCCCCTCCATACCAAGCCTGACCCCACTAGCCCTCCTTATTTCCCTTTTCCTTTCTCTCTCTCCCAGTCTCTATCCACAGCCAATTCCCAACAGTCTCAGTCAACTTCTCTCTTCTTTCAACAATCCCCACTAGTTTCTTTCTCTTTTCTGTGCCATACGAACCCCACATTGGAATCATGGACCAGTCCTAGAGAGTCTCCATTGCAAGCAAGGTAAATCAGTGGCTCCAGATATAACTTCTCTGTCTGAAAGTTCTTAAAAGGGTGGTAATTTTATTTTTGTAATTTTTTCTGCTGTTCTGCTAACAGATTTGTTTTTGTAGTTGTACTGCAGAAAGGGAATATTTTTTCTGCTGTTATTTTTTTTCTATCCTCTAACCTTCAGGTTCAAAGGAGAAGGCAGGCTCTTTGAAGTCAAAGCATTTCCCATGTGGAGAAGGATGCTACCAGTGGAGTGCCGCAGAGATCTGTTCTTGGTCTAATTCTTTTTAACATTTTTTTTAAGTGATATTGTGGAAGGGCTATGAGGTAAGGTTTACCTCTTTGCCGATGATACCAAAATCTGCAATAGGGTAGATACCCAGGAAGGTGTTAGATAACATGAGGAGGGATTTAGTGAAGTTTGAAGAATGGTCGACAATCTGGCAGCTGAGATTTGACACAAAAAAATGCAGGGTCATGCTTTTGGGCTGCAACAATCCAAGGGAGTGGTACAGTGTAGGAGATAAAGTGCTTCTATCCATGAAAGAAGAGCAGGACCCGGGTGTGACTTTTTCAGATGATTTTAAGGTGGCTAAACAGGTTGAAAAAGCAATGGCGAAAGCCAGAAGGATGCTTGGGTGTATAGGGGAGGAATGGCCAGCAGAAAAAGGGAGGTGATAATGTCTCTGTATAAGTCTCTGGTGTGACCTCATTTGGAGTATTTTGTGCAATTCTGGAGACCGCACCTTCAAAAGGATATAAACAGAATGGAGTCGGTGCAGAGGTGGCTACTAAAATGGGCAGTGGGCTTTGCCATAATGCATATTGGAAAAGACTTAATGATCTCAGTATGTATATGTTGGAAGAAAGGCAGGAGAGAGAAGATATGATAGAGATGTTTAAATACCTCCATGGCATAAATACACAGGAGGAAGAGGCTTTCTCAATTGAAAGAAAGCTCTGCAATGAAGGTGAACAGACAGAAGTACTTCACCCCCTAGACCAGTAGTTCTCAACCTTTTTTGTACCGTGACCCCTTTTACCATTGCTCAACTTGTGGTGACCCCCAATGATAAAATCAAATGCGTCTCTCTTCCTTTACTGTTAATGCATTGTTGCTGTAATCATTTGTTGAATTAACATATTATAGGCCTTTGCAATATGTTTTTATTTATAAAATTTACTTATTTAAACCACAATAATTAATCACAATAACAAGTAACAATATTTGATTTCAAAATTATGATGATTTTGTAGTCAAATCACTAATATGAAGTGAAATTATTTTTTCTACCTTTGTTGTCTGACCAATTTATTCTCTGATCATGCTGGTCCCGATCTGAGGCTTCTGCTTTCCTGTCTTCTCTTAGCTCTCTTTCTGTGGTCTATGGTCCATCTGCCATTTCTTATCTCTTCTTTCGTTTTCTTCACATCTTTCCATCAGCCTGTTTACAGTCCCAGTAACCCTCCCCAGTATCAGCCCCTTTCCAGTCCTCACTCTCAGTACCTTCCAATGTCAACTTGCTTTCCCATGACTGCCACTGGTGTCCATTCCCTTCCAGTCCCCCTTCTTCCCCACTGACCAGTCCCTTCTAGTACAAATACCATGGCAGCCCCTCTCATATCCACTTCCTTCCAGTTCCATTCTCCCATCTCCTTGTATCAGCCCATTTGTAGCCTTAGCCCCCAGTTTTCTTCCAGGGCCAGCAGCTCTGGCCCTGGAAGAAACCCATGAAAAAGGACACACTAGACATGGTTTTCACACCCAAAGGAGAACAGGCCAATGATGAGAAGCCCCTGATAGAGATCAATCCACTACCCTGGTCAGACCACCACCAAATCAATATACGGCTAAAGCTTCCGAACTTGACTAAAGACACAAAAGCAAAAAGAGTATCACACCAACAACGAAGATTTAGCAAACCAAACATGGAAGGTCTCATCAATACTATCAAATCCCACATTGACCTGGGAAAAACGGACCTCGATGAATTAACAAGCAATTGGGATACCGGAATTCAGACCATAGCGATCCACAAAGGGAATCAGACTCCAAACGCATCCAAACACCAATCAGAACCCTGGTACACCACAACATTGACCAGAATGAAGAGAGACCTCAGAAAGCACGAAAGAAAGTGGAGACACACCAAATCCACCAAACTCAGGGCTGTGTACCTTAATCTCCTCTCAAAATACAAAGAAGAAGTAAACACAGCAAAGAGGATACACCATACCAACATCCTAAACAAAGCCATCAACAAACCACGTGAACTTTTTGCACTAGTAAAATTGCTTACCAAAACAGCCCTACCGGAACATCAAGATAGCCCCATCCATCCACAAACTCTGGCAAATTACTACGCAAGCAAACTGACTACTACCACCCCCATGTTCGATGTAGGCACACTACACCTACGAACAAAAGTGAAGCAAGAACTAACATGGAACACATTCCACAACATTGATGAACAACAAACCACCAACATTCTAACCTCCATAAATACCACCACCTCACCACTCGACCCATGCCCAACTGCATGGATCAAAGCGGCAAAAAAAGAGATCAACCAGCAAATAGCACACATTGTAAATCAGTCGCTAAGTCAAGGAATAATGCCTGACCAACTAAAACAATCTATAATAAGGCCAATCCTAAAAAGCAACTCTCTCAACAAGGAAGACCCGACCTCATACCGCCCCATATCCAGCATTTCATTCCTGGCAAAAATCATTGAAAAGGCAGTGCTCCTACAACTTCAAGATCACCTTGATGACCATGATACCTTAGACAAACAACAATACGGGTTCAGAAGAAACCATGGAGTTGAAACACTTCTGATAGCGCTAATGAACAACCTACTCAAAGGACTAGAAGACAGAAAGAAAATGTTTATACTCATTTTCATTGACATCTCTGCCGCCTTTGATACTGTACATCATGGGATCCTCCTTAGCAAACTGGAATCCATAGGAGTTGTGGGAACCCCCCCTCAAATGGTTCTCCTCCTACATATCGAACAGAAGGCCTCAAGTACAATTCAATGGGGAACAAGCAGAACCGTTCTCTCAAACACAGGGCATACCCCAAGGTTCAGCTCTCTCGGCACTACTGTTCAACATTTACATGCAACCCCTCTGCGACATTTTTAAAAGGCATAACATCTACTACCACATCTATGTGGATGATATTATGCTCTACACACAGCTAGATGCCGCTGACCCCAAATATACACAGCTCGAAAGCTGCCTGGACGAAATGCTACTATGGCTACAGAAAAATAACATGATGATTAACCACAAAAAAACAGAGGTCATGTATATATCCAGTAAACCAAACTTCAAGCCCCCGTCTACAATCACCCTGTGCAACAACATGTACAACGCGAAAGATGAAATCAAATATCTAGGAGTCACACTCGACTGCAACCTAAAAATGGAGACACACCTACGTAAAACAAACAAAGCCATCTTCCATAAACTTAGGGTGATACAACCTCTAAGGAAAATAATAGCACCCTGTGACTTCCGGTCCGTGGCTCAAGCACTCATCATGCCACACCTAGACTACTGTAATGCCATCTTACAAGGTCTGCCTAAAAAATCACTAAATATCCTTCAGATGGCCCAAAATGTGACTGCCAGGATCATAATGGGAACAAGCATTTCTGAACACATCACCCCCATTTTAATCGACCTACATTGGCTTCCAATTGCAGCTAGAATACAGTACAAGATGCTAGTAACCACATTCAAACTTATCAATAACATAGCCCCCTCATTCCTGTCCACACTTATCAGCACACAACCTGCAAATAGGGACAGAAGAACTACCAACTCGGGCACCCGGCAGGTCCCCACCAACATCAGAACTGTGAAAACAAGTACATGTCGCAGAGCTTTCTCATTCTCTGCGCCAAATATCTGGAATCAACTCCCTTTTGAACTGCGTCTAATCAAGGACATTACAATCTTCAGGAAGGAGATAAAAACCCACCTATTCAAATGCTACTACAATCAGCCATGACTCTCAAGTTCCATGGAATCGTAGCAAAGCAATCAGATAATTATATGCTGTTGAATCCACTTCATGTATAAATATGTAAAAATGTGTAATCCAAAAATGTGTAAATATGTATGTATAAATGTAAATATGTATAATCCCATCCCCAAGACACTAATCCTGTGTGCTGTGACCTTCCCCTCGGACCTATGTATTTACTATCCCTCCCCAGTCCTGATTTGACAACCCCAAAAGAAGAATCGAACCGCTGCTGATCGCTGGAAGCAGTGGTATATAAGTGTGTATTAAATAAATAATAAATAAATAAAAGCTCTATCCTCCCCTCCCCATAATCAGCCCATTCCCAGTCAAAGCCCCCCAATTAGCTTGCTTCCAGTGCTAGTCCCCCCTCAACCCCATTACCAGTGCTTGCCTCCCCTAATCAGCCCAATACCAGTCCTACCTCCCCCCCATCAGCTCATTACCAGTCCTAGCCTCCCCTAATCAGCTCATTTCCAGTGCTAGTCCCTCCTCAACCCCATTACCAGTGCTAGGCTCCCCTAATCAGCCCATTACCAGTCCTACCCCCCATCAGCCCATTACCAGTCCTAGCCTCCTCCTAATCAGCCCATTTCCAGTCCTAACCTCCCCAATCAGCTCATTTCCAATGCTAGCCCCCCATCAGTCCATTACCAGTCCTATCCACCTATCAGCACATTACCAGTCCCAACCCCCCTTGATCAGTCAATTCCCAGTCCTAGCCTTCCCTAATCAACCCATTACTAGTCCTAGCCACCCCCCACATTTGCCCATTATAATCCTAACCCACACTGTCTCTCCCCACTGTCCAGCATTTATCCCTCATCTGTCCAGTATGTCCCCCTGTCTCTTCCCTTTTGTCCATGTCAGCCCCCCTCCCTCCCTCCATCCATGTCAACCCCCCTCCCTCCCTCCCTCCATGTCAGCCCCCCTCCCTCCATGTCAGCCCCATTGCAGGTTCCCTGCCTCCTCCTCCCCTCTCCCTGTCTGCCTGCTACTGCCCTGTTCTTCTGCAGCCGCGGCTCCCTGCCTCTTAGGGAACCGTGGCTGAGCCTGTGAAACAGTTGCAGAGCCTTCCTGTCTCGAGTCTCGACAGGCTCTGTGCAGCATTGTCCCGCGTCCAAAGGAAGTGGTAAACAACTTCCTTTGGAGGCGGGACAATGCTGCACAGAGCCTGTCGAGAGACTGGATGGCTCTGCAACGGTTTCACAGGCTCAGCCGCAGTTCCCTAAGAGGCAGGGAGCCACATCTGCAGAAGATTGGAGGCGGTGAGCGGACTCGGCAGCAACTTGTGTGCTTTTTTTTTTTTTTTTTTAACAGCGGAGTGAGGCAACCCCTGCTAAATCCTGTGGCAACCCCTGTGGGGGTTGCGACCCACAGGTTGAGAACTGCTGCCCTAGACTCTACTGCTCCCTTGGAATTTGTAACCCAAATGCACGACCTTGCATTTTTTTAGTATTAAATCTCAGCTGCCAAATTCTTGACCATTCTTCAAGCTTTGCTAGATCCTCCTCATGTTATCCACTCCTTCCTAGGTGTCTACTCTATTGCAGATTTTGGTATCATCTGAAAGAGGCAAACCTTACCCACTAGCCCTTCTGCAATATCACTAACAAAAATGTTAAAGAATCAGACCAAGGACCGATCTCATCACTGGTAACATCTTTCTCCTCATAGTGAGCTTCATTTACCTCTACTTTTTGTCACCTCCCACTCAACCAATTTCTAACCAAATCAGTCACTTTAAAGTCCATCCCTAGTGTTCTCAAATTATTTATAAGTTATCTAGGTGGAACAGTGTCAAAAGTTTTATTAAAATCTAAGTACACCACATTCAGGTCTCTGCCTCTGACCAACTCTGTGGTCACCCAGTCAAAGAAATTAATTAGCTTTGTCTGACATGACCTGCCTCTAGTAAACCCATGTTGCCTTGCATTCTGCAAAGAGGTGGCACAAGGGGGTTGTGGGGCCTCATTTACATAAATATTTGCAGAATGTTAACATATACTAACTTTTAGTAAACATGCCTCTTAATGAGTGTATGGATAAAGAAAGGCTACCAGATTTCTACATTGCTATTCTCCTGTGCCAACCATCATGCACATTAGGAAGTACTATAAACACTGCCCATTTAGAACCTATAGCAAACCCACCATATCATAGTAACATAGTAAATGACGGCAGATAAAGACCAGCATGGTCCATCCAGTCTGCCCAGCAATACGGCAAGAGTAGGTGCACCTGTCGCTCTGTGCAGGCCACCCCTCCCCATATCTCTGTCTAGGGGTGGACCCACCACTCCATGTAGGACACCCCTATTTGTTGAGAAGTTAGATGGTTCAGTTTATTTTGTTTTTATCCTGTTTCTGTAAAGGGATCCGCTGTGCTTGTCCCATGCTGTTTTGAATTCTGTCACCGTGTTTTCCCTACCATGTCCATCGGGAGAGCATTCCAAGCATCCACCACCCTTTCAGTGAAAAAATATTTCCTGACATAACAGCACTACCAGGACTCGCAAAGCATCAAACCCTACCTATCAAAAGGCAACACTGCAAATGTTCTCTCTTCTCAGTAGGTATGGGTTTAATAAGTGGCACTGTCAAATAGAAACTTCATAAACAGAATATCTCAGCTCGGTTACACATGCAGAACATAGACCATCACCAAACAAAGAACAAGGAATCACAATTTAGAAACAGGAAGACAATAATTAAACTGGGAACCGCAAAAGCCAAACTTGGAATGTACAACAACACTGCAGAAATAAAACTATAAATTAATTTCCTCTTGTACTAAACAAAATGCAGATGTAAAAGACACTAATTTCCGAGCTGACATATTCCAGTTAATAAATTCAAAATAAAAAAGTATTTTTCTACCTTTTGTTGCTTGTGCATTTTATTTTTCAGTTGCAATTGCTTTCTTCTGGTTTCTTCTTGTCTTCTGCTAACTCTCCATTGTGTGTTGTCCATTTGTCCTTCTCTATTCTTTTTCCAATTCTCTCTCTACATCTGCTTTAACATACTGATCTTTCTCCTTTTGCTGTTTCCTCCATCTCTTTCTTTATTCCTTTTTGATCCACTCTAATTTTACTCCTACATCCTCAATCCCCACTTACTCTCCTAATACCTGGCCAATTGAAGATTTTTCTTCCCTCCCACACAAAATATTTTTCCCCTCTCCATTTCACTCTCCCAGCCCCATACCATTCTAGTCCTTACCCAACATCAGCTCCCTTCTAGTTCCAGCCCCACCCAGCATCCGCTCCCTTCTTGTCCCCGCATCAGCCCATTTTTTAGTCCTAGCCCCCCATCAGCCCATTTCCAGTCTTAGCACTCCCATCAGCGCTTTCCAGTCCTATCCTAGCCCCTCCATCAGTCCATTTCGAATCCAAGCCCTCCATCATTTCATTTCCAGTCCTTTCCTAGCCCCACCATCAGCCCATTTCCAGTCCTAGCCCCACCATCAGCCCATTTCCTGTCCTAGCTCCCTCCCCCACTTAGCCAATTTCCAGTCCTAGCTCCCCAACTCAACCCATTTCCAGGACAAGACCCCCCCCACTCAGCCATCTCCAGTCCTAGCTCCCCCCCACTTAGCCTATTTCCAATCTAAGCCCTCCTATGAGCCCACTTCTAGTCCCTCCATCAGTCCATTTCCAATCCCAGCTCCTCCATCAGCCCATTTCCAGTCCTAGCCCCCCCCACTCAGCCCATTTCCAGTCCAAGGCCCCCTCCCCCTCAGCTATTTCCAGTCCAAGCTCCCCTCCCCCTCAACTATTTCCAGTCCAAGCTCCCCCCCACTCAGCCCATTTCAAGTCATATCCTAGCCCCTCCATCAACCTATTTCCAGTCCTAACTCCCTCCCACTCAGCCCATTTCCAGTCCAAGCCCCTCTCCCCATCAGCCTATTTCCAGTCCTAGCTCCCCCCCCCCACTCAGCCCATTTCCAGTCCAAGCCCCCCTACCCATCAGCTATTTTCAGTCCAAGCACCCCCCCACCTCCCGAAGAGCCCCGTGGCTATATAAAAAGCCTTAGAGGGAGTTGGAGATGCCCCAGCTCACCTCTAATAGCTGCCAAAGTGACGAGCGCCTTTTTTCTTCACTTCAACATCTGTACTGTAGTTTGACACTGCCATGCTGAGGTCAAAGGGGACTTTCTGTTTCCCAGCGCTCAGTGCGGCAGTGTTCTAAAATATAGTACAGCTGCCAAAGTGAAGAAAAAAAGACGCTCTTGACTTTGACAGCTGTTAAAGGTGAGCTGGGGCCTCTCTGTTTTCCTCTAAAGCCGCCCTGCCTGCCGGTACTGAATGCGGGATGTTGTTGGCATGGGGCCCCCTGAAGCACAGGGCGCTGTGTGAACAACATTCTCGCACAATAGGTAGGCCGGCCCTGATTCTGCAATCCACTGGACTCCAGAAACCTCACTATCCTCTGTTTTAGCAGCGTTGCCATTAATTTACTCTCCAGACTTGTAATTTCCATCCTCATCCTTACTTCTGCTTTTGTGTTAAGGGACCACATGCACCCTTCCCCAGTCCTCTACACCCAGAATCGTATCAAGCTAGAAATGCACCCTTATGCCTAACAAATTTGGTGTCCCCTCCCCCTAGCCACGCTCAGTAACTTGATCTTTTTGAGCTTCCTGGAAGCCCAGTATTCATATTGGTGCCACCTTTTGTCCTTGCACCTAGTGTGGCTGCACTGCATGCACAGCCCTTGGTAGGGCCCTGTCTGGGACCCCTCCCAATTCCAAAGAAGCATTGAAGAGGTCAGACAGTGGAGCTGTATAATATCCCAAGTTCCTTCAATACTCCTTGGATGTATCCCATCCTACCCCATTGATTTGTCTGCTTTTAGTTTAGCTAGTTCCTCATGAACACCGTCTTCTGAAAATCGTTCAAGATCACTTGCACGTCTTTTCTTATTTATAGATATTTTCTGAGGTCCTGCTCCTGGCCCTTCATCTGTGAACGCAGAACTAAAGCGACAGGTAGGAGAAATACTCTCTAGATTCTCACAGCTTTCCCTCTGCAGCTTTCCATGCTTCTAGCAGGCCGATGCAGAAACCCTGCATTAAAGCTCAGTCCAGGGTTTCCAAATGCAAGTTTAATGCTGCTGTTTTGCTGTCTGATGCTGTAAGCAAGCATGATGCAGATAAGCGGTGCACAGCAGGTCTGCGCTAAACAAAGAGAGCAAGCCAGATAGATGCACCCTGGGTTTGCATTAGCAGCACCTAGATCTCGTGCACAAAGAGAAACTGTTTGGCACTTGTATGTTTGTGCTGGAATGCTATCGGGTGCATAAACAGCAATATTATTCTGCGCAGAAGTGCTGCTTAGAATAAAATTGGTGCTCATTACCAGGCCCTAAGCAAGATGTTGGGCATCCTAGGCAAACCTTCAGCCGTATGCCCCTCCCCCTTGAGATTTTGATAATTAAACTCGACAATAATGATCATCCGAACGTTCCCCTTCTGACAGCAGTCCTGTAAAAATTTAGAATTGGATATCATACTTTTAAAATATTACACTTTGCTTTGTATGTACAGTATGTGTGTGTGTGTGCGCGCCTGCTCGCTCTTGCTGCAGGCAAAGGATTGTGCGGATAAGTTTGTGTGGCTGTCAGAATCTATTGTTTTGCTTTGACTGCTGCTCTTTCTTACTTCCTCCCCTAGAAGCTGCTGTCCTAAGTGTCTGCCTAGTCTTGCCTAAGGTCGGGCTGGCCTTGTTCATAACCCCTTAGCCATATATGTTTATGTTTATTGAGCACTTGATATACCACAGCTACGGAGGTTATCTGGAAAGGGCAGATAGGTATTCAGTGGCACTGACTATCTCCACAGATTGCCTCTGCACTACATGGAGAGCATTGGGGTGGCCTGTGGGTGGGGAGGAGGAGGAGGAAGGGGAGGGGGGTGGGATGGGATGGGATGCTGGCCACTCAGAATAATCGCTGCACTTATCTGACTAGTAACAATTTTCAGCCACTATTCAGATAATTATCCAGATAGCTTGGACCACCCAAAAAGGCTGGCCTAAATTGCTCTCTAGATAGTAGCTGAATATCCTCATTATCTGGATAAAGTGCAGTAATTATTCAAATAGTAGTCACATAATTTGAATATTCAGTGACAGCCACTATTTGGAACCTGTTGCTTAACATCTAGGGGCTATTTAAATGCCACGGCTGGTCGCAGTGATGTTTAAATAGTGGCAGCATGGAATATTGGCCCTAATATGAATTATAATCCTACATTCTTTTCTTTGTTTCTCTTTGCTCACAAGCATTCACCTCTCAATTTTATCATCTTCACAAGTTTTTCAGTCTTGCATAGATTTTTTAAGCATGACTTTTCTAATTGCAACAAACTCTTCTTCAGCTTAACTCCAAATTTTCTGGACAGTCTGATGTGAATCTGTAATAAACAAACACTTCATTTCTGTTAGTAAAAGCTTCATTGTATAAATTGAGCAACCGAGAGAATCGATAAGACGTGCAGAGATTCCAGCAACTAATACAAATCTCTGCCTATTATTGATCAGGCTCATCTTTTATAGGCCAAAATCAGGAGCTGAGCAGCATCAAAACTTAGGGGCATGTTTATTAAAGTGCATTACCTGATAATATAGGGTTTAGCATGCAGTTTGGCGCCATGCTAAAAATCGTATGCTACCTGTGCTGTGCATGATGGAGCGGGGATTGGGCAGGTCAGGGTGGAACAGAGGTGTTGAGGGCAAGGCACAGCTAGTGAGGGCATTATTTGCTCATGCTAACCATGCTTGTCACCTTTAGGGTGGGTGGTATTAAGTGTGCCCATGTGCTGGCTTGCACGGTATTGCATCTTGGGCCCTAGCTAACTGCAGGGGAACAGAGGCACACTCCCAGCATGGACTCTAGTAAATATACCCTTTAAAGATGTTCAGAAGTAAAGGTGTCTCTTGACAGACGTTCCAGGCAGATGTCTGCAAGACCCCTGCACAGGTTTCCTTAGGTTAGTTACACAATATAATGTTAGAAAGCAACATTTCCAAACTTTGCACCAATATGCCAAAGGACTTGAATAAGATTGCCAGTTGGAAAGGGCATTAAAGTATTCCATTGCCCTAAAGTTAGGCTTTGGCAGAATTGCAAAAAGTAGCCTAGTGTTTAGAGCAATGGCCTGGTGAGCAAGTGACCAGGGGTTGATAACCACCAGCACTCCCTGTGGCCTTGGGCAAATCACTTTACCCTCCACTGCTTTGGAAGAAAAGTCCAGCAAGATCTTTCAGGTCCTACCTGCTGAATTGCCAGGAGTTGGTATTGACTCAGTAGCACACATTGCCTGTTTTGTTATTGTATGTTCAGCTGAACGTGCCTGACTCAAATCCTGCTCCACTGAAGAGTTCCTTCATTTCAAATTTATGCTTTTTATTTATTTATTTATATTCTCTTATATACCATGCTATTCTGCATCAGTGCGGTTTTACATTGAACAAACTGAAATTACATTGAACAGGGTATTATAACTTGGAGATAACTATTTTTACAGGGAACATGGGCTATGGAGGGTTAAGTGGCTTGCCGAAGACCACAAGGAGCACCTGTGGGACTAGAAACCCCCGTCCTTCCGGCCCAAGGTTGCTGTCCTCTAGTGGGATTTGAACCCCTGAACCTCTGGCCTGAAGTACCTTGCCCCAACCACTAGGCTACTCCTCCACTCCAAGTCTCCTTCCAGTCTGCCTTAGCTCTTGCCAAGCAGGACTTTTATGTCCACCTTACTAATTCTCTTGCCTCTGATCCTTGCCGTCTCTTCACTGCTCTCATCTCTCTCCTTAAAGTGCCTCCACCTCTAGTCCCTCCCTCTCTTCCTGCCCAAACCCTGGCTGATTATTTCCATGATAAAATGCACAAGATCATCCTCCAATTCCCCACTAAATCTGCTAATTTCCTTCCTCCCCTTTCTCTCTTCCCCTCCCCCCCTCTTCCCACCCTACCCTCTCTTCCTTTCCTTCGATTTCTGAGGAGGAAACTGCTCACCTTCTTTCGTCCTCCAAACTTACCACCTATTCCTCTGATCCTATCCCCACCCGTCTCCTCTCACCCATTTCTGCTGCTCTTGTCCCCTCCATCTCTCATATCCTCAGCGTCTCGCTCTCCACTGCTATTGTCCCTGTTGACTTCAAGCATGCTGTGGTCACACCTCTCCTTAAGAAACCCTCACTTGATCCCTCCTGTCCTTCTAATTATCATCCCATCTCCCTCCTTCCCTTTATTTCTAAACTGTTAGAGCGTGCAGTTCACCACCACTGCCTTGACTTCCTTTCCTCTCATGCCCTCCTGGATCCTTACAGTCTGGTTTTCGTCCTTTGCACTCTACTGAAATGGCCCTTGTCAAAGTCTTGAGTGACTTGTTCCTGGCAAAATCTAAAGGCCTTTACTCGGTCCTTATTCTTCTTGACCTCTCTGCTGCTTTTGACACTGTTGATCATGATCTTCTCCTTGACACTTTGTTCTCACTTGGCTTTAGGGACTCTGTTCTTTCCTGGTTCTCCTCCTATTTCTTCCATTGCTCATTCAGTGTGCATTCTGGTGGCTCCTCCTTCTCTGTTACTCCGCTCCCTGTTGGTGTATCTCAGGGTTCTGTCTTGGGTCCGCTCCTCTTCTCTCTATACCCAGTCCCTTGGTGCACTCATCTCCTCCCATGGTTTTCAGTACCATCTCTATGCTGATGATTCCCAGATCTACCTCTCTACTCCTGATTTCTTTTCTTCAATCCAGACCCGGATCTCTAATTGCCTTTCTGCTATTGCTGATTGGATGTTACATCGCTGCTTGAAATTGAACATGGCCAAGACCGAAATTCTCATCTTTCCCCCTAAAATTTCCCTTCCTCTTCCTCCTTTTTCAGTCTCTGTGAATGGCTCTGTTCTCTATCCTGTTCCCTCAGCTTGCAATTTAGGGGTTATTTTTGACTCTTCGCTCTCATTCTCCACACATATTCACCTTGTCGCCAAGACCTGCTGTTTCTTTCTCTTTAATATTGGCAAAATCCACCCTTTTCTTTCAGAACATACTACTAAAATGCTCATCCACTCACTTATCACCTCTCACCTTGATTACTGTAACCTGCTCCTTGCTGGTCTTCCACTGAGTCATCTTTCACCCCTTCAGTCTATTCAGCACTCTGCTGCTCGTTTGATCTTCAGCCAACCTCATTTTGCCCATGTCACTCCTCTCCTCAGGTCTCTTCACTGGTTCCCTATCCGTTTCCGCATCCAGTTCAAGCTTCTCCTACTGACCTATAAATGCATTCATTCTGCAGCTCCTCTTTATCTTTCTTCTCTCATTTCTCCCCTCATGAACTCTGCTAGCCAGCTGCTTCTTGCTTTGCCTTTCTCCTCTGTTGCTAACTCCAGGCTTCGCTCTTTTCACCTTTCAGCACCCTATGCCTGGAATAGACTTCCTCTGTCTATACGTCAGGCATCTTCTCTGACCCTCTTCAAATCCAGATTGAAAGCTCACCTCTTTGCTTCTGCTTTTGGTTCATGACTTACCTGTTCTCCTCCTCCTCTGTCTTGCTTTCACCTGTTCCTTTTCTTTTCCCTTGTTCTCACCTTGTTTCCTTGTCTTGTTATCCTTCTTTTGCCTTTGTTCTTTCCTTGTCCTTTGCCTTTTTGTTTTGTCTTTTTAGATTGTAAGCTCTTTTGGGAAGAGACTGTCTATTTTTGTCTTTTTTCTGTACAGCGCTGCATGCGTCTGGTAGCGCTTTATAAATGCTCAGTAGTAGTAGTATGTCCCTTCTCACATCAATATTGCCTTGCATGCATTGCTAGAAATTACTACAACAACACCACCACCAATATGTATGTAGCTGACTTAATGGATGTGATTGATATAAGATCTATCCTGATTTTGGGTCCTATCCTTATTTGCTCCCTCCAGGATTTTCTCCCTGCTTTCCTTTTGCACAGAATGTGAAAACTACTGCACTGTCCCAGCAAAGGAAAGAAAGGAGAAGACAGAGAAACATGGATTATGGGTGGAGCACATATTCTAGCCTAGCTTGTCCTTTGCCTGTGAGGACGTCCTGAGGACCCCGGGTGGAAGACTGGACAGAGTCCTATTTGCTTGTTGAGAGAGCTTGAGATAGCAGTCCTGAAGAGGTGAAACTATATTTAACTGCTGTCAGGAATGATAGACCTCAAGCAGGATGGCAAACATAATTTTCTGTAAGGCGTATAATTGCTTTTTTATCCAAGGAATGATGGAGATTAAACTTATAAAGCCTGAAAAATGGATCTCCAGGTAGATCAATGTTGAAAAGGGAGGAATGAAGGAGTGAAAAAAGTTAAAATTACTTGATATAAATTAGTAGAAAAATAGGTAACTGCAGGAAGTCAACGTTCGTGCTGGTCTTAACTGTTTATTATGCTGAAAGAAGAAGTAAAATTGCCTGTTTGCTATTCTCAATGATGAAACCAGACAAAAAGAGAACAGGAGAAGATAAACAGTGACCCATCCGTCTTTGATGTTCAGCTTAATCATCATGATGATGATCTTGTCAGGGAAAATAACTAAAGGAGAACAGTAAAAGCTGCTGGCACAGAAGATGGGAACAAGTCTGGAAATGTTGCCTTCTAACATTATATTGTGTAATTAACCTAAGGAAACCTGTGCAGGGGTCTTGCAGACATCTGCCTGGAACATCTGTCAAGAAACACCTCCACTTCTCTATTCTTACACCTTTACTTCTGTAAATATTTCAATGCTGCCAAGTTCCTATTTTTGGCCAATAGAAGATTCTCTCAATTGCACAATCTATATAATAAAGCTCTTACTAACAGAAATTAAGTGTGTTTTTTTTTAAATTAAGGTTTTGCAAATTTACAAAAACACAAAAATATACAAGGCATACATGATCCACAGAATCATTGCCTAAAAAAACCTCACATCATACCTCCAAAAAAAAAAGTTGTTCCATATATTAGCCCCTATTACGGGAAAACAAAACATAATTAACCCAACTTACTATTCAGAAATTAAAGGATAAGAGGAGAAACCCTCACTAATTCCTGGGCATATCCTATCACAGACCCCATTTAAATCTATACCTTATCAGACAAAAACCTGTCTAATTGTACAGAATCAAAAAATGAAAACATATTCGCCTGCCAAGTGACAATGCACTTGCAATGGAACTGTAAAAAGAAGGAGCCAACTATCCTTAACACCTTGGGCTTCAAAGCCAGAAATTGCTTCCTACGTAACTGAGTGTTTCTAGAAACATCTGGAAACACACAGAGCTTCATGCCACAAAAAAGTATAGCCTTATACTTAAAATACAACTTCAAAACCCTATTCTTGTCTGCTGCAAAAAGGAAAGAAACCAACAGAATAGCTCGTTTGGATAGGAAATCCGATGAGTCCTCAAGAAATTTTGATAAATCTTGACTAGTCGAAGCCAATACATCAACCTTCTCTATGTTGGAATCCTCCACCTGTATCTTAGTTGGTAAATAATAGCATCTCTGTATAGAAATCACATCAGATACCTGGAGAACTTCTCAAACACTTATCCAACAGAGTTTCAGGATACAGTAAGTGTGTCACTGGAAAATGAACAAATCTCAAATTATTAACACGTGAAAAATTCTCTAAAGTTTCTAATTTGTAATGTAAAGACAAAGAATCTTTAATAGAAGAGGTACTTGCCTGTTGCAAAGACTGCAGCTGGCCATCCAATTTAGCAACAGTTCCAACCAAACCCACAACATTGGTATCTAAACTTTGCAATGCCTTTGGTTTCCTGAGAAAATTCACATAAAGAGCAAACTGTTGAAGACAGCTTCACATCAATATTAGATAACACTGACCATAAATCTTTTAAAGCAATATCATGAGAAGGGTCCTCTAACTTCTGTGTCTCTATCAGAAGAGATATGGGCCCACAGCAACCAAATGGCGATCCAAAGGACCAACCACTTTATCAGTCATGGGTCCTAAAGATAAAGAGGGCTTAGTAGTGAGTCGTGCTTTACGCTTCCCCATAGCAGCAACTGCGAACCCACCAAATAAAGACACCAAACAGCTCCTTACAAAGGATATTCTCTGAGTCCTCTTGGCATTGCTACCTCATTGCACCAAAGGGGCATATCCTGCCCCTTAAGGCACGCCTCTTTGGGCCACGGCCCAGAGGGCCTCAAAGGTAGATGTCATATCTCCGGGGGGGGGGGGGAGGGGGGGAACCGCTTTCCAGATGACGTCAATGGGAGTTGTCCATCAAACTGCCAACCAGCTGCACTGCTAGCCGCGGGACGTCCTCCACTCAAGTGCACCCCAGCAGTACGGCACAGAGTATGCTGCCTTGATGTTCCACTGGATAACATTTTGAGCCCAGTATTATAGCTCCGGGGGGACTTCCTTCCAGATGACATCGGTGGGAGTCCTCCAACAAGCTGCCAACCAGCTGCACTGCTAGCTGTGGGACCTCCTCCACTCAAGCACAACACAGCGGTACGGCCCAGAGCGTGCTGTCTTGATGTTCCCCAGAGATTAAGTGCTTATTTATTACAGATTCACATCAAGTCACACAGCAGGAAAAACACACCTGAAACTGAGCAGGAACTTCACAAGAACAGAGGTACTTAAAGCCGCAACTGTGTCTGCCCATGAGAGACTGGGCGAAATTATAAATTTATGGGATAGAAGACAGTGTACTATTGTGAATCAGGAACTGGTTAAAAGACAAAGCAGAGAGTAAGGCTAAATGGCCGATTTTCTCAATGGAAGAAGGTGAATAGTGGAGTACCCCAGCGATCTCTGCAGGGCTTGTGCTCTTTAACATATTCATAAATGACTTGGAAATGGGAATAATGAATGAGGTGATCAAATTTGCAGATGACACAATTGTGAGAGGACCTTGATAAAATGGAAGACTGAAATTTAATGTGGACAAGTACAAAGTTATGCACCTAGGAAAGAACAACCCAAACTACGGTTACACAATGCAAGGTTAGGAGCCACCACCCAGGAAAAGGATTTAGGTGTCTTCATGGATAATACAATGAAACCCTTCTCCCAGTGTGCAGCAGCGACTAAGAAAGCAAATAGAATACTAGGAATAGGAATCATAAGGAAAGCAATGGAGAATAAAACCAAGGATATTATAATGCCTCTGTATTGTTCTATGATGCGACCACACCTTGAATATTGTGTGTAATTCTGGTTGCCGTATCTTATAAAGGATATAGCGTTATTAGAAAAGGTACAGAGAAGAGCCACCAAAATGGTAAAGAGGATGGAAGGATACTCCTATGAGGAAAGGCTTAAAATGTTAGGGCTCTTCAACTTGGAAAAGAGAAGGCAAGAGGAGATATGATAGAGGTTTATAAATTAATAAATGGAGTGGAACGGGTAAACCTAAGTCGATTGATTACTACTTCACAAAGTAAAAAGGCTGGGGGACACTCAATAAAGCTAAAATTTAACCCATTTAGGACTAGTAAGAGAAAATATTTTTTCACTCAAGGAGGAATCAAACTGTGGAATTAGTTACCAGAGGAAGTAGTAAAAACTGTTGGTGTAGTTGGGTTTAAAAAAATGTTTGGACAAGTTCCTAGAGGAAAAGTCCATAGACCATTATTAAAGAGGACCAGGGAAATCCACTGCTTACCAATTGGACAAGCAGCATGGAGTCTATATACCTTTTTGGGAACTTGACAGGTACTTGTGACCTGGATTGGCCACTGTTGGAAATAGGATACCGGTCTTGATGGACCTTGGTCTGACCCAGTATGACAGTTCTTATGTTCCTATAAATTCTGACCAAGCAACCACCCACTATGTGAGGGGGCCCAGACAGGAAGGGAGCTCACACAGTGACGGTAAGGCAAAGCGGCAAACTTACTTTAACAGGTTTTCTGTGCTGCCTCCGCTCTTCTCAGTTTTCAGTAGGCCCAGCTACTGGGCCGAAGTCTCATTATAATGGCCACACTGCGAGACTTTGGTCTGGTAGGTAACAGCAGTCAGGCTTGGTGGAAACTTAAAAGTAACAACACGACAAACCTGTTAAAATAAGTTCCTTATCGTCACTCCAGTCCAGTCCCTTTACTTCTGGGTTGCGCAACCCTTCCAGCAGCTTGGAGGCTGAGCCCAACCTTTTTGGAGGATGGAGCGGTATAAATACCACTGGGACCACCCACCAACTCCTGTAATCTCAGCCTCCAAGCAGCTGGAGGGTTCCGTAAGCCTAGGGCTTACTGGAGTCTCCTTTTTAAATTTAAATTTGCTCTTTATAGATTTTAAGCTCCTAGCTTATTGATTTCTAGTTTTGTTAACCTTAGCTTTGGTTTTTTATTCCTGTGCCTTTAAAATTACTCTCTCCTTCTTCCTCCCCCCCCCCCCCCTTCCTGGCCGGGCCGGGTACCGGAGTTGATTGCTTCCTGCAGCTGCGAGGAGGATCATTCAGCTCTCCTCTCGCCACTGAGCCGCTTGTCTCCTGCACCCTCTTCAGGATCCTGCCCTGCCTCGCGCCTAAGCCCCGCTGGCGGCTGAGCGCTTGAGGCACGCCGCAACTGTGCTCCTCCTGCCCCTCCCATCCCGGTACGGAGGGAAGCGGAGTAGAGCACGGGAGTCCCGTTTTCAGCGCCTTTCAAGCGGCGCCGCTTAAACCGGAGCGGAGGACGGCTCTCAGCACGGATTTAGCGGTCCTGTAATTCTCCACAGAGGACCGTGAAAGGAAGGCAACTCGCAGTCCCCCGTTAGGCTCCACGTGGTTGCGGCCTACCACGTGTGGAGCCAACGGCTGGATTTCGCTGAGTCGGGCCTCAGCAATGCGGCAGAGGAAGCGCTACTAACTGCAAGTAATGGATTAAATCCGGGGGTTTATGTACTTTATTTCATTTTTATTCTATCTTAGTTAATTTAATTTTAATTTAATTTAATTTAATTTATTTTCTCCCTTGGCTTGGGCTTTAGGGGAGTAGTCTAATTCCTGGTCTGGGTAGCTGTTAAGCCTTTACTAAGGGGCAGAGCACCTTTAATTCGGTTTGTCCTGATCTGTACAGGTTCGGGAAGGCGGGTGTTTTAGACCTAGGGGACGCTAGCAGAACTTCTGTTCCTCCTTATCTAGGGCATGACGGGCAAACCTCGGTGCCCCTCCTGTGGCACTCGCAGAGGTACTACTACGGAGACTGGGATCTGCAAGGCTTGTGCTGCAGAAGCCGCCTCCGTGGAACAAGAAATTAGCTTATCTATGGCTCAGACTTCTCAGGGGTCCGGAGACCCTCTGATGGGGGAAGGGGGGTCTCAGTTCCCCCTCCCCTTCCTCTTCAGAATTTCCCACCCCTCCTCTGCCTCCTTCCCCCATGCCCGCTGGGGAGGGGGGGGTCGGGGATCTCTTCTCCCCTGACTTTGTCCTCTTGCTCCATAGAGCCTATTGTATGCGCAAGCAAGGCTTGGGTCCAGGGGAGGCGGCCCCTACAGCGGAAGGCGGGCCAGACAGACCAGCTAGGGCAAGCAGCCAGAACCCCGGGATTCCGCTTAAGTGCCCTCGGCTGATGAGTGAGGAGCCAATCACGTCCCTCTCTCAGGGCACCCCGGAAGAGGAGAGCTCTGACAAGGATCTAGATGAGGAGGAGGAGGAACTTGAAGAGGGGGAGATCCCTGAAGAGGATCATTCCCGTATAATTAGGGTTTTCCGCAGAGAGGAACTCCCGGCACTAATCAATGAGTCCCTGAAAGTGCTCAATGTGGCCTCAGACGCGCCGGCAGAGGACGAAGCGTTGGAGGACCCTTTAATCCAGGCCATTAGAAAGTCCCAGAAAGTATTTCCTGTCCACAGAGTGGTTCGCCAGATGATCCAGGAAGAATGGGATCAACCTGAGTCAAGCCTTAGGGGGGTTCGCTCTATGGCTCGCCTATACCCTCTCCCAGAGGCAGACAAAGAGCTGCTGAAGTCACCCAGGATAGATGCGGCGGTTTCAGCTGTTACAAAGAAGACGACTATCCCAGTCGAGGGCAGCACGACCCTGAGGGACTCGCAAGACAGGAAACTGGACACGCTCCTGAAACAAGCCTTTGATGTGAGTGCCCTTGCCTTACAGGCTTCCGTCTCGGGGGCCTGGGTGGCACGGGCCTGTTTGAGATGGTCTCAACAGCTTCAAGCAGCGGAAGGCTCTGCGGAGGAAGCGCAGGCCAACTCGGCGAGGTTGGAATCCGGAGCGACCTTCTTGGCGGATAGTCAGTATGACCTCATCAGGAGCCTAGCTAAGAACATGGCCTCTGTGGTGGCGGCTAGGCGCTACTTGTGGCTCCGTAATTGGGCAGCCGACGCTTCCTCAAAGGCACGCCTAAGTCGTCTTCCATTTAAAGGAAAATTGTTGTTTGGTGAAGACCTGGACAAGTTGGTGAAGGACCTTGGCGAGTCTAAAGGCGGCAGGCTCCCCGAAGATAGACCGAAGCAAGGTCGCTCTCTGCCCCCGGTGCGTAGTCAACTCAGGGACCCCCACAGGTTTCGTTCTGCCAGGCCGAACCCCTTTTCCAGGGGACGTTTCCCGTCCAGGGGGCAAGGCTTTAGGGGGTTTCGAGGAGCAGGTAGAGGTTTCGGTGCCTCTTCCTCCTCTTCCTCGGGACCTAGGAAACAGCAATGAGATGTCGGGGGGCCAGGGGGAGGAGCTGCAGGTGGGGGGACGTTTAAGGCAGTTTCTTTCCGCCTGGTCCCGGGTCACGTCCGACCAATGGGTCCTAGAGGTCATCAGAGAGGGCTATGCTCTCGAGTTTGCAAAACAAATACATCCAGCCTTTGTTCAGTCTCCCTGCGGTTCTTCTTCAAAGCGGGTGGCCGTAGATACAACTCTCACACGCCTAATAGCGTTCGGGGCCGTCGTTCCAGTACCACCAGACCAGTGCGGCTCTGGTCGGTACTCGATTTACTTCGTGGTACCAAAGAAGGAAGGTTCCTTCCGCCCGATCCTGGATCTAAAGCAGGTCAATCGCTGTCTCAGGGTTCCGCATTTCCGGATGGAGACCCTACGATCAGTCATAGCAGCCGTAAGGGGCGGGGAATTCCTAACGTCCCTCGATCTGACAGAAGCCTACTTACATATCCCGGTCAGGGTATCCCATCAACAATTCCTAAGATTCGCAGTGCCGAGGGGCCATTTTCAATTCCAGGCCCTCCCCTTCGGCCTAGCTACGGCGCCAAGAACGTTCACCAAGGTGATGGTGGTGTAGCGGCTTCTCTACGGAAAGAGGGAATCCTAGTTCACCCTTACCTGGACGATTGGCTGATCCGAGCAAAGTCAGAAGAGGAAAGCCACACCGTGACGACAAGAGTCATTCAGGTCCTAGAAGAGTTGGGGTGGGTCATCAATCGAGCAAAGAGCAGGTTGACCCCCTCCCAGGAACTCGAGTACCTCGGAGCAAGATTCGATACCGGCAGAGGCAGGGTGTTTCTGTCTCGTTCAAGATCAAGAGAACTAAGACTTCTAGTCACCCAGTTCCTGGGCAGACGAAACCCCACAGCGTGGCATTATCTTCAGGTTCTGGGAACGATGGCGGCGGCGATAGAAGTAGTACCATGGGCCAGAGCCCACATGCGGCCATTGCAACGGGCCCTATTGCGTCGATGGTCCCCCCAGCATCATCCCATGTCAATGCAGTTACCTTGTGCTCCGCGAACCAAACAAGCTCTCCGCTGGTGGCGATGCCCAAGGAATCTGGATCGCGGGATGCCCCTCGAACCGCATCAGTGGTTACTTTTGATGACGGATGCCAGTCTGGTAGGCTGGGGAGCTCACTGCGAGGACCACTTTGTTCAGGGCAGCTGGACACCATTGGAAGCTCAATGGCCCATCAACAGGCTGGAATTGCGGGCCGTCGTCCTGGCGCTCAGGGCTCTCGAGGCATTAGTAAAAAAGAGAGCAATTCGCGTCCTCTCCGACAATGTCACTGCAGTGGCTTACATCAACCATCAGGGCGGCACCAGCAGCCCTGCCTTGGAGAAGGAAGCGGCCTCTCTGTTCCAGTGGGCGGAAGTTCGGTTGGAAGCAATCTCAGCCCAACACGTAGCAGGCACAGACAACATCACGGCAGACTACCTCAGCAGGTGCAAGATAGACCACGGAGAGTGGGAACTGGAGCAGGAAACCTTCGACCAGATAGTGTCCGTTGGGGGCTCCCAGTCATGGATCTCATGGCGAGGTTCTCGTCCGCCAAGGTAGACAGATTCTTCAGTCGGCGAAAGGAAAGAATGTCCGAGGGCCTGGATGCCTTGTCACAGAAGTGGCCTTCTGAGGGCCTCCTCTATGTGTTTCCTCCCTGGGTACTGATCAGAAAGGTTCTCGAGCGCGTGGAGTCTCACCAGGGGTTCGTAATCCTCATAGCCCCGGATTGGCCTCGCCGCCCCTGGTATGCGGACTTGGTGAGATTGATCGCCGACCACCCTTGGCGGCTCCCTCACAAAAGGGACCTACTGAGGCAAGGCCCAGTTCGAATGCCTCACGTGGATCGATTCTCGCTTACGGCCTGGCTATTGAAAGGGCGAGGCTCCTGAAGCGAGGTTACTCAGGAGCGGTCATCTCGACACTGTTGAATGCTAAGAAGCGCTCGACCTGTCTCTCCTATGTTAGGACTTGGCGCATCTTCGAAGCATGGTGTGCGGAGCACCGACGGAAACCCCTTTCTGCCTCCGTCCCGGAGGTTCTGGAATTCTTGCAGGCAGGTTTTGACAAGGGCCTAGCACACAGCTCCTTGCGAGTTCAGCTGGCTGCCATCGCATGCTATAGGGGCAAGATCCGCGGCAAATCCCTAGGGGCCCACGCAGACGTCTCCAGGTTCCTAAGAGCGGTTAGACGCTTGCGTCCTCAACGGAGGTCGGTCGTCCCCCCTTGGGACCTCAACCTAGTGCTAAATGCCCTGATCGGGGAGCCCTTTGAACCAGTTAAGGGGGCCTCCTTAAAGGACTTAACCTTGAAGACAGTCTTTCTGGTTGCGATCTGCTCGGCAAGGCGGGTCTCCGAATTACAAGCGTTGTCCGCTCAACCCCCCTTCCTATTATTTCTCAAGGACAAGGTGGTTCTGCGAACTGTCCCTTCCTTCTTGCCCAAGGTTATCTCTCCCTTTCATGTGAATCAGCCTGTCAACCTCCCGGTCCTCTCGGCCACGGGGGTGGAAGGTAGGGATAGCAAACTGCGTCTCCTGGATGTCCGGAGGACCTTGAAACGTTACCTCTCCCGCACAGCTCCCTTCCGGAAGTCTGATCGCTTATTCGTACAGTTCGGAGGCCCTCACAAAGGAGAGGCGGCGGCCAAGGCTTCCATCTCCAGATGGATCAGAGAGACGATTGCTTCCGCCTACATCCTGAAAGGGAAGCAGGTTCCAGCGGGTCTACGAGCACACTCCACTCGGGCACAGGCTACTTCTTGGGCAGAATTCAGCCTAGTTCCCCCGTTGGATATTTGTAGGGCAGCGACCTGGTCCTCGCTGCATACCTTCACCAAGCATTACAGGCTGGACATCCAGAGTTCAGCGGACGCTCGGTTTGGTTTGGCGGTCCTACAGTCCGGTATGCCGGATCCCACCCAGGATTGAACTGCTCTTTTACATCCCAGAAGTAAAGGGACTGGACTGGAGTGACGATAAGGAAAAAGTAATTAGATCTTACCTGCTAATTAGTGTTCCTGAAGGAACGACAGTCCAGTCCCTGATCCCACCCGATTAAGGCCTATCAGCATAAGGAAGCTACGGACCGAGCGTGGGGGTCAGTTCTGAGTGAGGGGGTGCGGGAGAAGATCGGCTCGGGCAGACTCATGCAAGCCTCCTCCGCCCGTGACCATCTTCCCTCCCAGTCTACCTATTATTTATATTTAAAAAAAAAAAAATAAAAAAAAAAATTATATAAATAAATAAATAAATAAAAGTTTTCTATATGTTGCTACTCTAGGTTATATAGATTGTTAATGGTGGTTATATAGGTTGTTAATGGAACTTCGTTAGATCTGCTTTTTCATTCGATTACTGGAGTTGGTGGGTGGTCCCAGTGGTATTTATACCGCTCCATCCTCCAAAAAGGTTGGGCTCAGCCTCCAAGCTGCTGGAAGGGTTGCGCAACCCAGAAGTAAAGGGACTGGACTGTCGTTCCTTCAGGAACACTAATTAGCAGGTAAGATCTAATTACTTTTTTGCTGCTGCTGCCATAACAATAGGGGAAGGAGGCTGTGCGGAGGTGCTACTGCAATAATGGGGGACTGTCAGAAAATGTTTCTTTAGGGGGCCCTTCATCAGAACCTTCGCCACTGGGTATTCTCTATCAAACCTGAGACCTGCAATTTTGGTGATAGGCAAACCATGCAACACCTTGTGGGTCTGCCCATTGCTTGGGGATAGCTCCTGCATAGTGCACAATCTTGCTTTTGCCAATGCACCGGTATGAGTGTGCACAGCCTGTTTTTCATTTTACTTTGTTCTTGGAGGTTTTCATTTAAACAATGATTTTGTTTCAATCTGAAATCCAGCTGCTTGATTTTAAAACAGTTGTACTAGGCTTTGCCCTTTTCCCCCTCAGACTCGCCTTGTACTCATCCTTAACTTACCAGTGATCCTGGAGTCCCCCGTGGGGGCAGGAGCGATCTCAAGTTGCTCCTGTCACATCAGCAGGCTTGAATTCAGGCATCTAGGGTGCTAAATTGTGAAGACCCCAAATGTCTGGTTTAAACAGGAGTCTGATTTCACTGTATTCTATGATCTCTGTGCAAGAAACTTCCCTTCCTTATCTCTTCCTGGTAACACCGTAAATCTGAACCGAGGTAGGATTAGAGTAGGGGCTACAACAACATAAGTTCTTTTTTATTTTCAAACATGCACGCTTTATTTTAATCCAAAAAGGTACGCACAGGGAAAGGAGGTAGAAGTGTCTTTCTGCAATCTTCAAAGTGAAAATTTCCACATACTCCTACTATGAAAACTGCCCCCATTATGATTAAAGGAAATAAGAGAGGAAGAAAGAAATATTTCTATAATACGAATTTTAAAAAGTGAAAATAGCACTACCATGGTCAGAGAGGACAGCAGCTACTAAAAAAATACTCATGACAGGAGATTTATAAGATGCTCCCAAGGTCCCCAATGGATGAGAAATTGTGTGTAGTCTAGGGAGACATCTAATTCTTATGATAAGATGTTAGGAAGTGAAGCGTGGGGAAAGTGTTTCATTTTAATGTCATTTATTAACTCAAATGGTCAATTAATGAGAAAGAGGAAATATTAAAATGAGGGAGAAATGAAAACCTTGTTTTATTTTGCTTGGTTAAGGAATATTTTCATTGCTCCTGAGCCAATGGCTGTCCTAACTTTATGGGGTCTTCGCCATCACCATTAACCTGATAGCAACCGTGCTGTCTGGCAGAACCAGATATTCAGCATCAGATGCCGGCTAAGCTCCAGCGCTGAAAGCAGCAGTGACCGTCACTGCTGAATATTGGCTAATTATAAGGGGGGGGGGGGAGATGGACCCCATGGAAAAACAACCTGAAGATTATCTGAGCCTCTGGACCGTAGGGTTAATGGAGTTCATGTTGAGGGGGAGGGGAGGTGAAGGGAGCGGCTGAAGCCTGAGCAGTTCCGATGTTATGCTGGTGGGAGACTGGCCTTTCAGCTTTGACTTGGTTGGTCTTCTGGGGGCCTGTTGGGAGGGGGGGGGGAGGGAATCGGTACAAACCAAAAAGGGGAAGGGTAGGCAAAGAGGGTTAACTATAACTAACTGAAAAAGGAAAATGGAAATTGCTTGGGTCGGTTGGGGATCTGTTGTTGATGTCATGTTGTATGACTGGTCGGTTTTGTGTTGTTTTACTGTTTCAATAAACAGATTAAAATATAAAACATGGAAAGGGAATGAAGGCTCCAAATTCCACTTCCACTTCCACTCTTTATGACCTTGGGCAAGTCACTTTTCCCCTGTCGCCTCAGATAGCCACTTAGACTGTAAGCTCTCTGGGAGAAGGAGTTTTTCTAATAACACACTGTAAGCCACCTTCAGCATACTTGTGAAAAGGTGGAGCAAAAATGTAAAAAGTAACATTGCAGTCTCAACACTGGGTGGCATCATGGGTTCTCTAGAAGTGGGGGAATAATCTAGTGATTAGAGCAGCAGCCTAGGAGCCAAAAAGATAGAGGTTCAAATCCCCATCACACACCTTGTGGCCTTGGGCAAGTCACTTAATCCTACATTCCCTTGGGCACCCCAGGGCCAGGGAAATACCTACTGTGCCTAAATGTAACTCACCTGGAACTGCTACTGGCAAAGCAGGAGCTAAATACAAATAGGACCTCATGAGCTTCAGACCCCGAGGAAAACATATTTGCAGACGTATTTATGATTAATGATATGCTACGGTGCATGAGAAACCCCAAACCTGCTGGAGCGTAGAGGTTTCTAGTGAGAGCACCTCTGCAATGGGCAATCTCATTGCTCTAGACTCTTGATTTTTTACTTGTGTTTTGATGAAAGACATTTCCTTATCACTGAGCAAAATGTGAACTGTGCCTCCCTGGGTAGTGTTCATTGCATGCATATCAAGTGAATGCTGTACATAGTTAATTCTTCTAACATTTTCAAATTATGTAGAAGTGCTGTAAAATCAATATACCCCTCCCTCTACCTTCCCTTTTTTATTTCCCTTTCTTTTTTTTTTATGCTAAAGCTGTCCTAAAACGAGACCGCATTATATTCTGCTGGGGAAAACTGCCTTTCACAGTCTCAAAGAATTGATTTTGCAGAGGGTGATCTCAAATGAGATAGCCTCAGAACTTCCACAGCTGCATAAGGACTGATAAGAGTACGGCAAAACAGAAGGAACCCAAGCCGGCCCAGATTTATCGGAGGTCTGTGGCTGATTAAAGTGACTAATTAGTTAAGGAAGCGCGCAGAATCACCTGGAGGCTTTTCTGAGGTACGTGTACAGGAGTGGACTGGAACATGAACAGGTATTAGTCAAGATGTTTTTACCATCATTTTTGCGAGTTCACACATGCTTCGGACATTCCAAATATAATATGTTTTTAAAATGTAGATGTTGCTTTTTCAGTCAATTAAAATGGCTTACCTGCTTTTATAAGGAGCTACCAAGGAGATCGTGATTTAATAAGACTTTTCTCCAGGGCCACGTCAACATCTTATGGGACCCTAGGCAAACTTCAGAGAATGAGCGCTCCCTCCCAGCAGCAGAAGAGAAGGGCATAGTCATGATCACAGCCCAGGTTGGATCCCCATGGGCAGAAGAGAAGGGTAACATAGTAAATGATGGCAGATAAAGACCAGTATGGTCTATCTAGTCTGCCCAGTAAGATGGCAAGAGTAGGTGCACCTGCCGATCACGGCCCAGATGCAAGCTGTCTGTCCATGGAGATCCCCTTTCCTGGTGGGCAGACAGCAGGGATCTTTGCCATGATCGTGGCTATCCCCTTCTCGTCTGCCCACGGGATTGCAGACCAATTGGAAGCCTGTGATCAGGGCTGCTTTTATCTATGGGCAACAGGGCAGCTGGGACCCTGCTGTGCAGAGACCTGGGGCAGCTGTCCCTTTTGCCCATAAGTACAAGCTGCCCTACTTTTCTCCCTTGATGATCCAGGCCCTTAAGAAGGTATTCAACACCTTTTAAAAATAATTCTGATTATGGTTATGGTTATATAGACTCCTTTACCCAGGGCACTCCCTGTATATGGTAAGCTGTACAACACTGGCAAACTCTGCAATCCCAGAATAGAGATTGTAACCATGCAGAGCCTAAAGGGCTTCCTCACAGTCTTGCATTACAAAGTTTTCACATGCTGAGTGTTAGTTCAAACAAATCAAAATTTAGTAAATACAAGAACAGTTGTTTCAGCATTGCAAAAACAGAGATAATTGTAAGAGTTCAACAATCCAAAAGCACAAAAACTACAAAATTCAAGAGCTTAATAGACAACCCCCCCCCACACACACACACAGCTTGTCATGCCACCTACCTAAGTGAAGACAGAAAAATGGGGCATCTTATAATGTCCCCTAGCTCTCTTTCTTCTGTAGAAACTTGACAAGAACCTTTGAAATTCTCTTCTCCCATTTTGTCAGTTTTAACACGTATCTGTTTGGCTGATATGTGCTGGGCTGATATCGAAGGAAGTTCTATGTTACTGGCTGCCATAAATGTATAATTTGCCTATCCACGTATTTAAAATAAATATATGGTTAATATCATTCCATTCAAATTAAATGGCCCAATACTAAAATGGCCCAAATACTATCCATATAAAAAGAGTCTGGATTAGAGGCAGCAGGGTGGGCAAAAAATGATCTGAATAGCAGTGATATTCAATTGCTTTATGGACAAGGTATATATAGGGCTTCTGGTTTCTGGTTATAACTGAACCCCCCCCCCCCCCAATAAAATAGCCCCAATGAGAAATTTGGGGTTTCCAGCTATAACAGAAAACCTTCAAAAAATTGTCCTTCCTGGGGCACTCTGATGACATCACCTAGCAGCTGCCATTGCTGCTGGATGACATCATCAAAGCAGGCCACTGTTGCAGTGCTCCTACGTGGCAGAGCTGTACCAAGGAGGGAGCTCAAGGACCCGCCTGCAGAGTAGTGGAAGCTTGATCCTTTGCTCCTGTCACTCAGACTGCCTCTCAGCCTTTGACTGCTGGCAGTGGGAGATCAGGTACTTCTCGCAAGTTACAGGAGGTGCACGTGGTTGAAACATTTTTATTTAACAAAAATGACTGCCCACAGTCAGAAACATGGTCACTATAATACAAGCTGGAAACTAGCACAAATGATACACCAATGTATAAATGCTAACATACCGAACAGGGCTCATGACCAACACAAACCATATATTGTTTTAGCTTTTCTACTTTTGTAAAGCTTATCTCTCCTCCATCCCCTGCACAACAGGCTCCCCAGGAGCGCATAAACGGTATTCCTTTATCCAGTATCCCAAGTGACCAACGGGGATGGGAGCAGCCTCCAGAAGGCCAAATCGCTCCAGCCCCCTTAGCCACCTTCAGCGAGGCAACTATCCTGATAAAAAGTATATACAGTATAGTCAAACATGGATATTCAAATATGCAAAGAATAAATTCACCCCCCATCCCCCCCTGTTCCCACACAAGCCCCACCACGAACCACGCAGCCATCACACACACATACACACACGCACACGCCTTAGAGTAGTAATCAGGAGGAGGCAGACCAGAGTAGTCAACTGAAGGTCCTCAATAGCCCTGCCCCTCAGATCAATTATACAAGTATCAAACAAAGAATGTAAGAGCATGTCCGGAAAGGGCAATACAATGGCGGCCTATGAGACTCAAGAAAGATGGGAAATAGGGTTCCCCATCCTCCCTACCCAACCCATCAAGCCTATGTGAGGAAGGAAAGCCCGAGTTATGGCTAATCATAGCAGACCTCCACCACCAAATGTACCCCCTTAGCAGTGGGGCCTGCAAAGTCAGAGGGCCCCAAACCTCCAGAAACCCCTCCCAGTGCCGAATGCACCCATGGTATTCCTCCTGTTCCATAAGCATAATCCTGTGTAGATCATTATGCCAGTGCCAATATGATGGCCCATCAAGAGCCAAGCACTTAGAATACTCTTCCGTGCCACCAATAGAGCATGTCTGACCCAATGCCTCAATGGGTCCCCCAAGTCCTCTAAAGCCTCACAAATGTCCAGCACCACCTCCTGGGACAAACTTGGAACCCGAGCTCCAAGAACAGATCCCAGATATTGGTGTACCTTCCCCCAAAACTGAGCAGCAATATTACACTCCCAGAACATATGACCCAATGTAGCATTAGAACATACAGAACGTGGGCACATCACCGACACACAACAGTCCATCTGAAAGGCCCTATTAGGAGTGAAATAAATGCGCCTCAAAATTTTATACTGCATATCGCAGAACTTCATATGGACACTCAGAGCCGGGCTATTCCCTAATGCCTATAGGAGGTCATCCCCAGAGACGATAACATTCAGCTCTTTATTCCACACCTCCTCTAGCACAGTCTCCCTAACCGATCTCCCCAGACTCTGGAAAGCCTGATGTTACACCACAATCCTCACCCATCCCTCATTGCCTGACAATAGGAGCTTCTCCATTCTTGTGCAAATTGAGCCTGAAGATTCTCTGCCCAGAGACTATGCAGGTAGCTGTGCGCCTGCTTGTACATAAATACATCTCTGTTCGTTGGCCCATAATCAGTTTCCAAAAAGCTATTAGGGTACCATCTTCTGAAACCAATCGCTCCACTCCCAAGATGCAATGGTCCTCTTATCCCCTGAAAGCGCTTCCTGCATCACAGGGGGGAAATCACCATTACCGTACAGCGGCAGATATGGAGAACAACTTGCCCACCCCTTGAAGCACATACAAATCTGCCTCCACACTTACTGCACCAGATGCAGAAGTCCATTGGATTTAATGGTTGGAAGATAGCGGGGATTGCTCTTGAGTAAAATGTACCAAAGTGCCAGTAGGCAGCTATGGCCTGCACTATCTCAAATAGGGTATAATTCATCATGTCCCACAACCAATCTTGAAGATGGTGAAGAAGACAGGCTACATTATAGCTGTTAACATCCGGCATATCCATACTTCCCTGCTGTCATGAGTGCTAAGGCACCCCAAGCCGCACCCACAGTCTCCTTCTCCTCCACAGAAAAGAACTGATCTGTCGGTCCAACAAGTGGACCTCCCTCCTCTTCAACAACAGTGGTAGGACCTGCAGCACATACAGCCATTTTGGAAATAAGACCATCTTGAAAAGGGCTATCCGTCCACCATGGGATAAAGGCAGGTCCTTCCATGTTTGTACCTTACGATGTAAATCATCAAGGAGTACTGAAACACTGAGGTCATAGATCCTGGAGGGGCTAGCTGGAAGCTGGATCCCCAGATACTTAAATGAGTCAATTGCCCATTTCAGGGGAAAGACCCCTTGCCATTCGTGTGTAGAGCTGGGTGCAATGGAAGGACCTCAGACTTGTCCAAATTGAGCTTGAACCCGTAAATAAAATCTGAAAGTACCAAACTTTGCAAGCAGGATGGGCACCATCTCCTGAGGGTTCACTACATATAGTCTTAAAGGACTAGAAAAGGGGACTGTTACTTCTGGAGAGAGATCTGCAATTGTGAGTATATACTTCTGCAAATTTTCTGAAAGGAATTCTTTATATTAAAGCTAATTAATCTGTGAACCACTATCTTTTGTTAAATCAGTCAGGGCCTAGTAGCAGCAGTTTAAGTTTAAACTTAAAACACAGAAGAGAACTTTCTGGTTACATTTCATACCCAGCAGAGAGCTTTTAGTTTAAATTTAATAGTCACTCAGGGCCTAGCATCAGCAAAGTACTTTTAGTTTACATTTAAAACACAGAAGAGAGCTTTCTGGTTAAATTTGGAACCCAGCAGAGAGCTTGTAGTTTAAATTTAATAGTCACTCAGGGCCTAGCATCAGCAAAGTACTTTTAGTTTACATTTAAAACACAGAAGAGAACTTTCTGGTTAAATTTAGAACCCAGCAGAGAGCTTGTAGTTTAAATTTCATAATAAGTTAGAGCCTAGCAGCAGCAAAGAGCTATAATTTAAATCAAATCAGAATATAGCTTACCTCAGCAGCACAGAACAGGGTACTGTGTAGCAGCCCTCTTTTAATAAGTGTTAATATGAATAAAATACAATCTCTAAAATGCTTGTATGCAAATGCTAGAAGTCTAAAAATTAAGATGGGAGAGTTAGAATATATAGCACTAAATGAGAAGTTAGATATCATTGGAATATCAGAGACATGGTGGAAGGAGGACAACCAGTGGGACACTGTGATACCTGGGTACAAACTATATCGTAATAATAGAGCTGATCAAATTGTTGGAGAGTTTGCGCATTGAGGGCATTGAGGGCATTAGAGGGCATTAGAGAGGGCATTGAGTCAGAAAGGATTAAAGTTTTGCAGGAAACAAAATTTGCTGTAGAATCTCTATGGATTGAAATTCCATGTAAAAAGGGGAAGGCGATGGCAGTGGGGGTGTTACTATCGACCGCCTGGCCAGAATGAACAAATGGATGATGAAATGCTCAATGAAATCAAGGAAGTTAAGAAACGTTACAGCGCAGTAATAATAATGGGTGATTTCAATTACCCTGGTATTGACTGGGTCAGTGTTATGGCAGGACATGCTAGGGAGATAAAGTTCCTAGATGAAATAAATGACTGCTTCTTGGAGCAGCTGGTTCATGAACCGACCAGAGGGGAAGCCATATTAGACCTAGTCCTTAGTGGAACACCAAATCTAGTGCAAGAGATGAGGGTGTTGGGGCCACTTGGCAATAGTGATCATAGCATGATCGCCTTTGATTTAATTAGTGGAGGAGGGATAGTAAGGAAATCCACAGTACTACCTTTTAACTTTCGAAAGGGAGACTATGATAAAATGAGGAAAATAGTAAAGAAAAAACTAAAAGGAGCAGTTGCAAAGGTTAAAGTCTTACATCAAGCTTGGGTGTTGTTGAAAAATACTATCTTGGAAGCCCAGACCAGCTGTATTCCACACTTTAAGAAAAGTGGAAGGAAGTCCAAAAAACTGCCAGCAGTTGTGGGACTCTGGGGCTCCCCAGAGACCTTACGAGGTTTCTGGAGAGCTCTGTGGAGTTGGTCACCGCTCGTACTACTCTCCTCATTACTTTAGCTCTTGAATCCGATAAAGTGTTAATTTTGCGATCTTACTTTAGACATTTCAGTGAGCAGTTTATGGGTTCTCATGTCCGCATTTTTCCTGATCTTGCTAGGGATAGCCAGCTGAGGAGAAAAGAGTTCCCAGGGTACTCCCTCTCAGCGGGACTTTTTTGTTGAAATTTCCTGCTAGATGTCATGTTTTCTATAAAGAAAAATTATATTTGTTTTTTTGAGTCCCGCCAGCTGCTGGAGTTTCTACTGGCTAGGGAGGAACCTGTTGTTGTTTCTGCCTCTCATACGGTTGACGCATAAGTCTCACATTGCCATGTTAAATTTTATTTCCCTACTATGTAGTATTGTATATTTTTCCTGTTGCCTCCTTCTTATAACACAGGTACACTAAAAAAATTTTTTTTTAAACTGCCTCTAATGTTTCGATTGATTTTTACGTTTTTTGGTGCGCTGAATCCAAATCTGGTAACCAATTTGCTCCATCACGTACAGATTTTTTGCTACATTGGGTTAGCAGTTTGAGGTGAACGTTTCAGATTGAGTGCGATCGAGATAAAAGTTTCTTGGATGAATTCTTTATACTAATTGTTTAGTAGTTATTCAAATAAGAATAAAGAAAATTGTAACAAGGCAGCACATAAGAATAGAGTAATGTCAACAAAACACACTGTGATGGTAGCAAAATTGTCTGCACTTAAAACAGCCACATACATGTGCACAAACATTGAGCATATAAGAGCGAGGTTAGACACAAAGCAAAGCAATGTGCAAAAAATGTTGTACAGGTATGTATGTAAGAATAGAAAACGCAAACTGCACCATTGCAATACATGAAGACAAACACCCGATGGTGTGAAAATAAAATTCTAATAAATGAGATCCGACACTGTGGTAATAACTAGCAAATTTTTATTTCAAAGTTTAGTAAAAACACGATATTTGTCAACACAGTTTAGATTTTAAAGTCATTCTTGGGTCAATCAATCTCCTGGTGGGCCCGTTTCTTCTTCCCCCGAATGCTTCTCTTGGTGCGCTGCTTGGCGTATTTTTCATCTGGGGTTTCCCGCAGCAGCAACCAGCAGAAATCAGCCATCATAGTGGTGTTCCATCTTCCTTGGTACCTTCTCTCTGCGTCCTTGATGTCCTGGTGAAACCTTTCACCTTGTTCTTCACTGTACGCCCCCAGGTTTTCGGGAAAGTAGTTCACATGGGAGTGCAAGAAATGGACTTTCAGGCTCATGTTACAGCCTTGTTCTTTGAAGGCATTGAGCATCCTGGCAACAATATCCTTATAGTTCTCATCCCGCCTGTTCCGCAAGAATTTGAGAACAACATCCTTGAAGGAATCCCAGGCTTCTTTTTCCTTCTCAGACATCGTTTCAGCGAATGCTCCATCTGAAATGAGTTTCCTTATATCAGGGCCAACAAACACTCCTTCCTTTAGCTTTGCTTCAGAAAGTCGGGGGAACTTTGAGCAAAGGTACCGAAAGCACTCACCATCTTTGGGAAGGGACTTGATGAATTGCTTAATGAGACCCAACTTAATGTGGAGAGGTGGTAATAGAATTTTATCACGAGGTACCAAGCTCTCATGAAGAACATTTTTCTCACCGGGTCTCAAATACTCCCGAATTGGCCAGTCTTTTTTCCCCCAGTGTAGGTCGCGGGCCCGGCTATCCCACAAGCAAAGGAAGCAGGGATATTTGGTGAAACCGGATTGCCGCCCTAATAGCATGGATAGAATTTTAAAGTCTCCACAAATCATCCACTTATGCTCATCATAACGAATCTTCTGAAGAATCAGGGCCAAATTCTCGTATTTTTCTTGGAGAATAACAGAGTGAGCAATAGGAACTGAAGCGAATGTGTTGCCATTATGAAGAAGAACACCTTTTATGCTGTCTTTTGACGAATCAATGAACAGCCGCCATTCAGCAGGATCATACTTGAGTTTAAACTTTTCCATCACTCCGTATATATCGTTGCAAAATACCAAATCTTCCTCTTTGCTGAAATACTTCAAAAATTGTGTCTCGCGGTTGCGGTACCAATAAAAAGTTGTTCCTGGTGACAATAGATTTTTCTGTTTAAGCCGAGAACCTAGCAGTTGGGCAGCATCTTTTGGGAGTCCTAAATCCCGGACTAAATCATTCAATTCAGCTTGAGAGAAAAGTTCAGGTTTCGGATCTGGTTCAGTTTCAAACTCGGAAGTACTGGACTCATCGGGAAAAGCCATCTGATGAGTCTCATCATGATCAGAACCGTCCACACAAATATGATCCAAAGATTTTGGTGGTTCAGGCACAGGTACTTCGTTGCTATGAGGCATAGGCCTAATTGCTGAGGGAAGGTTGGGGTAACTTATTACGTTCTTATTTTTTAAGTTGTATCCCTTCACAATGCAAGAGCAAAAATAGCAGTCACTGCTGTGGTCTCTTTGTTCACGCCACATCATAGGTATTCCGAAACGAAATGCTTGTTTTTTACCTTTCATCCATAAGCGTAGATCTTCCTCACATGTCTTGCACACTTTGTGAGGAGCCCACGGTTTGTCTTGATCGCCTAACTTCAAACCGAAATAGGCGAAATATACTTTTTTAATAAATGCAGAAATGTTCCTCTGCCACTTTTTCACGGTATATTCCCCACAAATAAAACAAAAACCGTCCGGAGAGTTGACGCAACCTCTGGCTCTGTGAGCCATCACAAATACACAGCACTGCAAACTACAACTGTAGTGAACCACTTCGGAATAAAGCTGGATTACGACTGAGCAAACAAAAGGTAATAATGAACTTGCAAGAAACTGAAATTTGACAGGAACGTTCATGTCGCAACCACCGTGTTTGAGCGAGCGAACGAGGCGAGGCGAACAGGAAAGAACATGCGCCAGCGCGAGTACTGGATTTAGCCCCCCGCCTCCCAATTGTCCTGTTAATGTATAAAATGAATACAAAACACTCTAAAATATCATGAGGGAGTGTTTCTAGTTAGTTAACCATTACAACCTCAATTTTGGGCCAAGAAAATAAACTGCAGTCGGCTAAAAAGAAATTATGTGAACATTCCTTATATGGGTAAGAAATCTAATTTTGCAAGAATACGTGACGTGATGGAACATTTTGGCTATTTTTCCTGGATTCAGCACCCCAAAATCTATAGGAATCAGTTGCAAAACTGGAGGCAGTTTTTTGGTAGTGTACCTGTGTAATTTTTTGTGGGCTAATCCTGGCAAATGATATAATTTTCTTGTAATATTACTGTGTGATTGTATGTTTTCCTTGTTGCCAAATTGCTTTCATTCTGTTTCTTGAATGTATGGATATATTCAATAAAAGTATAAATAATAAAAGAAATTGCCTGAAAGTGAATTTTTAAGAGCTCTATAATCCTTAATCTCATAAATAGTTTACGTATATAACTCACCTGAGCACAACTATGTGTAGGCATGAAATATAACAAAATAAATAAATAGCAAGTATAACTCCTTTTCTATCCCAGCCAAGCTCACTGATACCATATACAGGCCTCAAACTGAGCCAGGAGCAGACTGTGTGCAAATTGTTGCTTTTTGCTTTCTGATGTTGCAGTGGAAACTGTTTTAGCCTGAATGTCATTCCTAAGAAGGCTACCAGATGTTATTGATAAGTTTGAAAGTTACTGTTAGTAGCTTATATTTTATTTGGCTTAGAACTGGGATCCAGTGGAGCTCATATAGGATGGGGGTTATATGATCAGTTAGGTGGGACTTACTGACAATTCTAGCGGTGATATTATGTGCTCTCTGTAGTAAGTTTATGTTTTTGATTGGTAGGCTCTGTAACAGACTATTACAAAAGTCAAAATGTGGGGTGATAAGGGCCTGGACTACTGATTTAAAATTGTTGATGTCTAGCAGGGGTCTAAGATGTTGAACAGTTTTCAGTTTGAAGAAGATAGTCCTTACTGTTTGTTTTATATGAGGGAACATGCTGAGGGATTGATTTAGTATTATTCCGAGGTATTTCACCTCTTGCTTAACAGCAGGTTGTCATATTATTAATTTTGATGGTTTGAAAGGGGGTAGGGTTTGATTTCTTTATATGTATAGGACTTCCATTTTCTTGTAGTTAATATTAAGGTTGCTGTGCTTTATTTATTTAACATTTTTTTGTGTATGCCATTTTTCTGCAATTCAAAACGGTTTACAATGAACAAAAGTAACAGTGTATTTACAGCTGTTTTACATGGAACAAAACCATTTTTAACAATGGTTGAACATTTATAACAGAACTATTTACATTAATTGTGGAGGGGGGTTAGGATAGGGGTATGTAGGTGGGGGGGGGTAGTGGGGGGGTTTGCTAGTTTAATGAGAGTTAATAATTGATAAGGGGGGTTGAAGGGGGTTTAAGGGGGCAGTGGGTAGTATTCAGAAAAGAGGAAGGTTTTTAGCATTTTACGGAATTTGGAATGGTCATTACAGCCTCTTAGGCCGGGGGGGGGGGGGGGGAGAGGGTGTTCCATATAGAGGGGGCATAGAGGGAGAAGGCACGATTGCATGTGGATTGAGTGCACTGTTTCTTTTGTGCTGGAATGCTTAGGATGTTTACTGTGTTGGATCTACATGGCCTGGTAGAGTTTAGTTTTGAGAGGAGCTAGAGTAAGCATGAAGCAGATACATTGTGTAGAACTTTGTGAATTAAGGTGCAATTTCTGGCTTGGTAACCAAGCAACCAGGGTTCAATTCCCACTAGCACTCCTTGTGGCCTTGGGCAAGTCACTTAACCCTCCATTGCCTCGGAAGAAAGGCCTGGCAATCTACTTCCGGTGATACTGCCAAGAAAACCCAGGAGCTTCTGGGTCGCCAGGAGTCAGCACTGACTCGAAGGCACACATTGCATTTTACTGGTCGCCGTATCTTAAAAAGAATATAGCATTATTAGAAAAGATTCAGAGAAGAGCCACCAAAATGGTAGGGGGGATGGAAGGATACTCCTATGAAGAAAGACTAAAAAGGTTAGGGCTCGTTAACCTGGAAAAGAGACGGCTGAGGGGAGATATGATAAAAGTCTATAAATTAACGAACAGAATGGAACGGGTAAACGTAGATCAATTGTTTACGTTATCAGAATATAGAAAGACTAGGGTACATATGACCTAGATTGGCCACTGTTGGAAACAGGATACTGGGCTTGATGGACCTTGGTCTGACCCAGTATGGCATATCTTATGTTCTTATGTTCATGCAATGAAGCTACAGGGTAAACTAAGACTAATAAAAGAAAATATTTTTTCACTCAACGTGTAATCAAACTCTGGAATTTGTTACCGGAGGATGTAGTAAAGGCTGTTAGTGTAGCTGGGTTTAAAAAAGGTTTGGACAAGTTCCTGGAGGAAAGGTCCATAAACCATTATTAAGAAGGGACACAGGATATCAATGCTTGACCCAGTACAAGCATTGTGGAACCTGTGTCTTTTGGAGAAACTGCTAGGTACGTATGACCTAGATTGGCCACTGTTGGAAACAGGATACTGGGCTTGATGGACCTTGGTCTGACCCAGTATGGCATATCTTATGTTCTTATCTTATGTTCTTAAGGTGATGATTTTTAATTTTATCCTAGCTTGTATAGGGAGCCAATGAAGGTCCTTTAGAATGGGGGTGATGTGTACTTGTTGTGGTGAGCTTGTTATTAGACTTGCAAAAGTATTTTGCGCCATCTGGAGGGGTTGAAGGGTGTGTTTTGGGAGACCATGGTATATAAGGTTACAATAGTCAAGGGTCGAGGTTGTTAAGGCCTGGCAGACAGTTCCAAAGGAATCTGGGTTTAGTAATGGATGGAGGTTCTTTAGCGTTCATATTTTGAAGTAAATGGAATTGGTTGTTCTTTTTATCTGTTCATGAAAAGTGAGATTTTGGTCTCTTATTAAGCCTAGGTATTTGACTTGAGTCTTTACTGTGATTGTGAAGTCTCCAAGGAGAATAGAGGGCAGGGGAACAAAGGATGGGTTGGAGGAGATTTGGATGGCTTCTGTTTTGGCTTGGTTAATTATAAGTTGTGTTGGTGGAGCCACTGTCTTATCTTAGAAAAGCAATTGCTGATGTTGGTGAGGTTTGGCTTAGATATGTTAAAGGGGGCAAAGAACATTATATTAACTTTATCTTTAACCCTGATTCCGTTTCAATAATGCAGTCTGATAGATTGTGATAGGTAGGGTTGGTTATGTCTATAGGGAGAGACAACATAATGTCGTCAGCATAGATGTAATATCCAATGTTGAATTTTCTGAAGATGTTGGTAATTGGTTGCAGGCATAGATTGAAAAGGAGGGCTGAAAGAGAGGAACCTTGGGGTATTCCTTGTTCTTGGGGGAATGTCTCTGATGAGTCATGGCCTATTTGGACGCAAAGTTTATGGTTTGATATGTATGATTTGAACCAGTGTAATACCATGCATCCTGATCCTATTTGTGCTAATCTCGAGATGAGGGTGTCATGGCTAAGGTTGTCAAATGCTGACGCGATGTCAATAAAGAGGAGAATGAATGCATGATTAGGATTGTCTATGCCTCCGATGAGGTGGTCCATTAATGTTAACAGCAAGGTTTCGACTCCATGGAATGGTCGAAATCCAAATTGGTGGGTGTCTAATAGTGCATTGAGGTCAATGTAATCTTAAAGAGGCAATTGAATGACTTTTTCTATTATTTTGCAAACAAATTGTATACTGGCTATAGGTCTGTATGCATTTGGGTCTTTCATCAAGTTTCTTGTTCTTAAGTATAGGACATACGGATGTAGTTTTAAGGTCAGCGGGCATGATTCCTTGGGAGAGTGATTGGTTAACAATATGGAGGATATATGGGGCGGGTTCTTTTTTTGTGGATTTGATCCATGATACTGGGCATGGATCCAATGGGGAGGTTGTGGTGTTGATGTTTGTTAAAATGTTTAGTAGACATTTTTGGTCTATTGGGTAGAAGCTATCCCATGTGATGGGGTTTATTAGGTGGTCTTGGGAAAGGGGTGGTATGGCTAGCATTTTTATTTTTAAGTTTGGATGCAATATAGTTAGCTAGTGTTTGTGGGTTTATGTTATATACTTCTGATTCAGTATGGCTTGTCTACAAGCTCTAGAGTTTCTAATTTGATTGGTGCTATGGAAGTGGTAATTTATGGCATAAGTGTTTTGGGAGCAGATCCTTCTGGTTCTTGTACATGTGGGGGGGGGGGTTGAGAAGGGAGGATAAATATGTTTCGGTTATTTTGTCGTGATGCTTGAATACTATCATAATTTTATTTAATTAGTTTTCTATACCGCCTATCCTTCAATCAAAGTTGTTAACATTATATAATCACTACAAACAGGTACGGGATACATTCCCTTGTCCACAAAGGGCTCACAATCTGTGTGTAATTGAGGCAACGGAGGTAACCCAAGACCATAAGGAGTGCCTATAGGACTAGAAACCTCAGTCCCTCCGGCTTGAGATTGCTGTCCCCAGGTGGGACTTGAACCCCTGCCGTCTGGCCTGAGGTACTGTGTTCTAACCATTAGGCCACTCCTAGTATATCTATATCTTATTCTTGTTGCAATTGGCAACCAGTGGAGGTTATGTAGTCTGTATAATGCATGCGGCAAGATTTTGTGCTAATTGGAGTTGGGAGATGGCTTTCTTGGGGAAACCTTGTAGAATACTGTTGCAGTAATCGAAGTGAGGAGTTACTAGATCTTGAAGTACTGTTCTAAAGTCATGACTTTCTAGCAGGGGTCTGAGGTGTTGGATCATATATAATTTGAAGTATATGATTTTAGTGATAGATTTTATGTGTGAAACCATATTTAGTGTCTGGTCTAGGATGATTCCCAGATATTTAACCTTCTTTTTGACCTTGATCTCTGAGGTCAAAATTTGGTTGGTGGAATAAAATTTAGGTTTCAAGAGACATAGAAGACTTCTGTTTTTTTTATATTAATTTTTAGGTTGTTGGCATTTAGTCATTCAATTACTTCAACTAGGCAGTTATGGATCTGTGGACAAGTAGGGTTTGAAGTGTCTGTGGAATGATACATCATTATATCATCAGCATAGAGATAGTAGTTTACCTTGCGTTTTGTGAAGATATCGCATATAGGTTGAATATACAGAATAAATAGGGCAGAAAGGGAGGAGCCTTGTGGAATGCCTTGTTCTTGTCTGTAAGCTGCAGATGCTAATTGATCAATCTGTACCTGTTGGGTGCAGTTGGTTAAGTAGGATTTAACAATTAAATCACAACCACACCCTTAGCCTCATAAATACATTAACTACATATAAATATATCCCACTCCCAAACTCATTACAGACTTAAAACTATGTCTTAACAGAGGCAATGTTCATAACGAGGAAATCAGACACTGAATACATATACCCCAATACAATCACAATAAATAATACACCTATACCTGTTAAAAAGGAGGTAAAATACCTTGGAATAATCTTAGACCACTCACTCTCCATGATTCCACACATAAAACACACAGTAAAAACCATATTTTATAAACTCAAGACAATACAACATCTGAGACCCCTACTCAACACCGATGACTTTAGATCTGTAGTCAATACACTCATAACCCCCCACTTCGACTATTGTAATAGTCTCCTAAATGGACTTCCATTAAAAAGCATATACTATCTCCAAAGAGCCCAAAACATATGCGCCAAGATGGTCACTAAAGCTAATCTAACAGACCACGTGACCCCAATTCTCCTAGACTTACACTGGCTCCCTATAAACAGCCGAATAAAATATAAAATCCTCCTAACTACATTCAAAATCGTCAACAACATCTCCCCAACACAACTATCCACCCTAATACACCCTCCACCAGATACTAGATCACGCAGACAGAACGCAACCCACTCCCTCAACATAAAAACAAATTTTAGAAAAACCAAAGCGACAACAAGTGACAGGGCATTCTCCTTCGCTGCCCCCACCCTCTGGAATGAAATACCATTAACACTCCGCATGATAAAAGACCTTCACCAATTCAAAAAAGAATTAAAAACCTACCTCTTTACAAAACACTTTGAAATCCCCTACCAACAAAGAACTTCGCCAATACAATCACAGAAACACATACACTGTACCCAAGACAGAACAAATGACTAACACAGGAAAATTCACTAACCCCACTAACCCCACACAACCCGCTAATGAACCACTCAAACAGTTGACTATTTTCACCACTGTAACTGTAACTAACTAAGATGCGCTCCATGTAGATAACTTGTAAATAGTTTGAAAAGCTCTGTTATAGTTAATGTTCAAAATATGTTCAAAATGTTGTTCAAAATTTGTTCAAAATATGTTCCCTGTAAGTACACCTGTACATAGTTAAAGCATAATGTTCCCTGTAAATGTATACAGAAGTATACAATTGTTCTGTTTAATGTTCAATGTAAACCGCCCCTGATCTCTGGAAGGGGCGGTATAGAAAAGACTGTTAAATAAATAAAATAAATAAATAAATATGGGAGAAAAGACCTCAGACTAATGCATTACCTCCCACTATGTGGTGAAACAAATCACCATAGGGGATTAGAGCTTCATGCTTCATCGGTCCTAAAAACTCTCCTATTATACTGCTTAATACACGTACAAAAAAAGTACTTTTTTACACTTTTTTTCTTAAATTACATATATAATACAAAAGTTTTATCTATCTTCACAAGAAGCTCATATTACTTTAAATTACACACCACATCAGAAGGGAACGCAGCCCCGTATTCTGAAAAGAGCACAAAGTTTCATAGTCAAATCACTTTTCCCTTACAGCCATAGATAAAAAAAATCTACTTATCTTTAAGTTGTCAAGCTTCAGCGCTGCCCTCCTCAACTTCAGTGTTCAGTGCTGCTCCTCTAAACATCAACAGCAATCCTTTAACTTCAACTGCTTCTTCTTCAACTCCCTCTAACCACATTGCCGCCTGAAGTTAATCATTAACCCAACAAAGATCTTTGTTTCTCCTTGAAAAAGGCTCTGTCAGGGGTAAGCTTAAATCTCAGACAATAGCCAGTTGTCATCTGAGTTAAGTAGGACTTAAACCATTTGATAACAATACCTTGTAGACCAATTTGTTGGAGCCTTGTAATGATGATTTATGACTGATGCTATCAAAAGCTGAGGCAATATCAAGAAATATTAAGATAAATGCCTGTCTGCTGCTGTTCAAGCCACATATGAGTTTGTCCAAAAAAGTTAGCATGAGTGTCTCCATACTATGGTGAAGTCTAAACCCATGTTATTGTTCATCAAGGGGCACATTTAGTTCAATAAAGTCTTGCAGTTGGAGCTGTATAACTTTTTCAATAACCTTCACTAAGAACGGCAGGCTTGAAATGGGTCTGTAACAGCTGGGAAGGTCTTTGTTGGCAGTAATTGATTTTAGTATTGGGTGGATTATGGCTCATTTTAAGTCAGTGGGCATGAGTCCTTGATTTAATGAGCAGTTTACTATCTCTAGGATTGTTGGGGACAACTCATCTTTAGTTGCTTTCAACCAACTGACCGGACAGGGGTCAATAGGCGAGGTAGTCATGTTGATGTTTGTGATTATATTTTTGAGGTGTTTTAGGTCTATTAAATGAAATGATGTCCATTTGTCAGGACTAGTAATGTTAAGGTCGATGGGTTGGATGTCAATGGGTTGTGTGTCAGTAGGTTTGTCAAGACTAGTAATGTTTAGGTTGATGGGTTGTGTGTCAATGGGTTTAGGGGAATAGTGTCATCTACTGAGGACATTTTGTCTTTAAATTAGAGAAACCATTGCATTTAATGGCATTCACTAGAGGCACTCCACCTTGCTAACACACTGAACAATGGGTTCTTAACCTAGTCCTCAGGACATACCATGCTAATCTGCTCTTCAAGATATCCAAAATAAATATGCATGAGATAAATTTGCATGCAAAGCCTCCATTGTATGCAAATCTTTCTCAGTCATATTTATTGTGGGTATCCTGAAAACCTAACTGGCTGGGTGTGTCCTAATGACTAGGTTGAGAATCACTGCACTAATCATAGCTAAACAATACAAGCTCACACACCAGACACAAACCATGCTATGGTCAGTGTGGAATGAGGACTGAAGGCTAGGATATTACTCTTAATTTAGTTTAGTTCATTTTAGTTTTATTATTCACTATACTGCCTCTTTGCACATCGACACGGTTTACAATATAAAACAATCAAAAGGATAAAGAAAAAGAAAAATACAAAAGAAAGAAGACAAGAGAACAGCAAACAACCTAAAATACAAAGCAAACCAAGTAGAACCCTAATAAAGAATTACTCTAAGAATCATCCCGATAGAGAGGTTGCAATAAAGGTAAAAGTAGTCCAGGTGCCTTTAAATAAAAAGCAGACAGAGTTGAAAGATTCCAGTTACCCCTTTCAATTGATAAGCAGATTATCATTATGAGCTAACACCATACTTTGAAATGCCTGCATACAAATATTAGCAGTCTAAAAAAATAAGATGAGAGAGTTAGAATATATACCATTGAATGGAGAGGTAGATATAATTGGCATCTCAGAGATCTGGTGGAAGAAGAATAACCAATGGGACACTGTGGTACCAGGGTACAAATTATATTGCAATGATACTTTAGATCAGGGGTCTCAAACTCAAATTGCTTTGAGGGCCAAATGAGGACTTGTAAAATAACCCGGGGGCCGCATGAGACGTGGGACCTCATTTGCATAAGGGACCTCATTTGCATAAATATTTGCATAATGTTACCATACCCTAACTTTTAGTAAACATACCTCTTAATGAGTGCATGAATAAAGAAAGACTAAGAGATTTCTACATTACTATAATCCAGTGGCAACCGCCAGGCACATTAGGAACTACTACAAACAAACACTGCCCATTTAGAACCCATAGCAAACCCGCCATATCCTAACAGCACTACCAGGACTCACAAAGCACCATACCCTACCTATCAAAAGGCAACACTGCAAATATTAAATCAATACATTTCAGAGAATAACAATACATGACCTACTGGGGACAGAGAACAAGTAGCAATGTCAAATAGGAATTACATAAACAGAATACCTCAGCTCAGTTACACATGCAGAATACACCATCACCAAACAAGGAACCAAATTTAGAAACAAGACAATTTAAACTGGGACCCCCCAAAAGCCAAACTTGGAATGTACAACAACACTGTAGAAATAAAACTATAAATTAATTTCCTCTTGTACTAAACAAAGCGCAGGCGTTATTGATGCACATTTCCCAGAACTGACATATTCCAGTTAATAAATTCAAATAAAGATATTTTTCTACCTTTTGTGCATTTTTTTTCAGTTCCAGCCACTTTCTTCTGGTTTCTTCGTGCCTTCTGCTAACTCTCCATCGTCTGCTGTCCATTTGTCCTTCTCTATTCTAGCTTTTTCCATTCTCCCTCTACATCTGCTTTAACATATTAATCTTTCTCCTTTTGCTCTTTCCTCATTCCTATTTTCATCCACTCAAATTTTACCCCTCCATCCTCAATCCCCACTTACCTGGCCAATTGTAGATTTGTCTTCCCTCCCACACAAAATATTTTCCCCTCTCCATTTCACTCTCCCAGCTCCATCCCATTCTAATCCTCCCCCAACATCAGCTCCCTTCTAGTTCCAGTCCCACACAGCACCCCCTCCCTTCTAGTCACTGCATCAGCCCATTTTCAGTCCTAGCCCCCCATCAGCCCATTTCCAGTGCTAGCTCCCTCCCCTCACAGCCCATTTCCATTCCAAGCCCCCCTCCCCATCAGCCATTTGCAGTTCAAGCCCCCCTTCCACTCAGCCCATTTCCAGTCCTAGCAGACCCCCCAGCCTATTATCAGTCCTAGCCCCCCCATAGCCGATTACCAGTCCTAACCCCCCATAGCCCACTTCCAGTCTTACCCCTCATAGCCCATTACCAGTCCTAACCCCCCCCATCACCTCATTTTCAGTGTTACCCCCATCACCCCATTTTCAGTTACCCCCTCATAGGCCATTACCAGTACTACCCCCCCCATCACCCCATTTTCAGTGTTACCCCCATCACCCCATTTTCAGTTACCCCCTCATAGGCCATTACCAGTACTAACCCCCCCATCACCTCATTTTCAGTGTTACCCCCATCACCCCATTTTCAGTTACCCCCTCATAGGCCATTACCAGTACTACCCCCCCATCACCTCATTTTCAGTGTTACCCCCATCACCACATTTTCAGTTACCCCCTCATAGGTCATTACCAGTACTAACCCCCCATCACCCCTTTTTCAGTGTTTCCCCCATCACCCCATTTTCAGTTACCCCCCTCATAGGCCATTACCAGTCCTAGCCCCCCCATAGCCCATTACCAGTCCTAACCCCCCTCCCACCATCAGCCAAATTAGATGAAAAAAAAGGTATATTTGCTGCTGCTGCAGTATTAAGCGTCCCGCGGGCCCCTCTGCCTGGTCCTCTCCTCCCTGCAGCATTCAGCTCCAAAAGCGGCGGCTTTCAGAGCCGCGAAGAGAGAGAGAGTTTCTCTCGCGCGGTTCTGAAGACTCTCGCGCTGCTCTTCAGAACCGCGCGAGAGAAACTCTCTCTCTTCGCGGCTCTGAAAGCCGCCGCTTTTGGAGCTGATACTGCAGGGAGGAGAGGACCAGGCAGAGGGGCCCGCGGGACGCTTAATACTGCGGCGGCAAGTTTGGAATTTTTTTTTTTTTACTCGCCGGTACTTCGCGGGCCGCACAAGATGCTCTCGCGGGCCGTGTGTTTGAGACCCCTGCTTTAGATCAAATTCGTGGAAGGGGTGGCACTATATGTTGTCATGAGGTAGACAGCACAGACCCTGAAATATTAAGAAATGAAAAGGAAGAAGAGCTTACCTTGCAGCCTCAAGGGCAGTTGCAGCATTCACAGTACAGAGAGGCAGGGAAAAGGAAAACAAACTTTCCACATGGGTGTAGTGACGCAGTAAGAATTGAGAGTGCCAATCAGGCTCACCTGGACTCAGACTCACGTTCCACGTTAGAGGAGCTGAGAGATAAAAGCAGGTGGGGAATCTCACAGAGACAGAGTTGGAAGCAGATTGGAAAGGAGAAAGAGAATTGGAAGCAGCAGAATGAGCATTGGCAGTGGAAGCTGGAGCCTGGATTAGGGCGGGAGCCGGAGCTTGAATGCCAGGAGGAAAGCAGAGACCAAAGGAACTCTGACTGCTGTTTCAGGCAGGCTTGGAGAGAAGGTGAGAGTAGAAATCCCAAGCAATTGCAGGAAGACACGTTACCTTGGAGAACCAGGGCTGGAGAAAGGCAGGCTGGCAAACCCAGGTGGGATAAGCAAAACTGCAGCAAGGTCTTCCCAGCCAGAGGGGTCCTCACACCAAGGCAAACTGTCCAGTTAACAGAAGGCAGAGGTCACGTCCAAAGAAGCACACAGGAAGCAGGAAGTGAGTTTCCCTCAGCCAGACATCGTAACCAGGGTTCCCACAGAAGAGCAGGCTGCAGAGCAGAAAGAAAGCCTTGGCTGGAGACAGAGGAGTTTGAGACCATCTTCTCCAAAGGAAAAGATAAGTACCCTGTTTCTGCTAAGGGGAGAAAAGGGAATCTCCAGGATAGAAGCCAGGCTTATAACCGGCAAGGGAACTCTTATTGGCCCAAGCCGTGGGAAAAAATCCCCAGCACAGCTCCTGATATCTGGGACTTACAAAAGCAGCTCCAACTGGTGGCAACTGGGGTTTCCCCAGGGCAAGATACAGAGAGCAGCTTCATAGGGGCTCAGTGTCCTTATACAGGGGCCAGTCCTAGCCCTATGCAATGGGAGAGCAATAGCTCAGAAAATATCCCTGAACCGATGGAATGTGCTGCATGCGTGACTGATGATATAGAGAGTCTTTGTTAAACGGAAAGAGCAAGAAAGAAACTGTATTTTGCACATTGAAAAGTGTTGAACTTTATTGCTGGAAAGAAGCATGATTATTATTGGTTAAACATCCTTTACCCTGGTGAAAACAACCGTTCTTTATGTTGTCCCTTATTCTACGACATCCTCAAGGGAAGGGGAATAAAACCCAACTTTAATTTCATTTGGATCACGACTACAGTGTCCTTTATTTACCACAACTCCAGGCTATCCCGGGTCTAGGCAACCGCCTAGGACCGGCATGGTCTCACAATGTTAAAAAGGGCATTGAGTCAAACAAGATAAAGGTTTTGATTGAAATTCCATATAAGAAGGGGAAGGGAATTGCGGTAGGGGTGTATTACCATCTGTCTAGCCAGAATGAACAGATGATGAAATGCTAACAGAAATTAGGGATGAAGAACAATTTTTGATTAAATAGAATGGGATATGAATAAATGTGCTCTTGATCTGATGCTGTTACTAGATGAATCAATTAATCAAACTGACCAATAGATTCAGGAGAATATTCAACTACAGAAAAAGATGAAAGCAGGAGTTAAAAAAGAAGAATTTGAGATTTGCATGATTGAATTACAAGAAAATACTAATCAATTTAAGGAAGCACTTAGGGGTATGTTTACTAAACCGCGCTACTGTGCGGGGCGCACTTGAGCGTGCGCTAAGGTACCTTAGTGCACGCTAATGATGCGTTTTTGTGCCCCGCACACGTGCGCGCCGCACTAATGGGCCCGCACATGTGCGCGGCGCGCTGATGTGCGATAGAGGCGTGGAAAGGCTCCCGGAGGGCGGAGGAAGGCTCCCCAGGGGCGGAGAGACGGGGTCAATGGGTGGAGAGTGGGAGGGGAGAGGCTCCCCGCACAGGAGCGGGGCTGAAATTCCAGTTAAAAAATACCGCGAGTGAAAACCTCGCGTTAGAGCCGATTTAAAGGGAAGAGAAACCATTTCTGTCAGCAATGTACAGCAAAACTAGGGAAACCTACAAAACGTGAGCAGTGTGATACATGTGCACAGGACAAAATAGCAAATAAAAATTGAAAATGACCACAACAAACTTATAAAAAATTATAATCCAGCTGGGCAACAGTGATAGTAATGGGAAACATAAAAAAACACTCCTAAGAAAGCCCCAAAAAATAAATATGATTTTTAGAAGGCTCTACGCTCCATCCCCATACAAGGTGAATGATCCCACAGTGAAATAGCACTGATCAGGGTTTCCCTCTCCATTGGACAGGTTACGTATGGCATGCACATTTCCACAACAGCAGGGTGGGCATGTCGGAATGGGCAACTGGCCAGATGCTGGGAAAGGGGATACAGAGGGCTGCAGGCGGAACATGCTGTGGTGCAACTGGGGCACAGTGCGGACTAGGCAGATACCTAGATGGCACCTAGGAATGCTGAAACTGAACAGCAGCCAGACAGAAACTGATGAGGGTCCAACATGGGCACGAGAGTGTGTATCACAGTGTCACAGGGGATAGTACCCAGCAGGTACCCCCAAGGGCACAGAACATTGGCAGGCGGTGTTTGGGGGACGTGCGAACAAATTTGCAGGCACCCCTACCCCAGAACCCGCACCATAGGCAGCCGCCTACCCGTACACAGGATGGCCTGGAACTGCGTACCACCAGCACCACCAGCAGAAGGGCATGTCAGCAGGGTGGCACAGGGGTACTGGAGGTGGAGGGGGGCAGTGGCAGCTGCCCAGAGAAGACCATGGCCTAGCCCTGTGTAGGTGGGTGCAATGCACTGCAACAGACAGGCCCTGCCGGACAAACAGTCATGGTATCATCAGGGAATGCACTGTCTCTGTGGCAACACGGTGGTGCAGTGCACACAACCAGCGTGTTTGGAGACAGAAGGTCACAGGTTCAAGCCCCAGCTGGGGCTCCTGCCAATCCAGTCCCCATATTTTACCCACAACTTACTAGTGATAGTAAATACGAACCTTTACTGCAGAGCACATAAGAATGGCTCAAACACCTCTATTTTACCCTACAGAGCACAGACACCAGAAACATGCACATTACCTAGAGCCGATTCCCCCAAATGCAGTCCTGGAGGTCCACAAAACCTTCAGGGTTTATGCTGTCTCCAATTTAAGGATAGAGCGGTACTGGTGGTGGAGGTGGCAGCAGCTGGTGGCCACAGCAGACCATGGCCTAGCCCTGTCCAGGTGTGTGCCGTGCACTGCAACAAACAGGCCCTGTCGGATGTACAGTCATGGACTCCCCAGGGAATGCAGCATATCTGTGGCAACACAGTGGTGCAGTGCACACAGACAGTGTGTGCAAGAACAGAAGGTCACAGGTTCAAAGCCCAGCTGGTGCTACTGCCAATCCAGTCCCCATATTTTTCCCACAACTAAACCGTGATAGTAAGGACAAACCTTTACTGCAGAGAACATACGCATGGTTAATATGCCTATATTTTACCCCACCCAGCACAGACACCATAAACAGGCGCATTACCTAGAGCAGAGTCTCCCAAATGCAGTCCTGGAGGGCCAAACACCATTCAGATTCCATGCTGCCTCTCATAAAGATGCCTGTGCTGCATATCTATGCACCACCACCATGGTATGCAGATGTATCTCATGCATATTCATGAGGGACAGCATGAAAACCCGAACAGTGTTTGGCACACCAGGACTGGAGTTGGGAACCTCTGCCGTAAAGCAGCAGCCAACAGGGGCAGACACACTCACACCCACACCCACAGGCCCCATTAGCCACTGCCTCCTGGAGAGGCAGGACATTGGGCCCTGCGTGCATCCCCCAATACTAGCACTTGCATACCTTAGCAATGCCACCCTACACCTGGGTATACGGTATACAGCTATTAAACGTTTGCTAGGATTACTGGCAGATAGCAATTCCTACATTAAGCACAGTTTGTTGATTGAGCTCCATCATAAAAATCATTCTGATGTCTGTGGTGTGTGCTTCAGGTCTGGTCGATGACAGTGTTTACCACCCTGGGGAGTGACCCCTAACAGTATTGCGTATCATATCCATGCCTGTACTGTGCCCAGGACTGGTGTGGTGGCCAGGGCTGCTAGACTCCTCTATAGTAGAACAATGCTGGCATAGGTGTGGGAGTGTGTGTCTGTCTATCCAGTGTGTGGTGGCTGCAAACACCCTCCACAGCCCACACTGCCAGCACTGTTGCCAGTATTTGCCTGCCAATGTGCATAATGAGGAGCAAGGCACCATGGGTATAGCCCTGACAGGGTGCCCTGGCCTGGATGCATCTGCACAGGGCATAGGGCAATGGCTGGGGCATTGTAGTGCCCGGCCACCACCTGCACAGACAGGGTGGCCACAGCATGTCGTGTTGGGAGATCACTCTCACCCTGACTGAGCAGTGACCATGGCATGTCTAGGTTCCCCCATAGGGCTATATAGTATTTCTCTTGGGTGATATTTATGGGTTCCCTTATGGGGCCCAATCACTGACTTCTCTGCTTGGTGTGTATGCTGGCAGCCCAGTTCTGGGTGCACGCATCTTCTCCAGAAACATGCACTAAGGACTAGCTTGCAGACTGTCTGCAGCTAGTATGTGTTTTGCTGGAACACCTTGCAGAGTGCAGCGGCTGGCGGCCTGCTGCTGGTGAATGTCAGATAGGGGTGGGGGGCAGCTGGGCATTTCAAGGCCTTCTGTCTGCTATTGCTTTATGGGTGGGTACAGATACATATGGCCTGCTCTGTAGAGTGTCTGATCCCAGCAGGACCGGGGTTGATGGTCCCCTCTACTGCCAACATTTCAGAGAGGTATAATGTGGATCTGTTGGTGGGAGACCCTGTTTCCCACCCTCAGCCCCAGGGGGTGGGTTGGGTGGTGATGCATAATCCGCCTATGGGTCCATAAGGCCTAGACCTGACTGGGAAATACAGATGTATCCAAGGTGTGTCTGCAGGAACTACCTATCTCACACACTAGCACTGCTGGGGACCTGCAGCATGGCCTATTTCTGCCATGGGAGGTGCTGTGGACCAGGTGCTGGCCGCCCGACCGCACCTTCAGAGCGAGCACAGTACCCGCACAATGTGACAGTGTGTAGCTACTCTGTGCCAGTACCATACACGGTCAGTTTTCCCCTACCAGGCCTAGGTGCTTTGGGGGTGCATACCCCATCTGCAGATCACCTGTAGACTGCTGCTTTGCATGTGCAGTGCATCATGGGTGCGAGAGGACTAACCCTATGCTGGTAACTGCAGCACACAGTCTGCAGACGTTATTTTGTAGCCAGCCAGACATCTCTTTACAGTTGAAGAGCTGTAGCCCACTGGTGACTGCACTGCCTGTGGAGCCAGAGGTTGGTGGTTCGAATCCCCAGTGGGTTGATGTATTTTATTTACCTTACCTATTTACATTCCCCCATATACTGCGCTATTCTACACCATTGCGGTTTACATTGCACAAACTGGACATACATTTAACAGGGCATTATAACTTGGGGATAGGTATTTTACAGGGTACATGGGGGGCTATCTGGGGCAGTTTGTGTGTACTTTCAAGTGGTACAGGCAGCAGAAACACCCTCACAGTGCTGTGACCTTAAGATGCCTTATGGGGCACTGGAAGATTACAGCACTGTGAGGGTGTTTCTCCTGGGATCACTGCTGTAACGTAGAAAGGAAAATGCCTTAGGTAACACTGTTATAACGTAAGAAGACATATGACTCACGCAGTACTGATGTACATTAAAAGCACTATGCTTCACTCAGCACTGCTGTATAATAATGTGTAATGCCTGAGACAGGTAATAATTGACCACACTGGGGGATTGAACTCATGACCACTGGTTGACCAATCCATGTATTACCCATTGTGCTACACCTCTGTTGCAATGTTTGCAGGTCTGCGCACCTACTTCAGGTTTCCATGTGTTCACATGCGCAGTGCTGCCAGCACAAACAGTACTGTCACCTATCGGTGCCTCATAGGGCGCCCCATACAGCACCTTCTAAGGCTTCTTATGGGCAACATTATAGGGTGGCATGGCGGACAGTGCATCTTAAAATGTGGCCTCTGGGGTACCTTAGGAGGCGCCTTATGCAGCACCTTATGTTACCATACTTTGAGGGTGTTTGCTGGCACCACTAATTAATAAAAAAAAAAAAAGCCTCCTATAGCAATATTCCCCATAACGCCTCAGCCAGCCTTGTTCATTGGGCACTGTGGGGGATTGAACCCCTGATCCCTGCACCATTGGTTAGTGTCTTCACCATTGTGCTGTAGTTCTGTTTCTGTGCCTGCACATCAGCGCGCCGCCTTATGCCGCCCAAGAGTAAAATGCCTCCTAAAACAAATTCCCCATAACAAGTAATGCCTCAGCCAGCTGTCTTCATTGGGCACTGTGGGGGATTGAACCCCTGATCCCTGCAACATTGGTCAGTATCTTAACCATTGTACTGTGGCTCTGCTCCTCTGCTTGCACATCAGCGCGCCACTTATGCCTCCCGCGCAGCTTTCTCATGCGCTAATGTGCGGGGCGCACATGGGCGCTGCGCACCTTAGCGCATGAATAATCCCGGTTTTGCTTTTTTCTGACTGACACTCCCACTCCTTATATGGTACCCGCACACTAGCGCGGCCCGCACATTCCCGGGGTTTTAGTAAACATACCCCTTAGAGTAAATGAATAGAATTCTAGAGATCATCAAAGAGATTATCTACTCCTAGATAAAAAAATAGATGGGAAAAGAATTAAAAAAGTCACTTTTGACCACACATTGGATGAGTAGAGAAGATAGGAATAGGATATTAGTAAGTCAAAATTTTTTAGGACAGAATCAAGGGAGATATCGAGACAGAGTGAAGAGGTTGATGGAGAGTATCCAGCTGCAGTCGGTGGGCTCCAATGATGGGTACTTTATTTCCTTTATCTGAGACACAGGAACAAGTACTAATGCAGGATTATTTTTTATACCACCTTTCAACTATGAACCTTTTCTGTTGAGAATTAATTAAATTTTTTTTTTTGGAAATTACATATAAAATTATACTCCATGGCAAATAAAATAATAACAGATAATTCATTAGTTAAACAACCTTCTAAATGGATTCCCCCCAGATCCTTTGGACCCTATAATTCGAACTTTTGAACAGTTGGCTTGGAGGAATCTGGAATAGTTGGAACAACAAAAGAACAGGACCTATAATAATGTAACCAGGAATCAAAAACAAGCTTTAAGAGAAATTGCACAGAATGCAGATATAAAGTGGCATTTTAGAAGGGACATCTAGGAACGTCCAAAAACCAGGGGAGTGGCAGCAGGGCTTTCTGAAATCACTCTGTCTCCACTCCAAAAAATGGACATCCTAGAAACCGGTTCTGGAGCTGGGCTCCACGCAGGTCATTTTACAATTGTGGACATCCCGGAAGTGCATGCCTGCAGAAATGGATACTTTAACACCCTGGCCTGGGTAAGTCAGAAGATGGTCATCTATGTTATGAGACTAGCACATCCTGCCCTGCCATTTCGGATACTCAGGTGTGTGATGACAGGCCAGTAATATATTTGGGTTATGTATTTACGGGCAGGTTTCTTCGGTCAGGAAATAGTAACTATTGCGATGTAAGCACATTTTACTCTTCTTCCTGGGAGCATTGCACTTTTTTTGCACCTTATTCGTGGTCAAGAGCAGATATAGGCATGGACATCTCAACAACCGGAGCTTGATGTGCTTGTGGCATTCTGAAATCACACAGTGATTTCAGAACTCCCTTGCTCTGCCCAGGGCACACTTCCACTATGCCCATGCTACATGGAGGTCCTTGTACTGGGGATATCTGCAGGGGCAACTCAGGGGCGGAATGTGTGCGGTCGCTGGCCCTGGACGTACAAGGCCGATTCTAATGTTGGCCCTATACATCCAGGTCTGGTGACATGTGCAGGGAAGTTATTACACCTCCGAGGTCGAATAACTTCCCTGTATGTGCCATTTTTTAAATGCTGGGGCGCGGATGGCGCAGGCGGGGCTGGAGGACATTCCCCGCAACCTGACCCTGGCCATAGGAGGCCAGATCGGGGGTCGGGCTGGGGGGAATTATCTTTAACTTCTGGTGGCCGGCATCGAGGCTCTTCAATGGAGCCACGGTGCCATGGCAACATGACACCATGGCGCCACGGCTCCATTGAGGAGCCTTGATTGAGTTAGCCTGGGATAGTCCTGCATGTGTGGGCCAGACTGAATCACAGTCCCGGCCTGCACGTGCAGGACTGTTCGCGATTCTGATCCTACGGGGCTAGACGTGCCCCATGGGGTCAGAATCATGATCCCCTCTGTATGTCCGGTTCAAACCAGATGTACAGAGGGAATCGACGTCCGGGATGGAATCAGGCCCATAGTGTTTAAACATGCTGATAAAGGGGGAGCAGTAGTTTTTCAATCTACTAAACAGTGCCATGAGAAAATTTATGCCAATTGGAAGACATAAAATATTATAAACTAATATCGGAAGACACCATTCCTCAACTAAAAAAAAAGAGATTCATTCTCTAAATGAATCTTCATGCAAAATGATATACATCACTATCAAAGAAAAATACTTCTTAACTAATACGTATTCTAAGATTCCTATTTTTTACACAGTTCCAAACATTCATAAATTGTTTGTGAACCTTCCCGGGAGACTGATAATTTCAAGCAAAAAATCAATATTAGAACTTATATCTATCTTTTGGATAAAATTCTAAACCCAGTTGCTAAACAGAGTAAATGTTATATTAAGGACTTAACACATGCTGAAGAAACTGCAAGATTGTAATGATATGAATAATTCAGCCTGGTTACTGACTTTAGGGGGCATGTCTACTAATGTGCGAGACATCCCTGGAATAGCATACAACCCAGATTGCTGAAAGAACTGAAATATCAGATTGCAGATCTGCTCTTAGCAATCTGTAAACTACGAGGGTTATTTTTAAAGTAAGGTCCGATTGGCTGTAGCTTTGTAAATTTTTTCCCCCTGTAGAAACAAGCATGCGTGCCGGCTCCCGGCATGCCTTGTGCAAAAGCAGATGCCATTTGCAGTCGTAGCGTCACTTTGTATGGTTTATACTGAGACGTTAAAATGTTTAAGACAATTGAGCGGCCCTCCGACTGTGAAATACGGTCTGTGATTCGGTTTTTGACAGCAAGGACCGTGTCATCAGCGGACATTCATCACCAGATATGTAAGGTGTATGGCCCCAATGTGATGAATGACAGCAAAGTGCGTAAATGGGTGAGATTGTTCAAGGATGGGGGGGACAAACTGTGCTCACAATGGGTTCCCAGGCTGCTTTCCGAGGAACACCAAAAAAGGAGAATGGCTAGTGCTTTGACATTTTTGATCCGAAACAATGAGGAAGGAGATGAACTTTTGGACCACATTGTCACAGGGACGAGACATGGGTTTCTCACATGACTCCAGAATCAAAGCGGCAGTCAATGGAATGGAGACACACGTCATCTCCAGTCAAAGTGAAAGCCAAACAGACAATCTCAAAACGCAAGATTATGGCAACTGTGTTCCTCGGAAAGCAGACTGGGAACCCATCGCGAGCACAGTTTTCTGAACTGTAATTTTTCAGAAACGATTTTGTATAGCACTGACCTTGAAACTTGTGGAAATTTCAGTGACAAAGTGGAAATCGTGAATCGCCATTGTTCATGAATTTTTGCGTCAACTGTGCACACCAAATCTTCTGTAATTACTGAAGGTCGAACCTATCGCAGATCATCATGGACATTGTCCCGCCCGTCCTTGAACAATCTCACCCATTTACGCACTGTGCTGTCACTCATCGCATTGGGGCCATACACCTCACATATCTGGCAATGAATGTCCGCTGATGACATGGTCCTTGTTTTCAAAAACCGAATCACAGACCATATTTCACAGTCGGAGTGCCGCTCAATTGTCTTAAACATTTTTTTTTTTTTAATTTTTAACTTTTATTGACAACAAATCCAGCACACAACCAAACACTTATAGCAGAGCAAAATAACTTCTAAACAGGGAATAACTAACAGCAGCAAGAGCAAACCCCCAGCTTCTGCCGGCAATAAGGTATGCAAAATCAGCTTAATACAAGCACTGTTCCCTTTTCACCGTCCATCCCTTAACCCCAATTCCCCACAATGCAAAACATACCTTATGCAACCTCGAGCTCTTCGCCCCCTCCACCAACGGAATTGTCAATTTTTAATTACAAGGATACCCCCCCAATGAGGATACCGTTACCCTACCCGCCGTTCTCCCCCCACCCCTCCCCATCCGGAAGCCACCACCTACCCCTCGTCCCTCCTTCCCATCAAATCTCCCCAAACCCACCCGGGTTCCGGCACCCTTCCATTCCCCCCCCCCCGTTCCCCCCTCCCCCCCTCCCCATTACTACCCACCCACCCGCCAAGCCCGCCCCCCCTTAATCTCCCCTATCCCTTCCTATCCCCCCACCCCCAGAACACGTTCCAATGCACCCCACCGTTCTTCAAATCCACCCAAGCGCTGCCTACGTGCTGCCGTTAACTTTTCCATAAGAACTATAGCCCTAAGGCGTCCTTCAAACTGCGCCACCGAGGGCATCTCCCTTTGTTTCCAGGCGGCAGCAATCTCACACCGGGCTGCACACAAACAAGCCAACACCATCTTACCCCCTCGCCCACTCCCCCCCTCCCCCCAGAAAGACAACAACAAAATAGTGGGCACCAGTTCCACCCCAACCCCTAATTTCTCCTGAATTCACCCCGTGAGCCACCGCCAATATTTCTGGACCTTCTCACAACTCCACCAAATGTGCCAAAAAGTCCCTATCTCCCCACAGCCCCTCCAACATAGGGGAGAAACCTCCTTATATATTTGATGCAAGCGTTGAGGTGTGTAATACCAACACATCAGAACTTTATAACTATTTTCTCTGGCCCCACTAGAACTCAGGCCCCGCTTGATCTGATCCCACACCTGTTTCCAGGCTACCAAAGAGAGAGTTCTACCCAGATCTCTCTCCCATTGCACCATATACTTATGCTTCCCACCCCCTCCCCTGGAGATCACCTTATATAAACCTGACACCAAACCCCTGGAGCCACGCTTCCCAAACCACAGGGCCTCCAACCCGGATATCTCCTCCCCCAACCCAACTATCCCCCCTACTTTCCGGAGAAACGACCGAATTTGCACATAAGCATATCTGTCCCCCTTATCGAGCTTAAATTCACCTTGCACCTCCGCAAAACTCCGTACCTCCCCCTCCTCCACCAGTTGAAAGCTACACCCCAAGCCCTTCTTTGTCCAAAGGTCAAACCGACCTCCCTCCCAACCCGGTTTAAACGGAGTCATCAGCGAAAACTCCGTCCCCGCCGTGCTATATCTGATCTCCGTACCTTATCCCATATCCGGACCACCTGACGCATCCCGGGTGATCCCTGCCCCAAGTCTCCCCTCCCCCCCCTCGGCGCCCATAACCAAGCAATAAGGCGACCCCCTCTAACCCTCCCTTTCTCCAGGGTCACCCAGGGGCGCTCCTCCCCCCCCCTCCCGCCATCCCAGTGCATGGGCAAGCTGGGCCGCCCAATAGTAAGCGTGGAGATTAGGCACCCCAAACCCCCCTCCTCCTTAGGAGAATACATCACCTCCCTCGCTACCCTCGGGGGTTTCCTCTTCCAGATGTAACTGAACACCCTCCGTTGGAGGCCCCGCATCACCCCCTCCGGTATCTCCACCGGTAGTGCATGAAAAAGATAAAGCAAACGGGGCAGAACATTCATTTTAATAGCCGCAATTCTCCCCAGCCAGGATATCTCCATTCTCATCCAGCCCGCCAGATCACTGTTAATACTGCGAAGAAGCCGTGGGTAATTAGCAGAGAATAAAGTCTCATACCTATCCGTGATATGCACTCCCAGATACCCCAGAGACCCCTGCACCCAGCGCAGCTGAAACATACTCTTCAACCTCCTTTCCTCCACCTCATCCATCTTTATTTTCAGTACCTCGGTTTTATCCACATTCATTTTAAAACCGGAGATGGCCCCATACCGTTCCACCTCCCTCATCACCTCCGGCATCGAAACCAGTGGAGTGCCGAGGAATAGCAAGATGTCATCAGCATACAAAGAGATCTTATGCTCCCACCCCCCTCGACACAGCCCGCGGATCCGTGCGTTCCGCCGTATACATTCCGCCAACGGCTCCACCACCAGAGCGAAAAGCAATGGTGACATCGGGCACCCCTGGCGGGTCCCATGACCCAGTGCAAAGTCCCGGGAATACCGCCCATTGACCTTTACCCGAGCCCTAGGGCCTTGATATAAAGCCCCCACCCAAGCCAGAAACTTCGGCCCACACCCTACCTTCCTCAAAACCCGCATTAAAAAACCCCAGTGTACTCTATCGAAGGCTTTCTCAGCGTCAATAGACATCAAGAGAAGGTCCTCCTGCTCCTGCCATGCCTCCCAGATCACACCTATGGCCCGCTTGATATTATCTGCGGCCTGCCACCCGGCAATAAACCCCGCTTGGTCAACCTGGATGATCCCTGGCATCCACCCAGCCAACCTCCCCGCCAGAATTTTAGCCAACAATTTAACATCGACATTTAACAAAGAAATAGGTCGATACGAGCTACACCTCCCGGGGTCTTTCCCTGGTTTTAACAGTACAGTGATCCCAGCTGTCAACATATCTGTGGACAATCCCCCCCCTCCCCTATGGCCCCGTTGAATACCCTCCGCAACAGACCTCCTACCTCCCCCCAAAAAACCTTATAAAATGACCCAGTTAACCCATCTAAACCCGGCGACTTCCCCCCAACCAAACCCTTCACCGCCCTTTCCAACTCTTCCTTGGAAATCTTTTCCTCCATCTCCTCAACAGCTCCCGCAGATAATTCCGGCAAGGATATCCCTCCTAGATACTCCTCTATCCCCCCCTCCCGCACCCCATCCATCTCCCGGTAAAGCTCCTGGTAGTATTCTTTAAACCGCTCCTGAATGGCGTCATCCCCCCTACGCATCTTCCCATCCTGCCCTTCTATCTGGTATATGGTTGCTGCCCCTTTTTGTTGCCGCAGTTTCCGTGCCAGCAAGCGGCCCGCCTTATCCCCAAACTCATACTGCACTTGTCGCACCCTTTGTAGGAGAAGTGCCATCTTATCAGTCTGCAACGCCCTCAGTTCGACCCGCACTCTCTCCATCTCCCCCCTATCCTTCCGAGCGCCTGACCCCCGATATTGTTCCTCCGCCACCGTTAACTCCTTCCGCAGGGCATCCTCACGTCTCTCCCTCTCCCGCTTCTTCCTCGCCCCCCACATAACAAACCTCCCCCGCACCACCGCCTTCAACCCTTCCCAAATCACTACCTCCTTCACTCCCCCCGTATCATTAAAACGTAAATACTCCTTTATAGCCTCCTGAACGTCGGCTACCACTGCCCCGTCCCTGAGTAGGCTATCATTCAGCCTCCAAAACACCCCCCCCACCCTTCACCGGACTCTTAAGAGTCACCACCACTGCCCCATGATCAGACCAACCCACCGGCTGAATGCCCCCCTCTTTCACCTCCTTCATCCAGGACTTATCCAACAACAGCAAATCTATCCGGCTCCAACTATCATGCGGAGCTGAGTGAAAAGTATACTCCGCACCCCCCGGGTTCAGGGCCCTCCACATATCCACCAGATTAAATTGCCCCATCACCTTTTGTAACTCTACCCTATTCTTTCTCCCCCCATCCCCCCCCCCCGCGGCTTACGATCTACCCTTGGGTCGAACACCAGATTAAAATCCCCACCCAGCAGAACCTTCCCATCCCCTGCCCCCTCAATAAGGTATCCCCTGCCCCCTCAATAAGGCCTTAAACATTTTAATATCTCAGTATAAACCGTACAAAGTGATGCTACGACTGCAAATGGCATCTGCTTTTGCACAAGGCATGCTGGGAGCCGGCACGCATGCTTGTTTCTACAGGGGGGAAAAATTTACAAAGCTACAGCCAATCGGACCTTACTTTAAAAATAACCCTCGTATCATTAATATCTTCTCTAGTACCTGAAGATCTGAGAGTGGCTAATGTAATGTCAATTTTTAAAAAGGTTTCCAGGGGTGATCTGGGAAACTACAGATCAGGGAGCCTGATGCCAGTATCAGGGAATATGGTAGAAACCATTATAAAGAACAAAATTACTGAATATTTAAATAGTCATGGTTTAATGCCAACATGGATTTAGCCAAGGAAAGTCTTGTCTCACTAATCTCTTATAATTTCTTGAAGGTGTGAACAAACAGGTAGATAAAGGTGAGCCAGTTGATGTGGAGACCAATTCCATAAGATGCACATCTGGGACACAGAATTTCATCCAGATTCCGCAACTGCGGGTATAGATGTGCCCGCCATTCCAAATTCGGGGACATAGACGTTTCCGGAGCGGCACGAGCAAACCACTATGGAGAAACATGGGCCCTGCTGTTATGACGAGACACAGGTATATGCAGCAAATGATCTGGACATGCCCGAGCTCACTGTATTCCTTAAAAGATAGGCGTTTGTGATATACCTGTGGATGTCTCGGATGGCCATGCCTCCTCTGTTAAAATGTGCATCTCCTAAGCTACTCCTCTCACTGACAGTGTTGTGCTGGTGCAAACTACTCATGAATACTGATGATACATAAATGTTGATGCAAACTAGATTAGATATACGAGTCTGTTGCATGTCCAGAACAGTGCAAGGTAATCTCTGTGCACTCAAAGATATCATAATAGCAAGTAGAAAGTGACATGTTTGTCATGACCTACCTTGCATCAGAACATGCATGGCAGTAGAAGAAATCCATAATTATTCTTTCATTGGTCATCTCTAAAAACAGTGCTAGTATTGAAAGGGATATGTTTTGACATTTAGTTATGGCAAACATTTTTGTGATTTTTCCTGCCTATCACACTGGCACCTTGTGACGCTGTGGTTATCCATACGGTCCAGGTACTGGCCAGGCATTCATGTCCCACCTGAATTGCTGATGAGCACACTAGATCCTCCTGTGCAACTTCAAACCACACACACACACACACTCTCACTTTCAGTCCCGAAAAACATATCTGCCAAGAAGGTGCCCTGAACCTATAAATAACAGCTGATATAACAGAATAGCATGGAGTCCCAGAACTAAAAATACAATCTGTTTCTCACACAAACAAGAATCCTTTCCATACTCACTCAAATACTATTCCTACATCAACAGTCCCATTTTTCAGGATACAGGAATTGTTAGGAACCCCTAGATTAGTTCCTTTGGCACAAACAGCAAATGTCAGCATGACCAGAATAATCACTATTGCTCTTCTTAATATTTTTTTCAGGGTAGTTAATAACGCCTGATTCAATGCCTCTTTGGAGTTGGGATTGATGCCTGAGGACTGGAGAGAGGTACACGTGGTCCATTTATACAAAAGCGGAAGTAAGAATGTGGTTGAAAACTACAGGCTGGTTAGTTTAACCTCGGTGTTGAGTAAATTTTTGGAAGTGTTGCTGAAAGAGAAAATAGTGAGGTTTCTGGAGTCCAACGTATTATTGGATCCGAGGCAGCATGGATTCACCAGAGGCAGGTTTTGTCAGACAAATCTGATTCATTTATTTGAACATAAGAACATAAGATATGCCATACTGGGTCAGATCAAGGTTAATCAAGCCCAGTATCCTGTTTCCAACAGTGGCCAATCTAGGTCATACGTATCTAGCAGTTTCCCCAAAAGACACAGGTTCCACAATGCTTGTATTGGGTCAAGCATTGATATCCTGGGGCCCTTCTTAATAATGGTTTATGGACCTTTCCTCCAGGAACTTGTCCAAATCTTTTTTAAACCCAGCTACACTAACAGCCTTTACTACATCCTCCGGTAACAAATTCCAGAGTTTGATTACACGTTGAGAGAAAAAATATTTTCTTTTCTAGTCTTAAATAGTTTACCCTGTAGCTTCATTGCATGTCCCCTAGTCTTTCTATATTCTGATGACATAAACAATCGATCTACATTTACCCTTTCCACTCCATTCATTAATTTGACTTGGTGACCAGAGAGTTGGACCGAGGGAGAGCCCTAGATGTGGTGTATTTAGATTTCAGTAAAGCCTTTGACACCGTTCTGTACAGGTGGCTTATAAACAAACTGAGCACTCTAAGAATGGACTCTAAAGTTACTACCTGGGTTAGAAATTGGTTGAGTGGGAGGCAACAAAGGGTACATGTAAATGGAGCTCACTCTGAGGAAAAGGAGGTTACCAGTGGTGTGCCACAGGGATCTGTCCTTGATCTGATTCTTTTTAACATCTTTTTTAGTGATACTGCGGAAGGGCTGTTGGGTAAGGTTTGCCTCTTTACAGGTGATACCAAAATCTGCCTAAGCTTGAAGAATGGTCTAGCATTTGGCAGCTGGGATTTAATATTAAAAAATGCAAGGTCATGCATTTGGGCTGCAGCAATCCAAGGGAGCAATACAGTATAGGGGTGAAGTACTAATGTCCAAAAAGAAGAGCAGGACCTAGGCATGATTGTGTCTGATGATCTTAAAGAACACATTCTGAGATCCCCTTGTTAGCAAAATAAAAATCCACAGGCGCTATGTACTAGAATATGCTCGTAGACGTTTTCGGGAGAGAAATATCCTCAGGGAACGTATAAAGTCTTATTCGCTTTCTAGAATGATTTCCATAGTGTATCTGGATTATCAGAAAGCCTTTGACAAAGTCCCTCATGAGAGAGTCTTGTGGAAATTAAAAAGTCATGCGATAGGAGGAAGTGTATTGTTGTGGATTGGGAACTGGTTAAAAGACAGAAAACAGAGAATAGGGCTAAATGGTCAATTTTCTCAATGGGGAAAAGTGAATAGTGGAATACCCCAGGGATCTCTGCTGGGTCTGCTGCTTTTTAACAGGACCTGGGAATGGAAATAATGAGTGAGGTGATCAAATTTACAGATGACACAAAATTATTCAAAAGTTGTTAAAATACAAGAGGATTGTGAAAAATTGCAAGAGGACCTTGAAAAATTGGGAAACAGGGCATCCAAATGGCAGATGAACTTTAATGTTCACAAGTGCACAGTTACGCCCTTAAGAAAGAACAACCCAAACGACGATGCCATATTCCACATTAGGAATCACCACCAAGGAAAAGGATCTGGGTATCAAAGAAACATGTCAGCAGAAATAAAACATATAGCCTATCTAGTCTGCCCTTCCATAACAAATACTATAGACACATTTTTTTCCTTTAGAGATCTTCTGTGTTTGGCCCATGCTTTCTTGAATTCAGATACTGTCCTTGTCTCTACTACCTCCACTGGGAGACTATTCCACGCATCTACCACTCTTTCCATAAAGAAATATTTCCACATAGACTCAGGAGTAATATCTCCTTTCACCCTTACCCTATGCCCCCTCATTGCAGAACTTACTTTCAATTGAAAGAGATTCTTCTAACGTATACATATTAAGATCTTTAAGGTTGTCCTCATATAGTTTATAATGAAGTCCACTGACCATTTTAGTAGCCACCCTCTGCACCGACACCATCCTTTTTATATCCTTTTGAAAGTGTGGTCTCCAGAATTGCACACAATACTCCAAATGAGGTCGTACAAGAAACTTATACAGAGGTACTATCACTTCCTTTTTTTCTGCTGGACATTCCTCTCACTATGCACCCAAGCATCAATCTGGCTTTTACTGTCACCTTTTCTACCTGTTTAGCCACTTAAAGATCATCAGAAACAATCACACCTAGGTCCTGCTCCTCTTTTGTGGACAGAAGTATTTCGCCTCCTACACTTTATCACTCCCTTAGATTTTTGCAGCCCAAATGCAGGACCCTGCATTTTTTAGCATTATATCTCAGCTGCCAAATTCTTGACCATTCTTCAAGCCTAGCTAGATCCCTCCTCATGTTATCTACTCCTTCCTGGGTGTCTGCTCTATTGTAGATTTTGGTGTCATCCACAAAGAAGCAAACCTTACCTGACAGACATCCGCAATATCACTAACAAACATGTTAAAAAGAATTGGAGCCAGGACAGATCTTTGCAGTACACCACTGGTAAAATCCTTCTCCTCAGAATGAGCTCCATTTACCTATACCCTTTGTCGCCTCCCACTCAACAAATTATTAACCCAATCAATCACTTTAGGGTCCATCCCTAGGGTTCTCAATTTATTTATAAGTCGCCTGTGTGGAACGGATCCAAGTACACGATATCTAGGGCTTTCCCTCAGTCCAACTCTCTTGTCATCCAGTCAAAGAAATCAATCAGATTTGTCTGAAAAGATCTACCTCTGGTAAACCCATGCTGCCTCAGATTTTGCAATCTCTTGGACTCCAGGCATCTCACTATCCTCTGTTTTAGCAGTGCTTCCATCAATTTACTCATTACAGAGGTCAGACTAACCACCCTGTAGTTCGCAACATCATCCTTACTTCCGCGTTTGTGTAAAGGGACCACATGTGCCTTTCTTCAGTCCTCTGAGACAACTCCTGACTCTAAAGAAGCATTGAAAAGGTCAGTCAGTGGAGCCGCTAGAATGTCCCTAAGTTCCTTCAATATTCTCAAACGTATCCTATTCTGCCCCACCGCTTTGTCTACTTTTAGTTTAGCTAGTTCCTCATGAACACAGTCTTCTGAAAATCATTCAGCATCCCCTTCACTTCTGTTCCTACTTGTGTGTGTTTTCTGAGGTCCTGCACCTGGCCCTTCCTTTGTGAACACAGAACAAAAATATTTGTTAAGCAATTCCACTTTATCTTCACCTGCTTCTTCATATTCCTCCCCCTCATGGATAATAAATACGTTGAAATCCTCTGCCCAGTGTGCAGCTGCAGCTAAGAAAGCAAACAGAATGCCAGAAATCATAAAGAAAGGAATGGAAAATAAAACCAAGGATATTATAATGCCTCTGTATCACTCCTTGATGCAATCACGACTTGAATATTGTGTGAAATTATGGTTGCCATATCCTAAAAAGGATATAGCAGAATTAGAAAAGGTACAGAGAAGAGCCACCAAAATGATAAAGGGGATGGAAGGATATCTCTACGAGGAAAGGCTTAAAAGGTTAGAATTCTTCAACATGGAAAAGAGAGAGCTGAGAGGAGATATGAGATTTCTATAATGAATGGAGTGGAACGGTAAACATAGATTGGTTGTTTACTCCTTCAAAAAGTAGAAAAACTAATGAACAGATAATGAAGCTACAATATAGCACATTTACGGCTGTGGTCAACATTATTGACATCCTTGCAGTTCAACTCCTTAATGTTCAATATCTTTGAAAAAAAATAAGTGGCCAGTGAAATAGATTTGGACTACATAGGCACACATATTTGACACATAAAAGATTCAAATAAAGCAAGACCAGTTAAAAAAGGAAATAGTATAAAAACTGGGACATTGCCAGAACACGATTATTGGCACCCTTATAAACAATTAAAATCAGTTTGTAAAGAAGAACCACATTTCCACTGCAGTAAAATTAAATACACCTGTGATCAATTATCTGCACTTACATGACTTGAATCCAGCAATGAATGATGACTGTAATGTTTAAAATGGCCACATTCATTTCCTGTTCCATTTTCACAATGGTAAAGACAAGAGAGCTGCCTGAAACCATCAAAAAAGCCATTATCATGAAACATCAAATTTCAAAAGGGGACAAGGCCATCTCCAAAGACCTTGAAATTCCTGTGTCTACAGTTCGCAATGTTATTAAGACGTTTTCTGCTCATAGAACTGTCAAGAACCTTCCAGGACATGGTGGGAAGAGGAAAATTAATCCAAGAAGTCTTCAAAGGTTAGTGCAAACTGTTGGAAAAATACCACATACAACATCCAAAGAGCTTAAAGTTGATCTGGAGGGTGGTTTTAATCCGCACCATATGTCGTGCACCAAACAAAGAAAGACTTCATGGGCGAAGGCCAAGGAGGACCCCAGAGCTCAAAGACAGACATAAAAAGGCATGCCTGATCTTTGCCTAAACCCACCTTGAGAAACCACAATCCTTCTGGGAAAATGTTCTGTGGCTAGATGAAACCAAACTTGAACTCTTTGGTAGTGCAGACCAGCAATACATTTACAGGCGAAGAAATGAAGCTTATGGGGAAAAAAACACCCTTTCTAGAGTTAAATATGCTGGAGGTTTCATAATGCTGTGGGGCTGTTTTGCTGCCTCAGGAACTGGAGGCCTGGAATGTATTAAATGAATCATGAAATCAGATATTTTTGGAGTGAAATGTGCTACTTAGTGACAGAAAGCTAGGTCTGGATTGAAGATCATGGGTTCTCCAGCAGGACAATAACCCAACGCATACATCCAAAAGTGCAAAAGAATGGTTAAAAAAGAACAAATGGACTGTATTAAACTGGCCAGCAATGAGTCCTGATCTCAGTCCAATCGAGAACCTTTGGAAAGAGCTGAAATCTGCCATTGGTGAAAGGATTCCTGGAAACATTCATGAGCTGGAACAAATCACAGTTGAAAACTGGGAGAAACTACCAGAAGACAGATGTACAAAACTTGTAGATGGCTACATAAAGTATTCGGAGGCTGCCATCACTGCCAAGTGTTGTGCAACTAAATATTGGTGAAGGGTGCCATTAAACCTGTCCAGGTCATATTTTTTTTCTCAGAAATTACTACAGCTAAGTTACACAGACATCTTTTTTTTTTGTTGTATACCTTTGAACATATTATTAAAATATTATGATGACATACAGTTGGAATATTTCCAATTATTTCTGAAGATATTGTACACAACACATCTAAAATGCAAAGGTGCCAATAATGTTAGCTACAACTGTAAGACTAATTGGAGAAAATATTGTTTCACTCAATGCGTAATCAAACTCTGGAATTCATTACCAGATGATGTAGTAAAAGCTGTTAGTGTAGCTGGGTTTAAAATAGTTTTGGATGTGTTCCTGGAGTAAAAGTCCATAAACCATTATTAAAGAGGACTGGAGAAATCCACTGCTTACCCCTGGGACAAACAGAATGGAATCTGTCTATCTTTTAGGAACCTGACCTGGATTGGCCAATGTTGGAAAAAGGATACTGGGCTTTTTGGACCCTTGGTCTGACCCAGTATGGCATAACATAAGAACATAAAAAATGCCATACTGGGTCAGACCAAGGTCCATAAAAAAAGTGACTTGTCCAAGGTCACAAGGAGTGCCAGTGGGCTAGTCCTCCAAGTATTATTTTTATTAGTCTTAAATGGGTTACATTGTAGCTTCATTGTGTGTTCCCTAGTCTTTCTACTTTTTGATTGCATAAACAACTGATCTACGTTAACCCGTTCCATTCCATTCATTAATTTATATACCTCTATCATATCTCCCCTCAGCCGTCTCTTACCAAGTTGAAAAGCCCTAAGCTTTTAAGCCTTTCCTCATAGGGATATCCTTCCATCCCCTTTAGTGTTTTGGTGGCTCTTATTGTACCTTTTCTAATTATGCTATATTTTTTTAAGATATGGTGACCAGAATTGCACACAATATTCAATGTGCGGTCACACCATGTAACAATATAGAGGCATTATAATATCCTTTGTTTTATGCTCCATTCCTTTCCTTATGATACCTAGCATCCTATTTGCCTTCTTGGTCGCCACTGTACACTGGGTGGAGGGTATCAACATATTATCCACGATGACACCTAAATCTTTTTCCTGGATGGTGGTCCCTAATGTGGAACCTTGCATCGTATAACCATAGTTTGGGTTGTTCTTATGCTCTTATTCAGTCAGTAGGTTTTGTATCTGACCAATCTCTCTTGCATCAGGCACAAAAACTCCTTTCCTATAGAAAGGACGTTATTCAAGTAAGCACCTTCCCACACATTCCCAATTGCCCTTATCTTGAAATTGATTTCAAATGATTCACTAGATCAAAAGCTTGCAATAGATTTAGTGATACTAACATCATGGACCTATAATTATCTAAATATTAGTACACATACTGTATATCTTTAATGGAAAGTACAAGGTTTCTGTCCCACATCCAGTCCTAAAGCCAAGCTATCCCATTTAAAGGCATAATCCTCCAGGAACGCTCTCACTTGTACTGCTGCTTCCTTTTGATCAATTTAGATATAAGGAGTAAATTAGGGATGAGCCTGTAATTAGCACAACCCAAAATAATCATTTTTCCCTTTTTCAAAAGCAAAGTAACTACTGCTTCTTTCAAATCTCTTGGCAAAATCTCCTGTTGCGGGGAGTCATTTAAAAATCTTTCTCATCCATAGCAACATCCTATTTGTACACTCTTTAAAAAAATCAAGCTTGGATTTGGATCAAAACTGAAAACATCACATGAGTAGAAACATAGAAACAGAGAAAAATGATGGCAGATAAGGACTATGGGCCCGATATTCAAAGGCATTTACATGATTTACAGAGCTGTAAACCATGTAAATGCCCCTAAGAGGGATATTTAGCAGCTCTAATATGGTTAGTGGTGCTGAATATCCCCGAGCAATGCTGCTATACACCCTGATGCTAACTGCTTAGCATCGCGGCATGTCAGGGGCGTTCTGGGGGTGGTACCCGGGGATAACCGTGCAGTGGTGATATTCAGTCGTTGCCCGGTTATCCCTCAGTGGTGAAAATTAGGTGCAGTAAAAGCTGCCATAACTTTTGCTGCCGGAGCTAACCAGACAATGGCTCAATATCACCACTGCATGATTAGCTTCTGCACCATGTGCAGCTGTGCAGCAAACCCGGATAGTCAATGCCGGTGGCAGGATATCTTGGGCTAACGTTCGGTGGCAACTGCTGTGTGCCTTAGAGGTGCATAGCCATTGCAAATGAATACCGTGAGAGAGGAGTGGCCTGGTGGTTGGGGCAAGTTACCTCTAGCAGAGGGCCAGCCATTCAAATACTGCTAGAGGACAACAACCTTGGGCCGGAAGAACTGGGATTTCTAGTCCCACAGGTGCTCTTTGTGGCCTTGGGCAAGCCACTTAACACTCCATTGCCTCAGGTACAAAAACAGATTGTGAGCCCTTCGGGGGACAAGGAAATATATATACAGTACCTGAATGTACACCTCTTTGACCAGTAGAAAAGCAGCATATAAGCTTAGTTAAATAAATAAATAAATATTGGGCCCCATATGTTCTATCCAATCTGCTCATCCGTATAAACGTTTAAATTCTATAATCCCTTTTTTCCTTAGATATTCTCTGTGTTTGTCCCATCCTTTCTTATGTTTATGTTTTATTATGCTTGATATACTGCCTTTCAAATAACAGCAAGGCAGTTTACAAAATTCCAATAATATCGAAATGGGCCATAGGCACCGAAAAGAAATTACATCAATTAGACAGAAAAGTAGGAGTCAGAGACAAGCATACAAACAAGCACCGAGAACATGACTGTTACAGAGAAAATACACAAGACTAGATCTGGGCAATGTGTAAATCGAATGCTTTGTTAAAGAGATAGGTTTTTAGCCAAGTCTTAAAGGAGCGGTAGTTTTGTTCCAGATGTAGTGAGGAGAGGAGGGATATGTGATCTCGGTAAGAGAGGTCTGAATCAAGAAGAACACCCAGATACCGAAACTGTGAGACCAGTGGGATAGGGGAACCAGAAAAGGATGGAGCCAGTGAAGGAGGAGGGCTGCCGTGGGTGAACCAAATAGCTAGAGTTTTTGAGATGTTTAGGTGGAGACAATTAGAGACCAGCCAATCAGCAACGGAAGACATACACGAATTAAGGGGCGCGAGGTCAGGGTGCAGAGAGGAGGTATGACGTAAGAGAATAATATTGTCGGCATAATAGAAAGCAGAAAGGCCAAATTGTTGTATTAGTAGTGCAAGGGGTGCCATGAAAATATTAAAAAGCAGGGGTGCTAATACTGAACCCTGAGGGACACCACAGTGCAAGGGAAAAGGATCTGAAGGAGCATCAGATGGGCAACAAGGGAGAACAGAGTAGGACCGGTCAAAGAGATAAGAGTGAAACCATCTATAGACAGACCCTCTAAAGCCAGCATCCCGTAGGCGGGAGAGAAGGAGAGAGTGATCCACTAAGTCAAATGCCGCAGAAAGATCAAGTGATACAGCCACTGTAAAGTCACCATGATCATGTGCCCTGTGAATTTCATTGAGGAAAGCAACAAGCACCATCTCCACACTGTGACCAGGATGAAATCCAGATTGACAGAGGTGAAGGAAATTGGTGGTGTCTAAATGGTGCGATACCTGTGCAAAAATGGCCTTCTCTAATATTTTAGCAAGGAATGGTAGATGAGAAACTGGACGATAGTTGGCAGGGACAAGTGGGTCAAGGGAGGATTTCTTTATAAGAGGGCATACAAGAGCGTGCTTCCAAGGCTGTGGAAAAATACCTACAGCAAGACTCGTGTTAATGATAGTCACAATAGAGGGAAAGAGGACTAAAGAGGGAGCAAGAAGCCATGAGGAGGGGATAGGATCAAGGGAGCAAGTGGTCTTATTAGTAGAGGTGATAGATTTGAACACTTCAGGACTGGTAAGGGGGTGAAAGGAGGTCCAAACATGAGACAGAGAAGAAGAAGAGGAGGTGGGAGGGGGGGGGGAATAGGAGGGGGGCACTGAGGTAGGGAAGCCCGAAGATCGGTAACCATAGTACAGAAGAAAGAAGCCATTTGGGAAGCAGATGGAGAGGTTGCCATGTGGTGAGATGCAGAGTTAGAACCGGATTGGAGAGAAGTAAGGGAGTGGAGAACCCTATATAACTGACAAGTTTGATTCGGGGCAGCAGAAATAGAAGCAGAAAAATAATTTTGTTTAGCTAAATGTATCTGAGATCGGTAATGAGAATGTTGGGCTTTGAAGAACATTAAGGAAGCTGTGGAGCACGACCTTCTCCGTCCTATGAAGGTGAGAACAGAGAAGGAGAAGGCCAGAATGAAACCAAGGTTGTGACAAGGCGCAGCGTGAGGTGTGAGGTTCTAATGGTGCAAGACGGTTTAATGTGTTTGAGAGGCAGGAAGACCAATTAGACACTTGAGAATCAGGTAAAAGCTGGGGAAATCGGCTGGTAAAAGGCTATCAGGTGGGAAACGACTGATTGTGAGGGAAGTAAGGCGATGTGTAAAACTCACGGGAACGGGTAGGGAAGAATGGACTGATGGAAGGGAAGAAGGAAGGGGGGAGGATGGAAAGGAGGCATGGAAGCTAAGGAGATAGTGGTCTGTCCAGGGTAGAGGAGTGGTGATGAAATGTTGCAAAATGACATTTGAGGAAACAGAGGAGATAACTAGATCGAGAGTGTGTCCCGCCCCATGGGTAGGAACAGTTACATGTTGAGACAGCGAAAAGTCCTGTAGGAGTGACAGGAAGGCGTGATCTCTAGCAGAGGATGGTGAATCAGGGTGTAAACTGAAATCGCCAGTGATAACCAAGTGAGGGAACTGCAGAGATAGATCAGAGATGGTTGAGAGAAGGGAGTCTCAGAGGTCTGGGTGAAGAGCAGGTGGTGATTAAATAACTAGAACATGTGAAGACAGAACAGAATGAAGGCAGAGAAGAAGGGTTTCTGGATAATGAATTAAAGGCGAGTGGAGTCGTGTGAAAGACATGGAGGAATGAACAATGGCTGCCACACTGCCGCCAGAGCAGCTGATGCGGGAAACACACTGCGGAGAAACCTGGAGGAAGACACCGAACAAGAAGAGGATCCTCCCCATCCTTAAGTCAGGTTTCGGTGAGGAGTAAAAGGTCAAAGGAGTGCTGGATAATGAGGTCCTGTACCAGGAGGGTCTTGGATCTTTAGAAGCGGCAATTAAGGAGGCCACACCTAAGAGAGGAAAATACAGGAGGTGGGGACGCCAAAACAGTTGAGGGGAGTGGGAGGGAGAAGGAAGACAGGGCAGAAGGTTGGAAAGACAGCAGGATAGTGACCCATTAAATTTGCAGGATGACGGGGGGCATTGCGGGCGGTTGCCCCATAGGACAGGTATGGGAGCCATGAAATAACCAGGGAGGTAGGAGACAGGGGACTGGCGGACACTTACCGGTAATAGAGGAAGATGTAAGCAAGGATCACTAACAGCAAGTAACCAAAGCAAAGACCAGAACAGCTGGGTGGAAACGCGTTGAGGCAAAATGCAATCTCCGCCCCTGGAGCTGCCCCAAGGAGCACACCTAATACACATACAGCCCTCATCTCTACCACCTGCACTAAGAGGCTATTTCATGCATTCAACACTCTTTTCATAAAGAATATTTCCTCAGATTACTCCTGAGTCTCCCCTTTCACTTTCATCCTATTCCCCCTAGTTCTAGAACTTTCTTTCAATTGAAAGAGGCTCTCCTCTTGTGCATTACAACAATGAAGGTATTTAAATGTCTTTATCATACCTCCCTTCTCCTTCCTTTCTTCCAGAGTATACATATTGAGATATATCCCCATACGCTTTATGATGAAGAACGTTGACCATTTTAGTAGCTATACTCTGCACCAGTTCCATCCTGCTTATATCCTTCAGAAGGTGTGGTCTCCAGAATTGCTCACAGTACTTCAAATGAGGTCTCACCAGAGACTTATACTGAGGTATTATCACCTCTTTCTTCTTGCTGGCTATTCCTCTCCCTATGCACCCAAGCATCCTTCTGGCTTTTACTATTGCCTTTTCTATCTGCTTGGCCACCTTAAGATCATCAGAAACAATCACCTCCATGACTCACTCTTCTTTCCGGGACAGAAGTACTTCACCTCCTATACTGTATTGTTCCCTTGGATTTTTACAGCCCAAATGCATGACCCTGTATTTTTTTTAACATTAAATCTCAACTGCCAAATTCTCCACCTTTCTTCAAGATTTGCTAGATCACTCCTCATGTTATTTTCACCTTCCTGGGTGTCTATCCTACTGCAGATTTGGTATCATCTGCAAAAAGGCAAACTTACCTCATAGCCCTTCTGCAATATCACTTACAAAATATGTTAAAAAGAACCAAGGACCAATCCCTGAAGCACACCACTGATAATGTTCTTATGCTAAGAATGAATTTCTTTTAACAGTGCCCTTTGTCACCTCCCTATCAGCCAGTTTCTAAGTCAGTAAGTCACTTTACTGAAATCTCAGTACACCACATTTAGTGCTCTCCCTCGGTCCAACTCTCTGATTATATAAGGAATTAATCAGATCATCTAACACAGGGGTTCTCAACCCTGTCCTTGGGACCCACCTAGCCAGTCGGGTTTTCAGGATAACCACAATGAATATGCATGGGAGAGATTTGCATATAATGGAGGCAGTGTATGCCTATCTCTCTCAAACATATTCATTGTGGTTATCCTGAAAACCCGACTAGCTAGGTGCGTCCCAAGGACAGGGTTGAGAACCCCTGATCTAACACGACCTGCCTCTAGTAAAACCATGCTGTCTTGGATCCTTCAAACCACTGGATTCCAGAAATCTCCCTATCCTCTATTTTAGCAGCATTTCCATTCATTTAGAAACCACAAAGGTGAGTAGATCCTGTAAGTCATTTAATCCTTTCCAAAGGTGATATATGAAAAATTTCCAGTCTTTGTTCTAATGACCTTCCTTGACTACTCTCTAAGGGACTATCCTAGTCTCTCATTTTACTCTTTAAGCTCTATTTTCTTTTTCCAATGACAACTTTGTTAAAAAGGGAATATCTACCAACATATCTGTATCCAATTCAGCATCTAAATTTTGCTGTGCCAACTTTTGCATTCCCAACAAGCCCTTTATTACCTCATGCATCTGCTTTGGTTTATTAATCACATTTTCCTGTATACATTGATTTCTGACCTGCCTACATATTGGATAAATACCTATTTGCTATGTTCCTGTGAAGCTGTGTGGGCGTCTGCTGGGGAGGGGCAGTGCTGTGATATCCTGTTTATAGTCATGATACTGTCTGCTCCTTATGACTAAAAATGCAATATTGCAACACCTCCCCCTACCTGTAGCAGTGCAGGTTGAAGGCTCCTACATATTTTTGCAGGAACATTGCCTATTGACCGCCTTCTTCCATTATCTTCTATTATTATCTTGTCTTGATTTTCACCAATAGCTTCCTATTCTCCACAAATTTTTCTTAGCTTTCAATGCCTCTGAATACCATTTTACTTTATTAGCCAGCCATACTAATACTATTTTCACTGGTTCTACCATATCCAAAGTATATTTGGATATGGTACGAAATGTTGTACATACATGTTATTTAATACTCTTTGTAATTAGTTCCTAATAATTTAGTTCAGACACTGTTTTATGTAATGTTACTTGTACATAGTTCCATTCCGTTCCATGTAAAGTATACAAATGTATGCAAAATTGTTAACTGTTTTATGTAAACCGCCCTTGATCTCTGGAAGGGGCGGTATAGAAGAAAAAGATAAATAAATAAATAAATATTTAACATACCTGGGCCAATCTTTCAGTGAATCTCCCTCAAACTACTGCAAGAATCTGATGCAATTCATTATCTACTTAAGGTCTTTCAGAGCTGCCGAATTACCCAGTTCAAGGAGTGAGACTATTTGACCAGTCCTGGTTTTGAACTTACAGTACATCTTACAGTTGTGGTCTACATTATTGGCACCCTTGCAGTTCAACCCCTTAGGGCCCAATATTCGAAAGGCATTTACACATTTTACAGACCTGTAAACGATGTAAATGCCGCTGAACATGATAGTCAATGGCATTAACATGGTTAGTGCTGCTGAATATCCCCCATTATCTCCCCTACATGCCCCGATGCTAACCACTTAGCATCGGGGTGTGTCATGAGCATTCAGGGCGGAGCAAAGGTGGAGACAGTCGCTAACAAGGTAGCGGTGATATTGCAGCACTACCTGGTTAGCTACCTGTAGGTAAAACTAGGTGAAGCAAAAGCGGCTCCGGGGCATGTGCAGCGATTCCAGATATTCCATGCCGGTGCTGCATATGACCCTGGCATTGAATATTCGGGGTTAGAGATTGGCAGGGATGACTATTTATTTATTTACTTAACAAACTTTTATACCGCTTTATCTTAGAGGTCAAAAAGGTTTACATTAAACACAACTTCTTACATTTTAACAATATAGCAAACTCAAAAGGGTAGAAGAGTGGGATGAAAGAAGAAACAGGATGGAAATAAAAAGTTACAGAGGTTAAATCAAGTTAAATCCCGTGTTCTCTACAGTAAAGTAGGATGAAAATAGATATGTTTTTAGAGCTCTTCGAAAATATAGTAAGTTCTTTATGGCTCGTAAGTTAGGTGGGATTGAGTTCCAAAGTTTTGGAGCATAAAGTGAGAAGGCTCGTTTTGATGTAGTAGATTTAATAAAAAGCCAACTCAATTCAATAGACAGGTCTGCAAAAAACTTTTTTTCGAGAGCTGTTTTGGTTATTCCACGTAATCTTTATGTTTTTTGGTGCGCTGAATCCGAAAATGACCTCCATATTGTCATAGGACATCACTTTTCCTGACAATTTAGGTAACTATGTTAAATAAGGCAATACCTCAAAATAAATGGAAACAGACTTATAAAATTAAAGTTTTATTACAATATTTTCATGAAAATCCTTTTTTGAACTGAAATGAGCTCACCTACACGCACTAAACTTGATTCTTCTTCCTTGTGAGGCTCCTATTGGTGCATTTACGCTTGTGAGTAGCATCTGGAATGTCTCTCTGAAGCATCCAACAGTAGTCTGCCATCATTGTAATGCTCCATTTTCCCTGGTATCTCCTTTCCATCTCTTTAATGTCTTGGTGGAATCGTTCGCCTTGTTGCTCACTCACAGCTCCCACATTTTCAGGAAAGTAGTCAAGGTGGGCCTAGAGGAAATACACTTTCAAACTCATCAGGCAACCTAAAGCTTGAAATGCTTTCAGCATTCGTCCGACAATCTTTTTGTAGTGAGGATCTTTGTTATTGCCTAAAAATTTCTGTACGACTTCTTTAAATGCAATCCACCCTTCTTTTTGAGGATCCGTCATGGTATTGACAAGCTCTTGATCAACTATAAGCCTTCTAATGTCTGGTCCGACGAACACACCTTCCTTCAATTTTGCCTCCGACAGGCCTGGAAACTTGGTGACCAAGTATTTGAAGCATTCTCCATCTCTTGGAAGTGATTTTACGAATTGCTTCATCAATCCCAATTTTATGCGGAGAGGTGGTAGAAGAACTTTATGGGAAGGTACCAAAGTTTCTCGGAGGACATTTTTTTCACCGACTTTTAGCACCCTTGGCTGCCAACTCTTCTTGGTCCAGTGATTTTGTCAGTCTTGACTGTCCCATAGACAGAGAAAACAAGGATATTTGGTATACCCAGCTTGTTGCCCGAGCAGCATGCACAAGACCTTCAAGACCCCACACACTTGCCAACCATGGTCTTCATATTTAAGTTTACGAAGAACCAATTCCAAGTTCTTGTAGGTTTCCTTCAAGTGTATGGAATGACCTACAGGTATGGAAGCGTAAAGACCGTTGTGGAGTAAAACTGCTTTGAGACTTCTTTTTGAAGAATCTATAAAAAGATGCCATTGCTCTGAATCATATTGGATTTTAAATTGACCCATCAGACCTTCGACATCGATGCAATAAACCAACTTGTCTTCCTGGGCGAAGTAAGGAATGAACTCCTTTTCACGATGTCTGAACCATGAAGATGACACTCCTGGAAACAATAAATTCCTGCTTTTCAGCCTTGATCCGAGTAACTCAGCGGCATCTTACCAAATCATTCATCTCCTCCTGAGAAAACAATTTTGGTCTTCTATCATCTTCAAAGTCAGAACTTGATTCGTCATCTGGTTCAGGTATGACTTCACCTTCATTGGAGCTAGGTATCTCTTCCAAGGTAGCAGGGGGCTTGGGTACTGGTATATCTGTGCCATGGGGATGGGACGAATTGCCAAGTGAAGATTGGGGTATGAAATGGAATGCTTCCATTTGGAATTAAACTCTTTCACATCGCATGAACAAAAGTAACAGTCGTCACTATGGTTCTTTTGCTCTCGCCATACCATAGGAATCCCATAACGGAAAGATTTGTTCTTAACCTTGATCCAGTTTCGGAGGTCCTCAACACACCGTTTGCACACTTTATGAGGCACCCAGACTTTATCTTGATCTCCAATTTTTAGTCCAAAGTATGCAAAGTATACTTTTTTCACAAAGTCTGTAATATTCTGCTGTTGCTTCAACACTGTATATTCACCACAGATGAAACAGAAACTGTCTGGCGAATTAATACACTTTTGCGGAGTCATAACATAACGGTTGAAGAATGACGAGCTAACACGAATTGCGATGAAAAAGTGTGAACAGCCTAGAACCAAGAACCTGATGATGATTCGTGCACAAGTGTGGCATGCAGGAGAGAGCAGCTCTGTGTCTGTACATGAGACGTCACAGTGCTGGCCATGCCCCCTGCACTGACCGGAGCTGCTGCTATCTGCCCTGTGTCTCCCTCCCACCGGATTCTTCAGGAAAGATTAACCCCTTCTATCATTAGAAGCACGGAGTTAAAACTTGCTTAGCTTATGTATATTTTGCTGACCATCAGATTTACAGTGCTATATTTTTTTTTACATAACTTGGACAACCCCTTTAAGGTTTTTTTGGCATTTTATATCTTAAATGCACTTATGTGAATTAATTAATAGTAATTTGAATTAATTAATAGTAATTTGAAAAAAATTGATAAATTTGAAAACAATTTTGCATGTTGTGGCAAATCATGACATCTAGGAGTTTTTTCAATATTTTATTTGTTTTCAGCACACCAACATACATGGAAATTAGATGAAAATAATCAAACAGCTTTTTAGTAGCAGACCTATATCGGGCCCTTAATGTCCAATATCTCCTAAAAAAAGTGGCCAGTGAAATGGCTTTGGACTATGTACTGTCATGAGGCTGGAGCCACGGAAGGTGCAGGTTTAGAAAAAAACCCTGTCTTTCATAGAGCTGTGGATGTGCAGAAGATGCAATTACCTCGCAGCACAGCTAGAGGGGGCAGGAGTAATCCTACAGAGGCTGAGTCAACGTGCCCAGTCACTGATTGTATGAGTGTTAACCAGCTGCACCTGAAGGTAAGCCCGGGAGTTTCAAAGGTAAAATGCCTTTATAAAGGAAGGACAGCCAGAAGGAAGTGGTGTGGAGAAGGAATCCATTCCGAGGGAACTCAGCTGGCAGCAGTTCAGCCAGAAGGAAGGAGAAGGAGTGTGGAGAAGGAGAGTCCACACGGAGCAAGCCCAGAGGGACAGAATCCAGACGGAGACTATCCAGAGGGATAGAATCCAGAGGGGCAGAGCACAGAGAGACGGAGTCCAGAGAGAGGCTGCCAGGAGAAGCAGTTTGGCTGGAAGGAGTGACACTCCCAGCCCAAGTAACGTAGCTGGATCAAGCAGCACAACAAGAGCAGTAACAGCTGGAAGAGGAGTACAGAAAACCAAGGAGCCATGCTTTAAGAGAAGCCTACATTCACCTGAGTTCGCTGGACCAGGATTACAAGGTACAAGGAGGAGAGGTTCCTATAGCAAAGCTACCTTTACACAGAAGCACCGAGGTTGGGAATCCTCACCAGGTTTTCCTGGGCTTCAGGAAAGCAAAGCATTGCACAAGAAAACCTGTCTCCAGAGAGAAGTACGTCAGAGAGAGAGCTCCAGGTGTAGCAGCTGCAGGAAGCCAAGGTATGGTGGCTCTTTACTTTTAAAAGAAAGCCTTGCTCCTAGAAACTCTGATAAAGCAGATGCTCAGTATATGAGAAGAGGGAACAAAGCAGAGCTTTTCAAAACAATACCTAAGGGCTTAACAGAAGAGTCTTACTGGAAGCAAAGAAGCAGAGACAGACCCTCTAAACTTGTAGCCGTAAGGGAAAGCACTTATTCAGAGGGAGAAGCCAGTGACGCAGAGTCCATGGAAATAGAGTTTGAAAATACTATTCCCATTCCTCAGGATGAATCCATGGATTGTACTTTTTGTGCTACTACTAGTCTTGAGTCCTTAGGCTTATATAATTTGTTCTCACAAGGAGCTAAAACTCCAAGGACCAAACTGCACTGGGCCTTAAAGAGCCATTGCTCCTTAAAAATAATATAAATGCTCAGGATGCCCTTACAGCCACTGGCCACTGGGGGCACCTGACGACAGTACACACATTTTTGACAGATTAAAGAATCAAATTAAACAAGATCAATTAAAAAGAAATAGTAGGAAATAGTAAAAATACTAGGACTTTGCCAGGACATGATCATTGGTACTCTTATAAATGATTCAAATCAGTTTGAACAGAAGAACCACATTCCCATTACAGTAAAATTAGACATACCTGTCAGTACTCACATGATTGGAATCAACCAGTAAATGATGGCTCTAATGTTTAAAATGGCCACATTCACTCCCTGTTCACATTGGTAAAGACAAGAGAGCTGCCTGAGACAATCAGAAAAGCCATTATCACCAATATCAAACTTCAAAATGGTACAAGGCCATCTCTAAAGACCTTGGGATTCCTGGGTCTACAGTTCACAATGTTATTAAGAAGTTTTCTGCTCATGGAACTGTCAAGAACCTCCCAGGACGTGGTGGGAAGAGGAAAATTAATCCAAGAAGTCTTTGAAGGTTAGTGTGAACTGTTGGAAAACCAACATGTACATATCCAAAGAGCTTAAGACTGACCTGGAGCACCATATGCCACTCACTAAACAAAGAAAGACTTCATGGGTGAAAGACAAGGAGCACCCCTCTGCTCAAAGACAGACATAAAAAGGCATGCCTGATCTTTGCCCCAGCCCACCTTGAAAAACCACAGTCTTTCTGGGAAAATGTTCTGTGGACAGATAAAACCAAAGTTGAGCTCTTTGGCAATGCAGACCATTGAAATATTTACAAGCAAAGAAATGAAACAAATAAGGAAATTACCCTTCCTACAGTTAAATATAGTGGAGGTTCCATAATGTTGTGGGGCTGTTTTACTGCTTCAGGAAATGGAGGCCTGGAATGTATTAACATAATCATGAAATCAGAGACTACCAAGGTATTTTGAAGTGAAATATGCTATCTAGTGTCAGAAAGCTAGGTCTAGGTCAAAGGTCATGGGTCTTCCAGCAGGATAATGACCCAAAACATACATCCAAAAGTACAAAATTATAGTTAAAAAGGAACAAATGGACTGTTTTAAACTGGCCAGCAATGAGTCCTGAACTTAATCCAATCGAGAACCTTTGGAAACAGCTGAAATCTGCCATTGGTAAAAGGAATCCTGGAAACATTCATGAGCTGGAACAAATCACAGTTGAAGAGTGGGAGAAACTATCAGCAGTCAGATGTATGAAACTTACAGATGGCTATAAGAAACGTTTGGAAGCCGTCATCACTACCAAGGGTTGTGCAATCAAATATTAGTGAAGGGTGCCATTAATCCTGTCCAGGTCATATTTTGTTTTTTTTCTCTGAAATTACTACATAAGAAACATGATGGCAGAAAAAGACCACGTGGCCTATCTAGTCTGCCCTTCCATATCAACTACAATAGTCCCCTTTTTACCTTTAGAGATCCTCTGTGTTTGTCCCATGCTTTTTTGAATTCAGATACTCTCCTTGTGACCACCACTTCTGCTGGGAGACTATTCCATGCTTCTACCACTCTTTCCATAAAGAAATATTTCTGCATATTACTCCTGAGTCTATCCCCTTTCACTCTCATCCTATGTCCCCTTGTAGTAGAGTTTGCCTTCAATTGAAAGAGACCCTCCTGTGCATTTATGCTAAGGAGGTATTTAAAGGTCTGTATAATATCGCCCCATCCAGCCTTTCCTCTAAAGTATACATATTAAGATCTTTAAGTCTGTCCTCATATGCTTCATAACGGAGACCACTAACCGTTTTAGTCGCCACTTTCTGCACAGACTCCAACCTGCCTATATCCTTCTGAAGGTGAGGTCTCTCCAGAATTGCACACAATACTCCAAATGATGTCTCACCACAGACTTATACAGAAGCATTATCACCTCCTTTTTTCTGCTGGCCATTCCTCTCCCTATTCCCCCAAGCATTGTACTGGCTTTTGTAGTCACTTTTTCTACCTGTTTAGCTACTTTAAGATCGTCAGACACAAGATCCCGCTCTTCTTTTGTGGGCAGAAGTACCTCACCCCCTACACTGTACAGCTCCTTTGGATTTTTGCACCCTAAATGCATGACCCTGCATTTTTTAACATTAAATTTCAGTTGCCAAATTCTAGACCATTCTTCAAGCTTAGCTAGATCCCTCCTCATGTTATCGACGCAGATTTTGGTATCATCCACAAAGAAGCAAACCTTACCCAACAGCCCTTCCACAATATCACTAACAAAGATGTTAAACAGATTTTGACCAAGGACAGATCCTTGTGGCACACCACTGGTAACTTCTTTCTCCTCAGAGTGAGCTCCATTTACCTGTACCCTTTGTTGCCTCCCACTCAAAAAATTTCTAACCCAATCATTAACTTTAGGACCCATCTCTAGGGCGCTCAGTGGAACAGTGTCAAAGGCTTTACTGAAATCTAAATAAACCACATCTAGGACTCTCCCTCGGTCCAACTCTCTGGTTACCCAGTCAAAGAAATCAATCAGATTTGTCTGATAGGACCTACCTCTGGTGAATCCATGCTGCCTTGGATCCTGCAATCCATTGGACTCCATAAACTTCACTATTCTCTCCTTTAGTATCCTTTCCAATAATTTATAACTACAGAGTTTAGACTAACCGGCCTATAGTTCTCAATGTCATCCTTATGTTCGCTTTTGTGTAAAGGGACCATATGTGCCTCTCTCCAGTCCTCTGGCACCACTCCTGATTCCAAAGAAGCATTGAAAATTTCTAAGTTGCATAGACATCAGAGGTGGCTTTACCATTAAGCAGAGTGAAGCGGCTGCCTCAGGTGGCAAATTTTTGGGAACGGCAAAAATGCCTCCAAAACAGCCCAGCGATGGCCGTCTCACTCTGCCTTTTCTTAAAAAAATGAGAAAGACCATCTGCTGCCTCTGCCACCACTTCTGATGGATTTGCAACAGCAGTGGTATTACCCCCACTTCTACTGTTGCTGCTGACAGACCAGATGAGAAGCAGCATGGCAGCAGGCTGAGAGCTTGTGCAAGAAAAACAAAACCCAAAAAACCCCAAATCAGAAGTGTGGGGTCTTCCTGACTTCAGATCGCATGGAAAGCCCTGCCAGTCCCACTCGCTTCTGAGACAAGCTTATGTCAGAAGGAGGCAGGACAAGAATGGCCTTCCACATAAGCTGAAGTTAGGAAGAGCCTGCACTGTTGATATGTGCACAGTTGAGCAAGAGAGAGTTGGTAGCGGTGTCAGTGGGCATGGAAGGAGACAAAATGGGGAGAGGCAGGAGACAGATCAGATACTGGATACCGCGGGGGAGATGGAGGGCACGGTCCTGTTCTTGAACAGGCCCTGCACCTGGCCAGAGGACCGGAGCAGAAACCAACTGGAAATGGCTGATGGGGGAGGGGGGAGTTGGACTAGTAATGGGGTGATGGAGAGGCTAGGATAGGACTGGAAAGGGCTGATGGAAGGCTAGGACTGGAAATGGGCTGATTGGGGGGGCTCAGACTGGAAATAGGCTGATGGGGGCTAGGATAGGACTGGAAATGGGCTGATGGAAGGCTAGGATAGGACTGGAAATGGTTGATGTGGGGGGGGGGCTAGGACTGGAAATGGCTGATGCGGGGGGATGAGAGAATGGGACTAGAAGGGAGCTGATGCTGGGTGAGACTGGAACTAGAAGGAAGCTGATGTTGGTGGAGGACTAGAAGTGGATGAGGTTGGGGGAGTAAGGATGGAGAGGGGAAACAATATTTTGTGTGGGAGGGAAGAAAAATCTATGATTGGCCGGGTATTGGGAGAGTAAGTGGGATTGAGGATGGAAGGGTGAAATCTGAGTGGATCAAAAAGGAATAAAGAAAGAAATGATTGAAAGAGCCAAAGGGGAAAGATCAGTATGTTAGAGGCAGATGTAGAGAGAGAATGGAAAAAAACTAGAAGAGAGAAGAAAGGACAAATGGACAGCAGACAATTGAGAGTTAGCAGAAGACACGAAGAAATCAGAAGAAGGTGACTGGAACAATTGCAACTGAAAAATAAAATGCCCAAATAACAAAAGGTAGAAAAATACTTTTTTATTTTGAATTTATTAACTGGAATATATCAGCTCTGGGAAATGTGCATCGCTAACGTTTTTGTGTTTTGTTTAGTACAAGAGGAAATACATTTTTAGTTTTATTTCTCCAGTGTTTCTAGTTCTCAAGTTTTGCACTGTGTATGGAGTGGTTTCTTGAGGTTTTAGTTCAGTTTTTGTCTGTGCATCTATAATATGTGATTAACTATGTTCTGTATTTAGTGAAGGTCTGCCTTGGTTCTGTGTGTATCTGAAGTGAGGTATCCTGCAAGTGCAGGGTTGGGCAACCTGCAGCTCTGCATGCCATCTGACCCCAGCAGCTCATGGGTTTTCTTGCTGCCACATTAATACCTCTGTTTTCCCCAGGATTATACAGTTTTCTTTTCTGCTCAATCTTTTGTAGGAGGTCATTGTTTTTCTCTGTTTTTGGAAATACCCCCATATTATTCAAGTTTATCGAATCCAAGTTTATCTTCCTGTTTTATGTAAAACCGAGCAGCCTGTTGTTCTGGTCTTTGGTTATCTGTAAACCGCGCTGATTGTAAATAGCGCGGTATATAAAAAACTGTAATAAATAAAATAAATAAATGCGCATCTGATCTCTTTTTGATTTTGTACAGTACAGAAGGAAGTGCATTCTATTTACTCTTTCTTTGGGATGCTGTTGGTTCCATGGGGTTTCCAGTTTAGCGTTTGTCTACGTATTTCTATTTTTCAATTGTGATCCCTTGTTTTGTGTTTAGTGATGGTCTATGTTTTGCGTGTGTGATCGAGCTGCGGTATACTATTCATGTAGTTTCTATGTGACACAGTCCCACTTGTTCTCTTTCCCCAGTTGGAAGTGTATTAATTCTCTGAGATGTATTGGTTTAAGATTTGCAGTGTTGCCTTTTGATAGGTAGGGCTTGGTGCTGTGTGAGTCCTGGCAGTGCTGTTAGGATAAGGTGGATTTGCTAGAAGCATGTGCCCCTCCGTTTTGGCTGTGAAGGGGTGGGGGCAGCTCATTTTTCGCCTCAGGCAGCAGATTGTCTTGAGCTGCCCCTGACAGACATATTTTTTTTGTTGTTGTATACCTTTGAACATACTATTAAATATTATGATGACATACAGTTGGAATATTTCCAATTATTTCTGAAGATATTGTACACAACACACCTAAAATACAAGAGTGCCAATAATGTTGACTTCAACTGTAAAGTGAGTGGTATTTCTAGTCCCCAGTTCTACCCCTTGAGGTCAGTGCTGCAGGTCTCATAATGAATCAGGATAAGGTTGTCAGAAATCCAAGACTGGACTGAAGTCTCCTATCTAGAACTGGGAATCATGGCAGCTCCGCTTTATTGTTCCTTATTATCGTTGCCTCCATCCCATGAAAAAAAGAATAGTGATCGGAGCAAGGTACTGGCATTCCCTCTCTTACTTCAAAATCCCTACCCAGAAATAAGGAATGGTGACTAAAAGCAAATCTATTATATGCCCCTCTTGGTGGCTCGATTGTTTTATGTTTTCCTGAACCAGCCCCACTCCAGCTAGAGAAGATAACAGCAAATATGTTTCTCATCCAATGCCACATCAGCACGTGGATTAAAGTTTCCCAATATTATCAGATCCTTAAACTGCAATCCCATTGTTAATAGCAGTTTGATAAAATGATCTCATTTTTTTATCAATACCCAAGGAACAATAAAGTAACAGCACACCTATATTACCTTTGTTTATAGTGAGCAGAGCTGGTTTTAAACATGCTGAGGCCCAGGGCAGAAATTTGGAGGGGTGCCAAAGCCCATCAACAGGCTGCATCTCCTTCAGCTTCAGACAGTCTTGAGGCCCTCTTTAGCCTGGGCACCCAGGGAAGTTTTCCTTTGTGCCCTCCTTATGTTGGCCCTGCTTGTGAGACTTCTGTATACCGCTTTTTGGGGCATGTTTACTAAGTTGCGTTACCCGGTATCACTGGGTTTAGTGTGCAGTTTGGGGGCTGCTGTAAAAAGTAGGGTGGACCCTTGCACCAAAAATACCATGCTGCCCCTGTAGTGTGAGTCAGGGCAGGAACTGGGTGGAATGCAGACATTGCTGGCACGTCATGGCTAGCGCGGAGATTTGTGGTCTGCGCTAACCGTGCTTTATACCCTTAGCATGGGTGCACTTAATGCCACCTCAGTGGGTAGTACCTAAGTGCCAGTTTCCACAGTGCCATGTCCTGGGCCCATGCTAACTGCAGGGGGCGGGAAGCACATACCTCCTGATGTTAGTGCTGACCCTCCACGCCCACATTCATGTTACCAGCTTGGGGATTAATAAACCGCCCAAATGTGCACAGTCAACAAAGCAGTTTACAATAAGCAGATAATTAAATGATATCCTGGATACCCACCGCCTTAAATTTCACCACCAAGCATTCATTCATCTGACATACTGACCAGATTCACTGCATATGTGTGAGCTGCTTCTGTTTCTTGTCTGCTGCTCTTATTGTTAGTCCTTGTGAAAGTCCTTTCAGGCTCTCCTCTCAGGGAGGGATGCTAATTGGGAATTTTCTGGAGTTCATTGCAGCAACTGCTCTGTCCTTAATCCTGGTCTCAGGAGCCTTGCTGGGGTTGGGGGGGGGGGGGGGGCACCAGCTCATCTCTTGCGTCAAGCAGCAGATGGCCTTGAGCTGCCCCTACTGTCAGGAACTAAAAGAAGGGGATGGTCACTGTCATGCTATCATTGCCTCCTCAGATTTCAGCACATGGTCTCACCAATAGTAATGGCATATTGAGATACAATCTGCAGAACAGATCACAGTCTCATTTTGCAAACATGCTGAGGAGGACGATAAACTGGATAGCTTGAAAAGATTGCCCTGCAGCATTTTATTTCTCAAATGTTATTTGGGACAGTACTAGGAATATTTGGAAATTTACTCCAGTGCATACATTTCTTTCCCATCACTGAATGTTATAGCATAGAGGCCAGAAGTTGTATTATTATTTTATGAAATATGATACAATTACTAGTGTGAATTTGGTACCAAAAGGTTGTAAAACAATCTGTGATTATGTTGCTACAGTTCTAGAAAAGCCTAAAATTTCAGTGAGATCTACATTGCAAGGCTCTCTCTCTCTAAACCCTGGTATCAGTCACATCCCTATCCTCTACAACACCGGAGGAAGAGGTTTTGAAACCCCCTACAACACAACCACAAAATCTTACAAACGCCAGTCACACCTTCTACACATCCCATTACAATACCTTAACAAGACCCAATCTGAAAAACGCACTCAACACTCCCGCCTCAGGTGCGCACTTGCGAATGCCAGATCTATACGATCAAAATGGCACATAGCTACCGAGCTTATATCTCACCACAGCCTTGACGTACTAATGATAACCGAAACATGGCTATCTTCTTGTGATAATGTCATCCTCAACCAGATGACACCCCCAGGCTACTCATTCTTCGCTTGCCACAGAACCAATCAAAGGGGAGGTGGCACTCTTATTATTGCCAGATCCTCACTCCAATTCAGATTAAGTAATACCACAAGTACCTCCCACCTAGACACACTCTCCATAACAAATGACACCTGTACCATCAACCTGTTATACCGAGCTCCCACTCCAGATCCAGATGACCTCCCCACCATAATCAACATTGCTGGTAACCCCCCCAACCCACACACCTTAAACTGGTTAGTAGGGGACTTCAATCTACCATCCCTACAAGACTCTCACTCTTCAGCATTCCTCGAAGCAATGAACCAACTGGGCTACAATCAAATTATTGATACTCCCACCCACAACAAAGGAAATACACTTGATCTGATTTTTGCACCCCATACTGCTATCAACTCCAATGAAAACCTGCTAATCTCAATAACACCCGTCCCTTGGTCTGATCACAACCTACTTCTCTTCAACATACCCAACATCCACCCCATCAGTATCTCTAAAAAGAAGCAAAATACTCCCAGACCCACAATGGCACGCTCCCGACCTTTTGATAAGGATGACGTTCTTGAGAAGATCTTGCCTCTCCTCTCTAATACCTCTACAGACCCTGACGAGATAGTCTCGAAATGGAACGACACGCTCAAGGATGCTGCATACCCACTATCCAACACCGAGAGACAATCAAAGCGCGAACACGCACCTTGGTACTCCCAAGATCTATGAAAGTCTCTACTCCACCTTCGCAAACTTGAAAGACAGTGGCGCCGTTCACGGACACCTGAAGCTCTCTGCGCATACTCTGCACTTTTACAATCTCACAGGCAGATGACAATGGAAAAGAGAAAACAACACCACTCTGAAACTCTGAAACGTTCCATGAATAAGCCCCGTGATCTATTCTCCATTGTTAAAACCCTCACAGGTGACCCTACCCTTTCCCAAGACCAAATGCCCCATCCACAAACCTACTCGAATTACCTTCAATCCAAAATAATCCAAACCAACATTAACACCTCTCCCACACCCCCCATCCCCGCAGACTCTATCACGCAATCAACTGTACTATCACAATTCCATGAAGTCTCCAGCAAACAAATCAAAGAAATCATCTCTTCTATTAACCTTACCACAGCACCCAATGACCCTTGTCCCTCCAGCTGGATTAAAGAGCTGAGATCTATCCTCAGCCCAACCATAAGTAGGATCCTCAACCAATCCTTTGCAACAGGCTCCTTCCCACAAAGCCTCAAATTCACATCAATCCGCCCACTGCTAAAAAACTGCAAACTTGACCCATCCAAAGTCGAGTCATTTAGACCCATTGCAAGCATCCCTCTTCTGGCAAAAATTATAGAAAAAGTAGTTCAACTACAAATTCAACACCACATCGACTCCGAAGCACCACTAGACCCTTCACAACACGGATTCAGAGAAGCTTATGGTATAGAAACCATCCTCACTACCCTATTCAACAACTTAATCATGGGAATTAACGATTCACACCAAGGATTCATCCTAATATTCATGGACATTGCAGCCGCATTCGACTCTGTGAACCACGAGACACTCCTACTCCGCCTCAGAGACAAAGGTATACAAGGTTTGGCCTTAGCATGGTGCAGATCATATTTGAGCGACAGGCTACAACAGGTCAGAGTAGGCTCCAATACATCTGATCCATTCACACTCAAACAAGGAGTCCCCCAAGGTTCATCCCTCTCATCACTCATGTTTAATATTTATATGCAACCCATCTGCGACCTTATCCGTTCGTTCAACATCCAGTGCTTAGCATACGCAGATGATATCCTGATGTACACATCCTTCAAGCTTGATCAACCGGATTTCTCAGCATTAACAACATGCTTTGAAGCAGTATCTGAATGGCTCCTCACCCAAAACTTACGCATCAATCACAACAAGACTGATGTCCTATTTGTCTCACAAAATAAGAGCTTCATACCACCACCATCCATTCGAGTCAACAACTACGACCTCACAGTCAAACCTACCATCCGGTATTTGGGCATCATCCTTGATCAAAAGCTGGATATGTCCCCGCATATCAAGAATATCACTAAATCCATCTACCACAAGATACGGTCTCTATACCACCTCTGCCCGCTACTGGACCCCCCTGATTTTCACTCTGTATTCCAAGCACTGGTTACCCCTCACCTTGATTTTGCCAACATTATCCTCCTTGGGCTCCCGCAAGCAACACTAAACCCGCTCAGGCTAGCCATGAACTCAGCAGCAAGAATACTCACTGGAACATCTAAGTCAGACCACATAACTCCAGTACTGATGAGCCTACACTGGCTGCCTCTACACGCTAGAATCCTATATAAAGCCCTTGTCCTAACTTTTAAGGCGTCGAAAAATCAGCCCCCCACTCCGCTCACCAAGCTCATCCAACCTATACCATCCAACAGAAATAGACGCTCATCATGTTTGAACAAACTTCAAATGCCAAAAACACTCACGAAATGTTCAAGGACAACATCCAGTACAGCCTTCTCACTTTTTGTTCCAGGAGCTTGGAATGCTCTCCCCCCAGAAATTCGTGCCATTACAAATATCATTGCGTTTAGAAAGGCTATTAAACATCATTTGTTCCTAAAATACTACCCCAATTCCACTCCCACCAGTCAATCTCAACATACTAGGCATCATCACCAAAACCCACATCCAACACAACCCATTCTAGAAAATGGTAAGCTCAACACTCCTTTTACTTATCCGCTCTACACATTACAATGCCAACCTTGTCCCTTGTATGATATTTAAATTTAATTACTTGTATGATCCTTAAATTTAATTACATAGCTCTGTACATAGTTCATCCCCTTGTTCTTCCAAGTTGTACTCCCTGTTAATTGTAAACTCAATGTATCCTGTTACATTGTTGTACATTTTGTTTAAATGTAAACCGCACTGATTATAATAGCGCGGTATATAAAAAATGCAAATAAATAAATAAATAAAGGCAAATGATTAAAAGATTGTTGGCCTCCGAGAGACTAATGCACAAATGGAAATGCCTCTTGGCTAAAGCTAAACTATATGAAAATGACTCAATAAAACCTAACAAGGAATATCTTCATAATTTCCTTAGAAAGCAAAGAACAAAAGACATGGAGGTAGACACACAGCCCACCATGGTCCAAGCCAATGTTTTTATTCCAAGGTATAAAAAGGTGTAAAAAAGACCAGACTCAGCTGCGTTTCGGCGAACTAGCTGGCATCAGGAGTCAGTGTGAACAAAGTCAAAATTCTAGCCCTACATTAAAGGATTGCTCAGAGGAAGCATCTTCAGAGCTGATCGCGTTAACATTCAGCGCATTTATAGTCAGCTTGGCATGATAATAAATATGTCCAGAAGTCACACTCCCTCCCAGCTTTGGTTAGATTTAAGCAATAATGTTCAGAGAATGGAATAGTCCTGCTTAGTGTACTGCCAGTAATATTCACTGGCAAATTTATACCTGCAGATGCTTTTAGGCATTTGGACAACAGACGCCTTGCCCCCATTACACCATGTGATAGTGCAGCATTGCACTTGCTGATACAAGACAAGTGACTTGCACAGCAGGGTATCTGTCCATAGGCACTTGCCTGTTCTGCCTAATAAAGCTAGTTATTTGGGGGCTGGCTGGACTATCTACAAATGCCTCTTTGTGACTGCAAACTCAAGATAGATTCTTGTTCCTGTTCATGTTCCTTGGCCTTATCATTGTTAGGAGTGCAGTGAAGGTTGCACTCAGAGGTCCAGATAAGAGGTCATGTTTGATGTCACAATATTTTGCAGTGATAGCCACTGAGCCACTCAAAAACACACCTACACAAGGAACCAGAAAGTCATGACTCTTACTTCTCACTGGAGAGACGTCCTAGCAATACATGAAATAGAAACGGGAGAAGTAGATAAATTAAAAGATGGAAGCCATACCAATTAGCCATATTATTTAAATATGAGAAGACCTGCCATCAAACACTGGCTGTAGAATTTCAAAAAGCTAGTTTAAGTGTTTGCCTACAGAACTAACCCCTGCCCAATCCCAACTCTGCTCCCTCTTTCCTGAAGCCCCTGTTGTCTACAGAACCCCTCCTCCAATCTCCACTTCCTACACCAAACCTAGATCTTCTAAGGAAGCCACCTTCCTACTTGACTTTCCGATGCTCAACCAGAAACCTTCTCCCTTCAAGATACCAGTGTTATCTGCTCTCCCACTCAAAGCACTGATACACAAACCAAAATCTCACAGATCCCAGCAACTGGTGGGTCTCAGAGGAAAGGCTAAGAGCAGGAGAAAGAGGATGTGTCTTTCAGTTTCATCTAATTCAAAATGGCACAAGCCAATTTGATGCTTCACTCTGTCCCACATCTAGTGTCAGCTCTGATGCTAACCTGTAGTTATAAATGCTGTTTGCTTGGAGTCCCCAGTTAACTGTATACTTGGAACTACTATAATGAGATACACTTTAGAAAGAAACATACAGTACTTATTGTATTCATCATGTTGTTCATCTAAGTGTTTGCAATTATCTGTTCACATTTGCACAGTCTACATGCATACAGATGGACGAAGAAAGTGAAGGCAGTATTGGGATATTTTCTCCAAATGGATTAATTTTGTGGATACCATGACAGTTGTGAACCTCACTTCTAAGCCAGGGTTATGTGCAGTATGATCTTAGTCTCTCAAATTTACTGCTAATGCTCGGCATAATACTTGCATCGTACCAAAGAGAGCATCCTGCTGGAGTTCGTAAAATGTAACAGGTATGGGTCGTTTGCAGTTATCCAGTGAGGGGGCTCCAGGGCCCTGCTTCTCCCAGTGCCACCATAGACACCTGGCATCTACCTTTCCCTATGTGACATTTTTTGAGTGCAAGTAGCAGTGACTTCTTAGAACTTCATAGTAATGGTGCTTCCACAAGATGGGTGAGCCTGGGCCAACACGGAGGCCAGTGAAGGACTGGGTGGTGGAGAGAGGGATTAAAAAATGTATCTATTCTGTACAATGCAGAGAGAATGCACTTTCACTTTCAACTTGTTATAGTGTAGAAGTTACTTTCTTCTTTCTCATTTCTTATCACCTCTTTTATATACCTCTCCTGTCTCTACATTACATTCAGGTCTCTTTCTTCTATATCATGCCTCCACCTCTCCTATCAAAGTTGGTGCTAGGGTATAAGGTGTTCTAGATGAATTTTAAGCCTTGGCCTCCCCTGTCCCAAATAATTTTCAGATCTCTAGGCCCTCTCCTTTGGAGATTTCAATAATTAACTCAACAATCATGATTACCCCAACCCCACTCCTTCCAGAACATGCTACAAAAATGCATAATTGAGCATCATGGGCCTGATATTGAGCATGGCGCATTTTGGAAGGGCTATGCACTGTGTTGGCACATAGCCCATCCTGCTCACCTCTAACCCGGATATTCAATGCCACTGCGATGGCATTGAATATCTGGGTTTGGCGCACAGAGGAAACTGCCTCAGAGCCTAACCAGGTAGCAGCGATATTGCAACGCTACCCAGTTAGCATCCGCGGCTAAACCTAAGTGACCCAAAAGCTGGCCTAGTTTTAGCCATGGATTGCTAGCTGGGTAATGATGCAATATCACCACTACCCAGTTAACCATAGTATCTGCCTCCGCTCCACCCCAGAATGCCCCAACACACCCTGATGCTAATCAGATAGCATCAGGGCATGTAGGGAATTAGAAGGGAATATTCGATAGCACTAAACGTGTAGGTGCCGTTGAATATTCCCAGTTAAGGCATTTACACGGTTTACTTGGATATAAACCATGTAAATGTATTTTAAATATCGGGCCCCATACTGTTAATTATTAAAAATATGTACAAACACACACACATAGTAACATAGTAAATGACGGCAGATAAAGACCAGCATGATCCATCCAGTCTGCCCAGCAAATATACGGCAAGAGTAGGTGCACCTGTCGTTCCGTGCAGGCCACCCCTCCCCATGTCTTTGTTTAGGGGTGGACACACCACTCCATGTAGGACACCCCTATTTGTTGAGATGTTAGATGGTTCAGTTTATTGTGTTTTTATCCTGTTGCTATAAAGGGATCCGCTGTGCTTGTCCCATGCTGTTTTGAATTCCATCACCGTGTTTGCCCCCACCACTTCCATCGGGAGAGCATTCCAAGCATCCACCACCCTTTCAGTGAAAAAATATTTCCTGACATTGCCTTTCAATTTTCCACCTTGCAGCTTCCTTAACCAGGGCTCCACACATCAAACAGTAAGTGAGGTTTTGAGGGTTTCTTTGTTTGGTGTTTTTTGTTACATTGCTAGCTCTCTGACTGGGAGCTCTTAAAAGGGTTTTGTGTATATTTTTTTAAAGCAAGGTTAAATTCCTTTTTGCTGTTTTAGGGGAATCTGTACTTGAGCACAGTAGTATTGCTGAACTCTGTAACCCCCTCAGGTTCAGGAACTGCTAACACCTAATCAGGGGTTAGTGGGCCTGTTTCCTGAGTGCAATTGAAGCCTGCATAAAAAGGCTGCTTGGCCCTGCCCTTTTGAGGCTTCCTTAACCAGGGCTCCACACATCAAACAGTAAGTGAGGTTTTGAGGGTTTCTTTGTTTGGTGTTTTTTGTTACATTGCTAGCTCTCTGACTGGGAGCTCTTAAAAGGGTTTTGTGTATATTTTTTTAAAGCAAGGTTAAATTCCTTTTTGCTGTTTTAGGGGAATCTGTACTTGAGCACAGTAGTATTGCTGAACTCTGTAACCCCCTCCAGGTTCAGGAACTGCTAACACCTAATCAGGTGTTAGTTCCCTCCCTACCCACCCCGACTCCCACCCACCCCTAGTGAGCAGTCTTGCTTTATAGGGCACCTCCCCCTTTATCAAATCACAGTGAATTGGACCAGCACATTTTGAATATAATTAAAGAGATTTAACTGCTTTTTCTCTGAAAGGACAGCTGCGAAACCAGCTGGTACTTCGTAGATCTCTCTCTTTTGCTTTAACAGATACCTAAGCTCCACAAACAGAACAATGGCTGGGAAAAATCGTATTGCTAAAGCTGTTGCCCCCGTTACAGCTTCTGCCTCGGTCCAGACAGAGGCCCTATTGCCAGTTGAAGAACCAGTTCCATGTGCAGGGTGCCTGCATGCTGAAGCTCTGAGGAAACAAGTGGAGGAACTCAGAGAGGAGGTGGCGAGGCTGAGGAGCATTCAAGACAGTGAGAAGTACATTGATGAGATGCTGCTTGCAGCAACCAGGCTCTCCAGCACAGGAGAAGATGGGTGTCAACAGAATGTCGATGGTTGGACAAAAGTCACCAGAGCCTGCAAAATCACCAATCCAACTTCTCCAGCCCTTGAATTGAAGAACCATTATGCAGCCCTGGAAGTGGAGGAGGTGAAAGCATCCCTGGAAAGGGAAGAACCAGAGTTCAAATACCCCATAGTTGCAGAATCAGTGACCAGAAGGAAACGAAGGGTAGTGGTGGTTGGAGACTCTCTTCTGAGGGGTACTGAGGCGTCCATCTGCCGACCAGACTTGATGTCCAGAGAGGTATGCTGTCTGCCTGGTGCCAAGATCCAAAATGTTACGGAGAATTTGCCGAGACTCATCAAGCCCACTGACTATTACCCAATGTTGCTAATCCATGTTGGAACAAATGATACTGCCAGGTATACCTCGGAACGTATCAAAAGTGACTTCATGGCTCTGGGACAGAGGGTGAAGCAGGTAGGTGCACAGGTGGTGTTCTCTTCAATCCTCCCTGTTGAGGGTAAAGGCCAAGGCAGAGAGGCTCGCATCCTGGAGATTAATGCATGGCTGCGTGGATGGTGTCTTCGAGAGCGTTTTGGTTTCCTAGACCATGGGATGCTGTTCCAAGGGTTGCAGAGCAGAGATGGCATCCATCTGTCCAAGAAAGGTCAACACATCTTTGGTAGTAGACTGGCTAATCTACTGAAGAGGGCTTTAAACTAGATTCGTTGGGGATGGGTGAAGAAAGCCCCCAGGTAAGTGAAAGCCCCCAGGTAAGTGATACATTAAATACCTTTATGGAAATGGGTAACAGGGGTAACATATGGAAAGCAGTGTGTATTAATGCCCGTAGCATGGGAAATAAGATCTCTGAAGTTGAAGCTTTGGTGGGAGTGGCTGACTTAGATTTAGTGGCAGTTACAGAAACATGGTTCACAGAAAACCATGACTGGGATGTAACTATACCTGGCTATACTTTATTCAGAAAGGACAGGGTAGGAAGAAGGGGAGGAGGAGTAGCACTATATGTAAAAACTACTATTAAAGCTTTGGAATTACAGAGCTTAAAAGGGAGAGAGGAGGCATTGTGGGTTAAACTAGAAAGAGGGAAAGAGAAATCTATTTGCATTGGTGTGATATACAGACCTCCCTCACAAGAGGAAGAGGTGGACAGAGAGTTAATTGAAGACATGTGCAGCATTGCTAGGAAAGGGGAAGTGCTACTGCTAGGAGATTTCAATATGCCAGATGTTGATTGGCACATTCCTGCTGCAGTATCATCTAGGAGTAAGGAGATCCTGGATTCTCTACAGGGAGAACTATTCAGGCAATTGGTAACAGACCCCACACGTGAAGGGGCCATACTGGACTTGGTGCTTACCAATGGTGAAAGTGTTTCTGATGTTGTAGTGGGAGATCATTTTGCATCCAGTGATCACCAGATGGTGTGGTTCAGTATTAGGACTAGGGCTGTTAGAATCCATTCCAAGGTGAAGATCTTAGACTTTAGGAAGACTAACTTTGCGAAGATGGGCCAATACCTCAGGGAGTCGTTAGTGGGATGGGAACAGCTGGGGGATGTAGAACAACAGTGGGCAAAACTGAAAGGGGGTATTTTAAAGGCAACCAACCTTTTTGTTAAAATGGTAAATAAAGGCAAAAGGAACAGGAGACCGCTATGGTTTTCGAAGGAAGTAGCTGAAAAAGTGAAGAAAAAGAGGGAGGCCTTCATGAAATACAAGAGATCACAGAGAAAGGAAGACAGGCATCTGTATTTGGAAAAACTTAGAGAAGCTAGCAAAGTAGTCAAGAAGGCAAAGATTCAAAAGGAGGAGGAAATAGCCAATGCAATAAAATGGGGAGATAAGACATTTTTCAGATATATTAGTGAGAAGAGGAAGGGCAAAAGTGGTATTGTCAGACTCAAGGGTACAGGGGGGGAATATGTAGAAGCTGATAAGGATAAAGTGGAATTGCTTAAGAAATATTTTTGTTCTGTGTTCACAGATGAAGAACCAGGAGCAGGACCTCAGAAAACACCCACAAATAAGAACAGAAGCGAGGGACATCTTGAACAATTTTCAGAAGACTGTGTTCGTGAGAAACTAGCTCAACTTAAAGTAGACAAAGCGATGGGACCGGATGGGATACACCCTAGAATACTGAGGGAACTTGGGGACGTTCTAGCAACTCCACTGACTGACCTTTTCAATGCCTCGTTGGAGTCGGGAGTGGTGCCAAAGGACTGGAGAGAGGCTCATGTGGTGCCTTTACACAAAAGCGGAAGTAAGGATGTGGTTGAAAACTACAGGCCGGTTAGTTTAACTTCGGTGGTGAGTAAATTAATGGAAACGCTGTTGAAAGAGAAAATAGTGAGGTTTCTGGAGTCCGGCGGATTACAGGATCCGAGGCAGCATGGATTCACCAGAGGCAGGTCTTGTCAGACAAATCTGATTGATTTCTTTGACTGGGTGACCAGGGAGTTGGACCGAGGGAGAGCTCTAGATGTGGTGTATTTAGATTTCAGTAAAGCCTTTGACACTGTTCCTCACAGGCGACTTATAAACAAACTGAGCACCCTAGGGATGGACCCTAAAGTTACTGCTTGGGTTAGAAATTGGTTGGGTGGGAGGCGACAAAGAGTACAAGTAAATGGAGCTCACTCTGAGGAGAAGGATGTTACCAGTGGTGTGCCCCAGGGATCTGTCCTTGGTCCGATTCTTTTTAACATCTTTGTTAGTGATATAGCGGAAGGGCTGTCTGGTAAGGTTTGCCTCTTTGCGGATGATACCAAAATCTGCAATAAAGTAGACACCCAGGAAGGTGTAGATAACATGAGGAGGGATCTAGCTAAGCTTGAAGAATGGTCTAGAATTTGGCAGCTGGGATTTAATGTTAAAAAATGTAAGGTCATGCATTTGGGCTGCAGCAATCCAAGGGAGCAATACAGCATAGGAGGTGAAGTACTTTTGTCCACTAAAGAAGAGCGGGACCTAGGCGTAGTTGTGTCCGATGATCTTAAAGTAGCTAAACAGGTAGAAAAGGCGACGGCAAAAGCTAGAAGGATGCTTGGGTGCATACGGAGAGGAATGGCTAGCAGAAAAAAGGAGGTGATAATGCCTCTGTATAAGTCTTTGGTGCGACCTCATTTGGAGTATGGTGTGCAATTCTGGAGACCGCACCTTCAAAAGGATGTGAACAGGATGGAGTCGGTGCAGAGGGTTGCTACTAAGATGATTAGTAGTCTTCATTATAAAGCATATGAGGACAGACTTAAGGATCTTAATATGTACACCTTAGAGGAAAGGCGGGATAGAGGTGATATGATTGAGATGTTTAAATACCTCCGTGGCATAAATGTTCAGGGAGAGAGCCTCTTTCAATTGAAAGCAAGTTCTGCGACGAGGGGACATGGGATGAGGGTGAAGGGAGATAGATTCAGGAGTGATATGCGGAAATATTTCTTTACGGAAAGAGTAGTGGATCCGTGGAATAGTCTCCCAGTGGAGGTGGTAGAGATGAGGACAGTAACTGAATTCAAAAAAGCATGGGACCAACACAGAGGATCTCTAAAGGTAAAAAGTGGACTGTTGTAGTTGTTGTTATGGAAGGACAGACTAGATGGGCCTTGTGGTCTTTTTCTGTCATCATGTTTCAATATCTATATCTATATCTATATCAGCTTCATGTTATGCCCTCTAGTTTTGCAGCTTCCCCATCTTTGGAAGAGGTTTGTTTGTTCATCGTTCCTCTTTAAGTATTTAAAGTCTGAATCATATCTCCCCTATCCCTCCTCTCATCCAAAGTGTACATATTTAGGTCTTCAAGTCTCTTCTCATAGGGTTTCTTATGCAGGCTCCAAATCATTTTGGTCGCCTTCCTCTGAACAGTTTCCAGTCTTTTTACATCCTTTGCAAGATATGATCTCCAAAACTGAACACAGTATTCCAAGTGAGGCCTCACCAGTGACTTATACAGTGGCATTAGTACCTCTTCCTTTCTGCTGGTAATTCCTCTTTGTATGCAGCCTAACATCCTCCTGGCTTTTGCCACCGCCTTGTCGCACTGTTTTGCCACCTTGAGATCATCAGAGACAATCACACAAAGGTCTTTCTCCTGAACCATGCACACCAACCTCTCACCCCCTATTGCATACATTTCCCTTGGATTTCTGCTACCTAAGTGCATGACACTGCACTTTTTCGCATTAAATCGTAATTGCCAAGCATTAGACCATTCTTCCAGCTTTTGTAGTTGCACATTTTCGTGTCATCTGCAAAAAGACAGACTTTTCCATTCAGTCCTTCAGCAATATCCCTCACATTGAACAGTGCCGGGCCCAGGACCGAACCCTGGGGCACCCCGCTAATCACCTTCCTTTCATTCGAGTGAGCTCCATGTACCATCACCTTCTGTTTGTCAGTCAACCAATTTCTAATCCAGTTCATCATCTTGGGACCCATCCCCAAGCTACTGAGTTTGTTGACAAGCCTCCTGTGAGGAACAGTATCAGAGACTTTGCTGAAATCCAGGTAGAAGACATCCATCGCATGCCCCTGATCTAGTTCCTTGGTCACCCAGTCAAAGAACTCAATCAGATTTGTTTGGCAAGACCGTCCTTCAGTAAAACCATGTTGCCTCGGATCTTGCAACCTATTGGTTTTGAGAAAGTTCACTATTCGCTCTTTCAGGAGTACCTCCATTACTTTTCCTGCCACCGAGGTAAGGCTCACAGGTCTGTAGTTTGACACTTCCTCCCTGTCACCACTTTTGTGTAAAGGTACAACATCAGCCATTCTCCAGTCCTGAGGAACCTCTCCTGTTTCCAAAGATCTGTTGAATACATCCTTTAACGGCCCTGCAAGAACCTCTCTGAGCTCTTTCAATATCCTGGGATGTATCCCACCCGATCCCATGGCTTTGTCCACTTTTAGTTTAGCAAGTTGTTCCAACACCTCATCTTCAGTGAATGGTGTGGTATCTACTTCATTCCCATTTTTATATTTGGGAGTCACAGCTGGTCCATCTCCAGGATTTTCTTTAGTAAAAACAGAGCAGAAGTATTTGTTTAGCAATTTTGCTTTTTCTATGTCACTTTCCATGAGTCCTTCCCAGCACTTCTGAGTCCTGCAATTCCAACTCTGATCTTCTTCCTTTCCCGAATATACCTGAAGAAAGTTTTGTCGCCACCCTTAACATCTTTAGCCATCTTTTCCTCTGCCTTTGATTTTGCTATCCTTATTTCTCTTTTTGATTCTTTGAGTTTGATTCTGTATTCATTTCTGTGTTCTTCTGTTTGCAAGCTTTTGAATTTTGTGAAAGCTGTGTTTTTTGCCTTTATTTGAGCAGCCACTTCTTTGGAAAACCAAATAGGTTTCCTTCTCCTCTTGTTTTTATTTACCTTTTTTACATATTTATCTGTTGCCCCTTTTATTGTCACCTTTAGTTTAGCCCATTGCAATTCCACTTCCCTTATCTCCTTCCACCCTGTCATCTCCTCCTTTAGATACTCGGTCATTTTTTTGAAGCCAGTGTTTTTGAAGTTTAGGACTTTGAGCTCGCTATGTTTGGCCTGTACCTTGGCTTTTATCTCAAAACACACCGTGTGATGATCGCTGTTGCTCACAGGGGCACTCACGCAGACATTCGACATGCTATCACCGTTGTTGAGCACTAAATCCAGCGTTGAGCTTTCCCTGGTTTGTTCCATGACCATTTGTCTAAGTGATGCATCTTGGAGAGCATCTACAATTTTTTTGCTTCTTTCCAGATGTGCAGAAGGAGTAATCCAATCCACATCAGGTAGATTAAAGTCACCCAAAATGATCGCTTCCCCCTTTATGGCTATCACAGACACATAAAGGGCAATTTGTAATAGCCATTTATTTGCATAAATTGATATTCTACTAATCTTATTTCCCATCACTTGATTTACAGCATGTCATGCTGTGAGGGCTTGTGTGCATCAGTGATGCTGATGGCTAAGCTATCAGTAGCTTAACTACTGGCAGGGTCTCCCAAGATGGACAGGTCTAAGATGAGGTGCCAGACCAAGACAAACCACCCATCTGGGCAGCAGCAGAATGGGACAGTGTTTGCAGCAGACGATCACATTTCTGAGGCAATGGCAACAACACTAAACTTAAACTACACGGAAGAAAGGCCTGGCAATCTTATTCCGTATCTTGCCACAAAAACCCAGTGGATAGTCACAACAAAACATATTGCACTATAGTGCTGGAAGATGAGACCCCCAGATTGGAAGGCACTCAACTGGCTATGGGGGGGAGCTGAAGTCTTTTCAGAGTAAAGCCAGCATTTATGATGTGGTTGGATCAAAGTCCTCGGGATGTCTGACTGCTGATGTAGCTGCACAAAGATGTCTTACATATTGAGACATGGAATGTATGAAGCATGAGCCAAAAGAAATTGGAGGTGGTCAAGAATGAAATGGAATGTGTACAACTCGATCTGTTGGGTATCAGCGAACTGAAATGGACTGGCATTGGGCACTTTGCATCTGATGATCACATGATCTACTATGCTGGAAATGAAAGACAAAGAAGAAATGATGTTGCATTTATAATTAAGAAGAAACTTGCAAGAACTGTAATGAAATACAATGCAATCAGTGAATGCTTAATTTCTATTAGTCTACGAGGATTGCCTACCAACACAACTATAATTCAAGTATATGCCCCAACAACAGCTGCAAAAGAGGATGAAATTGATGAGTTCTATGAATAGGTACAAGCTGAAATTGACAGAACATGCAAACAGGATATCCTGATAGTCATAGGTGACTGGAATGCAAACAGCAACAAAGAAGAAGGCAAAATGGTTGGAAAATATGGATTTGGTAACAGAAATGAAGTTGGAGAAAGACTGATAGAATTCTGCAAGACCAATGATCTATTCATCTCAAACACCTTCTTCCAGCAACAGAAGCAGTGACTGTACATATGGACTTCACCCAATGGATTATACAAAAATCAAATTGACTACATCTGTGGAAGTCAACAATGGAAGAGATCTATAACATCAACAAAGACAAAACCTGGAGCTGACTGTGGTACAGATTACCAACTACTAGTATGCAAACTCAAGCTAAAGTTGAAAAAGAGCAAGCCACTCATGAATATAGAAAAATGTGACCTTGAGAATATACCACTGGAATTTAAAGACTGCCTGCAAAATCGATTTGCTGTCTTAGATACAAATGACAGAGCTCCAGAAGAGTTATGAGATGACATCAAGAAGGTTGGTTGAAAGGAAGTGAGAAATCTCTACAAAAGGTGAAAAAGCAAAAACGGCCAAAATGGATAACTGAAGAAATTCTGAAAATTGCCCAGAAATGCAGAGAAGCTAAAGCCAGAGAAGAAAGAGAGGCAATCGCAGAACTCAACAGAGATTTCAAATGTGCATCAAGACAAGACAAGGAGAAGTACTACAATGATGCATGCAAGGAAATAGAAGCTGAAACTATTAGAGGAAGATTCCTAGAGCTATGAGAGTTAAAGAAAAAATTCCAGCCTCGAATTGGAATGTTACAAGATACTCAAGGATACATGTTGAATGATGCTGAGAAGATAAAGAAAAAGATGGAAAGAATATAAAAAGTTATTATATCATAAAGATCAAGTGGACAATAGCTGTTTCAACTTGTACCTTATGATCAGGAACCATTGGTGATGAAAGAAGTTGAAGCACATTGAAAGCCTTATCAAAGAACAAAGCATCAGGTGTTGATGGCATTCCCATTGAAGTATTACAGCAATCTGATGCAGCTGTTATCATACTTACAAGGCTCTGCTAGGAAATTTGGAAGACAACATCATGGCCAACTGACTGGAAAAGATCTGTGTTTATACCAATACTAAAACAAAGGTGATCCAACTGACTGTGGAAATTATCGCACAATTGCTCTGATCACACATGCCAGCAAGATTCTATTGAAGATTATTTATTAGAGACTACAACCATATCAGGAACGAGAACTGCCTGAAGTGCAAGCAGGCTTCAGGAGAGGGCAAGGAACGAGAGACATTATTGCGGATGTGAGATGGATCCTTGAAAAGACTAAAGAATACCAAAAGGCTATCTATATGTGTTTTATTGACTACAGCAAAACTTTTGACTGTGAAAACTATGAGAAACTCTGGGCCGGATTAAGAAGCATGGATATACTAGAACACCTGATCGTTCTCTTGCACAACCTTAACATTGATCAAGAAGCAACAGTTTGAATGGAACAAGGAGAAAAAGAATGGTTTAAAATCAGCAAAGGTGTACAACAAGGCTGCATACTTTCCCCCACCTGTTTAATTTATATGCAGAACAAATCATCAGAGACGCAGGACTGCATGAATATAAAAGAGGTATGAAAACTGGTGGGAGACTCATCTTTGCTATTATTAGATGAAAGTGAAGATGATCTGAAACATTTGCTTCTCAAGATCAAGGAAGATAGTCTTAGAATGGGTCTGCACCTTAATGTAAAGAAAACAAAGATCCTGACAACTGGCAAAATCAGTAAGTTCATCGTTGATGGAGAAGAAATTGAAATAGTGGACAACTTTAACCTACTTGGATCAACTATCAATAAAGAAGCAACAAGCAGTCAAGAAATCAGATGACACATTGCTCTTGGCAAAATGGCTATGAAGGACCTAGACAAGATTCTCAAGAGCAGAGATGTCTCTCTCCATACAAAGATTCGACTTATTCATGCCATGGTATTTTCAATATCATCATATGGATGCAAATGTTGGACAGTGAAAAAAATAGACAAGAATAAAATTGATGCCTTTGAATTATGGTGCTGGTGATGAATACTGTGTATCCCATGAACTGCCCGAAGAACAAACCTGTCAGTACTAGACGAGATCAAACCTAAGCTTTCTTTAGAAGCTCATATGACAAGACTTTGACTTTCGTACCTTGGACACCTAATGCAAAGCTAGAGATCATTAGAGAAAGACATCATGCTTGGTAGAAGGGCAATGAAAAATAGGAAGGCCAGCAATGAGATGAAGCGATATAATAACAGCAGCTATAGGTGCCAGTCTGTCAAGAATGAACCGCCTGACTGAAGATTGAAAACAGTTTAGGACAACTATCCAAAGGGTCGCCATGAGTTGACACTGACGCAATGGCACTTACAACAACAATCTTATTTTTTAGCAGATAACATAAAACACATGAAATATTATATGACAAACAGAAGGCTCACAATAAATAAACAATAAATTAAAACACAATAAAACTAAGATTAAGTCCAAAATAAATCATTAGATAAAAGTTAAACAAAGGCTTTGCTAAATAAAAACAGCTTTCAATTTCTTTCTAAAATCGAGAACAGTCAATAGCTGTAGTGTAGAAGGCAATTGGACAATAAAGGACCTGACAAAATCAAGTTCTAGTTTTTCAGGTGTTCATGGGACAAGAATTATGTATTATTTTAAAAAAAACTGATCTTGAGAACATAAAGCACATACTGATGAATCAAGGTGACATTTTACTTATCAGTTAATGTCCTTTCCTTGAGTCCTGTTAGTCCATTCCAGCCCGCGGCAGCTCTCCCAGCCCACGGCAGCTCTCCCAGCCCGGGATCGAGCAGCTGGGGCTGCATCAGACCAGCAGTTCCTGCCGCCGTTCGGCTGCCCAATCGGGGCAGAGGCTCACCATTTAAAAGAAGCGCCATCCGGCACTGAGGGTCTCTCCACGCCACCCTTCCCAGCCCGTGGCAGCTCTCCCAGCCCAGGATCGAGCAGCCGGGGCTACATCAGACCACCAGACCAGCAGTTCCTGCCGCTGTTCGGCTGCCCAATCGGGGCAGAGGCTCACCATTTAAAAGAAGTGCCATCCGGCGCACCCGCGCCTGGCGGGCCTCACCAGAGGGCCCTTTGGCGTGGCCCTTAGGCGGCGGCCCTTGACTCAAGGCTCACAGCTACACAGACCCACAACCGAAGCTTGAGCCCCCCTCCCTGGGTCGAGCTCGCTCACCAGGCACCACCAGCCTCCAACACCGTACGAAATACCCTACCTCTGACTGCTATGTACCTCAATCTATTGACTCTGTGAGTATATCTACCCATCGACATCGTGTGAACTTGCCACCCCACACTTATTGTACACTGCGAGTAGTCTGTATTACTAAGATTGCTATTTACCATAAGTATCTGTCAGACCAAGCTTACTGTATACCGAGAGTATTTCATGAACAATTTTACTACACAAGTATACCATTACTGATATTTCTGTATGCTACCCCAACGAATATTGCTGAAACTACTGTGAGATCCTCACTGCCAATAACATACAAGTACTTGCACTACTGCAAACAGATAGTGCCATAGAACAAGCTAGCCTTAACTGGACTCTGAAAACTCACAACACACATAGAAGGCACATGCACCCATTAGCACACACCTTCCTGACAAAGGAAAGTCCCCAACCACGCTTAGGACACTCCGAACGCCAGCTCAAAATGACCATATCCAGCATAACCTTAATCAGCCTATACCTACTCAGCAACGTCATCAATGGCTCCTTCTCCAATATACCTAATCAAAATCTGATTATGATCATAAGAGGTCAAGGAAGAAGACAGCACAGTAACGCACACAGCCCACCAACAGAACTCCCCCAGAACCCTCACCCACACTTAATCTACATACTGCTTCAACACCCCACAAAACTCAAGCATCACCAAAACCCACACAATCTGAAATGTGCCCTCACAAATGCACGCTCTGTCCGTAAAAAGTGGCCAGTCATCTCCGACCTCATATCACACCTCAACCTGGACATCCTGCTAGTGACAGAATCCTGGCTTGCCAGTGCAGATTCAATCCTCATCCACCAACTCACTCCCCCTGAATTCTCAACCCACACATGCCACAGAGTAGACCACAGAGGAGGTGGAGCATTCATCCTGGTAAGGACAGACCTCCAGTATCAAATGATCAGCTCCTACAGTTCTACACACCTTGATACGATCACCATATCCAACAATCAAAATACCATCAACCTTATATATAGATCCCCTTCCTCATCCACTGATGACCTTGCTATGATAGTCAAACTAGCCTCAAACCCCCAAAACACACGCAAGCCGAATTGGATACTGGGAGATTTTAATCTACCAGCTCTACAAGATAACCACTCCAAAGCCTCCCTTGAAGCACTCAGCAACCTGGACTACGAACAAATAGTTGATGCCCCCACACATCAAAAAGGCAACTTACTAGACCTTGTCTTCATCTCCTGTCCAGACATTAGCTTGACCTACAACTTTAACGTGACCATCACCCCTGTCCCATGGTCCGACCACTATTTAATCTGTTTCCAAATACCAATGCACCAAGACAGTGGACAGACTTCAAAAGGATCTGATAAAGCAGTAGCCCCCGCCGGATGATTTAAACCCTTTGACAAAGAAGCAATAGTCAAAAATGTCCTCCCTAACATCTTGACTACTTCATCGAACCTTGATGAGGTCATGGCATCATGGAACAACAACCTAAGATCCTTTGCACACATAACGAACCAGACTAAACCACATACCTCAGATAAACAGCTAAGAAGGAAAAAACCTGCAGGCTAGTACACCTCCGAACTACAAACCTCACTACAAATACTTAGGAAACTTGAAGGAAAATGGCGACGTACATGGTCCCCAACAGCCCAGACAGCCTACAACTCTCACCTGTAAACACACCGTGACTTAATATCAACTAAAATAAAGGAACATCACTCCGAACTCTTAAACCGTTCCCTGAACAAACCCCACGAACTGTTCAATCTAGTAAAGACACTAACAAAGGAACCCTCATCTTCTCAACCAGCCATGATCCACCCCCAGGTCTATGCAGACTACCTGATGGCCAAAACCAAGAACGTTGGCAAAACTACGCTATCTAGCCCCAACAAGAACCCACCTAAGCCACTCACCTCTCTCATAGCACCATCGGATGCATGTATTGAGGACATCATAGCTGACATCAACGCCACCACTGCCCCCAACGACCCTTGTCCAGCATTCTGGATAAGGTCACTACGTAAGGAAATCAGTCCGACAATAGCCAAGATCATTGACTTATCTTCTACAGGTAATTTCCCTCTAAGCCTCAAGCAGACATCTATCCAGCCCCTCCTGAAGAACACCAAACTAAACTCCCAGAAGGTGGAATCATACCGGCCAATATCAAGTATCCCGCTGCTCGCAAAAATAATCGAGAAGGTCGTACAGCGTCAAATACAGGATCACATCAACTCTTCAGCACCCCTTGACCCATGCCAACATGGCTTCAGGGAATCACACGGGGTTGAAACCCTCCTTACCACACTCACCAACACGCTAAAAGAAGGGTTTGCTTTAATCTTCCTAGACATTGCTGCCGCATTTGACTCTGTAAACCATGAACAACTCCTAATATGGCTCCAAGATAAGGGAATTAACAGAACAGCTTGGAGTTGGTGCAAATCCTATCTCACGGACAGATGGCAGCAGGTGCGAACAGGCTCCGCAACTTTCGAGCCTTTCCAACAAGAACACGGTGTTCCCCAGGGCTCCTCACTCTCCGCTCTCCTATTCAACATTTACATGCAACCCATATGTGAAATAATCCGTTCATTCAACATATCATGCCTTATCTACGCGGACGATGTACTACTCTTCACCCCATTCACGATCGAGAATCCGGACTTTTCCCCACTGGTGAAATGCTTCAATGCAATAACCGACTGGCTCCACTCACAGAGCCTCAAGATTAACTTCAGCAAGACTGACGTCCTGTTCGTTACTAGAAACCAATCCTTCTCACCACCACTGACCTTAAAGACAAGAAACGCTGAGCTCCCTAGTAGACCATGCATCCGCTACCTGGGCGTTACATTAGACCAACAACTCGACTTCAAATCCCACATCAGCAACACCATCAAACAAATCTACCACAAAATAAAAACCCTACGACATCTCCGTCCCCTGCTGCAACCAGACAACTTCAGATCAGTTTTTCAGGCTCTTGTAACCCCCCATTTCGACTACGCCAATGTAATCCTGTATGGCTTACCTAAAAACACTCTAAACCCTCTTCAGCTGGCAATGAACACAGCTGCACGCGTTCTGCATGGTGCTGCTAGAGGGGACCACATCACCCCAATCCTTAAGGACTTACATTGGCTACCAATCTACTGCTGGCTCACCTATAAAATAGTCCTTATGACCTACAAGGCTATCAATAATATATCTTCCACATCCTTAACAGACCTCCTCCAACCCACCCCAGCCAACAGAGCGAGAAGGTCATTCACCACCAATACTTTAAAAATCCCAATAGAGATAACAAAATGCACCCAGGCAACAAAAAACCTGGCCTTCAAATTCTATGCCCCCATATGTTGGAATGCACTCCCAACCTCCATTAGGACCATAACAGACCTTATCCAATTCAGAAAGGCACTAAAGCATCACCTCTTTCTCTTGCACTACTCTCAACCCAGTAACTCTCAACCTCATCCATCTCACACACTACCAAGAACTCGTGAATGACAGACAACTCATATACATACGGTAGATAACTGTAGATAGTTGTATATAGTTACCCTAGTTGAAACCCAAGTTCGATCTCCAATTCAATGTAAGTGCTTAATGGTGTACCTGTTCTGCACAAATTGTTGTCTGTGAACCGCGCTGATTTTTAAGAGCGCGGTATATAAAAATAATAAATAAATAAATAAATAAGTGGGGTTTATTCTCCTATCAACAGATTGGTGGAGACAAAGAGCCAAGGAAAAGCCCTGATTTCAATTACATCACTCCCATGCCTCTATTCACCTCAGACATCAGAGGTCTCTTCAGTATTTGTCCCAAAGAATATGGGAGAAACATGGCAAGCCTCACGCAACCTCAATTATGGACAACAATGAGTAATCAACAGTAGAGAACTATGTACAGGAAAGCATAAACAGAAGGCTGTCAGTATAATATAAACCTGCAGAGCCAAGTATAAATCACAGTGGACCCAAGGATACGGCAGCAGAAGAACCGAGCAAATACAGTTTTAGGGGCTGGCCATGGACTGGTCAAGCAGGACTCAAGAAAAGGACATTAGCTGTTAAGTAAAATGCACCTTCCATATCATCCTGCTAGACCAGTCCAAACAAGTGGGACGCAACAAAGCTACAACTTCACTGGGCAGGAAGAAGAAACAGCAGCTCGCAAAACCCTTGAGCTAAAGGCCATGTCTGCCCGCATGTAGAAATCCAAGTGGTAATGCTTGACAAAAGTTAAAAATGATATCTGCAGGGGTTACTGAGCTCTACTCCACCTACGAGGATGCTTATGTTCAGGTAAAATGGGTGTACAAACCCTCTGGAACTAGCTGGTTCCATAACAGATATGCCGGGGGGCAATGGCCTCCTTAATCCAGCACTCCAAAGTCAACTAAACTGTTGCGTCACCCTTGCGTGGGCCATAAACAGATAGTTGGACTTATGAAAAGAATACATAACCTCCAAGTACTAGAGAAGCACCCTCTCCCTTTGGACATCCACAAGGTGAAGATCCTTATCCTTCCCCCTACACTGCTCTTTACAAAAGGAGGGCAGGCAGACTACCTGGTTCACATGAAAGGGAGAAATCACCTTAGGCAAGAAGGAAGGCACAGGCTGAATGGAAACTGCCTCCCTTGAAAAAGACCACTGCTGGAGAATAGCCCTTATGCTCTACCATCTCCTTTCAAAAGACTAGCCATAAACAAGAAGGGAACTGGGTCCTCCAGTATGATCAGTCTCTGCTGCAATAGACCCCAAGATGGAGGCAACCGAAGAGGAGGTGCCTACAGGAGTCGCATCAGGTCTCCAAACCTCACACTCCTTGACCAATTTGGTGCCACCAGGACAATCCTGCCTGGGTGGCATTCTATACACTGAATCACACGCATATGTACAGCTGGTGCTGACTTGCCCAAGGCTAGGTCAGGGTGTCTGTGCCCTCAGACCCCAACTCTGTGTGGCGACTGAAGAAGCAGCACATTTTAACATTGGAGTGGGTCGCTATCAGATCCATTTCAGGGTAGTCCCAGTGGTGCAGGATCAACTGAAACGTGACTATGCCCTCGTGACTCAACTCTCACTCTCCCAGATCCAGAGAGTGCAGGCTGAGGAAGTCCACTTCCACATTGTTCACCCTGGCAATGTTGTGAACCAACAAGGCTAGGAGGTTCTTCTTCACCCAGGCAAACAGGAGAGCCATCTCCAGAGCTACTCTGGCACTCCTCGTTCCACCTTGCTGATTGACCTAAGCCACTGCTGTGGCATTGTCTGAAAACACTTGAACCACCCGGTTCTCGACCATGGGCTGGAAATGTAGAAGAGTCACCCTGATTACCCTCGCCTCAAGGCAGTTGATGGACAACAAAGCTTCACTGCAACTCCAACGGCCCTGGGTATTGACAATGGGCTCCCCAGCCCAAGACACTGGCATCCGTCATTAGGAGGATCCAGGAGAAATTGCCCAGCAGCATACCCTTCCTCAGATGACAGGGCTGCTGCCACAACCACAGGTTGGACTTAAACATCAATGGGAGAGGGAGCCTGCACTTGAACTCCTGAGAACTCTGGGGCCACCGAGTCAGTAAGGATTGCTGGAGCAGTCAGATGTGAGCACACACCTATGGCACCATCTCTGTCGCCACCATCAATCTGAGGAGCTGAAGATACTCCCAGATGCTGGGAGTCTGCTCTGCACAGAACAGTGTCAGGCAATTCAACAATCTTTTGACTTTCTTCTCTGGCAGGAAAACTCTGCCCATTTGAGTGCTCAAACATGCTCCCAGAAACCCTAAGCAACAGCTGGCTTTTTCCCTGATTAATCACCAGATGAGGTTTTCCATAAAGGATACCACTTGGGACACCACCCAGGATTCATTGAGAAGGAATGGGCCTGGATGAGCCAGTCATCCAGATATGGATGGACATAGATCCCTTGGTGCCACAACTGCCACCACCATGACCTTGGAGAACATCCTCCGGGCAGTGGATAGCCCGAAAGGGAGGGTGGCAAACTGAAAGTGAGAGTCAAGCACAGCAAAATGCAGATACGTTTGGTGATCTGCCCAGATTGGGATATGAAAATACGCCTTGTCCAGATCCAGAGAAGCCAAGAACTCCCCTCAGTGCACTGGTTGAATCACAGAGTGCAAGGTTTACATCCGAAAGCACAGGACTTGCAAGTGCTTGTTGACCCTCTTGGGCACCACGAAATAGATGGAATATCTGCCCTTGCTCCGCTCATCTGGGGGGACAGGTATCATCATCTTTAGGCATAGCAACTTGTCCAAGGTGGTCTGCACAGCGACATTCTTGATCACAGATCCCACAAGGTGAGATAACAAAAGAATCCAGAATCAGCTCTTTGCATTCTCCAAATCAGTTACAGAAAGAAGCTTCTGCTTAAGAACCAGTTGGGCCAACCAGGCTTTGGAAGAGGAGTCTGCTGCCCAGCGCTGGAGCCAAATCCAATGCCATGACACCATCATCAGGGCACCATCCCTGGCCGCCAAACATCCCAGGTCATACATGGCATCAGAAAGGAAGACTGTAGCTGACGCCAAAAGAGGGGTAGTATCATTCGGCGATAGAAACAGAATCCACTGAAGCAGGGCTCGAGATGTCAGTCTGGCACATACCACCAGCTTCAGAATAGCAGCTGCCACAGCGAACTGACTTTTCAACAACGAATCCACCTTATGGTCTAGAAAATCCTTTAAGACCGATGTGCCTTCCACAGGAATGGTGGTCCATTTATTTATTTATTTATTTATTTATTTAGCAAACACTTATATACCGCTACTTCCAGCGATCAGAAGCGGTTTGATTAAAGTATTGGGATATGTCGCAAAATCAAGACAGGAAGATTGGGGCATAGATAGAAAGAAGAGGGGTAATACACAGCACACATCGCAGGGTCTAGATATAGCCCTTCAGTAGGTATCATTCATATGTACAAAAGCGATTATCCTTTAACTATTTACATTTGACAAACAGCTATTTGTTTCTTTTCATCTTGTTGTATTCACAGCTGGCCATAGTGGCAGTTGAATAGGTGAGTTTTTAATTTTTTTCTGAAATCGAGTAGGTCTTTTGTTGCTCTCATCTCATGTGGTAGGTTGTTCCATAAAGTGGGGGCAGAGAAGGAGAATGCTCTGCGGCCAGTACTGGATTTTACATGTCTGATGCTGTTTGGAACTATAAGTGTGTCTTCGTTTATGGTTCTCCTGCTTCTGGAGTTAGTTTGCAAGGTGATCAGGGTGGAAAGGAATGAAGGGGCTAGGTTGTGAATTAGTTTGAATGTCGTTACCAATGTTTTGTATTGGATCCTGGCAGAGACTGGGAGCCAGTGTAGTTCCATCAATATAGGTGTAATATGTTCGGTGACGCTTGTTCTCATGATGATCCTTGCTGCTACGTGTTGTGCCAGTTGTAATCTGTTGGTCGTTTTCTTTGGTAGACCCTGTAAGATGGCGTTACAGTAGTCGAGGTGAGGCATGATGAGTGCTTGAGCAACTGAACGGAAGTCACATGGATCTAGTACATTCCGTAGGGGTCGTAATACTCTAAGCTTGTGAAATATGGCTTTGTTGGTGTTGGTGTTGCTGAGGTGTTTTTCCATTTTCAGTTTGCTGTCGATTATGACTCCTAAATATCTAATTTCCTTCTTCGTGTTGTACGTATTGTTGCACAATGTGATTGTTGGTGGCGGTTCGAAGTCAGTTTTACTGGATATAAACATTACTTCAGTCTTCTTATGATTAATTGACATGTTGTTTTGTTTTAGCCATCCCAACATCTCTCCCATGCAGGTTTCCAGCTGATCGTACTTTGGGTCGACGGTTTCTAGCTGTGTGTACAGCATGATATCGTCTGCATATATGTGGTAGTTGATGCCATATTTCCTGAATATTTCACTGAGGGGTTGCATGTAAATGTTAAACAGAAGTGCCGAGAGCGCCGACCCCTGTGGTATGCCTTGAGTTTGAGTGAAGGCTTCGGCTTTTTCTCCGTTGAATTGGACTTGTGGCTTTCTGTCTGTTATGTAGGAGGAGAACCATTTCAGGGTGGTTCCTAATATACCAATTGATGCCAGCTTGTTAAGGAGGGTTAGGTGATGTACAGTGTCGAAGGCTGCTGAGATGTCGATAAAAATAAGAATAAACATTTTCTTCCTGTCCTCTAGCCCCTTGAGGAGGCAGTTAAACAGTGCTAATAGCAGAGTTTCGACCCCATGATTTTTTCTGAAACCGTATTGCTGTTTGTCGAGGGTTTCGTGGTCATCGAGGTGTTCTTGCAGTTGGATGAGGGCTGCTTTTTCTATGATCTTCGCTAGAAGCGATATGCTGGAGATTGGGCGGTAAGAAGATGGGTCTTCTTTGTTAAGCGAGTTGTTCTTTAATATCGGTCTAATTATAGACTTTTTGAGCTGGTTGGGCATGACTCCCTGTGACAATGATTGGTTCACAATGTGTGATACCTGGTGGCCAATATCCTTTTTTGCTGCTTTAATCCAGGTGGTTGGGCAAGGATCAAGCATGGAGGTGGTGGTATTTATGCTGGTTATTATTCCAATTGCTTGCTTATCATCAATTTTGTGAAATTCGCTCCAAATCTGTTCTTTCGTCACTGAAGTTTTCGGGTGGGGTTCGGCCGGGCATAACGCAGTTGCGGTTGTTGTTAGTTTGCCCGCGTAGTGATCTGCGAGAATTTGGGGCTGAATAGTGTCACCCTGTTGTTCTGGTTGTGTTGTTTTGGTTAGTGTTTTCACTATTTGAAATAGTTCTCGTGGTTTATTGATGGCTTTATTCAGTAGGCTGGTGTGGTGTTTCCTTTTTGCATTATCCACCTCGTCTTTGTATTTTGCGAGGATGTTGAGGTATTTATCTCTGAGTTCCAAGGTTTTGTTGCGTCTCCACTTTTTTTCGGACCTTCTAAGTTCTCTCTTCCTTTGGGTTAGCGTAGTTGTATACCAGGGCTCTGATTGTTGTTTCCCTGGGGTTGCTGTATTCTTCCATTTCGGGTTTGCTGCAGCCTGTATTCCTTCATCCCAGCTATTTGCTAGTGCATCGAGATCAGTAGATTCCAGGTCAATGTGTGCCTTGATGCAACTTGTGAGGTTATCCAGATCAAACTTATTGAAGGATCTCTGTTGTTGTGTTCCTCGTTGGGCTTTCGCATCTCTTGGTACCGATGGGAGTTTTATCAGTAAGTCTATTTGGTGATGGTCAGACCAGGGTATGGCTTTGATTTTAATCAGGGGTCTATCATGGTTGTTCTGATTGCTCATAGGGGTAAAGACCATGTCCAGTGTATGTCCCTTTTCATGTGTTGGTTCGTTTATTATCTGCTGATATCCAAGTTGTGACATAGCTTCCAGGAATATATTGGCGTGCACTGCTGTTGTTGACGCTAGGTTTAGGTCACCGAGGATGATTTGGAATTTTTTTGGTTGTGTTGAGGAGATGTTTTCTAGTGCTGCAGCAAGTATTTCCTGGTTCGGTGAGGGGGCTCTGTATATTAGGCAGATGGATATTGCAGAGTTCTCCACTTTGAGCATGTCTATGTCTGGGTTAGAGTCCAGGGACGTGCACGAGAGGTTCAAGTGTGACCTGGCGATTATTAGCACTCCTCCACCTCTTTTGTTGGATCGTGGGCAGTTATACAGGTTATAGCCTGGTCTGCTTATCTGGTTCAGTAAGGCAGCATCGGTGCTTGTGAGCCAGGTTTCCGTTATGCAGAGGATGTCTGGTTGCTCATCTTTTATTATGTCGAAAATGATGTGGGTCTTATTTCTGATTGATCGGGCGTTTATGAGGGTGATGTTACAGACTACTAATGGGGCTAGTGGAGCCTGGCTTTGGTGGGCATGGGGCCGGTTTGGCTTCAGCGACCATGCCATTTTTGACTTTGGCTTTCGGTTCTTCTGCGCACCCGCGTGCTTTCTCCTTGCATGTCCTGGATAGTTCGAAAGTGTCGGTATTACACTGGTGGTGAGGTATGTTGAGGGAAGGTGTTTCTGCGGAGTATGGATGGCATAGAGGATGAAGAGTGGGCCACATATTAGTGGAGTCGATTGGTATATGTTTGCTTTGGTTGTGTATGTTGATACTAGGGTGAACAGCCAAATTCCTAGGGCCATTTTTAGCAGCTTCATGTCTAGGTGTGTTTGCGTAACAAGGCAATACAGAAGTCTCTTAGTATCCAACGTTAAATTGAAACAGTCAGTTAAACATGTAACAGTGTTCAACAGTCGGTAGTAGTATCAAGCATGTAACAGTATTCAACAGTAGGTAATAGTATCTAGCAATAGGTCGTAAAGTATCTGTATCAGGGGGATACTTAACAGTCAGTATGTAGCAGTATTCAACAGTAGGTAACAGTATTCAGCAATAGGAAACAGTAACAGTAGGTAACAGTATTCAGCAATAGGAAACAGTAACAGTAGGTAACAGTATTTAGCAATGGGTCACACAGTATCTGTATCAGGGGGGATACTTAAAGTGGTTATCCGTCCGAGTTTTGTAGGTAAAGTCAGCTCAATTTGTGCCGGTCAGGGGTCATGAATTTTTAGAGTAGCTTACCTCCTTCGGAGTGATTCAAGTCGTCCCAGACCTTTTGACTTTGCTCGGGGTGGATCTCTTGGTGTTTCTGGTATGGTGAGCCTGTTGGGCTCCTTCCCGGTGTAGCCGAGTATGTAATCCTGTGACCAGACTGAGTCTCGGGTGTTGACACCAGGCATAGGCGAGCTCGACCCGGCCAAGGGGAGCTCTAGCCACGTGGAGATGTCGCCTTGGTGCCCCGGGTCACAGGGTGATTCTTGAATTTCCTCTTCTCGCTCCTGCGGTACGCGGGTGTTTTACATCAAGGGTGGTGGCGAGCTCGGACCCATTAAGGGGAGCTCCAGCTAGGCTTGCGGTGGTTCCCTTGTTAGCTTGACCTCAAATGGGCGGTAGTTCGGTGTATTCAGCATTCCTTCCGTGGAGTGGGCCACGCTAATGGCCACCGCCTAAGGGCCACGCCAAAGGGCCCTCTGGCGAGGCCCTCAGGCGCGGGCCCGCCAGGCGCGGGCGCCCTGTAGGGACGCCGCTATTTAAGGCCCTCTTTCGCGCTCAGCTCCTCCTCTCCCACTGCCCCGATATGGGCAGGAGCACCTCCCACTGCCCCGATTGGGCAGGAGCGGAGCTAGTGAGCAGCCGGGTGTTCTGCTGGAAGCGGCTCCCTCGGTGTAGGGACGCCGCTATTTAAGGCCCTCTTTCGCGCTCAGCTCCTCCTCTCCCACTGCCCCGATATGGGCAGGAGCACCTCCCACTGCCCCGATTGGGCAGGAGCGGAGCTAGTGAGCAGCCGGGTGTTCTGCTGGAAGCGGCTCCCTCGGTGTAGGGACGCCGCTATTTAAGGCCCTCTTTCGCGCTCAGCTCCTCCTCTCCCACTGCCCCGATATGGGCAGGAGCACCTCCCACTGCCCCGATTGGGCAGGAGCGGAGCTAGTGAGCAGCCGGGTGTTCTGCTGGAAGCGGCTCCCTCGGTGTAGGGACGCCGCTATTTAAGGCCCTCTTTCGCGCTCAGCTCCTCCTCTCCCACTGCCCCGATAAGGGCAGGAGCACCTCCCACTGCCCCGATTGGGCAGGAGCGGAGCTAGTGAGCAGCCGGGTGTTCTGCTGGAAGCGGCTCCCTCGGTGTAGGGACGCCGCTATTTAAGGCCCTCTTTCGCGCTCAGCTCCTCCTCTCCCACTGCCCCGATATGGGCAGGAGCACCTCCCACTGCCCCGATTGGGCAGGAGCGGAGCTAGTGAGCAGCCGGGTGTTCTGCTGGAAGCGGCTCCCTCGGTGTAGGGACGCCGCTATTTAAGGCCCTCTTTCGCGCTCAGCTCCTCCTCTCCCACTGCCCCGATATGGGCAGGAGCACCTCCCACTGCCCCGATTGGGCAGGAGCGGAGCTAGTGAGCAGCCGGGTGTTCTGCTGGAAGCGGCTCCCTCGGTGTAGGGACGCCGCTATTTAAGGCCCTCTTTCGCGCTCAGCTCCTCCTCTCCCACTGCCCCGATATGGGCAGGAGCACCTCCCACTGCCCCGATTGGGCAGGAGCGGAGCTAGTGAGCAGCCGGGTGTTCTGCTGGAAGCGGTCCATCTGGTAACTGCCGTGACCTGTGCATCCACCTTGGGAATACCAAACTACTCAACGCACTCCTTCTCTGGGAGAGCGTAGATCTTCTTAATACCTTTAACCCCCTAGGTGGAGAGTCGAGAGAGTTCCACTCCAACTGGATCATATTCTTGATCACATCTGGAAATGAGAAAACAGTACTGGATTTCCGCACCCCTTGAAGGAGCGGGTCCACCTTCACTCTTAATCCGTCCCAGAAACATTTGTCAAGTTCAAGGTGGTTGAGATCCTGGGAATCAATGCTGCCGGCCTCTTCACAATCTTCTGAAGGCAATAGTACTACTTCATCCATGTCAGAGCCCAGTAGTGAGCCATCTGAATCCAAGTCATAGTCAAAATCTTGGACAGCTCCCAGCTGTTCCCCATCTCCAGAGAGCACTCCTCGCCGGGGATGCTTAGCCAAAGGCAATCAAACAGGGCTTCTACTCTCAGCCTGCCCTGCATGAAACTGCACTCAGGGGTACCCAGAGGTCTCAGGGTCCAAATTTCCATGCCAGAAGGACCAGGACTGCTGCAAAAACAAAAATAATTCCAGGGAGGACAATCCAGAATCAGGAATCTCTCCTCTCAGATATGACCCCCCCCCCCAACACCAGGGGGCACAGCTGCTGCAGACCCTCTAGAGGATAAGGAGTGGTTCATGGCACAGTCGCCGGACCCTCTGGCTGGCTGGATATCCTTACCCATAGCGTCATCCATCACCTCCTGCAGAGGCAGGCAAGACCAGACAAACTATATCCCCGGCTGATAGAGGGGGAGTAGGCCCTCCAGGGATGATTCAGAAGCTGCCCTGCAAGAAGTGCAGAGTCCAGAATCCGGAAAAGAGGCACCTCGTTTGCCACACATCAAACAACGTTTCCTGGAAGAAGACATCGAGAATTAATGCAAGTATCACAACAGTGCGTGCTAAGGATGCAGCGACTCGAAGGCTCGCATTAGCGCTTTTACTGCAGTTTGCAATAACTGTGCTTCTACTGCAATGTATATTACAGGCGCTAGGATAGGAATGTGCATTGAAACATAGAAACATAGAAATATGACGACAGAAAAAGACCGCATGGCCTATCTAGTCTGTCCTTCCATAACAACTACAACAGTCCCCTTTTTACCTTTAGAGATCCTCTGTGTTTGTCCCATGCTTTTTTAAATTCAGTTACTGTCCTCATCTGTACCACCTCCACTGGGAGACTATTCCACGGATCCACTACTCTTTCCGTAAAGAAATATTTCCGTATATCACTCCTGAATCTATCTCCCTTCACCCTCATCCCAGGTCCTCTCGTAGCAGAACTTGCTTTCAATTGAAAGAGGCTCTCTCCCTGAACATTTATGCCACGGAGGTATTTAAACATCTCAATCATATCACCTCTATCCCGCCTTTCCTCTAAGGTGTACATATTAAGATCCTTCAGTCTGTCCTCATATGCTTTATAATGAAGACCACTAATCATTTTAGTAGCCACCCTCTGCACCGACTCCATCCTGTTCACATCCTTTTGAAGGTGCGGTCTCCAGAATTGCACACTATACTCCAAATGAGGTCGCACCAAAGACTTATACAGAGGCATTATCACCTCCTTTTTTCTGCTAGCCATTCCTCTCTGTATGCACCCAAGCATCCTTCTAGCTTTTGCTGTCGCCTTTTCTACCTGTTTCGCTACTTCAAGATCATCAGACACAACCACGCCTAGGTCCCGCTCTTCTTTAGTGGACAAAAGTACTTCACCCCCTATACTATATTGCTCCCTTGGATTGCTGCAGCCCAAATGCATGACCTTACATTTTTTAACATTAAATCCCAGCTGCCAAATTCTAGACCATTCTTCAAGCTTAGCTAGATCCCTCCTCATGTTATCTACCCCTTCCTGGGTGTCTACTCTATTGCAGATTTTGGTATCATCCGCAAAGAGGCAAACCTTACCTGAAAGCCCTTCCGCTATATCACTAACAAAGATGTTAAAAAGAATCGGACCAAGGACAGATCCCTGGGGCACACCACTGATAACATCCTTCTCCTCAGAGTGAGCTCCATTTACTTGTACCCTGTCTCCTCCCACCCAACCAATTTCTAACCCAAGCAGTAACTTTAGGGTCCATCCCTAGGGTGCTCAGTTTGTTTATAAATCACCTGTGAGGAACAGTGTCAAAGGCTTTACTGAAATCTAAATACACCACATCTAGGGCTCTCCCTCGGTCCAACTCCCTGGTCACCCAGTCAAAGAAATCAATCAGATTTGTCTGACAAGGCCTGCCTCTGGTGAATCCATGCTGCCTCGGATCCTGTAATCCGCTGGACTCCAGAAACCTCACTATTTTCTCTTTCAGCAGCGTTTCCAATAATTTACTCACCACCGAAGTTAAACTAACTGGCCTGTAGTTTTCAACCACATCCTTACTTCCGCTTTTGTGTAAAGGTACCACATGAGCCTCTCTCCAGTCCTTTGGCACCACTCCCGACTCCAACGAGGCATTGAAAAGGTCAGTCAGTGGAGCTGCTAGAACGTCCCCAAGTTCCCTCAGTATTCTCGGGTGTATCCCATCCGGTCCCATCGCTTTGTCTACTTTAAGTTGAGATAGTTTCTCACGAACACAGTCTTTTGAAAATTGTTCAAGATGTCCTTTGCTTCTGTTCCTATTTGTGGGTGTTTTCTGAGGTCCTGGCTCCTGGTTCTTCATCTATGAACACAGAACAAAAATATTTGTTAAGCAATTCCGCTTTATCCTTATCAGCTTCTACATATTTCTCCCCTGCACCCTTGAGTCTGACAATACCACTCTTGCCCTTCCTCTTCTCACTAATATATCTGAAAAATGTCTTATCCCCCCATTTTATTGCATTGGCTATTTCCTCCTCCTTTTGAATCTTTGCCTTCTTGACTACTTTGCTAGCTTCTCTAAGTTTTTCCAAATACAAATGCCTGTCTTCCTCTCTCTGTGATCTCTTGTATTTCATGAAGGCCTCCCTCTTTTTCTTCACTTTTTCAGCTACTTCTTTCGAAAACCATAGCGGTCTCCTTTTCCTTTTACCTTTATTTACCATTTTAACAAAAAGGTTGGTTGCCCTTAAAATATCCCCTTTCAGTTTTTCCCACTGTTTTTCTACATCCCTAAGCTGTTCCCATCCAACTAACGACTCCCTGAGGTATTGGCCCATCTTCGCAAAGTTAGTCTTCCTAAAGTCTAAGATCCTCGCCTTTGAATGGATTCTAACAGCCCTAGTCCTAATACTGAACCACACCATCTGGTGATCACTGGATGCAAAATGATCTCCCACTACAACATCAGAAACACTTTCACCATTGGTAAGCACCAAGTCCAGTATGGCCCCTTCACATGTGGGGTCTGTTACCAATTGCCTGAATAGTTCTCCCTGTAGAGAATCCAGGATCTCCTTACTTCTAGATGATACTGCAGCAGGAATGTGCCAATCAACATCTGGCATATTGAAATCTCCTATCAGTAGCACTTCCCCTTTCCTAGCAATGCTGCACATGTCTTCAATTAACTCTCTGTCCACCTCTTCCTCTTGTGAGGGAGGTCTGTATATCACACCAATGTAAATAGATTTCTCTTTCCCTCTTTCTAGTTTAACCCACAATGCCTCCCCTCTCCCTTTTAAGCTCTGTAATTCCAAAGCTTTAATAGTAGTTTTTACATATAGTGCCACTCCTCCTCCCCTTCTTCCTACCCTGTCCTTTCTGAATAAAGTATAGCCAGGTATAGTTACATCCCAATCATGGTTTTCTGTGAACCATGTTTCTGTAACTGCCACTAAATCCAAGTCAGCCACTCTCACCAAAGCTTCAACATCAGGGATCTTATTTCCCATGCTACGGGCATTTATACACACTGCTTTCCATATGTTACCCCTGTTATCCATTTCCATAAAGTTATTTAATGTATCACCTACCTGGGGGCTTTCACTTACCTGGGGGCTTTCTTCACCCATCCCCAACGAATCTAGTTTAAAGCCCTCTTCAGTAGATTAGCCAGTCTACTACTGAAGACGCGTTGACCTTTCTTGGACAGATGGATGCCATCTCTGCTCTGCAACCCTTGGAACAGCATCCCATGGTCTAGGAAACCAAAACGCTCTCGATGACACCATCCACGCAGCCATGCATTCATCTCCAGGATGCGAGCCTCTCTGCCTTGGCTTTTACCCTCAACAGGGAGGATTGAAGAGAAAACCACCTGTGCACCTAACTGCTTCACCCTCTGTCCCAGAGCCATGAAGTCACTTTTGATACGTTCTGAGGTATACCTGGCAGTATCATTTGTTCCAACATGAATTAGCAACATTGGGTAATAGTCAGTGGGCTTGATGAGTCTCGGCAAACTCTCCGTAACATCTTGGATTTTGGCACCAGGCAGACAGCATACCTCTCTGGACATCAAGTCTGGTCAGCAGATGGACGCCTCAGTACCCCTCAGAAGAGAGTCTCCAACCACCACTACCCTTCGTTTCCTTGTGGTTACTGATTCAACAACTTTGGGGTACTTGAGCTCTGGTTCTTCCCTTTCCAGGGATGCTTTCACCTCCTCCACTTCCAGGGCTTCATAATGGTTCTTCAATTCAAGGGCTGGAGAGGTTGGATTGGTGATTTTGCAGGCCCTGGTGACTTGTGTCCAACCATCGACATTCTGTTGGCACCCATCTTCTCCTCTGCTGGAGAGCTTAGTTGCTGCAAGAAGCATCTCATCAATGTACTTCTCACTGTCTTGAATGCTCCTCAGCCTTGCCACCTCCTCTCTGAGTTCCTCCACTTGTTTCCTCAGAGCTTCAGCATGTAGGCACCCTGCACATGGAACCGGTCCTTCAACTGGCATTAGGACCTCTGTCTGGACCGAGGCAGAATCTGTAATGGGGGCAACAGCTTTAGTGATACGATTTTTCCCAGCCATTGGAGACGCTTGAGCAGAACACGAGCACAGACTTACGACCACCCAGGCGCACAATAGGAGAAAATGCTACTAACGCATGCAGAAAACAGTGGGAAACTCCTACACCATGCCAATGGTCACTAGCGGTCCATCCCAAATTGCATCCCAGGAAGACAAAATTGGGAGTCCCCAACAAGGACAATGATAAGGTCAAGCCTTGGTACTCACCCCCTGAGAGCCCCAGACAGAAAATCTGTGCCAAGCTCAGCTCTACTCCCCTGAAACTGTTTTACTGGCTTTGCAGTATTGCGCATAAGGTGGCTGGCAGGTAGATCCCTCCAAGAGCCTTCTGCAATCTTCAGGAGAGAGCAGGGGGGATAGGGAAGGAGGGAGGAGGCACTGCACTTTTCCAGATACTTCCAAATCCTTCCAATTTTTGGCTGCTCAACTGGCTCTTATCTTGATAAATGTGTGGAGCTGAACCAATTTTCCCTCCTCCTATGGTTACTAAAAAGACCGCAGTCTAGTGGAGCTTCTCATATTGTGCTCAAGTGAGAGAGTCACCCTCAAGGTGGTCACTCACGAGTGTTTAATCAATCTTTTCCTCTCAATCTTCAGATTTTCTTCAGAGTCAAAAATCCATCCACCATCTGCTGGAGACAAGGAAATACTTAAGAGACCTCTGGTGGCTGAGGCGAATAGAAGCATGGGAGTGAGGTCATTGAAGCTTGAGCTTTTCATTGGTTCTTTGTTTCCACCAATCTGCTGGTAGGGGCACACAACCCACTTGTCTGGATTGGTCTAGTAGGGTTATATGGAAATTTAATTGAAGAAAAAGGTAGGTAGTGCAAATCAGTGAAAAGAAAAAGATTTTAAAAGTACCTATGAGGGGCAGAAGTTGGCCTCTAGAAAGCTAAGCAGGAAAACAGGAAGAGCTTTGTGCCCCTCAATCCACATGAGGTGACATCAGCAGAGCAGGAAACTCTTTCCTCCCACCTGACAGAAGAGGAACAGTGATGTCATCATCCATATAAGGAAGAACAAAGATATGGCTGACAGGCTCTTGGGATTCAGAGACTCTCACTGGAAAGCATTGGAGGGTTCTGCAGGCTTGTGATGAGGGCTAATCTGCAGAACCAAAGATGAAAGAAATCTGCGTGCTCTGAATAGAAAGCTTGTTTAAGTGGAAGGGGTTTGGCCAGGGAAAAAAAGCTAGAGCTTCCCCCTTGTCCCTTAGAGAAATGTATGGCTGGAAAGCTAAAAGGAATGGTGAAGAAATTGTGAAAAGTTAAACTGAAAAAAAGAAGGCCATTCCAGCTGCTTTTGCCAGAGAAATAGTCTAGACTGCAGCAGGGAAAGAGCACCTGAAGATGGCACAGTATTTACAACCAGAAGGTAAGCTCTTCGTACTGATGGTTCATTTGGCAATAGAGACAGTTGTGAGGGGCTGCATCAGAACAACCTGTGAGTCTAAGAAGCTTGCTAGCAGATGTGTGAGTTAGACAGGCCTAGCTTTTAGTGAAGACCTGTTCCAGGAAGGTAGCATCCTGATATACTGAGGGTTGAGAAAGTCAGATAACAACTCTGGCTCTGCACTAAAACTGCATCCAGAGCGGTGCAAAAGACAGTAACCTGCCCCCAAAGCCTTCTTATTTCCACAGGGTCTGGACTAAGTGTGCATGCCAGTTGTTATTGAACTACCACTGGAACAGTCCGTGATCCTTGGAGGCTGTTGTGCTTCAGAAGAGTAGAAGCCAAACAAGTTTCAAATCCTTCTGTCTTTTAGCTCTAGTCGGATAGCAAACTTAAGTTGAATTTATTTTTTTTAGCTGGATCACATTTTAGAGGCAGTGCTTACACAGAGGACAGGTACACCTTTTTCTAGGACCTAGAGAGGTTTTTAGTTCATTTTATAGTTACATACAGCATGGGATGCGAGGACTGGACTGTCTGCAATATGGGAGAACTGCAGAAATGGAAGATACCAGGATCTCAGCTGCTGGCAAGGCATCTGCTTTTCAGTGGGGATCTCAAAGAAGACACCATGTGGTGAGATTGTATGTGCACCACCTCACAGTTTGGCCAAAACACTTATCTAATTGAGCTCTATTAGTTTAAAAGCCGCAGAAAAATAAAAAGGAAACAAAAAAAAATAAGGGTGGGACACTGCAACCCAGGTGATAAAATAATCTGAAGTCAAGTGCCGTTTCACAGCTGGGCAAGGCTTGCAGGAATAGACTAGTGCACACATTTATTTCCACAAGGTAGGGCACTGGTGTCAAGAAAACATGTGGCTTGCACATAAAAAAGACCTGGCAAATAGCCACACCGCCTTTTTCATTATTGTTGGCAGGTGACATGAAAGGAATTCCCATCACATAGAACACAAACGTTAAACACCTTCATCTCACAAAAAGTCCCCAGCCAGGAAAAGTATAATGTATATACATGATTAATAGTAGTAGTAGTAGTAGTATTGGCAGGTCTTTGTTATGCGCAAGTCGCATGCATGGTGCTTCTAGTTGCCGTAAGGTAGCTGATTTGCAGGTAAGCCATGGCTACGAGACCGGTGTATTCCACATCGGGAACAAGTAACGTGTTTAAAAGAAGAGCATAGTTTGTTGATTTCCTTCCACAGTTGGTCACTTTAAAGCAGGCATGTTTGGCTTCTCATTTTATGCATTTGTATCTGGCATTGAGATCAATATATGATGACTTGCCAGTGGGGCACTTCGACGCAGTGACATCCTTTTTGAGTAATAATAGTATCTACAGTATTTAATCCTCCCATATTTAGTGCCCATACTGCTATGTCATTTTTTCCATGCCTGTCCTCCATTGGAGCTGCTTTTTTTTTAATATATGCAATTTGATTCTGGCCAGCTACCCCCATTCCCCCATCTCTTATTTTTTATTTTATTTAAACTCTTACATGTGTTCTTTTTCATAAGACTCGCTTACAGATGAAGAGGCATTCTATTACTATTTTTATTTATTTTCTTTATTTTGGTTGTATCATATTCATAATGAAGCCACATGCATGGCATTTTTGAGTTATAGCCTGGAGATTATAGTCAGGTTTTTTGTTGCCGGCGAATGAGAATCTTTTCAGTCATTTTAATGTAAGACTGCTGCATATTTCTTTGGTTTGTTTTGTAGTTCTTTTTGAAGTATGTATTCTTATTATTCTGTGTTATGGTTTTTATGAGCTATAAGGTTTTAATTTCTAGCTTAAATATACACTTTGGGGTATGTTTACTAAACCGTCTTAACGTGCGCCCGGCGATAGTGTGCAGGCTGCCATAAAAGGAGTGGGCGTTTCAGTCTTAAAGTAGCAAAACGGGATTAGCGCGCGATAACATGCGCTGCTGCACACATTATCGGGCGAAGCGCCGCTAAGCACGTTAACGCGCGGTACTCTTAAGTAGGCGCCCAGAC